>JAUMJK010000305.1:1226000-2452000 GCA_033558105.1 Coccyzus lansbergi | reverse complement strand
ACAGGATGATTGCTGAAGATTGTTCAGGGTAGTTGAACCAAACATAGTAAACCTTTGAAACCTTAGTCATCCACCACATCACACTGAGCACAGCATCCAGCTGATGAGAGAACCAGGTAACTAACAACACACAATGAGGTCTGCAGTTGAACATCCTGTCTATGCTGTCCACCCTCTTGATTGTAAATCTGCTGTTGCTTTGGGTCTTCACATGTCAAAGTCTGTGGGTTAAAAGTCATTAAATGGGCAAAGATTCTTATGAACAGCATTGAGTTTGACGTGGTTTTCCTCTCAGCTTGTTAAAAAGTCAGTTTATGAGTAGGAAGAAGGCAGTAGTTGTGTAACTAATAAAATGTGTTGTGTACTTGAAAGCTATGGAAAAGAGGAAGTTGGTTAGGAAACAGAAAGAAGCGATCTATAATAATTTCACTGTAAAACAAGCAAGATCTGTGAGCATCTGGATTTTAAAATAGCTATTTATGTGCTCCTCAACATTATGGACTTACAAAATCTCTCTTAAGTATGCTTAGAACAAAGAAATGAAGGTAATGGTGGTTTGTGGAGGTCTTTGAAGTCTGAAACAAGAGGAAGACACCTTGAATGTAATGGTTATGTTGGACTGTGATATTGTTAAGTGACAAAAGAAGTAACAAAGTTATTTTATGCTGGAAGAGGTCCTATATTTGATTGGAGGGAGAAAATCAAACAAGTTTTTAAAACTGAATACTTCAATTAAAAATATGCTGAATGTACGAAGTAGGTGGTTGTTGTTGACCGCTTGGTAATAGAAAACAAATTTCTGTTTCATTTAGACATCGTACGGCATCTATATCTGAAATATGACATAGCTGATGAATTGGGCATATGTATTTTCCAAGAATTGTGCAAAAGTTATGCAAAACAACATATGCTCCTTATGAAGGAGAACATCAAATATGGGGAATGGGATTACATTAAGTTCAGAAAAAAAAGACCAGTTTCTTTTAGATCCTCTGGATGCAAGTGTCTTACATGTGAAGCATATTGTTCCTTGTCTGTTTTTCCATTATGTTTGGTTTTCTGTTCATGCTCTCTATCTGTAAAACAGATACCAATTTTTCTGAAGGATAATTGGGTCTTGTTTATGCAGTAGTGTACAGCCAGATTAATTCCACTGTCCTCAATGTTTATTGCAACAAGATCGTCAAACATAGTAACAATGCAAAAACTGCAGAAAATATTTCTGGTTTGGTTCCTGATAAAAACGGCCAGCAGCCCCATGTCCTAGTCTGTAAGGTGGCACCATTTCCTCTGGAGTCTGCTAGCATGTCCTAACTATGGGAATAACATCCATTCCCCTTCATCTAACTAGTCAGTTCCAGGTAAAATGGAGGATTGGTTGTATTTGCATGTCTTTGTCCGTCTAATCAGATTGTAATCTTCAGGTTCTGAGTTGCTGCCTGCCCCTACATCGTCAAAAGAGCCCACCGTAAGGATGTAACAGTTATTTTAAAATATATGTGAGATAAGGATTAGTTTTGTGACAAATGTAAAGGTCCTGTACACAGGATGTAGTAACACATACTCCCCTTTCTCCTTTAGACATCCCTAAAGGCTGCTTTTAAATACTTACAGCCAAAATAACTACCTCTTTTCTCTTTCTCATAGAACCAGTTAGCTGCAAATGTAGTGCCTAGAGTTTTGTATTACCACCCAGCTCTCAGAGTCACTGCTGGTCTTCATTTTCGCACTCATCTGCTGCCAGTAACTTGTCTGTCTCTACCACCATAACGCCTTCCCGATCTGGATGCTGAGGTACACTTGAGTGTATGAAATGGCCACCAAAGGGAAACTGTCCTAATTTCCTTTCATCTCCCGGTGGTGTTTAAAGGCAGACTGCATACAAATGCTTTGTGTTCCCTCCTTCTCAACTGAGGGAATACTCAACTGAGGGATAACTTTCAGTAGCAGTTATGTGGTTGCGGTGAAGGAACACCACCAGGGAATGCTGCGTGCCACAATCAAGAGTGAAAGATCCCTCAAAAAAATTATATGCATCACTCTTCACCTTTCAAGAAGGCCAGGCACCAAGATCATGGTTTCCAGATGTTTTATAGCCCCTTGACTGCTACATGTGACCCTTCTGTTTGATAGATCCCTGCCCATAATCCAAAATCAACAGAAAGATGACATTTTAATGATGGTCTTTCTTGCTCTGATAAATATTGGAAACAGTATCAAAAGCAGTTTTCAAAATATATTTTTTTCTTCTCTATTGTCCCCCTTTTATTGTAAATCTCTGTACTGATTGACTGTGTCAGCAAAATAAGGCATCAGATCTGTAGGTAGGCAAGACTTCGGCTTTAGCATAATAGAAGGTCACATGTGAACATCTAGATAAGAGTTCATAACTCGGTTTAACGGAAATTTGGAGTTAGAGTCTTGATGTGCCTGACTAGCAAGGTCCTCCTGCAAGGTGCTCCATTTGCCCTCAAGGTACTGGATAGCATGGCAGGACAGCACCGTAAATCTGAACATCCCATGTTCTGAACATCCCCTGGAAAACACTGAAAGCCACTGAAAAGTTGCATGTGGGGATTGAGACATCTGCTGCAAACCTATGGAACACAGTGCCACTGTAGGTGCAGTAAATGGTTCTTTTTGTAAGGCGTGTGTTCTATGCTGGCATCCCTGGTACTGTAACAAAAGCAAATGTCAATCCAAAATTATTTAGAAGCCGTTTGACTTATGTCAGTACTGTGGATTTAGCTGTGTGGTTATTATTTTTACAATCCTTTAGTTTCACCAAGATGAAATGGGGACTAGGTGGCAGCCTACTATTTTCACATCCTTTATCCTCTTCCTACAACTAGTAGGCAGGTGCACCCACTGTCTGCCTTTATCTAAAGGAAGTAAAGGGACATGGTGTCGCACAGAAACATGAGTATATTCCTCTCTCTTTTCCACTCCTGTATGCTCACTTCACATGTACCATTCCTCTCTAATTTTGTGAGGGGAGGGGGATGTGTGTGTGCATGCATGCATAGGCAGTCCCTGACCCTGTGCCGTGTGCAGGTGATGGTTCTGTGTTCCAGCACTGGGATGCATGAACCACTTTGCCTAAGCCGTAATGACTATGACTGTTGATGTTTCTCTGCAGGGAAAACTGCCAGGGACTTAAAATCTCTGAAAGGAAATAAACTGAAGCATTTCTGAAAGAGGAAAAATGTTTGATTATGAGTAACAAGTTGAGAATTATATGCAAACACTTGAACGATATGCAAAGCCTACCTTCCTTCTTTTTGACTGGGGCAGCAACTGGCTCAATTGGCATTTCAGATGCAATCCCAAGAGGTCTTTGGAAAGCAGTTTAATAGTTACGTAGCAAGTAATTCAAGGAGTTTCAGAGATGTTGTATAGTTTTATGTTTGCTCAAAATAAATTAAAATTATTTCTAATTAGTCCATTTCACATTGAGTGGCAGATAGAGATATATTTTGTTTAATCACTATCTAATACAGAGGCTTCTGTGAAAGAAAAGGTTTATCTGTAGCATTGGGTGCATTTCTCCTTTTTAAAGACTGTCTTTGCGCGTATAGTGTCCTTTTTTTTGTGAGCTGGGAATTGTAAAAAGATGTAAAGTAGAAAAGGACGTGTTTCTTAGGTGAAGGAGAAATACTGTAAAATTGTGTAAATGTCACTACTCATGGGGGTTTTTTTGTGTTCTGTGTAGCATAGTGTAAAATAGGTTTCCCAGCAGTGTTATTCTGTGAATTGTAATTTAAAAACCAAGCCATGCATGGTCAGAGATATTATCTACAGGTCCTTTTGGTTGAGTTTTTGGGTTTGTTTGTTGTTTTCTCATTTTAGGTAAATTTTTGTTATGTTAAATTTAACTGTCCGTGAAACTGCATTTTTTGTTTCTCAGTTTTCTTTCATAAAGAACTTGAATCACTCTTTAAGATTTTATTACACACAAAGCTCACCTACCATACATATTGATCCTTCCGAAGCTTTTTCACATTTAGTGTAAACCAGAGGGATTTTCTTTTTAACACACCCCTCATCTGCCTTTTCTTCACCCTATTCTCCTCACTTCTGTGTCTGGAAAGATGGAGTCACGTTTTTGGGTTTTTTTTTTTTCCTGTGCCATGCAGAGTCAATATGGAAAACTGACCGCAGACCTGTGTCCAAAATTTCTTGATATAAGTAGTTAAAAAGCTCACTTCTACAGCGTTATATAAACACATCTTGCAATAAAGCTTTATAAAGCACTGACTGGCCTGGTTCTGGTTTTGTTGATGAAGCCAATTGTGGAGCTTTGGTGGGAAATGGGTGGGAAGCAGGGGTCATGGGCTGGTTTTCCCATATCCTCTAAGTACCTGCAAAGCCACTGTGAGGACAACAAAACGACTGCGATTAAACCGGCTGGGTGGTCTGATCACAAAGGGGTGATCTTTTACTATTTATTTCACAGCTTGAGCCTAATTCATAATACTGAGTGCAGAAAATGAAAATGTGTCTCTAGTTCTCAGATATTTCAGTAATCCAACCCTACAAATCCTTTCTAAACATACAGGGCTCCTGCTTGCTGCCACTCGCTCGGAGTTGTTTTAAAAATACTCGGTGCACAGAGCACATTTCTAAAGATTTATAGAAGCAAATATAAAGAAGCAGAAAGACTGCTTGTGTGCAGGGGAGCATTTCTGATTGCTTCTGCATCAAGATGTGAAATATTCACCATGTCTGCCAGGGCTCCATAACTGTAAATGTGGCCAGTAAACAAGACATGCCTTAACTTGGCTGAAATATATTCCCTGCATCACCATGCTATGTAGTTTTCTGGTGGCCACCTGTGAGTGTGTCTGGACAGGCAGTGATCTTGCAGTTTTCTCTGTTTGCTGGTGTCCAATTCTTTCATTTCCAGCAATTTCCCATCACATGAGAGAGACCGTGTTGACAAACAGGATATCCCCAGCCCTGAGGAGGGTGAACCGTAGCACATATTTCTGCCCTACCCATGGCTTCGTTGACTACAGTGAGGAGGTGGGTCAAAGTGACATGTAGAAACTAAATTGTTCAGATTTCCACTGCTAGTCCTGCAACACAATTTAGGCTAGACATTAGGAGGAAGTTTTTCACAGGAAGGGTCATTGGGCATTGGATCAGGCTGCCCAGGGAGGTGGTTGAGTCACCTTCCCTGGAGGTGTTTAAGGCACGGGTAGATAAGGTCCTGAGGGACATGGTTTAGTGTTTGATAGGAATGGTTGGACTCGATGATCCGATGGGTCTCTTCCAACCTGGTGATTCTATGATTGTATGAACAAGCTACTCACAAGTTAATTGGTTTTTAGAGTTGAACACGTAGTAGCGTCAAAATACATTATTCAAAAACAGCCACACTTTTATAGCAGCATCCTGGAAGATAAAAGTAGGTTAACTGAGTATCTGAGAGAGGATTTTCACCTGTGGTTTCTGAGATTGTAAGGGCTGATGTAAAACACTGGGTATGTACACCTCCACAAAGAAAAGCACTCACTCCCTCCTTTTAATTAATTTTTTAAGTTATCTCAAATAAAAAAAGTGCCTTTTGGGATATGGCTGCATCCCTGAAAGAGCTGCTTAGCATTCCAGTTGCACTGGTGTAAAGTCTAGAGGATGAAAGGCTACTAGCCAGAAATGTGGTAATGCTTTTTAAAATAAATATATAAACCAAGTTTATTGGCCAGACACTTTTCTTTTCTATCACAGCATATCCACTAGCAATTCTAAATTCCAGATGTGCAGTGACAATACATACATAGATTTTTCAGACCTGGTGCCCAGTCAGAACTCTTATGTTGTCACAGAGAAGCCTTTGGCCTGTAGTCAAGGAACGAGTAAGTATGCAGATTATCCATTGCACAGCTGCATGCCCTGGTTTATAGACCCTTCAGAACAGTTTGAGAACACAACTAAAGAAAAAAAAATATTTTTCCTATTATAACTTCTCCAAGTTTTCTGATGGGAATACGGTTTGGAAAAGAGAGAGGACTATTCTTGAAGCTTTACCTCTTATGAGTTTCTTCACAGGAAATGAGGAATGACAGCTGTACTCCATTAATCAACTATCTGATGAGACAGACCTCTGCTGGGAAACCTAAAGGAACCCAGTCTACATGAGGTGTCATGCCAATGAAGGCCTCTCTTCCCAACTTTTCCTGAATGATTTCTGAGCAGGACTCACCTGCCTGTGACGATATTCTGCTCAATAATATTGCATTTCAGTTCCCAGGAGACAGGGGGCTGTTTTCCTTCCCATCACCCACCCGTTCTCCCACCACTCCACCAAGCTTGTTCTCTTGCTTTAGCCAGGTCAAGAACCTTTCACATATTATTGATCTGGAAAACGCCACGGAGCATGTCAAGACACCAAAGACACATTTGTTAACTTTTATATATTTTCCTTTATTTGATCTTAAGGTAATACAAGAAGACCAGCATTTAACAAGCACAGAGGAAAAGAAAACACCAATGAAATCCAACAGCATTTAAAACTGGACAAACTTGAGGGCAAAGGTGAGGTCAAAGCCATGTCATAGTCTCTGGTAAACACTGTACTGGATCTATCTCAAGGCAACATCAGCCAAACCTGTCTTGGAAGAGCTCTGCATTTGCTTAACAGCAGTGGTTTGAAATCTTCTCCTTGGTATGGAGAGCACAAAGCCCTTCCAGAGCTGGACAGAGCTCAAGTGAGGGACTGACAGATGGCAAAGTCTCTGGAGTGGTTCCATCAGCGCAAAGGCACGGGAATTTATTTAGTATGTGCTATGACTGCATGCTGGATAGAAATGTTTGCACTAAAAACCTTGGAGTAACCTGTGAAAACACATTTTATACAGGTATCCAAAAGCTACAGCAGGGTGAAAATTTTTTGGTTTTAATAAAGCAATGAAACATTCAGACTCTCGAACGATAGCTCAAAAAATGAATCCTCCTTCCATCCTTGTCCAGACTTCCTATAAATATGCACTGGGAGGCTTAAATAATCTTGGCAAGATATAGTAAAGGAAAATTATTGTTATAAAAAGGCCCTGGATATCTTTTCAACAAACTTTTTCCCCACATAAACTTATGGAAAATTATTGACCTCATAGAAAAATCAAGAAATAAACTTATTGCAAAATGCCCAGATACATATTTGAACATGAACCAGACTGCAATCACATAGATTTGTGCAGGCGAATAAATAAAAATATAAATAATCACAGTGTCACAGTGATGATCTGTGTGAAACTAGCTGTAAGTATAATGATAAAGAAAGTATATTGAACATCAGGCAGTAGCAACCCAAGCCAAATGAAATTCTGATGCTATTGGCTCTGTGAGCAGTGGAAAGAACCTGATGGCCTTCAGTGATCAGTAATCAAGCCCACAAAGATAACTCTTAGAATGTTAAACTTGCTGGAAAATGTAATTGTTTCTCTGGCCCTAAGTCCCTAAATAATTTTAACCTCACCAGTTGCGCAGGGGAATTCTCTTTCAAGAACAGATAGCACATTACAGCCTGAAAACCAAGAGTGAATCCTTGTTTCCAGAGGAATTATCTCAAATGTGTTCAGTTACAAGCATGTGGAGTGAAACAGAGCTAGCATCCAAAATTATATAGTCTGGAAGTTCTACATCTTTTTAGAAGCCAAAACACTGCAAAGTCTGAAAACAAAACAACCTAACGCAGCCAATTGCAATTTTTTTTTTTTTTTTTAAACTGTGGAACATGACAACCATTACATTTTCTCATAGGAAAGTAAAATTTCAGTAGAAACTCCAGCATTACAAAATTCTTTACCAATGGACACTGGTAGATGGATTACTACAAAGTAGTAAGTTTAAGAGTGGTCTTAAGAACTACTGGTATTAGAATTTTCTTTCCATGTAATTCGGCCTAATGTACTAGTCCCTTTTCCAAATCTGCATCCTCCATGTAACATTAACTTACACCATCTTTAGGATTTCTTTCTTTCCTATGGTGGGAATGAGTTGATTGGCATATAGAATTGTGTTAATTTCTTATTATACAATAATATCCTATAAATCTTTCTAAAGGTAATCAGGGTATTACTTGATATCAGTTAAACTGAGAAAGGGCTTTGCATTAAAGTGCTCTAAAAGGTAAATATTCATCTTTTCAAATGCCTCTCAGCAACGTAGTACAAAATTTTAGCAGGGCACGCATCTGTGTGCATATTTATGCTTATGGCACATCACAAGTGATTTTTGAATATGCAAGTGGATTTTGTAATCTGATAAGTTATTGTTTTGATTTCTGATCATATTTTTACAAGGTGAAAGGGCAACTAGATGGTTATATGAGTGGTTTAGTTTGTGCAAAGTATATATTGGTAAGTGTGATACTGTCAGGAAGCAGCAAAGCTTATTGCTCTTTGTATATTTCAGAGGGTGAACTCTTCAACAAAGGATGTGGCAGACCTTGTATACTGGGGGTATAGATCCCTGATGAATGATCAGCAGTTTAAATTACCTGTTTCTTATATGTTCTTATTGTCCACTTCTACAATCACAGCTTCCTACCTGTTTAGGCATCATAAACTCATCAGATCTCAGTAAAAGGCTGTACTGAGGCAGGTGTGAAAACAGACTCCATCAAAGAGGGTGGGAGAAGGAGTAAAATAATTTGGGTAACAAAAGGGAAAGAAACATCAACACTCAAATAGCAGTATTGGGTAAGAATAAGTGACAGAAAGCCTGTTTGTTATTTTGATATACAGGTCAAGACAATCTTCAAAGAAAACCAAAGAGAACATTTTAGAAGCAACACTTCAAATGTTGGATTAAGTGAAACCCAGATGCAGCAGTAAGTTTGGAGGACTCGGAAGGGAATGTTTAGCTGAATATGCTAGGTAGAAAGGCTGACTTTTAGGGAAGTTGTATATTAATTAAGGTCTATGAAAACAAGAATGGGATAAATTATGATATGTGTGACTATGCAAAGAGAGAGGATAAGAAAGGAGGTATCATACATTTCCTGAGTGTTAAGTGGATTTGTCTTATGCAGGCTATCTAAAGTCTGTTTCTAAAGAGTTTAATGATGTCCTAGTTTTCCGTTTTGTACTGAGCACCAAAAACATAAATGCAATGTAAATGAGGCAAGGGTCACAGAAAGGATCCATTCTGGGCCTTGCTACCTTCAAACAATCGCAAATTAATTCAGTGCATGGCTGCAAGGGCCTCATCTATGTTTTAAGCTATATTAAAATTCCAGCTGAGGTACATGGGGTAAACTGTGGTTTAGCTGGTGTTGCTCTTCTTTGGCAGAGAAAGCTTGGATTCCTCAGTTTCTGTGCTCAGTGTACAGTATTCTTGCTGGAGTGAGCATCATCAGCTTTGTGGCCTGTCACCTTAATGTTCTCCACATGTGTATTAAAGCAGCAGAGGGTGCAGAAATGGGCAGTAATTTTCCTTGGTAAAGGATTTACCTATTCCCCTATCCTCACGTAAAGTATGCTTACAGCTCCTTCAAGTAATATTTTGTACTCAGAGGATAACTAAAAAAAATTGATACACTGCTACTAAAATTGGTGAGAGAAAGGACCAAAACAAGTTGGAGGCAGTAGACAAGATGCCACAGAATCTTTTAACCTCAGAAAAAAAAAAAAAAAAAAAGCACAGAGAGCCGTCTCATCTCAACCAGGGTTGAGCGCTGTGCTTCATGCCGCACAAGACCTTGGTAAGAAGTATTTCTGTCATCAGCTGGGAGCATTTTGCAATCGTGTATCTCTCCTAAGGAAGCAAAAATTAGAGTGGGATTATGTCACTGGTTCTAGATGCTCAATGAAATGTGGTTAGTAACTCCCCTTTTAGTCAGGGATCTCATCACCAACAGAACCTTTGGTTAAACTTGGGATAGTTTTCTCTTTTTCAGTCACTGTTTGTCCATTTTGATGGACTTTTGATGAAGTTATTCTCTCTTAATAAACTGTCTGGGTCAGCAGATACAGGCAAAGTTTAATTCAATTCATCCCCAACTGCCAAAACCAATCAGAGGAAATAGGAAGATGAGAGTCAAATAGCTCTGTGGTCTCCTCAGTCAGACTGTTAGCAGCTTAACTTTCTCCTTGGCGGTGAAAAGGGTGTAATTTTGAAGAGAAAGCTGGCTTACTGCAATGCAGAAAATGTGTGAGTTTTGCATATAAGGACCACAATTTGCGGGATACACTAAAAAAGTATTACAGAAGGTATATTGTTCCTGACAACATTGCCATCTTTACAGTATACAGAGTAGCTTTCTTGCAAAGTTAGAGTAGAAAGAGAAATGTTTCTTACTCCATATAGGCAATGGTTGGCTCTCTCTTTGATCACCATAAAGGTTCCAGTTATCAACTGTCTTTTGTTCTTATTTCTGTTAATTAAACTTTGCAATAGGTTCCAGGAATTCATTGCACATAAAGTTCCTTGTGTGGTCTCTGATACCAAAGTGCTGACCCAGGAGTAAGAACAGACCCCAGACAAGCAGTTTCCCAACTATGATCACTGTGCTTCCTGAGAAATAAGTAATCCCATACAGGCCATTGGGTTGAAATACTAGTTTTTCTAATGTTGGCTTAATATCTAATACAGAAAGCGTTGCTTACAACTGATCAAGATAAATAACTGATGGTCATTGCCATATCATGCAGAAAATTTTCTGACTAAGTTCAATGGTTCAGGGAACAGGCAAATGTAGAGACATTGAAAAAAAAGAACTTGAGTGTAAAAGTCAGCAGAAAGCTCTTAATGTTAAAGGGCAGAAAAGAAAAAAAAATTAATGGAAGTGGAGGGGTGTCATTATGGAATCCAGTCTGGGAATTCAAAGTAACTGGAACTGATTTGGAATTTCATTATGAGGAAATTAAATACCAGAACTGTTTTGAAAGGTAGACAGTCTTGGCGACCCTCATGGAAAAAAAAAACCCAAAAGATTTAAATATATCTGTTTCCATATTTTCAAGCAAAATTTATTTCTTTTTAAAGATTAAATGCAGATTAATTCTGAAATTAAGATAAAAATGAAATGTTAAGAATCTGAAAAAAAACCCCAAGATTTTAATTTTAAAAAGGTTTGAAATTCTGTACTTTCTTTGTCATAAGCGAGATCCTGTGACCCTTTTAATACTCAAAAGTATAAACAGAACAGAAAATTCACCCCTTGTCATGTTATGGAGATTATAGACTGAAAAGCCAGGACAATCTTGAGATAAGGACATAGAGGCATATTAATTGCTCATGTAAAGGAATAATTACTTGCTATATAGATTTTGCTTACTGACATATCTTCACTGAGAATTTGAGACATAAATAAAAAAAAGATAAAAAAGGTCAGATTTAGAAGCATATGTTCACTTGACTGTAGCAATTGAAACTAAGCAGCGAAATCTAGCAAACCAAGGGCTTCCATGAGTCACCTCTTAATTTAGACTTATACAGTATGAGAAATTATAGGTAACACTAGTCCTTTAAAATGAGCATAAGAAACTACTGAAAATATCCATATTCATCGTAAGAGTGCAAGAACTGTCTCAGAAAAAGAAACTTTAAAACAGAGAGGTATGACAATGCTATTTATAATTTTTGAATAGAAGATGGATTATATTTTGTGGGCAATTTTATCAACTAGATATGTTGACCTGGCAGGTAAGCAGAAAATATAATTTGGATTTCAATTAATACTTCTTTATTCTGATATCTTATGATTTTCTTATACTTTTATGAGCTACAGGAGTAAGTTGAAATTTGGCCTCACAGCACAAATGGATGGAGAAGAGAATTGCTTCCTTCTGCTTTGAACTACATTAGACATCTTTGCAATCTGTATTGAAGCCATAAATGCATTTCAGAGTAGACTGTTGTACCATTAGATTAAAAAATGTTTATATAACTCTTGGTCATGGTTATTTATCAAGGGTCCAGTTTGCAATCAAGCTGAAGGATGCTTGCACTCAATATGACTACAGTATAAAATGGTACTTTGCTACAGCAACAAGACAAAGAGGCTTTGCTTTTAAAAGAAGATCTTAGTTTGCTCCCATTATAAAATGTGAATGCAATCTTGAGTGCCCTGATGTCAGAAAATTTCTGACTGTTTAAAGCCTATTCTTAAGAGGATTTCCCACTACAGATCCTTTTCTAAGATGTTTTGACTTCGTAGCACATCATGGTAGCAATTGACTTCTTAAAAAATACATGATCCCTAAGAGCAGCCTTGTCATCATTTCAAATGTTGCAACCAATTCAGCAATTCAGATCTCTTAAGTGAGAGGACTGTGGTTGCAGGATAACTGCCTTGTGCCACGTGTTTTAAAAGTCTTTACTTATACTTGGTAGAAACTACATTATCTAGAGCTTTGGAAAGAACGTTTTGCTGAAGTTTCTGGCTGTGATCAAACTCATGGATGTAGTTATGCCCAGAGTGTAACTGGAGTTGAAGTAGATCATGAGACTTCGGAGATTTTATTTTTTTTAAATGATGACAGTATTCTGTCATATCTCTGAAGTTTTTCAATTTTGTGTATGAGGCTACAAAATATCCCTGTCATCTAAAATGCATGTCTTTCAGATTGTAATGGACTGGTTACTGCTGATCGGTCAATTAGAGTAGTTGCAACAGCTACAATTTCATTGTTTAAACAAGGGGATTCGTAATTAATTGTAGACCAAATGCATCTCAATACCATATGCCAATGACTAATTGAGCATCTAGCTGCTTACCCAGATGTTTATACAGTACAATGGAAATAAAAAACCAACCAAAAAAGCTCAACTTAACCTGACAAAATCAGATAATTCTAGGAGAAGATCCTAAAAACTCTCCCAGGAAGGGTGGGCGATTTCTCAACACAGTATAATGCATGTGATTAACTTCTCACTAAGGAGTCTTCTGAAAAGCAGAGCTGTGACCACACATCACACTGCTGACAAGACATTTCTAGTCACCCAGACATCACCTGGCAGAGTACCAAACAGGGACAAGGGAGAGCACTTAAGCAAGGTTTTATGGAGCTGAAAGACAGCTATTATTAGGTGAGTTGCACTCTGCTTATACTGCAGATCGTATTTTGACCAGGGACAAGCAGATGAACAAATTCTGCTGTGAGTAGATGTGAACAGCTCCCAAAAACTTGAGGAAAGCAAAGACTGTGTGTCTGAAGGGAGAGCTTAACTAGTGTCTTCAGAGCATGACAAGTCCACCTCTTAATATGCATAAATGCATATTGTTCTCTGCTCTTATTCAAACTCTGAGATGTATCAGCAGCTGATCTACATGCATAAAAACAACTTTGTAAACAGGACTCAATGGCCTGTAAAAGTAAGTAAGACAAAAGAGAATTCTTGCCCTGAGAAGTTAAAATATGGTAGTGTATTTGCTTTGAACAACAGGCAAAAATCAAGAAACTGCAGCTGCCCTCATTGTGCCAGAAGAGCTTAGGAAAACAGCTATTGGATGTGGAGCAGTGATGGGATGGTTCAGTCCATCTGCAGATTACAACATCACATTTACCTGATGCAGCAGGGAACGACACGGGGTCCACACACAAAGTGGGTGGGACAGTGGCTGGAGGTACTACTGGTCACAGATATAGCTCTGCTATTTTAATACTTTACTGTCACCCGTAGATCCGTGTGTTTGCCACTAACGTAGCAATCCCTGCTGCATTGATACCCTAGTCTTTTTGAACATGGCACATCAGAGAAAAACAGTTCTTAGTGCATTTGAAGTGCTTTATTGGTGCTTTATAACATCAATTTGTTTTAAAGCAAAATGGAATACATTTTAAAGAATTAAATGCCTTCCAGAATTCCTTGTATAGATGGTATCTGCTTCATTACTTTTATAATCTCATCTCATTTTCTTGTCAAGTAATGATCTGAAGTTTGTTTAGATAAACTTCTTTCCTAGAAATAAGAACGCATTAATTATAGCACTGTCCTTTAATAACTCCAGCTGATTCAATATCATATTATTTTTTCCATTTATGTTGTGGGAGATTAACAGGAGTCCGTCAGGTTATCCCCCTTGCCCTCCCTGACTCCTGTACAGTGTTCCCATTCTGCAATCCTGTTGATTTTCGAAGCATTATTAAAGGTTCATTCCCCTGGGCTAAAGATGACCTAGCAAAAGCTTTCAGGACTTTTGCATTCAAGATATTGAGGCCTGATGACTTTTTAGTAGTTTCTCCCTTACTGAATACTGCTTAGCAGAGTGTTTAAAAACTTTTCTCTTATGAAATTAGCATCTTGGTCCGCATTTTTGCAAATGCAGAATAGTCATGCTTCTTTCTTTTCTCCAGCATTCCAGCATTAACTGTTTTACTGTTAATGAGCTACCCTGTTGCAAGGACTAATGTCTAGCATATGCAAATTTCTTCTTGACATTCGTAGGTCTGCCAGTCATCACTTCTGTTTCTGCCATCATATTTTTTTTTTTCATTTGACATTTATCACCTTACTTATTTCTCTTGCCACTAGGAAAAAGGAAAGAGTTTTAGCCAAAGTTATCTTCTTTCCCCCTTGGAAAATCAGGAAACCCAATTATCTGATCAACAGCCTCACAAGACTCAAAATTTTTATTCACAGGTTTCTCTCTAAATGCTTTTTCTGGAAAAAAAAAAGGCACTGCAGAGTTTATGACCAAAGCAAAGCTTTTGCTTGTGTGCACCCTGTTGGATCTAGTTTGGTAGGTATAGCCCAGGTTTCCCCATGAAGAAATTCATGTGTACTAGGACAGGCCAGTGATACTCCAAGTATTCTTCTGCCCAGGAAACTCCGGACAAGCTGAAGTCCTCTATACATAGCTGATTCAGATTCTAGAGTGTAACTTCTAACACTGCACATTTAATCTGAAACATTTTTATTTTGATCACTTGATCATGACAATACTTTGATAAGATTTCTCATTAGTAATCCCTTTATTTGTAAATAGTCTGTAAAAGGGACGAGATACCACACCTTCTCTTACTGTTTCCTAGTTTTTGGTTGCTAGCAGAGGTAATCAGTGTGTCTTGTCTTCAAGTGGAAGAGAAAAACCATCTTCTTTTCATTGGGATACGGCTGCAGCAGGTGGGAGGCACACATGGGACATTAGTCAGCTCACATGCACACCTCCCTGGGGAGGCAGAAGCATGGCACATACTCTGGCTTCTTCCCAGGCTGCAAGTTACCTTTTGTCTCTACTGCTTGCTTTCAAAGTCCTCTCCATTTCTGAATTTTCCAAGTGCACACATCTGCAGTTTGAAATGCTTGAGGCAAAGTGAATTCCTTTGCCTGTGGGTAAAACAGGCAATCTGGTCTGCACCCAGTTTTGGGCAGGGTTTAACAAATTGGCTTGCAAACTGATTGCTTTTGTACCTTTCATTCTATCTGCACACTTGCTTAAAATTATCTAAGCAGAAAATCATCACCTCTGACCACTAGATTGGGAACCCTGACAATGTCTCACCTACCTTTGCCCACAATGACTGCTCAAACCATATTTATTATTACCCAGTGGGATACAACCTGCTGATTTCAGCTCCTTATTCCCATCCAAGAAGTTTAGGGTTGGGCTTTTCAGATCATTGCTCTCAGAGGTGGTGTCCACCTCCCTCATATAACTCAAGGAACATCTCTCAGGTAGGAGGGTGATGTTCACACTGTGTTTCTATGCCTGCCAGAGGGGGTCAAAGGCCCTCTTACAGCTGTAATGGTAAAAAGGCAGCCTCACATCTCAGGGGCTAGATGCCCCAGAAAGCACTATGCTGGAGAAATGTTCATGTACAATAAAGGGGTTTTTCCTACCCATGACAGCCTTTGGCTTTTGGATGATGATTATCTTAGGTCTATTGAAATACTAACCAGCTCTGCCATTTAATATATTTAAATATACATGAGGATGGAGACTCCTACTGAATATTTTTTATTCATTTACTCTGGATGAAGCTGGCAAACCAAGCAGAGGGCTGTTGGGTTTTTGCCTGCCTCTCCCTTTTTTAAATTCATTATTTTTGTAGGTCTGTATTTCAAGAACAATACACTATGACCTGGATTAAAGAACTGTCAATATAAACAGTCCCATCCTGTCTCTTTTCATTTTAGCACTTCCAATTGCACTGATGAGTGTATTCCAAGGTTGTCATCGGCCAAGGATATTCCAGGCTAGCTTATAGAATGAAGCTTGAAACTTCCGTATCTACAAGTTTTGAGTATTTGAGGAAAAAGCCTTTCATCTTGAAAGCTAGAGAGACTAAATAAACATATTCAGGCTGTTTAATCAGCAGAGAGGGAATGTGGTGGATTATTGGGTTACACAGAACCACATCTTATTTGGAGAAGGCAGCTTTAGGACAGAAGTGAGGAATGCCAGTGCATTCATGAATTGATGTTGAAATCTGATAAAACTAAGATGATCTCCAGGGTATTCTTCCTGATCCTTTTTATTACTTTGTTGCCGAAGTTGTTTTCTAATATTATTTATTGTCTCAAATATCACGTTCCCATCTCTTGAAGAAGAAAGACTGCCTGGTCTTTCATCTTCTGGTTGTATTTCTTTGCCTCATTTCATATTTGTTTTTATGAAATAGTTGATCATATTTTCCAAAAATTATTTAAGCTTTGGGTATCTTTCTAAAAGATATTTTTTAGTTCAGCCAAGAAGTTATGGGACTAAGGCAAGAGTTATTTAATGAACTTCTGTCATTTCTACAATGACAGAAATCAGACAAGTTATCCATCGTGATGGATGTTGAGTCGGCCATAATAATGTTTAACTACACTGCTTACCTTATTATAGGGCAGTCGCTATATAAGTACATTGACTAAGTCTAAAAGAGACTGTAAGGAAACAATGACTCAAGATAAGCCATTCCGCAGGAATGGGATAATACGAGACCAACTGGCTCTGACAGCACTGGCGTGATTTCCTGCTGAGACTCTTGGACTGTTGTTTCCTAGAAGGGCAACAGCCCAAGAACTGACAAAAACAAAAGGAGTTGTTCTTTCCAGAGAAAGAATGGTTATTGGAGAGGTTTCTCAAGATGCACAAGGCCCCATATGTGGAAAGAACTCTTACGAGCAGATGCACGCGTACTTTTTGCTGGTTTTAGAATAATTTCTGGGATTTCTTTTTATTATGTCATAGCTAAGGGAACATTGTGTATGTCTCTATATGACCTATAAGCATGTCCTTTGTTTTAATATCACTTTCCTATATCACTGTTCTATTCCATACTTTAGTAAATTTAGTAAATCTTTTTTTTGCAATGAAGAAGCTTAGGCAGTAACCCAATTTGCAGTGCACCAGCAAGTGGAAGTTGGTTCTGGAACAGCAGTGTTGTAACTCCTATATAGTGATGAGTCATATGATCTACTTCCTCTCCTGTCACTAAAGAAGTTGGTTTCCAGGAAATTTGTTGCTTCTCATGATTGTTTAGATATACAAAGTTGAGATTGCTCGTCTGCACTACTTGTAAACTTACGTTTCCCAATTATTAGGGAACTCAACTCCCAAGGACCATGTGTTTCTGAACTGCGGATGTCCCTTATGTGGGTCTGTATCAGTATTTAGTGGCATAACAATTTTGAAACTTTACATTTTGAAAAAGCTCTGTTGGTATGATCCATTTTTGACTGTTCAGCCTGGAAACTGTCATCTCAACTTCCTGCTAAACTGCACATAAAAGACAAGCCATTCCTATGTATAAGATAAGAACGTGGAAGTTGAAATATTTCACCTGGTTCCTCTTTCTTTGTATGACAATGCCCTCTGTCATGTTGCTTTAATTGCCACAAAAAGTTATCCAGGTAAACACAAGTATTTAACTACACTTTCAGTGTTAGTTGCATGTGGCATTGTGATACTGTGGGCATAGGTGTTCCTTGCATTAAAGCTTGACCCACGGCACCTCTTCTACTATAAGGGTGTGTGAATTTACATGGAAGAGACACTATCTGTCCAACAAGATCCTGAAGGTAGAACTACAGCCCTCCTCCAACCTCTTTGAAAAGCTTTGATCAGGCTCAAAATCTGGAGTTGATTCTTTTGCCCAGTTGCTAAGAGAAAGACCAGCCACTGGCTCCTGATCTACACCAGGTATGTATTCTAGATGCATTTCAATTTTCACAAATGCAAGCTCTCCTAAAATGCAATGTACCCGTTCTAGTAGTAGCAACATATAAGAATGAAAAAATTTATTCTACACCTCAGAGTCCAGCTAGAGAGAAAACTACCTAACATCTCTGCAACTGCAATCACTGTGAAAGGAAGGAAGGGCTTCATGAAGTGCTCTTTTAGTAGTTACTGTTCAGAGCAGAAAACAAGTGTAAGTCTATCTTTCAACTCTCTTTCAGTTTTATGCTAAGGATATAGAGAACCTTGAGAGCCTGAAATCTGGGGACTAGTACATGTCTGGGAGCTTTCCAGGAATCCTGTTTAATTACAGTTATGTTGTGATAGTCTCTGACTGAGGATTGTTAATCTTCAGCAAACTCTGTCCTACCCTTCTAATGCTGTTATCAAAATTCTCATTTAAAGGAATAAAAATACCAAGGAAAAAGTTGCTAAA
Source organism: Coccyzus lansbergi (assembly GCA_033558105.1). Taxonomy (NCBI): domain Eukaryota; kingdom Metazoa; phylum Chordata; class Aves; order Cuculiformes; family Coccyzidae; genus Coccyzus; species Coccyzus lansbergi. The sequence continues at coordinate 2,433,449 of JAUMJK010000305.1, read as the reverse complement.
ATTCAGAGTGTGTATATACAGTTCCAAATGCACAGCTATATTGTACTGTTCTTTTTCTCCATTTTGATGGTATCAACAGAAAATGAATGCAAAAGTTAATTTAGCTTTCCAACATAACTGACCTGTAAAATGGCCTTGCAATTTCCTCAAAGAACAGATGTATGATCTCAGCACAGTCTCCTCAGCAAGTAAACAGATACATGTTCTCTTAGTTATTCTGCTAGAATCTGGCTTTTGTGAAACTGCATTATCTACACCAGACACACTTTTGTAGCTAGTATTGCCATAATGCCAATGTGTAGTGTTAATTTAACTCTTTGAATGGCAGAGACTGCTGGCAAACATACAAGCTGGTTTCTGTTATGTTAGTAGCTCACAGACAAGCACCTATTTGCGTGGATAACAATAATACTGACTGCAGACAGAATTTGTGAACAAAAGTACTCTTGAACCAAACCATCAAAGAAGACAAGGTAGCTGAGGTATGGCAAACAGGTCCACAGAAGACCCAGCTTCACATTACTTGTCGCTTGTGTGAGGAAATTTATTTATCATATAAAGTTAGTTGTTGTTATGAGATTGGATGTAACATCAGCAACAGAAGGGCAGATCCTTACTCCATGACTACTGGTAAAAAAGACTTCTGTGGAACTTAGGATGCAAATGTGGGTATGTGTCTGTTTGCTTGTATTGAGTTTTACATAAATCTGGTCCCTGCTTTCCCCTTACATTTTATAGTTTGCTCACTTTAAATAATATTTTCTCTTTTGGCAGTAAGTAGATAGTGACAACATGCTGTTTTCCAATGCACTGAATTTCTTGACAAGTCCATGTGCCTGATTCTTCTCATCAGTTCCACTTTAATCAGGTAGCTCTAGCGTTGTGAATAGAGAGCAGATGTTTGTTTAGAGTAGGTGCTTTGTTTAGAGCACACTAGTGTTATCAACTCATTCTATTGCTGATGCAGTATCATTCCAGTGAAATGAATGTTATAGGGTTTTTTTCATTGCCAGACTTCTTCCCTGTTTCTACTATGATGAAATCTGGCCATATAGTCTTTCATCTACCTTATGTTTTTATACTCTACCTGTGATTATGTTAAGGTTTGTCTGCTCCATTCTTAATATATCCCAAGGAAAACCATAAGCCCATCATGTATCTGTAGACCTGATACCATGTGCTGTCCTCTAATTCCTCTTACAAGACTCCCACCTGGAGTCAAAATTAGGCCTTTCCATACTTCACTTCTGTTTTATTCCAAAGACTTTAATAAAAAGGGTTCTTGCCATAGTTTATTCCCTCGATGAGGTAGAAATGAAAGCCTCATATCATCAAACACGTTTGTCAAATACCTTTTCACAATATAGCATTTTCTCATTAACCAAATGCCTGAGTCTTGCAGAGCTATTGGAAAACTTCAAATAGCACCCCCTACCCAGAGTCTGGCTATGATGCTCAAGGATTCCCAGCTATATGTGTGCAGTACGGAGAAACAGGCCCTGTAGTCACCCCCTTCAAGCTACAGAAGTCTGTGCCAGGTGGGTAGTTCTTAGGATCAAAACTATTTTCCATGCTGAGCACTTTAGAAGTCTACATAGACAAAAGATTTTCTGAGCTCTTCTTGAATTCCCACACCAATTTTTCCTGCTGTGGGAATTCACTGCCTTGCAGTACATGCATCAAAGTCAATTTTTACATTATTATAAGAATGAATTCTAATGTAGACAGATACTTCTGGAGAAGCTTTTATAGATTCATCAGTTCCATATTCATATCATGAAATGCATATTCATAATGTATTTTGAAGTAATTTACATACATACATGTTTGTATGTGACAATTCATAGATACTATGTTGTAGATGTTATTTCTCTATTTATTTGTAGAAGACAATATTAAGAGAATAGCTCACAGATTTCAAACTTATCAGTACACAGTCTTTTCTGTGGCTGAAAGAGAAAGGGATATAACTACCTGTAAGTTTGCTGTATGGGTTGCAGAACATCTGGTGAACAGCTGCTTTCTAAAGACAGAGCTATGCAGATAATCTCACTGAATAGCTTTAGGGTGCTGTCAACAAATGGCAGAAATGACCTTATTTTGGCTTGTACCTAATGATAGACAAAATGTCTCATTTTTTCTAAAGTACTTAACACCCAAAATATGTGGCAGGGCATGTTTCTTGGGCATCTTCACAGCATTAACACTTCCAATCCTGCTCCCTGTAAAAGCTGTTCTGAAATCCCTTTGCAAAATGGATTGTTTCTTATTAAAGACCTACATTCCCTCTAGTTTCTTGCCATGAAGGGAAACAGCAGGTCACAAGTTATGTGCATAATTGGTAATAAGCCCATGCAAAGGAAATATATATACCTCAGCATGTTGCAGCAGTTTCTGGAACTCAGCACTTGCTCATCATGTCTTCAAAGATCTGATGAAAAATATTCGGGAGGGGGATGCTCAGGCATACCTTGGCACACTTGTTCTTCATATCATTAAAATTAAAGAAATTAAAATTAAAGAAAATCTTAAGAACACTCTTGAAACATTTCTCTCCCATTTAAACCTCCTTTGTCTTTTATCCTGAATTTGATGAGAGTCAAGAGATCTCTTTACTAGTAAACTTAGGGAAAGGAGAAGTAAGCAGTTGACAAGCTTGCACCTTGTAGACACTTTCATCACAGATCTGAGAGCAGCAGTCATTGTTTCTAACTGATAGTTGAAAGGAGCTTCAAGCGCATCTGAAGCACTGTTTTGTAGAACTATGACACCAGATCAGCAGTTAATCAGCAAAACATATTTGTGAAGTTCTTCCTCAATACTTTTGTGTGTGTGCACACTGATCCAGGCCTGTGTTATAAAGTAAATCAGGATGCAGAAGTAACTCAGATATTTTATGTTGCCATACAGAAATGGTGAAGTTAATGAAAACATGAGATTAAAAGTATTAGAAAATAGGAAAAAAACCTCCAGAGCTATCTCATCTAATCCTCCACACCTCAGCAGGACCAATCCTTCCTGGACCATCCCTGGCAGAACAGTGTCTAGCCTTTTTGGGGTCTCCAGAAATGTCACATCCTCCCAGACACGTCTTTCCAGAGCTTTGTTAGCCTTGCTTGTAGAGTTGTTCCAACAATTAACTTTATTATATTTACTATAGAGATGAAGATGGTGTATTCCCTTAATTATCTGAAGACTACCCTCCTTGGACTAAGAAACCCCAGTTTTTTTTCTCATGGACCACGTCATCAAGTGAAAACACATAAGTGATAGTGTTGGTGGAAGCTCTGGAAAGCTACACTTCACATAATGGGACCTGATATCTTGAGCTGCAAATCGGCCATATGCTGAACTTGATAAAATGAACTCATTTGATGTCTATATCTCACATACACACCTGATATGCATTGGTTCTGCATGTAAACATCTATTTAAACAGTCTCATATCCTAGTATACATATGACCTGTCAGTTTACAGAAGCTTGTTATGTTAAGGAAATGGACGGACTTTGCCTTATACAAGTAAAACAAAGTACATACACCTCCATGTGTTTCCCAAATCTCCAAAGGGTTGTAAATAATTCACTCTGTGCCTCATATTGAATACTCATAGAATCATAGAATCACCACCAGGTTGGAAAAGACCCATCGGATAATTGAGTCCAACTATTCCTATCAAATACTAAACCATGCCCCTCAGCAAACGTGCCCCTCATGTGTTTACTAATGTGATAGTAGGGCACACACCCCCTCTCCCCAATTCAGTTGTTTTAAAACTTTTCCTTTTTGAATGCCACCTTAAGAAATTATTTGGGCATTGGAATAGGCTGTCCAGGTCGGTGGTTGATTCACCTCCCCTGGAGGTGTTTAAGGCATGGGTAGATGAGGTCCTGAGGGACACGGTTTAGTGTTTGATAGGAATGGTTGGACTCGATGATCCGATGGGTCTCTTCCAACCTGGTTGTTCTATGATTCTAAATTAAGACAATTAGACAACACAAGAAACAATGAAACAACAGAAAGACTACAAACTTCACACACAGAAATCACAGTCCAATTTGATTAACTACTGAACAGTGCTTCCATCAAGGATATTGTGGGCATGTTCATGCTGAAGGATAAATTGGATGTCAAAGAATTAAGATTGCTTCCTCAGAAGACTATTCACACCTAATTACAGTACAAACTTGTCCCTGTTTCTTTTGACGTACTTAAAGCTGAAGAACTGATTTAAAGTCTCACCCTCAATTTTCTCTGCTTCTGTTAGGAATCAGACTCCATAGTAACACAATACATTTTTGGGGTTTTTTTTCTCAGTGATTTGAATTCATTTTTACTCCTCTGGTAAGTGATTCTTGAGAACTAAGGCATGCCAGCACGTGAGAGATACAGATAAGTGAGTCTTCACTTCACTAGTACGGGCTACAGCTGAAAAGATATGAAAATAAATAACATGAGGTGCTATGTTTGAAATCTAAGTTTTTTACAATGTTACTCCCTTACTGTAATTCAAAGTGAACATAACATCAAAAATACTTTCAGAGATGGATTGCATCCTCATTTTTATGTTATAATAGTAATTATACTTTTGTCTAAGTATAATAGGGTATGTAGATCAGCAATGGAAACACCTTAAGCAGGCAACTAGACCAAGAAGAAGAAAGGTCCTATTGACCAAGCTTGGCCTTGGAGAATCATTAAAGTCAGTATTACTTAGATGGTACAGCAGAACAGTATTTTCATTCTACTAAAGGGAAATTTTTCAAACCCAGTAGCTTACTTCAGGGCACAGCCATTCAAAGTACAAACTCCTCTGCCACCTCACTAATGATAGAGTTAGAATGACCATAATTGGAATTCATAGCCACATATTTTTGTTGCTATGACAAGCCCAACCTGGAAGTCAGTTGCATAGCACCATAAAGTAGGAAGTATTTGCAAGAAGTCAACTTCTACAAGACAACTCATTTCAAAGCTGCTTTGACCAAATGTTGGGCTGCTCCACTTCCTTCACTACATTCAGTACAGGCCATCGCAGATCACTCTACTCTGTCAGCACTGGTGAGACCGCTCCTTGAATCCTGTGTTCAGTTCTGGGCCCCTCACCACAAGAAGGATATTGAGGCTCTAGAGTGAGTCCAGAGAAGAGCCACGAAGTTGGTGAAGGGTCTGGAGAACAGGCCTTATGGGGAATGGCTGAGAGAGCTGGGGTTGTTTAGCCTGGAGAAGAGGAGGCTGAGGGGAGACCTCATTGCTCTCTATAACTACCTGAGGGGAGGCTGTAGAGAGGAGGGAGCTGGCCTCTTCTCCCAAGTGACAGGGGACAGGACCAAAGGGAATGACCTCAAGCTCCGTCAGGGGAGGTTTAGGCTGGACATCATTAGGAAAAAAAATTTCAGGGAAAGGGTCACTGGGCACTGGAACAGGCTGCCCAGGGAGGAGATTGAGTCACCGTCTTTGGAGGTGTTTAAGGCCCAGGTGGACGAGATGATAAGGGGCATGTTTTAGTGTTTGAAAGGAATGGTTGGACTCAATGATCCGGTGGGTCTCTTCCAGCCTGGTTATACTACGATTCTAAGTCTCATTATAGAAGTTCTAAAAAAAAAAAAAAAATCAATCTTCAAATCTGGATTTTAGGTGTTAAGTATAATGTGAAGTGAAACAGAGTATTGTTTGATTCTAAAACACAGTGAAATTAATGCCAATAAAGACTGTTGTCCCTCAAGTAGCCATGTATACGTCTGTGACTACAGAAGTGGTGGTCCAGGTGATCACCACCACTCCATTGCACATTGTTATCTTTAATAATTTGCCATGATGGAAATAATTCTACTGCTATTGTGCTGAAAATTACATTCTTACAGGGTTGACTTGGTTTTTATCAAGAGTGTATTTTCTTCAAAATTATATTTGCTTTGAAAACTATATGTTTTCTTCTGTGTTTTTTTACAGTATTCTAAAAGCCTGCTATAGTCTTCTTCCTCTGAAGCCATATGTGTGAAAAGGGGATGAAAATCAACAATTGCCACCACCAAAAACTGTCAGATAAACCCTATGTATTTATATTCATTCATGGTGTATGAAAACCTCAAGCATGATCTGCCATTAGTCAAGAGAGAAAACCAAAGTAATTATCCACCATGGGTCACACCAGGTGCCACTCATCACCTTCTACCAGAGACTTGGTATTTTCTTCAGTGATAGAAACTTCAGTATTCAGTCTTTAAAATAGCAAACCCATATATTACACCTGCATTCTCTGCTTCTTTGAAATTAAAAGACTAGCATGACATAAAGAACAACTTTCCATACTTGGTCGAGTTATGGATGTTTAATAGTTAAAGTTTTCAGACTTTCAAAGTTCAGTATATAAGCCCTGATTCTACTCAAGGGAAAGAAAGACTAGTGTGAAACTGATAGCAGGTCCTCCATTTTCACCTGCCTGCCTCCCTTTGCTGGGTACATTTATAAGGGCTGTTTGAACGTGATGCCAAGAGCGTACTGCCTGTAGAAGTGGTGTGCACCTTCCCTTCTTCCCTAGTTTGCTGGCAATCTCCTCTCTATAGCCTTTCTGTCCATTACGTGGTGGAGGATGCAGAGCTAAAAAGTAGATCAAATGTGTGACATTTATTTACAGGATTTACACTACCAGCTTTACTGCAACAGAGATGCAGACAGATGTCTGCAGGAGGAAAGTGTCTACTCAGGTGAAATGCAGATTTGTATATCAGATAGTTTGGCCCTAGAATAGAGATAGCTAGTCTCAATTTCCAAATGTGTTGAGGAATATTTGGCATATTGTAAATTGCCCATCCTAAGGACATTCAGTTGAGGGGAGGGAAATGAAATTTTCAGTTTAGATTGAAATATTCAAGGGAAATGTTGCAATGGAAAATGTTGGCTATAATAAGTATGTTCTTATTATTCTGTATTTAAAAAAGAGATTCCAATTATTCTTCTCTATGCTTTAGCTTCAAGCTGACTTTAGGCCAGAATGGAAAATGAAAGAGCATTTCTCTCCTTGTGATGCAGGAGTCTACTTCAGGTCACATTATAAAAATCCTGAATACACAAGGTTTCTAGACACTCTGACCTTGTTTCAGTGTTAGAAATATCTAGAACTGAGATTCCAAAGGGCGCAGTAAAAGGACTTTGTAATTGTACATCATAGTCCCTATACTGAACATGGCATCTATCAAGAAATAGGTATTTGATGAGGTACCTCAACCCAGCTCCCTTAAAAGATATGCAGCTGAATTCTTTTGCTAGGAGGAGGAAATAAATGTTTCCTCAGGTCTGTTGTCCACAGCAGACAAAAGTCTGGCATCTTGCTTGTGGTTAGAACATAAAATTTTTCCCATTACATTTTTGATAACATATCAAAAAACCACTTCGCCTTGTGACAAGGAATTCAGAGTTATGACTTTAGTAAAAAAAACGGGAATTAAATGAAACCTTCAAAAGTGCAAAAATAAAATTTATAAAACCACAGAGAACAAAACAAAAATTCTGAGCAACATAAATCTTCCCTAGGGGCACACAAAGTGGGACTGGAAGTAGTGACATACACTGTGCATGTGCATATGCATATTAAAAGATACTTACCCCTTAACACAGTTAGATTTATATTTGTTGGGTTGTTTGGGTTTTCTTTACTTCTAGCATTAATCTATCTCACTCATTTTCACCATAGGAAGACTTCTGGGAAAATTATCTTTATTTTGCTCTGTTATTTTTCAGCATTGTTGAGCCAACTATATTTCTCCCCTCTGTGTAGACTTCCAGCGGAAAAAAAATTGAACTGGAAAGCTGTGGTCTTTTCTTTACTTCAAATACGATTTTGTCCCTCTGTGGAAGAAACTGAATGAAGTTAAAGGAAATGCCGCCTTTACTGGATCCACTGAGTAGATATCTCTCTAGTAATTCTTTTCCCAACTCAAAAAAGATGAATTGGTGGGATGATGGTAGTTCCAAATCCAAGGTGCTACTCTGACCTTTCAGCCCCAACAACTTCTGTCGTATGTGGTACAGGAAAGGACACTTGGATCTTCCAAGACAACAAAGGCAGGTGGAAGAGACAAAAGCTGTTGCTGCCTCTTGTTGCACAGCGAATAGTTGTATGGGTGAACAATTGGTTGAAGTAAACTGATGTATTTATGTAGGTAGCAATGTAATGCATGCCTAGGGATCTGCTTCAGCAGCTGCAGCTGTAAGGAAGGCTGCAGGTTATCTACGTTTGCAATCATCGAAAGATGAGTTCAGTTAAAGTTCAGTTACATTTTGTTAGTCTGTTTCTCTGCTCTTCATTTTCCCAATGGGTGATCATTTCTATCTCTCACCACAATGACCACCACAAAGAAATATTTATCCTATTTTTCAGTTCCTGGTTAGAAAATACGGAGTCTATTTGCTCCGTGAAACACATCGCAACAGTGACAGAGCCAAGTATTCAATGTAGAAATCTGGAATCCCAGGGCAGCCTTTAACCCACAAAATCTTTGTTGCACTTGGAAGGAGACCACAGAGCCTCTGCTGCAGTATCACTGGGAATTATAGATAGCTATAACTTTTATCACTCACTAGCTGGATGTTACTCTGAGTATATGTGAAATGTAACATAGAACAAGAAATGTTACATGGAGAGAAGTTATTTTTATGCCATAATTCTGATCTATAATGCTTCTTTGAAATCTTGACGCAAATAACTGAAAATTCATGTTAACAATGCATTTTCATGTTTCCAAAGTACAGACTTATCATTGCTATGATACCATATTCCCACTTTTTACTAGAAGCTGTAATTTTGACAGCTGAAAGTCAAGAAATCCCAGAGTTTGTCCTTTAAAATAATATTTCTTTTACTACAGTAACCCTATAAACTAGTCAATATGACATCATCCTCATTTCATTCCTAAGACTGAGAAAAATCCTGCAATATGACTTTGTACTTTTTCAGGATGCTTTGAGATATACATAAATATATACTCCCCTCCCCTAACATTTTATATAGTCTTTGCAATGAAATCCATAAGACTTTCAAAGTATTAAACCAAAAGACATTTGAAAAAGAAGTTGACTTATGTCCTGTATTATATACTCTCACAGTATTCAGCAGCAAGAAACTGATCTTTGATCGTACTTCCAGATGAAATACTTCTGTTACTTTTTTTTTTTACCTTATGAAGTATTAATTGAACAATGATGCTTTAGAAATGTCCATATGGAGACAGTTAGATCCACCCATGTTATTGTAAAGCGACTTGTTTGATGTTTCATATTGTTCAGCAAAAGAACATCATTAGAATATCCTGTCTGGCAAGAGAGGATATCAAGTTGAAAATGAACCTTTGCCTCAATTTTTTTTTATTTTCTCCCTATTGTAAGTCTAAATCTGAAACTCCCCAAATCTGCTGCTTAACTGTGTGTATCAGGTTGAATTTGGAGATCGCTGCTGCTTCATAGGGATCAAACAGTCTGTGCCTATAGGGCCCTGCAGTTCCTACTATCCCTGTCCCCTGAGGCTTCCCCCATCCTTCCCAGGGCCCAGAACCCCATATCAGCCCCACGGTCAATCCCTGCCCCTGTAATGCTGCAGCAGGCTGGTCTCAATGGGCTTTAGCGGCTATTTCCTATTATAATTACTGCATTTGGGAAAGATATCTCAGATAGTATTTATACAAATCCAGACTTTCACAGTTTAATAACCTTTTATTAGTCACTGACATAGCTCAACAACATCTTAATATTTATCTAATTCCCTTAGTACATCGACCTGTGTGCAGACCACATCCCAGTTGATAAATGATTTTGCCTAGATTGTAGTATTTTGGGTGTGGGTAGTGCATATACATTTATATGGTTTGCCTGAGAAACAGACTAGAAAAAAAAAGAAGCTTCCAGATATGTATCTTTTCCAGTAGCTGACAATTGAATGCATGTGGTATTAAAATGCATTCTGATGATTTCTCATGTTAATAAAGTAGAAAAAGTCCACATTGCTCCCCCCCGCCAGAAAAAAAAAAAGCTTCTTAGCAGACATGGAAATGAGAATTCTGTGTTAACCTTTCTTGCAGTCAGTGTTAAGTCAAGAAACAAGAAGGGTAGTCTACTCCCTAGTACAGAAGCCCATGGCTCACTGTAGTCCACTCCCTAGTACGGAAGCCCGTAGGTCACTGCATCCTACCCACCCTTCTAGACCTAACAAACTGCTAAATTTTCAGTCGCAGCAATTGCCATTTCCTCTAACCAAAATCAGGAAAATAATTTGCTTTATCTGGGGATTTCTGTTATTTCCCTGAACTTCATGCATTCCTTCACAGCTTGGAGTAAGAGGCACTGACTAAGGAAGGAAGACAGGCGAGTTTCCTCCAAAGACTTCATAGCATTGTTGGCATGAGGGGCTGAATCCAAAAAGTCTGTCAGGGTCCATTTTATGGGGAATAAAAGAGAAATGCTGAGCTGAGAGAAGATCAGAGGAAAATATGAGACTCCCAGTTGTCACCCTCTTTTTGACACTGTCTTCTCCTGTCTCAGTGATGCTCTCTCCCTTCAGATTTCACCACCCATTTCCATATACCTCATCTACTCTCCTTCCCATTGATACTACCCACTAACCTCTCCTCTCTCTTGATATCCCATGCTTTTGCTACTACAAAACTGAGTTTCTCCCTTTCTGGCCTAGAAACTCTCAGACAGGTCCATTACGCTTTATCCATAACTCAGTCAACCATGCATATAGGGATGCATCATGTGATCTTATTTTAGCTGTAAACTTTCAATCTTTTTCATCAGGTTCTACACATTTTGACAATCTCTGATGATGCAAGACATTCATTTACACTCTTAGAAGCTTTGTGTTCCTGTTTCCCATATTCTGCACTGAATTCTTGCATTCAGGCCTTCTGCCTTTTGTTTCTTTAGTTTTTGATGAAATGGCCACCCTTGTACTCAAATTTTACTTTGGCCTTGTCAGTTGTCAGTAAGAACAGAACAGCATGTAGATACATCTCATCTCATGTTCAATCTGATTAAAAATCCTATATATAGTGTATGTAGCTAATTATTTGGGGTTTTATTTGCTCTGGTTAGGTAAGTGGAAATATATTAACTCTACATAAATATGAACCAATTTAAGTTTCCTGTTTCCAAACATGCCCAAACTGCACGGCTCTCATTCTCAGGTAAGACTAAAAATTGTATAAGGCAAAGTTCCTGATTCCACTTCTCTCCCACCACAGCTATAGAAATGGATAAAAATCCATGTATGCTTCAATGTATTTCAAAATTTTGCTAGAAAAATTACTCCCTTGTCTTTCCTTCTCCATCATTTTTGGTCAGACTAGAAACAAAGTCCTCTTTCCTCCTATAGTAATAGGACAAGGTGTAAAGACTTTAAGCTGAAAGAGGGGTGATTTAGATTAGATGCTAGCAAGAGATGTGTTACTGTGAGGGTGGTGAGGAACAGGAACAGTTTGCCCAGAGAAGCTGGGAATGCCCCATCCCAGGAGATATTCAGCACCAGGTTGGATAAGATTTTGAGCAACTTGATCTAGCGGAAAATGTTCCTGCCCAAGGCAGGCGGACTGGAACAGGACGATCTTTAAGGTCCCTCCCAATCCAAACCATCCTATGATTGTATTAGTCTATTCTATGAACATCACCAAACAAATTGTTTTCAGTCTTGTTTTAGCATAAGCAGACACTAGAAGCTTGTGATTTGCATGGTCAAGGACTAAATGTTCAAGATAACTTGTTAATTTTTGGGGTACCTTTGCTAAGCAAATCTCTGAATTTCTCAGAAAATATTATCCCTGGGAACTACATCATGCACATTGGATTTCTCTACTAATTCTTTAAACTGTTTAAGCTTCTGGAATATAAATGTGTATGTATATCTTAATAATAAAATACTTTTTAATAGCAGAAAACTTAAGAGATTGCCGTGATGCCCCAGCATTATGTTCTGCAGATCCATTGTAACTGGTTGGATGGTGGAGCCATAACTCTTAAAAAAAAATCATGAGCTGTACCCTAATTTTGCATCTATTAAGCTATTAGCAGGTATAATATTCAGCTGCTGATTGCCTTTTAATCTGAGAAAAGTAATACAGGTATGGGATTCTGAGGTAGAATAGATCCAATTTTGCTATCAGCAGCAGAAATATTGGTAATTTGTTGTTAATTACTGATCACAGAATTTTTGTTGTTGATGATGAACAGTAATGCTTGAATGTCACATTTATCACTGAATTGTGCAGCTCTGTATGTACCATCTTGATGGAGACCAAAGGGGTGTTTTAGCTGTCAGCTTGATGCAAGGAACAATAACAAAACCAAGAGAAATGCCTGTTTATCAAGGAAAAAGGATAGCAACTGGCACAGACCACAGAAACAGTTCTCGTGTTACTGGGTTTGTGACAGACCTATTTACTCTTTAAATGGGGGATGTTGATGGGAAAGCTGTATTTCACGGTTGGTGGTTAGAGAGTTGATTAGAGCTTTGAGGGAGCGAAAGGAAAATACTTGAATCTGAAGGAAGTGAGGGGCAATAAAAAATGAATCCCATCACATCTTTCAGCTGGATAGCTGCTCGGAGTAGAACCATAAGTGAAGGAGACTCTGTTTCAACTGAAAAAAGAAGTATATTTATTTCATAAAAAATCTGATCATTAATGAGGCCTTACCATGCCCTCCTTTAGTATAGGAACAGATATGATGGTATAAATTGAGGCTAAAGGAAACCATCTGGCAGGAAAGGAGGCATATTGCCTTGAAAGGCAGCATTAGCATTGTCTTTGAAGGCAAACAAGGTTGTTGGGTTTTGCCAACAAGATCAGTTCATGTAACCTAATCTGCAGTTTGCAATATTATTAGAGATTTTTTATTTGGATATTATTTTCCTATAAGGGTAATACAGTTGTATCCATCTGCCACAAGCAGTGAAAATATACACAGGTAAAAGTGACAGTATTTGTCTATCTTTGTTCTAGGTGAATGCTAAGCATTCTCAGTACAGAAGGGCAGCTTATTATAGTCACCACAGCCAAACTGTTTTGGTCAATATAATTTCAAGGGTAAACAGTTTTTGTCTGGGTTTATCACCAAGTTCTGCCAAGTATTATCTATCTGTTTCCCAAATTGTTTACCTAAATCTCTGAACATCCATAAGTTCTAATCCACAAAGTAGTAAACAGGATAGCACCTACTCATGATACCAAACAGTATTCAACTATTCAAACACTATTTCCATTCAGCAAAGAACAGTTTTACTGAGAGAAACCTATTTTCTTGAAAAGCTAAAGAAACTTTTCTTTTTATCTCTCTGCTACTGCTCATTTCAGAAAGCTTGCAAGGTAAGGGCTCATCTCCACTGGAGTATTTTCCCAGTAATATAGTTTAGATAGGTTAAGTTTTGGTTCTGAGCACATTATGCAATCCTTCAGCTGAGAACAAGTTTGCATCTCTCTAAACCTGAACAGAACCTGACTCAATATTCAATTTGCATTGCTACCAGCAAGGCAAACAGATGTAAGGAGGGGAAGGAAACCTAACAACCCATCCAATATGCCTTTGGTTATCAAAGCAAGAATGTTAAAAAGAACTAGAATGAGTACTGCTGTCACCATAGTAACACATGAATTGTAAAGAAATGGTTAGTCCTCTGAAAGCTTAAATGCATCCATATGCAACAGCTTACACGTACATATGTGATTTAAAGGATTCTTGGCCTTTTCCCTGGTAAAATTCTGTCTTTAATTGGATATCTTTTAGTATCTCTTAGTTTCTTTAATGGAAACCAAACATGCTAGAAAATTGCCTTCACCACATTACACCACTAAGAAAACTGTAACTAGGTACTAATTTGGGCCGTATAAGGTAAAAGAGAGCCAGAAGCGATGTCTAGTCAGCTTTCCTGCAAATATTTTTACTAGAACAAAGAGAATCTGAGAAAATTCATGTGGTGGGAAAGCAAGACATTTTAGCAGATAAAGCTTGCCAAGCTCAAGAGCTTAAGGAATGAACAGCATCTCCAGAGAAAGCAGGAGAGAGGATAACACTTCATCAGAAAACAAGGATAGGAGATAAAGCAACAGGAAAAACACCACTCAAGAAACTCTGATCAGACACATTGGCTGGTTCCTTCATGAATCATCTTTTAGACAACCTAGCAAAGTAGCTACTCTACCTAGGGCCTGCTTTACAGGCAGAATGGCAATGGCTCATATACAAACATGCGTATTTGCTATCAAGGTATCTTTTTTTACCTAGAAAGCAAAAACAGGGTGTAAAACTCAGAATCACAGAACAACCAGGTTGGAAGAGACCCACTGGATCATCGAGTCCAACGGTTCCTATCAAACATTAAACCATGTCCCTTAGCACCTCGTCCACCTGTGCCTTAAACACCTCCAGGGAAGGTGAATCAACCACCTCCCTGGGCAGTCTGTTCCAGTGTCCAATGACCCTTTCTGTGAAAAATTTTTTCCTAATGTCTAGCCTAAATTTCCCCTGGTGGAGCTTGAGGCTATTCCCTCTTGTCCTGTCCCCTGTCACTTGGAAGAAGAGGCCATTACCCTCCTCTCCACAACCTCCTTTCAGGTAGTTGTAGAGAGCAATGAGGTCTCCTCTCAGCCTCCTCTTCTCCAGGTTAAACACCCCCAGCAATCTCAGCCGTTCCTCACAAGGTCTGTTCTCCAGCCCCTTCACCATCTTTGTTGCTCTTCTCTGGGCTCACTCCAGAGCCTCAACATCCTTCTTGTGGGGAGGGGCCCAGAACTGTCTATTCTTGGTTTAAAATGGCTATTTCCTATAGTTACCCTTTTCTAGGTTAGGAGTAGATTCTCTGAACTTCTCCATAGTTAGATTTTAACTAGCTGGAAATAAGTGGGAGTAGATGCTGCTTTCATTTTCTTGTAACTTTCAAAAATGCCTGATGCTCTGTAGTACTCATTACACAGTTCAGGTCTTTTCCACTCAATTCAACATGGTCTCTCTGCAAGCCTGAATTCACTTAACAGTATTTACACAAGTAGTCAGGGGTACTCCATTAGGACAAATGGACAGTAGGCACATTGCAACCTGGAGCCATGTGGCATATGGATACACAAACTTGGCATGCTGAGCCACAGCAGGTACAATAAGGCTGTGGAGATAGATAAAAAGTGTGTAAGCACACTTATTTTGTGTTTCATAACAGCAGCTGGGTATGATTACATACCATCTGCCCACATTACAATCAGTAAACTCCATTTGCTCTGCTCTGCAGCGTATTGAGATCCCAGCCTTGACCGAACTGTTATTCTATCCCTTGCTACAAAACTTCTGCTCAGTCAGTTGTTTCCTTCTGTGACACATTTTCTACATACACTGCTTCTTTTTCCATCATCCTCCTTTTCCATTCACTCCCCATTAGCTCCCTTTCACATCACTATTTTAGTGAGTGAAAAGCTTTAATATTTTCTTCAGTGGTAGCTGCAGGTATGTCTGATTGCCCAAAGTCTGAATATGTACATTACAGTGAGGATTTCACACTTTTCATTACAAGATAGCTATGAATGCTGTATATACTAGGGAGACGGAAGCTAGGTATGCCAATGTGTTGGTCTGGATTTTCTCTGCTGCCTGTTGGTCTGCACTTCTCCACATAATAACCCTGGCGAGCTTTGATCACATCTGGAGAGCAGGTAACGCATCTGGTTTTTGTGAGAACCTCCCTTCTCTGAGCTGGTTTACGAGCATTTCTGTTGTTAATTCCTCTTCCTGGTGATATGGGAAGGGGATTACTCAAGTGGGTATGATTATTCACGTGCTTGAACATACGATGTTATCTTGGACACTCTCTTAAGAGTCCAGTATCCATAGGCAGGAGGTAAGGTTTCTCTCCCGCTGTCTGGATGTTCTGGCAAGATGATGAATTGAGCACTTGTAAATCTACTTTGTGTAGTTTGTGCTAACATTCCCACCAGCCTCTGTGTAGAAGCTGGCCTAAACAGATGTTTGTTACGTACATTGTATTACACACTGATTTTACCACATTGCAAGCCTCATTTTCCTTTCTCATCACTCTACTTCCACATTTGGATAAAAATTTCATTTAGTAACTCTTCTGCTTCTCCCTGTTCCTAAGCTATGCCATTGCCACATCAGTAGACTGCGGTTTGGGCAATTAGCAGTAAGTGCTTAGCCATGCTTTCTTTACAATTTACATCTTTTCCACTTGATGGGTTATAGTCACAATCTTCTTGTGTAAACACTGTCTTGCAAATTAGTATTTTTCTTGTCTGGACACCTGCTGCATTCTGGGGAAAATTTATACCTTAGCATTGATTTCTTCCAGGTACACGGTCCTCGTTTTTAATGTTCTCATCTTCCTTTGCCTAGTTTGCTTTAAAAACCACTTGGTTTTGCTATTTTATACTGTACTCCTCAGTCAGAAGCAAACCTCAGCCTTCAGATACCCTATATCACCCCTCAGCATTGTGCATTTTTCTTTTAGCAAGATTTGACACAGTTTCTGTTGCCACATTACATGACCTAAAAGCAAGGTACTTATCAATATCACACTCTAACTAAAAAACATATAGGTCTGAATTTTATATTTTTAGCTCCTATTTTTTTATTTTGTTTTAGTGGGCTTTTTCTTGTAATTTCATGCATTTTCAGTGTTATATGATCTTAGAATCATAGAATCCTTGAATGGTTTGTGTTGGAAGAGACCTTAAAGATCATCCAGTTCCGATCCCTCTACCATGGGCAGGGACACCTCCCACCAGACCCAGCTGCTAAAGGTCCCATCCAGCCTGGCCTTCCAGGGAGGCATCCACAACTTGCCTGAAAGGCCAGTGCCTCATCACCTTCATCATGAAGAATTTGTTCCTTATATCCAAATTAATTTTTCCTTCCTCCAATTTAAAGCCATTCTCCTTCATCCTATCACTACATGCCCTGTAAGAAGTCCCTCTCCGTCTTTCTTGTAGCTCCCTTCAGGTACTGGAAAGTCACTATAAGGTCTCTCTGGAGCCTTCTCTTTTCCAGGTTGAACAACTCCAACTCTCTCAGACTTCCCCATAGTTGAAGTGCTCCAGCCCTCTGATCATCTTTGTAGCCAACAGTTCCCTACATTGGGGATTGCAGAACTGGACACAATACTCTACATCGGGTCTCATAAGATCAGAGTAGAGGGGCAGAATCACCTCTCTCTACCTGCTGGACACGCTTCTTTTGATGTGGCCCAGGATACCGTTGGCCTTCTGGACTCCGAGAGTGCATTGATGGTTCATGTCAAGCTTCTCATTACCCCCAAGCACCCCCAAGTTCTTCTCCGCAGGGATGCTCTCAATCACATCATCCCCAATCCTGTATTGAAACCCGGGATTTTCCCAACCCACATGGAGGACCTTGCACCTGGCCTTGTTGAACCTCATCAGGTTCCCACAGGCCCACTTCTCCAGCTTGTCCAGGTCCCTCTGGATGACATCCCATCCTCTTGGTGTGACAACTGCACTACTTAGCTTGGTATCATCTGAAGACTTTCTGAGGGTGCATTTGATCTTCCTTTCTATGCCACTGATGAAAATGCTAAACAGCGCTGGTCCCAGTACAGGTACCTGAGGGACACCATTTGTCACGGATCTCCATCTGGAGCTGTTGACCATTACTCTCTAATGTGACCATCCAACCAATTCCTTATCCACTGAACAGTCTGCTTATCATCCATATCTCTCCAACTTAGAGAGAGGGATGTTGTGATGTTGCTTCTTTGGCGACACTCAGCTACAGGACGGTGAGTACTGTGGCAGGGGGTGTCTGGCTCTGGGGCTCCACGGCTTTTTTCCTGAGCCGAGATTCTAGAAAATCCCAGGCGGGGGTTGGGCTCCCGGCACCCGGCACCCGGCCCGGACACCTGATCCCGCGCGGTGACTGACGGGAAGGGGGCGGTCCCGGAGGCTCCGAGGGAGATTTAAACGGCTCCCTGGGAGCGTGGCGACCTGGAGCATGGCGACGACCGCAGTGGCGAAGAGCGGTGTGGCAGTTTGAGCTGGCAGGGCGAGAAGGCAGGGCGCAGGAAGGACTCTAGGTGCAGAGAGGGGGCAGCAACGACTATGGTGGCTACACAGCAGAGGGTTAAAGCTACCCCGAGTGCTGCGGCCGGCAGGAAGGATGCTGCTACCCAGACACAGCCACAGTGGGTACATGCGGCTGTCCAGACCCTGAGCTGTAGGCAGTGTCCCCCTCTCAAACCAGCTCGTGCCTCTGCTCCTCTCATGGGCTCCACTTGCGAAGGCTGCCTCCGAGTGGAGGAACTCCTTCGCATGGTGGAGGAGTTAAGGGAGGAGGTTAAGAGGCTGAGGACTGTCAGGGAACGTGAGAGGGAGATAGACATGTGCAGCAGGGCCCTCTCACTCCCTCAGCAACCTGTTGCACCTGGTGTCACTGATAAGCACCCACCTGCATGCTGCAGGCCTGGGACTAACAGGGATGGGGAATGGCAGCAGGTTCCTTCCAGGGGAAGGAAGCCTGCTCCCCATAAGCAGTCAGTGACACCTGAGATCCCCCTGGCGAACAAGTACCGGGTGCTCCAGGAGGAAACTAGTCCTGAGGATGGTGGTCATCATAGCCTAGTATCCTTTCCTAGGCTACACAGTCCTCAGAAGAAAATCACAACAACCTCCGCTAAGAAGAAAATCACAACCTCCTCCACAAAGAAGAAAAGGAGGGTGATTGTTGTAGGGGACTCCCTCCTCAAAGGAGCGGAGGAACCCATTTGCAGACCTGACCCGCTCCACAGGGAGGTCTGCTGCCTGCCAGGGGCATCAGGGCTGGAAGTAGCCCCTCCCTGATCCATGAGACGGACTACTACCCTCTGGTAGTAGTCCAGACTGGTAATGATGGCCTAGCCAACAGAAAGGCTAAGGACATCAAAAAAGACTTCAGGGCCCTTGGGAAGACAATGGAGGGCTCAGGGGCACAGGTGGCGTTCTGCTCCATCCCCAGGATACATGGAGCAGACCCATAGGATACTAAGAAGGACTCAATTAATGCCTGGCTCCGAACCTGGTGCGAGGAAAAGGCCTTTGGGTTCTTTGACCACGGAGTGGTTCGTGCACCCCCTGACATGGGTGCAAAGGTTGGGGCACTTGGGTCTCCTAGTGGGGCTAAGGCCCTTGCTAAAAACCTAGCTAAGCTCATAAATCGAGCTTTAAACTAGGTGTGAAGGGGGAGGGGATCCAGTCCAGGCTAGACAACTGCGTGCCTGGATGTAGGCCACTGGAGTTTAGGAGGGGGCGTGCTGGTGAGGACCACCAACGCGTCACCATACAGGTAGTGGGGGAGAATGTAGCCTCGCTTAACAAGGGAGATATAGATATTCTGGCATCAACTACTCCAGGAGGAGTAGTCCCCTCTAGGAGGGCTGAAGGCTCAGCTACTCAGCTGAAGTGCATTTACACCAATGCACGCAGCATGGGGAACAAGATGGAAGAGCTGGAAGCCGTTGTAGGGCAAGGTGCCTTTGATGTCGTTGCCATCATGGAAACGTGGTGGGATGACTCTTATAACTGGAGTTCGGGTATGGTGGGGTATAAACTCTTCAGGAGGGATAGAAAGGGTAGGAGAGGGGGTGGAGTAGCCTTCTTTGTAAGGGAGGACTTGGACACCTCCGAGATGGACTGTGGCGATGAGGAGATTGAGTGCCTGTGGGTTAAGATCAAGGGAGCCCATAAGAAGGGAGACTTTGTGATGGGAGTCTGTTACAGGCCTCCCAGCCAAGGAGAAGCAGCTGATGAGCTCTTCTTTAAACAGCTGGGGTCAATCTCCAAGTCAGTGCCTCTTGTCCTTGTGGGAGACTTCAGTCTCCCTGATATCTGCTGGAAGTACAACACAGCAGAAAGGAAGCAGTCTAGGAGGTTCCTGGAGTGCGTGGAAGACAACTTCCTTGCACAGCTGGTCAACGAACCTACGAGGGAAGGTGCCCTCCTGGACTTGCTGTTTGTCAACAGAGAGGGGCTTGTGGGGGATGTGAGAGTAGGGGGTCGCCTAGGTCTTAGTGATCATGAGATGATAGGGTTTTCTGTCCTAGGTGAAGTGAAGAGGGTGCTAAGCAGGATGGTAGCACTAAATTTTCAGAGGGCAGACTTTGAACTGTTTAGAAGGCTGGTTGGCAAAGTCTCCTGGGAGACAGCACTTGAGGGCAAGGGAGCCCAAGAGGGCAGGGAGTTCTTCAAAAAGGAGATCCTGGCAGCTCAGGAGAAAGCCATCCCCATGTTCTGGAAAAAAGGCCGGCAGGGGAAAAAACAGCTTGGTTAAGTAGGGAAATCTTGAGTCAAATTAGAAAAAAAAGGAAGATTTATAGGCTCTGGAAGGGGGGACAGGCCTCTTGGAGGGACTACAGGAGGGAAGCGAGGCTATGTAGGGAAAAAATCAGAGGGGCTAAAACTGAGCTAGAGATCAGATTAGCTAAGTCTGCAAAAGACAATAAAAAATCTTTTTATAAGTATATTAACAGTAAAAGGAGGACAAGGGAGACCATACAGTCCCTTTTGGACTCAGAGGGAACAGCAGTGACAGGGGACGAGGAGAAGGCTCAGGTACTTAATGCCTTCTTTGCCTCAGTCTTTAATTGTAAAGAAAGCTGTTCCCTCTGTGTAGACACCCGGGAAACAGAGGAGCAATACGAGGCTCCCATAGTCCATGAGGAGGAGGTCAGAGCCCTGCTTGGCCAACTGGACACTCACAAGTCCATGGGGCCAGATGGGATACATCCTAGGGTTTTGAGGGAGCTGGCGGATGTATTGGCCAAACCCCTTTCCATCATCTTCCAGCAGTCCTGGAAGACTGGGGAGGTACCTCTGGACTGAAGACTGGCTGATGTAGTTCCCATTTACAAGAAGGGTAGCAGGGAGGATCCGGGGAACTACAGGTCTGTCAGTCTGACCTCAGTGCCAGGGAAAGTCATGGAACAGGTGATCTTGAGTGCTATCATGAAGCACTTACAAGAGAACCGGGTGATCAGGCCCAGTCAACATGGGTTTACCAGAGGCAGGTCCTGCCAAACCAACCTGATCGCCTTCTATGACAAAGTCACTCGGCTGCTGGATGAAGGAAAGGCTGTGGATGTGGTCTTTCTGGACTTCAGTAAAGCCTTTGACACAGTTTCTCACAGCATTCTGCTATGGAAACTGTCAGCCTCTGGCCTGGACAGACACACACTCTCCTGGGTAGAAAACTGGCTGGATGGCCGGGCCCAGAGAGTGGTGGTAAATGGTGTTAAGTCCAGCTGGAGGCCAGTGACAAGTGGTGTTCCCCAGGGCTCAGTGCTAGGTCCAGTCCTGTTCAATGTCTTCATCAATGACCTGGATGAGGGCATTGAGGGTACCCTTAGCAAGTTTGCAGATGACACAAAGCTGTGTGCAAGTGTCGATCTGCTGGAGGGTAGGGAGGCTTTGCAGGGGGACCTGGACAGGCTGGACCGCTGGGCAGTGTCCAACGGCATGAGGTTTAACACGGCCAAATGCCAGGTCCTGCACTTGGGGCACAACAACCCTATGCAGAGCTACAGACTGGGAGAAGCCTGGCTGGAAAACTGCCAGGAGGAGAGGGACCTGGGGGTGTTGGTCGACAGCCAACTGAACATGAGCCAGCAGTGTGCCCAGGTGGCCAAGAAGGCCAATGGCATCCTGGCTTGTGTCAGAAATGGTGTGACCAGCAGGTCCAGGGAGGTGATTCTCCCTCTGTATTCAGCACTGGTGAGGCCACTCCTTGAATATTGTGTCCAGTTCTGGGCCCCTCACCACAAGAAGGATGTTGAGGCTCTGGAGCAAGTCCAGAGAAGAGCGACGAGGCTGGTGAAGGGGCTGGAGAACAGACCCTATGAGGAATGGCTGAGAGAGCTGGGGTTGTTTAGCCTGGAGAAGAGGAGGCTGAGAGGAGACCTCATTACTCTCTACAAGTACCTGAAAGGTGGTTGTGGAGAGGAGGGAGCTGGCCTCTTCTCCCAAGTGACAGGGGACAGGACGAGAGGGAATGGCCTCAAGCTCCGCCAGGGTAGATTTAGGCTGGAGATTAGGAGGAGGTTTTTCACGCAGAGGGTCATTGGGCATTGGAACAAGTTGCCCAGGGAGGTGATTGAGTCACCTTCCCTAGAGGTGTTTAAGACACGGGTGGATGAGGTCTTGAGGGACTTGGTTTAGTGTTGGATAGGAATGGTTGGACTGGAAGATCCGGTGGGTCCCTTCCAACCTGGTTGTTCTGTGATTCTGTGATTCTGTGGGAGACCATGTGAAAGACTTGACAGAAAGTCCAGATAGCTTACATCCATTGCTTTTCCCTGATGTGGCTACCTGTAATGGTTCCAAACAGAAGCCAGGAGGGTTTCATTTGGCATCGCCAAGATGAGATAAAATCACAAATGATGTCAAGTGCTGTAAATCAAACAGGCTTTCTTTTTTTTGCAGTAGATTAAAAGTGAGATAAAGGCAATGGTGACAGGAAAACGAGGAACAAAGATGGGAAGTTAAGCAAGAGTTTGGGATGCAATTGTGAGAATAATCACAACCATGGTTTCATGGCGTCTTCGAGGGTCAGTGACTCAGAGGTCCTGAGAGGATTCAGGTGTCCCAGGAAGAGCCAGCAGTGGGCAGAGGCATACAAGGCACTTCTTACAGGTTCTTGTATCTCTTCCCAGCTAGGGTTGTCATAATGCCCACATATACCACACATACTGCACATACTGCATATCTTCACACACCTTTGTCTCCAGCGATCACATGAGCCCCCACCTTCTGCAAAATACTGATTTGCTGACTTCTGTGGTTTCAGTTCCTTCCTGTGTATCCGCTTGGTAACAGCAGTAATTTTTGAGGCAATGATGTTCTAATCTGGCTTCTCATATTGTAGAAAGCCACTACACGGGTCAGGCAGGACTTGCCCTTGATGAAGCCATGCTGTCTGTCGTGAATCACCTCCCTGTCCTCCATGTGCTTTAGCATAGCTTCCAAGAGGATCTGTTCCATGATCTTCCAGGCACAGAGGTGAGGCTGACAGGTCAGTGGTTCCTAGGGTCTTTTCTACACTTTTTAAAAACAGGCACTATATTGCCCTTCTTCCAGTCACAAGGGGCTTGTCCTGACTGCTGTGACTTTGGACTTGAGTCCCTTGGAAGAATGCAAGTAAGTCATCCTAGAAAATATTTCCTTTGATAAACCTTTGTCTATGATAGCTTCAATTTGCAAATATTCTATTCATATCATAACACCTTTAGGAAGAGAAACAGCCACCACACTAGTACATAGCTTATGGTTTAACAGGTAAGTACATAGCCCTCAGTGGAGTTTCCTAAGTCTCATCAAGGATAAAAGTTATTCCTGGGTGTTCCTGTATAGAGACTATATCAGCCCAACAGTTATTTGAAATGAAAGAATGTCTTGCTCCTGGTTACTGAATGAATTAGGTGCTCGCCATCAGAAGACTCTTTCAGGGCTCTAATCTTCATTTTCCTTGGAGTTGACTTATCTTTCTTTCCCCTGGTGGTGTATTTTCCCATTGTTTGTTGATGTGCCTAGGTCAAGACAGTGAATACACTTGTGGGAACAGGGGACACTAAGCTGTGTTTTCTTAAATTGTGGGTTATTCAATGGAGCTTTTAGATCTAGAGAATGTTGTATTTTGTAGCATAGAAGTTGGCAAATACTGCCTGAAAATTTTTTACACTGCGTGGGGAGATAGAAAGGGTCGTTAATTGTTCACTGCTCAGTTCTCTCACCGGGAAGAGTGTCCACATCTACAGGAAATAATCATGGCTTCTCCCATTTCCCTGCCATACAGTAATGACACTGCTGGGATGGACTGCACAAATAGAGAGTAGACAAAATGGAGTTACACATTCAAATGTCTAAGAAACACTTAGTAAGCACTGTAATTTCTAGTGACACAGTGCCTAGGATCCTCTGTGGAGAAAGGCTCACTTTCCTGTTTAGTATCACATTAAAGTACCTCCTAATGGAAGGTTTATGTTTTATAGCTCTCTACATAATACCCAACGTAAGTTTGAAGCTGGTGTTGCATGAGAAAAGGCCAAGTGTGTGTTGCCTCTCATATCCCACCCAAAAGCCTCCACTTTTCAGAGAACCACAAAGCATTGACAGTTGCACAGTCACCCACAGAAGGAGGATCCAAATCAGGGCACTGCTCCTGGTCTTTACCTACCAATGGTTTTAACCTGATGCCACAGTATCTGCTGCTTACCCAAAGCAGTTACAACAGTCCTCTAGCTGCTTTGAACTAAATAAACTTGAAGTGGTAATGTTTGAAGAGAGAAAAGATAGATCAAGAAGAGTATGAGCTTGCTTTCCCATAATTTCTCATCAAGTCTCTCCGTAAGAGGAGAAGAATCTACAGTCATGAACTAACCTTGAGCTTTCATTTTGGAAACAAACCATCCAGTGTTGAGTCATCTGCACATGTTTGATTTGATGCTTTTCTTGAAATTCCTTGGCCCTAAAAAGGAGAGACAGCATAATGGAAGGCAGTATTGTAGAGGGCTAGTGTGATTTAAATAGCTGTTTCAGACACAGAAAGTCCTTATTCATTGCCTGGAGCTGGTGTGATTTCATTTAATGTTCTCAGCATAGTTTTATGATTTGGGGTTTCATTTTGGTCATGGTTTTGGGGTTTTTTTTCTTCTTTTATTTTTGTTTTCTTGCTAGTTGTACAAGTGTCCTGTGATTTTTGGCAGATGTTCTAGGCTTGTTCTTTAGCACAAGCTCTAGACAACGAGCTTGTGATTTCAGAAGCATTTGCTTGTCTGAGTTGGGATCTTTGGCTTGCACCTCACTTCAGTACTAGTTTTGGTGCCATACAGAACTTGCTGGCTGGTTCAAATTGATGACACAGACAACACTATGTGCTTAGAGGAGTGTCATTCCAACTGTCCTGGCAGGAAAAGTAGACCACAAAACTGACAAAACCAGATCTAACCTGCAACGGAATGCTAAGGGTCAGATCCTCAGACTGATTAAATCGCGGTTAGGTCATTCATGTTAATGGAAGGATGTGGTGATTTACCTCCACTGAAGGTTTTAGCTGGCCTGTGTATGTGCCTGGTGAAATGAAGAGGGCTTTCCAATAAGTGATGTGATTTTGAGTCACTTGTTTAGTGTAATTTTTTCTTTTATTCCATTTTCACTGTCTGTCCTTTGCTTTCCAGGGCAGTTACCCCCTCTCTGGCTTACTCAAAGATTATAACTTTTCTTTTGGAAAGGTCTTGGAAACAGGAAACAGCAGGGCAGTGTATAGATTATTTAGTGTCAGGAAGTAACCTTTTCTGGTGTAGATCTTAGCACTTTCCTGTAAACAGGGTGAAGTTTAAGTCGCTTTGCTGTAGCCACTATCCAGACATTTTGCACAGAGTTTAGATCTTAACCAAACAAGGTTTCAGCCACAGAAGAAACCTAAAAATTTTACTGCTGTCTAGGATATTTGCTTTGGCTTCTTTTTGCTAATAAGTATGATGATAAAAGAACTTTAGTAAGTCATTGTTAGAAGCTGTTTAGAAAATAATTAATGCTCTTCGTACACTGGCTATGTCGAGCTTTCCATTCTGTCATTCTGAGAAAGGAAAGACAGACAATTAGCAAGAAGACAACATATTTACCCTTGACAAAAACCACATCTTCTTTATAATACCTGATTAACCTGTGGAAGTCACTATTCTAAGATACTACTGAGGTTTCAGTTAGGTAGTAGGATAGTTTCAGTATTATAGCCAGACACATACTAGAAGGAAAATGTGCTGTACTTCAGAAACCACCAATGGAGCATTGAGTAGGCTTTTATGCCCACTGCATTTTAAATTTATTTCTGTCTACAGTATCTGGAAGGGGTCTTCTCTCTTGAGAAATTATTTTCATGCTATGACTCAGCCTGCAGTAGAAAGTCTTATATTTCTATATTTTGATATGCTTATACAATATGCCTTTGCCAACTAAGTAGCAGAACAGTATTCAGTCTTTATATAGGTCTTTTTATACGTATATCAAAATACTTTCCAAATAAAATTTGTGGATATGGAAACTAAGACGTAAAGGAACAACTCAGTTCTTCTGGTGTTATAGATCACAAATAAAATATAGGATTCTTAAACTAATCTAATGACTTTTTTCATTCTTCCTGCTTGAAGACTGACTTGGAAAATTCATATGTAGTCTTAATGAACTTTAATTTGAAAAGTCTAATTATTTTTAACAAACACAATTTAAGTCAGAATAATTTTCAAGAATAATTAAGAATAACTACTCTTACATGATGCTACTGATCATAGAATCATAGAATCATAGAACAACCAGGTTGGAAGGGATCCATCGGATCTTCTAGTCCAACCATTCCTATCCAACACTAAACCAAGTCCCTCAAGACCTCATCCACCCGTGCCTTAAACACCTCCAGGGAATGTGACTCAACCACCTCCCTGGGCAGCCTATTCCAATGCCCAATGACCCTTCCTGTGAAAAACCTCCTCTTAATCTCCAGCCTAAATCTCCCCTGGTGGAGCTTGAGGCCATTCCCTCTCGTCCTGTCCCCTGTCACTTGGGAGAAGAGGCCAGCTCCCTCCTCTCTACTTGTTACTTAACTGGAATGTCTTTTGGAAACATGAATAGTTCCAACATAAATGTCCAGAGATGTGATGATAAGAAGTCTTTGAGAAAATTGCATGACATACTAACAGACTATTTCTAAGAGAGGTCCTAGGGACTTTAGAAAGTAAAACTAGAGGTTAGTAGACTTCTGGGAATTCCCTGACTATTGGTAATTAAATCAGAAGCTGTAACTAAGAACAGTAAGTCTGTTATCAGTAGGATTATATATTTAAAATGCAGTTGCACTGGAAAATGTCTAAGTACCTGCAAATCAAAAAACGCTGAAGGGTACTGCTTTAAAAACATAGCATATTTTTGCTCCACAACAGGCACAGAACTTGAGAGCCACTACTCGCTTTTTTGTTGGCCCAAATCCTGGCTGCCAAAGGCTCTACAAATTCAAAACTCTTACCGAAGAAATTTGTGTTAGAAGATCCATTGAAGGCTATGAAGTACAAAGAAAGAGACAGTCAGCTGTAAATCAGTGGAGGCAGAGGTGTGCTGGGGAGTAGCATCACATGGTTGTCCTGCTCTTGTGCACCTTTCTCCAGGCACCCACTAGAGATCACTGTCAGGGACAGGGTTCTGGAGAAGAGACATTTCTTGTCTGCTCCGGTAGAGCTGTGCCTATGTTACCTACCATCATAGATGGGCACTCTCAGGATAGTCTTCTTGCAGTAAGAAGTTGTTTTCACTGGTTACATGCTCTGTCTTCTGTATTCAGTCCTATATTGCTTTGTTGGGAATTTTTTGTAACTTCACGTCTGTTTGTGGATGAGTAATGTCTTTTTGGTTCTGTTAATTTCGGAGTGCTAAAAGCCTGAAAAGTGGGATGAAAGCAACATTTTTGGCAAGTAGTTTTCAGATGTACTGCATACAGTGGCCACCAAATCAGGAAATCTGGCAGTAGTCACCTTAGAGAAATTTGCTTGGCATTACAGTATATGCATGGCCTCTGAGAACAGATCTCAGTGGTGCCAGCCAGCTTTCCCATCTGAGGTAACCGCTTTTGTCACTAAAGCTGTTCCTCTACATGAGGCAAGAAGTCAGAAAGTCATTGTCTCTGGACACTTTGCTGAGCTTTAGTCTAGACTTAGAATCAAAAGTCTCTAGTTTCTGTGTCGTTCTCATAAAAGTCATTTCCTAGAACAATAAATAACTAGTCCAGAGTCTCAGATACTTTAAAAGCTGCCCTTAGAGTTACAGTTGGACAAATATTGCACATTTTTAATGTAAATAACCATATAAAGTTTTAAATGGTGCATGGGTCAATCTCACACTCCTTTTACATTCGTTTCTTTGGAAACATAAAAGTGATGGAGCTTTAGCAGCACTTACGTTTGTGGGAACAAATTTTTGAGGTCATATACACTAACATATTAGCGTTCGTGAAAACTAGACTGCATATGCAACTACTCAGAGCAGAAAGACCCTTGGTTCACACCCCTACTACAACTTAGCATCTGTTTATGCATGCTAAGAATACTCAGAATTGCAAAAGTCTTTTCTTACTCTAAAGTGTACACACCTAATAAGAACTTCAAAGCTGTTTCTTTTTTTCTTTTTTTAAATATGACTTGGATTTAGGTTCTTAAAGGACTTAGAACTGTAAAGATGGGCTTAGACACACACATCTAAAATGTAGATTCTCAAAATCCTCAGCAGGTTAAAGTCCATCAGTACTCAAGCCTCTGATATGAAAGCTTCACAGGCACCCAGAAAGACACCTGCTGAATTAATAACCTGTCACTGAAAGAAAGGAGTGATTCTTCTCTGGTTTTCTGAAGTACAACCTCACACTCTAGTCTTCTAGTGACTGCAGTAAAATGAATCCAAAGTAGGAAAGGTCAGCCTGTTAAAGGAAGGACTGAAGTCTCTCTGCTGCCTGAATGCATTTTATTGATTAGTTTCATTATATTCTTGATCTGAAGCTGCCAACTCAGTTCAATGTGTGAAAAGTCCCACCATACAGTTTGAACTATGGGTTGTCCTTGAGGATACTCATGTAACAGATGCCATAGTGCTCATGTTCTTTAATGAGCTTGAATCTCTGTACCCACCTGCACCTTGGGGAGCTTAAGTGCCTACTTGTGTCTGACAGTTCTTCAAAGTGTGTTTCTGAATATTTAAGCACCTCATTATCTTGGAAAATACAACTAGGAACCTTGATTGTATTCGATACCCACAAATGCACCTATGGGATCATCTTCCTACCTCAGAGTTCATTCTGATAAGAAGAGGAGGGTGAGCTGATAAATACTGAATTAAATAGATCACTAGTGTCTCGTGACAAAAAATGTTAGATTACACTGATCAGACCCTTTTTTTATAAGTTATTCCCCAAATATGACTTGTTATATAAATGCACCAATGCATAGTCTCTCCATAATTCCTGGTGCCGGTCAAGAAATCCCTCAAGTAAAAACTTGCATTGACATTAATGGAGCTGTCTTTTCCCCTTACAGACTTAAGTCTTGATTTTTTGGGGGGTCTTGACTTAAACACTGGATCCAAAAATTACTGACTGTAATAACATAAAAACTGTAAGATGCGATGGCTGATCTTCCAGTGTGCTCTCTGCAGGGTCTTGGTACAGAACACAGGGGCCATTAGGAGTTTTGGCACCTTGCTGGATTAATCCAAAAATTGAAAAAGGAATATACTTTCATTTAATAGAGAGCCCAAATTATCTTCATGTTAGCATGCATTTTATCACACAGTAGTGGGGAAGAACTAGGAAGGAATAGCCTATCAAGCTATTTAAAGAGCAAAGTGAGTGGAGCATACAAGTGAATAGCAATGGAAGTAAGGATCAGAGTGTAGCTTTGGAAAGGTTTTATAAATCTGCTGCAGACATTCTTGGCTGCCTGCTATCATCAGATAAAAGTCTACATAAGGATGGCAAAAAGAAGAGTAATAACCATATTTAGAGGACTTGTTTGCCTAGATTAATAGCTCAAGGCTAGAAGAAGTTAAGTTGATCTGAAAGCGAGCAATATTTAGTAGGTGTGAGAAAGCAATTGCCATCGTGCCTTGAACTGGAACACAGTTCAAATCCATGAAAAGCAATCAATGACTCAGTACCATCAGGTTAGAAATAAAAAGTAATGAAGAACTGAAGCTCAAAGAAGTCGCCAGACTATATTGAAGGATCACGCAGTATCAGAAATAGGTAATACAGCCTTGGCAGAATTTTGTTGTAAACAGGTGAACCTCATCTATCATCTGACACTCTTGAAGACAGGACAGCAAAATATCAACTTTTCTTTCCAAAGTAAAAACAAATGTATCATTTTGTTCAGTCTGGAGTGGCACTTAGTTCCATAATCAAACAACATGAAACTCAAAGAGATGCTAAATGTGCATATAGCTGGATTTACTTCATGTAACAGTTCAGAATACGTATAGCAAAATGACTCATTAGAAAAAGAAAAGTCATCAGTAAAGTTAAGAAAACTATCAGATGTGAGTCACAACAATAGAAAGACTCTACAGTTCTTGTTATTTAATTATTTAGAGATATCCACTATATAAACTTGCAGGGGATTTATAAGAAAAATAAAAAGCATCATTTTTCCCATTCAACTGATGTACAAACTAGGGACAGAATTCTTTAGTTTCTGTCATTAGCAATGCTGTCCCATGAGACACACAGCTTCTCACAGACGCAGCACAACATTTTTTTGGTGGGAGCTTTTTAGTAAATTAATAGTGGCGTAACACTGATTCAATCCTGGTTGTTAAATGGTTGTCATGAACCGTGAATTGTTCTGCAATATACAAGCCAATATTACCTTCCCCAGCCTCATCTGGCCCTAGCATTAGACACCTGAGCCAACACCTATTCCTTTCTATCAGGAAGAGATTGAGCAAAATGACAGATTTCAAATAAAGTTTACAGATTTTTCCTTTTAAACAGGACCAAACCAAGCACTGTGGGGAGATTTTTTCCTTTGATCTATTGGAATAGTCATTGAAAAGAAAAAACACCATACTCCAGACTGAACATGTTGATTCAAATCTCCATAGCAATGCAAGAGATATATTGGCAGACCCTGTCTTGCTCCTGAAAAATAGCATCCAAAGAGTGAATTCCTGACAATTCTCGTTTGCATTTTTTGGTAGAAATCAAATTTGCCAAATATTGTAATACAGAAGAAAAGACCTCAGCAACTGAAAATTTAGGTTTGTAGTCATTTAACAATTTCTCCTGTCTTCCAAATGCCATTTTAAATTACCTCCATTCCATATTTTTAACTAATTTCTAAGAGTATTCTAAAATCCTGTTCATTTAACTGGTTAGAATATGGAAAACCTTTGCACAAGGCAATGAAAAGAAGGTGCCATTAAGTTTGCTAAGTGTATTTCTGCAAATGATTCCATTTCCTAACTCTTTTGTCCACATTAAAGACAGCTGACTGACTGCAAGCCTGATGGAAACGAGACTGGAGATTCAACAGGCAAGCAGGCAGAAGATGGGTAAATAAGTGATAAAAAGCACAGAGCTGGTAAAGTAGATGCTTTACATTTAAACAAAACGCAGTCTGTCTTAAAAGCAGTCTTGCATGGAAATATCCATAGAGTATAGGAAGCAATGTCTTTATACTCGCACTAATGCACACCTCTACACATGTCCAGAAGTAGTTTTTTGTACCACAATGTGTTAAAATTCAACTCTGATAGCAACGCTGTAAAGCAAACTTCTGACCTCTCCCCACAAGGCTTGCAAATCATTTGCAGGTCCTCACTAAAGAGAACTTTGTTTAGCACAGTATGCTAAGAAAACACTGCCATTAGATGAGAGCATACTAAAGCAACAGTGAACCATTAGAATCAGGTGTCACTTTTTCCATGTGCAATGCAAGATTTTCCAAGTCAATGTCTGGAATTCAAACCCAAATACATCTGAATCTCAGATGAGACTTTTATCTGGAGGAAAAATACTCCCTCAAAACAAGATTTCAAATAAGAAGGGGGCTGGCATAAAAATCAGGAACGATTTACCTTCAGTCTCATCTCCTTATTAGCTTGCAGGAGTGCAAAGTGCACAGCATGTCAGTGCAAGCCCTCCCCTTAATAACAACAAAAATGCCAGGAAAATACTGAACATACAAGTT
The DNA here is from genome assembly GCA_033558105.1 of Coccyzus lansbergi. NCBI lineage: Eukaryota > Metazoa > Chordata > Aves > Cuculiformes > Coccyzidae > Coccyzus > Coccyzus lansbergi. The sequence continues at coordinate 2,401,702 of JAUMJK010000305.1, read as the reverse complement.
TTTTTAGTACTCGTGCCTGTTCCTTTGCAGTTTTCTATAGTTGACTCCATAAAAAATGCGGAGTGCTGTTGGCCCTGATCATTGTAAGCCCTAAAGCCTGACAGCTGATTGGCTTCATTATGGTGCCTCTGTATTTGGAAGGTAATCAACACAGCACAGAACACACGCTTGAGTTCAACCTGCTAAAAGGGCCTTTAAGAGTCTGAGAGAGTTTCCTGGGAAAGCACTGCAGCACAGACAGCTCCGGCACAGTGAATTTAGGCATTTGGTCAGGAGATATTGATAAAGAGTGAGCTCTGTATTCCTCAATCTCCCTGTAAGTTTGCTGCAAGGCTTCTTAAGGAAACACCAAAGGCTGCAAATGTTCTGCTGAGCCTTTCCCAGCATTCTTTGTTTTCCATAATAAACTGGAAAGACACAAGATTATACAAGGGTAACTTTCCAAAATAAGGAGTGTTCTTTACTCCCCTACAAAGTTGTCAGAAAGCTTCATGGACACTAGACAAGCCCAAAGTCATCAGAAGCCCTTGGTAAAATGAAATGAGAATCAGCTGAAAAGCGATTCCCAAATTCCAGCTGCAATCAGAAACTATAAAACACCTCAAGCTCCTGTTTTCTTCATGTTTGAGATAAGAGTTAGGATAACAACTGAGTTCACTGGAGTAAAGCTCCTTCACATTCTCCAATGTATGAGGGAAATGGGAAGACATTTACTCCTTGGAGCCAGTTACTTGTTCCAAACAACAGGGTTCATCCTCTGGCATCCACCCAGATTCTGTCACTCAATCAATTCAAAAAAGAGAAAAAAGTAACATTGTCTTCCAGAGCATAAAAAGCAGTTCTTGGAAACACAGCAAGGAAAAGGCCACATGGTACATCACAAAAAGATGCATCACCCATTAACCTTCCACAGTCTCCAGGAGAGAAATCTTTCTGTGGTGATAATCACACCTCCGTGCTCCAGACAATCACCTTAGATGCAATATCAGTAGGCTAGGAACTTTCCAGGTGTCTACAGTTGATGAGGATAGAGAGGTTCCTGGAGTGCATAAAATTATCTCCTCCATTGCTGTGCTCTGGAAGATCTTTCACACTTCTCTGCTGACCACTGAAGGAATCACAGATGATGAGTCGATTGATGACTTCTACTGAGCTTAGACTAACTTCTCTTCTCCTACTGCTCTGTACAATGAAGACTGAAAGAAATTCCAGCTGCAAGAGTGAAAAGAATGTTCATAAACATTTCCACACAGTTAACACTTTCTTCCCTGCCCCCCTCAGTTTCTCAAGTGTATTCTGGGAAGCATGCTTGGGTTTTTTTAAAGGAAAGCACATGAATGTTTCTCTTCCAACAGACTGTCCCAACTTAACACCTTTTTTTTGTAGGCCCTGGGATGGGAAGTACAGATATTTCCCAACATGTTACTTTTTCAGACTGAAAAAGTGCTCACAGCTCACAGCTGAGGGCAGCTGTTGCCCATTGGAGTCAGAACTGCTGTTTGTGAGTTTCCATGAACAATTCTAGGCTGCACTGAATTGTGAGGGTTGGAAATAAAGCAGTTTTCAAACTTCAGTTTGCATTTCCTGACTGCTTGGTTTAGCAGTCTCTGCTTTGTTTTAGTGTTGATTTTGTTTAGAATGGAAAGTGCTGTATTCTGCTTTATCAGCCCTAAATTCATATTTTTGACCTCTTTATCTCCTAGATCACTTAACCCCCCCATCAAATTGGCTTCAAATCAAAATACTTTAAAAAAGTAACATCACATTATCTTTTCATCTGCCTCCTAGATTTCCAAGGATTTAATGAGCCTTTCTCAGTTGGATAGGTGGCAAATTCCCAAATATGTTCGATGCTGGCTGTACTCCCAGGTGTCTGGGGTGTTAGGGTTCACAAAGACCCAGTAACTACAAGTTGATGTGTAGGAATATAGTGAGATGGAGTTCCTTGGATGCTGCAGATTACATGGTGGCCAGAAACATGTTCTATAGGTTACACATGACGAAAGTTAACAAAGATCTGGGTGTCTAGAAGCTGTTTAGAACAACATGCTTAGGACAACATCAGACTTTTTAAGATCTGTACCCACTGGTCTAGGAAAAGATAGCGCATAAAGGCAAAGCCAAATTTTTAAAAAAACACAGGGATGCTGGGGGAATTTGTTAGCAAATCTATCTGAAGTCTGTTTTTATTCCACGGATCTCTGAGCTTGCTTGGTGAGACGAATGAGGGCTGATAACATTACAAAGTGCCTGGTCAACTGCTCTAAACATTTTTCATGTCATGAAACATGACCACAGATTTCCTGGCTTGGCATTGAACCTGCCCCATCCCTATGAACTTGCCTGATGATCTGACTGTTAGCAGAAGCTGGTTGCCATTGTAGGTCTGCTCTGTGAGGTAAGGAAAGATGAACTGGGAGCCAAGAGTCACGCCAAGGCAGGTAGAGCTAGTGACTGTACCCACACAGGCACAAATCCATGACAGTCAAGCAGGAGGAGCAGTGCAGGCCCAGTATGGGCAAAATCTACTATGCAACATCTTTTTTACTTCAAACATTAGCAGCATCACCTTCTTGCTTCCTCTATAGCTAGTGAAATACAATATTTAATTGATGATGTTGGTCAAAAGAGGGACTTGATTCATATAAAATCTCATCTATATCCAGAACTGTTCCTTAGATCAAGTCAATTTACAGACTTTTGACCTGTAGGAGTCCTTGAACTCTGATATGGGAACGTCTTGTGCAGAAGCAAAAATAATGGTAATAATTTACAAAAGAGCCAGACATTGCATCATTTCCTGTTGGGGTCAGAAATAATCATAATGATTCACAGTTGCTATGAAGCCACAAAAACTCAGTAAGACCCATATGCTATATGAGATTGGCAGCCTACTTGCTACCAGAACAGGTTGCTTGGAAAATACCATATTACTGCTTTCTCCTCTATGAAGCCTCCAGTGTAACATGCTCACATTCAAGATGTCTGTCCTAAACACTTAAAGCTTTCTAGCAGTTAAGAGGTAGATGCTTCAGGTATTGTCTCTCCTAACTATCAGTTTCCAGGGTAGCTGTGTTCCCCTGATATTATAAAAACATTTGGCTTGTGAAGTACACCAGAAAGTAACAGCTGAAGCTACTTTCTGCAGTTTATTCCCATAAAGAAGAAAAAGAAGTCACTATAATCCAGACTATAACATCCTTACTGTTTTCATTTGATTTTCTCTCATAAAGGACATCATTTTGGAGACTTGGAAGTTGTCTTGGAAAACACTGGAGTACTCTTGTTGCAGTTTGAGAGTTAGGATTGGGCCTGATAGCAGATACCACTCCACTGTGATGAAGAAATTCTTCCTTCTCCCCACACAAGACTCTGTATTAAATGGTTGAAATGGTCCTTAGAATAGTCATTAGAAGAACATCATGTGACTTTTCTATAGTATCATAGAATCATAGAATAACCAAGTTGGAAGAGACCCACTGGATTATTTAGTCCAACCATTCCTATCAAACACTAAACCATGCCCCTTAGCAACTCGTCCACCCGTGCCTTAAAAACCTCCAGGGAAGGTGAATCAACCACCTTCCTGTTCCAGTGCCCAATGACCCTTTCTGTGATTTTTTTTTTCCTAATGTCCAGCCTAAAACTCCCCTGGCGGAGCTTGAGGTCATTTCCTCTTGTCCTGTCCCCTGTCACTTGGGAGAAGAGGCCAGCACCATCCTCTCCACAACCTCCCTTCAGGTAGTTATAGAAAGCAATGAGGTCTCCTCTCAGCCTCCTCTTCTCCAGGCTAAACACCCCCAGCTCACTCAGCTGTTCCTCATAAGGCCTGTTCTCCAGCCCCTTCACCAGCTTCCACAATGCTCTTCTAGGGCCTTGAAAGACTAGAAGATATACTCTGAAAAGTGTCTCTGAGATTAATATTCAAGAACTTTATAAAAAGATAAATCAGAAGGACAGCATTTCTCTACTTAATTTAATTCTTAAATGAACATTTACAATCCACCCATGATAAAGAACTGTATCTCCGCATTAAATACAAAGGCTTCTATGGCACTGTCTGGCTTCTATATGCATTTTAGTCTGAAGTGCATTGTTTTCTTTCCTGGAATATGAAGAAAAACCTAAAATGTCAACTTGTTGAGCAGAGTGAAAGAGACTGTTACCTGTGTTATTTTGACACATCTATATCTATGCTACAATAGCTTTGGTAGACAAAAATATTATTTCACTTTTGAACTGTGGCATATCTGCACTTCCCTGTCTGCAGCATGTGCAGGATTGAATCTTTTTCTAAAAAACAAGAAGAGTCAAAACAACTGTAACAGTCTTTGCCCACAAATATTACTTTATTATTAACTTGGCCATGGTGATTTTTACAGCCATGGTGATTTTTACAGCCATGGTGTTTAGCCTGATTTTTTTGTCATTCTTCTTTATTTACTTCTCCAACACTAGTTACTCACTGCCAGAAATTACATATGCTGGGCAGATGCAGAATCCAGATATTATTGTGAGCTTTATTTCTCCAGAAGTGATATCTGATTTTACCTTTTTGTTTGTTTGAAAGCCTTTCTAGTGACCCCTTTTGCTGGTATCATGGCTTTGCAACAACAGTTTCAAGCACAGTGCCAGTTTCTCCAGTCAGTTGAAAAGAATCTGAATGCTCAAGACAATCTCTGAAAAAAACAGTTGTATAACCACACTGTCTACTTAAATACTTCAGGAGCACCCATTTTAGGATCTGCTCTTGTTCAAACTATAATTAAGAGAAATTTTACTGGTAATTTTTGGGAAGCATGATGATCCCTATGTAGTCTAGTTTCAAAATTTAAAGAAAGTTCAGAGGAGTCTAATTATGAAGAATGGGTATAGAGGAATTTCACCAACAATCTTAATAATCTCAAATTCTTTTGATTCATTTACAGGCTCTGATGCAATCTGAAGAAGACACATTGATATTCTATCATTTATCACTCATGTCTGTAGTGCAAGACAATTATTAGTGTGAAAAGAAGCAAATTAATGTCTCACATTATACTCTGAAGGGCATCTGAGACAATAAATCATCTTACTTGGATTTGTATGTGCTTGCAAACAGCTCACCTGCCATTTACAAAGCAATAGGGTTTACTTGTCATTCATTGATTTACTTCATCCCCAGTAATGGGTACTGTTACAGCAGACTTACGCTTTGGTATTATTTGTTCCATTCCTCCTTTCTGAATTCCAATTACACTGTTGCATAGTGCACCCATGCTGTTCCAGAGTAAAAGCAGTTCTGAAATAATCTTGAAGTCCCATGGATTTTGACAGAGCTGTTTATACTTAAGCTGGCCACATGCTTGATTTTACTGTTAATTTAAGAGTTTAAGCCACTACATCCACTCATTGCTCTCTTTTATCCTTGCATAAAACCAAAAAAACCTCTTAAACTTGATATCTGAGCAATTTTCTTAAGACACAGATGTCTGGGACAGCTTTTATTATAAATGCCTCATTAGGCAATTCAGTGACTAAGTTATCCTAGCCAGTTAATAGGTTTACTCAGCTGATGCACCAACCTGCACATTACTCTGTACTAAATTCACAGCTGCTGAGCAAGTATCATAAATCACTCATCTCTACCATTGTCTGAACTATAAACAACTCATCTCTAAGATGATGTTCTGAAGCAGGAGTGAGAAGCTGAACTTCTTCATGGTATCCAGGTGGATCTGGAAAAAGTTACAGCAAAGTACACCTGGAAAAGGGTTTTACAGAGAGATGTGAGGATTGACTAAGGTAATTATTGCATTGCCTAATCCTCCTAACGCAATCTGGTAAGAATGCATAAATTATTTGAACAATAATGCTTTGAAAATGGCATACTTAAGTTGGCAAAATAAGAAGAATATAATTTTGAACCTCCCAGATTTGCTTCAGCACAGTATTAGGTGTAACCACAGGTAAGTGCTATTGAACTTGTCTTATGGTGATATCCAAGATATTTCAAGGTACAGAGAAGACAATTTGTAGTCAAAAGGGACGTTAGTTTTCCTCATTCCCAGTGCAACTACTAAATATTTAAATAGATCCTCTGTGTTCTCAAGTCCCATTGTGGCCATCAAAGCAGAATATTACCTGCCTTGAGAAGGCAAGTGAGAACGACGCTACTTATCTTCCTCTCTCCCAAAGGACAAGGAATCTGGAGCAATTGCATGGTTAGATGACTTCTGTTTCCTGACAGGGAAACCATTTCTGAATGCTTTACCTTTCAGTAGATGGCAATTTTTGCCTTGTTTTAGTAGTAAAGGCCTAACCCCCAAATTAAACTATTAAAAATTATTTTGACTTCTGCAAATTAGCTAAGATAGTTAGCTGATGTAAAGCTTGGTTTGGGTTCTGGTAGCTCTCTCCAGGTGTTACTGAGTCACCACCATCAGCCTCTAGAGCAAAGCTACCAAATTTCTCACTACAAGGTCTTTTTTTAACAAAAAATTCACTTGTCATTTTTGCCATGTTTGTTTAATTTTTACAGAAATGAACTTAATTTGAATTTCAAATTTTTTTTCCTATTTTTTGCCTCTTTGTGTAAGAAATTGTTGCCTACCATCTTCATTCTGTTCCTTTGTTTTTATACATGTTTATTTGCTCTGCCGGGAAATTTTTAGCACTTCCATACCTCTTGAAAAATATGAGTCAGATCTGATAATTGTTTCAGAATTGGAGATAGTTTAAATTGTTGTATAACAGCAAAGAAGAAAAGTAGTAGGAAAAAAAGAAAACAAACAACCCAAAATAAACCTTGAACTTTGTTCATTTTTTACACTCAACGGAAAAAAAGTAGAAACAGGAAAAAAAAACCCCTATTTGAATATTCTTTTCTAAAAGGTCACAAACATGTGGATGGAAAAACTAAAGTCTCCACTCTTAAGCCTTCAGAATAAGAGAAACTTCAGAATGGCAATACATTTTGCAGAATTATTTTTCCATTATTTGAACCAGGTCAGTACTAAATGTTCAATTCTGGACGAAGCTCACGTCAACCACTGTAGTAATGTTTAATGGTCAGAGAACTTGTATGAATCACACTATGATTTATGCAGAGAAGTTAATAAGATGCTGGGGTAATTGTAAGGGAACTTATAGAGTATCTTTTACGTAGCTTGCCAGCAGGACGTAATAGTATGGATGATCTGTTACAGTACTCTTACTGTAAATCATAGATATACAGCCGTAAGCTGAACAGTCCTTATCCAAGAAAAAAACTGCCCAATCACGTATTAATGAAAAAATAGTACTGTGTGTGCTCAGTTCCAAAATGTCATTTTTTTTAATGAGTATAGATTCATGCAAGATGGGCAAGTGTCAAACCTGTGATTTAGATTTCCTCAAATTTTGCAATGGTTGAAATCCAGGGCCAGACCTGAATTATATAGTTCAAGCCTAGTAAAATAAACACAGGTGAAGTCCATGAATATTACAGAAATCAGTGGAAGCATTATTGCATGTTCCAGTGGGGAAAGAATTGCACTGCATGATGCGTTTGAAATCGGGGATCCTCATTGTATTAAAATTACACAAAAACTGTGCAGGACTGTGAATTGGTCTGTGATCAGATAAATGGATGAAGAATGAAAGGTCCTATTAGTTTTGTCGTTTAAGTACAAAGAAAATGTGTGGACTACATCTGTTACATCCAGGCTCTTCCAGAGAAATGAACACTAGGATTAAATCAAGTTAAATTTCAGAAAGCTACATATATATGTGGTGGCAGGAATGCCTGTAATCATGCATTTTCTTTGCCAAAAGGATTTTGGAGTACTGCCATTTCAGAAGGGTCATCAGGCAGTAGTATTCCATAAGGACAAACTGAAAACTCATATAACTGCATTATAATAATATGTTAGCAGTTATTTATCATTATTCCTGTTGGGAATTCACAGCAAAACAATTTTGATTACAGTGTGTAACACCAAAAAAGAAATAGAAAAAAAAATGAAAAAAAAGAACAGTCTAGAAATCAAAACAAACCAAGTCTAGCTTTTGGTGCAAATAACTTGGTCTGTAATATTCTTTCCGCCTTGTAAATAATAAATGTATTTCTAACACTTGTAGGATTTGGATTCCTGTTGATATAAAGCTCTAACAGCAAGCCATGTGTGACTCCAATACGACATGATAATATTCTGTCAGCTCATCAGTTGGACCTTTATACTGGAAACACCTGGCTCAGTCACTGTGTAAGAAATCATGCCAAGGCATGAAAATAATGTGATTCTTCTAAAGAGAAAAGTTGTTTAAAGTGTCCTATCCTGGTTTATAAGCCAAATTCCGGCACTAAACCATCCAAGAATAATCATACTACTTTAGACCTAATGGAAGGCAGATAAGTTGAAAGTATGTTTATTTTTAAATGGTATACTATATAAAAAGCATTACAGATCTCAGTAATTTTAACACAATACTGTTTATTTCGAATAACGCTTTCTGTAAATTACTTTGTAAATGCTAATTGATTTGATATTTTTTGAAATCAGTCAGAGCCAATGAACCCGGCAGACAGCTTCAAACTGTCTATTTAACAACATTTTGTGACAATGCATGTTCTGCCAGACCATTTCTCATGAACATGATGATTCATTCTGTTTACCTAGTTTAGTGTAACAGCTAACAACCAGTATTAACACAGCACAGAACTGCAGCTGTTGTAACCAGCATGTGACGGGACACCAACTCATCCAGAGTGCGAATTCGGAGCCATGTCACTGCCTGATTGTTACCCAAAAGCATCATTCAGATGGAAGAAGGTTTGGATAGTAGCTGCCCATCTGTAACTTAATTAGACAATTCTGGTTCACACTGGAAAATCAAGGAAGCATAGATAGGTACCACATGGTGAGTTCTACCTGAAAGCACTGCTAAATAAGACCTGACCTCCATATGCCCTCTCCAGTGGCTTGGGTATATGATGGGAGAACCAGGTAGAGCAATATGTGAAAAGAAAAGGACTTTTACTTCTTCTTCCTTCTCCTCCTCCTCCATTTCTTCTTCTAATGTCAAAGAAACACTGGTAGCAAAATATAGATTAAAAACTATCTGCTCTTTCACACCCACAAAAATGAATTCTTTTTTGTTTGTGTTTCCTGACAATGAAATAAAACTAGTAGGGAGTGGAGGAATATGTTTTACTTTGTGTATTAAAAACACCGTGGGCTAAATCCAGCTTTCCTTGTTCATCTAGGCATGAAATCAATAGTACAATTCAAATAAATAACTTTAGCAAGATCTAGCATTCAGTCTTCCATACAGGTAAAATGAAATTAATCTGTGAGTAGTGTTGTTCAGTGGAATACATTCTGCAACTACCCTGTGCGTACAGCTGCCTTTGACAAAGATAGAATGTACTTGGTGAAAGCAGAGCATATAATAGCAAACTACCTCCCTGAAAGGTAATTCTTCTTCATTTCCACATAGTCTTACTGAAATTAATGGAAATTGCACATAAGCAAATGATAGAATGTTTTGACTACAGAGATGTCTTGTGATTGAGAGAGTAAGAGGATCAACTCTCCTAGTCAAAACAACAGTATTTAATTTAAAGCAATCACAATTTTTAAAGTATGTTAAAATGTGGTGGTTTTTTTCTTTTGTTCATTTAAAACCACAGTATTTTTCCTTTTTGCTTTTCTAGATAAAATTCCAGCTAGCTGTATTTACAAAAAAAATTACTCAACACATCATTACCTAATTACAAATTTTCAGCTGAGTTCTAATGCAGAATTTGTTTACCAAGAATAATACATTCTCTCTAGGAGTGGCAATCCTGCAAAAGCTCTTTGTGTCACACTTTTATCCATTCAGGTTTGTAGAGCTTTAGGATTGAGAACAGGATATAGATCTCAAACTGAATAGTCTGGAATAACAGTAGTGCATGCTCTATGCCTTCAAATTTCAAACTGACAGATTTACCTTGTATTGTACATCACACTAACCTTGACTACTAGTGGTAGTAACACAGCAGCAAGCACAAGCATCTAAAATGATGTTATTGTTTGTGAATGAACTACAGGCCTTGGATAATGTTAGCATTACCAATTTTTAAACAGAAGACGTCATATTCTGAGAGGTTAAATAACTGCAGTTGTTAAAGGGAGTGACTTATTTAAAATAACTTAAGGTCTCAAGTGTAAATGAGTTTACACTTACAGAGGTTCAGTATCATTTTAGTTCTTATGACAAAAACTGCTGTACCGGTTGCACTTTTCCAGCCTGGAAAAGTGATGATAGAGTGTTGATATCAGAATTCTGTGAGTAGCAATGGAAAGAGAGAAAATGAATAGAAAAGGCTTACTTAGGGTTCCTTGCAATACAAAAAAAAAATAGGGGGAATTAACTGAAGTTATCAGCAACTTAAAACCATACAAAAGTAAGTAAACTTTAACAGAGAGCAAAATTCAACTCTGGAATCCACTGTTATAGGACAATTGTGGACATTAAAAGTAAAATTGCACTTAGAAATCCATTAGAAAATTCATAGAACATAGAATCATAGAACAGCTAGTGTTGGAAGGGACCTTAAAGATCATCCAGTTCCAACCCTCCTGCCGTGGACAGGGACATTAAATCAGGCTGCCCAAGGCCCCAGCCTACCCGACCCCGAACACCTCCAGGGATGGGGCAGCCGCAGCCCCCCCTGGCAACCTGTGCCAGTGCCTCACCACTCTCTTCCTTATGTCAAGGCTAAATCTGCCCCTCTCCAGTCTACACCCATTGCCCTGTGTCCTATTGCTACAAGTCTTTGCGAACTGCCCCTCCCAGCTTTCTTGTAGCCCCCTCACCACTGGAAATTCGATATAAGCTCTCCTCAGAGCCCTCTCCCCTCCAGACTGACCTCCAACTCTCTCAGCCTGTCCCCTCAGCAGAGACTCCAAAAGATTCAAAAGAAGAAAAAAGAAAAAGAAAAAAGAAAAAAGATTCAAAGAAAATCCATTAAACACAATGTTACAACGTCAGAGAGGAAATATATGTTGCTGAAATGGTATTTGCACACACTATTTTAATAAAGAAAATATATTTTCTGTTTGTGACTAGAATACAGATATTCCTACAATTGCTTCACACTAGATATAGATACTTTTGTATTTTTATACATCACCATTTTTAGTATCTAATAGAAGATATTCCTTAAAATTGCCTTTTGGGGACAGGTCTGGTTTCTGTCTTCTTTTTATTTTTGCTACTGAATGCAAAGAGAAGAATATGTCTTATTCTTCTTCCCCCACCACTTTCTACCATTTTACTGATTTCTACCATTTTATTCCATTACCTTAGTTCTGGTTTGGTTTAGGATTTGAGGGGATTTTCAGCAGCAGAGGTGGGTAGTTTGGTTATTTTTATAGAACATTTAAGAAAATCAGAGTGGGAAAGAAATACAATGATACTGATGTCAAGGGAAAGTCTCAGGGAACCACTCCTGGCTGTAGTCAGATGGAAGGTGTCTAAATCCTGACTCGATCAATTGTTGACAGAGAAGGAGAGGAGAGACGGACAGAGTCAGAAAAGAATCCCCAGACAAGATGATAAGTCTATGGCCTGACAGGGTCCTGATCTCAGCCTCTCAGCCTTTAGACCTCTTGCACTGTAGCCAGTCATTAGTAAACAGATTGCTAAGAAGAGGCAGGAAAGGAACACAACCAGAACAGAGTCACAGGAGCCAGAAACGCCATGATTAATGATGTTCTGCAGACATGCAGAAGCAAATGCACTCCATGTTCACGACATCAAAATCAGCTGCAGCATAACAAAGATTCCTTAATTGTTCTCTTGGCGTACGGCACATGGGTTTTCTTCTAAAAATAATTTTATATTGAAATTCCTGGTAAACCTTTCATCCAGACCAGAGAGAACTAAGCAGTGAAGTTTGTCCTGGGGAAAGAAAGAAACAACTTTGAGCAAAATGGATGAAGTGGTGGAGGAGAAGGGTCTATCTGGAACAAAGACTAAATGCCATGCTGTAGCCAACTGCACAACCTAAATCACTTGAGGAGTAGTGAAGTGAAAGAACAGTGAACTTCACACATGCCAGAGAAAATTTGCCACTGGCAAGAGTTAAGTTTTCTTCTGAAGCAAGTGTGAAAGGTAGGTAGGGCAGAACCTGAGGTGTTCTCCTGATCCTCAGCCAGTAGATCTGCTCCTCTGATACCAAACCACAACCACCTTGCTGCACTGTTAGGTATGCTTGGCTGCAAGGTCTGCTTAGCTGCCCCAGCGTTGGGAGAAAGAACAAAATGGTTTAATTTTAAATTCACATTCACTCTTCCCCAAAACCAGAAGCATCAAAAAAAAAAAAATTTGCTTTTTTGTTCTCCTTACAGCAGTCACATGCCAATCTATTAAAAGTCGGTGTTTGTGGCAGAACATGAACTTCGTTGTTTTCCTGTCATAATCTTGGCTATCTCACTGTGAGTTTAAGACATCTGAGTGGTTTCTTCGGGAAGAATAAATTGATAGCACTATCATGTAGTCCTCAAACTGGGAGCCAATTTTAACCTTAGCCAGCCTAGCTCTCAGAGCTACCACCACCATAAGGTGCAATTCCAGTGAAGAAGTTTAATACAGAAAGTTCTTAAATATTCTGAAAACAATCTAGATGCAAAAAGGTTGGTCAATAACTTAAGATTTCGACCAAATAATTATTCATTACAAATCTTCAGATAACATAGTCCTGGTTAAAGAATACAGAAAAAACTTGCTGTTCAAACTGTTGTCTTTGGAAGAGGTTTGCTTGGAAGCTCTTGGTTTCCTTCTGCAATACTTTGTCCATAGATTGCTTTCAGGGTCTCTATTCTACTGTTCCACCATAAAAGCTTTTCTGTAGGATAGCTTTTCTGTTTCTTAAACTATAATTTTACATTGCTCTGCCCAAGGCACAAAGGTTAAGAATGTTCCCAAGTTGGATCACAGAAGTGATACACAGTTGCTCTGTCTATGGGGTTGGTTACAGCTGGAATGGGATATACACCTCCACCAGAAGGTGTGACCTGTAACTGTACCAAAGCTGTAACTGCAGGTGGCAGCAGGCAGCAGAGGTGGTCTCTGTCACTAAAGTCAGACAAGAGCTGCTCAATTCTCTGCTTCTTTGAGGTGGATGCTTTGTTTTGGCACCTGCCTCTCTCTTGGACTAAAAAGGCATTCAGAATCGACTTTCCAGGCATTCTGTAAGATTTGCCCAAGCTTTGGGAGGGCAGTGATTGGGTCTGGAATGTATGGGTGAAGATAATCACAATTTTGGAGTGATTTAATCTTAGGCTCCTTTGTTTCTTATACTCATTTGGGAGATAATAAAGCAGAAGGCATTTGCTTTTATGCTGTTTTCTTCTAGTAGTACCTTATAGAAAAGCACTTGCAAATCATAAAAGATCCATTTTCTTATTGAAAAGAAAAAGGTTAAAAAATGATAATACAGCAAATTTTCCACTCCATATATTAGTATTTGCAAAACAAAGTGAAATACCAACCAGTTCTGCCACAGAAACCAAATTTCCATCCAAAACTCCTTAATGAAAATAAAATCCAATGGCCACATACAGCTTATCAAATAATGTCTCAGAGCTGCAATCAGAAGTTCTACTTGGGTAGAGCTTGGTGGCACACAAAGCATTTGTCTGAGACATATCATCACAACCTCTCATTTACCACACACACATACAGAGTAAAAAGCATTCATTAAACAAATAAGAGTAGAAATCGGAAGATTTATTCTGGAGACTGTTGAAAGCCTAACAGAAAAGCAGATTTTACTCTTATCAGCTGGGAAAACAATTGCAAAACATAACCTTGTTTTGTCTGGCATGCATTTTGCTCTCTTTCTGTTTGTTTTTAAGATGAGACCAGCTCTGACTTCTGTGCAACTTTTTCATTTGTTTCACAGTCTATTTTTTTCATAAATTCTTTTACTGGCAGATACCTTTACATCACTTTTCATTTCAAAGTTCACGCTTAAAATCTCTTCTGTGTCACCAATACAATTACTGGCATGTTGACTGATATTCCTTCTGTTTTTTAGTACTGTATCAGACAAATTTTACAGTCTAAACAGAGAATGCAGAGCTAAGTGGATCTTTTTATAATACACTGGAAGAAACAGATTGCAAGCAACGTCACTGTGACAATATATGTACTGTATTATTAAAGCTGTATTTTAAACCAGCAGTAGTTTGCAACCAAGACCAAAGGTAAACATCTCATTGTTTATATAAGCTTTCAAATATTTTTTTTTTTTATCTCGGCCCTGAGTAGAGATGGCAGGACTAACTAGAAAGTAGTTCTCAATTGTTGATGATCAGCACCTTCACTTTGTGCAAAGTAAAAATGCGAGGAACTGCTCACATTTACATCACTGATACAATCTTCCCTTGAGGGAACATTCATTCTGACATTTTCTGCCTAGAACAGGACACTCTGAGAACACTATCGCCAGGTGTCAGCCAGGTGATGGCAGAGGTTGTTGTGAGGTAACAGAAGTTTACTTCAAGCAATTCATAGCAGTAGAGTTCCTTTCTGCAGAGAAAAGCCATGCTATATGTATCTTAACAATGTGAATCATTAGTATGCACCTGTCCCTTGACCATAAAGAACAGTCCATTGCACTGTTATGTACACTTCTTTGTATCTGCATGTTTTCTTTGAAGAGTGTTAAAAAAACAGATTTCTACCTACACTCTGAAAGCTATTGATGGAATTCTAGTATATAACGATTACCTGAGAAGTTCCTTATTTAAAAGGTCTATGGAGGTCCTGGATTTCTTCCACATTTTGACTTTTAAATGATCTATGATAACCTACCTTGAAAATAAGAATATATTACATGACATTTTTTATTTTCAGTACCATACAGTGCTAATACTGTTGAGTATCTGCTGAAAGGGCAGGGTGCAAGAATCCAGAGAGCTTCTAAAGTTTAGATAGAATTCTTTAATACAGATGCTGGATGGGTCTGACATTAGACATGCCTCTGTTGGATACCTTGTTTATTGATAAAGAACTTTTGGATGAAGATGTGATAGTCATTGACAATCTTGTCTGTGATTACCATAAAACAGGGCTTGAGATCCCACCAAGACTGGCAAGAAGGGAGAAATGGGGCAGATACTATCTGCTACTCAGCCTAACTTCAGTCTCCATGAGTTTTATGGAGCAAATCCTCCTAGAAGCCACATCCAGGCACATGAAGGCCTACCACTCTGTATCCCACAGTATCTTTCTAGTGAGACATAGACTAGAGAAGCAGACTGCTACATCGTGGAACAATAGCTGGATTACCAGGAGTCAAGGTTTGTGATCAATGGTACAAAGTCCAACTGATAGGCAGTTTAATGCCTACTAAAGACTTAGGCAAGGAGACAGCACGTACCTTCAACAAGTTTTCAGCTGATAGCATACTGATGGGAAGATGGGGAAGGCAGTCAATGCACCGGTGGGCAAGGCAGCCATTCAGATGGGCCTCAACAAGCTGCCACAAAAGTCAGGAAGCTCAAGAGAGAAGAGTGCAGAGTTCTGAAGGTCTGCAGTACAGGTGCTGCAGAATCCTGAATCTGGGCTGGTTGAGGAGAGGCTCTGCGAGGAAGAACTTTCAGGTACTGGTCGCAGCATGTGAAACAGGCATGAGTGGTGAGTCCACATTATGATGGAGGATTGTCCCTTACTATGCAGTATTACTGTGCCACAGTCAAGGGAAGGGATTCTTGCCTTCTGCTTGGGACTTGTGAGATTATGCCTGGACAATTGTTCCTCAGTAGACAGAGAAAAGCAAAAAAATTATAAAGTGTCACCAAGGGACACCAGGATGATTAAGGTGACAGACAAGGGACCTGTGTTTGTTTAGCTTGGTGAAAAGAAGACTAGAGAAATATTTAATTTCAGTCTTCAGTTAGAGAGAAGGCAGCTCCATGCTTTGTTGGAGTTCTCCATGGAGAGACTGAGAGACTATAAATGAGTTGCAAGAAAAAGGGATATGAATAAAACTGAATCTGCTATTTCTAAACCTCTAGTGACATCTAGTTCCTAAGAAAAATATCAGCAGCTACATTAGCACCATAACTGAGAAAGATGCATTGTATTGTGTTTAAGATGCTATAGATTCAGTAATTTGAAGATGCTGGATAGCATAACCCCAAACTGATAGATCCCAGTAATAAAAATACGTTAATTAAATCTCTGCTCCAATGAAGAATGCAGAGCTCACAGGTGTGGCCTGTTGATAGAAGGCACCGATTCTCTAACATAAAGACATTTCCATGTCTGTGTCTGTGTTTTCAGGCTAAATCATTCATTTCTCATTAAGGACTCAGTCTCTGATTGTCCACTCACTGTACATGTTGATGCGCACTGAGGCAGCCTCTGGAGTGCTACCATCTGGCTCCACAGTGAAAGTGAAAACTTGGACTTGGAAGTGGAAGCAGTTTATCCATGTGCAACTTCTACTCTCAACAGGCAAAAGACAGCCAATGGAGTCAAGTCTGGTTTGATCTGCTCTGCTTACAGGACTCCAAAGACACTAGAGTACTGCAACATCCATAAGACTCCTTTCACTCACACTGTCCCCAGTTCAAGTTAAAACAGAAGCAAAGTGAATGGCTGGCTACTGGAGGACTATCCAGGAACAGTCACATCTTCTTTTTTGGGGGAAAGAGTAAACCTCTGGCGAGCATGTTGGTTTGGAAATTCTGTTCCTTAGGGGCAGAAAGTCACCGCTATGTGACACAACATACAAGTCCTGACAGCCAGAAGAGGGGAAATGCCAGATGACAAGCCTTTGCACAGTCATGATCTCCCAGAACTGGTAAGAGCACTCTGAGCTATAGCATCTTTAGCTTACTTCCAAACTTCCCTGCTTCCTGCTCAGCATCTCCCAAGAGAAATGAGAACCCACTTCCATGGGAATGAGGGGCATTTATGCTAACTGGAGAGCCGCTGTGGCCAGCAGCAAAGCATATAGTTGCCTGAACCACTACCAGAAAATGACAGCATGTCCAGTCACCACTTTATAGTCAACAGACATTTGAAGAAACATGGACTTTCCATTGGATTCATAGCTGACTTCCACACACAACTGCTTATCCATCACCAGCTCTGACTACATTTTGAGTTAGACATGACAAAACAGGGCCACAGAGAACAAGCATGACTGAGGGCCATATTCCTAACAGCAACTGGTAAAACTACTGTACTTATGTTCCTGAAAGTGTTGGAAGAGCAAACCAAAAAGTACTACTGCCTGCACAACCTTCCTTTCTACTCATTTATTGTTCCTTCCTCAAAAAGCTCACAACCAGAATTCTGAGCTTAACAAACAAGCAGCCCTGGTGAACTCCCACTCGGCACTCTGGCAAGTCTCTTTTTCAGTGTAAGGAAGAGAAAAGAACTAGTATGTGTCAAAAAATGCATGGACTTTACTTATGGATTCCTCATATATTTGGGGAGACTGTGGCTACTTAGGTAACTGATGTTTTTGCTAACATGTAGAAGACACGGCTGATGGCTGTGTAGTAACAATTCTATAAGTAGACTTTTCGATTCCACTCAGCCTGCTCATTGATTGGTAGGAGTTCAGGTGTAAGGACACTCCAGAAGACAAAAAGTATCCTCTGTGAAGGATCACATTGACATGCAAGTTAACCTAAAGTGCTCTACATGATAGGAGAGTAAAGCTGCGGACAACCTTTCATGGCATTTGGATCCAACTGATATAAAAGCAAGGTAAGCCCTACAATGTACTTGCTTGCACAAGTATAAACCAAGTTCTACGGCATAGCAGACAGACTTAATGCAGAGCGCTACTCTACCATCTTCCTGTTCAAAGCAGGGTCACACGGGAGGTCTGGCCAGGGTGTATAGTGCTTTATAACCAGCCAAGTTTTGAAAAGCTGTAAGGACAGAGACTGCACAACCTTTCTGGGCAACCTGTTCATTGTCTTACTGTCCTTGTGGTGAAAATTTTCTGTTTGCATCTAGTTGGAACCATCCTTTTCAGTTTATGACCACTGTTTGTCAGCCTTTCATCACGCATGTCCATAAATGGCTCATGGGTATTGGAAACTGCCATTAGGCTGTCCCAGAGCTCTTCTTTCTCCAAGCCAAACAAGTATAATTTCCTTTGTTTTCCCTTCTGGGTTTTGTATCTGATCTGATGGTCTTGTGCTGGACTTGCTCAAGTTTATAAAGATTTTGCGTGTACAAGAGGAGACCAAAACTGAATGCACTGTGGTTTAATGAATGCTGAGTAAAGGTGAATAATTGCTTCTCTCTATAGTCTCACTATGGCTGTGGTAGTACAGCAAAGTATGCTGGCAGCTAACCCCTCCAAAACCATAAGCTGAGTAGACAGTAACAAAAACCAAAGTCTGCTTCCTACAGTTGAATGGCTTCTGGGACATCATGTCCTCTACTGGATCATAAAGGTCAATCAGTCCATTTCCTTTGATTTAAAGTAAAATCCTAATTTGCATTTTCAGAAATTGGAAGAAAGTTCTTCACACAGTACATCAATACATTGCAGGGTTTTAATTTTCCTTGCAAAGATAACACTATTTATTGCTAGGAATGCACTTTATTACTGTGACTAAGAGATTTATATACTCTCGGGTATATATTAATGATCCATTAATATATTGCTCAGATGTTTAAAATTACTCAGCCTTTCTGCACACCTGAGTTAATACATATCCTGGAGTGCTTTTTTTGCCCAGTTGCAGTATTCTCTCTGCTAAGGAAAACTGGGACTTGATTGCATCCGTATATTAATCACAGTACGTGTTTACATAGTATGACTTCACTTACTAGGGTAAGGATGAAGAAGCCAGATGTACATAGCTGCACTTAGGAAAAGGGGAACGTTTTCTACAAACATCCTTACATCTCCACAGAGGGCCAAAGAAATCACAGAAAAGCTAGAGATATTTTTTTTTAGATTGTACAATCTGTCTTTCTGCATAAAATATGGAAATGCCTAGCTGGAGCATATATACGCATCTCAGTAAGTGGTTCTGCTAATCCCCTAAGTAGTAAATAATTTCTGCCTTAAATGAATTACATTAAAAAGTGAAGTGCTCAGTGGCAGAAACTCATGTAAAAGAACTATTATTCACTCTGAGGTTTTTGGCTCCAGTAGGCAGCTCCTGGATGTGACTTCAATGAGCTTCCTTCTATTTAATCTTTCTTCTGTTCTCTGCCTGCAGAACTTCACACTAAATTGACTAAATTTTTATTTATTTATTTATAATTTCTCACAGGGATATGCCTTCTTGTTACACAAGTAACAAATGTTTCTAAAGAAATGACCCAGATGAACTATCATTTCCCAGTCAGGAATCATTTCAGTCGTGTTTCAGGATCTTCTCTTTACATTTCTCCATTTTTCATGCCCTTATTGGGATATGGAAGTAGGATCATCACAGAACTGAGTTGTGAGACACACAAGCATATTGTGAGAGACAGAAAAATATTTTAAAGTATAAAACTTCAGAAACTGTTATACTGGATGATTTAGACACTTGGAATAATACAAAGAACTGATATATCACTATTGTATTTTGGAGATCCAGGTAGAAATTGGTATACTAACACAAATCCTCAGACACAAAACAAAACCTGAGAAACCTTATTTTTTCTTTAATATAATGGCATTCCCTGGGTGGAACTCATTGAGAAGGAGCTACAAAACAAAGATAAAAATTACAAAAGGCTGGCCTCATAAAGAGAAATATCTGCTCTGTTCTAATGCAAGTGCTGGCTTCAGCTCAAATCCCAAATGGCTGATGAACAATGTTTACCAAACCAGCATGTACATAGATTATTTTACTGCTCTTTGTAGTGGTGCAAAATAAGCGCTCTGAAATAATTCCAGTGAAGCACAAAATATTTCTAAGGATAAATTAATTATCAGGTTACACCTCTGGGCTTCAAAACAAAATAATTTCTCAAGGTGACAGTACCAGACTGGAACACCCTGAACCCTGGAGGAAACAATTAAAGTTAAAATCGACTCTGAGATTAAGACATGTTCATATCAACAAACCATGCAATGAGACATGCAGACTTGGTGAACAGCACGTAGTCAGGTGGTATATATTTTTAATATGGTCTACACCTCTTGGATTTTGAAAGCAGAGTCCTTTTCTGTAAACCAACAGCGGCTAATTTACATTGAACTAAATGATGGCTGGTGTACAGACAATGGCCAGTTCAATGGGGCTTTGCCCATTTTGTGTCTCCAGGCACTCTGTTAACCAACACAACCTGCCATCTCTGCCATTTCTTTGTCCCTGTATGAAAGATGAGGGATACAGGCTCAGTACAGATAATCTGCCTTGTCTGTCTTAACACAGATCTCATTTTGCATTTTGTCTCTTCTTACCCGTTCCAGAGAAAATATCTTATCCTGTAATATCTCTTGCCACCTTTCCTTTAAATTGCTTACAGACAAAAAACCATGCTTCTCTCTTGCAGCAGTTTTCATTTTGATCATGACCCCAAGAGCACCAGGAGCAAAGCCCAGCCAGATTTTCTGAAGAGCAGTACAAGAAACATAGTTCAACATTCTGATAGTCAGCTGGAATGGTTCAGGCAGAGAAAGAGCACTCAATACAGGCTTGCTGACTAGAACTGATGCTTTTCAGTAAAGTCAAGCTGTTGTGTTCCCCAGCACCTCAGTAGCATCAAGCCTTGTCTTTGAATTAAGACTGGATAATAGAAATGCTTTTTTTGGAAAAAAAAGTAAGCATGTGGGTTTATTTTTTTTTTTAACCCTCCCCACAATGCACCATTTTAGCATTCTAGTGTTTATCCTTCTAGTACTTAAATACTTCCTAGGATTCCTTCAAGAGAACAGAACTTAAAAGTTCCAGTTGTTACTAGAGTTAAATTCCCTTCTTATGAAAGGTTTTATGAGGATGTCTAGGGGAAAAAAAGAAACAAACAAACAAACAAAATCTGCAACCAGCATATGAAATGTAAGGACAGCCTCCTGGTGGTCACAGTCAGAAATGTAAATACATCTTCAAACTACCTAGGCCTTCCCAGTCCTGTGCTCTACAAAAAGATCAACCAAGTAATTTATTCACATCGTCTAACATTTGCATGGGGCTCCTTTCTCCAGAAGCAGAAGAACACAGCAGAATACTTCTAATGCATAGTGGTCAGACAGAAGGGAAGCAGTGCAGAATTTTGACCTTAAAAGTTCAGAGAGAAGACTCTTACTACATTTTTAACACAGGAATGGATGGAAGAAAACTTGCCATCTGGTGGCAGCTCCACCCCTGTGGATATGGGTGTATATTTTAAAGGCAGGTGAATAATGCATGAATTGTATCTCAATGAAAGCAGAGTTTTTCAAAGCTCCAGAACAATGAACCTTCCATTGAGAATACTTCCTGCCTAAGAGTCACTTCACTTTGCGTAAGTCTCATGGTAAATTTCCACTCACTGACTGGATAAGCATAGCTCTTGAAATTAGCTTACTGATGTAAACATTTATGACTACAAATTTAAAATGTGCAATAAAGATTTATGAGGAAAGTAAAGTCTCAGTGTTGCAGTATATTATACTCAGATGATAAATCACTTGAGATATTTAAATATATTTATTTACAGAACAAATATATACCACATAAGATTTATTTTTGTTTCTAAAACTTTCTGATAATCTGGGATGAAAGATGCACAGGGAGCAGTAATACTTGTTTCTACACTCATTACTAAGATCTCTACCAATTTTCTGCTCTTTTTCCTTATCATTTTTACTTTAACATCTGCATTTCACTATTGCCACGTTTTAATCTAGTATTATTTATTTAATCTAGTATGTGACAGATGTTTCATTTTTCATAGTTGCCCACAAGTTTCTTCTGCTGACATCAGAATATATGCCTCCAGAAAACGGTGTTTGAACGTTAGTTACAACATCAACATTCATATTTCATTTTCCTAATGCTTGCCTTGTGTTGGCACTCTCTTAATTTTACTTAAGTGGCCAGTAGTACTTAAACCCAGAGTGTCCCCTGCTGTACACAGCAAAAATAGCAATATTTTACAGGTTCTGCCATTTGTGATGATCAAAATGCAGTCAACTGAGAGAAAATGAGACTATTTAGGGATTTGTGCAGCCTCTCACTTAAATTTCTCTGCCAAAGCATTTTTGAAAAATCCTTCCTAGTTCTGTAAAATCCATCCATGTTACAGATGATTTTGTAAATATAAATCACAATAAAACCTCCTAGCACTCCCACCTTGTGTTCACCAATATTTTATGTTTAAAGGGAAGATTTTGCTAAGAAACTATATTAGGAAAATATTCCGTGAATGTCGTACATGAAATAAGGATAACATCCTTAGAAGTTTTAAAAACTTTAGTGATAACAAACTGGATGTGTGAAAGGTTATAGGAACATACTGTTTAAAGGATGAATAGTTAAAACAATTCCAGGGTGTCCCAAAAGTAAGTGTGCATATTTCTGTAATAAATACATGATTTTACAGAAATAGTAAAAATACTATATGAGAAAGACTTTAAATGCAGTCATAATTATTAGCTACAGAAATGCGATTCAGGATAGATCTGTAGGAGTAAAGGTGGATAGTTCTCTGAAAATGTCAGCTAGTTGATAATATTTAAAATAAGAAGTGATGTGTTTTTCAGAAGAGCAGTGGGAAGGCTACTGATGCTCACATTAAGACGGAAAATGCTACTTATGTTCAGCAGCCTAGAGTACCTTCCATGCACGGAAAACTGATTTGGAACCTTCAGCATGTAAAATCTACAAAGATGATACAATACAAAATTCATGAAAGAATGTAAGGAAAATGAGCAGGGAATCATTTTTGTTCACTACTTCCACAACAGCAGAATAGCAAGGATTCCTTAAAGCTTTAAGGGAACAGGTATGAAATGACTATTAGGAAACACATTTGCACATCATCTTGTCATTGAACAGTAGACTTCTGACACAATTACTATCAATGCCAGAAATTTCAAAAGAGACAGCTTTTAAAAATAAGGCCAGACACATTCGTGGAGGATGCGTCTATTTGCAAATATGAAACACCACCCTCCCAGCATCACACACAGTTCTTTAACCCACTAGGTAGAAGAAACTTGCAGGCCAAACTTGCTTTGGGGACTTATTTCTGTCTAGTTTGTTATGGTAATTCCCAGGGCTGGAGAACTTCCTATAAGAGGACAGGCTGAGAGTACTGGGATTGTTTAGCCTGGAAAAAGAGAAAGCTCTGGAGAGACCTTACAGCAGCGTTCCAGTTCTTAAAGGAGGCCTGCGGGGAAGATGGGGAGGGGCTCTATATCAGGGAGCACAGAGATAAGACAAATGGGGCACTGCTTTAAGCTGAAAGGGGTGGATTTAGATAAGATATTAGGAAGAAATATTTTGTTATGAGGGTGGTGAAGCACTGGAAGAGGTTCCACAGAGGAGTCATGGATTCCCTGTCACTGGAGGTGTTCAAGGCCAGGCTCTATAAGACTTTCAGTAGCTTGATCCAGTGGGAGGTGTCCCTGCCCATGGCAGAGGGGTTAGAAATGGATGGGCTTTAAGGTTCCTTCTGACCTAAACCATTCTGTGCCTGGAGAAGAGGAGGCTAAGGGGACACCTCATTCCTCTCTACAACTACCTAAAAGGAAGTTGTGGAGAGGAAGGTGCTGGCCTCTTCTCCCAAGTGACAGGGGACAGGACAAGACGGAATGGCCACAAACTCTGCCAGGGGAGGTTTAGACTTTTTTTCACAGAAAGGGTCATTGGGCACTGGAACAGGCTGCCCAGGGAGGTGGCTGAGTCACCTTCCCTGGAGGTGCTTAAGGCACAGGTGGATGAGGTGCCGAGGGGCATGGTTAAACATTTGATAGGAATGGTTGGACTCGATGATCCGGTGGGTCTCTTCCAACCTGGTGATTCTATGATTCTACTGCAATCACCTCTGTTTGCATTCTCCCTGTCTTAAGTGCAGAGTCAGGCAGAGCTGGAGCCAAAGCTCCAAAGTAGCAAGAGTTTTGACCATGGTGAATTTCATTATAACGTTACAATTAGGCCTTGGAGAATAACAGCACACACATAAGGTTTCTGGGAAAATCTATACATATAAGTGGGAAATCCATCCCGTCGCAGCTCTTTTTTTTCACACAAACGGTCATTTGGCATTGGAACAGGCTGCCCAGGGAGGTGGTTGATTCACCTTTCCTGGAGGTGTTCAAGGCACGGGTGGACGAGGTCCTGAGGGACATGGTTTAGTGTTTGATAGGAACGGTTTGACTCGACGATTTGGTGGGTCTCTTTCAACCTGGTGATTCTATGATTCTTGTCTGGCTGCACAATGGATGGCGATCGCTCTCTCTCGTTGTCCAGCTCTGGTTTGTCCAGCTCTGGTAAACGGTGCTGCCTTCCCTCGCTCCAAAAGGAGCCTTAGAGAGCTGTACTTGCCGTTGCTCTGGGTACAGGCGCAGAAAAAACGCTGAGCCAAGTCTCGGCAACGACGCCGCGCAAAGGCTGCCGGGAGCAGCCGCCGCCTCGCCGCGAGCAGCGAGCCAGAGCCGGAAGTGAGTGAAGGAAGAGAAGCGCGGGGTGGGGGGAGCGGGCGGCTGTGCGCGAGGCGCGGCGGCCGCCATTTTGTTCGCGCCGGGAAGGGCCGGGGCGGAGCGGGCGAGGAGCGGTCGCGGCCGGCGGCGCCGGTGGCAGCCCGGCCATGTCGGCGTTCTCGGAGGCGGCGCTGGAGAGGAAGCTGTCGGAGCTAAGCAACTCGCAGCAGAGCGTCCAGACCCTGAGCCTGTGGCTTATCCACCACCGCAAGCACTCCGCGCTCATCGTCAGCGTGTGGGAGCGGGAGCTGCGGAAAGGTGAGGCGGGAACGGGGCCGCGGGGCCTGCCCGGGGGGCGGGGGAGGCCCGGGGCCCTGCGGCTGCCGAGGGATCCGCGGACTGCGCGGGTTGGGGGGGGGGGGGGTGGGGTGGCAGGAGAAAAGGGAGAGTAGGAGGGAGGGAAGGAGAGAGGGAGGGAGGGATGGAAAGAGAAGAGGAATGGAAGGTGGGGACCAAAGGGGAGAGGGACGGAGGGCATAGAAGGAGAGGAGCGGGGGAAAGAGGGGTTGGAAGAAGGGAGAGAGGGAGGGATGGAAAGAGGGAGAAAGAAATGGAAGGAGGGAGGAAGAGGAGGGATGGGATGGAAGGAGGGAGGAAGAGGAGGGATGGGATGGAAGGAGGGAGGAAGAGGAGGGATGGGATGGAAGGAGGGAGGACGAGGAGGGATGGGATGGAAGGAGGGAGGACGAGGAGGGATGGGATGGAAGGAGGGAGGACGAGGAGGGATGGGATGGAAGGAGGGAGGAAGAGGAGGGATGGGATGGAAGGAGGGAGGAAGAGGAGGGATGGGATGGAAGGAGGGAGGACGAGGAGGGATGGGATGGAAGGAGGGAGGACGAGGAGGGATGGGATGGAAGGAGGGAGGACGAGGAGGGATGGGATGGAAGGAGGGAGGAAGAGGAGGGATGGGATGGAAGGAGGGAGGAAGAGGAGGGATGGGATGGAAGGAGGGAGGAAGAGGAGGGATGGAATAGGAGAGAGGGAGGTAGAATGGAAGAGAGGGGAGGAGGGAGGGGTGGATTGGAAGGAGAGAAGGTAGGAAAGAAGGGAGAGAGGAAGAGAGAACTCGCCTCCACACCTGGGGAGAACAGGGCTGCTGGCGAAAGTGTTAAATCCCGTGTCTTGATTTCTTGAGGACTGTAGTCTGGGAGGTGTTTCTCATCCCTCCCTTTTTTCCTCCATTCCCCTGGCTCCTCTCTTCCATCTCCTGTTCTCACCTCCTCTCTCTGTGAGATGCATCTAAAGAAGCTATTCCTCATGTGTTGCCTCCTCATCTTTGAGGAAGAAGAGAGGAAAATGGGAAAAGGGAAGACGGCAAGCATGGGGTTAAGGGCTTTTAATACTTATTAGTTAAAGAACAATGATTAATAATATTTAAAGTTCCTGATTTAGTAGCTTTGTCCACATATGCCAGCAACTATTTTTGTAGGGCAGCTGAGGATGAGAATACTCTGGGGGAAGAGCAGTTTCTTGCCTACAAAGTGTTTTTTTTTTCTTTAATTCCTGTTTTTTTGCCAGATGGCTAATACCACTGTTGGCATAATACAAATATGTATTTCTTTAGTTGTATTAAGTATTTCATATTGATTATGCAAACTTACATTCTTATGTGACTTTCTTTTTAACAAAAAAGAGCTTGCAGCTATAGCCAGTAGTTCAGGAGCTGAAAGGCAGAAATGATGTATGAAGATTTATTTGACCTGACTGGAAAATAACTTGATCTTAAGTTGATTCTTCTAAGAAAAAAATCACTTGCTAGAACTTCACCTTGCTCTATTACTGTCTTCCAGTAGCTTCCTTTGGAGTCCCACTAATGAGAAAAGTAAAAGGCTAGATTTTCCAGTGGAGAGGGGAAAAAGCACTAAGCCATTACAGGACTTAGGAAGGGGAAAACGTTTCACTCACCTAAGAGGAATAGTTGGCTTAGAGAAATTATGTCTGATAGAATACAAGAAGCGCATGGCTGGATCGCAACTTGGTTGGGGGCATAACTTCATAGCAAATGGATCAAACCACTGTTAAAATAAAAATCTTGAATATGAAGTAATACTATACAGTATTGTATGGAAATATCTTCCTACAAACTGTAGATTTTCACGTGGCTACTCTATTTTTGCTTAAAATATGCTCTTTTGTGTGAAGAGTTACCTTTTGAAATTTCAGACAGCAGGTGAATTCTTCTTTATGTTGCCTTACAAAAGACTTTCTTGGTGGCAAATTTAATCTTACAAAATAAACATACTTTCGCTGTAAGTTTGTTGCAAGTGTGTTTTCTTGTTCTGAGAACAAATGAAAGAATCTCCCTTCTGCATCTGAAACTTTTCACGTTCTGGGTCTTCTAAACAAACTGCTTGAATGATAGGTGTTCTGAATGATATCAGAAAGGTACTTTAATTGGCACACCGAGTTTTCATTGATTGTCTTAATTAACATGCACAATATCAGCTCATAAAAATCTAAAATATTAGCATAATTTTCCTTTTGTGCTTTTTCGTTAATTGGAGAAATGAAATGTTTGGAACATGGGCTACATGTTTCAACATGTCATTTTGAGGCAAGGATAATGTTCTTTTAAGAAGTCCTGGGAATACTTTGTTTTTTCTCAGCTTTCAATGTCTGGCTTCTACTTTTAAGCCTGTTTTGAGGATGTAGCTCAGGAGCTTTGGATCAGCATATCTGCTATAACTGGTTTTGTCTTTGGTTTGTTGAGCTTGTCACTCAGCATTTGCTGCTTCAAAGTAAGATTTTTATTTTTTGATGACCTCTTTTGGGAAGCCAGTTTTTAGGGGTCTGTGGCAAGCATATAATAGTCTACCTGCAGTAGGAGTAGGTTAGTTGTTCTCAGGGTGCTGCACCTTCTGCACTTCTAGGACTTAAGTGAAGTGCTGCTTCTTCCAGATGTTTCTATACCACTTCATTTGAAACTGGCATAGTTAAGATACATGGAATATATTTTAATTTTCCATTGCAAATGGTAGTACCTGGGCTTCATAAATGTTAGCTTCCATTGGCTCAGTATTAACTTTTTACTAATTGCGCTTGCGTTGGGTCTCCTTGTGTGGACCTGTCTGAAGGTATCTTCCATGAAAACAAATGCTACGATCACAACTCTCTTATTCCTCAGTGCTTGGTTCTGATTCTTTTAAAACCATCATCTTTATATCATGCTGGAGTACAGATGAAGAGGCAGCTTTTCAAATGTGCCTGTAAAATAGGCAACATAAAATCTTAGTCCCTTGCTGTTTTCTTAAACAAATTGGTAGTGTTTAGGCCCGTTATCAGAGCATCTCTAGAGATCATGAGTTCCATACAACTTCACCTGCAGTTTTTCTACGCTTGAAACTTTTCATTGATTCTCTTGGTGAATTCTTGTGCTTGGATGTAGCTCGAAGGAGCAAAACTTCCATGTCTTTGTCATAACTTGTAGCAGTATGTAACATTTGATTTGTCTAGAACTCCAGTGTTGCTTAAGTTGTATCAAAATGCTTGTTTAACTCTGTTTACTGAAAGAGTATGAGTAAAAGCATGCATTTTCTCTAATAACTACTGTAACTTTCATATATAGTTCTTAAAATGCTGGCATGTAGGATTCATAGGGTCATTCTTAGAAATAATAAATAAAATAAATAATTGGAGGAAAGCCAGTCTGTTGTGTTTTAGAATTGACCATATTGTGGAAGTACTGAAAACTCTGAATTGTTGATACACTTCTAGTAACTGTCACAAATATTTAGAGAGTGGATGTTTCCTTATACACCCACTAGTTTGATGAAATTATGATAATGAGTTGCATATTATTTGCTTCAAGAGACTGAGTGTAGAAATGTGCTGTTTGATGACTGACCTCAAATGTGTGCTAACAAAAACTGCCTGGATGAGCTGTGCCATCCAAGGTGGGTGGGGCTGTGGCAGAATTAGCGCCCTGCCTTGGTTAAGTATTCCTCATTCTACATCTGTGCAAAACCACTCAGGTGTCACTCTAGATACTCCACATTTCATTGTACATAGTGTTTTCTTTTTGTTGTTGTTGTTTGCTACTATGATTAGAGGAGAATAGATTCTGTAGTTGATTGATCTTTTGGTCATTGATGTGTAAAATGATGAGAAGAAATTAATAGAAATCCTTTCGCTTAAATGATGACTGTAATGAAATAATGAAGATTTCTCCTGTTTTGACAGATAAGCAGAGATCTACAGTGACAACAGAACAGGTCCTTTTCCACTCTGCTATTGGTTAAATACGTCTTTAAATATTATTGATGCTTTTTTCTGCTGATAGTATTTTGTGCTGGGCTTCTGCTGAAAATCCAGCAAAACCAATAATTAGTATTGAAATAGATGACTTCCCTGATAGGAAGCTAGTGCTGGCACAAAGGAGACTCTGAGAATAGCATTACCCTATGGACAGCTGCCTGTTAGCACTGGCTTATGCTGACCATGAGTCTGCAGTCTTTTGAACTTCTTAGTTGATATTTGGAATGAATAATTTTGTGGGAAGCCTACTGTTTCAGTAGTTCATTCATCATAAATGTTTACTAACATGAGAATCACATGCAGCTTGGATTTTTATTCTAGAAAAATATGACTTTTTTTTCTTTGCCACTTGTTATATGGCAGTTTCATGTTTGTTTTAGAGTAACTTGTGTGCATTAACTTTTTGTGATAATATTGTGGCATAGCCTAGTAATTTTACAGAGACTTAGATTAGAGGTTAGGGATAATTTTGTAAAGGCTTGAAAAATGTGCACTGAGGAAAATGATCCTACTTCAGCTAGAGTTCAAATGTATGAAATGTAGCACTCAAGGCTAAGTAGTTCATTACTTTAGTAGTCTTAAGCAATATTTAAGTAATACTAATGAAATAACTATTATGTGACTACATTAGTCATTCCCAGAATGCAACTTGTAGACCTGTTAATACAGTTTAATTTATCTATCAAGGGATTGACTGACAGGGTTCTTTTTAAACTTAGTAACATTACACATACAATTTTGTTTTGTAAGCCTGCATCCACTGAGTGGCTGCCAGGAAGGCCCCTAGGAAACCCCTTGAAGAGGCTCTTCTGAGATGATGTCTATTAAGACTTCATTTTTATTTGTAGATTCTGTTGCTTACATCTCCTACTCCCTGGTTTCAGGATTGTTTGCAGTTGTAGAGGTTTGTTGTTTGTGCCTTTTGTTTTGAAACAAAAAAAATTCAGTTCCATAATTCAAAGCATCAACCTTCAAGTGTGAATTAGTAAGTGATTGTTCAGTAGGCTCGATGGGGTATTTGCTTTACTGAGTTAAACTGTGTTCTTTTCTACAAGGAAAAATATAGTTGCTAAATGTTTGATAATATGGGGCTTTCTATTTCAAGCTCTGGTTAGTTCTCTGTCACTTACTAGGTGTTTACATCCTAGTGATATTTTAATAGTTGCGTTGTAGCTTTAAATGTACTTTGAGGTTCACCTATCTGTTTCCGTAGAGCCTGACATGTCATCTCATAGATTAGTCAGTCTCAGAAGCTGATGCTGAACAACACATACATACACACCCACAATCACTTGACCTCTTGTCATCTGTCACCCTACATAGGCCACAGTGATTGTTATCTTCACTGCAAAGCTTATCCAGGTTAGCAGAGCCATTGTGTATGATCTTTAAGGCAGCTACAGTTGTGTAAGTACATCTGGGCTGCTGCAGTGGGAAATAATTTTAGCAGTTAATTCTACCAGTTTACTGGCTATTCCAGTTTATTATCCTCAGACTTTTTATTTGTTTATTTTGAGGTGTTGAAATCATTGAGTGGTTTAAGAAGTGCTTAGAGTGAACTTTCATTGAGTCAAGTTAGATAAACATACTTGCTACATATGTGATTTTCAAAACCACCTACAGTTCAGGAGCAATGGACTAGTAATATAAGAATAACTTACAATAATCACGTCTGGACTGTGTAATCCAACCTGGCTATTTGACTCTTCAATATTTATCTTGAAAGAATGCAGTGCATATGAGTCTATGTTCTTTTCTTGCTGTACCACTTGTGTCCTGGTATCTTACCTGTACTTACCTGTCCTTTGTCATTCTGGTTCTGAATACTTACGTTCATAAGTTCAGTGCCTTTTCTAATCCTAAAACTGTTGCTGTCAATTCATATTCATCTTAGCATTATACCAGTCAGGACAGGCGATGGAAGGAATTGGCTTGTTTCACATGCACAGGTGATGCAAGATACGCTAAGTGCTGCTGGAAGCTTCTGCAGAGTAATTATATTAGAATGGTTCCTTTGGTTTGTGACTAACTTTCTTGCATCCCTGTGGTAATTTTATTTTGACAGCCCCTTTCCCAGCAGTGGCTGTGTGCAGTGTTCCCTTTGTCTAGTAGCCTCTAAAGTCAAAGTCAAGATACTTGGACCCTCAACCCCTGAATGCACTCTTGTTTCCCTCTTTGAAAAGGAAACAGTGTTTCTCAAACCTCGGTAAAATTCACAAGGAGAGACAGGTGGTCTTGCAATGTTGAAGACGTCCTTTAACTTTTTTTCAGCAGACGTTTAATGAACTTTAAGATTATGTGCTTGATGTACAACATGCCTTTTAGGGATTGTATTACATTTGAGTTGTCCTTTCTGGTCATAGCCTCTCAAGTGGCTTTTTACAGATATACTTAGAGTCGTGTTACCGAAGATGCTGCACTTAATCAGCTTGCAGAAAAACTCACATTAGCTCTTAGTGTGGAAGGATCAGTGATCTTGTGCTCAAGTTTCAGTGCTGCTTGACTTTAAAATAATGAGCTGAGTATTGTAATAAAATGCTTGAAAGCTTGTTAAGTGTTCACAAAGATGTCATGTTACTTTTCGTGCAAGGTATGAAGTATGCTATGACACAGGAGCAGTCCCAGGGATTTTGGGAAAAGTGTTGACAGTCATATAGTCTGCTGTGTGAATTTAAACTAACATAATTCAAAAGCATTTGAGCCAAATCTTTATTTAAATCCATATTAAAGACGTTAAATAAAAAAGAAACTGTTCAATGCTGATAAATGTTGTGGGATTTTGACCTACTGATGGTCATTTTCTCTAAACATCTTGTTAAATGATGCTTTCATTCAAGGTCAGTTGGTATAGCAGAGCCAGCCTGTATAAGGTTAAAACCTGTCAGATGGGTCAGTAGCCTATTCACTTGTAGTGTGATATAAGTGAAATCCCATATGCCTCTGTTCCTCTGTATCTTCTTCCTGCATGCCTGAGATATCAAGTAGCTCTCAGCTCTAGGAAGTGATGTAGAACAGCATGAAACTGGCTTTGTTTGGCAGGGCTAATGACAGTGGAAATACCATGCTTACCATCTTCCAAGGTAAAATACTGAGTTTTTTGCATTAAAGTGATGACTATTCATTGTTTGAGTTCCCTAAGTATTATGGACTCAAGCGTATTATGTCCCGGCAACTAAATGGGGTGGTTAGAGAATTGGGAATACCCAAACTAGGCTAACAAGTAGGCATTCCGAAGAAGTATTGATTGACAAAAACTAAGATTTAAAAAGGAGAGTGCTGTATGAAAGATTATGCTAGCTGCAGATGAAATACCATGAATACCTGCAAAGTATTCATTGGCATTTAAATATGTTGGATAAATGTCTGGTACAGACTTAATTTCATTTGTGCGATGCCAGTCCCAGTTACTCTCATTGTGGATGCTTTTGAAAATAACCTTCAGAATGTGGGCTTCATACCAGCCAGCACTGTTGATGTGTTAAAATACTTCAAAATCTAGTACTTCTGCGAGGTGCTTGGTGACTGCTTTCATGTGTGCTTTCTTAGCAGATTTGCGTTTGCAGACTGTAGTCTTAGTGTACCAGAGATACTCTGTGCTAGCAACTTCTAACACTATACGCTCTGGCAGCATGTGCCTTTCAGTTCCTTCTTTAACCAAAGATCATACCTTTTTTTTCATTTTCTTCTGGTAGTAAGAGTGCTTTTGCCAGGCAAAAGCCTTGCCTACAGAACACTTTTTAAATAGTCTAACTATTGTTTGATCCGTTTTTGTGTTTTGAGGTATATCAAAGCCTAGGGCTGAAAAGTCACTGTCACTGCTAACTGAAGAGAGATGCTTTCCACAGGTTTTTTTTTTTTTTTTTGTGGGGTTTCTTTTGGTTTTTTTTGGTTGGTTTTTTTTGTTTGGGTTTTGTTTTTGTTTGAGGTTTTTTTTCCAGAAAAGGTCTATTTTGTCTGGAATTTAATTTTATATTTCAGATTTCAAAAGTGAATTTACTAGTTATGGGCAGTATTTAACTCTTGAACATTGGGAAGTGAAAGGGAACTTCTTGAGAGCAGTTATGATTATAAAATGGTTTCAGTTGGGAGGGACCTTAAAGATCATCTAGTTTCAGCCTCTCTGCCATAGACAGGTACACCTTCCACTGGACCACATTGTTCAAAGCCCCCTACAGTCTGGCCTTGAACACTTCCAAGGAGGGAGCATCCACAACTACTCTGGACAGTCAGTTCCAGTGCCTCCCCACTTTCAAGGTGAAGAATTTCTTAAGTATATCTAATCTAAATCTATCCACTTTCAGTTTAAAACCATAACCCTTTGTCCTATCACTACATGCCTGTGTACAAAGTCCCTCTCCAGCGTTCCTGTAGACCCTCTTTTTAGCTTTAGAATTTTGAACAGAGCCTCCTTAGAGCAAAGGAATTAAATTTTACTTGACAGTATTCTTTGTGAACATAAGGGTACAGTATTAGTTGAATTTCTAACCAAAGTTACAGATAGCTTAATAGTGTTTGAGGATTTTTGTTCTTAAAATGCAGCTTTATTTTTGTTGAATTGTAGTAGGAAACTGAAAAGGTAATGCTAGAGGAAATTAACTTGAACATGACTTTGAATTTTAGCATGGTTTTCCAAACATAGTATATTGATCTGTTTACTGTAGTGAATAGATAAAGAGTAGGCTTTGTGAGTATGAACATCACCTGACGTCATGGAACTGCATGCATCTCTGGTCTTTGCCAGCTCAGTTGATTTGGTTTCTTGTGGGAAATGAGGAAGCTGAGGTCTGTCACTAGTGACTTAAGTCACTGAGGATTAAAACATGACTTTTTTTTTGTCTGTGACATGGAAGTATAGGGACCTATCCTGCATGCAGTTCAGAGGATGTAGTATGGGGAACAATTGTTGCCTCAGTAGGTTTTGAGTCCTAATTCTGGACTCATTTAAGAAATGAGAGGGTGAGGGTGGCAGGTTCAGCTTGGGTAAATGCTAGTTAATTTTGGTGCATCCATGAGACAAGACACGTTCTCTGAGATTGTCTCTTTGAATGCTTAAATTTTTCTATGTGTCAGAAGTTTGATTTACCTGAAATGTAGGTTAGGAGATGTGTTTCTATGGTTGTCAGTCAGTTTTTGGTATGGAAACTAGCGTAAGTTTATAAAATCTATGTTTTGGTTCAGCCAGTTTTTGGCCCAAACAGATTAATTTCCTGGGTGTTTGCATGTAGCAATACACCTGTCTTGAGCATACTTTTAGTAGATCCACCTTGTATCCAGCACTTCCAAACAAATTCTTTTTTGACGCTTTTTAGCTTGGTTTGATTTTAAGAGGTGGATGCATTTTTACTTTTTTTTTCCCCCACTTAGTCCATAACTTTCTTAACTTGTTGATGTGTCTGTCCAGGAGGATGGTAAAAATTCAATACTCGAAGGAGAAATCCTTCAGAGGAGTCTTTGTCTAGTGGAAAAAAATTTCTCAAAACCATTTCCTTAGAGTGGAAGCATTTCTGTTTGTATGCGAGAGTGGTGGTTCTGCATGTTTGAGAACTTGAAGTGGAAATTAACAAAATCAACTCATATTGGAAAACTAGCACGTTTGCCACAATGCTGCTTTGCTTGAGAGAAACATCTTTTTAAAGTTGGAGTGTAATCATAGAATCATAGAATAGTTAGGATTGGAAGGGACCTTAAAGATCATCTAGTTCCAGTCCTCCTGCCATGGGCAGGGACATCCCACTAGATTAGACTGTCCAAGGCCTCCTCCAACCTGGTCTTGAGCACCTCCAAGGATGGGGCATCCACAACTTCCCCTGGCAACCTCTTCCAGTGCCTCACCACTCTCATGGTGAAGAAATTCTTCCTTATGTCTAGTCTAAATCTGCCCTTCTTCAGTTTATACCTGTTCCCTCTCATCCTGTCGCCACAGGCCTTTATGAATAGTCCCTCTCCAGCTTTCTTGTAGGACCCTTTCAGGTACTGTAAGGTCACTATAAGTTCTGAGAACCTTCTCTTCTCTGAGCTTCTCACTGACCAGCACCCCCAACTCCTTCTTTGTAGAGCTACTCTCAGTCATGTCATCCCGCATCCTGTATTGAAACCCAAGATTCCCCAACCCAGGTGCAGGACCTTGCACTTGGCCCTGTTGAACCTCATGAGGTTCTCAACAGGCCCACTTCTCCAGCCTGTCCAGGTCCCTCTGGATGACATCCTGTCCTTCTGATGTGGCAACTGCACTTCTCAGCTTGATGTCATGTGCAAACTTGCTAAGGGTACACTCAATCTTGCTGTCAGTATCATCGATGAAGATGCTGAACAGCACTGGTCCCGGTGTGGACCCCTGAGGGGCACCACTTGCCAAGGATCTCCACCTGGACTTTGAACCGTTGACGTCTACTCTCTGAATATGACCATCCAACTATTTTCTTATCCACCGTACTGTCCACCTGTCAAATCCATCTCTCTCGAATTTAGAGAGGAAGATATTGTGGGGGGGCAGTCTCAAAATGCTTTACAGAAGTCTAGATAGATCACATCTGTTGCTTTATCCGTGTCATAAATCAAGATACCTGAGTAGACACACTTAGAAAATGTTAATGAGAGTGGGGTAAAATGCTTAACATGCTTGGAGGATCGACAACAGCAGGCTGATAGTGATTTTATGAAGCGTTTTCTTGATCTTAGAGCTGCAAACTTGGGAGTGGGTTTAACCATTAGGAGATGAGGGAGGAGAATGTCACAGTGATATGTTTAATATAAGTGTGGATAGATAGTTATTATTTGGAGGAACTTAAATTTCTAATTATTGTTGTTTATCGCTTTTCATTAGCAAAACCAAACAGGAAGCTGACATTCCTGTATTTGGCCAATGATGTCATACAGAACAGCAAAAGGAAAGGACCAGAATTTACAAAAGACTTCGCTCCAGTAATAGTGGAGGCTTTTAAGCATGTTTCAAGGTACAGTAAACTATTACGTACAGTTTCTTTTATCGTACTGTATTTGAGGGGGATATTTAGGAGTTTTCAGTTTATCTCTTCTGACCCAGCTAATCCTTGTCTACTTGGAGTCTTGCTAATTTGATTCAAAGTTCTTTTGATCCTGGATAGTTATAATGCTGTCAGATGAAGTATGTAGCAAATTCATCGGCATTTAGTCCCTTTTACCTTAGAAAGCTGTTAGCTATGCCTTAGGTTAAGACTTACTTTCAGTCTGCATTAAATGCTACGATAGATGTGATTCATCTCCGTTGTTGCATGATTTGTTTTTTTTCCCAGCAGCCATTCATCTTGGTGCATGAGGATGCTAGAGTCTTGATACAGAATTATTGTCACATGGCACACAGCTGTTGAAACAGCAGAAACCTGTGTGCAGTGTTTGCGTAATAGGGTTACAGGCTACAGATGTATGGAATGAACAAGCAGACAGAGGGAACTGGGCATTGGCCACTCTTTAATGCACTTTCTAAGATATCTTGAAACTGGTGTTTGCTTCCTTTTCTTTAAAATGCAATTTTATTATTTTCTGAGATGATTGGACTTCTGGTACTTCGATAATTGATTAAGTATGACAAGGTCCTTCTGTGAAAGATAATGACACTGCTGTGCTTTTTACACAGTGCTGATTTTTTTCTTCTTTTCTCATAACAGTGAGTCTGATGAGAGTTGTAAGAAACACCTTGGCCGAGTGCTTTCTATCTGGGAAGAAAGGTCTGTTTATGAAAATGATGTATTAGAACAACTTAGGCAAGCGTTGTGTAAGTATTTCATGTGTGTATGAAGACTCGGTCGCTAGTTTGAAATACTATTTCTATAAATCCCCTTTTTTTGTTTAGATGGAGACAGAAAGGGGAGGAAGCGCTCATATGAACAGATAAAAGTTGATGAAAATAACTGTTCACCTCGAGGTTCTCCCACTGACCCTCCACAGGTAAAAGCACATTTATAAAATGTTATGTGTGCCTTTCATTTGATGCAGAATTTTTCAGTTACTCTTGTTTTTGAATTATCTGGGGTTTTTTTTGTTCTAATGAGTTGCTGTTTCTGAGCAAGGGTGACTACACCTGACATTTTCCAGTACTTTAGATTACAAGTGGAGCTAAGAATTTGAGTATCCTGTAACTTCAATCAGTTTGACACTAAACCAGAGTGTATAAACCATTTATCCAAATTTATCCATTTATCTATTTATCCATCAGGATTTCAGCATTAGTAACCAGTGGCACATGTTAAAATAAAATTATTATCAGCTTATTAACAAAATATTTCTCAATGTTGGAGTTACGGTGGGTGGGAAAAGTTCTTGTTTACCTTGCATTGTTATAGCTTTTATAATTCTTGTGGGATTTTTGTTATAGTACTGTCCTGTCTTGAAAGGCTTTTTATTGTGTCAAGAAATGACTGTCCTCAAATAATCAGTATGTAGTATATTTCTCTGTAATGAACATCTGGGCTTCTATGAACATCAACCCTACCTCCAAAAAAAAAGTGCACTGATCTAGTCTGATGCGATAGTGAAGCAAAACAGCTAGAAAAATAATTTCAAAACCGTGTAGTAAAATAAAAGGTACTGTTAAATAATCACTGCTGTCAAATATAAAAGATATATAAATAGTCCTATACCAAGAATCGAAATGAAAAATCTATTTTTGGAGGGTGAGCTTTAAAATTAGTAACACTGCAGTGTTTTTTCTGAGAAATAATGGCTTGGTTTTGATTTTCAGTCTGAGGTGGTATAGAATGTTGCTATAACACTGATACCAGAAATGCTTTTTAAATTGCCATCAAATTGATGCCATGAGCTTATTATGAAGTACCATTTTGTACAACAGTCTGTTTATTTAAACTAGTTCTTAATCTTGCATGCTTTTTTCAGACTACAGATCTCATTAGAGCATTACAAGAACTAGAAAATGCTGCCTCTGGGGATGCAGCAGTTCATCAGAGAATAGCTTCTTTGCCTATAGAGGTCCAAGATGTGTCCCTGTTAGACAGAATAACAGGTGAGGGTTGAGGATCCAGTTACTGAAATTCTGCTTTGATAACTTAACAGTATATAATGATATCATGCTTTTTTTTTTCTCTCCCCACTTGCTTTTTTAGACAAGGAATCTGGAGAGCAACTTTCCAAAATGGTAGATGACGCATGTATGTTGCTGGCGGATTACAATGGCAGGTTGGCAGCTGAAATAGATGATAGAAAACAGCTCACTCGAATGTTGTCAGACTTTCTCCGATGTCAAAAAGAATTCCTTGCAGAGAAAGAACATAAGCTGGAAGTGCGTAATGTTTTTGGTCCATTCTTCACTAAAGCTTGTTCTTGAAAATGTTTTTAGTTTGCCTAAACAAATTTTCTCTCCAAAGCTAAATATTTAAACGCCACTGCTAGGTCTTTGCTTCCGGCACATTTTTAATGAGACTTTTTTGGTTCTAGTGTTCTAAATCTGTTAAACCAGCTCAACATTAGGTAATTCTGCAATTGTAATCACTTCAGTGTTTGTCTTTGTTTCTTAGACTATTCAGTCTTCATTATTTGTACAGACTTAGTTTTAGTACTGCATCTATAAAGTCTTATCCTG
This sequence comes from Coccyzus lansbergi, assembly GCA_033558105.1. Taxonomy (NCBI): domain Eukaryota; kingdom Metazoa; phylum Chordata; class Aves; order Cuculiformes; family Coccyzidae; genus Coccyzus; species Coccyzus lansbergi. The sequence continues at coordinate 2,363,258 of JAUMJK010000305.1, read as the reverse complement.
AATGGAACTAACTTAATTCTTAAGAGTAAATTTTTTATTATTCTTTTCATTCATTTTTTCAAGACTTACTTAGGTATTACATCATTTAGTAATGTTTCTTTTTGTGAACAGAGTGGTCTTTTTGGTAATTGTAGGTTTGTGAAGCCATTTAAAGCTTAAGAATTTAATTACTGGTTTCAGCAGAACTTTTTAACTTGATTCAAGCAGGCGTTAAACGAAGTAAAATATAGATTTGGATTCTGCAGCCTTCTAACACAGCTGGTAGGCAGCATTTGTAGCGCTAGCACCATTAGGACAGGACAAACCACTAATGAAAGAAAGATTCAAAGTGAACAGCTCATTATTAGCAGATGATCCCTCTTCACTATTACCAGTTACCTGTTTTCCTTTCCTGCTGCATAATACTGCCAGGCCTCCTGTCGAACATCACACGTGTCATAAATAGGTCCGTAATTTCATGTCCCTTGCTTCCCAAATCCCTTGACTCAGCTTTGAGACATAGATTCCAGTACCACCTTGGGTATTACAGTAGTAGAACTGAAGCTATGACTTCTTGCAAGGGGGGATAGCTGCGTAGTTGTGCCCTGTAACTGCAGCGTATACATGTAGTCCTTACTTGGTGCACAGACTGATTGTTCTTTGAGTTTCATATCTTAAAGACCTGTCAAAAACACTGTCTTCACTCTGTGCTTTTTTTACCCTTTTATAACTTCCAAGCTTGAGTTCAGATTTTGTGGTGTATTTGTTCAGGAAAATGCTCTTCATGGTTTGTCAGAAGTGATCATTTGTATCAGTTATGTGATTCCTAGACTACTCTTCTTGCCTGACTTCCTTTGCTCTATGCCTCACAGAAAAGCAGTTAATGAAGGTTCTTCCTATCAACTTCACTGTGTTTATTCTGTGTGAAGAGTGTCAACCAACTTCATGTAAGATAGATGATATGCACAGTAGTGCTAATTGCAGTATCAGTTGATCCAGCTGCACAATGGAACCTAGAAGATGATTAAAGAACAGGAGCTCTGTTGTCTGTTGCCCCAGTTGCCTGCCCTGCTTTCCATGTATGTGTGTGTGTGATGTGTTTGAAGGACAAAATCCTTCAGTACCAATGTGGGATTGATCATCTTGAGACACCTTCTTCTGCTGTAGATCATTTCTAACAATTAGAGTCTACATACAGTATACTACTGGGATAGTGAGTTGCACAAAATGCAGTGACTTAATTCTTCAGACAGATTTATAAGTCTATGAAAAATAAAGAGCTCAGTCAGTCAAAAATTACAAATGGAGCACTGCTGTGAATATATTTCATTCTTGTTTATTGTTTTCAACAAATGCAAAAACAGTTCTGTTTCCCCATATTACTAGATCAAAGAGTTCATGGCTGTAAGAGAAAGGAATTACTTATTCCCAGGCTGTCATGGTCTTCAAAATTGTGTTTCTTGGCTGACTTACTTAAACTGTTAAAGAATCTCATTCTAATGCAGCACACTTCCAGTGTTATATGGGTTTCAGAGGTCTTTCTTCAGAAAGCAGAAGCCAGTTTTCAATATCTGTAGCAGTCTGTTTGGAACAGATGAAGTCCTAGGATGCTGAGGTATATATATAAGAATGTTTGTAGGCTGATCAATGTGGTATAAATGCAGGTTATTGATGAAGAACTGTGAGCCAAGATGGTGTCAACCCAAGGTAGTATTTAAGAGCTATGAGCCAAATAATTGTAAGGAACAGGAAGGTTCTAAACTTTGTGTTAAGATGAGTGAAGTAACTTTATGCTCACTACTTGTAGTGCCTTTTAGTTTGGGAAGTGAAGGCTGATAAACATCCTCAAGTTTTGAAATGTAAGGTCAGGATGTCATCATAATACTCTCTGTAGGACCAGCTGATGTAATTTCTCTCTCTCTTTTTTTTTTTTTTTTTTTTTTTTAATAAGAAGCTGGTATCTTCCAATATGAATCCCAAATACCTGTTGCCAGAAGTATTTGTTTTCTGGAGCAAGGACTCTTTTTTTATAGTCTTTGGAAATAACATACCTCTGATTGAGTTTGGCATCTCATTTGACATAACACCGGAAAAGGGCCTGTCATTTAATTCTTTGGGAATGTATTTTCTGAACTGTCTATCCCTAGGGTTTGCAACTGAAGTTTGATTTCTGGTGAAATTTAATTTGTTCTTGACAAGCTTGTTTGCTTTGGTAAGACTTCTGGCTACTGCCATTATTTTTAATATAACACCCTCTGGGTCATAACATATCCCATCTTCATTTCTTTCTGAATTAGTGTCACCCATTTGTGAATATATTGATGAGATCCTACCTTATTGCATTGTCAACACCCAGATATGGTAAGAAAAAAATGTTTTTATTCTTAGTGGAATCTAGAAACATTACCTACCGTTGAACTGGTTTAACAGTATTGGATTTGAATTCCCAGTGAATTCTTGCTAACTTTAAAATTTAGATGGGAGCTTAAGACCTAAATTTGCAAGTCTTTCATCGTCTGAAGGAAATTTAAAGGTAAGTTAACTGAATAACTGATCTTTCCATTAGTACTTTTTAAAAAATAAGTTTCTCTCATAGTTATTTCTAAACAGAAGGTCATGATTCTCCTAAAAATCATGCTAATGTATGCATTAAATCTTGACAGGAAATTGTGACAACAAATAAATATCAGTAATAAGAGCTGTCATGTTTGCATCAAAAGCTAACTGTACTGCTTAGTAGGTGACTCTGCTCTCGGTAAGTAATGTCATGTTTAACTCTCATATTGTTCTCTTTAACATCTGTCTAGCTTCTGTTGCAGGTGGTGGACATGGACCTATCTTCATGATGTCACCATCCATTAGTACACACATCCTGCTAAAAATAAATTTAAGAATAAAAATCTCGTATTGTCTGTTGTTTTTGAAATCTGAAGAGGAGGAATTCTGTAACTACTCCTGCCAAACCTCTGCTATTTTCATCTGTATTCTCACAAACATTACTGCATTTATTCCCAAGGTGAATTTATCCGGTATTATTTCTGTTTCTCAAAGATTAAAACTTTCACATTGTTGTTCTTAAAACTCACAAGTCCTTTCATTCAAAATTTCAAATGCAGAAGTTTGGGTGTCACTTGCATTGAAGCTGCCATTAGCAGAAAGAAAGAGCTGTGAAAACAAGACTTTTTCAGACTTCTGCTTTTTTAACTTACACTCTAGTTCTTGAGTTTACGTGAACATCAGAAGTGAGAAGCGATGGATAGATGTAGAACTTGTCCTTCACAAGCACAATAAAGAACTTTTTTTTTTCATATGTATCTATCACACATGCAGGTAACATTTTATAATTGCTCGTAGGCCCTTGTAGAGGCCCCCTCAAATTTAAGACTGTTTTAAAGAACATTTTCTCTTCAGTGTTCAAAGTTTTACTGTAGTATAATTATTTAAGGTTCAGTGTATAATAACTGTATCTGGAAACTTGCGTAGGATTTATAGGTAGCTGTGATTCTACATATTAGAGAAAATGATTTTTTTTTCTGCAGGATTTTTGTAGGAACCCTTTTTGTTCTTGCAACTTTGAGGACTAATATGTTTTCCTTTTTTTTCTGCTGCTTAGGCTGACTCTTCCTTCTCCGCTTCCGTCTTGTGTCCTCATCGTGCTACCCTGTCCCTCCCCTATTTTTGAGCAGAAATGTTGGTTGATCTGTTGATCCCGCTGAAGGCTCATAAAAAACTATGTTATACAGAAACAGAAAGTTAGATATACATAAATTTACATTTAGCTGCGCTCATCTCGTGATAGAGACTGCTCTGTAGACATTCTAGAATTAACGTGGCCTTAAAAATACAGGGGTGACATGAACAAAAGTACTTGACTTCCTGGTTTTTCACATTGCTTTGCTTTTGACTTTTCCACAGTCTTGCACACCACAAAGTAAATACTCCTACTAAATTTCAAATAAAGGCTTCAATAGCTTAAAATCTTACTAATGCAACCTCAATGAGTGTGGGCAGGGGATCATATCACCCTTTTCTAGAAAAACAAGACGGCCTCCTCACTTTCATTTTGATGTTACTGTAAAACATTGCATTGTTACATCAGAAACTGTCATCCAGTATGCCCTACTGTTTGTACCAGTGTACCACTTTAAATTGGGGAACATTCTTGTCAGTAAATCCCAATTTTTAGGAAGGAAATGCTTCTGTGGGAGACCTGCTGCATTCTAGCAGCTTGTGTTTAAATAAGACATTTTATTGATTATATTGCTGCTCTGCATTACTTGTTTTCTACCACTATATAAATGAGTCATATCCTTGTACTCGCACATTGGGTTATAGTCGTTGGTCGTTTCTTAGCATATCAAGATTATTACGTGTTCAATGCGCTTTTATTTCATGGTTGAACTTTATAGCTTAGTATAGTTCAGCTTGTTTTCCTAAAGAGTTTAATTTTGTCATGGGATTTTATGGATAAGCAGCAAGCAGGGCTTTTTTTTTTTTTTTTCTTCTCTTTCCTTTTCACTTCAGCTTAATGGTTTCAAATGCAGTTGAACATGTTAAGCGAAGAATTTAGGAATGGCAGTGGTAGAATAGGGTGCTTTTGTTGTGTTTATTTCTCAGTGTGAGACTGGGTTGATGCTGTTGTCTGCTAGTTTTTGTCCACGATGGCTGTCCTGTAATCACAGGATATAGAGATTTAGTTGGTGGGTTTGTTGTTTTTCTTTAGATTCCTTGTGCTTGCCTAGTACCTTGTATGTCAGCTTCTTTCTTTTAAGTGCCAGGTGGACTTCAGGTAACACATTTGCATCATGTCTCATATCTTTTCAAGTCCACTTAAAATAATTTGGATTGATTTCTTCATAACCTTTCAGCTGAGCAGCTAAAGTATTTTGCTGACCTTTGGTTGAAGATAGATTTGTAGCAGCAGTCCTACAGTGCTTTTTATTACAGGGTGGAGTTTGCAATATAGTAGGTGATCTGCCATTCCCTATACGTGGCAGGGCTGCAGTAACTCAAATTAATCTTGAATTAGAACTGAGTTATGCTGTATCTGCTGCTAACAGTGCAATGATTACAGAACTGACAGCTGGAAAATATCAGGAAGCGGGCAGTAAGATTCATCCACACTCGTCAGGAGTATTAAGAGTGTTTCAAATCATCTGATACATACTAGGCAGCAGAAGATGCCTGTGAAGTAGTGATACCAAACAGACCAGATGTTAGTTGCATTCATTTCTGTTCAGGGTTATAGCTACAGAAATTGAAGCTGGGTTGACAGAGAAAGAAGTGTTTGAAATGCTCGTAAATTCTTTCGAGTTTGTGAATGTGGATCTCTTTAAAAAAGGGGGGAGACCCTTTGTTAGAATTATTCTGTTAGTCAGTTTCTAGTGACTTCCACTGTTTTTCAGGGAAATGTATGAAGCACTCAGCTGTCAGGCAGGAAATGCAGGCTCAGGATCTGTAATGGATGTGTTCTCTTCATTCTACTCTTCCCCAGCCCAACCTGTACAAAATGGGACAGAATTCAGAGAGTTCTCTGCTTAGTGTTTTGTATGGATCAGTTTAAGGCCTTTGCTCATAGATTGGCTTTGAGTGACCATTTGAGATGCTTTGTTCAGTGTAAATGCTGTATTTGAACATAAAGCTGAATCGCATGATGCAAATCCTTTAGTGAATATTGTCAACTGGCAGGATTTGTAGGTTTTTTAAGAAAAATATAAACCCAACCCACCTCCCAAGACCCCCTCCCCAAATTAAAAAAAAAATTAAACAAAACACAACGAACCATCACCACCAACAAAAAAAAATCCTCAATCAAACTGCAGTAAGCTCAGTGGTTTCAATTCTCTACCTGAAGATGACCGGAGACAGGGAATCACTGCAATCCTCATAATTTCTAGAACATTTTGAATGAGACACAGGTTGTATCTTTTCTGCAACAGAAGTGGGTTTGCTAATCTGTCTTGTAAATGTAGCCATTCTTTTGTTTCCATGAACATTTTTTTTAAGTACCAAAATGTGGCAGTAGATAAATTTGTATTGGTTGTGTTATGTAGAAGTAATCTACTGGACAAGTGAGGACAAGCAGTCTGTATGTCAAACAGCAATGCAAAGTCAGTCAAGTAGCCAGTGCATTTTGTTCCTTTGTGCTATACCCTTTTTGTGATAATAATGCTTATTTTTACCATTTTCTTACCAAAAAAAGTTTATAACCTCCCTGTAGTTGACTACTAAATATCCCTTTTTTTATATTGTAACTTGGTGACTGCAGCTCTAGATACCATGTGGTACATAGTTTCCCAAGCTATACTTGAAAGAGAATTAGACTTCGGAGCTCTATATTGTTACTCAGAGCAACAAAAACACTTGAAGGCTCTCACTTTCTAAATTGAATTACCAGATGCTTGAGTATAAATCGTAGCTTTTCTAACACATAAGACAGGTAGTAGGTTGTACTTGACTCATCCTTGTAAAGTACGGATAACCTTTTACATCAGTTCATCATGTTTTAAAGCATTGCTTGTCACCTTGAAGGTGCGCTGTTTTTGAAACAGGGTAATAAAAACATTAAAACTTTAGTATTTACAAGACTACCAATTCTACCCTTGTTGTTTGTGAAGAGTATGGTTGTTTTTAGCCTTCACTCAGCAGCTTATCTTTTTATTGGAAAGATTAGGGGGGAAAAAAAGAAGAAGAAAATACAAGATACTGGGTAGTTTAATACCCTTGAGGTACCTTTTGAATTTCTTATTATAAAGGTACCAGGAGAAGCTACTGATCTTATCTAGGACTTGTTCATGAGACTTTTAGACAGACTATTCCTGGCTGTTGTAAGCCAAAAACGTGATAGTGTTACCCAAAATGAATGGATCTATTTGAGTCATCCTCAGAAGGACAAAGTTTTTCAGGTATGTAATGGATTTGGGGTTTGTGCAAACAAACATCTGAAAGCATGGGAAATTGAAAATTAAATAGTGCTTTATCTAGAGCTTCTTAAGGTGAGCTGTAGATTGAAAGTGACTGAGCCTTTCTGCAGAATGTTACCTTTGCTTTGAAAAGATGTTTGATGAAAGACAAAAAGTCACAACTGGATGTAAGAAATATTGAACCTGTAGCACCTATTCATGTTGGCATTAGCAATAAAGTGTTTAAAGTTAAGACTGCCTTTGCTACAGGCCTGTTGCTGTTTAGACTTAAAAATCTGATGTTTGTATCTCTAAACCTATTAAATTTTAAGGACATACTTTTTAATCTTTATTGTGAATACAAAATCAGGAGAACTGTGAACTCTGCTTGTACCCCTCCTGCAACTAGAAACTTACCTTTGGAATTACTGAAGCAACTGTAAACTCTTATCTAGAAGCATAAGATGACACTGGAATGAAAAGCAGCAGCATTGGGGAAAACTAACTGTAAAATCTCACTACACAGACTAGACATTGGGCTTTCTCACCTGGGTTGAGAGTTACAAAGGAAATACTTGTCATCAAATTTAGGAAAAAAAAAATTCAGGTTGTGAATGGAAAGGAGGATTGAGGGGAAGGTGGCAGGAAGCTCTGCTGTACAATATAACTCATGTAAACAAACTGAATAGGTATTTACTGCTTTAGCTAACGTCTTCTGGTGTTTTTGTTTAACAGTGAAATAAGCCCAGGTGTACTCAAAGATAGCTGTTTGACTCAAGCACTGTGCTCCTTAGTGTTCTCTTTAAATTGTGTCCTAATTAAAGCCTGTGTTGTTTGAATGATACTCAAAACTTAACCTTGGAGAATTTTTCTGCCTTCATTAAGATCTAGAAACTCTGTAATAAGCTTATTGGTCTTATAAGCTTATGTATGAAGTGAAAAGGAAGCACCACATTCAAGTTGCTTTTTACTGTGACCTGTTCATATAGTTAGAATTTTTGTGGTGTTTACAGTTATGATTTGGCTGACTGGTTGGAAGGGCTTACGAGGAGTGCTTTTAGAAGTCTGTGACAGAAGAAAGATGAAATGGCTAGAGCATAACCTTGCTTTTTCTCTCAGCCTGGCTGAGACAACACAAACCAGATTTGATTCTCGGTTACAAACTTTGTTTCGGTTTAAAACCAATGTAGTGTTAGAAAAAGTGATATGTGTAAAATATGATGTAGAACATAGTAGCATGTATTTGTGGACATGGCTGATAGTTTTTTGATGAATTTGTGCACAACAAGGAACTAGTCTACAAGTGGACAACAACAAACTGTTTGAGACAGCATTTAAGGAAAACCCGTATCTGATGTGTAGTGACTGTAGATATTTGGCAGAGTGCTCGTATTTACCTGTAATCTCAAATACGCGTAGGAAAAGAATTCATCTTCTATAACAGGCTGAGGCAGCAAATATTTTCACACCCTATTAATGAATTGAGAAATTACCTTTTATTATTAGTTGTATTTTAATGACAGTGTAGGGGAAAGTATGGTTCTTGCTGGAAGAAGTGTTAACTAGCTCAAACTAATGAGTAAGTCTAGGTGCTGTCTATGACAAAAACCTGTTTGTGTAATGTAATTTTTAGTTTTAATAATTCTGTTGTCAAATCAAATTTACTTGAGTTCATATGAATCAAAATGAATGAGTTTATAGTTATAAAAGAACCAAAACTTCTGTTCCCCTAGTGTAAATTCTTAATGACCTTATGTAGTGGTACTACTAAACCACTCAAGGCTTATTGGGACCATTTCTGACATCTTTTATGGTCTGCATACTGTTCAAATAGCTATGGATGACCTGAAGGACACCTTCAGTTTTTCTATTAATTACAAATCATCTAAAGCTCTGAATGGAGGGTCAAGTAAGGAGGCAAATGTTAGTCAACAATTAGAGTTCTAACGCACCATTGTAGTGAGGTGGTCATGTTTGACCAGTAGCTCTCCAGTGTGCTGTTTTTAAGTAATCTCTGCTTAAGTAGCAGATCATGGAAGTTTGTAACTTAGATAACTTTTCAGCTAAGTAAGTGTAGTCAACCTGGGGAATTCTGTTTCAAAAATAAAATCCAGACATTTTGTAAAATTGGCTACTTCTGGTTGTTAAAGAGCTTAAAGAATAGTAGGCTACTTCATGGAGCAGTAGAGACCTACCTGAGAAAAGATGAAAACTGTTAAGGAAAGTAATGCTTTTCTTAGCTGACCTGTGGCTGAAAAATCCAGTTATTAAAAACAGTCTGTGTCTTTTTGTTAAAGCACTCAAGTAAAATGCAGTGTTTTGAAGAAAGTCTGCAGTTGAATTAATACTGCTCTGATTCTGAAAATTAGTTTCTAGGAATAATGATAGCTTTTTTCCCCCTGGAAAAACCAATCCAGAAGGCTTACCTCCATACTGAAACACACACACAGCGTGAACACACTGAATCAAAATGCTGAGGGAGGAATGGAAGGAAGAGAACTGCGAGGCTTTTATGTGATGCTACAGCTACCTGATAAAAGCATTCATTCTGGCTTTGTTTGGAATTGGAAGCTGAAATTCATGTATATGTTTGTACACACACTTTTTTTTCCCCCCCTAGCACCTAATTTCAAAATGGATTGTCTTAAAAGCTGGATTATTTTCTTCATAAACAGTTTTTACTGATTAGGAGAGCTATGGTATAGACGTCTGCCGGGTTGGGTAGGGGGAGCAGTTTGAATCCCTGAATTAAAACATGATTGAGGACAATGTGAAAACACTAGCACTCAATACTGACAGCCTCTTGAAGCTGTGTGCATTGATAATCCTGGAGGATGTATTGGAAAAGTAAGAGCAATTAGGAGAGGTATCTCAGCAGCCGTGAGAAAACTTCCACATCTGTTGTGCTTGCTAAGAATTAGTTTCTTAGTCATGGAAAGGGAGAAATGGAAGTTCTTTGTCACAGGAGTGCTCACCATCACATGATAGGAGTGTGAAGTGGTCCTTAATGCATCCCTTAAAATTTATTTCTAGACTGAAGGAGTGGCCAGAGTATAATATGTTTATATCTGCATCCAGCCTGAAACAGTTGTGATGCTTCGGTTCTGCCAAAAGTAAAAATACTGTATTAGTCTACTTTGAAGCTATTGATAAAGTTTTTCCACTGCCAAAATCTGGAATGCTGTGGACTAAAACTGATGGAAATAAGGAGAAACAGAAAGCAGGGAAACAACTCAAGATGATGTAGGAATCTTGTAAATGAACTCTATATTGTCTTTGAATTTTATTCTGCTAACGTGGAATGAAGATATATCTCAGAGATAAAAAGTGCATTAAGTTGACATGATTAGAGAGAGTAAAACATTTTTTTAACATGTGCCGCCTGCTGCTGGTAGTGATTGGTGGAACATGGGAGAGAATTGCTATTACAGAAGGCTTATAAGTACTGTGCTAGTCTGATTTCTCGTGAGACCCGACTATTGCAGTCATGCTGCCAGTCTATCAACTATTTCCCCTGACAGAGGAACACTCTTTAAAATAATTCAGTTACTTAAAAGTCTGATAAAATCAGTTTTGTGAATAAGTATCTGGAAGGGAGGCCCAAAGGAAAGCTTCAGTAATTGTTCTACTCTCAGTCTACTCTCTGCTCGACCTATGTAGCAGAGAACTGGCCATGGCTGCTGCAGCTTTTTGCCAGAACAGTAGCTGGCCAGTGTAGAAGATGTCAGGGGATACTGGGATGGGAATGGGAGAGCTGGAGGGGGCATGCTGGGTCAGAGTTAAGTGTTGGATGGAGAACTGGGCTAATTGGGGGATGGAGTTAGGACATTTAGCTGGTCCTTTAGAGGAATCAAATAGTATTACTCTTCACTGAACATCCTTTTACTACTGTTCTACCACATCTTTAATAAATTGCACTGTTGTACGCAATAACAGGATCAAAACAGTGTTTCTCTGAAAGTATTAGTCTGAAGAACCAGTGTTTTGAGCTGCTCTCTCCAACATCAGTAACTGCTTTATTTTCTTACCTGATTCACTGTTAGAGTGCATTCTTATTTGTTTTTCAAACAAACACCTTTTTGTTTAATTTTCTTCATATGTGAAGCTGACATCACAAAAGGTTCTAAATTCTCTGTGGCTTTGTAATTAAGAAATAGATTATGAATTCAAATTGACTATCCCCCCTTTTGCACAGTTATCAAATGAAGTATGCTGCTACATCAAGAAAATGAAGAAAAATCTGCCATCATAACTTTCTCAAATTGAAGAAGAGTTTCATAATTTGAAATGGGATGGTGTCAAAAAGACATGTTATTTGATTTCCCACATTGTTACACTACAATTTAAAAAATCCCCAAACACTATTTTGATCCAATAAGAATGTATTTTTGAGGTGCATAGGCCAGACAAAAGTGTCCTGTGACTTCTTAGGCAGAAAATTTAATGAATGTAAAAGGCACGTTATACGTCTAAGAACGTATAAGAGGAGATAAATTGCTGATAACAGCATTATCTGGCTGCAGTCTTGTCTCCCTGAATCAGACTGGTTTCTTGGTGCAAAAGAGACCAGTTCTCTCTCCATACATGGGTTTGTTTGCCATAAAGTACACATAATTTGTAAGTGGGGGTAAAGGAGGAATCCGAGAATGCCTCATGCTTTTTAGAATAATTGGGGAAGTTACGTAGATTTGCACCAGAGGGCTGGAATATTAATCAGGGTTTTTTTTGTAATTTAGCACAAGTCTTGAAGTATTTGAAGCTATTCTGTGGTTCTTTGATTTGAGTGCAGGCCAGCGTTAACTGATAGGTAGAAATCACTAAGATTAAACCTGCAAGTAAAAGGTTTCCTTTTGTTGTTTTGGGTTTGTTTGTTTGTTTTTCCCTCCTACCCATGCACCCCAACCAGACTTTTGTATGCTGTTCCATCTTTGAGGACCTACAAAGCAGATTTGGAGATTCAGTTTTGTAGTTAGCACATGCAATGATTTTAAAGCTCTACTGCATGCAGAATATGAACGTAGGAAATGTGTAGTGGCTGCATTGTTAGTTATTACATTGTGGGAGTGAGAGAGTCAAATTTTGAAGACACAGAACTGAAAGTTGGAGATAAGTATTTGATCTTTGAATTCCACCATTGGAAAGATTTTTTGTTTAAAGTCACTTCTGAAAATAGCACAGTGATAACCTGTCAAAAATAGCTATAAGACGATGTGAAGAAGGCTGGAGAACCAAGAGTTACATCTGACCGTGGGCCTAGAGGTCAAGTAGATACTTAAATCACTCTAGTTCCTGAAGTGTTAGGTTCTTACTGCCTCTTTCCTTCCTAATTATTTCATCTTGTCCTTTGTTTCTCTTAAATCAGTAGCATTCAGATTATGTTCATTTTACTTTGGCCTATTCATCAGACAGCAAAGGAGGCAGAGGGACAACATTGCTTGTTTGTTGCAGAGTTGTGCTTCTAAATAAGTTCTTGGATTTTGTGTGGACCACTGAGCCACTTGTAACTTGTTAAAAAACAAGTCTTAGCTGCCCTGATCTCAGTAAATGTGACACCTTTGATCATGAAGATGGTAGAAGGGAGAAGACTGAGCAGATGGTATAACTCCTCCAAGTCTTGGCAGTGTTTCAAGCACACAACATTTTCATGTAATTTATTTCTAGGTTGCTAGTAGCTACCAGAGTAGGAGGAATGATTCTGCAAGGGCAGGGGAGAGGAAATCAGTCGTTTCCTGCATCACATCCTAATTCACTATTTGTTATCTGACCCATTGCTTTATTTCTTCTTTTCTGCACTGTCACTTAAGCTGCTTTTTCCTCAAAGCATGATCACTAAGAAAACACTGAGAACGTTGCATTTGTATAGAATTACCTCTTCCTTTCCCTCAGTCCACCTCATCTTTTCTATCCTGTTTGTCAAGACTCACCAGTAAAGCTGAATCTGATGCTATTTGTTGCCTTAAGAGTTCAGAGTATCAAGGTGAAAATGTGGTTAAATTCTAATTGTATTGGAGAAACATCATAAAATCTCCCGTTTTAAGCTACCTGTTTTCAGATGGAGATAATTGACATCCCTAAGCCTTAATGAACCATGGTCAAAACATGGTGACTCATTTGTAAGGCTAGTATATTTGACAGATAAATTGAGCAAGCTGTGCCAACATTCTGCCAACTTTATTCTGGAGTATTTGGCCTCCCTGATACTGGTAATCATTTGGCACCCACAAAAAAACATTTTGTTAAAAGTGATACTTGCTTGGTAGCTTCCAGCCATATCGTTTCAGTCTTTCACTCATCTGTGATTCTATAATAATAACCAATGTAAGTGAGAGCATGGGCACAAGTAAATTATATTTTCCTCTTTCCCTGTTTTCTGCCTCAGGAAAACATCTTGTTGCTGCTGGTTGTGATTTTTTGGTGCTGTTTTTTAAACCAGCAGTACATTAGTAACTTTAGTTTTAAACAGTTTCAATCTAGAAGCTGTACCACAGTCATTAATATTGTGTACACTGACTCTTTAGCAGAACAATTTAGCATGCCATCTTGAAAAACAGGCATTTCTTATGCTTGCCGTCCCTGGTCATGTAGCAAATTGAATGCTATTTCGAGAGGAAATGGCAGAGAAAAAAACATCATTTGGCATAGGTTGATGCTAGATGCAACCTCTGCAGAGAGAATTAAATTCTCTGTGTACACCTACTGATTTGCTCTTTTGACCATTACACAGTTACTGTGCTTAGCTATGCTAGTATCTAAAGATGTAGGAGTGGAAAGTCCCTGTTGGTAATATTCTTATCTGTGGATGAAAATAGGTATTCGTGCTCAGCTATGTTATTACAAAGCGTTTTTACTATTAAGGCTGAGAGATTATGGAACAAAGCACAAACAGTGTTGCAGGTGCAAACCCAAAGCAAAAACTACAGTCGCTACATATTGGTTTGGTTCTCATGAACCTGCATGAACTTTTTCTGACAACATGTTCCTCTCAATAATTCCTGATTTTCTGGACTTCTTCTTGTGCCATAGTGATGTCTTAGAACACAGGCAGCAGCAAGAAATTTTATGTGACTAGGCTCTTCTCCAGAAAGTAATCTTTAAACCACTACTCCTTTGATTTCCTGGGTAAATTCTCACCTGTAATTTATCTGGATTGTCAGTGCATTCTCTTGGTGCCATACCTGTAAGAGAAAGTCATCCCAATGCCATTGAAAATGTAATGGACTGTTCCTTCTACAGCTCTTTTGTACCAGTGTTCTCGGCATTCCTAGAAAGAAGCACCTTGAGGTTTCTTTTGTATTACCTTCTGGCTGATTAGTGTGTTCAGCCTTCCGCAAAGAGAAGACGACAGGCCAATTTTGTGGGAGATTTTCCTTTATTACCAACCCACTCTCCATTAGAGCTGTTGCACTTAGTGCTAACCCTTGAGTCCTAGAGGGGTACAGCTTTATTATTAGGCTTTATTACAAGTGTTACTAAGATTGGACTCAAAAGGGTCATGCTACTGCTTTCAAGCCACTTAGCTGAAAATTGTTTTGATGTCTGTGTGAAACATAAAATTATTGTTAGTTGGCTTTTTTTTGTCAGATCTAGTGGTTCAAAACAGAGAAGCTTCGTGTCACTGTGCTGAGTAGGAACATCTCATTTATTCCGTTTGTGTCCTCTGCTCACTATGTATACATGTACGGTTTGGCAAATATACTAATGTCAAACGCTTGAAACCATGCTGGATAACAGACAATGTAGTCAGTTGAAAATTAATGTTCTTTCTATGCAACATGATCAGAAAAATTGTACACACTCAATAGCAGTTCTAGGCTTTAACTTTATGCTTCTGTTAAACAGCAAGCAATAATTCTTAGGCTCCTGAGGGTAATTCTATATGTGGGGTGTGGAATAATCTTGGTCACTTAAGCTTCATTTTGGAGTTACTTATAAGTATTCATTGTCTTCTAGTGTCTGAATAGTTAGGTAATAACTAAAAGAGCAGGAGAGTTTACAGAAGGTACTCTTAAAAACACCTGAAATAATAAAGACTGAGATGTATATTCTTTAACTATCTTCAGTTTTAAAACGCTGAGCACAAACTCCAGATTTGTATTTTTCAATGTAATTGATTAAGGCCTGGTATTTAAATATATATCTGTTAATGTAAGAAAATATAATTGTATTCTGTCATTTAAGATTTAGAGCAGGTTTATTTTCTGCATGTGAGCCAAAGCCCAAGTTTCAGTAGGAGAAAATTCCTGGGAAATACTGAATTTTGTTAAGAAATTCAGTAAAATCAGTTAAACCCCCTAAGGGTGTGCCATGGGAGGTTCAGGTTGAACATAAAGAAAATTGCTTCCTTGCAAAGGTTATCAGGCACTGGAACAGACTGCCCAGGGAAGTGGTTGAGTCACCATCCCTGAAGGTTTTTAGAAGACAGGTGGATGAAGTGCTTAGTGGACAAGTACAGTTGGGCTTGATGATTTCAGAGATCTTCTCCAACCTAGTGATTCTATGAAATACAAAGCTATTGGTGAAAAACATAAATGCACAGATGAACTGTTTTGAGGGACAGCGGGTAGGGTCTCCATACTGCAGTGGGAGTGAGGGATACTGTACAGTTCTGACAATTCAGTGAGGTTCGAACTTTCATTAAAGCAATTTATGCAGGAGACTCTTTCAGGGCATACATGTATTTAAGAATATTTTTTCTTCCAATATTTCAGTACGTAGCATGCTTTTATGCTACATCACACAGCTTTTGCCATGTTGCACAATGAACTTTTTCTGCCTAAGTTCAGTTGATCCTGAGACATGATAGAATATACCCTGCACACTTTCAGATTTTACCCTACATATGAATGACTGTGGGGGAGGATATATTTTTTTCTGGTTTTACTTGGCTCCATCTTCTTCACTATTCTTAATAAGGTAGCTGCAAGCAAGTCATGTTCCCTGTACAGTAGCAAAAAGGCCATCAGCCTCTCATAGCAGGCTGGAAACACCCACAGGACATATTTTACTGTTCTTCATAAACACTTGCCCTGCCCTGCAACTTAAAATGCGCCCTGGCAAGTGGACTTTGCTATGCCAGTCAGTCAGACCAGCTCTTACCTAAATTTCAACTGCAGATTCAGATCTGCTGGATTTTATTACATTGATGGAAGTCCTGGTCGTAAGATCCTAAGCATCGGTTATTTTAATTTTTTTTCTTTCAAGCTTTGTATTTATGAGAGATCTGGAAGCATAGACTTATGAACAGACCGGGTTTTAACAGTTTACTGAACAAGTAGGAAAAAGATGGGCAAGAATTTTAAGTTCTTAAATTGCCCTATAAGCTACGTATATTCAATTTGTATTTAATTCAGTTTGCTGCAATGGTAAGCCCTTTTCTGCAGCAAGAATACTGTCTCCACTGCTACTTCAGGTCTTGTTTTCTCAGGGAATTCGAAACAGCTCACCAGCAGAATAAGACATAATTATTTTGCAATTTGGATGTCAAATCTGATAAACCCCATGTAGTTTCTTGGTTTCTTGAGGTATTGTAACTAAAAGCAACATCTTAAAAGATTTTAGGTTTTTACTTTAGTCTCTACAAATAGAAGTAAAGCCTGAGTTTTTCTCTGGAACCTCTGGTAAAAATCTAATTCAAATTTATGAGAGTGAAGGTTGTATGAATGAGAGAAATTTGGAGGATCTGTCACAGAAAGAAACCCAGAATAACGTAACCGGTGAAAATGTACCTGAGTGACTTGCATACTGACATGCAAGAAGCACATGGCAAAACAGGGGATTTATGTGATTTACTGCTTCATATAATTCCATCTTTTTTTCAACACTGTAGAAGACCAAATGAGTAGTTTAGGAAATACCATAAAGGAAATGATGAAGAAGAGTAACTGTGTTTCTCTGTATTTTATTACTGAATTCTGAATAGTCATGAATTTCAGACATTAAGATCTTTATCATGAATGTCTGAAATGCTGTACTTTGCCAGCAACGATTCTTCCTTGTGTTCTGCTCCATTCCAAAATGACACATTTAATAAAAATCAGATGAAAAGTTTAATAACAAAAGATTTTTTTAGATTATTTACATTTTTCCTATGCAACACATCTAATGAAATACTCCTGGTTTCATTTGTAAATGCTCTGTTAATAAATTACTTTAAAACATTTAATTTGCTACTTTCTCCTGATGACCTGATCTTCCAAGGTCATTTAATCCCCAGCTGTATAGAAATACATACCTATAAAACAGAAGGTGCCACAGGTACTCTTACAGGTTCTATATAAACCAGGATAATTCCAAAAACCTTTTTAATAAATTGCAGGTGGCTTGAATGGAGGAAAGATGCCTTAAAAAGCTAGGACATTTTAGATAGCAATGATTGCTAATCTCTGATCCATGTTTTCTTATAACAGTAGATCACAGAATGATGTGCATTAGTGGGGTTATTGCAAACTGTAGGCTTTTGGGATGAGAATAGTTCATAATGGGAAAGAGAACTTTAGGAAAAACACTTCTATGTTCTCTTTAATGCTGTTTCCTTCTGTGTTCTGCTATTTCTCAAGACTTTTTCTTCTCTGGTTGTTCATAATTTCTGCCCTGACAACCTCTTTTTACAGTCTTTTTATTATAAAAAACCCCCACCTAGCTATTTGAGCAATTCAGAATAGGATAAATACTGTAAAAACGGGCATGGTGCCAAATTTGCTGCATGAAAATGGTTGTTTGATAGGAGACGTTTACATTGTGAATTTTTTGTGTAATTGCTCTATGCTTTCTATTGGTATTGTTTCCATTATGCTTAAACATTCTAATCATAGTAGTGTAATCATAATATTGCATTAGATTGCTGGGTTTTTTTGTTGTTTTTGTTTGTTATTTGTTTCTCTATGCATTGTTGGGAAGTTCAGATTTTGCTCCTTTCTGATTGGTTTTAGAAGAAGTTTTTAGAAGAAGTTTGATTATTTGCTTGCTTCATACATGGTAGAATTTTTATTGGAGATGTTCACAAAGGACATATGAGGGGCAGTTTCAAGAAGTAAGTCAGAATATCTGCTGCTGCTGTGTAGTTCTACCTTTCCAACTTTACCTTTCTCGTGCTCCCATCCTGACCACTGAACACTGTGTTTGAAGTATGTATTTCACACTCAGAAAAAGGAGAGGAAAACAAAATCAACATGCCGCATATCAACAATTTGTCTTATGCAGTCATGTAATCTATGGTTTCAACTCTCAGGTGACACTGAAACCAACACTTTCAACTCCTGTTAAAGCAAATCAGGCTTGTGAGTGCTTCTATTTGAGCTGTAACTAAATCCTCTTCAGAATCCATGTCTCTAAAATGAATGTTTCAACCTACTTAATGAAATTGTGAGAGTTAGTTGACAAGTGTAATGTGAAACTGTCTAGCTGCTGATAAAATTGATTAGTGTGTATGCACATTGTATGACCCCCTGGCATTTCTTGTTTTATTTTGAGAACTATTCTTTAAAAATCTCTTTAAGAGGTAGTCACATACCCTTCAGGTAAGACTGTTACGGGATTGTAAGGCAGTGGCCTTCACAGCTGTTTCTTCAGGCTGGATAGGAGTTACTTATGAATGGAGAAAATAAAATACAGAAATAAATAGGTTTATTTAAAAAAAAGTAGTTTGAGGAGCTTGTGAAAAACATCCAAGACTAGTTTTGCACAGATGAACCAGAACTGATAGATCAGTGTCAACGGCCTGGGCTCACCTGTAGCAGAAAGTTGTTGTCCTCTGTCTGTAATTCTTTTTTTTATTTCACTTAAAATGTGGATATTATCCAATGTCTGGTCAGTAAAACACTTTTGAATCAAGCATTTCTTATTAGTTTTCTTTCTTGCTCACAGGCTAACAATGAGTGCCTCTACAACGCAGTTGTAAAAGCTATGTACTTTAGCCTGCTTTAAGCTCTCTGCTGCTTGGTTTAGACTGCTACTAGTACTTTGCCTTCCTACAATGTATCTAGGTGTCAGGTGTATACTTTATGGAGATCTGTCTTTGACAAAAGAAAAGAATCTGAGATATTTGTCTCTGGGTTATCTCTGGATAAATCCCCTACCTAAGTGTCCTGTCCTATTACTTTCATTCTCAGATTCACTTTTCATTTTCAAAATAGTTGCAGTAGTCTTGGCTTTACAGAGTTTTCATACTTGCCACTGTATCTTAAATAATGAACATTGAAGTCTGTGGTTTTGAGGTTTTACACCCACGTCATTAGCTTTGGAAAGAGGAGTTGCATATGCGGAATCTGAAGTTGGACCTCAGACTGTTGTAATGACCTGCAGGCAAGAGTTGTGTAAAATGAGGAATGTGCTTCTCTTGTACAAAACTTTTGCAGTTCAACTGTTAAGTATAAAAAGTATTTGAGCCTT
Organism: Coccyzus lansbergi; assembly: GCA_033558105.1. NCBI lineage: Eukaryota > Metazoa > Chordata > Aves > Cuculiformes > Coccyzidae > Coccyzus > Coccyzus lansbergi. The sequence continues at coordinate 2,343,990 of JAUMJK010000305.1, read as the reverse complement.
AAGACTTCACACAACTGTTCTTAAATGCATTGCTAAAGGCTTGTTTTTCCTAATAGACCATCAAAATCTTTTGTTCATAGATTTCCTTTAAAATTGAACTCTAATATCCTTTAATTTGGATTGCCTTCAGATCATTTGTGAATAGATGAAACTTTTAAGAAGCTGTCTAAAAGCCTATAGCCATTTAAATGTTTATTTTCTTATTTGCAAAACTCTTAGTTTTTATCCCTTGTAAGTGTGCCTTTATAGAGTAGCAACTTGAATGTTTGTTTAAGCACATTGCTTAGAATAGTTCTGAAGTGCCTGACTGCTTGTCATTAGTTCTCCAGAATTTCTTTCTGTTAGCCAAGAGTTGAAACTTAAGAATTCAGTGTAATTTAAGCACCTGACATGAAAGCAGAGAACTTCTTCCATGGGCGAGTTGTCCATGGCTGCCACAAGTCTAAGTAATGGGGAGGTAGAATCCAATAGGTTTGAATGCAAAACTTGGACAGGTGCCCATGGAACCTGACACTAGAGGCTGCAGAAGTTAAGAATGGATCCAGGACTAGACATCACACTAAAGAATGGAATAGGTGATCTGCTGGCTGAGAAGAAAGGGAGTGACTGTCCAGAAAAATATAACATCATGAAGGACTAAAATGGGAGGAACTGGTATTCCAAAAACTGGTACAATGAGACAGAGAGATCTGGTGGAGGTATTATATAGGCAGAGAACAGGGATAGATTGAGTACAGGACGGAGGATTAATAGATGGAACTGGAACAAGATGCAGCCAGAACTGCAGGCAAAGTAATAAGTGCACACCAGGACTGGAGGGGGGAGGAATTCAGAAATGGAGCCAGAAAGGAAGGAAATGGAAACAGGCAAACCTCAGCTGTGATTATTTATATCAAATTGGAATAAGGGCATGACGGGACTCTGAGAGAATCCAGCCTTGCTAGAGAAGAGATTGTTTCTAGGAACAGTGTTCAAGGAATAGAGATGAAAATAAGGAGTCCAGAATGGGTGAATGAGACTTGAGACCCAGGTTTAGCATGGAAGGAGCCAGGCAAAGAAATTGCATTTTCAAGGAATGAGAGGAACAGTTTGTGACCATTGTGAAGGACTTCACATTTCTGATAATCACACTTCAGGTAGGAAATGTCTCTTTCCAGAGTGATGATGAGGCTTATCTGACTCCTCTAAATCTGGTTTTCAGTCTTTCTTGCAGAAAAATATGCAGACTGGGTGAGGCGTTAGATTTTAACAGGATGGAATCCATAAACAAATGTTGTGTCTTTGAATTTCAAAATCTAGATATCTGCTTATCACATCTCATCTGCCTTCATCTGACCCTTTAAAGATTTCTGGTGGTTTCTGTGCTCTTGGACACAGCACGGAAGAAACCTTTGCTGTGTGACACAGCTCCAACATCTGTATCTGAAACTGGAAGGTTAGAACAGACCTAGAAAGGCAGAGATCTCAGCTTTAAATATGCTGTACATGCTGGCCATGGATGCTGATGTACACACATGCCCTTAACACCTTAAAAGCCGTTTAAGTCTTTTGGGTGTTGTTTTTCTGTATTGAGAGTATTCCACCTTACCCTTTCTTTCTGTGGCGACCATAAGTGCAGATTAAATATTTATGTTTTCTGCAAAAGACTTTGTTTGTTTCACTTTGCTATACATTTTCTGCCATGCAGTATTTTGATGCATGCCATAACCTTAGTGATTAGATGAGGTTTCAAAGTCACATCAATGTTTTAAAAGGAAAGCATCTCTGTGGAGTTCCAAGGGGTTTTTTAAACTGTACCACTTCCCTAGGGTAATTGCAGAAACTCTATATTAAGATCTATTTCTGTTGGAAGGGAAAATATCCTCTGCAGTGCACAGCCTGTTTGGCTGGACTATATATTTATTATTCATGATGATTGTAGCATCTAATAAAAAGTTATTTGGCTTTTTTGCTTAGTATTTATTTGATAGAGAAGTACTATCCCACACTAACTGGGTGTGGGATCCATATGTCGTTAGCTTTGCTTTCACAATATCCATATTCTACACTGTTGAGTAATGGAAACTATAGTAATCAGTGGGATTTTAATAAGCAAAATAACTCCTCCTAATTATCGCATAAACCTAGTTTTATGACTGGAAGTACAAAAAATTATTGCTTGAAAGTAGTGCTATCTTAGACCACTGTACAAACTGAAGAGACTTCTATTCCATAAATCAGGTTGCCTGTATATCCCAAGAGTAAGATTCTCCATAGGTAGCAAGCAATATAAATTATGCTCAGTATAGCAAAATATCATCATACTTCTGCCTGTCCTTTACTGTTTTAAAGTAAATAGCTTGAATCTTGCCTCATTTGCATAGGGGTAATTTGAAGTATATCTGAAAATCAACATAATGAAAACAAAATTGAAGTTCTCCATGAGGATTTCTGCAGTTAGGATTGTTAACGTGGATAAATTGTTACTCGATTGTATGGTAGTATATAGTATTTCTAATGGAGCAACTATATCATAATTAACACCTAGATATCCCCATTCCTGCTCCTCTGTTTTAATTAAGTCACACCATCAACATATACACTGAGGAAAAAGGTTGTAGGCACATGTGCATGTTGTCATGCTAAATAATGAAGGCTGTACATGTAACAAGTATTGTTAATAATGAGTACTTAATACATGCATTCCAACAGTCCAGGACTAATAAGGTAACACCAGGACTATATTAACAACCTTAAAATCACATCAGCAACCCTTCAGAAGTGACTAGTGTTTTTAAATAGAATCAGACTGTAAAAAGCAGCCTCGTTGGAAGTACCTCAAAACTGCTAAGTCATTATACTTCCAATGCCACTGTCTCTTGAACTTGCTCACCAGTCATGAAAACTGGATGTTTCTAGAGATTTCTAGAATGGTTTGGGGAGTGTCATGGAAAATGAGGTGCTCTCAGTAAAATTAGTGACATTTCTACTTGTGGGGAAGGATTGCCATGGACATTTAACCTGTAGCTGCAGATCTCACGTATGCTTTGAATTACCAAAATTGTATGAAAATTGGATTCCCTAGCTTATTCCATGTCAGTAATACAATTAACTGTAAAACCTCATGTAATTTTTTATTAACACTAGTTTAATAATAAAAACTTTGAGCAAATTTTCTCTAAGCTCTCCGTTTCTGAGAAGGGACAAGGAAAATAATTTGACTCCTCATGAGCGAGCATTCTGCTAAAGCTGTTGGCGAGAGGAAGATGACTGTATTATATGGAAGACTGAATTTATGAGAACATTTTCCTTAGTGAGAAAAAGGAATCTACTGTCAGTAAAATTGATCAAGCTGGTGTTCGCTAGGCAACAAGTCCCAGGCAAAATTTATATGGAAAATGCTGCATGTCAGAAATGTGGTTACTATGGAAATGATTTGTTATCAGCTAAAGGGAATTCTAATGGAGTCAAGCAACTGGTAATCTAATTTAAGGCACATTTCAGGTTTTGGAATAAAATCTAGAGGACACAGCTGTAAGTGTGATCTCTGTGTGTTTGCATAGCATCATGCTTTGAGCTTATGAAGAGATACTGATCTGCTGCTTCATATTCTTCATTGACAAAGAGCAATTCAAACACCATTTACAAGAATTAACTGCTAGAATTATTTTAGAGTTAATTTCTTTTAATTATTTTGGGCCTTTTGAGTGTTTTGATACTGCTTATAATTCTGCTCATCTTCTTGTACAGCAGTATATCTTTCACAAGAGGCCAGGTCTCCTAGCTTCAAGCTTACTCAAAGCTCCTGTTACCCAGTGCTCAATCTCCAGCCATCCTGCTTCTCAAAATAGTGATTCTGGTTAACTAGTGTTCTGTATATTGCAAAACTGCATCTTTTATTAAACGATTAAGCTTTCCTTTCCTCTTCAATGTGGACTAAAACGGATCCTGAAAGGGCAACAAGTATTCTCTTGTTGGCTTTTTGCATGCAAGCAAAATGTCTCTTGCACAGAATCAGCTCACTGAAGCCTCTGGATACTGCTCTAATTTTAGATTTCAGACAGTAAAGTATTTGTGGCCCTTGAGCATTACTGTAAGGATGTAGTATCAAGATACAGCCCCATTTGTTTCCGTAGCCGTGTCCTGAAGTCACTATCACCAGACAGTGTGTATGGGGCAAGTGTGAGCAAGTGATGGTTTTCCTATGACCAAGGAGACTGCAGTTGTGAGACTTCTTTTGTGTTACATGTCATTATCATAACAGGAACACTGCTTTGGCCTGTGTACCATCACCAGGTGTTTAGAGTTCTGCAGACCGGGCATCTATAATGAATTTTCACTGTTTAGTATCTCATAGAACTCTGAACTGAATATAATGTTTGATTCTTAAATATAAATTATATTGAGAAATTGATGATCCTAATTCAGGGACACCTTATTTTCTCTTTCTTTGTAAAGATTTAATTATTATTTTTCTTAGCCAAGGGTTACCTCCTTATTAAGAATTTAAAATTTCTTGTGGTTCTCTAACTGCCTGCAGTAAGAGGGACATACTGCTGCAAACAGTCTCCAACTTAGTTTTTATGTGTGTTGGACCTTGTCCAATAATCTTGACCGCTGAACATTCGTATTACTGTATTTAACATTTGTATTACTGTATTGAGTTCTACTTCAAAAAAAAGTCTTTTCACTGGCCTTCCTTCTTATTCCATGCTATTTCTAATGATATAGAAAAATATTTAAAATTATGTTTAGGCTTTGTAAGTAGCATGATTGTTATCTTTCATAGACTTTTGTGCAGTGGTTTTATACTTGCTAGAACTTTCAAATATTTATATTTGGCATATTTACAGTGTAGAATTTTTTTTCCTATTGTTATTTATAAATGGTTATAATCATGAGATGTGCTTTAACCATGGGCTGATTATATAAGTTGTAGGTTAAGTTTCTTGGTATTTCTAGACACTCCTAGGCTGCAGCAAAACTTGCAGCCACACTAGAAATCATCTGCATTTGATGTGTTGTGAGTTACAGTACATTTTCACAAAGCACTGCCTTGCCTGCTAATGCTTGGTCTCTTCTGTCCAGAGAAATGCGTTTCCAAGTTTTTGAAATGTAAATATTCTTGTAAATTGTACCCTAATCTTCCTATATTTTGGAATAACTATTTTCATTCTAAACAACCTGGTATTCTTCTCTGTTATGTCTCGTATCCTTAATAGGTAAACACTAACTATATACTAGTGCACTGGTTTACAATATTAAATGCTTTATCTTGTATAATGTTTTACGTGAAGAGTGCATCAAAATCATTAGATGTATGAATTATGAGTAATTTGACCTGTATTCCAATGCAATGTGAAATTTTAACGTAATTCAAAAAGTCTCAGAAAACTCACATTTTTATTATAAAAGTTAATTAAAAGTATTTATGATTGGTCAGCTTGATGGGGCTGAGCAGCAGGCCTGGTTTAGTGGAATTTGGTTGATTTTTATTCTTTTACCTTTATGAACTGAAAGTAACTTCTTTGACATCAGTAAGTTTATCCTTCCATACTCTGTGAGTGCCACTAGAGTACATACAGTGTTTAATATCTTCATCAATGATATTGACAGTGAGATCAATGCACCTTGTGAAAACCTCATGAGGTTCAACAAGGCCAAGTGCAAGATCCTGCACCTGGGATGGGGCAATCATTTTCAGTACACAATGGGGGATGACGTGATTGAAAGCAGCCCTGCAGAGAAGGACTTGGAGGTGCTGGTTGATGAGAAGCTCAACATGAACCAGCAATGTGTGTTCACAGCCCAGAAAGCCAACTGTATCCTGAGCTGCATCAAAAGGAGCGTGGCCAGCAGGGCAAGGAAAGCGATTCTTCCCCTCTATTCCTCTCTTGTGAGACCTCATCTGGAGTATTGTGTCGAGTTCTGGAATCCTTAATTTAAGAAGGACATGGAGCTGTTGGAATGTTCCAGAGGAGGCTACAAAGATGATCAGAGGGCTGGAGAACCTTCCCATATGAGGACAGGCTCAGAGAGTTGGGCTTGTTCAGCCCAGAGAAGAGAAGGCTCTGAGGAGATCTTTCAGCGAACTTCCAGTACATGAAAGAGTCCTACAAGAAAGCCGGAGAGGGACTATTCATAAAGGCCTGTGGTGATAGGATGAGGGGGAACAGATATAAACTGAAGAGGGGAAGATTTAGGTTTGATATAAAGAAGAATTTCTTCACCATGAGAGTGGTGAGGCCCTGGCACAGGTTGCCTGAGGAAGCTGTGGCTACCCCATCCCTGGAGGTGCTCAAGGCCAGGTTGGATGGGGCCTTGGGCAGCCTGATCTAGTGGGAGTTGTCCCTGCCCATGGCAGGACAGTTGGAACTTGATGATTTTTAAGGTGCCTTCCAACCCAAACTATTCTATGACATGTATCGATTATCCTTACTACGGTTTCTAATAATCCCATTCTACTAGTTGTATAGAGAAACGTGTTGTTGTGTTAACTGGGATTGTCTTCCTTGTTTAGCATTTCTGCACTTAGAATTCAAAGCAAAATTGTCCCATGTTTATGCTTCTGAAATCAGATGCTGAGAAAATGCTGGTATGAGTGCCTTTTCCTCCAGTATACTCAGTTCTCTGGGTTATCGCCTACTAAAGGTTGTGTAGTCATCTAACTGACTGAAGAAGTGTTTTCTTTAGGAAATGTCAAGTGTAATAAATAGGATTATATTGGCAAAAGAATTTCATGTTGAATTCTCTGCATTACAGGAGTACAAACGCAAGCTAGCCAGAGTTTCCCAAGTACGGAAAGAACTCAGGTCACGCATCCAGAACCTGCCTGATCTCTCTCGACTTCCCAATGTCACGGGTAGCCATGTACACCTACCATTTGCAGGAGACATCTACAGCGATGACTGATTACAAGAACATCCTTCCATAACCTCTACTTTCCTGTGAAATGGGGGGTAGGTCAGATTGATTGGTACTCTTGCAGTATTATTTTTGTATATTGTTGGAGAGTGTCAGTAAAAATACTCTAATAATTTATAAAAAATGGTTTAAAAAGTTGATTTGTTTACTATTTTATTGGCCAGTAAACATATGGGTACATTTATAAAAGTGGCATCTGTGTCTATTACATTGAAGAATGGATAATTATATTATCTTTTGTAAAGATTTTAGTTGGGTGCCCTGTAAAAAAACATGCTAAGATTTTTCTTATGTATCCTATATTTAATGTAGGTCAACATATAGAATCAACACATACTTGTAACTAGAGGCATTTCAGTTGCTAGTGAGGGAGTGAAATGTGGAAATTGCAAGCTTATGTTTGCACAAAAGTTGATGCAATTTAACACGGTTAAAAGTGATCTCACTGTCCATTACATTGAAATTGTGCACTTCCAAAACAAGTCAGGTGGGTTTTGTTGAAGTGAATGTTAGTAACCAATTTTGTATTGGAAAACATGTCATGTTACACTGCGTAGATCTTTAAATGACTCAAAATACTGCAATAATTTAATATCACTTAAAAGTCAGCATAAGAAACTATACAAGTGACCAGTTTAATTATGTTTCAGAATTGTAACTTTCCTTTTACAGCTGCCTAATTTCTAAATTGAGGGACCATTCATTTGTACTCTAATCCCTTTTTGGAACATTCATCTCCATCTAGAAAGGTTAATCTCAGAAATGTGAAGCCATTCTACAGCTTTAATTAAATTGAAAGGTCATTCTCTAAACTGTCCCAGTTGTTAAATGTCCATTATTAAAATTTGACAATGCTATGTACCGTGATGATACAGCCATGCAGCGCATCCTCTTCCACTGAGAAACCCTAGGGGCCAGCACCAGCTTCTAGCTCCCCACCTCCACCCACTCCAACAAACATTTCTAGATCTTGATTGTCTTTTCTCACAGAACAGAAGGAGACAGTTCAGGCCAATGTGTACGTTAAACTGTGGAAAATTACTGCCGTGTCTCTGTTTTTAAAAATCCCTTTGCATGGCACGAATATAGTATTTGTCTGCAGGTAGCTGAATTTGTGAAAACTCCTTCTAACTGTACTATGCACCAGCTTTTAAGTTCATTTGAAAACTTAAAGATGCAGGGCAGGCATCTAGCAGGTTGCCAGAAGGTTTAGGCTTTTCATTCAACTGGAATTAGATATGTAAGTTTTAAAAAATGCCTGCCTGTCCCTTTGGCATTTAGATGGGCTGCAAGTGTTTGAGTTGGATATATCATCAGAGAGTTTAATGACAGCGTTTTGTTCATGGGTTTACATTTGTCAGGCATTGCTTTGCATCAGTTGAGTTCCCAGTTTACAAGTGTAACACTCCTCTGATGGAAGCAAATTTTTGTTAAAAAATAATAATATTCTTCCTTTGCAAAACCTGCAATAATTCAAAATAGCCCTGGAGTGAAATTGTTGCAGATAGTGATATGTCACTTGTAATTGACTTCTATAAGGCTAATCGCTAGAATACTTGCTGGATGTGAATGGAGAACAATACTTCTTTTTAAGATAAGTACGCTTGGACATAAGCACTTCAGTCCAATTATTTTCTTTTATAGAAGTTGCCATGAGTTAGACCTCAGTTAAGCAGGGAAAAGGCTCAAAAGGATAAAAATACAAGCTGTTTACATGGCATTCCATAGCATGCAGTGCAGAATATTGATTTAATTAAAATATTGGACTTACAGATATGAAACCTGAAAATAGTTCATCAGAGCTCACTAGCTGTCCAAAGAGTTGTAAGTTTTGAGTGGCAATTTTCCACTCCATACACAGGGAAAAAGCCCTAACTATAATGAATAACAAATGACAAAACAAGAAGGGTGAACAGTGAATTCACTTTTGAATCCCATCTATGGAAAACTTAATTTTTACCTAAGTGATTGTAAGTGCAGTGGGCATGGCTTGTTTGGAGTGCATTGAAGGGTCTAAGTCTTGGTAAGATACTCAAAACTATAAGGAATTAAGCATAAACAGTCATTTGCTACCTTAATTAAAAGTAATAATAAGGTCGAATGCTGAATTTCCTTGATCTTTCTAGAGTATTAAAAAAGACACGACACTTCCTTCACTCAACTTGTTTTTCGTATTCATAACCCTTAATGATAATGCTGTTTATCTACAGATAATGTAGAACTGATAAAGGAATAAGGAAAAATCTCACTTTGTCCTTGATGTATATAAGTTTTCATTCTGAGAGTGCGCTATTTTCTGGATATGTTTTTCTTTATTTTACTGTAAATTTGTTTACTTCAAGGAGTATTTAATAGCTGTTTTTTTGGAAACGATCCCTCAACTTCTGTTTGGAAAAGAGGACTTGTGGAAGGTAAAGCCAAGTGTCACATAATAGTGGCTGTATGGTACATTGCTTTTTATCTATATGGAAAGGCATTGTGTATCAATTAGTTAGACTAGTGTAGCAGGAGATAACATGATACAAGTGCAGCCCTCTAATATAGTACCTCCAAATTCTCAGGTTCCAAAGCTTAATATATGTACTTCTGACGTCTCAGGAAGAAGAAGTTGGGTGGGGAATGGAAGAGTGCCTAAGAGCTAAAAGGGATAACATGCCTGAGTGGAAATCAAAGCAAAACAAATGTTGCCTTTTGTCAAAACAGAAATAACCATGTGAAACTCTGGACAGTACAATGATTTACTTGTAGGTGGGATTATACAATAAAACTGCTTTGGGGTCTTATCATCCTGGGAAAGAAAAGATGTGGATATACCCTGTCTCTCTAACCTAATGTGGTCCGACTCTTCTCAAACCAGAATGCCCTCTCTACAAAAGTCACAGTTATAAATATCTGAGCATTTTTCATGTAATAATAAAAGCAGAACAATTAGATTATTTGCCTCACTATATTGCACTTTTGAGCATTCTCTGAAAAAAAAGTAGAAATAAACCTGCAGCTCTGCTGTGTGAGAATGCTTACCTTAGAGGTCACTGGGACTGCTTGTATATTCTAGTGTTTGCAGGCTCACACTGTGTTTTTGCAGAACATTTTGAAAGATGCCAGGAATATTACCCCACTTAGTGGTTTTAGAAACAAATGTCAAGTCAGGCCTTAGTTACAAAAATTACCGTTCTTAGAAATCGAGTTTCATTACTCTTTTTGGAAGTTAAACTACAGCCTGCAGAAACATTAGCTTGTCTGTTTCACTCCATTAATGTTTGTATTAATATAGGAAAACACCTCAATTAGCCCCTAGCAACACAAGCCAATCTACATGCTTGTTATGTGTTTTATCTGAGTAATCTTCTGAATGTTGAACTCTGAGCTTTCATTATGATAAACTAACATTCCTGTTTACCTGAAGCTTAAAAGACAATGTGGTAGGGCTGCCACAGGCACAGATTGTGGTAAATCGGTTTGGTACTTCAGTGGTGACCCAAAATACCTACATCAGATGCAGTTGCCCCTGCGCAGGTAACCATGGAAAATTTGGAAGTCATGCATAGGCTTGATTTGCCTTCTACAGAGGAGCTGGATTTCAATCCTTTGAAACATAAGCAAATACATTCATAGGTGTGGGGTTTATTTCAGTGGAAAAACTGGTGAACTAGAAAACCAGCACGTCTAAAATTTGACTGTTACATTTATAAATATTTAGGGCCGGTTCTGCTTATTACTCATGCATATAATCACCGTGACTATTCCTGCAAGTAAAGAAAGCAGATTCAAATGTAGTTTCTGAAGTGGAATTTTTCTTTAATGAATGACCAATTTTGTCTCAGCTCTTATTTGGGTGTATCATTTATCTTGATTAAGTAGTAAATCTCTTCCATCTTGTTATTTAGAAATCTAATTCCAATTTCATCTTTACAATATTTAAAGTATTCTACTAAGCATGATGTTTTTGTGGGAATTTGCAAAACTTCAATAGCACTCGTTACTTGTTTGCAACAAAAGTAGACATTTGTTAAAAAGCTAACAAGAAAAGTTTGAAATGTAAAAATGTTTCATTATTGTGCTTTTCTGACAGAACATGTAATTCTTGTGTAATTTATGTCCTCAGAATAACACCGGTATGTAAGCTATTTCATATTTAATAGAATAAAACATTGTTGTAAAAACATCTTTGATATCCTTGTTTATTGCTTGCCTACTCAATCTCATGGTGTGAGAAATGGCCTTTGTGTAAACTGCTCTCTATACTTAGGAGTCAACCAAAATCTCAGTGATCCTGAGGAAATGATCAGTACTAATTCTGAAGTTTATTACTCCCTGTATTTGTATTTTGTACAATAAAGTGACAATTTTCAGTGAAGGAAGAGGTGCGTCCAGTGTTGGAGTTCCTATCTAGAACTGTAGATTTCTTAGAAATATTGTTGATATGCCGTCCAGATTCTTCAGAGGAGAGGCTGAGTGCGTGGGAACCTGCTGCAATATGCCAGCCTGAGGTTCCCAGTGCTCGAAAATGGGAAAGTGATTCAAACTGATGTTTCAAAATAAAACGTGTTTTGGTTGGCTGGTTTTGTTAAGGTAAATTTTGTAGCATTTTCAATAGAGGGTATGATTCTTTTACTGTCTGTGATCTATTTACCATTGCATAGGTAGAATTTGTAGGAGCTGGGAAATAACTCTTATTCTATAACTAAACACCTGCGCACAGGGGCATGTATTTAAAATTGAGAACATTTTTGGCCTTGCTTTACAAAGTCTGGGTGAAAGTCTGGCCTCGCTGAAATGAGTGAAGCTGTTTCCTCCTCTTCCAGCTCTTCAGCTGCAAACTAGTAACTGCATGGCAGAGGTTTGGTGGAGAGGGCTCAGCAATTGTCTGTTGCAGCCAACAATTAACCTTCAGTGTTTCCTTGAGTACAGGAATATGCCAAAGGGAAGAGTGCATAAGATGTGTATGTATGAGTATATGAATGTAGATATACACATCTGATGTGCATATATGTATGTCTATCCATATATACATTATAGAGATATGTACAGACATACATAGATCTTTGTCTCTCTATTCGCACCTCAAATACTGTGTTCAGTTCTGAGCCCCTCACCATAAGAAGGATGTTGAGGCTCTGGAGCGAGTCCAGAGAAGAGCAACAAAGCTGGTGAAGGGGCTGGAGAATAACTCTTACAAGGAGCAGGTGAGAGAGCTGGGGTTGTTTAACCTGGAGGAGGCTGAGGGAGGACCTTATTGCTCTCTACAACTACCTGAAGGGAGGTTGTAGAGAGGAGGGAGCTGGCCTCTTCTCTCAAGTAACAGGGAACAGGACAAGAGGAAATGGCCTCAAGCTCTGCCAGGGGAGGTTCAGGCTCAACACAAGGAAAAAATTCTTCACAGAAAAGGTCATTAGGCACTGGAACAGGCTGCCCCGGGAAGTGGTTGACTCGCCTTCCCTGGAGGTGTTTAAGGTGCGGGTGGACGATGTACTGAGGGGCATGGTTTAGAGACTGGTCGGAATGGTTGGACTCAGTGATCTGGTGGGTCTCTTCCAACCTCGTGATTCTATGATTCTGTATACATACATATGTGTATATATATGTTTTTTCAATACACTATTCTGTGGAAGTCCAGAAACAGAAAAAGACTGCATTAGAGGCTTAGGAATAATGTAAAAGCACTTCAGATGACAGAATGTAACAACACATTTGTTCTCCAGCATTTTGAAGCAGGCTTGTATAACAAGGAATGGCACATACTGAGTGGTTTTTTATTCCTCATTGTTTCCACGGAGAAGTCTGAGTGCTTGCACTAGTGATTCCCTCACAGCAACACATCTGGACATGCCTGACAACGCTGATCATTACAAAGAAAAAGATGCTGTTTGGAGCATGACAAGACTGCCTATGGAGTGCAGAATACTTAAAGCTCAGTGCTCACCACCCACAATACACTTTCTGGAGCTGTGCACGTCAGACTAGCTCTCCTTGTGATCCTGTAGACAGATTGTCTGTTCACAGTGCCCTGCGTGTGCCAAGGACCATGTCTTTTATCCATGATCTGTAGTTTTATCCAAAAGGAACATGACTCATACTCTGAGATCATTCAGTATCATGTAACAAGCACAGTAAACATGGACAACTGGGAGATATTCAAAAGCATATGGTTGATTTATCTAACGTGTTAGTGTACCTTAAAACATAGCAGATGACGATGCCGATTCCACCTAAGACTCACAGGATGCACAGCAGTAGAGTAGCTAATTTGTGTACTTTTAATATAAAAAAGTATTGCAAAACTTGTTTTGCAAATACTTTTTTGTAATGCACATTTTCTCTCAACAAGATTGAAGTATTTTTCCAGACACCTGGATCACAAATACAGCAACAGATGAATTAATGGCAACTTCTATGCTGGAAAAGGTGTAACTCCAAGGTCCGTATTTTGATCAAAGAATGACAGTTAATTTGATCCTAAACGTATATAAGAAACAAATGGCAGTGAACCTTTCAAAATTATTGTGCAAGTGTTCAGGAGATATAAAAAGGTTACATGCCAATCTTCTAGACTGTAAGTAGAATTTGCTTCCCTGCCCTTGATTAATTTCAAGTCTGTCAACTTATTTTCTGGCCCTGTTTCTTCAGCGGTGTTCATCAAGTCTGAACACATTTAAAAGGAACTATTCATTAGAACACAAAAGAGAGAAAAATAAAGACCTTTAAACCCCAAAATTTAAATTACTTTAACTGATTTTTTCTTTTTTCAGAGGGGAAATCTGAAGTATGATTTGCAGAACTGTTACCGCAGACTATACACACAGCAGGCTGTACTCAGTACTGAACAGTCAGTTTCTTCTGTCCTTTCTCACCTCTGTGCAGAACTGAAGATGTAAAACCTGACAATGGAGACTGCTTTAGCCTTGGCAATGGTCTATTCATATCAAAACAATTCAGTGCAAACCTAGTTTTCTAGATTGAAGTCCAGCAACTCTGAAGCCTGATAAAAACAAAAGACATTTAAGAAACTCTCTCCTTAGTAATTTCTTAATGATACAGAAGTGACCCATTTTTGTAGCACCAGGGTAATCGGAAAGGAAGCATTCCATGTTTTTTATGACTGTGCCACTCCCATAGCAGTAACAACTTTGGGTGCTGATAGCAGCCTAGCATGGAGCTGTGAGTTGGCATTAAGAGCATCCCATGTCAGAATGCTGCTTTACAAAGCTCTGCATTATTCTGGGACCAGTATCATCTGCCGTCCAAATCACAGACAAGATTCTTAAGAAAATGAAGGAACTTAATATGGTGATACACTGTTCTCTCTTTGTATGTAAGTACTGTCTTAAAGAGGAAATTAGTTTGGAACCTCTCTAACAAGACTGTGCTGACATTACCACAGGTATCAAAGGAAAGGAACATTACATTAAATCCCTGAAAATATACCTGCAGAAAGTGCCATGAAAGTGTCTTTGTTTTACTGAAACATGCAAAGCAGGGAGGAGATAAATTCTGTTGTGATATATCAACTTAAAAACTGGGACAGTGAGGTGGAGCAAACTGCAGCCCCCACCCTCGAGACTACTTTCAGGTCTGCCAACCTATCTTGGTCCTACTGGACCCAGTATCGTCAACTTTCTCAAAGGACAGATCCTGACTTTTAGTTCTTGGGAATTAAAAACTGCATTAGAAACTGAAAAACATCTTCAAGATTCCAAAGTAGACTGGATATTCTCTCATCTCTTTCTTGCGGATAATCAGTCCCCTTAGAAATACAGCTTGGTACTAAAAAATACGGCCTGTGCTTTCACAGGGTACATGCTGTTAGCTTAAGCTTTAAAGAAATCACTAACCTTGTTGACTTAATAAAACTGGATCAATACCTATTGCTGGAATCTTTATTACTCTGAAAGAATGTATAACTAAAGTAAGTTCAAGAAGGTCTTTAAATCTGCCTTCTGGTTTTTCTCTTTTTCTTCTAGGCTAAGCATCCGCTTTAGTTTAGAAAAGTGGAATTTGGCGTTCCGAGGAGTCCTGGAAGCAGAGCCGGTTGTCGCCTGTCCGGATACAGATGTCCTGGAAAACAAAAGACTCAAACGTGTTAAAGGTGAGCAATCAGAATTAACATGAAGTAACTATAAAAACACATGTATATATTTGCGTGAAAAAATTTAAACATAGCATATTTTCATGTGAAAGTAAGCAGTCACAAGCTTTACTTTGTTATGCAAATTTTAAGCCAGACATTTCACATAAATGACAGACATAATTGTTCATTCTTTGCACATGGTTGCTTTTTGTCAGAATCTCCAGTTTTAGAAGCCGGAAAGTTAAAATTGATCTCCTCAATCACACCTCTAAAGAAAAATGTTTAGTTTTTAATTTAAAGTTTATTGTACAGTGACTGATCTGAAAACAGTGCACGATGTCCTTTCCAAATATGACGTACTACACTCTAATTGGCAAAGTGCATGTTTAATAGGAGAGAAACAGGTACCTGGGAAGTGATGAAGGACTGTTCCCTTTAGATCCAAACCTATGGCAGCTCAGAGGGGTCACTTTGTTTGCTGACTGAATATTTCCATCTGGTGTCCTCAGGCTCGATTTAATACTTGGAGTGCTGGAATTGTGTGTCTTGGTAGCTAGAAAATCCCTGCTTTTACCATAATGTCTTGTTGTTTTGTTGCATGAATTACAAGTAACCAGCTAAGGAGAGAAGAAAGGAAATATCAACCATTTTTTCAGTCTTTCCAGCTCTATGCTATGAAGCCGTTGTAAAAATTATCCAAATCATTCTCCAAAGAGCATGGCACAAATTCAATATTTGCTTAAGTGAAGCATAAGATATTAAAAAGCAACATATGCTTTGCAACTAGTATTTTCATTCAGGTTTGTTAAGCCAAATATATCCTATGTGTTTATACAGAAATTACTCCACTCCTCTAGGAACTAATTTCAGGAGACCAGTAACTCTTGAGTGTAATGTTGTATGGTGAAATACAGAAAGCCACCCTACCCAAACAGCAAGATGAAACAGCACCTGAACTGGATACATGATATCTTGAGTATACATTAGGGGTATTCATATTTCAAAACAAAAACATAGAGTGTGATACATATTCATTAGCATATTCTACCCCAATGCGGTCATATTACACACAATCCAGGGAGTCTTGAAATAAAATATTTAAATTACCAAGCCCTCAAAAATAGTAACCCACATGTAGTAACAGAAAGTCTCAGTGAACAAAGAGAAAGCTTTCTATTAGTGAAAAAATACTACAATACAGAGGAGCTTCTAAACAAAGGGCACTTTGGTTTCTATCTGTTTACTTCTAGGCTGCAGGCAACTTCCAGAGCACAGTGTGTTGCAGAGGTGCATCAGAACAGATAACGTCAAGACAGTCACAGCAACTGTCAGATATTCCTGATATCCTTGACTGCCATGGCAACTACTCTTATTAAGAGACATGAGAGTAATATAGCCAGACAACTTTATGAGGCACACAATTACACTGACAGAAAAGCAGTTATGTGATGTTTCCAGTTAAAAAAACACATTCCAAAGAACGTCACAAAAACGTCTAAGCAGTTTTGAAAACTATACCAACTAATTTCTCATTTCAAGTATGTAGATTTACTTAAATTCAGTTTGCCTCAAAATAATTACATTTAGAAATGCTGAAATGAAACGTTTTCAGTTAAGGGTTTTAACTGTCCCTAGACATTATTTTGTCAGCCCAACAAATTAAAAACGAAAAACATCATTAACGTACACACCGCAGGTACTGATGTATTTATAGTTCCCCTAAATGAAATTCAGATGGGGAAAAAATCTTCAGCATCACATCATGATTTAGCACTCCACAGAATTTAAATGGAGCTGAACACTTTACAATGCAGGAACTAGCAATGCAGTTTCCATTACCTGAATTACACATAAAGTTAATTCCAAAAAGTTTAAAAGCCCTGAAGTAGTTCCCATGTTATACGCCTTTTCACGGCAGCAGCATTCTCAAATCAAGTTATCCTTGCTAAGAAGGGTGTCTGAGGAACAACCTGTCACATTTTTGCTTGGTTTAATTTTCATCCACAGTCAAATTTTCATTTTCTCGTCTTGGGTATTAGATTATAGGGATCTACATTGCTAATTTTGAGAGCTGTCAGTTGCTGACAGTATTCTAAATACTTAAGAACAGTAATACTCAAATCATAATCCACAGCACTAATGTGAACTGAACCGAGCAGAAGAGAAGTGCAGCAAACAGTAATTACATCCCAAGATTAGAATATTAGCCAGAGTTTAAACTGGACCTATTTAAAACTGAATTTTAAACTACTGATATAAATGCAAGATGCCTCCTACAAACCTCTCCAGCTACAGAACAAATGCAAGAACCCACCAAAATTCCCTAAGGCACTGTTCATTAGTTGACTAAAGAGACAGTTCCTAACATGCACTAGAAGTTTGTGGTCTTCTAGCAGGAAAAAAAAAAAGGGCAAAGATTCCAGTTTCTCAGATGCCTTTTCTCTTGCTGTTTTTTACTGCTTAGCTATGAACTACAGCATGGAGAGAATAATAGCAAGTGTGCCTCACTGCAACACCTTTTTTAGACCCAACAGCTGAGAACCTCTGTGATACTTCCTCGGTTTAATTTTGTGTTACTGACTCTTTAATTTTGACTCTGCAAATTCTACTCCCCAAACCAGTAGACCTGCATCTGAGAAAATGCCCAGCGTGCCAGCAACTGCTGGGCACAATAGGGTGCCCTCTCATTTATTAAACATCCGTTCACATAACCCATTTTAACAGCAATGCATGCATTCGCAACAGTACATTAAATGTATACTATTATCCTTCAAATAACAGTAATTGGTATAAAAAAAATCGTAATTGAATCTTATGTTCCCGAGTAATTTTGGGAAAATAACTTGAGCCCCAAGAGCAACATTAACTTGTTTACATTGCCTACATGGCTTAGTTTGGAAACACTTCCTATAAACATTAACATTCAGACAAATGTAAAAAAAATGATTTGTACAGAAGATAACAATAATCTGATGTAGCCATGGCAGTCTACTGAGATAAATGAAATAAAGGTTCTAAGTTGTAGATGTATCTATTTTTAGACAACTGATACAACTGAAAAAATTTAACACTTTATCAGCCAGTCAAACCCTTCTTCAGGGTTGCAACAAAGGCAGTGAACATGAAGCTACATTTACTGGTTGAACAGTCTGACTTCAGTAAGTGGCATGTTTTAATTCATGTTTTTGGGTATCCTTAGTAATATAATTCTAAGGATTCTAATGGATTTTATTATTTACGTGGTCGTATTAAGGCTCTGCATCTAGTAGAGTTGCCTTATCCTAGTTCTGCCACAAAGGGAGGAAAGAAGGAATAGGCAAAAATGCCAATCCTGCGATTTATTGCAAAACTATGCAAATGATATAGTAGCTGGAAATTAATTTTCAGTAAGATCTTAGACATCTGCAGAATCTACCTAGACTACTGCTAAAGAAATCAGAGGGAGAGTAGAGCTGTTTGTGCAGCTTCTCTGATGTGGACTTCAGGGTTTTTTAGGAGGGGAAAAAAGAAATGTGTAGGTGTGAGCTCCACCTCTAAGAAAAAGATTTCTGTATCTTTTTTATGCCATTGAAAGATTTCAGGGAGAGAGCTGTTATTTGGCAGTTCTAAGTATATATCCTTACCAGAACATTTCTTGATTCCCTGTACTTTTTCAAAAGCTTTGTCTGTTTCATGTTAAGTTTATGGTTCCTTGCCTCTCGTTTAAGAACCTTCTCTATCTGTGGAGTTATTTTCATCTTTGGTTTGAGACGCACTCGGCAGGCATCTGGAACCAGGAACTGGAAGCAGTAAGGACATGTCCTTTCTAAGCCACATTCCTTACCTACAGGTTAATAAAGGTAAAAGAGTAAAATTTAAATGAAACAGTAACACTTCATAGACAAACATTAAAATGGTATGATTCTATTTTATCATTATCTAAGTAGATATGTTTTTATTTTCAGATGCAACCAGAAGACAAGGGGAAGATGAGCACCTGCAAGCGCAGCAGTGTGCGCTCGGCTGAGCACAAGTCACGCTAAGTTTACGCGCAGCATAAGTTTACACAATATGTAATCATAAGTTTTGCTGAGAAAATTCAATTCCTTGCTAAAAATCTTTAATGACAAAGACTTATAATTCTGCAAGGAGCTTCATGCAGGCCCACCCTTTTGCCAGAACAGTGACACCAAAACTTTGTCAAGCTCTCTGCTCCTTTTAAGGGAAATAATGTGATAGTGTCTCAGCCTGGGATGAAGAAATATCGTCAGAAAAATTTAAGATGCTCCTGCATCTACCTTATTACTTCCTGCTGCCAGAGCCAGATTAAAGCAGCTCTAAACCCCTGAAGAAACACATGAGCCCTGCTGATAAGTGCTGCCATTTCTACCAGCAGCCCCAAAGCAGCCCAGGGGAAAACTGGAGGAGAAAGGAAAGCCTGTCCCCATTCTCAGGGTCACGTTTCTGCCCCGCATGCTGCTCTCCAACCAGAGAAGCCCCGGCAGGTCTGGGCCAGCAGGCTCCTCTTTCCTTGGCTGCAGCTGCCCCAGCCCTGTGGTGCGATCCCGATGCCCCTCACTCGATGCCCCTCACTTGCCTCGGGAGCTGTGGAGTGCCCACCTGTGAGAGGAAAGAAAAGCACAGTGTCACCTGATGGGTCCGAGGCCAGCGGACGGGGCCACCTGTGCCTCATCAGTTGGGTCTTCTCCCTCCCAACCTCCCCCAGGCACCACCCCTTACAGAATCATAGAGTCACTAAGCTGGAAAAGACCTCTTGGATCACTGAGTCCAAACATTCTTATCTGCCACAAAATCATGTCCCTGAGCACCTCATCCATCCGTCTTTTAAACACCTCCAGGGACAGTGACTCAACCACCTCCCTGGGCAGCCTCTGTCACAGACCAGTAACCCTTTCTGTAAAAACTTTCTTCCTGATATCCAGCCTGAACCTCCTCTGGTGCAACTTGCAGCCATTTCTTCTTGTCCTATCACCTGTGACTTGAGAGAAGAGGCCAGCTCCCTCCTCTCTACAATCTTCTTTCGGGTAGTTATAGAGATTTTTATAGAAATTATAAAAATTACAATTAGTTATAGAATTTTTTTTCCTAATGTCTAGCATAAATCTCCCCTGGTGGAGCTTGGGGCCATTCCCTCTTGTCCTGTCCCCTGTCACTTGGGAGAAGAGGCCATTACCCTCCTCTCCAGAACCTCCTTTCAGGTAGTTATAGAGAGTAATAAGGTCTCCCCTCAGCCTCCTCTTCTCCAGGCTAAACACCCCCAGCTCTCTCAGCTGCTCCTCATAAGACTTGTTCTCCAGCCCCTTCGCCAGCTTTGTTGCTCTTCTCTGGACATGCTCCAGAGCCTCAACATCCTTCTTGTGGTGAGGGGCCCAGAACCAAACACAGGATTCAAGGAGCGGCCTCACCAGTGCAGAGTACAGGGGGAGAATAACCTCCCTGGACCTGCTGGTCACACCGTTTCTGATACAAGCCAGGATGCCATTGGCCTTCTTGGCCACCTGGGCACACTGCTGGCTCATGTTCAGTCGCTGTCAACCAACACCCCCAGGTCCTTCTCCTCCGGGCATCTTTCTAGCCAGACTTCTTCTAGTCTGTAGCTCTGCATAGGGTTGTTGTGCCTCAAGTGCAGGACCCGGCATTTGGCCGCGTTAAAGCTCATGCCATTGGTCTCAGCCCAGTGGTCCAGGCCCTTCAGATCCCTCTGTAGAGCCTCCCTACCCTCCAGCAGCTGTAACGCCACGTCCCCCTCCGCCCACCCCGTCCCTGGAGGCCGCAGCGTCGCCCTTACAGCAGGAAGCGCGCCTGGCCCGGGCAGGACCCCGCCAGCCCCTCCGCCGCCACCTCCTGGAACCACCGTCCCATCCCGCCGGAAGCCGCCACTACTCCGGTCTGGCTGCCGGGAGCGAATTGGGAAAGGGGCGGGGAAAAGGGGGGGCAGTGCCGCGTTTCGGCAGGCCCGGCGGGAACCCACGGCCGCAGCACTATGGTTCCGGGCGCGGGCGGGGCCGCGCTCAGCTGTAGCTGCAGGATGAGAGGGGAGGCAGAGAGGTGCGAGACAGAAGGTGCTGGAAAATAAAACTCTGTACGACTCGTTTTGGAGTTGTAGAAAGCAAGCATCCTTTATCAGACCTGGATAACGCGAGGGAGCGATCTCCATTAATCGTGTGCCACATGACAAGAGCTGGGACAGAATGTATTTCCCACATACGTGCACATGGATAGATTTTCCCAGAAATCTTATGCGTGTGTTGTTACTTTCTAAGGACTCGTCTTAATGTTATGAAATTCACAACAGTCGAAACTCGTGCTACTTTGGAGATTTGGCTCCAGCTCTGCCTGACCTCGGGCTTAAGACAGTGAGAGACTGTGAACAGCAGTGACTGCAGCAGAAGACACATCTGCTCAGGACACATCACACTGCACACAAGATGTTATCATCTTCAAAGAGTGAGCAGCGCCTGGAAAAGACATGATTTTAAAGAAAATATGCTGCCACACGCTCCCAGACTTTCATAGAATCATAGAACAACCGGGTTGGAAGGGACCCATCGGATCTTCTAGTCCAACCATTCCTATCAAACACTAAACCAAGTCCCTCAAGACCTCATCCACCTGTGCCTTAAACACCTCCAGGGAAGGTGAATGAGGTGCTATTTCAAAAAAATAGCACTTGGATGAAACTTTCCTTTGGCTTTAACGAAAAATATTCCTCTTTTTGTGGAATACTTCTACTCCTTGTATCAGGTGGAGCAGCCATCGTTTCACTGCCAGACAATGCACCCCAGCCACTGGCCACCAGATTGGGCTGCGTTGGTGGAAGCTCATGCCCTGCTGGCCTGACCATCGGTGCTGCTGCTGTTCTCAGGGGTCCCTGCCACAAACCCCCGAAGAAAGACATGATAAGCTTTTTATGAGTGACAAGCACTGGGAGGTGCTGATAGCGCTGCTTTTCAGACAAAGATGATCTGTCTACAATGTAAAGAGAAGCTAGTGAGCTAACACAAAACAGGGAATGGCACAGCTGTGTTTCAGGAACAGAAGAAAAAAAAAATGTAAGCCTTTCAGTCAGGCAAGAAGAGACTGGGGAAGAAAAAGAACAACCCAGGGTTAAGAAGAATATAAGAGCAAGAGAGGGGGGAAGATATAAAAATTAATCCTTTGTATTGCATTAGTCACTGCTTCATTAGTAGGTCTCAAGGTCTTGCCTCAATGCCTTGTACAAAGTGACAGAAAGCAATGTTCGTGTTCACGTGCTGCTTGTGCCTTCTGTGGTGTTAAAAGTTGGTTGTTTCTTTTTTTCTGTGGGAAAGAAAACTTTTACCTCAGGGGCGGGACGGGGGACAGAACCCCTGGATTGTTCTGTCTGGAGCTGTCATGTAAAAATTTCTGCCAGCAGCTCCAGAATGCTGCATGATGTTCAAAAGTATTGAATGCCAGCCATATCCCACTCTATTTAGATGCCTTTTTTATGACATTTGGCAACTGCATACTCTGCTTTATCACTCTGCAAATGTGTTCCCATTAAAAAGAAAAAAAAAAAAACCAACCCACCCTCAGCTTTTCAACCTTTGATGTGTGTTTTAATTCCCTTGGTCCCATTCATTTGCTAGACATTCTTCTTCTTTGATCTGTGAGTAATGGTGTTCATTTAGGAGAGGTATTCAGCTGAGCAGGCTTCAATGTTCTATCAAGGAATTTGAATAAATATAATTATTTCTTATTTTCTAATATGGAGTAGCCGAGGGCTGTGGAGGAGAAAAGCACAGGAAGAATTGAATTTCTGGGCTTCCTTTAATAGGAGAGCTTTACAGAGCAGTCAATAAATCTGGGCTTGTTAATGAAATGTTCATGATAGCTATAATTAGGGCCTCTGCTTACTTTATTTTTGAGCTAAAACCACAGTTTTCAATCGACTATTCAATAGTACACTTTTTGTTGCCAAGTCACTGACTTTGTTGATGATAGTTTTTGTGTGAAGTCTGCCTTTTCCCGAGTGGAAAAGCAGGGATGCTGCATAACATCTGTTTAAAACACAACCAGTGTTCAATAGATAGCAGATTTTTGGAGAATGAACCATTTCTATTCGTTGCCAGCAGTGGGAAGAAGATGAAAGTACTTTCCGAACACAGGTAAGCAAAAATATTCTCAACAGTTGTTTACAGATAGGCCTGTTTTGATCATTTTAAACCACGCAGGTCTGTTTGTCCCCTAGGGGACTTAGTCGTAGAGGAGGAATGGCCTGGCAAGATAGTGCCACGTTCTCTCCCAGCCAGCCTCTGCCTAGAAAGACAGAAATGTGCAGGGAGTTTTTTCTGTTGTCTTTTACTGGGACCTGAAGCCTCCCAACCCCTGGAATGCTGCAGGTGGGCCACAGCACTTGCACAAGAACCTTGCAATAACTTCTTTTTTTTTTTGGCTGAGACAGAGTCGCTTGAGTGACTTTGTTCACAGTCACTATCGTATACTACAATATAACCGATTAATTTTTAGTTGCCCCTCCCCCCGGCTTATATTCTTATCCTGTGGTTGTTGGGTTGTTTGTTTTTTTTTTTCTCCCTCGGTCTCTTCAAGCCTGTCTGAAATGCTTATTTTATTTTTTATTTTCCTTCATACACAGTGGGACTATTCCCTGCTTGGTGTTAGCTCACTGGTTTTCCTTTGCATTGCAGACCATAGTCGTCTGAAAAGCAGCGCAAACAGCACCTCCCAGTGCATGCCATTCATGAGCAGGATTTCATGTGTCTTGCCCTAGTACCTGTCTCACGAGGCAGAAACTATGTTTCTCTTGTTAGACGTGGTATTTTAGAGAAAGGGAAAATGACAGAGGAATCGCCGGCTCCAATTCATGATTTTCTATGAGCCCCTTTCCGCAGGGCTCCCATCAAAAGTCAGTATTTCTGGGCACCTAGTGGCGCACCCTCAAAACCAGACAACTCTCAGATCCCTGACACGGTATTTATGACATCGGTGGGGCCCATTCACCCACATTTCGAGGCATGATGCATTTGTCTCTACTTTTTCCTGGCTTTTGTTCACCGAAAAGAAAACACATTAGCAGACCCACGTTACTAACTGCTTCCTGCTGCTGTTATTTAGTGTTTTGTAGCTGCCACGACTAACCAACAAGCCGTTAATCTTGCCTGGCGCTTTGTTACAACGGGAAAAAGACAATGATTTGTGTTGACTTTTGGTCATCGTGTATCATTATTGATTTGAGGGAGGGTGCTGGGGGAAAGCGTTATCTGTTGCTTGCTGATGCTCCGGGAAGGCGGTGTTAGCTCGCAGTCAGTAGAGGGCAATAGAGAAATACGGTTTGTGATACCGAAAGGATTTGAAGCACTGATTATGTGTTTACAGAAAAGAAAAAAGACGAAAAGAAGAGCCAGGAGGATAGGTTGTTCAGTTTACTACTGGAGACCTGACTGTGACAGACCACCAAGAAAACAAAATTTTCAAAGAGAGCGCAGGACACCTTCGGCGGCATCTTCGAGCCTCTCCTTTTTTTATCTCAGAGTTACGCAGGATAACTTAGCCAGAACTTATTGATGACTGCATGTTCAGTGGGCTCGGGAATGGACTGGGAGATGCGGGAGAGCACTCTTTGGAAGGAACAGAAGAGGAGGCATTTCAAAGATCCTGCGGGTGACTGAGGTGAGGAAGCTCACAGCTTCTCTTTCAGGTGAGATAATAGGTATTCCGTCAGCTGTATAAAAGTCACGAGCAAACTGAGTGAGTGATTGAAATTATAAGAGAATTTTGCTTTTTTTCAGGCATAGTGGTGTAAAATTAATTTTGTCTTGGGAAAAAAAAGGATAGCAGTGCTACAAGGATAAGCGTTTCTAAGCATATATTATTTTGGAGACATGCTAAAACTGGTGACCTGTTTTACGTGTAATATTTTATACTAGATCTGTTTGAAATGTGCTCATCATTTGACTAGGTTTATGTGCTATAATTCCTAGATTATAGTTTGCAGAGAAACATATAAAGGAAATCTGACTATTGTTTCTCTTTTTGGAGTGGATTTTTGTTAAGCTTTCAGACAAATGTGACTTGCAGGTTTGGAGAAATTTAATAAGAGACTTTGGATGCACAGTGGGAATGCTTTCAGATATTTCAGAGGCTTTAGTAGCAGAAAGATACTGAGGACTGATAACAAAGAATAGAGCAATAAGAAAAGGAGTTAAGACACAGAAATCAAGGGACTGACAGGGGGTGGGGAAAGAAGTAAAAAACAAGAGTCTAAGTTAGGAAATAAGCATATGAAGCACTTTTCTGTTGCCAAGATCTCAGCTGGTGTCACCACAACACTTAGAAAATATCCTCAGGATGCTGGGAACCATTTAAGCAGTACAGATTATCAGAAGATAAACTTCTGCTTCAGCTGCCACTGGTACCAGAAGTGACCAATAAGAAACACTGGGAAATGAAAGATGAAGAATTGAAGCATTGATGTTCTGGAGATATCACAGAGCAAGTGCAAGGATATCTAGAGGTCAGGCAGGCAGTACCCCTCCAAAACAAGGAAGGTTGATAAATAAGAAGAATAAACACTATTCTAAAAAGTACTGTCACATTTGAAATGCTAATTACAGGAAAGTTATCTAGTGTACTTCTGGAATCTGGATTTATTTTTAATGTGATCTGATAGGTAACGCTATGAAACAGTGATCTGTGCTTTGAATGTCAAAATATGTAAAAAAATAATATAATGATTGTTTGTTTATACACTGTTTAGAACACAGCTTCCTTGCAGTATGTACCTTAGGAAAGTAGAAGATAACATGCACAAAGCATGTCACTATTTTCCGTGGGTTGGCAACATCTATCTGACTAGGAAGGGACTCAATGAGTATCAGAATCCCCCTGATCTTAAAAGTTTCAGTTCCAGTCTCCAATGTTTTGTCCTTTTATTCAATTTCCAATACTCTAGCTCTTCTACACCTGCAAATCCATTCTTTCAAGTGATAATAGAAAATACAGATGGTATTAAACAAAAACCTCAGAGAGAAACATATCTGCAGTTTAAGAAAATCCATACTTGTGTACTAACTCTCCTTTAAAGCGGTTTCTGGTAGAAATTGTTAGTTATTTATCTAAAGTGTGAAGCTCTAGGGCAATAAATGTTCTCTTATAGCTAATACCTGTTCTCAGTGAAATTGGCATGATTGTTGGTGTTTGCTGAAGGGATTTTTTTTCACAGGTCATATATCTACAGATACAATCAAAGGCATTTCTGTAGTTGGGAGCCACACAGTTCAGCAGCTGGGGCTGAGAAATGAGAGCTACTGCTTGTTCAGGTCCAGGCTTTGCTTTGCTTCTGTGTGATTTTTGAGTCTTTGAGTGGGTCCTCAGCCATCCTGCTGCGGCCGAGCTGGGGTCTCTGTGGGTGGGTGGTGGAGCTGAGTGGTATCATGGTTCAGTGTTTGATAGGAACGGTTGGACTCGATGATCTGGTGGGTCTCTTCCAACCTGGTTGTTCTATGATTCTATGATTAGGCTTTTTTTTATGGTGAGCTTATGAAGTGGCCTGCCTGGCATCTTGCTCATGCCAAAGGCTAAGCTTTGAATGCAGATTGCAAGTGTACAAAGAGGTCTCCCTTGCATGAAAGTTATGGGAGAGAACATCATCTGGCCATAACACCCTTCAGTACATAGACAAACATATTCTTGTGCAAGTTCTAGATATGAGTCCTTGTCATCTTAAGTGATAAGAAACTATCCCTTCTTCTTTTACTCAAAATCAACAGTTGTCTAGAAGCGCTGAAATCTCAGGCTGAAGTATCACCTGGGAAGAATATGTCACTGATTAAATGTGTTAATTGTGAAATAGCGCCTTCTGTAGGAATATCAAGGTATACAGCAGTTTGTCCCAAAGGCTGAGGGTCATGTATTGCTGTGCTGCAGCACAAACCAGAGCTGCTATTTTAACCTCTTGCCAAAATAGGAACATTTTACTTTCTGATGAGTCATCTGGGTTTCAGTCAGATCTCGTAAGGCTTCCCCACCCTGTCCTGTGCTGTATAGTCCAACCTCTGCCCTAGAGGCCCTGCTTTCCCAGGCAAAGTATGGGGTGGAACCCTCTTCAGCAGCTGTTGGCTTCGTTCCATAATTAACTTTGAGGACACTGCTAATGAATGATCTGGAGTGTTTTGTCTGTCACTGGAGCTGAACATGCAGCACTTCTAGCCTGTTCTGGCCTGGAGTGTGGCAGAGCAGTGCTGGCAACTGAGTTGGAGTTTGCCACATGCTGTGCTAATGTTACCTTCATCAAGACAGAAAACGAACTAGGTCAACCAGATTAGGCAGGTTAAAGGATTTTCCATATTGGTCATACTTGTGAACGCTATGAGCACTATCATTAAAAAAACCCCCATTTTTTGCCACTCTTTTCTTTCCCCCTTTGGATGCAAAATGGGATAGAGGAAGTCTTCATTTTTTATTTCTTTTTGGGTTTTTTGTTTTTGTTTTTCTAAATTCTGAACAACCTGTTCTAAGGTGGCCCTAGTTGAGCATGAGACTGAACTAGATAACCTCTAGAGGTTTCCAACCTTGCACTGTAATTTTCAACCCTCATGCTGTTATTTTGGATTCTTTTGGGCTCCAAATTACCTGAGAGAGGAAAAAATAATAATAAAACCCACTATTTTAAGATAATTTTCTTCTCTCTCTAACTTATTATTTTAATACATTTCAAAATGAACCAGAAAGAATAAAACATAGATACTTCCAGTAAATAACTGTATCATGGAGTATTTCTTTTGAGCTGCTGGTTTCTGGGTTTTGTGTTTCTGGGTTATGTCATAATGCTTCAACTGTCATGTTCAGGCTGCTCAACAGAATTGTTACTATGCAGAAACTTAGTCAGCTGAGGGCTAAACCATTTGAGGTCTATATTCCCTGCTGCAATCTAAAAGTCGTGTCTCACACCTGTTTAGAGTATCCAAAGTTGTTCCCGTGTCTGAGAAGCTGCTGTCAATGCTGATTCTTCCAATTTTATGCTTTGTGAGTCAGATGGCAAGAAGAGGTGGAAAATGTATTGTGAAATAATATGAACCTGAAAGATGCATGTAAGTTTTTCAGTAACCAATTTTGGCTAAATGCATTCAAAATTAAACTACTTGTCCAGCTGACATCCTTCATTCATCACCTTGCTGAGACTGAGATCTTCAAAGCCATTTAAAACAGCTAGAAAAACATGTCTTCCATTAGCTTTGATTATAAAGTCTGATATAATGCACAGGAGGTCTGAATCTTTAGAGATGACAGTGATGGATATAATTTAGACATAAGAGAGAGGACAGGATTAGACTGATGTTTGGAGTGAACTTTTAAGCCAGAGTTTCACAGTCAAATACGGATGGGTGGTACAGTGTTCCTTGTTTGCTTCAAAACTGCTACTGAGGCACAGTAGTAGCACAGCATAGTTTATCTACACTGGGAAGAGAGCACTTGCTTCTTCATTGCTGGTAATGTAGCATTGCCCCTCCCTGCAAACTTATCCTTTTTTAAAGGGAAAACTGGAATGGAGAGTATGTGACTACTTCATAAGTTTAAAGCAGTTACAGTAAAGTGGAAAAACTCCACATGGCAGTAGACTGCAGTATTTCTGTTATTGTCCTGACTAGTGATGGGAGACAGGGGGCTTTTTCAGTGAGGTTTGTATTATAGCTGCATAATACCTCAATATTGAAAGGAGCTTGCCTTCCCAAATTCAGTCTGCATGCAAGGCGCTCTGCTTTGCTGTGCTCTTCAGAGATTTTGAACAGAAAACAAATTGGCATGCGGTAGATGATTCAACAGAGTACATTTTCCCCCAAAACCCAGAGATTTCTGCGTAAGCATCTTAAGTCAGAAGAAGCTTGAAGTAGTTATTTGTATATGTGTTAAACAAATATCAACATCAGAGTTGTCATTAACTTGCTACTTATTTGAAGTGTGTGGAGGAGCTGATCTCCAGACTTTTCCCAGAAAGCCCATAGCCATATGTATTTGTGTATTTTTGTATTCTTTTCATTATTATTAGATAATGCTAACAGTAGTGTTCATGTGTGTAATTTTAAAGTGGCCAGTCTAATTGCATGGCAGGCAAAACAAACTTTGTCAATAAACACACTCCTCCACTTAAGGCAGTCTGAGATCTCTGCATCCACTGGCACTGTTAAGACAAAGAAGATCTAGCTATCATAAGAGCGTGGGTGAAAGATAGGACAATGGACAGCCTGAAGTCATAAAGGTCCAGACAGAGATGTTCTGGCAGGTCTATGAAGAGCTTGTCATGGTCGTGGTTGTCTCTGTTTCCGTTTCCTTTGCTCTGCCAGCTAAACATCTGCTTGGGTGCTCAGATACCATGGTGGTAGACATACTACCAGAGCCACAGACCCAGCATGCTGCATGTTCATGAAAACATTATTTTTTGAAAGGAACCTCCAAATAAATACAACTTTTGAAAATCCTTGGCGTAGATGACATTGCTATTTCCTTTCCTCACTAACAATAAAAATGGTAGGATATAGGTTTCTTCCTCTGACTTTAGTTTGTTTCATTCTGCTGTTGCTATCAGAAGTAGTTTGAAAGGCTTCAAACATCTTCCATATATTAAGTATAGCACATTTGTGCACTGGTCTTTCTGTGCACCTATTGAGACTTTTGTTCCGTTGTCATCAGTACTAAAGGCAGGGAAAGGGCCTTGGAATATGAGCCAAATGTGTCTTTGGTCTGTTAAGGCCACCAGTTTACTAGCGTGACCTTTGTGAAACCAGGGATATAAAGTGCAGCTTTGAAAGTCCTGGTCAGCAGCTAACTGCTGCAATGCCAGTTGGCGAGCTATTCTTCCTTCTTCTCTAATATACGAAGCCTTCTGCCTGAATAGCTTCTATTCTGCATCTCTGCTGCAGTGTCACGTTTTGAGGTCTGATCCTCACACAGAACTCTGTGGCTATTGTTACTTTTTATAGAGTATGCTATTTATTTATATCTCTGTTTGAATATTTATGGTGGTCACCACTGGAAAGTTAGTATTGAGCACTAGCTTCCCACAGAAGGCATTACTGCCTCCAAGGGCATTACCCCTGCAAGATAACTGCACAGAATACAGAAACAACTGTTACCTCTTTATCATAAGTACCTTATGAGTTTATTCCTTGTTTTGGTATCTTGAATTGCTTCACCATGCTGTTCTCTGAACAGTGGTGCCTGGAGCAAATTGAACTGGCACACTGGCAGTCTGTGACATCCCGGCATATGACATGCCTGGAAGGCAAACTAAGCCAAAGTGGAGGGAATCAGATAGAACTGGATGCAAGGAATGCATCCACTAGAGATGGACAATTCTTCTTCAGACTCCACTGATCATAAAAGCTTGCTTTAACTTCTGTTGCAGCCCTCAGGAAATGGAAAAATCATCCTTTTCCACCTTACAGTTCCTTCATGAGATACAAAAGTACTGAATACTTTTTTCAGACCTATCCTACCATCTACTCTGAGAGAAATTTTCTAACAGGTTTATTTGGGCTAGGTTCCATTAATAGATGGTGGAAGCGCAGAAGAGCTCAAAATTCAGACAGGGATGCAGGGATATTGTTTATGTCTTCCTGGCATGAGGTAGGAAGCACCTTTGATGCACTGCTTGCCAGGAATTGGAGACAAGCAGTGTGAAGACAGAACAACACCATTTGAATCTCCAGTATCACTGATATATACAGAAGTATAGTAAAGACACTAAATAACAGCAATCCTGTTAACAAAGGGTGAGTGAGGTGTGTGGGACTTGTGGGTCAGGACAGCGGTTTCTTCCCTGGCTGATATGTTTGATCTGACATTGTTGAAGGGGTGATGGAAGAGAAACAAGGAAGTTATCCTTTAAGTACTTAATTTGGAAGGCATTAGAACTGGAATCCCCTCTCTATGCTATTGCAGAATGGGACTTCCCACCTTGGCATCATCCAGTTGTTGAACTCTCTAGGACCCACGGGTCTTTAGAAAACATATGTCAACCCTGCTCTGCTCTGGTGCTTTACTGGGGAGAAAGAACAACCCTTATAGAAAGTGGAAAATGAGTGCTGCTTTGCTAATGTGTCTGCCTTCAGGAGCTGGTGCAGGTAGAGTCCCACTCCCCTCTCAGGTGGAAGTCAGGCCAGAGTGCATAGGAAGACACCAGACAAGGTTGGGTATCAAAGTTATACCTTAACAATCCTGATGCCAGTAGTATCATGGCAAAACTGGGCTGTAGCATCGTAATACAGACTGCTGCTATTGAGATGGGAAATATCTACAGTGTAGAATCTGTTAGTTTTCCTGTAAAACACTTTTATTGCTGTGATGTTGCCAGTCATGCAGGCAACCCTTCCTGCCAACCATTTCCTCTTTTTCATTAATGTGCAGTAATTGCTTTCCTGTTCCTTTGCATTAAATCTAAAGGGTACTCATGACATTCACAGGTACAGTTCAATAAACTCCTTCATCCTTCCACTCCCAAGGGTGTTCCATTTTGAGAAACGCTCTAGGAACACACAGGAGTTGAGCGTGAATAGAGGCAATCTCCTGCCAGCAGATCTATGCCCTTAATTTTTCCCTTGGACTGTTGTCTGAATTTAGCAAGCCTTTGGAATCTTTCCTGGATGAGCAGTTCTGGATTATTCACTATTTTTTTGTGACCTGAAGTGAGAATAAAAATGAGTTTAGGACTCTGAGTTCAAATTCAAACCTAGGCCTACCCATTGTGATCCCAGAACTCTGTATTTGAATTTGGCCTTACACAGATTATAATCCAGCAACAGAATTAGGTTTTGAATCTGAATGGCATCTGGGTTCTATGATACTCATGCATATATATTGGCTTAGTGCTTGTAGTGTGTTTACAGCCTCCTATTCATTTCTGACTAGTGGCATTTTCCTGTTCAGCTACAGTGGAAGAAGACGCTGTTAGTACTGGGTTTGATACCTTATAATGGTAACTAAATCTGCAGATGTAGAAGCATGATAAACATGCAGACATGGGGTTCCGGAATGAGTTCATTTTAAAACAGTCTGTTGGAATGGGCAAAGAAAGAATTTATGTAGGTTTGTGACTGTAGTCACTGACTGTTCACTTTGAGAAAAGCAGACCTGTGATTTTTCAGTCCTCAAACACTTGGTAAATTTGACTTAAATCGTAAGGTCCAAAGACAAACTGAGTTTTTCAAGTGTCTGATTATCAACAGGTATTGGTGCACCTACAGTTGAAAGTATGTAAGGAAAGAAAAACAATCTCCTATTCTAGTGCTGAAAAGGTTAATGAGGACCTTAGTGGAGAAAACAAAAAAAGCTGCAGAAGTTGTTTTTATTTTTTTCAGTCTCTTTACTGTCTGCCTTTACATGAGTGCTAAAAATTTCGTATAATACATTTTAAAGTCCAATTTAAGAAACTGAACATGCAATACTAAATTTGGAAAATTGCAGCTCTATTTTCTGACACGATCTTACATTTGTGACTAAGGGAAAACTTGATTATTTCAGTGGATTTCTGGAGAAGTAGATGTGAATCTCACTTTATCCTTTCTCATTTTAAAAGATTGACTTGGAAACCTTCAGTTTCAAAGAAGGTAAAAGTGTCAGGGTGAGTTCATCAGGAACAGATGGGTATTCTAGGAAAAGCCTCCAATTTGATAAAATTACAGAAAAAAAATCACATGACTGGTAGGAGACAAAGTATCTTTGTTGTGGAAGTTTGCTGGTCCCACTGCAGTTGATGCTACTTTGGGAATTAGCTTCAGCTGAGATTAGGAGTTTGGTTTTAGAGTGGTGTGAGTGTTGAAGATGAAGACACTATTAAAGCTGTATCTGCTTCTCAGCAATGAACTGATGTTCTTTTTGTCTTAAGTTTAATGCTCTTTTAATGAGAAGAGTCCTTGATTTACATCAAATGCTGCTCAACTATTCTTGCCGAAGCATTAAGCTGATGTTTCACTACTCTTTGTGGAGCCACCAAAAACACCAAGCAAAAATTAAAAAAAAAAGGAAACCCAGAGAACTTCTTCCCCCCTGCCATATTGATTCAAGTGCAGTGGCTGGTGCTGAATGTGCTTGTCCTCCCCTCTTGAAGCTCCAGAAGGTACTGACCATTGCAGGTGGGTCATCCAACAACTCACTTTCTGACCATTGTCAATGCTTCTTCATAGATCAGCCAACAACTGCCACCTGCTTCCTTGTCTTCTGGAATAAACAGTTTAATCTGAAAAGAGCGTTGTGAAAGGCCAAAGTTGTACCCCTAGCCTGTCCCACTGATATAGAGGAAATCACATTTTCTTGATGCTTATAGTATGAAAGTAGCAGCAGTTACTATGGAAATAGTCAATTTATGAAAGAAGTTTTGAGAAGGCTGAACATCACCACTAATCTAAGAGATTGTAGTCAAGACAAAAGGTTAAATTTGTAGATGTGCTAATCAGGAGACAACTGTGTTTCTGATAATGTAAGGATAAATACAAAGAAATTCTATTTAATAAAAATGCTGTGGTCCTGGCTAATCCCTTGAACTTATTATTTTGAATGCATAATGCAGATTAGATATGGTATAAATCCACCGGTTTCTGTCCCAATAGGTGTAAAATTAATGGATATAAATAGGAACTATGTCCTGGAAAGGCTCTTTCAAATACTTCCTTAAAATGTTTTTGGAGAGTTATTTTTTTCACACGCCCTTTTTGGAGACTTCACTGGGTTTTGTTTTGTATTTTGCAAGCACTGATGTCCTCTCTGTCCTTTTCTTTGTGCTCAACACATTTTCTGAAGTGCAGAAATGACTATGGTTCTTCACATTTATCCTTAAATGTGCTAAAAATGTTATCAGCAAATAGAGAAAAGGCTTTGTTATTTCCACTGTACTTCCTCTGTTGATTGACCGTGCCAAGACAAAGTGAATAATACAGTACAGCCATCATCTGCAAACAGGAATGTTAGGGCCAGATCCCCTGTCCATACCAAGTATCAAATCTTCAGGAAAAAGATGCATCTTACCACACAGTCTGCAATATAGTATTTTTATTACATTTGTCAGCTTTAGAGCACTGAAAACCCATCTGACAAACTCTGTCTTAACAGCTAGTAACAATTTTATTATAATTCCACAGTTTGGCCTATGTTATTTCACAAAAGCCTTAGTTATTCTTAATTAAAGCTCCTGTTGGTTGTATTTATACGACCACTAGCTATTCAGATAATCTTGGACCCTACCTTCTACTGTTTATTTATTTTTGCTTAATTGTACTCTGCATTAGTGCAAAAGCCTTTATCTGTATAATTAGTTTTACTTGAATTTTTTAATGAAGACTGTATGTGAAAAAAATGGAATAGTAAATATTGTCCCCCAAAATGACACCAGTAATATTAAAGCAGTAAAAATATTACCACCACACTATTCATGGAACAGCTAAAGGGCATTCTGTAACCAGTCAATGTAAGCAACAGGTCTGGGCAATTGTAGAGTGTTTTGAGCTCCAACTTGAAGGCTGTAGCTTTGCCCTAACCCTTTTATCTGGGAGACCTCTTGAGATACTCATAGGCTAATTGTTAGGTCCCTTCTTTATACCCTAAATGTGTATGTGGCATGTATAGTGCTTCCACTCCTCCCATCCTATTGTTGCTCTTTAACTTGAGTAACACTTCTCTCACTTGGAGATGTCGGCCTCAAGGCGTTTCTAGGCAGTAGTCTTATCCTTATTTAGCACTTTGAATGCTGGGCTAAATAACTCTGTATGTATCTTTGGATGAAGGGTCTCCCTTTACTCATTTTAGAAGCTGTTGTCTGCACTTTTACCCATCTGAGTTGATCTTTCTTGAATGTATATAGAGTTTCAGGTGAAGTACAACTCACACTTTGGACTTGATCACAGATGTTTCTCAGTTTTTACTGAAAACGTCTGTCCTCATGTTCTACAGTCTCACTTACTTTTTTCACCATGTTACCCATCGAGTCATCCTCTCATTGGCAACTACAGTCCTCATTTGTCTCTACATGGTCATGTCCTAGGTCACATTTGAATTTTCTGCACGTGACCTTACTGTTTACTACACTTCTATGACTCTCATCATCAAGCAATCCTATTTGTATAATTTCACTACTCTTCTGTATTGATGGTACAAGAGTTCTGAGGTATTATTCTACCTGGGTGACAATGATCAAGAGCTATGAAAGGACAGCATAAGCCCTGGGATGGATCCTGAAGACCCTCACTACTAATCTCAATTGACTTGGTGACTCCCTTCTTAATGGCACTTGCCTGTTACTACTACCTTTCAGCTGTTGTTTAAGCACCAAAAAAGTCTTCTCCCTAGTCCTCAGATTTCTTAATAAAGTATAAAGTGTCATATGCAGTCCTAAAGTCCTGAAAGATGAGATAAATTACACTTCATCTGTTCAGAAAATCATTCAGCTCATCAAAGAAAACTATATGCATAGTTGGTGTGGTGTGCCTTTGCTAACTTGCTGCTGCATTTTATCTCATTTTTTATTTCTCTCTTGTCTTTATATATTGTCTCCCGCAAAATGTATTTTAGGACCTGTCAGACTAATGAGGTCAAATGAAACAGCTTGTGATTTCCCTGCCTTCTCTTCCTATTTTTCTTCACATGTGTTTTTTTAAGTAATGAAGTCATGTTTACTATTTTTCAGCTTCACTTCCACCATGCTGGTGCTATTAAATACACTTGTAAGTGGACCAGCATTACCCACATCAGAAAATTTCAGAAGCCACAGATAGTGATTAACCAGACTTCAAGCTTGATGTATTTACATTTTGAGTCAAATTTTTTTCTTAGCTGTGGTAGTTTCTATTTGCGTGCTCATATTCTCATTATTTGCCCTATCTTTGTCTCTAAATTCAACTTAAAATTTTTTAGTGAAAACTGTGGCAAAATACTTATTCAGGGACTTTCCTTGTGTTGCCTTTCATCTGTACTCCATCTGCCCACCACAGTGACACAGCATTTTCCCTTGTTTTCTTTTATTTATACTATCAAAGAGCTTTTTACTATTTGTTTTCATATTCTTTGCAAGACATGACTCATTTGGGTTCTTGGCAGTGCAAACTCTGTCTCTGTACTTCTGACCTTTCAGATGTTTTTAGTTTGTACCTTTGGCATTCTCTGTGGACTCTGCTTGTTTCCAGTTTCTTCTTTTTGACATGGATATTCATTCAGGTTAGACCTGGGATCTCTTCTTACAAGGTCCTGCTAGTTGCTTGCTGTCACTTTGTAAAAGTTACTTGTTCAATTTACTGTCCCTTTTCTTTGCTATGGAACTTTACAGAACCTAAATGTCATTTTTATTGTCCTACAATGCTTTACTCCACTAGTGCCGTTCTTAAGTACCTATGCCTACCTTGCTTCTCTATTACATAGATAATCCTACTCATGTCATAATAAAAGCTATGAAGATTATTTGTGTGAGAAAGACATTGTGGATCAGGGTCTATGTGCCTCAAAATACTTTCACATTGCAGCATCTTCTTACAATTTCTTCATCTTTCTTAAATGAACGGTAAAAACTGTTTAAGAGATACTCGTGCAGTATCAAAAGACTTGCAGAATAGTTTGGAAGATGAAACTGCTCGGAAATTGAAGGATGGAGAGATTTGTGTGGTGCGGAGTATGTCTCTAATAGCCATTTTGGCTCTTGACTCAGGTTTTACTTCTGTTGTTTTAAGTATTAATATTATTAGATATTCTTTGAGTACCCTGGTGATTTGCAAATGTACAAATACTGTACCAAGTAACTGCATATTACTTAGATTTTTGTCTTGTGTCTAGATATGTCATGTCTCTTTTGTATTGATACTGGCAAAACATACTCAGCAGCAGACTCCACCCCAAAGAGATTGCAACTGAAATATGTAAATTGCATTCAGGGCCAAGGGAAGCAAACACTTTTTTTTGGTCACTGTGAAATGTGGGAAATAAGCCAGAGTCACTCATCTAGTGCATGATGAGTAGTTCAGCCCAGTCTCCTCGACTCCTCGGTCTCTTTCTCAGTTTCAGGAAGATTTTTCCTATTTTTACTTACTGTAGTCAGAAATAGAAATAGGAAAATTTCAGTAGGATACTGAGAATGAAAAGAAATAAAATTTCATTTATTTTCCTAGTGTTTCACTTACTTTAATAATGTGCCACTCTATGGCAAAGTAGTTGGTAGAAGGAGAAAGCATGATACATTCTCTACTGGTGCCATTGCATTTTTTAGCCAATCTAGTAGGAGAATGTATATTAGCTATTCATCTGTTATAGTAAGAAGTCAATGGGTGGGTCAAAAGCTGATTTGCCTGCTAAATTTTGAGCAGTAGACATGAAATTCCTGGACAAAGAAGTAGATGACAATGCAGAAAATATTTTTTGGTTTATAAAATTCTTCCTTTTAGATTGACCCTATTCATCAGTACTGTTGCAAACAATTTTGAGAAGATATCAGGAAGTCTCAGTGCATTTAGATCTTCAGATTACTTGGTGAGCTGCACAAATGTGACCTGAATTATGACTCTCCTGTGGTTTCTAATTATAAATACTTTTTCCACTACAAATAAATTATGAAATGCATTTAAAAGCATGAGTTAAAGAAAAAACATTTTTTTTCAGTCTAATGGACACAGCTACTTTGAATAGTGTCTTTTTTTTATGGGAATCAAAAAACCCCACCCCTTCAAGTCTCTTCCATCTATTTACTTCAGCAGCAGCTCAGTGATTCTAAGTTTGATGAATGAAGCTTAGCTGGACTGACACTCCCATGTGTGTCAGAAAGATTCAGGAGAGATTAGTGAGGAATCTGTGTGTGATTCAGTACTTAACTGCTGTGTCACCTTCCCAGCAAAGCAAGATCCTGGGTCACAGGGAAGGAAAGGAAAGAGGATTTTGTTTCGAAGAGTGTCATCTCATGTAAGTACGAAGCTGTTACTTCCCTCTCTGGCAGTGAAGCTCTGTATTGCATTTACCAAAAGAACAGCAACGAATGGGAGCAGAATTGCTCACATAATGTTACATTAAAGAGTTTCAAAGACGTTCTGATCAAGATGGCACTCAGGCTGTGGATATCTACAGAATTGTTAGGTACCAGCACAGTGTTGTAAAGAGCACTGCAAGGATGGTTTCCACTGGCACTATTGTTGCAGTTACTCACCCAACAAATCTTGTGCTCAGTAATTAATCTCAAAACAAACAAAAAAAAATTACAAATAATTTTACAACTGGAAATGTTTTTTCTCCCTCATCTCTGCTCTATTATAAAATAACCAGCACAAATCTTTGCTTTGTTCTCTCATTCTGATTGTTTTTTTAAGGGAAGAAAGAGGTAGGTATTCAAGCAATTAGAAAGTTTTTCAACAAGAATGTGGAAGAAGTAGGTTAAATGGGGATGATAAATCATGGTAGTGAAAAGCTTCCTTCCAGTGTATGTGCTGGCTTTTTGGTTAAGATTTTCAGAAAACAGGATCTTAGACTTAGGCTTTGTGCTCCTGTATGAGCTTTTCAGGAAAACAATTCTACTATATCAAGGACACTCCCTCTGTTAACAGCTTGTTAGAGTAGTGTGTGTTGGTTTAAAATATAGAGAGACAAAAATAACTGCTTTAATTTTCAGACATATTAAAATATACAGGTCATTGGTTGAAAAAAACTTTTCTTTTTATGCTTGTTTGTTAAAAAGGATTCATATTTTTGTCTTGACTTAAATATCTGTGTTGATTTTTCTTAGCTGTGGAGAAAGAACTACAATACAAATAATGTGGCATAGCTATTTACTCAGCAGTCTGTCCAAACAAACTGACCTGATTAAGGTGAAAATTTTTCATTGCAGCAGTTTTCTATTCATTCATTAGGACTTCTGTAGTGAAAGACATGTTCTTTTTGCAGGTTTATTTTAACAAAAATCAAAACCACCTCAACCCCCAAATATTCAACCACAAATTCTAATTATTTTTAATTACAAAAGGCTGCATAATATCTTCTGAGTATTATAGCTGAGATGCTTTTTGCTCCTCTTCTACTTAGGGGCCCGTTTTCCTGTCTGGACCTAATCTTGTGTGGCATGACTCTATCTCTGCTTTATGGCTATGGACATAGCCTGTTCTCTGATGTATTGAGAGAGATACAGTCTAATAATGTAACTACGCAAGGGAATGAGAATATGAGTCACTCAGACTTTAATGTGAGGACCAAAAGCTTGTATTTAAAGCTCCTCTGTAAAATTGAATTCTCTGCAAAGAAAAAAAAAACAAAATAGCACAAGTATTTTTAGTTACCTCTATGAACCTGCTTCTCATTTACTGTTGAATACAAATGGTGACTTCAGTAAAATTAGTTCACAGGAAATAAGCTTAGAATTTGTGCTGAGCAGAAACCTAGTGATGCGCATGAAAGGCTCAGTCTGAATTTATATACAAATGACTGCATCTGATAGAAGGAAGAGAGGGTGATGGTGAGTTAAGAACACGTTGGGCTATTGGTATTCTTCAGTGATACTCTATTTGTATGGAGAACTTTTTTTGTTGATGGCTCTATTAATCCTTTCTCTCAGTTCTTAGTATTTTGAGACAAAAAGCATTTTTTACACAAGTGGTATATATGTGGGAGACCCACACAACTGAAATCCATCTGTGAACTGCAGTGTCAGCTTGACATCAATTACTGTCCATGGCTTTAGGATTGGTATTTTTAAGCATCAAACAACAAGCAGAGGTTGTATTTCAAAGCTTTGAAACCAGCTACTGGTTGAAAGTTCTCCAATTTGGGTAGAATATTCTCAGCTTGAATTGCTTAATCAGTGTTCTGTTTTCACTTCATTGGCAAAAATAATATAAAAATAAAGCTTCTCTATTAACAAATTGTTTGTCATTTCCAAGCTGGCTGCAGAGGTCTGTGCAGTCATGTCTACTGAGTTGCTAAATCTTTATGCCTCCTCCTCTTTAGAGAGTAATTAAGCTTAGAAGCATTAGCCTCTACAGGGCTGATAGGATGGCTTGTTTTAAAACATGTCAAAACTGTTGGACAGCAGCTTGTTAAAATTTTCCACATTGTGGATCATTCTGAATGACTGGGCATAAATTAGTGCCAGTTCTGTAGTTGTTATTTTTAGCGCAAGTTGCAAAGATACTTACACATCATAATTGAGCCTTTAGACTGAGGTCAGCACAGGTATTTAGTGCATCCGAGCTCTTTTAATGTTTTTTTTTTTTTAACCTAAAATCTTTTATATAGTCTGTCACTTAGAAATCTGTGTAACTCTGTGCTACTACAGGACTGTTGAGAAACTGTTTTTCAGAAAGGCTTCATTGGCTTTTGCTCAACTTGACAATGTCACTGCTTCTATAGCACAGATTTGTACCATAGCAGTGTAGTTCACCTCTAGCTCTGCAAGAGTCTGTTAACTAGAAGCTAGCTTTGCAGACCAGCACTTCAGACCAAATGAGTTTGCTGATGGTTCCTGGCCACCCATAGAACAAAAGATGAGTGTGCATAGACCTATGCCCACCATGCCCTTCATCAGGTGACCTTAAATGCATCCCATTTGTACCCTGCTGTTTCATCTGCTTTAACATAGCAAGTGACCTGTGTCTTGGACAGGGTACAGAGCAGCTGCACCTTTCAACTGATGTGGCCTCTGACCAAAGGGACAGGTGAGGGCAGCCTGTTGAAACCCCCTGTGCTAGAATTCACTTGAGCTTGTCCCTTTGGTGAGACAAGGGGAGTGAGAGATGGAGGAGGGGACTAACCATCCTCCTTGCCTCCCTTCTATTTCACAGGTATTAGTTCCTATCAAGGAAAAAGGAGGGAACCAGCCCATTCTCACAGGAAGAGCTTTTTGCATTCTGACATTGTATGCACCATGTGTGGGTGTGGGTTACGTCTTTCCTCTCATCCCCTCCATTTTACCACAGACTCTCCTCTTTTCCTTTAACTAAGTTTTCAGAGCTCAGCAGCGAAGGTGCAGGCCCACGTTCTGCCAGAATAAGACTTGACATTTTGTTAACAATAGAGAGAATTGGACTCTAGTAT
Source organism: Coccyzus lansbergi (assembly GCA_033558105.1). Lineage (NCBI taxonomy): Eukaryota > Metazoa > Chordata > Aves > Cuculiformes > Coccyzidae > Coccyzus > Coccyzus lansbergi. Next base: position 2,303,003 of record JAUMJK010000305.1, on the reverse strand, counting down.
CCAAAGGTAGATTTTGGGTCTTTTTTTTTGAATACTATACTCCAAGTTAAATCATTTTATTGTCTGATTGATTCATAGGTAAGAGTATATTATAGTTATTATATTTTGAGCTTTAAGTATTTACTGCAATTTCCAAGAAAAGTTCCCCTTAAAAAAGCCATAAGCTACTGACCAACATGTAGAAATGGTTTAGCAATTTATTTTTATAATGGAGAGAGTCCAAAGGAAAAAAACCCCATGGCCTACTGGGACAATTTATAAGAAAATATAGCAGTAAAATTGTCAGATAAGTGATAAAATATAATTCACCCCTGTCTAAATTGTTATTTTCAGATTTTCAGCATTTCTTAATTTGATTTTCAGGTGAGGATCTGATGTCAGAATAAACAAAAAAAAGTGCCCGAGACTGCTCAGCCATTTGCTGTGGTGTTGTTCCCACATGAGGACCTTATATCATCATCCTTCAAATGTCTTCCCTCCTGTGGTAAGTTTTTCAGACATACAATCTTCCTCTGTGTCAGGAGTTTTAAGAAAAGAAATTGAGGTGAGTTCTGAAAAGCCCAGCTCTAGTCCTACCTTTTGGTGGCAGAACTAGTATCTATAGTCAGTAAACCTAGTTGTATTCATGTTGTAAGGTTTGGTAAGACTCTAGTAATTACCACACAGATAAATTACAGATTTCACTAACTGTAGTTTGTATTATCTCCATCTCTATGAAGTGGAACACATTTGCACAGTGTGTAAAATCTGTCTGTTTGTGTTATTATCTGAAATTAACTTCTTTAAATGCTGGCATTTGTATTTGCAGCTTGTGGCTTTCAAAGTTATGTCAGTCCCTCTTAATAATTTTTTAGAAAGAGCCTCTCATCCAATATTAAAAACAAACAAACAAACAAAAATGCATTAATAATTCTGGCAACTAACCTTTGGAATGGAGACCTAATTAGTTCTTATTGAGCTTGGTCCAAAGATCATTGAAGTAATTTGGAGTCTTTCCATTAAAGTTAATTGACTCTAGAGCAAAGTTATTTCTCAGGCACATTGGTTTAGCAACATAGGGTAGCAAACAGACACCCTGTCACCAATCAACAACATCACCCACAGACAGAGTGCATTAGGTGTTCTTTGTGACGTTGTTTCTGGGGCAGACGTCACCTAAGTTGAAGATGCCCCAGCATACAGAGGACACAACAGAAACTCTGTGCCCTGGGTACCTATTTATTTGGCAGTCACCAAAGCCTGCAGGTTTCACTCATTCCAGCTTCACTGCAGAGCTTTCATCAGAAGTGTCAACATTAACAAGATTTTAAACTGCAGGCGAATATAGAACATCATTTGATCCTGGCAAAGAACTGTTTGCCTCAGCACTTGTGGGATAATGTAGAGTAAGCAGCAAATCATTGATGAATCTGTAATGCAACACCAATCCCAGGAGTGCGCAAGCAAAATTGCTGCAAAGAAGAGGGAAAGACACCAAAAGTGATTAAATGCAGCGATACATTCAGACCTCGGGAGACCTCTAGGGAGACTCTTCTTTTAAAAGAAAAATTTAACAGGAAAAAAAAGAAGAAGAGGTATAGAATTATGTACTTAACCCTTTCATTCTGGCTTGATAAAAAAACATAATGAGCCCGCAGATGCTGAGTGTTCACTGAACCTTAACTGGCCTGGAATCATCCTAGCAGTATCTCTAGTTTTATGCTTGTGGTAATGTTGACTTCTGCATATTATCCATGAGATTCCACAGAAACATTTGTATATTTTATCAGCCAATTAATTTTTGTCACCATTAAGTAATGTTATTTGCTTTTACAGTCCATAGAGATAAGTGGTAAATATAGGCTAAAATTTGTACATTTAAGAAATGTGGCAAATACACTAACATTATCCAGCAATATTCAAGTGCAGATTAGAGAAATTCAGTGGAATTACATTTTCAAAATGGCACAACACATCTGTTGACACAAGCACTTGATGCTTTGGGCTAGTATTTCAGTGGATGCTTACTTGCTCCCCATCTACGTTTTGTGTTGCATCTGACTGCCATAGTTCAAATATAGATCCAGTGGGGTCAGTGCAGGTTCTTCCATAGTAGCAGTTGGGACTTGTGCTTAAGACCTTGGTGCCTGCGAGATCCCTGCTCAGTTTCTGTCTGTGTTAGATGTCTGCTTTGGGAACATAGGTGAGTCACTCTTGGGCCAGTTACAACAGGGCTAATAGAGCCTTAGCTGATAGATAGTCTGCTTTGCAATGGGGCTTTGTTTCCTACTGTGTACCTAGGAGGTAGGATTCCAATTCCATTTGGTGCCCTGTGTTACTTAATATAAATTCAGTTTAGTCAGTTTCAAATAATGACATCAAGATAAAAATTCTCCCAATCTCGTTAATTATCCTCAGATTATTCTACTCCCTTTGCAAATTTATTTTGGAGACTAAGCAAGGTTATACTGCGGTATTACATACAGTCATCTGTTTCAATTAGAGTAAAACAGTTGCAAAGCTCTGGCTAATAGTCATATGAAGTTGAGATTAGAGAGTACATTCCACCTACTGATACCAAAAATACCAAGTTACTGTATCAGAAATAAACATTCATTTAAAGAAAACAAAGAAGCTTTTAAGTGATCATTCTGAAAATTTCAATGGCATTTTGCAGTCATTTGCATTGCATAATTGGTGCTTTCTCTTAAATATACTTCTCTATTGTTTAAAATTAAGTTGCCTTTTACTTTGCATTGGCTCTTGGTTTTAGACGTAGGTGGGGGTGGTTGTTAGTCTTTTGTCATTTGCAGCAGTGGGGATATATTGGCCTAAGATGATGCAAGAATCTTTAGCTTCATGTTTACATCCAGGCCAGTGAACTTCCAAAAGAATTTAAGTCTCTAAGGGACCATCAGAAAAGTAGTGGGCAGTGTAGATGAGCAAAGAAACCCATGTGTGGGCAATGCAGCCCTGAGTGTTCCGCAACAAAAAGGTCCCATGAGGCTTTTCAAATCTGTAATAAAGCACTTGCCTAAGGGATTATGCAAAAAGGAAGAAGAGAACCTACTCTTTTCTATTTTTTTTGGACTCACAAAAGAGAACATTCACTCCCAGACATAACTAAGATGGAGGAGAATGTCAACATATAATTAGCACCATGATTTGTTGTGAGGATTTGTACTTGTTTCCAGAGAAATATGTGGAGCCTCTTGTAAATGCCAGGTAATAACAATCTGCCCTGTAGATAATAGATGGTGCCTGAGGCACATTTCCCCACATTTAGTGAATTCTCCTTTTGTTTATTTTACCATAAGGTTTAGTTTTATTCTACTAACTACTGAGAACAATATCTTCGTAATGTCAGAGAACAATACCTTCTTAATAAGTATGCAGATGTTAATAACACAGTAACGCTAATGATTTTTGCTAAGTGTAGGGTAAAAAAAAGTGTGTCACTATCATCCTGTGGTTGGAGATATTTTAAAGTTGGTGGACTGGTCATACTGATTTTGAAAAACAATACTTTTAGTTTTGTTCCACATAATGTAACTCATGGAAAATGGTCTCCAAATCTATCTGGACTACACTTTTGCTTGTTTGAAAGCCTATGCGCTATGTTTAAGAGTCTTGCTCTATGCTCTCAGCTGAGATTGAGATGTGGTCATTTTTCTCGTAATTTTGTTTTTAAGGTTCCAGATCAGGAACAGGTAAAGGTTACAGGACTTATACATGTATTCAAGTACATAAGTAGACCTTCTGAAATCAGTGAATAAAGTGATTGATGTCAATGGAAAAACTCTCACTTCAGTGAGGCCAGAACTAACCACATTTTCCAATGGAACAGTTTTGGGGCAAGGGAAGAAAAGGAGTTTGGTTTAATAGTGAATGAAGAGTAGTCAATATTTTAATGTTTTATAACAGATAAAGTGCAGATCTCCAGGGATAACTACCAGAAATAATTATTTCATTATTGTAAAAATGTCTGGTTTAGTAATGCTGATTTTTTATTTTGTCCTGACGTTTACGTTATATATTAATGTTAATCATATTATTATGATGACAAGAAAAGTAATATAAAGTGGTTTAGATAGTGTTTAGATACAGTTGATGTAAAGCATCTTCCTATATCACTCCAAAACCATTCAGTCACATAAAAATAAATTGTTTTGTCATTCCCAAAATGCTTTCAGTTTAGATTCCTGAGTCTCCTCTCTTCAAAATCTTTGTTTCATGTGAAACTGAAGTAGTGGCATTCTTTATGATTTAGAACATAATCAGATTCTGAAGGATCAGGATTTCCTGAAGAATAGAAATTTCAGTCTTGACCATCTCTAAATGCAGCAAGTGCTTACCAACTCAATGCAAAGATGGGTACTAAAGTGCAATGCAGATTTGGAGCTTAGCAGTCTAATGTTATTCCTAACCAAAATGACATGAACATATGATCATATTGCTGGTCAAATACCTTGCCTGTGATGCCTTGATTTTTCAGAAGATAATGACAATTCTTACACTTGCATGTACTCAGACACTCCTCCTCATTTCTGGTTGACAAGATTTTTTAAATAGAACCCAAGCTTTTGTAGAAAATAGCATGTTTCTTATCCTCCTTCTGCACTTGAAAAAAACTTCATGACCTACAGTCAAAAATAAATCATAGTCACAACTAAGTGATAAGTAGTTTTGCTATTAAAAACTTCCATTATAGATTGATGTGTGATATAGCCTTTTTTATTTACCCTTTTATCTGCTTCAACTTATTTCTTAATTTCTTGGCAGAGCTCAATATGCCAACAACTCTTCACCCCCTTACTTGGTAACTTTACATACAGAACTACAGTGTTTGGTTTTATTTTGTTGTAGTGGTGATTGGCCGAGATTGACTCTGTCTTTACACTATTTCATCTGAATATAAAGCCCTCAGTTTAAGTAGACTACATCCCAGCTGATATACGTGGCTACAAGGACTTTGGGACATTTCATCACACATTGAAAGTATTGAACTCTTGGGTAACACAAAAGCCTGGCTGGTGGTAACATCCTTAAAATGTTTCTGCTTGTTTCCAAAAATATCTGTGTTATCAGAAGTTTTGTTCACACAAAATCATGAGAGTCCTTTTTTCAAGCAGGGCTGATTATGGTGTAATAACGACCTCCAGCTGTTTGATGGGAACCTTTCACATGCAGGCTGAGTGGCAAGTAGCAATGTTAACCTTCCTGCACTGTTGCAATGGACCTTGAAAATCTGCTAAGCCCGGGAGGACAAGGAAGGTCAAAGAAAGGCAGGATGTAAAAAATAATATTAACACATCATAAGAGGAAGGAAACACAGAGAGAGTTTTGCATTTAAATGAAATTTTATATACTCACAGGAAGCATCATCTAGTGGTTAAACTATAGAACTGGGAGCTGAGCAATGCTGCTTCTATTCTTGGCTGTGCTGCTGCAGATTTTTTTTCCAAATAGAGAAGAGCAGAGGTCAAAAATATACCTGCATGAAAGAGCTTTCGATTTTCAATAATAGCATGAGATAAGGCCATAGCCCAGAGCATTAAAAAGAATCAGAACTTTGATTGTAGATAAGATTTTTATGAAAACCAGCTCAGAATTTCAAAAAAGAGACAGATTAGAGTTAAATGAAAATGGATATAAGAAGAAAGTGGTATTCAGTCTGGAACCATGTGAAGAAAGATATGTGAGTATAGTCTGGGTCAGCAAATGTAGAAAGCGTCAAGGGTATTCATGGCACAATAATTAGTTAAGGGATCGTAAAATATGTCCATCTCACACACCCATGAAATTTTGATAGTTGCTTGACATAGGATATTAAAAGCCGTCTTTTGTATGACTGTAAAATTACCTGTATAGAGAGATCTGTGCCAAGTTCATGGTAGGATTCATGGTCTCCACGGTGTTTGTGCCTGCAAGTGAATGGGAATGGATTCAGACAACTTCATGCCCAGCTGTGCTCAGCTGTACAGGTAATGTATGCTTGTGAAACTACCATACGTAAAAAATGCAGAACTTCAGCTGAGACAGGTTGGAAAATTTGACCCCAGGTATGCAGAGCTTTGTGTTCATTATCTATCTCCTAGCTTACCTTCATGCAATCAACAGGTTTTCTACGTGTCTGTAGTATCCAGGATCTCATTGAGCAGTTTAGCTATTAATTTAGAAAGCCCAAATGAGTGTACCCCAGATTTTTTTTCTGTTTACAGCCTGCTGCTCTGTGTTCTAGATCTGGAAGCTGGTGGTGCTTGGATGTGCTGAAATTTTGAAGGTATATATATCCAAGATAAGAAAATCTTGCATATGTGCCAAACCACCTGTCTCTAAACTTCAGGTGTAGTCTAAGTGTCTAGTGTTATGTTTCTGACATACCTTGAGCCTTACTCCTCTACATTTCTAGAATGTCTTCAGCCTTGACATTGCTGAGCAGATCAGCATCTCTCTTCCACCTCAGACCCATCAGGATTTCAAACAAATGGATGGCTTACCTGCAAGATCCAATGTTACAGATATTCTTTGAGCATAACACAGCCTCTGCTTGGTCCAGTGTAATTCGTCCAGTGGCTGGAAGATCCTACTTAAAATTCCACCTGTTCCTGAGTATGTTGAATTTGCAGGGTCTGGTCTGTGTTTTGTGAAAAAGGAATGGCTGAAGCATCTGTCTTCAGGCAAGGGTTCATAACTATGTATTGCAGAAGAGAAACACCACCTACAGCTCAGGATATCAGCTACATCGGGGAAAAGAGGTAGAAAAGAAGACCATCATCTCCAGCAGCATCACTTGGCCAATCATCAGACTGGCCTTCCGTATATCCCACGATGAGGCATCTAACTGTCTTCATGCTCTATCTTATCATACATCAGTATGTAAGATATCTTAAGTCGGAGTATGGATTTTAAAGTAACAAATCATCAAGGACTATTCTTCTTTCTGAGGATACAGGCCATCATGCTTTATACTTTAAGAATCCCAGTGATACCTATGAAACTCTTTGCAAAGCTCTTTAAAGTCTCTAAATGAAAAATGAAACAGCAGTAGCTTTTCTACTCAGAATGGATTAAAAATCTCGGAGAGGCAAGGGTTTAGGGGAGAGATTATCTTTTATTAGATCATCTGCTACATTTGGGAGAAGCAGACCAGCTTTCAGGCACGAGAATCTTCATTGTAATCTTGAACACCACTCACTACCATAAGGTGTTGTGAAGTCAACCTCCTAGTTTGTCTCTATCATTGTATCTCTTTCTCACTTTCTTACAGGAAGTTCTTTTTTCTTTTCTGTTGCTGATTTTGTGATTATTCTAGTTAGCCATCTCGCCTGAAGTGCCTGACGCCGGACTCTATTACATTTTACAGCTCCAGGGATTTCTTTGCTGCAGCAGAATACCCATCTGCTGTGTTCCATCTGGTTTCTACTTCTGCCTCTACAACCTGAATGCAGAGAGCCAGAGCAGTGGGCCCAGCAGTTAGTGTTTTAGCATGCACACAGGCAGGAAGTATATTCAATTATGAAATATTTATTAGTTAATAAATTTTAAAAAATGGAGCTCTAAGAATAACTGGTGCTTAGTTTATTGAAATTAAGTTACCCCAGTGCGCTTTGGTTCGTGGCTAAAAAAAGTTAATTTTTTGAGGGTTAAAAAGAAGACAGAAGCTGTGGACAGAGGAGAGAAATAATGACATTAATTTTTATGTATATCTAAAATGACTGTCAGCTTTCTGTGGAAAGTCAATATGCATTGTCAGTCTGCATCCATTGACCTGCTCTTCTTTAACTTCAAAGATTCTAGTCCAATATCTATTGGTTTCTTCAAATGTTCTGCAGAGGTGACCAAACCCTATTTGGTTACTGTTTCCTCTTTAAAATCTGCCTTAATCTTTCAGAGTTTATAGTTGGGTGTGCATTCATGTGAAAGCAGAAGCTGTGTGGGGAAAAAAAAAAGAGATTTTCAATGAAGTTTGTAGCATTTGCCCCTGGTAAACTGAATACTCTGTGATGCTCTATTGAAAGCTGTTCCCGGGACTCGTTTCAGTTTTGCATCTGTCCAAATTCAAAGTGTTTTGAGAGAAGGTTTTGTCTCAAGCTGAGTCCTAGGACTACAGTTCAGCTACTGAAGCAAAAACATACCTGTGTATTTTCACCTTATAAGCAGCTTTCCTAAAATGTCACTTGATTTGGGTTGTGGGTTTTTTTTTAATTTTCAGTTTCAAAAGACAAGCAAGTCTTCGGTCAGCCCTCAGGGGTTCATGAATATACTGATTATATCCATATGAGCCTTAATTGTGACAAGCTAATACCTGTACTATGAGTTCAGTGACTTATTTATGGAGCAAAGCATTATTCATAGAAACAAGCAAGGGTGATGACACTTGAGCCTTTTGTTTTGCTTTGTTCTTCCTGGTCCTTCTAATAATCATACAAAATATAAGAAGGACTTTATGAAACTTTACTTTATGGGAAGAGACAAAATTAAGAATTGTGATGACACAACCTGAGAATTGCCGGTGAGAATAAAAGGGTACAAAAAGTCAATTACTTGCAAGGCGTTGGGAGCTTGGGAAGAAAGTATCATAACAATATCACATAATGGCTCCATTATAAGACTATAGACACTTTGCAGAGCAACATTAATGAGCTCCTTTAAAACTTTGGGGAAGGTTAAACCAATCTAAACTCACTTGCTGCGTTGGTCTAATTTAGGCATACATTAATGTCTCTACAGTCACTTGATGGTGAGTAGTGGAAGAAGACATGCTACAGTCCACTATATATGCTGTCACGTTGTTTTAACAGTGATCAGAATTAATAAAACACCTTACATGCATCTCAAAATGAGTTAAAATTGCAAGATAAATCATAATGCAGTAATGAAAAATAATAGCAAATGCAAAATAATAGCAACTCCAAATAAGTAAATAATGAAGTGAAATATTACATTTAAGCATAAACAATACCGAGGCATTAACATTGTACATTGGTTTGCCTTTTAGAAATTACTAAAATCATGATTTAGCATTTGATGCGAAGTTTATAGGCCAAGAATTGTTTCTGGGTAAAAGCACTACTGTTTATTCTAACATCAGTAAATTCATCACAAAGAAGCATGAGTGTACAAAATTTCTTGGTATTAGTGAGTGTTCTGAACTCAGGCAGTATTATCAGTGGAGACTTCACCACCCATTCTTCCACTTCCACCACTTTCAGCATTGTAGACATGCTTCTGCTTGTCACTAGTACATGTTAAAATGTAGAATGTTTCTTAAAAGCTGTTCAGATCCTTCTCATTTCTACAGGTGTGTGAAAAATGCTTTTGTTGGCTCAGGCATTGATAAAGTAATAACAATTTCTGCAAGTTTAACTATTCGATTTCATTATTTATTTGTTATGGGGCAGGGAAAGTGAAATTGAGGGAAATTTATTGCAATTTGTAGTTGAAAGGGAACAGAACATTTCTGTATTTGATTACCAGTAAGGTTTTGGGTTTTTTTATGTGAAAGCCCTTTCCTTTTCCTTAGCAGATGCTTTCAGTGTGTGACGTATACCTATCTGAGAGTGTGAACAACACTCTTCAAGCATCTGTAGAACTTTGTTAAGAAAATCAAGTCTATTGAGTAAATTTTAAGGAGCTGCAAGCAAGAAAGGTTGAAAACTAAAGCTGTATGATACTACAGAGTTAGGGTTTGGGTTTGTTTTTATTTTCTGATATCATTATTAACCTCTTAAAGTCTAATCCTAAAAATCTTGAAATCATTAGACTAACTGTTACTAACTTCCAGGGCCTTAGAGCCATAGTTTCAATTTACTGGAGTTTTGTTTATCTTTAATGTATGTAAGACGATGCTTGAGTGGCAGTGATTGGAAATACCAATGACATGCTTGATCATTCAGCAGAAAGGGATAGGATGCTAGAAATTGGCACTATTGAGTGTTGTATTGATGCTTTTCCATTGAGTGTTTGTATGACCTTAGCACACTGACTTGCCCCTTCAGCCCGTGGTTAATTTACTGTGAAGAGACAGAAGATAAGAAGAAACCCCTTTTTTTTTCTTTTAGAATCCAAAAGCTGTAAAATTTAAAATAAATTATCCTCAGGGATTCTTGGACAGGGAAGGAAACAGAATGCTTGAAGGCAGTAAAGCAGAGGTTTCTGTGCTTGTAGACAGATCCACAGTGGCTGGTAGCCAAAAAGAGGAAAAAAAAATGCATGTGAAGACACCTGCATAAAAAGGTTTTTCCTCATAATAATAACAACATATTTTTCCAGGTACAATGGAGTATGGAATAACTCCACTGAAGATGATGCTGTTACTGAAGAATAGAGCACAGGTAGACGCATGAGGAGCAGAGACTTTTCTGCTGTTCTCTTGTAGAAACTACCATTCACAGAAGACACAGGGACGAAGGAAGAAAGATGTTAAGGAAAAAGGAAGTTACAGGAGTGGGAGGCTGCCATGGTGATGACCAACCTTCCACTGCTTCGAGTCCTGATGTGTGTTACATGTTCCGGGTTTAATTATGGTGCTGGAATCTAGTGCTAATGAGGCTGCATAGTTTAGTCTTCTCCCTCTCTCTGAGGCAGAGCTAATTAAAATAGGCATTAATTAATATGGGCTTTGAGGTCCCTGAACTTTAAGTGGTTAAAATATTATATTATATGTAATATAATACATGGTATATATAATTAAAATATTATTATATATTTTATGAAAATATTACATTATATCTAAGTTTTATTATGACTTACAGCACGTGGATCACTGGAAAGAGTTTAATGTCACTGATTGTAAAACGTACTCTTGCGCCATCAAGTTTTCCTTCTTAAAGACCAACCAGTCCTTTTGGGCTCCTTTGCCCTTAAGGACTGCCTTCCAAGGAACTTTATCAGCCAGCCTTCTGAACAGTCTAAAGTTTACCCTCTAGAAGTCCAAGATAGCCATTCTACTGACCCCTCTCCTTCCTTCTCCTAGAACTGAGAATTCTATCATCTCATGATCATTATGTCCCCAGGTGTGCTCCAGCTGCCACATCTCCCACAAAGCCTTCTCTGTTCAAAGGCCTCCTCTGTTCCCAAGCAGCAGATCCACTGGGGCAGCTTCCCTTGTTGGTTCACTCACCAGCTGTGTCAGGAAATTGTCTTCCACGCACTCCAGGAACCTCCTAGACTGTTTCTTCTCTGCTGTATTATACTTCCAGGAGACATCTGGTAGGTTGAAGTCTCCCACAAGGGCAAGGGCTAGTGATTGTGAGACTTCTCCCAGTTACTTGTAGAATATCTCATCAGCCTCTTCTTCCATGTCCCTGGTAGAGGTCAATTTAGCTGCCAGTTCCTGGGCTCCCTTCTCTAGACAGCAATGTTGAATATTAATGGCAGAAACTTTCCATTTTTTATCTACCTGCCTTTTTCTGACTGAAATACTTTACCTTTTAGTCAGGTGGTAAACAGGCTGTTGCTGGTTTTATAGGTGCTCTAGATAAGTTGCAGTAAGGCAATTTTTAATTGCTTTGCACTTTTAGTTCTCCAATTATTCCACAACATCTTTGTCCTCTCGTTGTGAGTGATACATAGGAGATAATTAAATATTGAAAACATTTTTACTAGCTTGCCAATGGCTTTTCTAAGTTTTCTCTTTGCATCCATTGCTGACTTTTTATGATGGTTATGATCAAGGATTGTGCACTGTCAGCAAACTAGATTTCTTGGTCTAGAATACTTATTTGGAATATAAATTCAGTAGGCAGTGAATGTGGCAGTGAATGTTAATAAATGCTGTCAGTACTTGGTATATGCAAGAGTCAAGACCACCTTAGTGCTACATAGGGCGGATCCGGGCCAGAGAGGACATCTTTTAAATGATCAGCAAGGTTGTGCCACCCTTACAGCAACCTCAGGGTTGATGATGCCTTCTTCACACCCCTGCTGAGAGGGTGAGGTTCACCTCCCTGCTAGAACTGATCTCCTTCAAATCTCCTTCAGACAAATTAGTAAATTGGATAGTCCTCTTGCTTTGAGGAAAAGGGGTAAAGATCTGCTTTTCAAAGACCTCTGGCTCCAGCCTTCTAACCCCCACCCCTCTCCATAAACATACTGAAAGCCTCCTTTTAGAAAGGACTAGAATCAAATACCTGCTGAGAATTTTGAATCTGTATCCAGATTTCTAGGCTGCTGTTTGGTGCTGATTTCTTCTTGTAATCACCATGGCAGCAATACTTAACTCATTCTGTTAAAAAAGAAGCTTTTTAGAGAATTTGTCTATGGAGCACCATGCCAAAAGAAAAAAAAAAAGAAGATAATTTTTGTAATTTATTTTATGACAACACAAAATTGGAAGCCTACAATCAGTGGGAAGTAAAAGCTTTCAAAAAATAAAGCTCTAAGGTGATAAGTTAAAATTGCTGGTTGTCACATCTATCCTACTGCTTTTATCCATAACTGCTCTGTTCCGTGTATAAAAGCCTGGCATTATTAGTATCCACTGGAGACCTTCAGACACCATGAGCCCTTGTGATTCTCAGGTTAATGACTGGTATTAATTACTACCAATGTACAAATTTCTAAGGCCACATACCAGTTGCTATGTTTTGTCTCAGGTGCAAGTAAAAATCCAGTTTCTAACTTCGTTTAATGTCACTGACTTCAGTACTGAGTGTTACTCTAAGACAAGGCATTTACAGGTGCCACGAATAGCTGAATTTGTATTTGACAGTAAAAAGGGTCAGAGTTTATTGCAGTAAAATGGACCTTCACACATTTCAAGGAGAAAAAGGGAGCTACTGCTGTGGTCTAGCCTCTCTGAATGCACAATCATTCCAGATCTTGCAGAAATGAAGGAACAGGATGGTTGATCACTTATATAATGGATAAGGAACAAGGATACAACTTTCCAGACTTCCTCCTCACCTAATGCTACCTGTCTTGTCATGTATTTGAAATACAGCCTGACTATATTTCTCTTCCTGAGCCCGTCTTTAGTGCTATATTCACAGAACCACCCATTCTTGGAAGATCTGAGATGGCCATGAGTATCATCTTTCCCAATAGGCTACCCAACGGTAACCCTATAGACTAGTCCAGCCTACAGACTGTCTTCCGTGGTCTCTAAGCTTTGTAAACAGACATTTTCATGCTTTTTCCTCTGATATTCCTCATGCTGGGGACCTACGCTCTGCAAATATCCATCAACACCTGCTCCACTATTATGCTTCTAAACTATTTCCCTCTGTAGTTCGGTTTATGAGACACCAACAGAGAACATGACAATACTGACAGCCAGTGGGCTGACACCATAACTTCCCACTAACTAGGGCTGTCTTATTCTATTCTTCCCATGACATGTAGATGACTTATGAGACTCCTTGCCAATGGATATTGTAGATACTAAAAATTTACAAGATATGATTGAAGCTCAAGAAAATAATCCCACTGAACATTGCAAAAGATACTTTTTCATGCTTTGCATATTGCCCTACTCTCATGTTCAAGTGGTGGATGAGGCCTTTCTCTGTAGCTCCAAAGTTACCAAATTAGCTTATTTCTGGTACCAGGTTTCCAGCATGAAATCACCTGGGGAGCTCCTTCAGATCAGATTTTAGAGCTGCAGGTCTGTGCGTGTAACAGGTCCAGATGAACAACACAGATAAGAACACAGCCATCTCTAGTGACCCAGATTTGGAACTGATGAATAGGGACAAAATCTGTCCATGCTCCACACTGCAGATTCAAACGTTCAAAGCCATCTTCTTTGGTAGGTCTTGCTGATAACTTGCTAGTACGATGGCTCAGCTTCTAAAATTGCTGGAGTGCATCCAGAGAAGGGCAACGAGGTTGGTGAAGGGGTTGGAGAAAAGAGTTTTGAGAGGCAGCTGAGGGAAATGGGATTATTTAGCCTGGAGAAAAGGAAGCTGAGGGGAAACCTCATCAATGTGTACAGCTGCCTAAAAGGAGGCTGTAGAAAAGTGGGTGTTGGTCACTTCTCCCAAGTGATAGGTGATAGGACAAGACAGAATGGCCTCAAGCTGTGTCAGAGGAAGTTTAGATTGGACGGTAGGAAATATTTCTTCACCAAAAGGGTTCTCAGGCACTAGCAGAGACTTCCTAGGGAGGTGGTGGTGTCCCCATCCCTGGAAGAGTTTAAAAGGCAAATGGATGAGCTGCTTGGGGACTTGATTTAGTAGTAGATGGGTATGATTGGAGTTGAAGATCTCAAAGGTCTTTTCCAACCTAATGATTCTATGATTCTACAAAATACATAAAGCCAACATTCAGAGAAAGAAGGTCCTGAGCTAAAATTATTAAAGGCAGAAACAGTATAAACGAGAAGTTTCTCATATGGTTGTCCTGTTCTTATTGTTCCACTAATGGCCATACTTTGTTTTTTCTTTATTAAGCACCAGGACAAGAGATTTTCAGCAGTCGCAGGAGAAAAAGCTGTGTTTAGAGATCTCTTAATGTCAATTCTCTAAAGGCAGGATGCTTTCCTGAGTGGACAGACCTTTGGTCAAACACATTGTGGTCTTTCATAAGTTTTGCTTTTATATATATAAAATGGGAATAAAAATGAGAGTATTTAACTTTCTGCTACCCATTTTGGTTTTTTTCTTATAGAACAACTGAATTAGTTACATACACAAAATATTAAAACAGAGGCACCTAGGGAAAACAGAAAAACCCAGCTTATGCTTTACCCCCAAAAAGCAATGACAACAGAGATGCTCTGAAAAGATGTGAGTTGGAGAAGGTCGGTGACACCTTCTGCCACAATCTTGTCATACAGAGCTGTTATTTCTATTAGAAGACAATGAAGCAGTCCCCAGTGCATCTTTTACAATGAATTTTGTGATGGTTTCCCCGTAATTTATTCAGTGGCACAGTATGAGAGGCTAAAACCCACTATAGGTTTTAGGTATTTTGTCCATTGCATTTTCTACCAGTTGAAATTTAATAGAATCATTTTCTGCCTTTGAAATACCAGATACCATATTGATCTTTCCTTTATAAATGCTGTTATTATGGATTTTGATGCCTTCCTGCTTATAACAAGACACGAAGATTTGTTGTAGAGCACGTTTCTATATATGTTTTGTAAATGAGCATAATTTTGAGTGATGGAGATTGCTTTTCTGCTTAGATTTGAGCTGAAAAACAGTGTTTACAGGAGGAAGAAATTTTGTACATTTGAACCCTAGAGAAGACTTTTATTTAATAGTTAATTTCTTCTTTACCTGCATTCTTTTATGTGGGACTACAAAGGTAATCTGTCTGTCTGAACACTAGAGCGGCTGCATGGGCTAATTTTACCTGTCTATGGCCTCTTGAGGAGAAATACAAGTCCTCATTTACTGAATACTAGTATTTTCTTTATTGTATTTTTTTTGTTGCTTATAAAAATACATCATTTTACAAAATTCCCAGACCACCACCTTCTCCCTACCAATACAAGCAATCTTTCCCAAGCTGGAGACTTCCCTGGGTGGATTGACAGATGATGGCAGTAATAGCATTTTGCACACAAGTCCTCAAAGATTATTTAAGCACATATTCTTCTCTCGAAGCTGACAGGAGATTGGTGCCTGATGGATTTCAGCTCTGCTGCACCACTATGCTGGCAAAAACTAAAGCAGCATAGCTCACCACCAGTTCCATCACAAGGGTCAGCTCTCAGCATGACACCTCCCTTCTGTATCCTACCCACTCACAATCTACGCTAGTCACCTTGTTCTACTTCTCACCCACAGACAGTACAGGCTTCTGTGAATGTCCCACTGAAAACTACCAGTTACTCTCACTGTCTCTTGTATGCACATAGCTGTAAACCTTCTCTGAGCCTGTCCTCTGATCTGACTGTAGAAAACAGATAGTGCTCCCAGTTTGTGTTGTGAACCACCAAAAACTTCTTTGCTGTCCCTTTCACACCCACCTCAACTGTATTTACTATCACTGGATGTCTGCTCTAGAGCTCAACCCACACCAAACCGAGCATTCTTAGCATGCTCTGGACACCATTTGCTCTGTTTAAATTAATTTACAGCCAGCTCACTTTAATGAAAATCTGACCACGAGCTCTAATCTAGATCTGCTCAGAGACTTTTTATGCACGTGCAGATGGCACGTGCAGTCTGTGTAAATCATAGAATCATAGAATCATAGAACAACCAGGTTGGAAGAGACCTGTCAGATCATCGAGTCCAACCATATGTGTGATGCTGATTAATCTAAGCGATTTAACTTAAACACAAAGTCCAACCGAAGTATTTGTGAGTGAGTCCAGAGAAGAGCAACAAGGCTGGTGAAGGGGCTGGAGAACAGGCCCTGTGAGGAAAGGCTGAGAGAGCTGAGGGTGTTTAACCTGGAGAAGAGGAGGTTGAGAGGAGACCTCATTGCTCTCTACAAGTACCTGAAAGGAGGTTGTGGAGAGGAGGGAGCTGGCCTCTTTTCCCGAGTGACAGGGGACAGGACAAGAGGGAATGGCCACAAGCTCCGCCAGGGGAGATTTAGGCTAGACATGAGGAGGAAGTTTTTCACAGAAAGGGTCATTGGTCATTGGAATAGGCTGCCCAGGGAGGTGGTTGATTCACCTTCCCTGGAGGTGTTTAAAGCACGGGTGGACAAGGGACATGGTTTGGTGTTTGATAGGAGTGGTTGGACTTGATGAGCCGGTGAGTCTGTTCCAGCCTGGTGATTCTATGATTCTATTTTTTTATTGCTGCAATTTTTTTATGAACAGTGTTGCAAAAGAGCTAGTGACAACCTGTAGCAACCAAAGACTATACTGCTGAACAATTCCCACTAGGAATGTGTGAAGATTTGATTCCTTTGTTTTGTGTTTCCTTTTTCCCATTTTCGCTTTTACAGCTACTTTAGTGAACCTTCTGTTCTGTTATCTGTTAATTTTATTTCCAGCATGTAACATTATGTCCCTGAAGTTGCCCAAAATTTGAGGTTTTCCACCCAAAAGATTTTGACACTGGGAAATGGGGAAAGAATTAAATGATATTCGAGGGAACAAGTTCAGTGTCTTTGATCTATCTATCTGCAGCACTTTGAAAGGCTTATCTGCAGAGTAGATGCAGGAGTGATGTCCTTTGCCTCCTCAATTCCTGTGCAGCTGCCTTGGAGGTAGGCAGTGGACAATGTGTATCTTATGGAAAATGTATCTGTGAAAACCATGCACTAGTGTCCTGATCTTGCTAGGACACATGCTCTGAAGGGCATTTCTCATCTATAGTAGTGAATGTTCTTTCAGGCTTACCCCTGTCCTGTGGATATGCTTAGTTTTGAGAATATTTAAGCTTTGATGCTGTCCTTGACAGACACTGTAGTCAAGGTCTCTGTGACCTTGGACTTGTTACTTACTATTTTTGCATGTCTGTTCTTCTTCTGCAGCTGACTGCAAGAATAGTCATTAAAGTGTGTGAAGTGCTCAAATACTGTACTTTAATAGTCTGAACTTCAAAGAAATGTCTTGTATGTTATTTCTTCCTTAAGTGAATGCTTTTGTCCTCCAAGAGAGCTTGGTATGTTCTTAAGACCTGGGATGGGCATACTTTTGCTTGTTTGAAGTCAGAAGAGCAAATATTAAAATTTTACTATATTAAAGAGTAATGAAAGATATGAAGAATATAGCAGAATGATACTCTGGTAGCTGGTTTCATTAGGCTGTATCTGCCTGCATCCTTCACCACCAAGCAAATGTGTTGAAACAAGAGGTCTGTGCTGAGCAGACAGACACCAGACATGTCCAGTGCTGTTTCTTTCTGACTTTGCTCCTTCACCAACATGATACAGTAGGATAAAAAAAAAGGATAAATACTGTAGTCAGCTGTGATGTAGACACTTCAGTAAGTGGTTGTGCCTGAGCGCATGATGTAGTACAGTTACAGTTACAGCCTAACATGCCTAAGCAATGACTAATCTTGAGCTTATATATGCTCTGTGGTTAAGATTCTAGGTGAAACACTGGTCTAGTGGAATAATTTGGTATAATTTTGTATGTTCTATAAATTCGTATGTTCATGCACTATTCATTGTACCTGGCACTTATGGAAAATAGAGAGACATGAGCCAATTGTGTTAGGAGCTGTTGCACTGAAATTGGTAGCAGGTATCCACATGTGTTTGTCATATGGTTGCTTTCAAGTCGTCACATAAACAAAATCTTCCAGCAAAGCTTTGTTCTTAAATGCATGAATCAGTCCATGAGTAAGCTCACAGCTGCAGTCTGATACGTAGCTATACTAATACAGTTGAAGAAACTGGGAACACCATTGATGGCTGACAGGCATTTCACAGTCCTAATCACACTTTCCAGATTGGTGAACTAAGCAGAGATTTGAGAATGGAATAAGTTTGGGGTTTTTTTAATCTTATCTTTCCCCCTTCTTTATGAATTTCTGCAAGAAAAGTGACTGCAGTCACAAGTTTTGGAATGGATCCAGCTATCAAAGTTCAATGGTATAGTGGCAACCAACTACTTTAATTCAGTTTGAAGTTAGAGTAATTTAGCAAGAAGGGAATGTATTGCAAAGAACTATTCAATCCCACACATACATTAGACAGCAAATGGACTGTACATTATTATTATATAATTTCAAATTTCTGTCAGTTGTGCTGTGGGAACAATTTTTTCATATAGAGTATTTAATTCTGGAAGCAATAGTCAGTGCTTAGAACTGGAAGGAAGTAGCAGTGGACAAACCACCTCCAGACCAGCAAATTTAGAATATCTCTGAGTCCATCATCAGCTCCATTATTCACTAGGTTTCCATTACATACCACAAACAACACCAATAGGAGCTTAACAGTGAATATGGATTTTTTTTCTGGGGAAGTGAAGTTTACAGGCTTTATTTGCACTTTGAATGCAGAGGTTGTCTGGGAGGAGCTATGTGGCAAGTCCTGCACGTGGTTGACAGCACCTGGGGGGCTCCTTTGTGTATGCTGACACGGCACACCAGGCACGTAGTGTCCAGCCCTGTTTTCTGATGCTCTCTGGACACCAGATAAAAACCTTCAGAGGATTTTTACGTACATCAGTAAATGCCTGATTTGAATCCCAGATTCAAAAATCTTATTTTCATTGCTGATTCTGCCCCACACTTGCTGTATAAACATAGATAAGCTAGTGAGTAGCAGTACTCCTGCAGACTCCTTACAGACAAAGGTGTCTGTGATAGCTGTTCAGTTCTCAGGGAAGCAATATTCAGTGGCAAGTCTCCAGCTTGTAGAGGTGTTTGTCCGAGAGTCACTGTATTGGTGAAGAACACCACTAGAGGAGACGTTTGTATCAGTCCACAAGTATATCTATGCACCTTCCCTTGGTGCTATTTAGTTTAATTCATTAGATCAGTTTTAATAACTGACTGCCTAACTCTACTTTGTAAATTGGTACCCGGGAAATGATGAAAAGACTGCATTAAGCACCCATACACAAGATGTGAATGCTGTTACACAAGCACATTCCTGTGGGAGAAGGACAGCTTGAGTCACAGGTGAATAAGAAGTGGAAAAACGTATGGCCTGTCATAATGACAATGACAGTCTCCTCGTGCATACTCATCCTGGAGGAACAGGAAGGCAAAGAAGTCTGGACTGTGCAAGCTGCAGTATCTCCTTTGTGGGGTATACACGCATGGCAGCAGCACATGCTGGTGGCTTCCCAGGTTGGAGAGCATGGCCATGCAGAGCAAGCCCATGAGCAGACTGTACTGCTTAATGAGACAGAGCTTACATCAACAGCTTTTCTCCCATACTGATGCCAATCCCAAGGTGAAAGTGAAGTTCGCTTCTGCAGTGAATGGAAGTGCTGGGTCAGCTTCCTTTCTCTTTTCCTTTATTTAGGAAAGAAACACTTTTTGATTAAGAATTAATGCCTGGCTCAGTTTTGGTTTTGTCTATGGGGATGGGCTTTCTCTGTGCTACCCAAGCTGCTGGGTAATGAACTGCAATCTCCACACAGCATAAAGCAGCTCTGCCTGAGGAGGGAATGCTTGCACAGGGATGAGTTTGTTAAATACAGGTGCTGGACAATCACTAGCATGAACTTCTTTTCCTCGAGCCATTGCTAGGCTCCTGAAATAACTGTGATTTTGATTGATTCATGCATCTTATGCATGCTTGCTGTGCAGCTGGGAAGCAGGACACAGATCTTTTGACTTTCAGTCATCTTTGGAGGTTGATGCAGCATTTGGACAGATTCTACAGAAACGGCAGCCAGGGTGATTGAATCCATCAAGCATAACAACATGAAGAGATAAGATATCATGGGGAAATGATGCAAACTTTTTCAGTTCAGTGATGAGGGCTGTCAGCAGAAGCCTCAAAATAAATGCTCAATTTGTTGAGACTGTGGGCTTTTTTGGAGCCTCTTTCCAAAGCTGAACGTACATGATGGAAATATTCAAGCAACCTCCAAAACTTTGCAAAGTCACAAGGTGTGAACTGGTGATAAAAAAATTTGAAGCTAACTTAATAGAAGGTAAATTTATATGTCTGGAAAAATCGTAGTGGATACAGGGAAGAAAAAGTCTTTCCCAGAAAGGAGTATATCCGAATCAGCATAAAGCAAGCAGTAGCCTTTCATATTTTGTGTGGTGGTGCAAAACCAGCTTGATGGACTGTGAATGATGACAATCCATCCATGGGGACTGCTGGCCATCTCCATACCACAGTTTGTATGCACTAGTAGGAATAAGACTCAGTACCTCCCATGTTACCATTGTGCCGCAAGTCTAAAGTAACTTCAGTGTTCAACAGGGGATAACGAGCACGAAGCATGAAGGGAAGATCCTTTAAATAAAGGCCAGATGAGACACTTACCCTAAAGCTGCAAGAGCCATTGAAATAATTGCTAGCTCCTTAACCTTTCAAGAAAAAATTAGCTGAACTGTAAAAAATGAAGGATTAAAAAGTGAGGGGGGAAGGGAAAAAGAGAGAAAACTGGGAAGAGAAAGACATTTTAATTTGCAACATACTCTCTTCATCAGAATTACTTTAGGATAATCAGGCAGATGCGGATGTTTCCTGGAAGGTAATGCTTGAGTGGTGAAGGTAGAATGTGATAGTTGGCTAAAACATGCTTGCAAATTTGACAGGTTACATTATCTTTTATTGACATCTGAACAGAACTGCCAGGCTCTAGAGGTTTTATTTTTGCATCAGCCTCTTTTTTTTTATGACATCTGCCATCTTTAGAAATTAAACAAACTTTTTATTGCTGAGTTTTAGCAGATTATTTCAAGCAATCTTGACTGCTTCTTGGTAAATTGTGTGATATGTGATGTGCTTCTGACTTCAACCTGCATTTGTTTCTCCTTTCTTTTTTTGTCTGTAAAATCATTCAAAATAATTTATGAAATTCACTCTGTGTTGCAATCTAACTTTGATCTGGGGAGACAATGCTAAGGCAAAATAGAAGAAGAGGGATTATAGCTCCTACATTAATAGACCTGCATCAGAAAAACCCTTACACTTTATGAAATGAGAAAGATAAGAACGTGAATTAATAATGCTTTAACAGTGGTGGCACAAAATCCTTGAACGGTAATGCTCCAAAACTACTCATATTGATTTAAAATCCATATTTAAGACAGTCAGGTCTAGAAGTCCCCCTTCAGCCACATCAGATATAGATTTTCAATTTACAGGATTATTATAAATCGCAGTCTTTAATTCAGAAAATATCATGTAAGGCTTTCCATGCTTGAAAGTAAATTCCTTGCCTTTTTGCTCTCTCGAATTATGCTAGTTAAAGTTTAACTGTTATCATTGATAAATGCTTGTGCCATGTCGGAGCAGAACTGCCACATGTCCCACAGTTGCCTTGTGTCTAGTTGCACAGCTATAAGTAAGTCTGGAATGAGGGAAATGCCAAAGTGAATACAGATTAAAAGAAGACTAGGTTCGTGGAGAGCTTAAGGTCATTGAGAGCCAAATTCTGCCTGAGGTTGTATGTACCCACTGAGGTATGTACGAAGGTTTGTGTTCATGCAGGGGCAGAGTTTGCAAAAAATATTTTACAAATAATAAACTGTGATTTTCTTAAAAATATAGTTAGACAATTGTTCACTTTATATTGAAATAGCAGCAACAAGAGAATTGATTATTGCTTTCTTGCATTCCAAAACTCTTCTTGAGGACTTTACTGGAAGTGTGCACTGTTCATTCAAAGGGAAACGCAGCCTGCAGCTACGTTAATGTGCTACTGTGTAATTAGTACAGTGTCACCTTAAACACCAAATTAATTCACAGTGATCAGATAAACTGAATGTATACTCATGTTTGTTTTTCTATAAAATGACTGAAATTTTTAGTGCGCCCCAGCAAGTCTGTCCTCTCCAAAGAATAAGGCAAACTAGTGTGGACTAGATATGAAATTTAATTAGAAGAACAAAAGAGTATTTGTTAAACACTCAAAAACTGCAAGAAATAGAGGGGGCTGGAAAAGAAAGTTGATTCCAACAGTGGCAAGAGATGACTCCTTTATTAATAATGGTAGTAGGCAGAGAAGGCAGTATCCAAATCCACAGGAAAGTGCTGGTTTACATTTAATGACTTAAAGAGGAGGACAAGTCACCCTGGCTCAAGTTCAAATTCACATTCTGTGGCTTCAGAATCCCTGTGATGTGCTTCTGGAGCTGAAAATAACCCCCTTCCCATTTTGGCTCCAGTCACCCCACCAAATTTTAAGGGTGGAATTTGGTGATGGAAATCAGAATTTCTCTCAGTTTAGAGATTTGATGTCTGGGTCTGGGACGGCAGCTTCTTACCCTGGGGAAAGATCATTTGGACACCTCTGTAGTCATACGAGCACATTATATCCATTCTTGCTCCTTATGCAAACCAAAGGTGTAATAGCTGTCTGGCTGGTGATATCATCACTGATTATTTTCGGATGGCTGCCTGTGAAGATTACCAGCTAGCTGAGAGGCCAAATTTCAGTGATCATTCACTGCAGCTTCCTGTACCAGCTTCCCACTTGTGTCAGGGGAGAGGTAAGTGAAACACCATACAAAAGGTGTTTTGCCAATCTCTCCCTTGCCCCCATGCCACAACTATTCATCATGACTTATAGTTTATAGCCGTGGAGTGAAAGATGATTGCACTGTCAGGCTAGGGAAATGAATCCTGAGGAATGAGCAGGTTTCCCATTTATTCATAAATTGACTTACCCCTGTTGGATAAAATAGGTAAAAGGATGCATTGTATAGAACAGGTTGCGGTGCTAACGTCTCTTGCTTCTCATTGAGCAGATGAGACTGTTGCAGAGAAGCCTGTGAGCTCAGAGTAACATCGCTTTGAAAGCTTTCAGTGAACAAAAATGAGGAGACACAAAAGAAGGAAATATAGACTAATTAAGCAGAATCTTCTCTAACCTAAATGATTTTCATGCTTTTTCCATAGGGCATCAGCAAATCTTTAAGGATGCTCTAACCTTGAATTTCCTTGCTGTAATGGGGATGGAGTGAATCTTTTAGCTTTATCTGAACATAATTTTTCTGTAAAAAGCAGATTAACTCTGGGTCCCAAGTTACTAGTACTCTGTATTTTGATTTCCCTTTACTGCCTATAAAGGCATGGCTTAGAGAATTGGTAAGACAGATGGATCTTGGCTTTTTTTTTTTCACGCTGAATATAAAAATGTTTGGGTTTGGTTTTTTTTTTTTTTTACTATGCAGCTTAGATAAGAAAGACAGGTGGCTTGAAGTAACTAATTTATAGATAAACTATATAATTCATTGCAAAAATCTCAGAATACATACACAAAAAGATTTAGGGGTTCTTCAAGTTGCAGACTAATAGCTGAAAACTACACTAATCGTTAGACAGCCTTACGAGCCATGTTATTGTCACACTGATGTCATTCTGTTTGATGCATTCAGATGAAAAGATCTTTTAATACATAGATTTGTCCTTTGCTTAATCTGAGCTGTGACTGGTTAAACTGTACTTTATTCCAAGTGTGATACGTCTGGAAAGGAACAAAGCAGATAGCTGTGATTTTTATTTGAAGCAGATAGAAAAGTTAAAAAAAAATTAAAAAGCTTTTGAACATAAGTTTGACATTTTAGACCAAACAGCTTATGTAATTTACTGAATTCTATTAATGTGAATACTTTTCATCAGAGAGCCTGAACAGGCATTCAGTGGGTCACCTTCATAAAAATAGCAGCTAAGTACACTTCATTTCCTCTCTGGCTTCTTTGAGTTTGTTTGGAGAAGCAAAAGTACCAAACGAAGTAGCAACAGCATAGAAGTGATACATAGAGAGTCAGGGACAAAAAAAGCAATAAATCTGCCAAAGATATTTTGAACAGAGATAGCAATAATCTTGTCTTGTATACCTGGCTCCAAATTGCTGATCTTTATTGTAATGCACAGCAATGTACTCTACTGGATTGACATTTATAAAAAAATCCCAGAAAAGCAGACTTTTAAAGCTCTGTCTCTCAAAGCATTTTTGTTGGGAATGCATTCTAAGTCCACAAGGACAATCACACATGCAAGTAAATATCGTGCTCATAAGAAATTCAACAACAGCTCTGAATATTTTTGTTAGCATTAATTTATGACTTGAGTTGAGCAAGCAGTAAAAAAAAACCCAAAAAACATGCTGTCCTGTGAATATCCACTTGGATTCACAAGTGAATTTTAATTTAACCCTTTGAACCATTTGTAGGATATTTGAACCATTTCCATAGATATTTGGCACAGAGCTTTATTGGAAGAAACTACTCTCTCAACAGTGCCCATTTTAAATTCAAAAGTTTTAATATTTACCAAAAGTGATTTCTTGAGCTGCATATCCACAGTGTCAGTTAGTTAATTAGAGGACTAACCTCATCAGGAATAAGTTTTACATGGTTTATATAATTAAGGAATGCAGTGGGATTTGCAAATGTTCACATCTCCTTATGAATGATCTGCAGACCTGGAATTATTAATTATGAAGGCATTCATAAATAATTCTGCATAACAAATTTGGAAGCGTTGTGAGCCGTGTAAGGGCAGTTTGCAAACAAGAAACAAAAGGCAGAATTTGTTTATGCACATTCAGTTGCTAATTATTTTCTTAGCTTTATCTTCCATGGAAAGAATAGGTGCTGGCAACGTTGATAAAGAAATGCTTTCAGTCTTCATGTTCTGGAGATCACATTGGAAAGGTAATAGGGCTAATTCAAACTGCTGTGAGATGGTTTGTCTTTGTGGAGCTCAACTAAATGGCAGCTTTTAACTCCAGGTCTGAACTTGACCTTTCTGCCCCATGTTGGCTGCTGCTTGGGTCATTTTTTCCATTTGCAATGTTGACAGTAGCAATAGAACTCTGTTATCTGCATGCCGTCCACAAGCACCTGATTTCCATTCTTCTCCACTTCTCTTTCCCAGACTGACACATAAGTTGAATTCAAAAGTACACGAAAAGAGCTCTGCCTTCGAAAAAAGCCTGCACTCCAGAGAGTTTACTCTAAACTATTGTGAGACCTCCGGCTACAACACAGGACATGGGAGCTTTTCTGAACCCTCGTGTCTTGTGTTGCAGCCAGAGGGGCACATCTTTTCAACTAAGTCTGAGACAAGTAGAAGAAACCAACATGAAAGAGATGTAAAGAGGGAGTGAGATACGGGTACAGGCATGGGACTTCACTGAACATCTGAGAGAAACAGACTCGAGAATGTGATCCTTGGCGTTAGCCTTTGAAGCTTTCTCCTAAATCCAGAGGTGATGTCAGATTTCTGCCTGTTCTTGAATGTAGATTGAAAGATCTGAATCAGGTAGTAAAAGTTGCTATGCTTACAAGGCCACTGACATTTGTCTTTTTGGTTTTTTTTGCAAATTTGACTAGCATCTCCGAATTAAACACTAAATGGTTTGAAAGTATCCCATGACCTGCCCTTTTGAAACTCAGCAGTTTTGTTTCTGTACTTCAGCAACTGTAGGTGTGAGCTTTCAGTAGAAGTAGATTTCAGTAGTCTTACATGTTTTGAGCCGAGTGCATGCCTGTGATTAGCATTGAAATTTTTTGTTTCTTACCAGGACAGATTTTTCACTTCTTCAGCAGATAACTTCAAGGTGAGCCTCAGTTCGAGTAGGAGCTGCAAATGATTTCTTTGTTTTGGCTTAACTTTGCCGCTTGTTTAAAACACTGCATGCTGATATGTCCTGTCTAATAAGATACTAAAGTGTATTCAATTGAAATCTTCCTTTCTAATGCCGCATTCAAAAGGATTTACTGGGATATAATGTCGTAAATATCTGCATTTAAAAAAATGTGTATGCAACTGAAATACCCAGAGGGGGAGTCTAGATTTGTGTTTTGAGTTGTTAAAGTAACATGGGTGATTAAAAATATTCTCGTCCCAATCCTTTTATTTTGACATCTTTTAGGAAGCTACAAAGACTTGTCTCTTCGTGTGGCAACACACAGAGTTGAATTTTGGGGTAAATCTGAATAGTTTAGAGTAAATTTCCAGACTGTCTATGATCATTCAGACCTTGCTCCATTCTGCATACCTTGATTTCAGTGGCAATACACACAAAACAAAGCTCTGCTTGAGTGATGCAGAGTAGCAGAATCTGATCCTTGGATCATCACCGATTGTTTTTTTTAAGATTCCCTTACCTGATAAATCTGATGGGTTTGTAGTATGTTTTATATTGCTGTTTCCCAAAGGAAAAATAAAAAAGTAGTTTTAAGAAAGGTAAATAAATATTCTCACCTTCACTTCTCTGATCAGTCTCATTGTTTCCTGCTGACTTTACGTAGCTATCACCTAAAGGAGAGGAAGCACTTTCATTCAGAAAGTGACCTTCCGGGTCAGTACTCTTGGCTTAGTTTTCAATGCCATTTACACTATTCAATTTTTCCTTCTAAACTTCAGTGCAAGTCAGTGGAAATAATAAGTAAAACAACACATGGAAGACCAATATTCCAGTGCCATCCACTGCCCTGTTGATCCCCATTGGGTTTGAAAGCCCAGATGCATCTCTCTGTGCATGTCTCTGCCTCCAGTATCTTTTTCAGTCCCAGGACCTTAAAACCTGATAGTTTGAAAATTCTTGCTAGAGAAACTCTGTCTCTCAATATTCTGAAATACAAGTCATGTTCGGACATTTTCTGAGGGAAAAGGGAATGAGAAAACATTCCCAGACCCAGTGAAAGACCTTGGAGGAGACAACATTTCAGGAGAAAGCAGGGACACACGCACTTTATAGAATCATAGAATCATGGAACAACCAGGTTGCAAGAGACCCACCGGATCATCGAGTCCAACCGTTCCTATCAAACAATAAACCTCAGCACCTCGTCCACCCGTGATTCAAGACTGGAGGTCTGGGTATAAATCTCTGCAGTTATACCAGTTTACTCCAGCCTAAGCTGTGATTTTTCCCCATTCAGAAGTTAGGCATATGGACTAGCAAAAATTCCAAGAGCTTTCTAAAATACTCAAAATGGTGGATGTACGTCGGTTTTTTTTCAGTTATCTTCATTCAAATCCTCTGCTTTCTATTGTGTACATTAAGTTTTGCACTAGAAATACAAAGAAAATGATTTAACAGAAAAATATGTCCATACTGCAGGAGGGGGATTTTTTTTCCCCTCTGGAATCTACCAGCTGCAGTGTACCAGTTGAGAAGATTTTTGCAAGTAGTTCACCATCAGACTTCAGCTAAAGCCCTAGTTTATAGAAAAAAAAAACCCTCAGCAGTTAAGTATAGTTTAAATTATTTTTCCAGGAAGTATTGTTATTATAAGCTCTAATTAGTGGTTTTAACTCAGCAATATTTCATTTCTCTTACAGGAGAAAAAGCTCCCTGGCTGAGCATCTTTGTTAGAGCTGTCAGTGTCTGCATTCATAAAAGGAAAAGAGCTGTGATTGAAAACAGGTAATTTCTTGGCAGTTTGGATGTATACCTCATCAATAAAGAAAGCCAATGCCTCCTAATGATAGCGAAATAGCAGGCCGGAATTTTGTCAAGCATTCAGGTGTTTTTTCAGAGAACCTATTTGCTCAAGTGAGAAGTTTATTTGTTGGTGATGGCTGAATACTTAATTACAGTAGCTGTGCTAAATATCACTGCTGGCGCTTGAGATATATTTAGATTCAACTCCCTCTGTCTCAGAAAACACAGCAATTAAAATGCAGCACTGTAACATAACGTAACTGATAATAGGTATATGGCTGAGGATGGTGTGAGATGTTGCCAAATCTGCTATAGAAACTGTAGATGAAGCATGAAAATGGTGGGAGCTTTTTCTTCCTGTACTAGTCAGAGCTCTTACTCCACTCCGTCAGTGCAATGTGCAGCAATACAGGGATTTTCAAGGGAATCTAAAGGAGTTAGGTGCCTTTGACAGCAATAATCATAACAGCATTAGTCTTACTGTCTATAATGTACCCACTTCACAGGATTTCCTTCTAGTAATGAACCAAACCTGAGTCCTGAACAGATCTAAAATATTCCTTTAAAATGTTCTTTTCTCTCTCCTTTCACATGAAGTGCATACATCACCTGGGTCCTGAATCGAAGCATGTGATTCCCACCTGATCTGGCTTCTTGCACAGATCAGGATAAGTCGACACAATCAAGACCCCAAGCATGCCCAAACCTTTTGTGATTTCACCTGTTCTCTGTTTCCTCATTCTCCTCCTCCCACTCCTCCGTGCACCCTCAGTCCCCTCTGACTGAAAGAGCGCTCAGTTTGTTGAGCCCTGTGAAGGCTCAGAGCCTCAGTTCTAGCAGAGAGCACAAAGAAGAATGCAATGTCATGTATTTAGTTCCTGACTGTATTTTTTACACCGTCAAGCTATGTGCAGGAAATCAGGCAAAGTACATCTTGAAGGACAAATTGGGGAGGCATTGTCTAGTTAGCACATACTGTTTGACTTTGGAGGAAACCTGTTTTGCAACATGTATGGAAAAAACCTGCATACTCGCGGGCTGTGAACTTTCCAGGAGCTGCATTAACTGTGAAGAAGAGATAAAACAAAGAAGTATCCTTGTCCTTATTTAAGTTCTACTTATGCTTTGAAAGTCCCACACAGTACACTGAAAGAGTTTCCCCATCCCTCTTCAAAACACGAACTTATTGATTGTCAAAGTTCCATAGTATGGACAGGATAAGGAACTAACAGCATATTTATCCATAGAACAGTGATGAGTTACTTTAATCAGTGAGTTGCTTGGAAAGCAGAAGTGCTGTTTATATTTGCAGACTGATTCAGTCTGTGATCACTATGTAGAGTATGCAAACAAAAGTAGTAATTCGCTCAAGGCCCAAAAAAATATACTTATCTGTCTTTTACAGCTCCATTCTTTAATGCTCCTTTCTTTCAGTATGTTTTTTAAATTGAGTTCTTATATCTATGGTGTACATGTCTTTGTGTCACTGAGAATTTAATTGACAAAACCCTTGTTTTTGACTGAAAAAGATGTCCTTGCTGGAAGCATAATAAACCATGAACATTAGCCTTGGTACTAGTGAAAAAGGAACAGTAAAAATATCACCTTCTAGCTCAGGTCAGCTTCCTGAGTGGATCACAGGTGGTGTTTGCTCACTTTACTGACTAAAATAAATCTTATTTCTCTCAGCTGCAAGAATAATGCCAATAATGGAGATTGAGATGGGCTTCAAGCTGCTTTGCATATATTCATCAGAGAAAAATTTAGTACTTTAATGATTAATGTTTATTGTAGTCATGATGTGGGGGAAACATCCATTAAGAGCTTTGAGTGAACTTCCAGTAGCCAGGAAAGAGAGTGTCTGTGTAAATTAAGCTGAGCCAAAGAGGCATGTCAAGCATGGGAGTCCCCATAGTGGTCCTTGAATAAGGCCAGGCTGGGCAAGGCAAGCCAGCTGGGGGGACATCCCTTCTCCCTGTGGGTGAAGGAAGGGAGCAAGGCAGGATGGCAGAGCCATCCTGTAGCTATGATACAGGGTTGACTCAAAATCCCAGTGGGACTGACAGGGTGAGTCAATGGTGGCTGGAAAGTGGGGAGATTTCTTCCTGCTTCACACTGGCCTGCAAAACTAGCTATGGGATGATATTTTTGAAAGTTGTTTAGCTTTTTTAAAGGCAGAGTGGCCATGGTGGCAGTACAAGCCTTGTCCTGGACACTCCTACATCCTGCTACTGACCCACGGCAGCATTGCTGGTCTTCAAGCACACAGTCCCAAACCGTGCTAGAGCCACTGGCTACCCTCACTTCAATGACAGGCTTGTGTCTTGCTGCACTGCACTTCTGATGCTTGTCTCCTCTGCTTCTGCTTTCCAAAGGTGGGATTTCCTACATCTTTTCCACACCACCCTTCTTGCCAGAGAAGAGCTCTGAGAGACGTGGGGCCAGAGAAGACCTGTAGGTCATGCGGTGCAGCTGGAGCAGGAGGGAAGCGTGCTGGGATTAGGGCATCCACACTATGGAAGTGAGCAAAGACCTTTAGTACAGGTCATACTACTGGGGGCTGGGAGGAAGGAGAGCTCAGGGGCTGAAGAAGAGAGAGAGGAGAAAGGGATCCAGAGCCACAGCCTTCAGGACACAACTGCTTCTGCTTGTATAAGGTTCTGCAGTCTATACTTATACTAAGATACTGTATCAGTATCAACTTTATAGTTGTTTCAAATACCATTGCTCCTCTAAATTTGGTACAGAAAAGAAAACCCATGATCTATGCTTTAATTAGAGAAGTAGGTTGGAACTGTTTTGAATTCTGAAGCTGTGACACTGAAAAAGGTTTGGAAAGGAGAATGGTGCAGAATAGGAAAGAAAAACAGTGCATCTGTGGGTGTGTGCATGTGCACTCACCAGACCACAAACTGGAGTGAGAAGAAACTCAGACTTTTGGAAGCTGGTGCTATAGATAACCATTACCTTCCTTTTCATGCAGAGCAACTTCTTCAACTTCTGCTGAGAGACCAGGCTTCCCTGTGGAGTAACAGACAGTGAAAATTTGCTCCCAGTTCTGCTTCACGAGCCATTTCAGATTTTCAGAAGAGTTGCAAATCTGCAAGCTGAACTTGAATGTCATTCACAAAAGTTGTTCCCTTTTACCTCTCCCTCTCCATGATAGCATATATCATGCCAGGTTACTCAGGCAGTGCTACAGTTCAGCATTCTGTATTTTAACTTGATAATAATTGCAGCAAAAGGCAAACACATTTCCTTTCACTCACTAGCAGGTGAAAAGCAAATAGTAGAAAAGGCAGTGAGATGAAAGATGTAACTGGAAGTGGAAGGCATCTACCAGGTGATGATAAAACAATACCCAGTAATGACGGAAAATACTTTCAACACCGTGACAGGGCAGGCTTCCATGTTCCCACATTTGGTGTGTGGTTACAACTATGATTGTCATAGGCATCACGAAGAGACATCAAATCCAGCTGGTAGATTTCAAACTACCTGGCGTAAACCTCCCCAGAATGACTCCATTGTCTCTACTGTGGCAGCATCAGGCAGGGAGCCCTGCTGCAGGGTTCTGGAGGCAGCCCTCCAGCTGCACACCTGCCGTGACTGAGCCAAGTACCTGATGGGCACTGACTCACTGCTGCCTGCCACCCTGCTAGGCAGCAGATCTCAAGGCCCTGTTGGTGGTAGCAATGTCCTTACTTATTCCTTGCCAGTAGAAACCCCTTTGTGCCAGGGGCTGCAACTTAGTCACTCTGTAGCTTGCATCCCTTTTCCTCTGCCAGTGAAAGGGGGAGGAGAGGGAGGAAAGGAGAAGAAATTGGTTATCCTCACTATCAGGTTGTTGCCACCCAAAACACTGCTTCCAAAGGGTTACCCTTCTGTGCAGGTGCCTCTTCCCTCTATGAGGAGTGGGAATCATACTGATACTGGGAAAACTGCGTTGAGTAGAAGTAGCTACCATTGAAGGGTGTGTGGGAAATTTAAACTCTGGGCTTCTCTGCCAGGCTGCCTCCAAAGCTCTCTCCAAGGTTTTTCACTTGTGGATTATGCCCCTCTCACCCACCCAGGTTCATGTAAGAGAAATGAATGGAAACGTGCCCATTGTTAACCTAATCTCATCCTTTTGCTTAATTATGTCAACGTATTAAAAATAAAAAACAAAATTATCTTTCTTCCTGGGCCTTGTATGGACTCCATCTATAGCAAGGGGCCAGAGCTGAGGGAGCACCTGGAGCATGCCAGGTCTTTAGCTCTATTTTTCAGCAGTGGACTCCAATATAACCAAGTTAATTGGCCAAAATATTTTAACAGCAGTGTACATTGCTGCACAGGCTAGGTAATATAGTAAGAGCTGAATATAATAAGGTCTAAGAAAGGTCTATCAAACTGTTTAAAGGGAGAGTCGATAATTCTTGCTATATGCTGCCTCCTTCTCTTCAACGGATCCATCCACACATATTATAAGAAGAGCTGAATCACTGCATTATAAATAGACTCACTACGTACTTTTTCTCTCTGAAAATAATTTCAAACTGAACATGCCTACTCTATTCACTTTGAATTACTGCTCCTAAGAAAAGAGAAGAAGACATTTTCTAACTCTTTCTACTTTCCCTATTAGTAGTCTGACTGTTAAAAGCCTTGACTGTCAGCCTCTGGGATGCAAACCTGCTCCCATTTAAGGTAATGTGAGTTTTATCATTGACTTAATTGGAAGTGAGATTGAGCCACCGGGCATGTGAGCGGCTTTATGTAGACCTTGAAAAAAAAATAATAAAGGAGACTGAGGCAAAATGTAGTGCCATTTTTTTCATCACAGCAATAATGCAGTTTTGCTCAGCCTTCCCATAGTCATGCTAAAAGGAAAGCCTAGCCTGAAAAGAAGTGCTCATAATATTATAGCTTAATTAGTTTATGGGAGAAAAATGCTGAAGGGAAGAGGAGCGCCTGTTGTTAAATATTTTACCATTGCAACGCTAACTAATATTGTCTGCTTGACACTAACTTTGCCAGAGTCCTTACCCTGTTCCACTGCAGCCTGCCCAGGTTTCTGTGCTCTCTCCTCAAGCCTCAGTTTTGGTTTAGTGATAGTCATGCTGGGTACCCCTGAAAGCACAGAAAACATTTCTCTTCTGTGTATCTAATTTGCCTATTATTAACATTATCCTCAATCTTTTAAGTAGCTGATTATTAAGCAAAGAAATAGCAATGAAGCAAGGAAAAAATGTGATAGGGAGATTTACTGTGTGGGAGGCAGAGATAAAATTAGATTTCTTTAAGCTATGTAGTACAGTTATTAGGAAGTTAGGCTAATTTTCCAAGGAGCTGCCACTTAAATAACCTCATCTTATTATTCATGCTGAGGTATTTACTACAGAAATTCTTTCCCCCCAGGTCATCATTTTTTTCCAGGAGCAGAAGTTTGGAATTCAACAATTGTTTGCATGCCCAAATAATGCAATAGCATGTTGTGGTAATGCAAATAGTAGATTATTAAAGGACATGATTTAAAATCCCTCTGCTGGTTCCAGTGGAATTTGTGTGTTTGGCCTCTTCCAGTATTTTCTCTGTGTCTCTCAGTTTTCCATCCACAGTTCCTCAGTAGGGAAAGCAGTAAATTATTCCCACCTTGATTTGTTCTTAATGCTGTTTCTCATTATCTGCTGTCCTTTTTATAGGTGCCTCAGCATTAGCCCCATTGCTAACAGCACCCTTTATCTCCACCACCATGGAGCACTGAAGTATACTTTCTCTTAACTGTTTTCTTTTCTCTGCAGCTCTCTTCTTTTACTCTCACCTCCATGTTGCTTCTTGGCCTGTGTATGATTTAATCAAACTGCCTTTTAGGCTAAACTATGGACTTGTAGGAGCATGTGTACCTCTTAAGACAAAAAATATTTTCCAGGCCATGAACTGGGAGGCAACCTCAAATAATTTGTGGGTTTAGTAGTCCCATATTCCTTGGCCAAAATATCCCCTTTCAACAATGTGTCACCAGCTCTACTCCTCTGGTTTGTTTTAGCCCTACAGGACGACCTCAGCATGTACTTCTCAGCCCCAGTCTGCTGGCACACCACCTTGAGAGCTCCTTTTGGCCTTCTGAGTGAGTCAGGAGAGATCTGCATAAACCCTCGTGGCACTTTACTGCAGAGTCAACCTCTTGAACTTCAAGGGGACTCTAAGTCTTTCATAAATGATGAACCTGGTGGACAGCAGCAGATTATTGGTTTTATACAAGAAAACATAATAAAGGGATAGACAAGGGGAAAAAAAACCATACGCTTTTATCATGTTTTGTGAGACCGCTCCTTGAATCCTGTGTTCAGTTGTGGGCCCCTCACCACAAGAAGGATGTTGAGGCTCTGGAGCGAGTCCAGAGAAGAGCCACGAAGCTGGTGAAGGGGCTGGAGAACAGGCCTTATAAGGAGCAGCTGAGAGAGCTGGGGTTGTTTAGCCTGGAGAAGAGGAGGCTGAGAGGAGACCTCATTACTCTCTACAACTACCTGAAAGGAGGTTGTAGAGAGGAGGGAGCTGGCCTCTTTTCCCAAGTGCCAGGGGACAGGACAAGAGGGAATGGCCTCAAGCTCCGCCAGGGGAGATTTAGGCTGGAGATTAGGAGGAAGTTTTTCACACAGAGGGTCATTGGGCATTGGAATAGGCTGCCCAGGGAGGTGGTTGATTCATCTTCCCTGGAGGTGTTTAAGGCACAGGTAGATGAGGTCCTGAGGGACTTGGTTTAGTGTTTGATATGAATGGTTGGACTTGATGATCCCATGGGTCCCTTCCAACCTGGTTGTTCTATGATTCTATGATTAACATAATGTCTTGCTGCTGGTCCTTCATTTTTTAGAAAGAATACTTTTTAATCATTGCCCTCTGCTGTGTAGTTGGCTGACTGTGACCTCACCTGCCAAATGCTGAAGGTTTGGAAAAACAGTCAGCACACCATCCAGAGCTGTGCTAACTGGTTTAGGCTGCTCGCAGCATGTGTGATTTAATTGGAGTGCAGGAAAGCAAGAGGTATTGAAATGAAGATCGTCTCAACTAATGACTAAGATTTGAGAACCTTTTAAAATTGCGGATCCATATGTATGTCCAAGACCTCTCCATATTAGGGCACAAGCTTGTTTCCACTGGGTATTGGCTGCTCATCTCCTGCATCAGAGTGCATGTAGCTGTTCCTCTTGGAGAAGTTCAGGGAGGCTGAGGCTGCCACAGATCTGATTGGGGTTTTTTTCCAAGAGAAATGCTTCTTTGTTTAAAATGATGTAGATATGAACATGAAGGTGAGCAAAATGTATTCTTAAAACACAGAGTCCATTCTGCTAGGGGAAAGGGAAGATCCTAATCAGGCTACTAACGATGTTACCTTTGAAACAGCAGCATATGGTAAAGAACAGCCTTTAAAGCAACCAACTTGATTGTGGAAGTAGGTATAGAAAATGCTGAGGAAGCTCTGAAGTAAAAAGGAAAAAGATGAATATGGCTAGTCAAGGTTGGAGTGGGAGGTGGTGCTTTTTTGAAAATACTGAGAACAAATCAAGATGAAAATAGGGTTATTGGGACTTACATTTGTCTCTGAAACTTCAGAGACTATGTTGTAATTAAACAGCACCAATAAACTTATTTTCAAGGCAGGTATTGAACTAGAAGAGTCCTAAAAGAGTGGAGGACGGTGTCCTAGTGGTGTACCATGCAGCTCTTGCACCTCTGCGGCTAACACCTGCATTGATCTAGGTCCACATATTTCCACCCTGCCTTCCTCCTCTCTTTGTATCTCTCCCTCCCTCGTTCCTTACTCTTTCTCTATCTCTCTTCAAATGAGATGAATATACACACTTTTTATTAGCACTGATAGGTGAGGAAAGAGTGGTTGCATCTTCCTGGTAAATTTGCACACTAAATTCACAAGACCACCAGGCGCCTCTGATTCTCAGAAGCATCTGTCCCCAATGAGCAAGTGAAACTTTTCAGAATTAAGTTTTCAGTAATAATACACCAGCACTCAGTCAATTGTTTTCTCAACCTTGTTATAGTATTGCACTTATTGTAACAATAAACATCCACTCATTTTGTCCTTTTACAAGAAAATAAAATTGAGGGTAAGGAATTCTAACTTGAGGTAGCAGTGACAGGCAGGAAAGGTGCAAGTGGGATGTGGATTCAAGGCAGGGTATCTTGAAAACATCTTTCAGATTTTTTTTTCTCTCTCTCAGTGACCTTGCCTAGTTCCTTTAGATTTTTTCCCTTGCAGTACACGTGACTGTAGAATGGTAGGACAAGCTCCTTTCTCCATCATGTATGAGCGAGAATAAATTCTCCTCAGACTCCAACACTCACACGCATGCATCCCTGCACCAGACTCTTTGTTGCATTGTTACCAATGTGTTGGTGTGCGTGGTGGAGCACAGACCTCTGTGACTTGGGTTGCTTGCTGCATGCAAACAACACAAGGTGTGTTTGCACATCGGGTTACCAGTGGGGCTTGCACTGTGCTTGCCTTGTAAGGGCTGACACCCAGTGATAGATTTCATAGACTCATAGAACAACCAGGCTGGAAGGGACCCATCGGATCTTCTAGTCCAACCATTCCTATCTAACACTAAACCATGCCCCTCAAGACCTCATCCACCCGTGCCTTAAACACCTCCAGGGAAGGTGAATCAACCACCTCCCTGGGCAGCCTATTTCAATGCCCAATGACCCTTTCTCTGAAAAACTTCCTCCTAATCTCTAGCCTAAATCTCCCCTGGCAGAGCTTGAGGCCATTCCCTCTCATCCTGTCCCCTGTCACTTGGGAGAAGAGGTCAGCTCCCTCCTCTCTACAACCTCCTTTCAGGTATTTGCAGAGAGTAATGAGGTCTCCTCTCAGCCTCTTCTTCTCCAGGCTAAACAACCCCAGCTCTCTCAGCCGCTCCTCATAGGGTCTGTTCTCCAGCCCCTTCACCAGCCTCATCGCTCTTCTCTGGACTAGCTCCAGAGCCTCAACATCCTTCTTGTGGTGAGGGGCCCAGAACTGGACACAGTATTCAAGGAGCGGCCTCACCAGTGCTGAGTACAGAGGGAGAATCACCTCCCTGAACCTGCTGGTCACACCGTTTCTGATACAAGCCAGGATGCCATTGACCTTCTTGGCCACCTGGGCACACTGCTGGCTCATGTTCAGTCGGCTGTCAACCAACACCCCCAGGTCCCTCTCCTCCTGGCAGTTTTCCAGCCAGGCTTCTCCCAGTCTGTAGTTCTGCATAGGGTTGTTGTGCCCCAAGTGCAGGACCCGGCATTTGGCAGTGTTAAACCTCATGCCGTTGGACACTGCCCAGCAGTCCAGCCTGTTTAGGTCCCTTTGCAGAGTCTTCCTACCCTCCAGCAGATCGACACTTGCACACAGCTTTGTGTCATCTGCAAGCTTGCTAAGGGTACCCTCAATGCTTTCATCCAGGTCATTGATGAAGACATTGAACAGGACTGGACCCAGCACTGAGCCCTGGGGAACACCACTTGTCACTGGCCTCCAGTTGAGCTCTCTTCTTTTTGAAGAGGAAAGCAGAATCATAAAATGGAATGGAAATCATCTTTAGTGTCACCCTGTCCCAATCCCTGTTGCTCCCCACAGCCTCCCAGCTGTAAGGACAGGCATGACTCCCCTTTTCCTCTGGTCAACCCCAGCCCAGAGAGCCTTCGTGGCCCACCCTGAATGTGGAGCAGGTGGTTTGGGGCTTAGTAAACACTTGTTGGTATTTTGAGCGACTGTTTGTTTCCAGTGTCCTTCTCCTCCTTTACCTGACTCTTATAGTCCCCTGGATGCTATGGGATGCTCTCCCTTGCCTCACATTACCCCTTGTGTCCCTACATAATTCCTGAAGGCCAGATGTTAAAAACTTTGGACTTAACTGTTGTTCTACCTTTATCAAAACCCTATGTGAAGTACGATTAGCACATATTTACTTAACTTAGAGGCACATTGTGAGGCATAATGAATGTCTCCACGGTACCTGGATATGATGTAAAAGCCTAAAAGAGCCTGATAAGGAGGTGAGCTTTACTTAATTAAGTTAACCTTCAGATTAATTGGCCTGCTTTCTAAAAAATGCAATGTGAGAGCACACAGCTCCTGCAGGGCTCGAGTCTTGTTTCTGGGGCTGTGCTCATTAGATACAGCCAAATGCAATATCTGTCAGAGGGTATGTAGGTTGCTGGGGGAGCACGCTCCTCCTTGCTTATTTATACTTTACAAAGTGCAAATTTCTGAAATAAATAGTTGATCTACTCTGCATGCAGCGAAACTTTGCCCAGGGCTGGGCTGGTTATTTTTCTTTTTTTCCTGTGTATCTGCTTGCTCCTTTGGATCATGCCCACATGCTGCTATTACAATTCCTAAACTAGCAATTACCCAGTTACATGTATGTGCAGCAAGTGCACCAAACATCGCTGCCTCCCTGCTAAGTTCAAGAAAACTCAGATATCGCTTTCCCTCCTTTTATTGAATTGACCCGTTGCACATCATCCTGTAGTTCTTTAGCAATTTAGTGCTAAAAGTTATA
Organism: Coccyzus lansbergi; assembly: GCA_033558105.1. Classification (NCBI taxonomy): domain Eukaryota; kingdom Metazoa; phylum Chordata; class Aves; order Cuculiformes; family Coccyzidae; genus Coccyzus; species Coccyzus lansbergi. The sequence goes on along the minus strand of JAUMJK010000305.1, from coordinate 2,264,570 downwards.
TCCTTTTAAACTCCTTTTCCCACTCTTGACAGATTACAGTTCTTTTTTTTGTTTGGGGGTTGGTTTTTTTTTGGTTTTTTTTTTTTTTTTTTTTTTTATGACTAATTAGACAGGAGTTTTGTGGAGAAGCTGTTGGCTTTAATGCCCCACTTCAGGGCCCTTTCCTGTACAAGTGTAAAAGACAGAGGTTGAGATAGACGTGCTCAGCATAAATCTCTCCTCTCCACTGACCCCCAACCCTGGAAATTTATCATCAACCTCTTTAGCTCCTGACATGTGAAAAGGAGGAAAAGAAGTCGTATGTGGGAGAATGTCTGTGGTGTGCTGTCTGGCAGTTTAATGTGTTAATGTTTCTTCCTCTGGGAAAAGACTGAAAAGACAAAGGCCTTGCTGACTTGCTTATCTTGCCATCCATGGTCAAGGAGAAGGAGCCACAGAGTTGGAAAATAGAGCTGGCACAGTAAGACAAGCCATGCAGAAGCAGTGATAAATCCCCCATCAATCTACAGATGCAACTCGGTCAGCAGAAAGTTCTAAGAAGATGCTGGATACCAGTACCAGCCTGAGCGTAAGAAAACAGAGGTCAGTGTCACTTGATAGGGTAGAGGAGAAGGGACTCTTTAGTCATGGGGTTGAGATGCAGGGCCTCCAAAAAGCCTCAGCACAAGCTTCAAGGCACTCTTGAACAGAGGAATAAACAAAAGAAGTTCCCTCCAAGTCTCTGTTAACTGTATCTGATGTGAAAATTTTCAGTACTGCATAGCAGTGCCTCTTGGAGGGGTTTCTTTTGCCTTCCTGAGGTGAAAAAAGTGACTGGGCAGAGCCACCATGATTCTACACAGTGGTATGTGGTATCATCAAGAGCTGCTTCACATGTAGTGGGATTTTAACTATTTAAAAGTCTCAACCAAAAGTTTAAACATCATTTGACCATAGTTAACAAAAAGCTACTGTTTTACTTTCAACAAATGATGAAGACTTTCCTGAGGGCTGATTTAAGGTTTGTAATGTTATCTGTGGTTTTGGATGATCTATTGAATCTCAGAAAATATAACAGTCTTTTAAAAAAGCAGATACCAAATGGAGAAGTAAGGGCTTTACCATTAAAGGAAAGCCTTGTAGTCTAGCATTGGACTAATTTATTTACATGTCTTGATTAATTTCTTCCAGTTTGCATTCATCATACTTGTAAAATATTGGGGAAAAAAGGTAAGCAACAAAATAAGCTGAAGCCACTTCTTGTTTGTTGCTTTTGATCACTTCAACTAGGAGAAAATTCCTTAAAGAGAAGTCTTTTTCTCTTGCTTTCTGTGGCAATGACTACTAGAAACATTTGCAGTGTCATGGATGACACTACACACCTTGGAGTTTGGCTTGGCTCAGGCAAGTGAGATGTCCAGACAAATTGCTTTTTCTTACTGGAGAAGAGAAACCCCCCACATTTAAAAGTATCATTTAATGCATTCTGTATTGGCAGAAAGGTATTTTTATGAGTGACCTCTAATATATTTCCTTACAGACAATATACATCACTGTAAGCCACGCTGACTGTTTTATTCTGCGTGTCTGTGTGTCAGTCTCTTTCTACTCTAATTTAATTTCAAGAAGCTGAACTTCCATAGAGAAACTTATTATGGGTGTGGTGATTTCAGACTTTAAAAGGGAGCTGCAGGTGATTTTAAAAGGTGAGATAAACCTTCCTATAAATCAGGTGCTTAGTTGGATGAAAGATTCAGATGATCTTGGTTTTATCCAGATTTTCTGCAAATGTCCAAATTAGCTTTCACACTGTCTGAAGACATGTGGAGGCCTGGGGTTTGATTTGTGAATCTAAATGCTGGGGCTGACTATTACACGGTGTCTGAATGGGAAACTGGAGGTTTTTTAGCTTTGGATTCAGCCTGAATTTCTTTAGAAATTTGCTCTTTTTCCATCTGGAAATTTTGTCCAGATACAATTTGTTTGGAGACTTTGCCTGCTTGTCAGGAGTTTCTGAGTGCTAAACAAAGCTTGCCAAGGGGACAATACTGTACCTGGCAGTGCTTCACAGCTGGGGGGTGGGTTTGTGGCTTGGTTTTTTATTCTGCATATGTGTCTGGGCAGCAGGCTGCAAGCCTTGGCATTGTTTCTGCTTGGAAACCATCTCCTGATGCTGGGACTGGTCCGTTTCCCGTAGCTTCACCAAATGTATGGATGGCTGTGGATGCCTACATTGGAAATATCCATGCTCCCCACACAAAGTGAACCTGTTTGTTCCCATTTCTGGCCAAGATTAGGTGACAGTCACATACAACTACAATAGCAAAGTATCTGGGGGCAGTATGTGGTCTATTGTTTGCACGTTAGTTCTCTGCTGCGAAATCAAACCTACCTCCATGAAAAAAAAGAGGCTACCAAGAACATAGAGGGGCAGCTCCAAAGAAAACTTAATCCCCCACTTGCTAGTGCTTGCCATTTAGTGTTATGGTTTGTGATACCCAATGCTTTCCCAAAAGCTCCAGTTCTTTGAGAAGCCTGAAGACATGACTAGAGTCCTTATTCCACAATGAGAAATGAAAAGAAAAAAGGGTGAACTTACTGTTTTTAAACAGTCTCTAGATATTTAAATTGGTTTTGAGCTTTCTGAGTCTAGCAGTAACAACACTGCTAGGATTATGCAGCACTGCATAACAATGATCAGAGCTTCCTACCATCATTATTGTCTGTTTCCCATGCTAAGTCTGGCAAATTCTTTCTGCTTCTCAATCTCCTTCCTCCTGGGATTACTCCAGCCACCAGTCCACCTCTTTCTTGCTTCTCCCATACTTTCCTCCCTCCTCAACACCTCCCTGTGCTCTTTTCAGCCATTGTGAACACCAGCAAGGCTTTAGTTCCTTGGTCCCCTTCTCGTGTCCTCTCCATCACTACAAAGGTGAAGGCACCTTATCTGACCCACCTTAGCAAGGACAAAAATACAGGGAAAACAGACAATGTTGAATAAAAGAGATAGAAATGGGGACAGAGAAAAGAACCTGATTTCAGACCTTATGTTTCATAGTGTTTTACAATTTAGGCTTCATTTTTTATCCAGCTGAAAGTCAGTCTGAGACTGTGATTGCTGCCCATGGAAGGGAAGGCAAGTGAGGTAGTTATGCAAGAACACTTCTGTCCATGGTATCCTGCCTCTCTGGTCTTCCCTGACACCAGAAAAAAATAAACTCCTCTACAGGGCAATTCAAAGCCAAAAATTAACTCCATATTCTCCTTTTTGCACCAAAGAGGAATTAGGGACCAGACCAAAGTTCCCTTTTCTGAATAATGTCCTTGCTTTTCTTAATGTACTACTTTTTTTTGGATTAAATGAGACTCAGTGTGAGCTGATGTGGACAAGCATTGGCAAGTGCATATAAAAACTACACTTGCAATGAAGAATTGCAAGGCGTGCTGTCATGTGGCTCCACAGGCTGCTTTGGCTTGGAGTAGAGGAGGGTTGGCAGTAAAGAGTGATTGCTTTGTTTGTACGCCAGTTTCAGGTGTAAACAACAACTGCTTTATGCAAAACCTTCTATCCATAAAACTCTTCTCTTGCCTATGGAGCCATTTAGCAATCACCAAACTCTGTTCGGGTGCAGTTGCTGTTTTTATTCTGAAAAGATATATGTACCTCTTTCCTTTTGATAGTTTACTCTTGCTACCAGCAGCTATAACCAACATCTGCTTGAAATAATTCTTCTGGCCTATTTCTCTCCCCTGCTATACATATTTTCAATTCTACTGAATTTCCATGTAACCGGCGGTGGTAGCTTGTGGGGCTGGGCTAACTAGGAGTCAAGCATGAAAATGTACTTGTATGCAGGCAAGGAACAGTCACGCATGCCATCAGGTGCAGCTGTAAAGGAAAATTAGCTCTGCATGTTTCTACCACAGGAGAACATCTGCTTGTACCCAGATATAACTCATAGAGGTTGCTGAAGGGAGGTGCTGATCATTTTCAGGTCCCAGAAGTTTCTAAGGCTGATGAGACTGGGAAGCTTCATTCCCCATGTAAGTTTTACACCTTGTAGTACCCTGTTCCTGCCACTGCTCCACAAACCTCCTCTATGCAACTTCTGAAAATCACTCTGAGCCAAAGGCAAGAGCTCGAAAGGGGAACTCACGGGATGTGTAAGCACTGCAGGGCTTGATGGTGTTGTTATGTAGGGCAGAGTTTGCATTTCCTTTATGCATGTAAAAAGTGCCACCTCTACCAAGGCTCATTGAGGTCTTCCTGTCTCCAGCTGATGCTAAATCTATCATTTAGAGTACTTGTGGCCCCCTCAAAAATACAACTTACCTCCTGAGCAATTTCTATAAGTATACAGGACTCATCAGAGATCATCACTTCCCACCTGCACCATGAAGTCCCTGAAGCATAGAAGCAGAGCTGCTTGCAAATCTACCTCAGAGGAAAACTTAAGAAGCTCAGGAAGAAGATTCCCAAGCACTGTAGAGGTATGCCCACATTTATAGGCATTTCCAAGGGATACCAAAGACAAGCACAGGCTACACAAATGACTGTGGGAGAATGAGGGCAACTCAGCTGAGTTATGGGAGCCCTGCATTCAGCTACCAATTCTCTGTGTTGAGTTCAGCTTGCTTTGTAGCAGGGTATGAACCCACCTCCAGAGCAAGGCATCCCACTCACCTATTTGAGAATCTCCACATCACATTTATTCACACCATCCTTCTTTGAGCGCATGAGGAAAAGTTTGCCAAGGAATTGCTACTGTTCCAGAGAGTGAGCTGGTTATCTGATCAGTTTCTCTTTCTGGCTGTCCCAGAGAAAACAGAGGAAGGATCTGAGCTCATTTAGCTCTGAGCAGTGGCTTGTTGAGGACCCTTCCCCATGTGTCCTCTATCTCCCTTGAGTTAGGGGTCTAACCAGGAGCTTTGCATTCATGTGTGTGATCAATGGCTGTTGCGTGGAGTGGAGCCCTGTTAAACCTCTGCAGTCATAGCCTTCTCCCCCTTCTGCTTTTTCTTCCTGCCCCTGTCCCAAAACCATTTTCTGTTACCAAACTGCTCTTGTTCGTGCAGCATGCCCAGCATGATGTGCCTGAACACCTCCCAAGACAAGGTGGCTTCTTGCAAATCACTGCATTTAAACTTTGGTGTGAGCACCCACCTGAGTGAGAAGTGAGTGCCCTATACCCTTTCATCAATACTGAAAAGTTGAAGGTAACCACTATCTGGAGATGGATGGGAGAAGTACCATCTTACATGCTCACAGCCTTAAGGTATAGGAATAGGAGGCAAAGACATACATATCTCTGAGGTTTAAGCTTAAAATAATTTATGGGCTCCTGCGAAACAAATTTCATGATACTGTTGGCAAGTATTATAGGTAAGTTTTTAATCCTTGTTCTGTTAGTGAGGCATGGAGAATGTGATCTGTTGTTTGATGCACCATCAAACATGCACAATATCCCCAGTCCAGAATGTCAATGTCTTGTCTGTGCCTCTGGGGATGACACATAAAGCAAGACACCTGGTGTTGGATAAGAGAGGCCAGGGAGGTGCAAAGCTTCCAGAGATCACATAAAATCTTTCTGATTTTATCTGGCATGGGGTTCATCCAGCAGCGATCTGCCCAGGGCCACATTAGAGTTTGTACAACTCTGGAACTCGTGACCTGACTTCAGGTCTCTGACTCCTGCTTCTGTGCTTAGACTGGACTCCGCTTTCCTTGACACAAACAAAAGATCTCAACAGGCTCCAGCTTTCCATTTCCCTAAGAACTGAAAAAGTTAATGCTAGAAACATTCGTTTTTGAAACATTTGTAATTGGCAGCTCCTGTGAAGCATTAGCAGGCCAGTAAAATCTCTCTACATAAATTGTGTTGTAATTAGTGTGATTTGTTTAATGTCACCTTGTCTGGCTGTCTGAGAAATTGTCTCAAATTGTAAAAACACCACATTTTTCAGTTGAGGGAGTAGAAACTCACTGCACCAAGATATTTTTATTTCTCTCTGTTATTTTGCAATGGCCTTTTCAAATCACGCAGGCCTACATCAAGTTAATCAAGAATTCCCAGATGAGGACGATTACAGCCATAAGACATATAACAACAAGCATCAGCACTTCCTTAATAAATGTAATATGCTAATAATAATTAATGCATCTAGTATTTGGCACACAGGACAACAGAGAAAATGTATCCTGATTCCAATACTTGATGTCTACGAAAAAAACCAAACATTTTAAAGAGAACCAACAGAAAGGATGACAGGAGAAAGCAACTTACTTGGTGAAATGGGAGTTAGGACTGACCAACCTCTTTTGTGTCACTCAGCTCCTGCAATAACCTCCCTGAGCTGTGCACTCAGTTCCAAAAGGCAAAAATGAGTGAGTGATGGCATGTTTCCTGCCAGATGGCAACAAGGAGAGCAACTGAGCAGCTGAGGGGCACTGGTAAGGCTGGAATGGAACTGAGGAGCAAAGCTGTGGCTTCCCAGTGGACTCCAATATATTAAAAAAAAACCCCACCTTGAATGTGGGTCCATCAGTGCCCGCAAAAAGCTCATGACAGGCACAATAGGAGGAAAACTGGTCAGGTCTTATGCATACCTGACTGTTGCAACCTAATAAAATGACTCTTATCTGCCCTATTCCACGAACATCACCAGCAATCTGAAAAACAGAGAGAGAAAAAAAATAAAAGAAAAAAAAGATCAGGGAGACTTTTCAAGCATGAGAAATGTTTTGGGTGAGAAAGGTGCAGAAGGAGCACTGAATGCCCATCTCAGTACCAGTATTTTTCCACTTTAATCTTTCTTTCAAATGTTCTGCTTTTATTCCGACTAATTGAACGAATGTCTAAAAATTCACAACACAAACTCAATTTGATTAAATCTAACTTGTTTCATATGATAAAGCACTGCAGTTTTCAAGTAGAAAAATGCATTATGCTAGGACAAATAAGTGCGGTTAACTTCTATAAGAGCAGAGGTAAATTGCTTTTTGTGTGAGATATGCAATTTTACCTCAGTACAGCTTTAATCAAAGTAAAATATTATAAGGCAAGGCAAAAAAATCAAACCACCACAATGTAACATTTTGTCTTCTAACCGCTCAGTAAAACTCCAAGTTTAAATTGCTAAATAAAGCCAAGGCTGTATGTTAGATTTCCCCCATTAGTATGCAAAAAAAAAAAAGTTAAGGCAGTATATGACTATGAACTAATTTATATTTATAACAGATCAATAGTCACAGATAGTCAAGGTTAATGCAAGCTGTCCATCAGGAGTTTGCATGCCACCAGGAGTTTCAGTGAAAGGGGAAGCATGTAACTAAATACAGGTATTTAAATGAAGTTTGCATTCATACGTATGACGATGTTTTCACTGCCAGATGATAAAGAATGCAAATTAAGTGCAGCAAATAAACGAGATAGAAAGGGGAAGGAATTTGCATTTAAGGGGAAGGAATCTTGCTTGTTTTCCTGCACTGGTCTGTAGTTGACATTATGTTTATCAACACTGGGTGTTTCAAATTCCTGCTCATGGAACATTGCAAACTACCTTCTATTTGGGGAGGGTCTGCTCTTTTGTGGGGGACCCATGCTGGCATGGAGCTGCTGTTCCCTGCTTTGCCTGTACAGATGCCTTCTTGTGGTAGAGTGAAGTCACCTGCAACCCCTTTCTCATAGGGCCATACCTGAAGCTGTAGCACCTTTTAGGACACTGCAAGTTGGAGGAAGATGGATCTCTAATCATGGGCAACTCAGCCTAGATGCTGGGAAAAAGCTTGGTCTCTGTTGCATCTGGCACTTCCTTCTGGTGAGGATGGGAAGGCACTGACAAGGCAGCTTCCAACAGAGCCTAGAAAGGGTTTCACACTTGCACATTTTTGCATGCTGCAGGAATGTACTGCTTAAGAAATAGTCAAGGGGAGACTCAGGTTCTCCAAGGAGACACGTGACTGTATTAGAAATGGATAACATACAGGCCACATGCTTCCTTGTTCACTGAAAAGCTGGGAGAGACTCCAGCATACTCCGTCTTTGAAGCTTTCCTCCTTAGTTTGCAAGCCAGGCACCATAACCTGTCAGAGTAACTGTAGAAGAAGAATTAGCGCTGGAGGGTCAAATGCATCAAATATCCTGCTGGTGAATCATCAAACTTCAGGTTTCCTAGACCAAAAAAAGGAGACTTACACATCAAAGGTGTCTGCTGCCCTTACCACTGTGGTCAGTGTACCCTCCTTGCCCCCAGCCCCCAAGTCCAGAGGGAGAACATGGGAGCCACCAGTTCTGAGAGGATCCTTGTGGCCACACTGTGGAAATGACATGCAGAGTTTCATGAGTGGTAGAAGATGAAAGCTAATTTGTTGGTTTTGCCTTTCTTCTCCTCTTCCCTGTGGCCTAGCATATTGCAAAGCACAGCCCTTGCCTCCGTGTTCCTGAAACCCAGTAAGGAGAAGAGGCAGGAAAATCAGGGACTTCTGGGATTTCACGTACACGGCCTGATCATAGCTGACTGATCACGGCACTTGGGCATGACCTCTGCCACCTTTACCTGACCAGTACCTCTTCTTGAGGCAGGAATGCCTTCCAAGCTGAGGGAAGCATTCTTGTGCAAGGACTTGAGCTGATGCTTTAACATCTCACCATATTCCTGCTGTTCTTGGAGACTGTCTGAAGGAGTGAAGCACATGCGTCTGACTCTAGCTGAAATTCAGCAAATCTCACTAGGCTTCAGAAAACGTCTTTGTGCCTAATGGGATAATTTTTAATCCACCAAATCAAATGACCCAGATACTAATCGTATCAGCACAGGGAGGTCTTGAGTGCAGAGATGGGTGTTTCCTTCTGTGTAGCAAGTCCTGTTCTTTCACCTTCCTTCAGCAAAGAAGCTACTGTCAGTGTGTCTTGGGGCTCCAGTAAGGTTTTCTGCTCCATGTTTTCAGCTGTGATTTTATTCACAGCCTTCTTATGAGACCCAGAAAGTCAATTGCTGTCTTTCCAGCTCCTCAGTTTTATGAGTGCACGAGTATGTTGGTTGCACAGAGCCTCTCAAGTGATGGAATTTAACTGGGAGCATTTCATCCGGCCAGATCAGAATCTACCTCTTCTTGACTGCACACATATCACTGCCTCAAAAGGCAATACTTCATGTAATTTTGATTCTGTCAGTAAAGGCTGCACTGAAAATCTCATCTGGGCTTTTTAGTGATATATTGACTTTAAAATACCAGGTTTAAAGAAGTCTAGGAAAAGAAAAATCAAGAAAAACTCAAATCTCCCAATGAAAGCCATCCCCTTCACAACAAGATGGGCAATTTAGTGAATGGAAATATTTTCGGTTCAAGCAAGGTAGATACTGTGTATTTCAACAAAGCCAAAGTATTTCTGGATTATGTAGTCTAATAATTCATGTTTTAGCAGGTATAGTTAGTGCCACAGTCTGAAACCGTATCAGTAAATACTGATCAATTACCTCAAGCTGTCTATAACCAGGTCTTTGCTGCAGCCCCAAAACAGTTTAAGCTATGCCAGTTGTAAAACAGCTTGGAAAATTTCTCCAGTGCAGGCAGGCTTAAAGAAGAAGAGACTCAATTGCAATTCATGTGAATTGTGAAAAACACATGACGTTAGGTTGCTCCCTGGAGCCATCACTGAATGAATAATGGATAAACAATGTCAGTGACCACCCCACCACCCTGGCCCTTAACTCAAGCACAACAAAAAAAGGCAAACAGTAACTCAAGGGTTCATTCAGCCTGGTGTGAAACTTCTGGACAGGATGAGTCTCGGGCAGAAAGAGGTGTCTGCCACTACTTTATATGCGAATTACTTTCTCCATGACCACTCACTGCCCTGTAAAATTTTTTTCTCCTCTGTGGATTTACACACTAAAAATATGCAGTAGGGAAGGAACATAAACACTCATTTTGTGGTATCGCTGACTCGCGTATTGCAGCTCAGCAGTCATGGACAGCATCCAGTATTAATACTCAAAGGGAGCTGCTGCATTTATGACTTCTTCAACCTCACAAGAGCTAGGAAAGCTGGCAAACAGTGATTGAAACACAGCTGAATGAAATGCATAATATAAAGAGGGCAAAATTCAAATATTTTTGAGGCTGAATTCCTAAAGAAATGAGGTTTATTCAATCCTGCTCGTCTGCAGATGTGTGTGTGGAAGGTTGCTCTTTCCACAAATCCCACACCAGAGTTTGATCCTGCTGACCTGCTGCCAATAACTTTTGACAGGGTGGGGGCTGAGGGGGGAGTCAGCAGTCTTGGGGGGCAATTCAGTTTGTCTGTGCTGAATGGAAACAGATGCTTGTGCCTGATGAGTGGAAAGGTTAATAAACTCATTTGTTATTAGGCATCAGACTATGAAGAGGGCAGAGGTTTTTGAAAACTGCACCCAATTATTCTGCAGCCCACAGAAGCCCTCCATGTCTTGAACTGGCTATTACCAGGCTGCAAAAAAACCTCTCTGCATGTATTTCAAATGTATTTGCCAGCTTATTCAGAAGAAAAACTTTTTTGATCTGCAGGACACCTGGTAAGACGTGGCTGCAGTCAGAGTCTGACTCTGCTACCCCTTGGTTTCCTTGAAACTACGAGCAGAGGCAGATGCCCTTACATGGGAGCAAGGCAGCCATCACCCAACTCAGGCTTTGCTGAGGGTGTTACATGGAGGAACATTGTCTTCTCTGATCAGATTACACCAGCAATACTTACGTGGCGTGTACTCCTTGTGAACTACAGCATCACACACAATGCATTGTGGGTCCTTGACTATAAAGTATCTGTCCTTTAATTTGTGGTGATGAAATTTAGGCTCCTCTGTAAGCAGAAAAAGTGAACATTGCCACATCTGCAGGGTCGACAAACAGCATTGGCAAGTTTTTCCAAGCTATACTCTGCCACGTAGTGAAAGCTATTTGTGTTTCACTGATCCATAACTGGCAAAACTCGGTTTTGGGAGGAGGGAGAAATTTTCAAAAATTTATAGTAAGAAGACTGTTCTGAAAAATCTACAATTTTATACATATCCAAATGGTACTCCTTCCATTAAGAAGATTCCCAAATATGCTGATTTCCGCAGTAAGATGAATGCAATGACATCAAAGACAGTCAATTACCTGTGTTTATCACTAATGTGATCATGGTGCAGCAGTGATAAGTAGATATTTATTGCTTCAGAGTGCAAACTATAGCCATGCCAAGGTTTTTGCATCCATATTCATAGCAGAGTAAGAGGGGACAAGTTTCAAAGCAGTGGTTAATATCAAGTGCCTTCATCCAGAGATGGCTGTGAGCACAATGTCTGATATTCAGAGGTGGAAAGGCACCTGCCGGTTTCATTTCATTACTTTGAAAATCAGATCACTTGCTTGGGGGCTGCTGTGATTGACAATGCCAGTGCTTGCCTCAGAAATGTCCATGCTCACATCTCTCTGAAGAATCTCCAGAACAGTAGTCCAGGACTATGAAACAAGTTCTGGCCTACAGTGCATCTGAACAAAGCCGAGTTCACACCGGAGTACTGATTATTTCGGATCTGTGGAATTGAAGAAAGCCTTCTCTCCCCACAGGCGGTATCAGCTTTCACACAAAATCCCTCCCATACAGTAAAAACTTTTGACTTGATTGCAGCTGCTAAAGCAAGATTAAATGTATAATCAATGTGTAAACTGAGAGCCCTTTGACTCTGAAGATAGCCTGAAGCAATGATTCAAAACTATGCGAACTTTAAACTTCAGCTCACTCAGGACCATGGGCTCTTCAGTTGTATAGCTGTGTTTTTTCAAACTTTTTTGGGTTTTGTATTTTTTTTCCTACAGGGTTCATTACTTTGCAGAGGGTGGGTCTTTCTGCCCTGCAGGGATCTATCTATCACTGCTGACTCTCTGCATCTTCTCCACATGGAAGAAGTAATTGGATTGTACTTTCTGCACATGACTAAGACAGCATGGAAACCCGGAGCTGTAGGCTAGAGAACTAAGCTAGAGGGTGGGGAAGCATCTGACACTGAAGAAAACTAAATGTCTGAGTCTAATCACAAGTTTTCTTTCCATGGTAGTGCTGCGGTATGCTACACTGCATTCACCAGTCTGCATTGGAACATGGGAAGGTCCGTGAAGCTTTCAGGGAGCAGTGAAAAACTAACCACTCAAGTAAACCCAGCCAAAAACCAGCCCAGGAGCATTAAATATCTGTGAATATATGAAACAATAAGCTATGCTATGGGATGCTGATGGTTATGGACATTTCTTAAAATTACAATGCAGAGACATTACTGCAAAATACAGTGGTATTTTCACAGTGTTAGGACCCTCATGTGTTACCACACAGCTTGGGCATACGATTGCTCAGGAGCGACTGCAAACTTATTGTTATGTTATTTCATATACTTTCAGATAAGATTGTATTTATTCTTATGCAGTTACAAGTTGTGGTGTTTTAACCTCTAGCATTGTGCTGTTTCTTTATTCTTAAATACCAGAATCCTAACATTACCATGTTCCTTGGAGTGATTTTGGGGAAACTATGAGATTGCCAAGACTTTATGCTCTAAGTCTTTAAAAGTCTAGTAGGTTTATGTTTTTCCCTGAAATGAATCCCTGCTTGTCATCATCAGCCCACCACCTTTTGTCTCCCCTCCCACCCCCTTAGATCCAAGTTTACAAAAAGAAGTTCTTTGGAGCTTGGTGTGTTACTTATAGCTATACGCTATTCTGGGAGCACTCAGGCTCCTCCAAACAACTCTTCCAGCTGTAACATCATGAATGGTTTTAATCTCAGCCTTAAGAACTTCCATTGGTCTCCTACCAAGCCCCATTAGCCAAAATCCAAGTGCTAGCTGGTCTTCTGCAGGACCTAAGGAGTATGTACATGTGCTTGTGTGTGTATGTGCGTGACTTTGTGTACTCATTTATTCTCATGAAGGAGAGGATTAACTGTCACCTTTGAATCCCCACCAACCCCATTTCTGCAGCTTCACCCTGTTCATCTGATTTAGACTAGTGGGTGGATTGCTTTAACATACGGTACCGAAACAGATTCACAGACCTGATCTGATCACCGACAAAAGGTGTATTAATGGAATGTGTTCCTTTGCTCTGGACAAGCCATCACCTCCCACCCTCCCTGCAGTGGAGGCAGAGGAGGGTGATACATGCCTGTATGAAGTTCTGTGCCTCAGGAGATCCCCTGCCTAGGCTGTGACATGTTAGACACGTGAGGACTGCTTTGCACAGAAAAAGGAGTGCACTGCACTAGAATGGCACCCTAAAACCTGCACTCAGCAGCAGAGTTTCTTCTGCAGACTGATTTATGCATTTCTCCCCAATAAATATTTGTGTCAACCTTGACTGGAAAAAAAGCACTGACACATGGGGGAAACTATGTGGTATTGTTTTCCACTTATAAAGAACACAAATCTGCTTAATGAGCCAAATTCTCCTATTGCAAAGGTTATTTGTTACATGAAACAGCTAAAGCAGCAGAAAGAAGCCATTCCTGGAATTTACGGGGAAGAAGATTGTTTTTTACAGTAGCAAAATACCACCATTGTCTAACTGAATGTATTGACATTCACAGTAAAAGATGGTGGTTGCAAAATGTGAGAGAGTGCTATCAAATCAGCATTTCTTAAACAACTTTTTGAGTGTGCAAGCTGATATTTTGGAATAATAATGGGCAGCATACAGTATTCTGAGTAATCAGAAGTTCTGAGGTAGAAGATTCAAAGATCTGCATCACTTAATGCCTCTTGGACTCCAGCTGAATGAAAGGTGAACAAACAGCACAACTCAAGGTGTTGTTTTTATAAGCTGGATGAGTTATGTTTGGTTATCTTTTTCCTTTTTTTTCTATAATTTAAATGCTGCTGTGATGGAAAACTAAAATTACACAGTACACTACACAAATTTCCTAAGAATGGTATGAGTTTGCACTTATGTGCGTGCATGTATGTGTACTGGAATTTAAAACATACCATTATCCTCAGCTAAAAAGCTTTAGGGACCTTCTCTGAGAGAAAATTATCACTTTGGAAAGAGAACCAGTTGTAATGAAGACTAATGTGGCTGCCAGAAATAACAGTTAAACATTTACCAGTAAGAAAGGGTCATTGGGCACTGGAATAGGCTGCCCAGGAAGGTGGTTGATTCACCTTCCCTGCAGGTGTTTAAGGCACAGGTAGATGAGGTCCTGAGTGACATGGCTTAGTGTTTGATAGGAATGGTTGGACTCAATGATCCAGTGGGTCTCTTCCAACCTGGTGATTCTATGATTCTATAAAAGAAGTCCTGCCTTCCATACAAAATATTGCTGCTGTAAGAGCAGCCTCCACTTCTCTGTACCGACAAATATGTAGTGTTTCTTGTCCCCATCAGGGTACACTGATGTCTTTGTGACCACCCTCTTTCTCCATTTCTATATGTTTGAGCTACAGTTGAAGGTTTGGGTTAACAGGAGAAGAATTTTTCATGGGGAGTAATGCTGTGAGATGCAGTGAAGCCAAAGAAATGTGTATCTTTAGCATGTGAGCAGCCATGCACACTGGGATTTCAGTATGCAGTATGGCTGAGGGCGACCTTGATATCATAACAAAACATGGGTCTAAATAAGAACTGCCTTAATCTCCCAGGAGATTTGCTTCTTCAATGCAATGACAGTTGTTAGAAAGCAGCTCTCCTACAGAAACAACCATACCAAATATAGCATGCTGGAGTAAATGCAAGAGGTATTTCTTGAAAAATACTGAAACTGCTTTGCTTGCTCTCTGGAAACAACCTTGTTTCTGCAAAAGGCCATGAATGACGTATCTGAAGGTATTTGTCATTCTAGCTGGATGATTCCCTCAGTTATTAATACAACACAGCAATTTTCAAAAGCCTGTGTTCTTTCTTGAGGCCATGCTTTTCACAGAATCATAGAATCATAGAACAACCAGGTTGGAAGAGACCCATCGGATCATCGAGTCCAACCATTCCTATCAAACACTAAACCATGTCCCTCAGGACCTCATCCACCCGTGCCTTAAACACCTCCAGGGAAGGTGACTCAACCACCTCCCTGGGCAGCCTATTCCAATGCCCAATGACCCTCTGTGTGAAAAACTTCCTCCTAATCTCCAGCCTAAATCTCCCCTGGCAGAGCTTGAGGCCATTCCTTCTTGTCCTGTCCCCTGTCACTTGGGAAAAGAGGTCAGCTCCCTCCTCTCTACAACCTCCTTTCAGGTAGTTGTAGAGAGTAATGAGGATTTTGGATTGGAGACTCCTCATGTGCCAACTCCAAAGAAGCTGGTGAGCAATTTTCTCTCCCAGATGACTGCCAACTCTGAATCAAGGCCACTGGGAGACTTTATGTCACCTTGAACGAGTCTTGATTTAGCCACGTATTCATGCAAGCAGCAGGATCCAACTATGAGAAGAAACAGCCAAACACAATAATGCAAACTTTTGCCCACTTTACCACAATTAAGGATTTTCTGGTAACTTTGCTGCCGCCTCAATCATCTCACTCTGTTCAGGGTGGTGTGTGGGTGCCTCATGCAGCTGCTGTGACCTGCAGGAACTTTGAAGGAATATATAAGATGTAGAACCTGGAAGACAGTAAAACCTGGCAGCCTGGAAGCCTAGATACACCAAAGACAAAGGCAAAGTTTCCCCTATCCTCAGAAGACCTAAATTTTTGCCTGCAGGTTTCAAAGCACAGCATGCAGTGGTGCTTACAAGGAAACTTCTAGGAAGATTCATTCCTTGACCTTTTTATCCCTCCTTCCTATCCTCCTTTGTATCTTCTTTTTTGATGTTTTTCTATCTTGTTGTGTTTGGAGCCATTAGAACTTCAGCCCACAAAAGCAGAACTCCTTGCATTTAAGTACAAAACCTTAACTGGAAATGGTTTCTATTGAAGCTGGGCCAGCTTTCACCTGCCCCAATCCGTATCCCTTTCAGTTACCCTGAGGGGTGTTGTTGTGGTAGAATGCTGCAACCAGCTGAGTCTTAATGCAGCTTCTTGTCAAACCAGGTGAAAACACAGCTACGCTGCTAAATGCTGCTGCTGAGCTGTGAAAGCGATAAGATGTCCAAGTGCATTTGCATAAGATGCCTCTTGCACCTCCACAAACTGTTTCCACCCTGCAAAATGTGGCTCTCACTTGCTATGAGATGGGGACAGAAGCTGTTGCCCTGATAAGAAATACCTTTCCTAAAGAGCCTGGCTATAGTATATCCCTAAAGGTGCAAGTGGGAGTGTTGCCTGAAAAAAATAAAGCCTGTCTTTGGACTGCAACAAAATGAGAGATGTTCTAGGGCAGTTTGCACATCTCTGAGCAACAACTGAGCAATCCATGCCACCTGTGGCCACCAGCACTCCAGATGTCACTTGATACTTAAAAACATAATCAACAGTTTAGGTTATAAGCCCACAACACTTCATTTTAAAATTTAGGACTTTTTCAGAGTGGTAGGACCACATTTGCTTATGGAAACTGTAGAACGCTTAGCATCTTTTTTTATTATTATTTCAGTGCTTAAAAAGGGAGACAAAATACCAAGGAACATTGTTTCTTGACTGAATTGTTGCAAGCCAAATTTTAGCCCAGTTTGGTGGGGTTTTTTTGTTTTGTTTTGGGTTTTTTTTTATGATGCGGTGGTAAATTTCTGAAAAAGATCTTTATTGTATAAAGGTAATACTGTAAAAAGTGCTTAACTCTAACAATGCTGGAGGTGGCTTTGAGAACAGGCATCTTTCCTTCTCACAGAAGTGCTTATAGATGGATTGAAACCTTCCTTGGGGATTTCTGTAACAGAGTGAAAATTTAAGTGCTCTGTAATCTCTATGGGAAGACTTAGTATCAGGTAGAGCAGATAATGTGAATTACTTAGAGCAATCATGGTTTTGAAAGCTCTATTTCATTCTTAGGAAATCTAGTTTGTAGCAAAATTACCTTCCAAAAAGTTCTTTTCATGCTCCCTTAATGAACTTCTGATTTACATGTAGTTTGTAGATATGACTTCTCTTCCCTAATGTATTTTGTATTTCATTTATTCAAGTTAGATTTCTGTTTTAGAGGGAAATATTACATACTGTGTATAGCCGCTGTGGAGAAATTATTACAAATACCTCATTTGTAATACTTTTGTTCTTCCACTCAGGATCCCCACATCTCACTCCTCCACGGAGGAGAGGATATTGTGTTTGACTTATTACAAAGCCTAAAGCATTCTTAAGATTGATTGTAAGTAATCATTAAAGTATGCCTTCTCATTTCAGAACTGTTACGACTCTTCAATTCGGGAAAAGTGCTTCCTACTTCAAAATCTATTTAATTTATAATTTTTTTCCCTAAAGGTTATATCTGGTCCTGTATGCATCCCTCATCAGCATACCCATTAATGTAATCTAGACTAAGGTTGTCAGAGGATGAGGCTTCCAGTGCCAGACAGTGAAAGCATGATAGTACAAGGTTTGGAATCAGAAGTGGCTGGATTTTAGGCAAAGAAGGGGTAGGGAAGCTGCTGAGATCTCCACATAGGAGTTTGACACCGGTCCTGTGAAGGGTGGATGTAAAGTTGTCTCACAACTCAGAATCTTCTCCCCATTCCTTAAGGGCATAATTTCTGCCACAACACATCTTTGCCACTCCAGGTAAGTCTGGGATATCAATATGAGAGTTGGGCAACTTTTGTCATCTTAAGACATACAGTAACTTTGTAATTTTTTCTATTTTTTAAAATTACTTTTTGTTGTGACAGTTACCATACACAAATATCTATGGCACAATTAATTTACATAGTGTTACACAGGACTGTGGGCTGGAATGAGTAGTTTATTACAGAATCATAGAGTCATAGAATCATTAAGCTTGGAAAAAGACCTCTAAGATCATCCAGTCCAATTTGCAGGCAACACCACCATGCCTACTAAACCATGTCCTGAAGTGCCACGTCTACAGGTTTTTCAAACACCTCCAGGGAAGGAGATTCCACCACTTCCCTGAGCAGCCTGTTCCAACACTTTAGCACTGTTTCAGCAAAGAAAATGTTTCTATTATCCAGCCTAAACCTCTCCTACCGCAACTTGAAGCCATTTCCTCTTGTCCTATCACTTGTTACTTGGGAGAAGAGACCGGCACCCGCCTCACTACAACCTTCTTCCTTTCAGGTAGTTGTAGTGCATAAAGTCTCCCCTCAGCCTTCTCTTCTCCAGGCTAAACAATCCCAGTTCCCTCAGTGGCTCTTTATAAGACTTCTTCTCCAGACCCTTCACCAGTTTTGTTGTCGTCCTCTGGACACACTCCAGCAGCTCAATGTCTTTCTAGTACTTAGGGCCCCAGAGTGAGGTGAAGAGCATCAGAAACAAAGTAAAACTCATGGTTTAGGATAAAAAACCAGTTTAACAGGATAGAAAAGTAAGAGAAAAACATTAACTACAATAACAATGAAAGGATATACAAAGTGAATGATACACAGTAAAAACTGCTTACTACCCAGAAACCAACACCCTGGGTGCTCTTGAGCTGCAACCCCAAGGCACGCTTACTAGCTGTGATTACTGAGACACAAATCAAGCCAGAGCCAAGCCACCAACTGAGCTGCTAACCACGGCACCAACCATATGCCCCCAGCCATCTACCCTGCTTATATACTCAGCTTGATGTCATGGTCATGACCCAAAGGTCAGTTACCATATCTGTGTCCCCTCCCAGCTTCTTGTGAAAATTAGCTCTGTCCCAGCCAAACCCAGGAGAACCTGACTGCTACTCTAACATTGTTTTCCAACAAGGCTCTCCCGAGTTAGAGGATGGAATAAAAATTGTCTAGAATAAAAAAAGTGTAACATGTGCTTCAGGACATAGACACACTTTGTAAATGGTTGGAATAGGAATAATATCCCCTTCTGACACATTACTTTATAATTACAGAATATGTGACTGCTTGCTTCTTTCTCCCAGGGATCTAGTGCAAGCATTTGTAGATACTAGGTAAGTAATTTTTAAAATTTATAGATCCTTCAACTTCTTCCAGTGGAAATACAGGCTTTCAAGGACATTTTAAACAGGTCAGTTGCTATGTAAAGACCAAGAATTTCATTTCCTCAATCACATTTCATGGCCACATTAGAGGTAGTCCACAGATACCCAGGGACTGCTGATGAAAACCACAAGATAAGAACAAACCAGGAATCAGACTCAGTTTTCTAACACCTGATGTCCTTAAACCAAGCTGGATTTTGTTTTTATTTTTTTCTTGCAAAAGATCTGCTTAAATTTAGCCAGAAAATATGAACTTGAGGAAAAAGTCTGTGACTTTTTGAGACTAAAAAGTCTGTGTCTAGCCTATCAGGACTGATGGACAACATGATTGTAATTTTTAATTCTAGACCGAAAATCAGCAAATCTACAAAGTTCCATATGTCTAAGAAAACAAAGACATAAATCTACAGCCATGCTGTCAAACAATGTGCAGATTTCTTTTGGGGAATATCTGCAAAGAAGCCACACACCTGTGGGAAGGGTGTTCCCAGGACCACAACACCTATATGTATCATGAAGGAGTTTTCTCCTTCACTGCTCGTATAAGGATGTTTAATGATTGCCTCCGATTTACTGCACAACATGTCATTGCTGACTAGCTCAAGACTTCTTCACACTGTTTGAGTTTGATAGCATGTACCAGTAATGCAATTTGAGTCCATTCTTTTGGGAAATGTGTTTAGCTAATTCTGTCAAATTAAAATATGAAAGGGAAAGTGTCAATAATACTGAACACCTTGGCATCATGATTCTTATGCTTTCATACCATTCTTCATTCACTGACAATTTTATTTTGCAGAAGGAGAATCTAGGACAAAGTCTCAGAAGAATTAGGTCATATCTGTAATTTCTGCATTTTACTAAACACTATTTTGTATATATGTACATGAAATAGAACCTCAGTAATGCACTTTTCATGTCTGAGTTTAATTTGGGAATTTATTTTTTTATTTCTTTATTTTGCTTTAATTCACTTTAGTGTCTGTTTGCAAGATGCAATGTATGCACAGAAAAAGGCCTAAAACCATGATAGGAGTGTCATTTGCACTCTGTGTCCTTAGAAGACAAAGAACAAATATTAGTTTGAAATTTCTATGGCACAGGTCCTCCTGGCAGCTGTCGATCTCATTCCTACCCTTCACATATAGCTGTAAACTCGGGGACACACAAGGCAACAGTTGAGGACTGGAGAGGCCAAGACCAAAGTGAATATTGATTCCCTTTTTCCTCGGTGTGACTGGCTGCTTAGAAAACATTGATCACTAGTGCAGCCTTAAGAGAAGGCTGAATGAATTCATGGAAGAGGAAGTCCACTGAGAGCTGCTAAATATACAGAAAATAAGTCTGGCTCAGGATGTGTCTGGGCCACAAATGGCTGCAAAGTACTTGGAGGAGAGTGGAGATGCTACTTGCGCTTGTCTGATCTCATACTCCTCCTTTAACATCAGCTTTTGGGCGTTGGCATTAGCTGTTTTCATTTCGTTATGCTTCTTTTATTTACTGTTGGAGGGAGGAGAGGACTGGAAACCACCCAGGATGCTGGCTGCAGCCTGCTGAGAGCCCTCTCTTTCCCAAGGGCTGGCTGCCGTTCAGAGTATTGACCGGCATTGCAGCTGCCCAGTAAGTGTCCTTCATAATCAGAACAAGTTTTCCAAAGTGCCTAAATGGCTTGAAATTGCAGGTTCTGTTGGCCAAGCTCAAGTGACTTGCACATATTGGAAAACTGCTTCCAGTTAGCTTTCTCTCTTTGTCTTTCTCCCTGTGTTTGTGCATTTTCAATAATACAGAAGTATACCATTAATTTGAACTTCTCTTTATTTAGACAGGTGAGGAAGAGTGAGCTTCAAACTTTGACAGAATTGCACAATACCTTGAAAGATTTAAACTCAAACCACTCTTTCTATGATAGAAAAGCACATACTGCCTTGCTAATTCTCAGAGTCACGTTAACGGGTGATCCTTTGTCCCTGAAAGCATAGCACACTAGATGGATAGACTGCAGCAAAATGAGTTATATGTTGTATTTAGAGGCAAGCAGCACCCTTAAAAAATTTACTTACCTGCCAAAACTTGGCAACACAAGACAAGATCAGCTCAGCACACAGAATAGTTCTTCATTGCCTGACTCTGCTCTCAGCTGCCAGGAATGCCTGACATGTCAGGTAACACATGCTGAGCAACAGCCAAAAAGCACTTTGTTGCTTGTGAATACAAAACAAGCTCCTAATGAAAGAAAACATTTCTTAGAGGTACTGCAGTTGCAAATGATGTTGTAGCCATGCTGCTCAGCCATCACACAGAGCCTGGGGACCCAGCAGAAGCCAGGTTTAAGTAGTGCCAGTCGATATGTGTGTAACAGGGACCTCTGCAATCCAGAAGCTGCCTTGTGCCAACACATTCTGCTACTACCTTTTCTCACTTCTTCCTTATCCAAACAACAAACATTAGCATGAAACAAGCATTAACAAAATATATGAGCTAATTCAGGAGAACCCCTAGGACATCTTGTGCTGTTTCAAGTTCCAGTTCTCCCCTGATTCATCAGCAAATCTCTTGATTCATGTTGGTAAATCTTTCAGTTTTGGCTTTGCCCTGCCAGTAGCATCCATGGTGTAGATGCTATTCTCTCCAGGCTGAACAGCAGCTGGCTTCCCTTTCATGAGGAAGAGAACTGATTTTTCCAAGACTGTAGTGACTACAGGTGCTGTACGAACACGAAGTCTCAAATAGCAGTCTCCTATCTGTTTAAGACCTTCCCAGCTGAATCTGTTTGTAATCTTCTTCTCTTGCATTTGAGGGTGTAAACACCTGCTTGGGCTCTTTCACATGACAAGTCTGTAACATCTGGTCACTGCCATAGATTATAATAGCAAATGATACTGCTGGTAACAAACATCTCTGTTTTTCTCTTGGAATTTCAATCTCTAAACGGTTAACAGTCTTACTGTGTTCTGTATTTGTCTACTGGTGATTCCGGACTGAAGATTCCTGTGAGACTTGTGCAGAGGCTAGTAAGAGTCTATCCTGCCTCTCTGGAGCCAGGAATGTTACAGCCTCTCTGGGGCCAGGAATGTGACAACCTCTCTGTGTTTGGACTTAAACTGGAGAAGCTTTAGGTGGATCAGACAGACATGCACATGATCCGACTTTTCCTTTCCTTTGCGTCATGGGACTTTGCACACAACTAGCAATTACAGAAGTACCCTAAAACTCAAACCAAGCTTCCAAATTATTGTTGCACACTATTTTACAGAGAATACAATGTCCAACATGACTGTAATCTGTCTTCTGTCTTACTCAGATCCATCTTTGTCTCCTGCTATTTAAAATTCTCTCCCAGGAGTTTCTGTAAAGCAGATTTTTCTTTCCATTATTCAGGCTTAAATTAACATTTCACCACTGTTTTGCCCCAGATCAAAAACGACAACCTCATTCCCTTTGCACCTATAGGTACCAAAAACTGGAGAACTGCTCTGAACCAGCTCGTCTCTGTATAGCTGTGGTAACAAAATGCATTGACTGTACATGTTCTTACTGTTAAATGCAAAGAGACCTGTCCAGTTTGTTTTCCCAGAGTCAGGCTGTGCTGCCTCCCTGCCAGCTCACTGTTCTTCCTATCTGACAGTGTTTGCTGTGGGCACTCATGCTTGGCCAAGGTATATGCTCCACGACTCTGCTCAGGCAAGTCTGTCTCCTAAGAGTTCTGTGTTTGTTGGATGAACAGTATCAGATGTTTGCTAGTACTACTGGCTGTCTATTTAAGAAAAACACTGGGAGTTACGATAGACACATGCTGCAGTGCTCATGGTGGGCAGTACATCATAGCAATCGCTGAAGCCTCCCTTCTGGGCTATAAAGGTTTTGCAAACAGATACCTGGATGGTACTCTATGTGGCTGCTTTACTCAGTGTATTGCCAGAGGCACTGCTGGGCAATACCCTCTCCTCACCTGAGAGCTTTGGAGTCCCAATGACATGTGTTATAGTTGTTTTGAGCACTCAGCAGTGATTTCTTTGTCATGCTGGCTAATTTCTCCAGGGCTGGATCCATTTCTATCAATAATTTCTCTTACATGCTGGAATCCTGCAAGCAACTCTGTTTTTAATTAAGGGCTCCATAATGTCTCCAGAGATAAGCATGGTGGCAGAGACCTCATATCTGAAATGTAAGGGTCTATTGCCCTTTATTTTTATTCTCAGTTTTAGGCACAACTACTGTGTCTCTCCACATTCTTACTCTGTCCAGGTCAAGTCTTTGAGTAACTTTCTCCACGGCTCAATTGTCCCAAATACTATTTAAAAAATATCCTCTCTCAAGTCACTTCTTGTCCTCCTTGCTCAGTGAAAAAACAGAAGTTTTCCTTCAATGTTTTCTCACTGTCTTTCATGGCTGACTCCATGTATTTTTTCAGTTCTTCCCTCTGCTGAATCCATACTCACCTGGAGACTCTGAGCAGGCTTTTTTTGAGGTCCTGATGACCCACGTACCCTCTGGTAGCTTGTCTGCTCCTTTTGCGGTCTGTCTTTCTTTTGCCTGGACGATGGGGCAGTTCCTTAGCTGTAAAATATTAAAAAAAAATATGGTACCACAATGACTGATGACACAAGCTCCAACCCATCTCTTCCAATGGACAATTTATCTCCAGCTGCTGGTCACTTTCTTGCTGGAGGCTTCCTGATGCCATCTCTGAAAGCTTCCTGCACAGACCCTGGCCCTCTCTCCTCTGGAACCGAGCACACAGAAATACTTGAGTAAAAGAACTAAAATGCAATTTCTACCATCTCTTTTGGAGTACCACTGCTACTAGTGTAAATAAGAGAGAAGTCCTGTTAAGGCCTGTAGTAAACACCCCTTAGATAGCTGTGGGAACTGAGAAGCATTTAAAGGTGGGATATGTCCTAATATCATCTTCTGGAAAGGATTTTATGTTCCATTTATTTTATACTGTTTTCCTGAAAGGCTAAATGAGGAAGCACACTACTAATGGAATTGCTCCTGGAAATTAAATCCATGTTTAATCCATTTTAATTTTTTAATGCAGAATTCAGCAGTTAGAAATTTTGCACCAACTTCTATTTAATTAAAATTAATAAGGTTTCAAAGAGTTTTAGTTGGGATAGACTAGGAAAGAATTTAGTCTTAAATGTGTAATTAAAATACAATTACTTTGGAAGGAAGTAATTACTGAGGTTGTACCTCAAAAGCATACCTAATGGGCTATCTGGTGAAAAGGTTTATGTATTTGGTTCACCAGCTATATAAGATACAAAAGGATATAGCCACTGAGAGAAAGAGATATTAGCAAGATGATTTGTGTAGATAGTAACAATCCTTTTATGGTCAAATCCTTCTGGCTATATTCAGCAAGAGATCTGCTTCATCTAGGTTTGATATGCACAAAGCATCTCAGCAATGTTTCCTTCTGACATGTTTAGTTGTTTCCCAGCTCCCTCTCAAGGCTATGAACAAGTCAAGCATCTTTCAAGCAATATCAGACATCTCTGGGCAAAGGGAACTTTAGCATTGAAAGAACTCAATTGCCTGTATTTGGGAACCATTTGACAAAGCTGTATTCAAAGTGAATAGGTTAAGACAACACTAGTTAACACTAGGGAGGGAGCTCTCCTCTTGGTCCCTGCATGAAGCACTGAGCATAGCACCACAATTATGTTGTTAGATTTATGAAGAGCTCTGCATTTGCAGGTTTTGTTTTTACTTTATTCCTATGGTGGGCCTATGAAAAAAAGAGTTTAAACGTAACATTTCACTAGATGTACAAAACAGATAGGTTTGGGATATAAGGTGGGAGTGTGAGCATAAAACTGAAGCCACTTTGTGCTCCATAGACAGAGCAACCCATCATTCATTTGATTCTCTTGGTTTCAAAGTCCACTGACGTCAGCGGTGATGTTCTTGTTGACTATGTTGAGTTCTGGGCCATGTTCATAAATAGGAAATAAATACATTCTCTTTGATAACAATCCATATAGGCAGTCAAAGATGAAAACTTTGAGATCCTGTTGCAGAGTCATGAGTTGATTTGAATGATCTGTAACACCTGGATGTAGCCATGAATCCAAATCACATCAAGATTTACTTGTAAGCTTTTGATTTAACCTATCTCTTCGCATAACATTTTGCGTTTTTTTAATTGTCATTCTTATGAATATGGTAAGTCTTGTAAAAGAAGTGTCGTAGAGGAAAGGTGAATCTCTCAGGTTCACAGTCTCCCTTTTGATGCAGTACAAACCCCAATGTAAGCAGCCTAATGTTTTAATGAACAGAAGTGTGTTCCTGGCAATGAAGTGAATTTAGCATTTAGTGAAACACGCCCTGCTGAACTAGTGGCATTCAGATCATAATCAGACTTTTATTGTTAAAGAGAAATTGTGGTCATGCCCTTCATATTGAAGATTTAGTTCAAGAAAATAAAATTCTGTGACAGTAATTTCTGTCTACGCTTAAATTCCCTTCAGCAATGCTTGTTAAGTGGATAAGAAACACAGAGAACTTGACCTAGCCTTTCTCACAGCAAAGTCAGATGTCTTCACTGACTGATACTCAACGGGGATGCTTTCAGGAAACCTTTATCATTTTTGATGCAATACCAAAGATTTGTGATTGACAATGTTGTGATACTTCATAATCTAAAACAGTTACCACATGAGAGCTCCCAAAGAAGCCTGTGAAGGGATGATTCTTCTATTACATTAGCAGCACATGTCAACAGGGCAGGACTGAGTGAATTCAGTCTACTGTGGCTAATAACACAAGAAGTGTCTTCACTTCGAGAGTTCTTTTCCCCCACTCAGGGTCTTGTAACAACTCACACCTGAAAAAGCAGCCTTTATGTCTTCCTCAAGCTAATTAAAACACAAGATCAAGCTGATGAGCAATACAATATTGTTAAAGTGTCCTCTTGTTAACTTTTGAGTCTCTGAAGAATTTCCTGTTTCAGTCCTGTAGCAGCAGATTACTCAGGCATTGAAACCACAACTGTAAAGAAAATACCTCTCAAACACACAGAACTCACAAAGATTGATACGGGGTGACATTAGTTAACAGAATCAAACAAATGGAGCAAAAAAAAAATGTGCTCCCAATCACAAAGGTCACTGAAAAGCCACAAAAATTTGGCTTATGGTGAGTTTTGCCTATTTATACCCATGTGAAACGTTTTTTAGAGGCTTTCAGGACTGGGTGGTGAAATTGAGCAGAGAAACTAATGGCCTGAAGTAGATAGCTGAGACAGGCAAGGGGCACTGATTAGTTCACACATGATCAGAGTAATATATTGTGAGTGTGACTTGCCCCGTACAAGCCAGCATCACCGCTCTCCTCCAACCAGAGGCACTTCTGCCTAGGCTAATCTGTATAACTAGAATGGGTGAGGGCTTTATGTACAACAGTTTCAGGATTTGGTGGCAGTTTTTGCACAGGGAATTGGGGTAATTCTTACTTCCTTCTTTTTTTTTTTTTTTTTACTCATTAAAGGCAAAACGCCAATATGCACATTTTAAAGCTGCTCTCTGAAATTGCATGGCCATGTAATTGTAATCTATCGGACTAAAAATTAAATTTAAAATTAGACATAAAAATCACAACATTAGTGGTCCTGGACTTGAGGCTTATATTGCTGTGAATTTCTAGGAAAATATTTAAGAATCAATTTAAATGCTAATGAACTGGTTTGCCATAAAACTAGATAGTAGTCGTAGTCAATAGCTGTGAAAGAGCCATAATATTGGTCTTTGCTTAAGTCGGACTTCATATGTGACGTTATGTACATAAATTCACATATGTTGCTGTATATTGAGGAACATGGTAGTACTGTGTCACGTAGTGAGTAATACCAGAAAGCTTTGCAAACTTCCCATCTTGCATATGTGCATTGGTTCAAAACAGAACAACCACAAGCAACCTCAAGAATGTTCATAGTCTGTCAGACATGTACATGAGGGAAGGGAAGATCCGTGAATGACAGATTGATGGAGAGCGAGAAAGTTACCCTCGTGGAGCTGTTGATGGACACAAGCTGTTTATGGTATGTCCCCACATAGCAGTGTGCACTGAGTCTGCTGAAATGCCACCTGGACTTTTTGCCAGAAGAGGGAACATGATTTTGAGATGCAGTCCAGCCTAAAAGACAATGGAGGGGGAGAACGAAGACTTCAACCTTTTCTAACCTTGTAGGAATACAGCCTCTAAGTCAGACAACACAGGACAGTTCAGGAGGACCAGACAATTTACAAGCCCAGCAGCTGTGCCATGCACAATGACACCTTGTTTGTGCTGTATTTCTGCTGAGATTGGTCCCAGGAGAGCTGCATCATGGATGTGGCTTCCCTCTGCTAAGCATCAAGCAACCAAACTTAACAGGGAAACATGGCCACTGACAGAGGGCACTTATGTCAGGAAATAGAGACACCTCTGTTCCCCTGCTGTGGTCAGAGGGAGGAATGGGGAACGATGACTCTCCTCCTTTCAAGGTCTCAGTGAGCTCTACAACCTCAGATGGGACTAAGGTGTGGGAAGTCTGTCTGCACTGCTTCCGAACAATGGGACGCTCATTTTCATCATGTTGATCATTCATCACATTGATTGTTAATGGGTTTGGAACTGAAATATTAAAGGAGAGCCTCAGAATTAAACAGGCAGAAAGCTTAGTCCCTTTTCATTAAGAAAGCACCTAGGTTTTGGGGTTTTTTTTTGCCCTCTCCCCTGAACAAGGTTTAAAAAGACAAGTTATCCTCATAAAATTTTATAAACGCCCACAAGACAATTTTGCTTTGAAGTATCAATGTGACAGGGCAGAAGCAGAACAATTTGATACTAATGATTTCAGTCACCATCCTAATGCTTCATGTTTTAAAGATCATTTTGCAATAAAGACATCATGATTTTACAGTCACATTAGAATAATAAACTGTAGCACTTAAGGAGTACTTTTCCTCTAAAACCTGAAATAAATTGAAGCAATAAGTGTTTTTCTCAATTTAGAGTTGGAGAAACTGAGGCTCAAGGACGTGACCTTATCACAGAGCAGTCTGGGAGAACCTTACTTACCCCCTAGTTCTGAGGCTGCCCTTTGGGTCACACTGTCCCACACCTTCTATTTCAGGTAAGATGACTAATGACAACTCTGCAGGAGAGAGCAGATGCAGACTGATGTTCTCACTGCCTTCCTTGTAACTTCAGGCACTTCACCAAGGCATCTCAAATAAGAGTGTTGAAACTCCCATTATGAAAATAATAAAAGCAGAAAGACACAATGGAATCTATCCACAACAGACAAGATTAATACAATTCACCAGACCTGTTGATAATCTTTGGAGGAAGGTGAGGTGACCACAGAGTCATTTTTCCCCATTATTTTTGCTGGCAAATGATCTGTCCCTTCAGCTGCATGAGAGAATCAGTAGTGCCATCCCCAGTGTGGATGGCTGTGTCTCACCCTGGTCCAAGGAGAGGCTCCATTGCTGGCATTACAATCACCAATAGGGACCACACAGACACACAGCTGCTACTGAACAGCCCTTTGAGGGAGCATGAGGATGTGAGGCTGCCGATATGTCAGGTTTCTAATTAAGATTCACCAGCCTCCAACCTGGGTCAATTCATTATTCATCTGGAAATTTTCTTCCTTAACTTTCTTCTTTTCTTTGGCTGTCACCTGCTAAGCAAAGCATTTCCCTCCCAGAAGATCCATCGACATCTCTGCTAATATGCAGCTCCCGGGTTGTGACAGAAGAAAAAAGAACAGTTACAAACCAGGTCCCAGAGCACTCATCAGTATTTACAGGCATCTGACAATGACTTATCTTAGACCATCTACACTTAAACCACAGGAATGCAAATGAGGTGCTGTTACATAGGACTTGACTAATAGCAGACTGCTCTCCTTCAGAAATACTCCCTTTCAGTGCTGTCCTGGCATGTCACTGTAACACACAGTCAGGAAGTCAGTTAGGAAGGGCAATACGAAAAATTGAGTGGGTTTTATAGCCCAGGAACAGGTATACATTGCTTAACATTTTGGCAAAGAGGACAGAACAAACTCTGCAGCAGGTGTTCAACATCAGAGCCTCTGCTGTTCTATTCCATGGCAGTTACCCAGCGAAGTATAATCACCAAACTGATTTAAAACATTGATCCAGCTACAGCATTTAAGGATTCACATAATTAAGTACGCAGGGTTTGAAATAAATATTTCACCCTTCTCCAAAACGCAGTCCCATGGGTTGCATGTTGGATGTAGTGTGGGATGGGGTGTGGAAAAAATAGGAAGATCCCTGAACTGAAGCAGTGACCAGAGTCTGTCATCATGAGACTTCAGAGGAAAGAAAGCTCCTACTGATGATGTTGTGATCCCTGAGATGAGTTTTCATCACAGAGTGAATGCTGGGGAGGAAGAACATGGCCTTCCTCCCTGCTGCCCAGGAGAAAGACTGAGGGTGCTCTCGTTGCAACAGTCACGCTTGCTCTCCGTGGCAGCTTGGCACTGGGACACTTGTTGAAAGCAATCCAGAGCATCAGATGGTACATCAGAGAGCAGAAAGCAATTTCAGCTGCAGGATTGCTTCTGTTAGCAGCGTTCATTGCCAGCTCAAGTCTGTCAGCCTCCCAAACTGACTTGTATTCTCTCCCAGGGTATTATATATATATATATTTTTTTTTTTTTAACTGCAGCTATCTTTATGCTAGGCATAATTTGCAGAATTGGCTGGAAAGATATAGATCATCATTTCATCAAGATCCTTGGATCTGAACCTTCATCGTTATTTGTCTTTGCATGACTGAAGAATGCACCAAGGGTTGCTCTGGGAGTAGATGCTATCCTTGCGAATAAGGGAAAGTCCCATGAGTACAGACATAATTTCACTGCGTCTTGTATGCATGAAATGTGGGAAGACATCCCCCTCCTTTTTTGCTGCTTGCTCATATAGCTGTATATGAAAAGTTATTTCCAAATGATGAAAGTGTTTGCCAGGAATAGACAGGTTGTTATGAATGGCGTCACTTTTGAATTCTGTTTATAATTAGCCTCCTTGCCTGTGCACATTTTCTTCCTTTTTTTTTTCTTTTTATTTTTAGGGCCTGTATCTAGTACATTTCTTTCCCTTACACAAAAGACTTAATAGTCCATTGCTTGATTTCCATGTTAATTAAGCACGTGGCTTTTCTCAATAACTGCCACGTCCTCACTTACTTAATACGCATATTTGTAACCTTAGCAATGATCTGATAACATTATCATAGCAAAATATGTAGAATAAGAAGCTCCGGGGATTAGATATCAAGGAGGACACTATAGGGACCGTGTTAATTGAGGCGATCAGCAAGATTAAGATAAGTCTTGCTGCTTTTTCCTATTGGTCTTAATGGGACAAAGCAGAGCCCAAAGCACTTTACCTGCTGTACAATGTAGTTAAGTCGCTTTCTTCCTTAGGGTGTGCAATCTAATCTTCTCGCTAGAACACTTAGCAGAGTGAAACCAGCTGGTGTTAAAAGCTGTATTTCTAAGATACAGCACCTCTGTAAGGTTTAAAAAAAACCTACTAAAAGGAGTGAAGACAAATAAAAGTTATAATTTGCCATGTATGTGCATACATAGAGATAGACAGAAATGTGTGTGTTTCATGATGGGTTTGTTAGAGTGTGCAGACTGGCCTGAACTAGGTTGATGCTGCTCCAATTTCAAGAGTAAGATTCCCCCAGGCAATCTCCAGAGGTCTCTCTAAATTATATTTCCCTGTTTTTCTGTTACAAATCTGTGGGTATAGGAGTGCCACAATTTAACATTATAATTTTAAAAAAGATCAATCCTGCTTTGAGAATACTGGGGGTTTTCCTTTAAATAAGGAAAAATAAAAGGTTCTTTCTGCAATTAAAACTAAGATACTTCTGCAGCAAATGATTTTGCATAAATAGGCTTTGAATAAAGGAGCTGTTGTCAAGGAAAAAAGAAAAGTACTCAAACTTTTTTCAAATCAATTCTTGACAGAATTCTTCAAACAGGGATAAACATTGCTGATGTAATGATTTGCCACATGACCTTGCACTTGAAGTGCCAAGCAAAGTGAAAAATAACATACTCAAACAAGAAAAAGTGCTGATTTTGATTCCCAAAATACTATTTTTTTCTAGCTGGAACTATTTCTGCTATGGGTTAGCATACTCATACAGAGAGAAAGTTAAGATTTTCCCTCAGCAATATATGACATTTCCCTCTCAACTAGATAACTGAGAGGCTATTTGGGCTCACTACAAACACTTCTGCACATCTGGGAGAGATACAGCTCTAAAACAATTCGAGAGGAAGGATGTGTCTTGCAGTCGAGGCACAGGATTAAGAAGGAGAGTTCAGTTCACCTCTGCCCCACCTAACTTCTGAGCCGGTCTCTTCCTTCGTTTGAACTTTCCATTCCAGCAGGATTATATGGAACACGGTCTTCCCCTTGGCCTGAGAGCCTCTCCCACCTCCCATGTCACCAGAACCCTTGATTTCCATGGGTTTATAGACTGGTATAAGGAGTCAGAGTAGCAAGTAGGAGGAACAGGAAGTAACCACAGGTGGGTAGAAATCTGATATAACTGACCTACTGAAACTGCCTGAAAGGCTCTGTATGATGGCAGCATTAAAAGCACTGGATAAACCCTGCCTGGGCAGAGCATAGGCTGTATGGGGTGAGGTGGCACATTCCTCCTCAATTACTGGTTTGCAGACAGCAGTAACTTTCTTCTATGTGTGGACCAACAAACTGCTTCATGAACTGCATCAGCCTATGAAATCAAATCAGTGTCTATTAGAGAGGCGAGAGCCCCTGCAGCCCCAGTCTGGATGCAGACTGGTGTCATTCTATGGCATTGTGCTGTGTGCCAAGGAAAACTGTGTGGAAGAAAAAAGCACAAGCTGCCTAGGGACAACTGTCATTGCTGTCCTGACAAGCTGTGTAACTCCAAGTATTTAAAGACAGACATTAGTTTCCTAAACTGAGAAAAGTTACAAAGTAAACGGAGTGTAAAAAATTATTAGGAAGAAACACATATTAAATGACCTAAAAGCCATTGCTTTACAGTAAAAGAGCTGAGTAATACTGGTGGAAACTCATTCTCTTTTAGTGGAAGAATGAAGGCAGGAATAACAAATTAAAAAGCAATATGCAACATATGGGAAAAAGGCAAAGGTAATAAAATCCATATAAATAAGAGTTTATGAAGTGTAGAAAATTGATAAAGGATACTAAAGACATCAGAAAAAAGTCCATGGCTGGTCAGGCTTTGTTTAAGAAGAAGGGTTTCTTGAAAACTTATGAATAACAGCAGAAAAACTGTCAAAACTGCCTCATTGCTTTCTGGAGACTGCCAAGTCCTTAATAACGATGGAGAAGAAACCCAAAACTTCTCAACAACTATTTCTGCTTTCTATTTGGAATAATGTTTTTTTTTTCTGACATATTACCAATTAAGAGGGATATTGAACATTTGCACCAGGGTTAACCATTTTTTAAATCTGAAGGTCAACAAAAGTGGCCCCCAAGAGTCAATGCAGGATATTTTTCGATTTTGTAAATTTTAATGTCAGGAAATAATGGGGAAATTCTTGAAGGTCAACGTTGTGTAAAAAAATCCAATACAAATGAAACCTTGTAGGTAAATACAGTTCCGTTTACTTGTTGCCAATTCCAGGAAAAGTAATGGAGAAATTTATGGAAGATTTAATTAAGAAAGGATTAGAAGATAGGAATATGATTAATATGGTCTTTCCAAGAAGGGGGTTGTAATTTCAGAGATCACCCAAGGTGGAAATTGCAGTTCATAGAGGGTAACCAGCTAGGACTTATGTGTTCGATCCATGGGGCTCAAGGGTACAGCATATCCATGACAAAGGCACCAAAGTCCAAAACACTGCTTCTTCTTGATGACCAAGAAAGATTCTGTAATTCCACTCTCCAGCTGTGTCCTAACTCTTTGAAGAGTAGGTAGCCCTCCCAGCTGGGTTCATGCAGGGACATGAAACACAAAGAAGAAGCCACAAGGGTCAGGGACAAGAAGTCTGAAACATCCTGGGAGGGGAGAGGTCTTGGCTCCTGGTGGCAGAGGTGGTCTGGCTGGCTGGAGCACTGGGGACAAGAGGACTGGGCTGTAAAGAGATAAAGGCTATTGAGACAGGGACAGTGAAGCAGGAGGCAGAGGCAAAGGCAAGACAGGCAGAGTAATGGGGACCTTAGGGTCAAATTGATGAACATGTGATTTTGTCAAAAAAGTGATGTTGCTGCAAGTGTAGCATCCTGAGCAAGGGATAAGTCAGGGTTCCATGAAACAAAAAAGGTGGGTAATTGCACCTTGTCCCACATTCAGAAGCATGCAGTTCCTGTGAAAACTAAGCATTCAACATTGACCACTGACTTTTGCAAGCACAAAGACATTTCAAATGTGTTTTCTGTTTTGACTTCCGATTCTTCCATACAGCAAAGTCATTCAGACAAATAAATGAAGTGAATATGCAGCAGCCTGCAAAGTGGGGGCAGGAAATAGGGTGGTATTGGCTGCCTCAGGAAGGGAGGGGAACACCTGGGCTGTGGGAAGTTCATTTGGCAAAGAAATAAAGGACAAAAAGCAGAGAAGGAAAGGGACATGCAATATAGATTTCCCAGGCTTCATTAAATGTCTTTAACCAGCTTTCATGAAAATGATGATTATGTGACTGAGCTACCCCTCCTAAAGGAGTGCTAGAGCAGACTATTGGGGAATTGCAATGAAGGGTCATTTTTCTCCTGGAGCTGTTTAATCCTTTCTTTTTATTGAAATGGTGAATTACTGATTTTGCTTATCAAAGGTTCAGGTTCCTTTGGAGTTGCTTGATGATGAGCCATGTTCTGCCTTGACTTCCATCCCAGACTTCCCCACCAAGTTCAATGACTCCTTGTGAAGAGTAAAGCAGGACAGACGTTAGCTTGATGTTTTCAAGAGTGTAGCTTGATATTTTCTACAGTGTTGTGGCTGCTAATGAATCGTGATGTGATCTGGTACAGGTTCAAAGAATGTTGCCAGAGTCTGCGGTGGAATAGACTGTCTTTAATGTGAAGACACAATTGATTCATCTTTATGTCATGTACACAGGAAAGTAGAACAAGTATTCCCTTGTGTTTGGTTTTGTTCCCATGGAGGATTCAGTCAGATGAAACAAGCAAGAAATAGTATAGACATCTTTTTGGCAATGAAAACACTTCCTTTTCCCCTAGTCCTAGATCATCCAAAAGTAATGGAGCTGTCTAGATTGTTAAATAACATGGGAAAGTTTTAAGACTCCCATTATAAAATAAAGAATAGGATTTTTTCTTTTTCAAGGAAGAGTTGCAGAACTGGAAATGATCCATATTTGGGACATAAATGCAAGCTGTTATGCAGATCAAAGTATCTATTTGGAGCTGAATTACTCAACAGCATCTATCTATGCCTCTTCAACACCTGCGGATTAGCAATGTAGTCATGTGGAGGTTGCTATAGCTACATCTCTAGAGCAGGTGGAGTTCTTCATCTCTTGGAGCATCATTATGTTTGTTCTTTGCAAATAAACCATGTAAGAGTATATTTAAAATGTCACCCTAGCGACGTCAGCCCCTGTCTCTAGCTGACACTGTCACGTCAGATCTGTCCTTATCCTATTAGGCTTAATTGCTCTCTCCAGAAAAGTCATATCCATCTACACATCCTGCATTCCCTGTAAATACACGTGAACAAGCACCAGGGCCTTGCCAATTCAGACTTAGTAAGGTCATAAAGCAAGTGGTTGAGTTTAAGCTGAGGAGAATTGCTCAAATTTGTTGAGCAGATATGTAGTCTTGCCTTGGGGTTGATGGCATGTAAGACTCTAAGCTGGAGCTAGATACTGCATGTAACAAAACTGCCAGCCTTTGGCAGCAGCCCTTTCCACAATCTGACCAAATTCTCACACAGGCAGCAGGAGTGCTGCTTTTGACAGTTTTCAGCTGGTTGTTTGCATAAATCTCTCAAGAAGGGCTCTGCTTGCTTTTTTTTGCATCAAATAATTCAGCCTTCTTGTTGGGCCTCTCCCGATGTCTAGTGTAGCAAAGAGTGGTCCAGATGACTTCTCATTCTAGCTGTCTGTCTGCAGTGATTGGTATTTGCTATAACCCTTGACCCTCTTCCAGTCAAGCCCACATACGTTAACCTGTGTGAAAACTCATCAGCAATCCCTGCACAAAAAGCCGATAGCCTAAAAGAAGAGCCTTGACATGTAGAAGAAAACAAACAGAGAAGCAGTTAAAAGAGAAAGTACCAAAGAGTAGATAAAAATCAAATCAGGATGCTTTGACTTGTCTAATTTCGTCATACTTCTTGTTTATCTTTTGCTCTAGCTCTACATCCAGTGCAAGCTTTTCATTCCCCAGTGAAGGTAGGTAAGGAGCGATTTCTTGCTAAAAATTGTCAACAGCAAAAACAACAAAGCATGTTTTCCCTCCCTGGCAAATTTTAATTTCTACACTAGAAAGCTGAATGTCAGAAAATGTTCCAAACATAGTAATACTTCAATAGCTTTTCAATAGAAAGCTCCAATTTTCCCCAGAAAACAGATGCTTTTGAAAGGGTGCTTAGCAAAAAAATACAAATTTTTGCCAAGCAGTAGCATGACTGACTTCAACCTCAGCACCGTCCTGTTTCCACTTATTCCCTTTCCCTCTAGTTTGTTTTTGTCCCGTAAGTCATATCTTTGATATACTGACTCTAACTTTTTCTAAATTCCTGAAATATGTATGCTCCTTGGAGCCTGCTAGCTTTTTGCTGCTCTGAAAAGCTGTGCTGTAAAATTTATTTCCATAAATTCAGGTAGATAAAAATATGTCATGTTGCTTTGAGACAAATCCATCTTCTGATCAATTGGTGCATTACATGTAGTGACTGTATTTCTCTCTCTCTCTCTGTTTTCAGACTTTTACCTTTCAGGTAGTTTCTTCCACATGTTCTCCAGGTTGCTGGTACTAATGACAACAATGAAGATACCGCTCATTATTAGAGAGGGTGTTTAGTGACCAGTTTTTCCACTTATTTCTGGAATGACTGTTGAAAAAGGTGAACCAAACAAAGATAGCACAAAGGAAATCACATCAGCTTTGCTTGTTTTGCCTGTTTTTCTGATGCAGTCTTGGTTATATCCTGCAATCAAAATGTCATGAAAATCAGTAATGTATGTTAGAATCATAGAACAACCAGGCTGGAAGAGACCCACCGGATCATCGAGTCCAACCATTCCTATCAATCACTAAACCATGTCCCTCAGCACCTCGTCCAACCGTCCCTTAAACATCTCCAGGGAAGATGAATCAACCACCTCCCTGGGCAGACTCTGCTCAATGACCCTTTCTGTGAAAAGATTTTTCCTAATGTCCAGCCTAAACCTCCCCTGGTGCAGCTTGAGGCCATTCCCTCTTCTCCCGTCCCCTGTCACTTGGGAGAAGAGGACAGCACCATCCTCTCCACAACCTCCCTTCAGGTAGTTATAGAGAGCAATGAGGTCTCCTCTCAGCCTCCTCTTCTCCAGGTTAAACACCCCCAGCTCTCTCAGCCGCTCCTCATAAGGTCTGTTCTGTTGTGGATATGTTGTGGATATGAAGATCATGGGTTTAAAGCAAATAACTGAAACCAGCTACTGCACCGTGTGCAGCAAGAGACAGTTCCTGCTATCTACATGCCGAAGTCCTATCATCATGTAAGAGCCATAACAGTGTGAATGAAGCCTTGGTAAAGGTACAGCTTGGGGAAGGTGTGCCTAATGGACAGCTATGAAAATAGTTGAATTTGTTCCTTCAAGCTTTAAGTCCAGAATTATGTG
Organism: Coccyzus lansbergi; assembly: GCA_033558105.1. Taxonomy (NCBI): domain Eukaryota; kingdom Metazoa; phylum Chordata; class Aves; order Cuculiformes; family Coccyzidae; genus Coccyzus; species Coccyzus lansbergi. Next base: position 2,227,693 of record JAUMJK010000305.1, on the reverse strand, counting down.
GGGTTTTTTTTCTCTTTGAGCTGTTTTTTTTTTCTCTAAGACCTATTATAATCTGTAAACTGTTAATTTTGTACTACATCAAATTAAGAGTAACATTTGTTCATGATTAGGCTGCCAGGAACTTGAATTACCTTTTTTGTGGCCTGCTTGGCAAACAAAATGCACACAAATTTGCTACACACACACATGCATGACCAAGGCAACTTGGAAAGACTGTGATTCCCCATACTGAGACTCCTGCAGTGGGCTTTCCTCCCTGAAAGAAACCTTTCCTTAAGACATCTCCAATCAAGCAAATAAAATTTTAGATTTACCCCATATCATTAGTTGCTTTTGAAGCAAGCAACCTTAACCATCAAGACCGAGAAACGTGGTCTTAATAATTGCCAGTTTATTCCCATTACCCATAGCACCTGCAGAGATTTTTCTGAAGGGAAAAACTCTTCTTGGAAGTCTCCTGGTCCATTTTGTAATGAAGAAAAATTTTTAAAAGTCAGTCTGTTAGAAGTGATAGCAGTCTGTACTTAGGGTGAGGCACAATCTTGTTTCTTATCTGAAAGAAATGCAAAGGGAAGGGATAAGGCTACAAAACATGGCATCTTTTTATTTTTTTAGGGGGGGAGGTTGGGTAGAGAAAGGTGCAGGAAGTTTATCTCCACCACAAAGCACAGCACTGTGCTCACAGCCCTCTAAGTAGGCTCAACCACAGGCACAACCCTTGCCCGGGGTGTCAGTCCAGTAGGAGGATAGTCCCATACTAACCTGGTGCATCTGCCACCTGCTGCTGGTGGGAACCTCGGGCATGCTGACCAGCATCTCAGAGGCCAAGGGGCTAGGGCAGGTCATCCACAATTCACAGCACAGCTTTGTCTCTATTCCCATTGCTGAGGAATTTTTTTCTTAAGGCGGCCCTAATTTTCCTTTTGTCAATCAATTACAGGCAGGTTTTGCACTGGATTGTTTGTTTCCCCAGCTCTGCGTTGATGGTACTATTTTCTTTATGACAAATCACAGAATCACAGAATCACAGAACAACCAGGTTGGAAGGGACCCATCGGATCATCAAGTCCAACCATTCCTATCTAACACTAAACCAAGTCCCTCAATACCTCATCCACCCATGCCTTAAACACCTCCAGGGAAAGTGAATCAACCACCTCCCTGGGCAGCCTATTCCAATGCCCAATGACCCTCTGCGTGAAAAACCTCCTCCTAATCTCCAGCCTAAATCTCCCCTGGCGGAGCTTGAGGCCATTCCCTCTTGTCCTGTCCCCTGTCACTTAGGAGAAGAGGGCAGCTCCCTCCTCTCTACAACCTCCTTTCAGGTACTTGTAGAGAGTAATGAGTGAGGTCCATAGCTGGACCTGTCTTGAATTGCTAAGGACTCTCTTATACAAAGTGAAGGGAAAAAAAGCTAAAAAGACACAGTTAGCATGAGAAGCAGGAATAAATTGATATTTTAAAGGAGAAGGAGTGGAAATACCAGGGACCTGACTGCTGCCCAGGGAAGAGGATGTCATCTGATTGCCTGTGTGATCAGGTCATACCACCTCCCATGGTCAGGCAGTCTAACAGTGTGGTGCAAAATCCATAGCTCCTAGGCATATTAGTGGTGCAACTCCTTGTTATGCTGAGTTATGTAACCATCCAGGAGCTTTCTGGAAAAGTCTTGTAACGAGGCTCTCCCTTATCCATTTACTGCAGACTTCCATGTTCTATGTAAGGACATGTCCTTTCAGGCAATAATAAAAGGAGCAGGGAAGGAAGTTCTTTTCCTGCTACCATAACAGTCTGGTACCAGGAGCTTTGAAATTCTCACCTCATGTACTCCTTTAGTTCAAACAAACTTATTTCACGCTTTCCCTCTATGTTCTGTCACCTATGCTTCATTGCCACAACAGTCTCCCATAACACATTAACAAATTAAAAACAAACTTCTGCCGTCCTTCATCTACTGTGGTCAATTTAAAACTGGATGAACTACCCTAGGCACTGCAGAGAAGAGGAAGCAATGTGTGCATTTGCGTGGGCATAGGGGCCTCTATCTGAAGGGAACAATTCTAATAACAAGAGGTAAGAAGTTATTTCTATTTCCAAGATGTCTGATTTTGCACCTCTGGTCATTTCTCCTGCTTTTTTTTTTCTCTTCTGCTAAGACAATCAGCCAAAGGTGCAGAAAAGTAATAATTAACATTATTGTGTAACTGGAACCATGATTTATGAACAACAGGATGTGAAAAAACCTTCATCAATGCTTTCATCTTTCCTGAAACAATCGGGTCCTAATGATTAGAGCTGAGTGAGCAGCAGGGAGAGCTAAACTCAGAGACGAAGAGCTGAGTTTTGAATTGGCCTTGTGTGCAGATGTTTCTTGAAGACATGTGTGAAAAGGGCGATTAATTGCAAAATTGCACCGCTCACCTCTGTATGGAGTAATTTCATAGATTCATAGAATCATAGAACAACCAGGTTGGAAGAGACCCTATCAAACACTAAACCATGTCCCTCAGGACCTCATGTACCCGTGCCTTAAACACCTCCAGGGAAGGTGAGTCAACCACCTCCCTGGGTAGCCTATTCCAATGCCCAATGACCCTTTCCAATGACCCTTTTGAGAGAACCTTTAACTCACAGGCATCATTGAGGGAGTGAGCACAGCACCACAGAAACGGGTATGGTCCTAAAGCAACTGCAACCTATGTGGTTGCTTGTGACAAGAGATGTAACGAATCCAAGTAATACAGGGGCTTGGAAATGCACCTTAAGATTGTGGATGTTCTTGCAAAATTAAAATATTTGCAATGACTGTATGAGCAGGGGCAAAAAACCTGCAGGGTATGTGTGGAAGAGGAGCTGAGAATCACACCCTTTGCCCACCCAATGGCTGAAAGTCTCAACGTGACTAAGGTCCAGCCGTGCAGAGGACATAGGAGGAAGACTGGCCCACCAATTCTAGCATCCTGCTGGCACATAACACTCACCTGTAGAAAGGGCCATGTAGCTGGGCAATTGACATCCCAGCTGACAGTCACAACTGGTTTTCTCCTATTATTCATCTCAGTATTCACAAAAATGTTTTGTGTAGTAACATAAGATACAAATCCCTTTAGCAAGAATTTGGACAGGTTTTTCGCAAATGTTTAATGATATGCTTCAAAGATTGTTAGTGCTGCTTACTGAGCAGTGTTGACCGGGTTCAATCAATCTAGCAACTGGGCTGGGTGGCAAATTATAGAAATTTCTGAATAACATGAGCTGACACAGTATCTGTTTCCCCCATTGTTCTCTGTTGAGCAGACGTGGAAATCAATAGCTCAGAAAGCCCTTCAGTGCCTCTGTTCGCATGTCAACTCCATTTTTTTTCCCAGTTCCTACTTATTTACCTACCAAGGTAGCCAGATGCTTTCCTTCGGAATGTTTCCAATGTTGCATCATCAAAGGTGAATTGATGTCAAGACACAACAGATGAAATGCTGAGAGACTGGGCTTATTCAGGAGCCCTGATTTTTTCTTCCAGATCTTCACACACATTTGTACTTATTCACCCATGAACATAATGCTAAAAGAGCAGCTGTTATAGGGAAAACTATCTCCTCAAACTGACGCATCCCGTCTGCTTCCCCCAGCCCACACCTTCTGTTTTCCTCCCACTGTGAGATGCACCAAATTTCAGGGCAGACCAAATAACCTTTTCCATTTGGACCTATCCAAGAGCTGAACCTGATCAACAAGGCATCCCTGCCAAACCTGTAAAGTGAGAAGTGTTTGGAGGATTTCTTTCTCCTGTGACTGTATATACCATGAGGGAAAATAATAACATCTTGTAAGACAGACCCTGGAGCACCGCACTCTCATACTCTGCATGGTTGCATCTTTAGCATAAATCAAGGACCTTAAACTGATATAATGTCTTTCTTATTTACTACATAGTTTTAAAACTTATTTATTTACTAATGTTGTTTTTATATGCATATGAATTTGAAAATAAGAGTATTGAACAAAAACGTTGAGATTTATGAACTTGGTTGGCTTTGTGCGGGGAGGTAAAGGACATTTCAGCTCTGATAATTGTACTTTGGATCCCCTACTTAGTTGTAATTTTCTTCAAGATTTAAATACTCTCCAGGATAGAATTAAAATTGTACTTTTCAAATTTATTGCACATTAGGACTTTTAAGTTCTCTAGTTGATAAACTAGCTTGGGGAAAATGCTCATAAATAACTGTTATTTTCTTACTATCAATAATTCTTAGGGCCTGCTCTACAAATACACTAGGTAAAATGCTTAGTGGTGATTTCCTCAGAGCACTTAGGATCATTAGGGTGGCAACAGAAAGCTGTTATAACCTTGGCTTTTTTTATTTGCTGTGCCAAATCATTTAGCAAAAAATATCAGCAGTCAACTCCCATTCTCCTGCTCTGCAGCTCTGAACCAATAACTCCCATGTTTCCTGCACGTAGAGACCAATTATTTAGTGTTCTTATCCATTCTTTAAAAATTAGACCTTTATCTTCCTGCATGAAAATTTTGGTGCAATATTTCTCCACTTTCAGCGTTACTGAGAAACAACTAGAATTGCCAGCAACACCCTGTGGTGGGCAGAAGGGAGAAGTCAAGACCTCAGTCAGAAGGCAACTGTTGTGGGTGATGGAATGGAATAGAAATACCCACTGTCCCACTGCTGTCCTGTGCAGGTAGATCCTTCAGCTTGACTAGAGTCAGCAGAAACTCAGTTTCCATGTCCACACAGGTCACACTGCAGACTTGGGGCTGGATTCTGAATAAACCAGAGATTTCTTCCTGGTGGGCACTCTCATGCTCTCTTTCTCCTGCAAGCAGCACTGATTCAGGAAAGTTTATCCACTGGTTGTGTATCAACTGATTGATACTGTAGTCCTGGGGTACTGCAGGATTGGATGAAGAAGTGTTTGATCCATGGCTGTCCATGGTTCCATGCTGCTTCGTCTCTGAAAAAACATTCCAGCACTGTTATCCGTTTATTTATCTAACCATGGGCTAGCTTTTTGTGTTTTGTCTAAACTGTTGTGGGTTTTGTTTCCAGTAGGCGTATTACTTGATTAATGATCTTTCTGTTAACACTTGCTCATGTTCCATATGGGATCTTCTTGGGTTATCTAAATGCACAAAATACTTAAAACAATCTTTTTCTCTCAACCCAACTCTGGTTTTAATAGCACAATATCTTCTTCTTTTTTTTAAGATTTAAACACTGTGTTTTCTGTCTTGTTCAAATCCACATTGAACATTACTGGTGATTCACGCTGTCACCTTGTGCAGTATTCTGGGAAAACAGAGCATGGACAGGCTCTGTCACAAAGGGTTTTGTAACGTATTTGTCATTTCCTTCTATATAGATTAAGGACAAAATTCTCCAGTGGCTGATGAATTTGTAGACCCCATCTTTCTGAAATCACACCAGCAATTCAAAACAGGGGGCCTGCTTTTCTTTCAACCAATGATCAGAGCTCTTTCTTGAATGGGTGTTGAAAAATATTTACATCAGTTGAAATGAGTAGTATGTAACTATAAATAAAGAACACAGGTAATAAAATGTTATCATTGAAGTTGAAATTAAAATCAAATCCTACCAAACTCTAAACACAGATCATGACAGAAATCTTCCATATACATATTTTGAGGTGCTGTAATTACAGACTATATAAAGGGGGAGAAAAAGATTACACAGCAGACATAATTTGCAATTATTTTGGTAATATTTCTGATGTAACGCTGTGAAAAGCATGACTACTTGTCCATGGCATCTGTATCCCCCTGCTGGGAGATGCCATCTGCAGCACTTGCCTCCTAACCTGAGCAGTGCCATGGATTGTATGACCACAGGTTGCATGACCACAGATTTCTTTCCAAAGAAGATGCTCTACTACCTGCTGGGGAACTCCTGCCAGGGCTGGCTTCTGACCCCTTGAAGCCTTGTTCTCCCACCCAGGGGAACCCCTGATATAAGGCCCAGAGACAAATTAGGAAGAAGTTTCCAAACCTGGGGAGAAGCTACACCAACAGCTAGGTGATAGCTCACACACTGGGAAGATGGGGCTATGGCATGGAGGGACATCTCTTTGTGGAGTTCCACCTGCTGCCCATAAACCCCCACTGCAGTGTGACCTGCCACTGCTAAGAGATGTCTCTCCCCACTCCATGGGCTACCTGGGGTTGCTCACTCTCAACACAAGTCCTGCTTGCCCTCCACATCTCTGGGCCAGAAAAGCTAAACTCAATCTCTTTCTTGCAGGCAGTTTACCCATGTCGCAACTATCTGCTTGCTGAGTAGTGGTTTTGCAGAGAGAGAGGAATTAAAATGACCTGAGGCAGAGAGGTATGGTGGCTACATGCAAGCCTTATTGCTCAAAAAGTTACTTTACCATGAGGATTTATCAGCTCTGTGCCCTCTACTGGCAAAGCAGGAGCTACTACATTCATCTCCTTGCACCCATTGGGAGCACTGATTGGTGTGGAAAAGTGCAGGTAGGCTCAGAAACGCCTTCAGAGCTGTTCACGCCAACGTGGAAAGCATTCTCTTTAAGTTACCAGGAATGGAGTCTCTTGTTACCTCTCTGGAAAGCAAGGCTTGAGGCCAAAAGCAATTTCTTGTACTTCAATAGCTGAAAATAAAGCTTTAAAAAATAAGAACATGTCAAGGAATTAAATGAGAACCACAAATTTAGCAGGGCTAGTGATTGCCCAGGAGAATATTGAGGAGACGCGTATAGTAAGGAGGCTTTTTTGAGACATAGTTAAGTGAATTACTGGTCCCAGCTGTAACATCTGTTACAGTCCTGGCTGCTGGGTATTTACTTTCAAAGAAATCTGCTTCCACTACTGTCTGCTGATGAGCCTTAAATCAGGTGTTGCAGATGCAATTACCAAAAATGCATCTGTCAAAGCAAATCTCATGTAATCAAGGAGTCTCGTTTGGGCTCCCCTCCTGTAACTCATCTTTGCCTAAGGGGTAACCTAGACCAGTTTTCTTCAAACCCGTTGGGACTGAGCCACACAGGTACAATGTAGACTTACTATGGTTAACGAAACTTCAAAATATTTGCCACGAGCTGGTCATGACAACTGGGAGTCAGCCATCTAGTGGGAATGTCAAATGTGTTATCTTTGGATCTCTACAAAAAAGTCAGGATAGTTTAAGTTCCAAGCAGCAGACATAGCCTAATGCCATTCCAGGAGCACCAGCAGCCACTGACAGAAAACATATGCCCAGAGCTTCTCGTACCTTCATGCACTAGCAGGTACTTGGTTTGACAGTGCACAGTGTGTGACAGGTGATTTGTAAAGTGAGTACAGCTGAGGAATGGGCATGAAATCATCCTTTACTCCTCTGAGTTCTGCCCATTGACTTGGGACTCTGAGACATCTTCTTTTAATTAGGCTTCTGTTTAGTTGTGCCTTTCTTCTCAGAGCTGAGATTACCCCAAACTTGTACTTTCTCTTCGATCTGTGCAAGTTTCAGTAGGAAAGTACACATAAATAGATGAAAGGCTATTGACAATGTCAAGAAATGACTATGTTAATATTTCTGGTGTTCATATATATTTTGGGAGTTTTAGGGGGTTTTTGTTATTGTTATTTTTGGGTTTGAATTATTTTAAAATAAGATTTTGCTCACAGGACTGCTGTCGACTGAGGATCTGCAGCATGTTCTTGCTTCATTCTGTGCTCCATATAGCAAGGATACATGGAAACCCATTAAGCCATGGCTCCTGATTAACTTCAGGCAAATATTTCAGAGCTCTCCTGAAAGAGGATGAACTGTTATTCAAATCAAGTATTTCTGGACTGACTCGTCTGCTGAAGCAGGAAAAAAATGCAGATACTACCTTGTCACAGCCTTTGCCAGAATTTCTTAGAACACCTTTGCCCTGGAACGTTGTACTGCTCAGATGAAAGTGCTCACATAAAAGTTTAGGTTTGACAAAGATTTCCAAGTTCTATTTTTAAAGACAATACTAGATTTTGTTCTTTACCTTCTCTCTTTTTATTCAAATTCGGGAAAATGTGGAAATTTTAAATACAAGTTTTATATTTCACAAGAAAATATTGTATTTTTCTAGCTTTTCTAAAAATCTATCCTGCTTTCAACTTTCAATTATTTATTCAAATATTTTTTTTCCCTTCTGTACTCTGGACATTTGATCTATATGAGGCAATGCTGTGTTTAACTTTGCTAGCACTGAAAGAAATAAAATATAAAATCAATAGGTGAAAAGGGAATGTAAATCCCCATTGTAGTATTATCTGGCAGGTTCTGAGCCACAGGAAGATGTCAACAAAATAAAATTTAGTTAATATTGATGAATGTGACAGTAGTGCACCTGGAGACAAATAACAACAATTGACACAGATATTTAGGAAACGTTAATAGAGAAAAAGACCTTGGGGTTGTACTGGGTAATGAATAGCATAAGAGCTCACACTGTGAGGAAAGCGTTCCAGGGTGTATAAAGTGAAGAGGGATCTGTAGTGTGACAAAAAGGGAGTGACATGTGCAGTATTATGCAGTCTGGGTAAGGCTGGAGCTGGAGCACAGCATGCATTTTTTAAGCCTCACTTTCCAAAAGGACACTGAAAAGTGGGGGAGAAATTACGGGCAGTCAGTGGCAGTGGTGAAAGGGACTGTGTGTGACTGGCATGATAGAAAGAATTCTTTGGGCAGGAGGGAGCTGTCATTAGCACCGGGATGTGCACTAATATTTGTGTGTCGTTATGATGGACCTTCCCTGCAGCAGAGGTGGTAGAACGGCCTTGAATTAAAAGTGAAGCAATCCCGTTTAGATACAAGAGAAACAGCTTAATAATAATGGCTATTATGCAAGCAATCAAATAAGCTGTCCAGTGAGCACATGAACATGAGTCACTATCAGTAGGAAGTTTCCAAGGTGAGACTGGAAAGAGTACCAGTGGGATCACCATAGAAGAGCAGCATCATTTGAGAATGGCTGGTACAAAAGGTCCTTTGCTTTGATTCTCATCTCCATTTCTGAGATCCCCCAGGCTGGAAAAAAAAAATGACTCCACACATAACAGAAGAGGTGTTACACACAGTTTATTAATTAAATCCATCTGCCACATGCGAAAATCCTACACTGTGATTGGGACAAAAGGTCCAGCCCTACAAGCCTTATCCCAGTCATCCCATCTGTTTTACAAGCATTTGCAAGTGCAGGTCCAGAAGTAGCAGACACTGTGATTGGAGTCATGTGCAGAGGTGGTTTTCACCACGTTTGCAAAGGAAGCTGGCATAGCTCTTGCTATTTTGAAATGTTTGCTTCTGGAATTTGCAATTGTTGTATCAGTTAAATACTAAATTATCATAAATGTAATTCACATGTTACCGAAATAAGGGAATGCAAGTGGAGAAGAGGGTTTCTGAATGTTCATATTTCCAAATTAAAAGAATGTAAATGAGCCTGCTGTTCAATTTAGTGTGTAATGTGTTATTTCACGGTTGTCTCCTTGATATTACAGCCCCTTTTTTGCATTAGGAAATGTCACGTGTCACCCAAATCACCATGAGATAAAGATGTTCCCCTTTAATGTAATAAAAGCAAACGACAATATTCCAACAGAGAAACAGCATGCATATTGATTTGGTACAAATACACCATCTCTCGCTGGAAATACTCCCCTCCACCACAACATGCAGCATTGCGTCAAAAAACTCTACAGCAAGGCTTCTGTTGGCTCCTTGTCTCTTCCTCCAGCACCCCACATCACACTGAGGAAGCAGCTACTTCAGCTTCCCATGGAGCAGTCTGTCTCCTGGTGGCTTGGGAATGATGTTCAGGAGCACAGCTCAGTCTGCTTCTTGACAGATTTCTTCTCTGCTTGTTTTCCTCATGTCCTTATTGCCAAGTAGAGGGAAATTATAGGATGGCTCAAAATTCATACTTTAGGTGCTGGTGACAGCTGTTCCCTCCCACCCTGATTATCTTTAAAGGAAAAGCTGGTACTATGTATAGGTGCATAAAAGGCCAGTGGGAGGAGAGCAAGGGAATGATTTGTTAGACATGAAGTCAATCATAGCTCAGTCTGGACAATCATAAAACATCTTTTCTTCTACCATTATGTAAAATTTATAGTGCTGTTCACAGGAAAGTGAAATGCTCCCACAGGTGAGGTGAAATCTTGAAAATTTCCTGTTCATTTAAAGGGAAGTGTCTTACTCTTTGCTCTTCTTTCCCCAGCTTTACTTTCCAGCAGACAGCCTCATAAATCTGTTTCTGTGGCAGCCCTTTGGTGCTGTAGTGAAGCAGAGAACACATTCCAAAGGCAGAGTTCTCTAGGGCTCAGGCTAGGGAGCTCACTCCTTGCTGCTCATGCTAAAGCAAATGCTCCAGGGCTGCTCCTATCTGTTCCACAGCCTCAAGGTTTGCACAGCTAGCTGAAGACAGTCCAGGCATCTTCTCTGGCCATTTCCTCATCCTTATGAGCTGTTAAACATATTGGGGTGCCCACACCACCAAGGCGCATCATAATTGTGCCCTGGCTGCCCTCAGTATGACCTAGATGCCTCTCTACTGGGGCCTGAGAAAAGTGGGAGAGAAGCTTCAGATGCCCTTTGCATTAAGGCACCTGACTCCCTCCTGCTGCTCACACCATCACTTGGGCAGAGAATTCTTCCTCTGGATCCACCATCCACCTCCTGGCCCTCAGCTGGGCAATGACGTATGTCCTCCTCAAAGGGAGGAATGTTGGACCTTTGTGCCCTCCAGGCCTCTGTCAGAAGCCATGTTTTGGGGAAGAGAATGACTTCCCCATGATTATAAAGAACATCTAGACTGTGATTCTCTCACCCCAAGATGCACAAGAAAAACCTGCAGTTATTTCCTCCAGCTCCTAACACTGTGGGCAAGCTGCACATAAGTGGCCTCCCCGCAGCTTCCAGCTAGATGATAGCCTCCTGCTGTGCCCAGGAGCTTTAAACTGAGCTTCTGGAAGTGTAGCTCAGTTTTTGGGAGCTGGCCTTAAAATCATGGTATCATAGAATCACTAGGTTGGAAAAGACTTCTTGGATCATTGAGTCCAACCACTTCTATCTGCCACTAATCCCTAAACCATGTCCCTGAACACCTCATCTACCTCTCCTTTAAATACCTCCAAGGATGGTGGCACAAACACTTTCCTGGGCAGCTTGTTCCAGTGCCTATGACCCTTTCTGTGAAAAACTTTTCCTGATATCCAGTCTGACCCTCCCCTGATGGAGCTTGAGGTCATTCCCTCTTGTCCTGTCCCCTGTCACTTGGGAGAAGAGCCCAGCTCCCTCCTCTCTACAACCTCCTTTCAGGTAGTTATAGAGAGCAATGAGGTCTCCTCTCAGCCTTCTCTTCTCCAGGCTAAACAACCCCAGCTCTCTCAGCTGCTCCTCATAAGGCCTGTTCTCCAGTCCTTTCACCAGCTTTGTTGCTCTTCTCTGGACTCACTCCAGAGCCTCAACATCCTTCTTGTGGTGAGGGGCCCAGAACTGAACACAGGATTTGAGGAGCAGTCTCACCAGTGCCGAGTACAGAGGGAGAATAACCTCCCTGGACCTGCTGGTCACACCGTTTCTGATGCAAGCCAAGATGCCATTGGCCTTCTTGGCCACCTGGGCACACTGCTGGCTCATGTTCAGTCGCTGTCAACCAACACCCCCATGTACTTCTCCTCCGAGCAACTTTCTAGCCAGTCTTCTCCTAGTCTGTAGCTCTGCATAGGGTTATTGTGTCCCAGTGCAGGACCTGCCATTTGGCGTTGTTAAACCTCATGCCATTGGTCTCAGCCCATCCATCCAGACTATTCAGAACCCTTTGGATAACCTCCTTACCCTCCAGCGGATGAACATTTCGTCCCAGCTCAGTGTCATCTCCTATGTCTCAGTGGGAGCCAACTGTTATTCTATTACTCTGGGTATCTTCTTGTTTCTAACACTTTTCTTTGGCTGTGTGAGTATAACTTTACAAAGATACGACTCCTTCATGAAGCCTTCCAGCTGCCTTTGACCATATCAACAGCTGAATGACAGGGGCACAGCCTGCAAATATGCGAAACTGCACAACACACCATAAGGCAAATTCTGACTGGGTAACCCTGATGTAAATGCAACCCCATGCTACTTATATTCATGTAGTCCTTTAGATTTACAGCATTATTTCTGAAAACATTCACTGGTTTTAATACTGCATTTTTTTCTCTGCAGTCAAGGCAATGTGCTGAGAGCTAAAGACAATGAGCACCTGAGACTTATGCACAGCTTTGCCGCTGGTTTCATATTAGATTGTGATGTCTTGTCTTTCCTGTCTGAGAAGATGATGCTAAGATGCTGACATGAGGGTTGGCTGCTCAGTAAAATAATTTCTTCTGGTTGTAAGACGGTGATGTAACAAAACAAGTCTTTCCTACGAATTTATCTGTCATAACAATTTCTATGTGGCAGGCAAGTTTCTCTGGTCCAGAGGGAGATGTCCCATTTCATCAGAGAGAGTGCTCTACCTTGCTGTGCAGGAGTAAATGAAAAACAACTGCTCAGTGCTTCATGCAAGGCAAGAGAGAGATAGTATGTGTTGTAATTCACAAAGGAGAAACAAGTGAAGAGCATCTGCCCTCCACAATGTTACTGGGGCAGAAAGTCCTCTTGCAGAAGATGACGGACCCAACCCAAATCTGCAGGAGCCAAAAGAGGGATTTGGAAGTGCATCTTCCATCTTCCAGCCAAATGCTTGGCCACAAATCAATGGAGCCTGTCTAGTCCCCATTAGTGTGAATATCTCCCTAGGCGAGAGCAAATTGACTGCAAGCAATGGAGTGGTTAGATCTTGCTTAAATACATGGCTTACTCTGGGTCTGAAGGCAAATCCCTTTCAGTCTGGATGTGCTTAACATATGGTGTCCTAACAATCTCTCATTTTTTATTAGTATTTTTGAAAGACTGGACTTACTTTTAATACAGATTTGGAAATGTAAGAGATGTGGACTTTTTTGATGAACCCATATCTGGCTGGACTTCATTCTAGCATCAAGTGATCAGCATAAAGTGTTTTGTGAGCTGTTCATGAAGAGCACTATATTAGAGGTGTTATTCCTCAGGTGTTCAGGAAGATTTAAGATTTACTCTGTGTACTCTAATTTGTCATTAGTTTGCAAATGCAAAACATCAAACATTTCAGACAGAACAAAGGTAGTTCTCTTCAGCAACTACTAATTTCACAGGAATTTTTAACTTCCAAGATTTATCCATATTTTAGCATAAGTCTCATTTGCAGTTATTTCATCCAGTTTTCTGCTTGAGAAAACAGTCTTAGCTTTAGGAGACAGTATATCTTGTCAGCCTTCAAAATGGAAAAAAAAAAAAGGTTAAAGCTATTACTTGGTGTAAATGCCTGGAAAGATAATTTCTCCCCCAAGAAGTTTTACAAAACTTAAAAGAAAAAAATAAGAACTGAAGTTTAGAATGGAAATAATTTTGCAACCTGAATTGCAATGGAAGTGAATGATACGTGCTGGAACATAAAATCCTTATTTCTGCTATTGCAATGCTGGAAGATAGATGTTATCCACCAGAAAAGATGAATGTCATAAGCTCCAGTCAGTAAAAAACTAAAAATAATAAGTTTCTGAACGGAGGTTTACTTATGTAAAGAGTACTATCATGACTAGGTTATTCTCTAGTGCTTGATTGACTGAGATGCTCAATTGCTGCGTTCCCTAAGGCAGCATGAAGGCTGTTGGACAATCAGGTTAAAGTGAGCAATTATGAGTCTAACCTATGCAGCAGAACCACCTGGAGAGTATTCCTCCCACTCCTGCAAAGAAGGAGCAGGCCAAAATGGATTCAATCTACTGCAGCTCATTCTTCTGACAAAATGGAAATAAAGGTATCAAAACAGAAGAGTTTCCCAGGATCAATGCCCCCTGCTTTGAAAAATAAACATTCTGGCTTTCCTACTGTATTTACTGCATTTACCATTTATGCAGCAGCAGGAGACCATTATACTGTGACAATGTTCTGCTCTACTGACATTACCTCTTAATTATATCTTCATTAAAACCAAATTAGAAAGCGGTCAGGAAAGTTACGCCAGCAGAATTGCTCATTTGGCTGAACATCCCAACACCTTTCTTTAGAAAACTGATGCTGGCTCACGCAACAAAATGTTTAATGATCTACCTCACTGCTGGGAAGTGTTGATTTTCACTTTAAATGGTGAACTTGCTGCTCAGTCACACTACATTCATTCTGAAAGGACCTTGCTTAGTTAAATAATAGCTTGGCAATATATCTGGCTTTGCCTGTACCTGCAAGGTGATAATGCAAGAGTGGGTTTGCTACTGCTGTCTCTTGACATTGTTTCTTCATTAAAGCTGAAGGCAGAAATAATCTGTGCCTGATCAGTACAGAAAGAACCAGGAAATTGCATTTCCCAGCAACAGAGAAATTACATTCCCTAAGAGCAATCGGTACCTTCTCTTGCTTCCCTTACCTTATGCTACCAGAGGAGAACTGCAGAGGGACACCCAGACGGACACCAGATCAGTCAGCAACCTGTTGGAAACCTCACTGTCTCCTGAGGGGCAGAAGACAAATCTGCCTGCCAGGTCACCTGCAGTGTTGCACCCGCACCCCAGTCAAAAAAAGAAGATGCAACATGCTGCTGATACTATGCAGAAACATTTGCCTTCATGCTGGAACAGATAAAGGGTGGCACGGCTCCTGTGCTTTTGGGCATCCCTGTGCTCTTTGTCCAAGTGGACAACTTCTCTTGAGCTTCACGTACTGTGGGAGCTGACTGAGAGAGACCAATACTTCATGTATGGGACTGGAAAATTTTGTGCCACCAACAGCAGAGCACAGCTCAGACCTCCAGTGATCCAGCTTTAACAGCAACCAAGACTTGCTCCTGTGCCCAGGCCGTACCATCCCCTAACAAAGATTTCTCCATAGCCTACAACAATCAGGCTTCTTTTGGATCAAGTTGCAGCATCCAACATATCAGTTCACGTATTACCTGTCAAGTGCACTCACAAGCCATCTCACTATCATCTGCCAGATGGATCTCTCTCTACTGGGAAGATGGACATAACTTCCATGAACCCACAGACACAGTCAAAATGACACAATAGCCAGTGTTAGGCAGCATGGGGGCATGTTCCCTGTTACCCAGTTTTCTTGTCATCACCAGTTAGCTAATCTTTAGGGAATAAACAATGGAGGGTTAATTATAATGTAGGGAAAAGTACTTAGAACAGAATGTGTTTTTTGAAGATCTTTTCTACATAAAGGTCTGTAGGAGAGAAAAATAAATGTTTCACCTTGGGCAGGTTACAGTGATCAGGCTTCTTGTAGCACAGGCCTTCAAACAAAGAGAGTTCGCAGTGTCTCAGTGAAGGAAGCCAGAGGCAAAGTCTACCTGTGACTCTGGATGGCTCAACATCACTCACACTTAGCATCTTCGACAGCCAGAAGTGTGCAGGGAAATGGGAATACTAGAATCATGGATTCCTCAGTTCCAGTGATCTAATATGTACTTTCAGCTGCAGTTTAAATAAGGGAGAAGATACGGTTTTGGTCTGAAAACTGAAAGCAAAAGTAGGAAGGAGGAGTTAAACAGATGTCCAATTCTTTCTGATTCAGATTTCCAGCAAAAGAGAAATTATGATTTGAGAGTTGGAGAATTTGCAGCGGATGCTACAAGATAGAGCACACAGAAAAAGAAACCTTGCCTTTTTAGAAACAGTGCCTGGCTCCCTATTATACCTTTGAAAGGAAATTTAATACAGAATTTCCAAAGAGGATCAATGTTGGCAGTAATACTGGCAGTCAATTAATGTACCACATATTTACGATGTGTGACATAAAGAGAAACGTCTGCAGTTTGGAGTGCTTGGTTCAGTTCCTTTTGTCCCTCCACCTCTCAAATGCATAGCTGCAAGGAAATGACTTCATCTGTTGCTAAGCGTGATAGGAAAGTCATCCTTGAAAATGATAATTTGCCTGGGATGCAAAAGATGGATTGTGTTACATCTAGGGTGAGGAAAATAATCAACAGAAAAAGGAGAAAAAGGAGGATGATACAAACTTACCAATCAATCAGACATAACGAATAGCTTCAGCTCAAGCTGAATTTGCCAAGGGAAGAAAAGACTAAGAAGAAGGGCTTCTACTGGCATATCAACCAGAAAAGGAAGGTTAAAGAAAGTGTACCCACACTGACGAACAAAAATGATGACTTCGTATCAATAGACGAGGAGAAGGCTGAGGTACTCAACAACAACTTAGCCTCAGTCTTCAGCAACAACCATACTCCTCATGCCTCCGGGGGCAATGGACAACAAGAAGGGGACAAGAGAGGTAAAGCCACTCCCACTGTAGGGGAGGATCAGGTTTGTGACGACCTGAGGAATCAGAAAATATTTAAGTCTATGGGACCTGATGAGATGCAACTCAGAATCCCAGAGGGAAATGGCTGATGTGGTGGCCAAGGCACCCTCCATGATATATGAAAAGTCATGGCATGCAGAAGAAGTCCCTGGTGACTGGAAGAAGGGCAATATTGTGTCCATTATTAAAACGGGTAGAAAAAATGAACCTGGGATGTATTGGTGTCAGCCTCACCTCTGTGCAGGCGAAGATCGTGGAACAGATCCTCTTAAAGGCTACACTGAAGTACATGGAGGTGATTCAAGACAGCCAGAATGGCTTCACCAGGGGTAAATCCTGTATAACCAACCTAGTGGCTTTCTGTGACGGGGTAACCACATCGATGGGCATGGGAAAACCAGTGGTTATAATTTATCTAGACTTCTGTAAAGCCTTTGAGACTGTTCCCCACAACGTCCTTCTCTCTGAATTGGAGATAAAGATTTCATGGGTGGACTGTTCACTGCATAAGGAATTGCTTGGATGGTTACATTCAGAAAGTAGTGGTCAATGGCTTGATGTCCAGATGGGGATTCATGACAAACGGTTTCCCTCAGGGGTCTGTAATGGGACCAATGCTGTTTAGTATTTACATCAGTGATACAGAGAGTGTCAATAATATAGACTTGCACCCTCAGCAAGTTTGCAGAAGACACTAGGCTGAGTGACGCAGTGTAGGACATTGCATTAAGCCCACTTCTCCAGCTTGTCTAGGTCCCTCTCTCTGTTCCTGGTTTGTACAGGCGTACTCTTCACTACGTAAAATCTTGCTGGACAATCAGTCTCGAAGGCTTGTGGTGACTGGAATTAAACCCAGTTGACAGCTCACAAAGTTGAGTTCCCTGGGGCTCAGTGTTGGAGCTTAAGTAGTTTTGCTTAATATATTTATCAATAATGTGATTGAGGGAATTGAGTGTTGCCTCAGTACGTTCACAGATGACACCAAGCTAAGCAGGAATGTTGATCTGCTTGAATGTAGGAAGGCTCTCCAGAGGGATCTGGACAGGCTAGATCGATGGACCAAGGCCCATTGTGTGTGATTCAACAACACTAAGTGGCAGAACCTGTACTTGGGCCACAACGACCCCATGCAATTTTATAGGCTTGGGGAAGAGTGGTTGGAAAGCTGCTTTGTGGAAAAGGACCTGGAAGTGCTGGCTGACAGATAATTGACTGTGAACCAGGAGTGTGCCCAAGGGCGATAGCACCCTGCCTTGTATCAGAAATATTGTGACCAGCTGGAGTAGGGAAGTGATCATTCCTCTATACTTGTTAGGCCATACCTCGAACACTATGTTCAGTTTTGGGGCCATCAGTTCAGGAAAGATGTTGGGTGCTGGAGTATGTCCAGTGGAAGGCAAAAAGCTGGTGAAGGGGCTGTAGAAATAGTCTTGTGAGGAGCAATTGAGAGAACTGAGGTTGTTTAACCTGGCGAAAAGCAAGCTGAGGGTAGGAGGCCTTTATCGCTCTCTATGACTACCTGAAAGGAGGTTGTAGTGAGAAAGGTGTTGGTCTCTTCTGCCAAGTTACAAGTGATAGGACCAGGGGAAATGGCCTCAAGCTACACTGAGGGAGATTTAGACTGGATATCAGGAAAAATTTCTTCATGGAAAGGGTTGTCAAGCATCAGAACAGGCTGTCCAGGAAAGTGGTAGAGTCACCATTCCTGGAGGTACTTAAATGACATGTATATGTGGTGCTTAGGAGACTTGGTTTAGTGGTAAACTTGGCAGTGTTAGATTAAGTGTTGGACTTGATGATCTTAAAGGTCTTGTCTAATCTAAATGATTCTATGATTCAATGATTATTTAGTTCGGATACACTAGAGGAGAAGTGTACTGTGTTCAGCCAGGCTGCTCACTCTGTAAGGGTTTTTGTACCTTATATTCAATAGCTGCGTTCTATAGATAATCTATGATGCTTCATTCTAAGTTGAAAATAAATATAAATTAGAAAGAAAAAAAGGAGAGAGACAGAGAGCAAGAACACGTGGCAGAAATAAAGCTGATGCAACCATTTCCCATTTTAAAACAGAGCAAATGAGATGAGGATGTGGCTGGTTTAGTGATCACTGTAATCAGTACAATTGACTGCTTACAGATGACTAATCTTTCAGTTCTAGGGAGGTAAATTGAGAAACATATATTCCAGCTTTATCCTACGACTACAGGTAGTGTAAGACAAATTATCGGTGAATTCCGCATGCAAAAAGATTTGTGTATTATAAAAAACACAGAACATAGACATGGGGTAAAGTTACAGAAATACAGATTTGCATTCAGATGAAATTTTAAACAAGCCTTGAGGTGAGTTTTCTTTCATTTTAATTATTCCTCAGCTCTACTCAGGGCCATCAGTGTTTTAATCAAAAGTGATCATAATGGTTTTATGGGTAAATGGAAAATGGATCTTGATAGATGCTCATTATATCTCATTTTGTTAACAGCTGAAGAACCAACAAGAGGAATGAACTTAATACAGTAAGAAATAAGGCTCTGAGAAAGAGGAATGAAGAGCAAGATAAAAGATGATTAAATTAAAGGAACTAAAGCTGTACCGGACATCCTAATTAAAACATACAGAGGAACAATGGAGCAGGGGTCATACAAGTATCACCAGACATGGACGAATAGCACAGAGGAGGAGGAGAGCGTGGGAAGAAAGGTCTCAAGTTATCCTAGGAAAAGAGATAAGACTGGCCACAGAAACAAAATGCCTGGACAGAATGTATTTCTCCTGTTAAGAAGAAGGATGCAGTGAACAGAATGACGTGGGTCAGGCTACAAGCTCTGGGAGTGTGACCCTGAGAGCAAAAGGATAGGTGGCAGCTTTCAAGTCAGAATGAGGCAGGTTGGAGGTAGGATCATGCACTGGCAGCAGCTTGCAGAGTTCTCTGTCTAAAATAAACCACCACTGCTATTTTGCTCTGACTTCACACTGACATTACAACACTCTGTCTAGGAGGGGTTACCGGGTTCATCCTAGTGAAAGGAAGACATTCAACTCTGTGCAGAGTAGAGGGACTTCACAGGAAAATACAGCAACACATATTTTTACACACTTCCTGAAAAAAATCCCACACTGTCAGAGTACCAAATACAACTTTGCTGATATATGGCAGAAGTTTGCCTTTGAGAAACCTGAGCCTTCCTGCTGATCATTAATGGCCCAAGTAATCGTACATCCATGATGGTCTTGTAGGTGGCCCTTGCACAAGGTCATGTCAAGGAAAATCATCAATGTGTGCTCTTTTTTACAGTATCTCTAGATACTTCTTAGCAGAGGTGAGATTACAAGAAAATGAGACCCTGGCTCCAAACCTTCCCATGTGCTGTCTGGGACGACTTGCCGGCAAAGGACGGTTCACAGGGCTTTGCCACCAGTGAGATACAGAGGCAAAGAACACACAGTGGTTTTGAGCTCAAAAACTCTTTTCCAAAGAGGGCAGATGTCATGTGCTGCAACAACCACAGCGGGAAGGACACAACACTAAAAGCTTTCCAAAAAGACAAGGGCCAGCCAGCAAGAAAAGGCACAACACTGCACTCCTCAAAAGCAGATGAAGAGCCATGGCCCACAGCCAGGGGAGACTGGTGTTACTGGGTGTTGGATCATGCAATCTTGTATCACAGCAGAGAAGAACCAACCCAGCTGCCAGCACCCTACAGGGAGAAAAACAGCCTGAAAGGGCACTTTGAAACAGTGGAGGGGGTGAAGGACTAGTCCATAGAGATCAGGGGTATTGGGACAGGACTGGGCTAGGAAGAAACAAGCTACCACACTTTTGTCTTACAGCTGTTGTCCTTATGTGATACTGAGAGAAAATGGGCAAGAAGTTATAGAGGAAATCAAGTTGGATTGGTGATCTATATCAGTCCACACTGAACTTACTGCTTTATGGGGAGTGGTTCAGGAGTAGAGACAAAATCCACAGACAAGAATGGATGCAGAGAAGTGGCAAAGCAGTGAAAAAGGCTTTAGTTATAAGTGAGACAATTTAGAACAGTGAAGTGGAAATGAAAAATACTGAAAAGTGATGTTTAATTACTCCACCTTTGAGTTGAAAATGCAATAGAGTCTACATACAGCTGGTAAGTAAATAAACTTGAATTAGTAGCACAACTGTGTGATAGGATAAAAAATGGATTAAAAGAAAACTATTTTTAGTCTTTTTAAACCAAAGTTACCTTAAAAACAATGGTCAAGCTGAGAAATGGAATGTTGGGACACTACCACAAGCAATTCTCCACATAGTGGGTAACTGATGTAACCACTGCTACTGTTTATTTTATTTACTTACAATGAATATTTCACCTTTAAAGAACTTCATGAGAAGAACAGTGGCAGTACCCTGATCATTGTCCTCAGTGGATGTCACATATGACAGCCTTATCAGTCTGCTGGTAGGATCTCTTCTGCTTTCAGACCGAGCACAGTGGCCCACAGAGTTTGGGGAGCTGAGGGCTGGGGCAGAGAAGAGACTCTTCTTGGTATCATCCCTGTTTCAAACTTGTGAATGACCCTGGTTTCACTAGGGAGAGAGACTCAGGTACCCCGAGCAGGTCCCCAAGGAAACTCTCTGAGCCTTCCTCTGTATCAGCTTTGTTTAACTCAAATAGGCAGTGAAGTCTAGTCAACAGTAGAGCAGACAATATATGTGTGAAGCATACGCAATCCTTCGTTCTTGGCTTATGATTGGAAGAGTAATTGAAGAAGCAATATTCCATAACCTTCCCATGAATAGGAACAATGCCACCCTTCCCTTCTTATCAGCATATTATTTTTACAAAGACAGCTTGCTTAAATTTGGGACAAAGTTAATACAGTTAATTCCTTTTCACGTGTTGCCCAACATAGGTCAATTTATGAGTAAAAAGCTAAATTTTGTATGTATATATCTCTTCTAAGCAGTCTTTTTCCTCTTCCTCCATCATCCTATCTCTTCAAACAACAACTCTTGTCATGACATGCCCATCTCATGCTTCCCAGTTTTCAAGCCTGTTGCAAGTCTGACTTTGTGACTGGGACCATCACCACATCACAATGACGCAGTTCCTACTGGGTTCTTCTGAGCTTATTGGTAAAAGAACTACTGCATTATTTGGAGGCAGGACAAAAAAAAACAGCCAAATAATTGGTGCCAATTTCTATTTTAGATGATGTTTTAAGGGGTTTGAAGGAATTCCGCGGGACCAAAGCATTTTAAGCTGGAGATTAGGAGGAGGATTTTCCACAGAAAGGGTCATTGGACATTGGAACAGGCTGCCTAGGGAGGTGGTTGATTCACCTTCCCTGGAGGTGTTTAAGGCACGGGTGGACGAGGTGCTGAGGGACATGGTTTAGTGATTGATAGGAATGGTTGGACTAGAAGATCCGATGGGTCCCTTCCAACCTGGTTGTTCTATGATTCTATGATTTAGATACAGGTTGCATCTTTTCTCTGTGAAAGACAGAATCTTCCAGCTGCTCAAAAATACACTTGAAAATTAGTCCATTGCTTTATGTTTGAGTAAGTATGATACATTTTTAGCCTTTCTGGAACTTAACATTGCTGCTTGCAGGCGGAAGGTGCTGTCATATTCTTGCAAGCATTTTCCCTCCTGTAAATTAATTATAGCATCAAATTGGATTTGACACTCCTCTGGCACCTGATTTCCTCCTCTAAGCCAGCAACTAGAGATGATAAACCAAGTGAAGGGACAAAAGCCCAACTACAGCTTAAGTCAACAAACAGATTTTTGCATATCGCAGACACTGTGGGAGCACTGTGCTCCCTTTGGCAAACAAAACTATCCTGAGGAAGAATTTGTCTAGTGTCGGACAGGCAACAGTGGGCTATGAGCCTATAAGATAATATTTTGGCTGCATTATTTCTTCTGCTCAGAATCTCTCTCAAGGATGTCTGCGCTGCACAGCACTTACCAAGGTAACCAGTAATGTGGTTGCATTTTGATCTAGTTTACACTTTGTAGAGGTTTTCTCCATATATAAACTTGCTTTTATAGACTACAAAGGATGAATGCTTTCTGACCGTTCAGCTAAGAGGGTCTGCTTTTAGTATGGAGTATTCCTGTGGTGCTCATGCTATGTCTGGTTCAGAACCCAAACCTGACTCTATATTTTTTTGCCCTGGAACATTTGTGCTTTAAACATCACCCCACCTTTGTGTTTAAATAAAAACAGAGCTTTTATTTATAACCCTGATGGGAAAACTGATACGCCAACAGCAGAGGTGGATATCTTCATACCTACTCATTTCAGAACATTTTTATCAGAGGTCCAGATGCTGTGACCGTGTTTGTGTCATGATGAACCAGGGAAAAAAGAACCAGATAGGGAAGGGAAAACAATCCAGGGTGCCCAACAGCAAGACATGCTATCTTGTTGTGCTGACCTAGACCTTAATGAGAAATGAGGCCGGTGCTGCTGTTCTGATTCAAGGCAGTAATGTCAGATGGACATGACCTTCTCAGTGCTGATGAATTTGTGTTGACCAGGAAAAGGCAACTTTGCATTAAAAATCTTTCTAGATTATAACTATCTGTTGAGTTTTGAATTAAAATGTTGCAGACATTTAAGGAAAACAGAGAAAATGAAGTAAGTGCGTGCCCCTTGATTGAGGTTGATGAGAAAGCCATTATCAGCACAGCCACAGAAAAATCTGGATGTGGGTTTCCAAGGGCTACACACCTGGCCAACCACACTTTCATTTCCCTTTTCAATATGAAGCCTGAGTAGAATATATTAATTGTTGCACTCTGTCCTATGACCCAAGATAAATCAGGTTGAGGATTCTTGAAGGACCTGGCTCCTTTCTTCCTGTCAAAACTCTAAATTATTAGTGCTGTGTTAATAAAATCCATTAAGGTTATCTGAACAAATCTTCCTGTAATTTCATAAATCACTTTAAAAATGTGTGAACTCAACTGTCTTATTGCTTAGTTAAAACACATAACTGCTGACTAATACACAGACAAGTAATACTGATGGTTAATGTAGTTTAAATCCAAATGGCATCATCAGAAGACCACAGTCATCAGAACAAAGGACGCTTATCAGCTGTCTTGAATTTATGAGGGTGTAGGGGTGGATTAAAAGAGGGATTTAGCCCCTTCAGAACATCTTCCATTAGCAGAAATAAAACCTCCATGAGTGGGTTCCACAGCAGCTTCTAAATTGCCTGATCTGAAAGAGTTGCTTCCTCTTAGCTGTCACCATTTCCTCCCTTATTTCCTCTGCAGCAAGTTAGCAGCAAGCACATCTTACCAGTTGTTACAATTCTCTGTGCTTATATGTGTAAGCATTCATAATGTGACATCTTCAGTTTTTTCCAGATGAACTAACATTTTGGGACAGGAAGTAGAAGAGGAGACGACTGACCCAGTCACCTGGGGGACTACAGTTGTTTCCCCTGCTGGGTCACAGCACATTGTTCTCTCTTTGTGCTCCTTCCAGCTGTGTCTCAAGAAGTGCTCTAGCCCATAGGATTCACAACTAGGAAAATAAAAGGGTAGTCAGGTGATCTTCACCATTAATCTCTTTCCTGTTCCCCCTGTCCCCAGCTGATAGGAAGCTCTAGGTTGGGAAGATGGATCACAGAAAATCTAAGCACTGGACAGAAAATGGCACACTAAGACAATGCTTCACGTCCCTGGTCAGGGCACCAGTCTCTCCTCACAGGATGAGTGTTATCTCAAAGATATCTCAAACAGCATTATCTCTATGGCAGCACACACAACAGAGCTTGCAGTGTTCCCTTGATGAAAGGAAAATTCTCTCTTTTAAGTAGCTTCATCCTGAACAGTGTTGAAAAAGGGAAAGATGAAACCTCTTGGATTCACCACCATTCCCATGTATACAAAGGTACTGTGGAAAAGCAGTTCTGCTGCTTTCCACGTGCCACTTCAAGATGATGTGAATGAGCCAAGCGATCTGTGCCTGTGTACGCACATGTAACATGGTGTGCCCAGTGCACAACCAGATAGCTGGTTTCAGGTCAAAGGCCACTAAATTGGCCAGAATGGAGTGATAAAAAAGAAGGTATTTAGGCAGCTGGAAGGGGCAGATAGGAAGGTAGACCCCTGGATGCCATACAGCAGTGCCTTGGTGACAAGATGCTTCTTGGTTGGCACTAAAAAGAACAATATATCCAAAGACAGTCTCACACCTTTTCTACACCTTTCTGCAGCCAAAAAATTGCCTCATAAAATTATTATTGTACACCTACATAGAAGTTATATGGGATATTATTAAGAGGGTTACTTAATCATCAGGATTTAGAGCATGCTTAGGACTTCTCCAAGGTAATAAGTCAGAGCAGACCAATTAGAAAGAATTATATGCGAAACCAGCTTGGTTTAAAAATCATCTTAAGTGAATCAGAAAACAGACATGCATTTAGTTGATAACAGCAAAGAAATTAAGTCTCTAAGACCTTAGTTAGGGAGACAGGGCAGAGGAGAAACAGTTAACTAGCAGCAACACCTTGTGGCATACTGCTAGGACAAAACCTCTTCTTTCAGAACAACACTTAGTTGACAGGAATTGAAAGCCAGTTCTGGGGGAAGCACTTGAAGGACTGGAAATCTTCTCTAATCCTGTGTACAGTTTGCTGCACTACATTTACCTGCATGTAAGGGTGGATGGATGATCTCCCCAGAACACACATATGGAGAGGGACCTCTTCAGAAACTTCACAAAGGAAAAAGAGGATGAAGCAGGGTGGAGGGAACCAGAGGTTTGGGTAAGGCTGCCAGCAAACAGTAAGAGCAAGTGCACATTGCTGGCTCATGTCGAGCTTATCATCGAGCACCCCCCAACTACTTCTCCACAGCGGTGCTTTCAATTATGTCATCGCCCATCCTGTATTGAAACTGTGCATTGTCCCAATCCATGTGTAGGACCTTGAACTTGGACCTGTTGAACCTCACACAAGCCTATTTCTCCAGCTTGCCCTGGCGCCTCTGGATGACATGTTGTCCTTCTAGTGTGACAACTCATCTCTCAACCTGGTATCTTCTGCAAACTTGCTGAGGGTGCGCTCAATCTCACTATCTATATCATTGATGAAGATATTAAACAGTACTGGTCCCAGTATGGATCCCTGAGGGAAACCATCTGTCATGAACCTCCACTTGGACATCGAGCCGTTGACCACTGCTCTCTGAATGTCACCATCCAAATGATTCCTTATCCACCGAACAGTCCACCCATCAAATGCATATCTCCAATTTAGAGAGAAAGACACTGTGGGGGACAGTCTCAAAGGCTTTACAGAAGTCCAGATAGATCACATCCATTGGTTTTCCCATGTCCATTGATGTGGTTACTCCATCATAGAAAACCACTAGGTTGGTCAGGCAGGACTTGCCCCTGGTCAAGCCACACTGGCTGTCTCAAATCACCTCCCCATGCTCCATGTACTTCAGAGTAGTCTCTAGGAGGATCTCTTTCATGATCCTCCCAGGCAGAGGTGAGGCTGACAAGTCATTAGTTCCTAGAGTCATCTTTTCTACTCTTTCAAAATATATTGTCAAACAAAGTTATTGTTCTTCCAGTCACCAGGGACTTGTGACTGCCATGACTTTTCACATATCATGGAGGGTGTCTTGGTCACACGCCAGTCAATTCCCTCCAGGTCTCTGAAATGCATCTTATCAGGTCCCGTAGACTTAAATATCTTCAGGTTCCTCAGATGGTCACAAACCTGATCTTTCCCTACAGTGGGAGGGGCATTATCTCCCTGGTCCCCTTCTTATTGTCCATTGCATAGGAGAGGTGAGGAGAGCAGTTGTCAGTGAAGGCTGAGGCTAAGAAGTTGTTGAATACCTCAGTGTTCTCCTCCTCTGTTGATATAAGGCCAGCTTTTTTGATCATCAGTGTGGGTACACTTTATTTAACCTTCCTTTTCTGGTTGGCATATGTGTACAAGCCCTTCTTCATAGTCTTCATATCCCTTGCCACGTTCAGCTCCAGTTGCACCTTGGCCTTCATGACAACATCCCTACACAACCAGGTAGCATCCCAATACTCTTTCCAGGTTCCCTGTTCCTGCCTACACTGCCTGTGTAGTTCCCTCTTGCTCTTCAGTTTGACCAACTGGTCTTGACTTGGCCACACTGGTCTCTTCTCTTTCCTGACCAGTCTCCTACATCTGGGGATTTAATGCTCTTGTGCTTTATGGAAAGCATCCTTAAATATTTGCCAGCCCTGTTCTACTCCCAGACCCTGAAGACCATTTCCAGGGGGTCCTGCTGACTAACTCCTTAAAGACCTGGAAGTTTGCTTTCCTGAAATTTAAGTTTCTGACTATACTCTGTGCCTGTTCCATATCTCTAAGGACCTTGAACACCACTAGCGTACGATCACCACAGCCTAGGCTGCCACTGATCTTGATGTCACTGATGAGCTCACTGGCACTGGTGATCACCAGGTCCAGTATTGCATCTCCTCAGGTAGGGTAGACATTCTTACCTGGGTTAAGAAATTATCTTGAATGGACTCTAGGAGTTTCCTGGATTGCCTACAACTTGCCTACAGATGGTCTCCACGGTCCTGTTCCAACCTCAACCATTCTATCCCCGTATCCTCAGGGCCCTGACAGAGGGAAAGCTGAGACACACATGCAAAGAAGACAGAGGCTTAAGGGAAAAAAACATTACTTGTTTTTCTACAGCATACTTGCAAGTGGCACTCTCAGTTGAGTTATTACACTAGTGGCCTAATTAAAATATATCCTTTCCGTCTTGTTATTCTTCCTCCACAGTTAAGAAAGACAATGCTCTCATCTGAGTAATACCATTCCAGTTCTAAATCTGTTCCTAAATCCCTTCCAGTGCTGCATAAAATATTCCTTGTTGCCAGAGGCGGCTACAGGAAGATGGGATTTTAATTAGCAGAGAATACTTCCTAGGCTCCTCACTTCCCTAGGGCCTGTCCTGCATCTCTAAGGGCATCTGTCTATCCATTATTTAGATCCACACAGGCTCAGAGACCTTCAACAACCATCATGTTTCCAATAAAGCAGGGCGTTCCCAAAACCTTTGATGGCAGGTTGTAAGGCTCCAGAGAAAGGATAACACTTCAGGTGAGAGCTTTAGGGCCTACGTTTCAAAACAGGGATGCCAAACTTGCAAAAACAAAATGTGCACCTGGAAGGGACTCATTCATATGAGGTTGGATCCTCCCTCACTACTTGTCGGTGTGACTGCCCTGAAGGCAATTGATCTGATAACATGCAGGGATACACTTCTTTGCCCATAAAATATGTTTCAGTGTTAAGGACTGCCCCCACTTTTATAGATTTTGATTCTACCTGCAAGCTGAAGGATAAGAAGATGCCCCTTTCTAAAACGCATCTTTGGACTTGCCCAACAGCACAAAGCCAAAATAAGTGAAAATCAGTGTAAAACCTATTAACAGGTTCAAAAGACCTGCTCCCAAAAGGAGTAGAAGGAAGCCCAGACCTGACTGTCAGTTTGTCCTGAAATAGATACTCTTTCGAGATTTAGCACTCTTTTCATCACACCACAGGGCAGTTGTGGTCTGTAGGGAACAAGTAATAGAAGATGCACTATCAAAGCAGCAATTTTCCGTCTGCAAGGAGGGTGGTGATATCGCATGTCAGGTCACAGCCCTGACTCTGGAGGAGCTGTGCCAAACTTCCCTACAAATTTTTGTGGTGGTGGATGTTGGGTTTTTTTCTTGACTTATTCTAGGTTGAAGTGAAAAGGCTTCCTACCACATGACAACATTTCCTCTGAATGCATGGTAAGCAGTATCCTCCTCCTTCGTTGAGCACAGTATTTAAGTAGTGTTTGCCAGAAAAAGTGAAAACTCCAGGAGCCTTTTGCTTTGCAGGCATTGTTTCTTCAGTTCATTATCTATTTATAGTTCTTGCCTTTGATCGATGTTTGTATTTAACCTTGCATTTCTTAATTTGTAGGTCAGCCTGCATTTACCATGGTTAATTTATTAGGGCAGATTCTTCTTCTCAGTCAGCTTGTTGGGGGACAAAAGTGTATTTAGAAGCTGTAAATCATTCCAAACAGATCTCATTCAGTAACCTTAGTAACTGAGTTATATACTGGAACAAGCAATATTTTTACGGTAATGTTTTTTTCATTGTGAATAATGGGAGAATAATGTTAAAACAACACATTTGGGGATGGACTTGCCAATAAAAAATGCTATAAAAGTGGTAGCCTTGTTTCAGAGCAAAATTCTACGCAATCCTCTCTCAGCACCTCTGTAAGTTGTCCCAGAGCGAAGCTTTTTTCCTGTCTACACAGTAAGCTAATTCTTGTATCATTGAATCTTGTAATGCAGAATCCAAGCATATTTTATAGAACCTTGAGTCACAAGCATTGTTAAAGAGTAATGCATGCTGCTTTGATCAAAATGTTCACAGTTTGTCACTTCCATCAAATATCATTTTCTATGACAAAGAATAGGTGAATGGTTTAAAAGATACCAGAAAACTTCCTGCTATATCAAGATAATCATGAAGGTTTAAATAAGCACCAGTTCTCTGCATGGCATTGCATCTAAAATTGCCATTAGAATAATCTAGCCAGGAGGCACCCAGACCGCTGACTTCAGAGACGTGTTTTCTTCTTCACTGGAGTATTTCAGATATCCTGAGTTTTTTTGCAAATACCGCTTCCTCAAGCTTAGCACCTCATCTATGCCCAAGTATAACATGTATGGGGAGTAAACAACCTTCAGCTATGGTCCACAAGATGGTTGATCTGAGAGGTGACTTCAGAACATTCTTAACTCACATTGCATATCCAGAATTCACTCTCCCTTCAAACTAAGCAATAAGAGGAAAAGAGAAACTTCTCTTACAACAGCCAGGTGGCCAGAGACCCTCTTCCCTCCATCAGTGCTCTAGGAGGCAGGAGATATCATCTGAGAGGGAGGCATACCTACATGTGCCACCTGCCACCTCCAGTGCACACTTCCTAATTTGTGTGGATTTGGTTCCTTCCAAACAAATGAGGGAATGAAACCTTGCTGTCTTCCCTCTTGGGGAAATACGCACAGGACATCTGGTCATTTTTTTGAAGGAAAATCTAGAGAAGCATCTTCTGGCCCATGAATTAGATAGAGGTGCCACCCTACGGGCCTACAAGCACACCCTTAGGTACAGCTACCCTATCAGTCAGTGTAGGGCATCTGCTCCACACACTAGCCTGGGAACCCCTGCCAGAGGCAAGGGACTTCCCTTCTACATAGGTGTCTAATGGAAGGCTTCAGGTCCTGGATTGCTTATCTTAGCATTGCGCGTTGCAACTTTTTACTTTTAGACACATTGGTACCTTTCCGGGTCTAGCCTCGTGGAGCTGTTTGTGGCGTACTGTGAGGCTTTGAATACAAACCAGAGCCACTGTGACTCTTAACAGACACAAGTACTCTGTTAAATCAGCACTAAGTCAATTTTCATCACAGACCCTGTCATACCACTACCTGTGGGCTGAAACAGTTTGCTCTTCAGTACTGTGGCCCTCACAAGGACTGAACAATTATTTGGGCCAAGAACAGCAAAATGCCATGGAAACAGGCAGTCAGGACTTCATATCCTGCCTCATCAGAAAAAAAGACCCTCCAACAGTGTCAGCCTCCTAATACTATGCTCAACCAGGCAGACTGAAAGGATTTTCAAGAGAGCATGGGGAGAGGCTCTAATCTACTTTTGACAGCTTAGGTACTCCTCATACAGTTCAAGACTACCTCCTGTGCAAAGATCAAGTCACCTGTGACTCATATAGCAAAATATCCACCTATGCCTTCTCTGGGAAGATGGTTTTTCCCTTTGAGACCATTTTTGTGCTACACCCAGCAGGTTGACCTGCTTTGAGGAGTTACTCAACCCCACTTACCTTCTCTAAGAGAAGATAAGCTTCACCAGGCGCATCTTATACAAGTAACAACTACAGCACAAGGTGTTGGCTAGCCAGTGAGGTTCAACAGCTTGGTTGGAGAACTGAGCTCCCCTCTGCAAAGCTACTTCATAGTCCTGCCACTTTCTGGTTTTGTACACCTGTCATCATTGGGATGAGAGCATTAAGAATGTCCTGGACACTGTCTCCAGTGAAGGATATCATCAACCCCTGTCAGTTCTTTCTTTGCCACTGCAGATTTACAAAATGACCTTTCAATAATTTCTTTAATTCTAATTTCACATTCTGTCACTCCACATCTACTCAGTTGTCTTTGTGGTCTTCTCTGGGCATGAGATGAGCATCATGTTTGAAATCTGATGCAGGCAGCAGGCTCTATGTCCTATCTCTGCAAACAGCAGGTAGCAGGTGAGATTGATGAATGTGCTCAGCAAGAGGGACAAGACAGAAGGAAGCAAGAGGAGTAAGAGTAGCCTTAGAGCCAGCACAGCTTTTCTAGCAGGAATAGTATGGTCTGTTTAGTGGCAGAAGCATTCACAAGCACATGTACTATTCTTTAGGTGCCATATGATGGCAGATAGTAATCACAAGAGCTGAGGGCATTCAGTACCTGGAAAAATTTGATTTTTCTTCAAAGTCAGCTATATTTATCTTTCTTTGCACAGAAGAGGAATCCAAGAAGTTGTCTTAGTGACCTGTAGGAGAAATGAGGGTGATTGGAGTAACTTTTAAATGTCAGTCATCAGCCTCACAGCTTTTCTAAGAGGTATTCTTTTTCTGTTTACTTTTTTTCCTTTAAATATTGGACTGAATTGTGTTTCACCATATAAATGTCAGAAAAGACTTATATCAGACCGCTTGAAGTATAGGTTTCCCAGGATATCAGGACCGTGAATTAAAGTTTGCTTTTGGCGAGCTCACAGAGAGTCTTGGCCTCTATCTGCTAAATACATTACGTTTCCAAAGAATTTCACAAGCTGTTCCAGATAAGCGCACAGTAAGTAGGTGAGGCAAATAGACTTATGACTTCTGTATTTCCTGGCCAAGTTTCTAATCTCAAAAGTTTCAGCACAAAATCACTTGGACATTTCTGTTACTAGTGAATTCTAGACTGTGCTGTTTTTCAGCAGCATGACAATGAATTACTGAAGGACACAACAGTACTGATGTGGTCACAGAGCCATAGAAACCAGTAATAACCTTACCCTATAGGGGGCACAGCTTTTTTGGATGAGTCATTGCAGATATTTGGGGTTTATTGTTGTCCTTAAAGTTCACAAAGTCAGGCAGAGGTATTTGTGGTTCTGTAATTTCTACAACTTGGGGGTCAGGCGGTGGGAATCAAGGAAGAGGTAATTTCTGAATGTGAGCCAACCACAGGTGCTGGTGGTTTTTTTTCAGGCTCTAGTGGGCTAACAACAGAAAGAGACAGCAGCTTGGAATTTTTAGTTCTTAAATTCACTCACTCATTATCAGCCCTGAGAGCACAGAGGTTACATTTATATTAGTATAATATTTATGAGCCATGAAACAAGATGTTTCTGATGAATAAAATGTGAACTTCTACGTGAGTATGTAAAACTGAACTCTCTTTGGCCTTGATATTTCAAAGATGAAGTGTTGAACTTGAACCCAGAAGAGGAATTTATGCAGACCCTCCTGACCAGAAAGGTGACAGATGCTTGCCCAAGTGAATTAAATTACTGTCTTTAACTTGTTGGTACTGCTGACAATGATGACAAAACCACTTTGCTGCAAACAGTCCATCCCCTATGCAAAAAATCTCCAGCTCGTGTCATCAAGGGGTTCATTAGTTTGAAATTAGGAGCTCTGACCCGGTTCAGACTTCTTAATAACCCTGACCTCATTGTTCACTATGAAGCAATCCCATTATATTAAGTGCTTCCTTCTTGTCAAATTGCCTCCCCCGTTACTCTTACGTGCCTGCTTTTTGGACATGCCCTTCATGTAAGGAACCAAATAGCTCCTGTTAATTTAAACACGTACTATGATCTCCCCTTTACTTTCACATCTCCAGAAAAAGCAAAACCAATATTATTTGGCACACAGGTCTGTTCCCCACTGTGACTTGTGCCAGGTCTCAGTGAGGGGGAGCAGGGCTTTGCCTGTTGTTTGCAGGAATAATCAGGGAAGGACAGTTCCTCCTACCTGAACACTACTGCACAGGGGAGAGCCCAGGCTACTCCGCACAACACAGTGGTCCCTGCTGAAGGGCTCTTTGGTACAGCTCACATGGAGTTTGGCTTTCTGAGAGGAACTGGTGACAAAGTGTAAAATGTACATAAAACAAGCCTTACTAAAAATGGCTTCCTAATCACAGCCTATTTCTCCTGGCATGCAGCTAAGCTTAAGGCTGCCTTCCTCTGCTACCCTTAAATACATGCTTAAATAGGTGAGGATCTCCCACTAAGTGTGTGGATGCTGACTGGCAGTGACCAACAGCCTGTCCCTCTGTGCCCTGCTAGCGTGGCAACTGCTCTAAGTATTTGCACTCAGTGCTCCACACCTAATAATACTTCAACATCTTTAACTGTTTTATCTATTTTTACCCATTTGCAAGCCTCAGGCACCCAACAACAAGTAGATGGTAAGTGGAGCTTGTAAATTAAAAACCTACATGCTGCAGGCTTTTAGCATTAAAAGACTCTAAAGTTCCTCTAGTTCATACTGTCTTGCATTAACATCAACACCATTGTCAGCAGGTAAATCTGCTGGTATTATTTGGCTATTAAAAAGTCTATCACAGACTTCAATTCACTATCATTATCACTTTGCAGTCTTAGAGAGTAAGTTCAGAGGACTGCAAATATCTGACAGCATTCTGCACAAGCAAGATAAATGTCCATTTTAAAATCAATGTTGGGTGACAGAGAACTGGAAAGGACTTAAAAGAAAGAAGAAATTAAATCTATTGGTCCAGGGATAAAAGGCTTGCTCTTAATGGTGATTTTCTGCCAGCACAAGAGGCAGTTGTGTTCAACTGCAACCCCAGGAGGTAAGAGCTATGTTCTCATCTCAATTCAGCTATTGATCTGCTGTGTGGCCTGGGGCTTGTTGACATGTCTTCTGGTTCTCTCAGCTGATGACAGCACCAGGAACCAGAATAAACCAAACGTATTTAAACAGCAAGGACAGTGATCTAAGTGACCACCTTTAAAACACAGATCAAAAACTTTCCTTTTTCCAGCTTCATTCTGGCCTATGTCATTCTCTGGGAGACTGTTTTCACTGTAAGTCTTATCCACATAAGTTGATGACGGCAAATAAAACAATGATGTCATTGTCCTTCTGGTCTCAGTCATGGTTTTGAGAAAAAAATGAGCGAATATTTGCAATAGCTTTGAAACAGTGAAAAGCTGGGGTCAGCTTGAATCAGTGATACGAAAAATATTTAAGCTTTGCACTTAACCACCCCATGGGAATATTACACATCTCACAGGAATATTATAAAGAGGAGTCAGGGTATTACTAGGACAGCCAATCATATTTACAGAGGATGAAGCTGGGCCATGCTCTGTTAGGGATTTTGGAGATCTCAATTACCATGTAAGTACAAAGTGCTATGGAAATATCAAAATTGTGTGTCAAGCCTGGCAGGGTGGACTGATTCAAAGGCAGAGGGCAGAACACTTCCGTAGTGCCAAAGTAATGTTTGGTGCTTTGGGGCATGTAAAAAACACAAAATAAAACCCTGTTGAAATAAAAAACATCATCTTTCTTATGAAAGAGGAAGTGATATTTAGTATTTCTCCCTCAGGGCTTATAAACAGCTGCCACTCAGGCAGAGCAGATAACACAACTTTCAGACTAATCCATGAAATCAGGAATTGGAATACAAACCTTTCCAAATGTTCTTTTTCCTTCTGGGCACCTTCGCTGCTCAGTGTGGTGGCTCCACGATTTGTGACATTCACAACTTGCAGAGGAAGAGTCTTCCTAAGAGAAGTTAGAAGGATATGTTAGATAGATAGAGATGTGCATGTAAAAATCACTCAGGATCGGTTTATGAGTATGTTCTGGTGTTATTAAAGTCTTCTTGGGCATTAATGACATCTCACGTTAAAACAAGATAAATGTTGGTAGGGACAAGTCTTTGTTGGTAGGGATCAAATACAGTTACTGAGCAAATTCAGAGGCTTGAAAAGGCATGCAAGATCTTTGCTAGCTACTGGTTTTTTTTCTCAGTAACTTCACAAATGCACTGTCACTTGCCAAAAGTCTGTGCCTGTAGTAAATGTGTGTGTGCCTCATGCTTTTCTCAAGATGGGTATGGAACCCTCACATCAGACCAGTGCCCCTTGCATTTCTGGGCTAGTTATCCCTCTCCTAACTGCTGCAATCCTCAGGCATTCAGAGCAAACCCCATGTACACCCAGGTTGGGAGTTCAAGTGCTTCAACACCAGGCAACATTAGGGATGGGTATGGGAAACTCTGCATTCCTGCAAACTGTGGAGAACCATCTTTCAGGGTCCTTCAGAGCTTTTAACATTTGTGTGAGATCAAGGATGGGAGATGACAAAGCTTAAGATTTTAGCAGCCAACCTGCTTAAATGTGCAGAGAAGCATCGTGGCAGGGACAGCCAGCACTGCTGTGATACTCACGTTGTAGCTCAGACATCTGAATTCTGGCTGCTTCTCTGTCCCAGATAAAGGGACAAGAACAACAACAACAACAAGAAAAAAAAAAGCAGAAAACAGCTAATTAACTTTCTCAGTTGGCCATGGAACCGAACTGATAGGTTTCAGAGAGAATTGCAGCCTTCAGGCAGAGACTGTGGGAGAGAAGGATAAAAAGTGGTGAAGTAAGGTTTTCCATGAGAACACTAACTTGCTGGTGCAGTGCGAAAAATTGATAATGAGTAGTGTCATTGCAGCGTTTGGCTGAATTGCTTCCCAAGAAGAAAGCTGGAGCAAGCAAGTAGGAAGAGGATGAATCTCCATTTTCTCTACAAACAGTCGGAAATGGAGATTCTTTGTAGGTCAGAAGTGAAGAACTTAACTAGAGCAAGGTGGGAGTGAATTCAGTGAATTCTTCCTTTCTTGCCAGGACAGCCATTTGCTTTCCTCAGTTTCCTGTACCTTTCGGTCTACTCTGCAACAGTCCATGTTTGATTGTACTTTGCTCATATAGATGTTTAGAGAGGCTAGGTTTGGGCTGGTCTTTGTGAAGCCTGTACTTATGTAGGTGCTAGAATAGTTGTGCATGGGAAATATCATTCCTCACAGAGTTATGCTTTATCTCATAATCAAAACCAGCCATTAGCCATTCAGCAATCTGAGACCTTACATCAGAAACCATCACTTGGGTGAGTAGCCTGGGCAGAATGAATAGGGAACTGATGAAGTCTGCAGAATATCTGCCAAGGGAGACTTCGTTGGACTTTGCAGCAAGAAGAGACTGGAGATGGCTAGAGACTACAAATCGGTTCATGAGAATAGGTCTGTGCATAACTCATGAACAAGAAGAGAAATGAATAATTCATCTTTGTTTGCATCAAAGTTTAAATAAACCTGATGCAATTGCCTGGGGAAAGGGAATTGTCTCATCTTTTTCTTGCAAACTAAACAGATTAAATCCAGGAATTATGGAGTGATCATAAATGGAGAAGCCAGAGCGGCATGGAAAAGGATAAATATTTAAGATTAGCATTGTATTTTACATATAAAATTCCAGAACCTGAACACTTTGCTTTCCTTTTTTTTTTTTTTTTTTTTTTTTATAGAAAATTTGTCTGCGTACTTTTTATTACCTGCAGCTTTGTATTGGCAGCCAGCAGAGAATCCCTGCAGCAAACTTACAAAGGCTTCTGCAGAACATGTTCCTGCAAATAAGCTGAGATTTTACTTATAAATATGAATTAGCAAGGTCTGAGAGAAAGAAAGAGAGAAAGAGAGAAAGAGAGAGAGAAAGAGAGAAAGAGAGAGAGAAAGAAAGAAAGAAAGAGAGAGAGAGAAAGAGAGAAAGAAAGAGAGAAAGAGAAGAAAGAGAGAAAGAGAAGAAAGAAAGAGAGAAAGAAAGAAAGAGAGAAAGAAAGAGAGAAAGAGAGAGAAAGACAGAAAGAAAGAAAGAAAGGGAGAGGGAAAGAGAGAGAGAAAGAGAGAGAGAGAGAAAGAGAGAAAGAGAAGAAAGAAAGAGAAAGAAAGAGAGAAAGAAAGAGAGAAAGAGAAGAGAGAAAGAAAGAGAGAAAGAGAGAAAGAGAGAAAGAGAGAAAGAGAGAGAAAGAGAGAGAGAAAGAGAGAAAGAGAGAGAAAGAGAGAGAGAAAGAGAGAAAGAGAGAGAGAGAAAGGAAGGAAGGAAGGAAGGAAGGAAGGAAGGAAGGAAGGAAGGAAGGAAGGAAGGAAGGAAGGAAGGAAGGAAGGAAGGAAGGAAGGAAGGAAGGAAGGAAGGAAGGAAGGAAGGAAGGAAGGAAGGGAAAGTTAGTAAAATTAGAAAAGTATTTAATACCCACTGGTTTCAGCTGACTTTAGACAGTATCCTTTAACCTGCACTTTAATGTGCAATGCACAATATTTTGACTACACGTTGAGATGTGTCCCGAAGCCCAAGGTTTCCCACACATGATCCCAGCACTGCTCTGGTCAAATTCAGTGGCACTGATGGGGATAGCAGTAGTCCCGTGGAGTTCACTACTTAGAGTTTTCTAAGTAGTGGGTACCAGTTAAAACAGACAGACGTGCTTATTTTTACTCCAAAGGTTTACCATCATTGTTCTGAAGATGAAGGGAAAATGGAAATAGAGTGACAGTTGAGCTATCCCCAGTCAGCTGTTATCTCCAGTGCTACGTTGCACAGCATTGGTACAGCAGTTTGATGCATGCAGGTGCTGCACTTGCCATTCCTGTAGGAGACCGTGGTTTCAGGAGTGCACATTTTGGATACCCTGGAAACACAGTCAGCCAGGAGGAAGGGAAAGATGTTTAGCGTTGCTTGAGAAAGTCCTAAAGAGAGACTCACAGTCATTTTTTAAAATAAGCATCCTAAAGTAATTAGCTGTTAGATAAACAATAATATACCTCAAAGGAAGATTATCTGGACCCAGTAGCTAAACCCCCAACTTTCAGACATCCTTTCTTGCCTGAATTTGTAGTTGGCACAGGGATGGAGGCTAGATCAGATGCATCTAAAATGTAGGTGAGAGTTTACTAACTCACTGAGTTTCTTTTTGCTGGCTTAAATCAGACTTGGTATTACAAGAATATTACATAGTTTGTCTTTCTTATCTGATGGGTGCTTTCTTCATGCTAAAGTTTCCTGGGGCACATACCTTAGAAACAGATAGTTTTAGAGACAAAGAGCTCTCCGCAGGGCATATCTGAAACTGCTAGACCTAGAAACAAAGTAAATGGGACTTCTTATTTATTGGGTTTGCTGGCAAATCCATGCTAGAAGTTGTCATGCTGTTTAAACGAAACCACACAAATTGTCCCAGGCCTGGAAGACTAGAGTTTCTACTGAGCTGTAGGTGTTTTGATTGTTTAAGAAGACCCCTAACATAGACAGCTGATTTTTGTAGATTAAAAAATATAAAATTTCAAGTACGTGAAGCTGTGCCTCTAATAGCTGATGTTTCAAGCACCTAAAATTACATGGCAGCAGGTCTTCTGCTCTTGGTAACATGCTTATTCATTAATCTTCTGATGTGTCCAAATTCTAAAATAAAATTATAAGCTCACTAAATGCTATTTAGGGAGGCCAAAATACCTTAATTCATTATGCACTGACAATTATTTCAGAATGGCATGTCATCTCAAAACTGGATTTTTATACAGCTCGAGATTCAGGACCATATTTGACTTAAGAGGATTTTACATTGGACCAACATGTTGTCACAGAATCTATTTTAAACATTCAGAAGTGCCACTATCACTATTATTATTGCTCATTACCTAGACTAACAGGAGCCCCAAGGTCCTGCCAAGGTTATAGACACAGTACAAAAGGAACTTTACATACAGATACACATATAGATATGCAGTTCAAAACCTCCAGCCCCTTTAAAAGAAGACGGTCCATTTTCTTCAAATCCAGTTCAGAATGTTTTTCCTTTGTTTAAAAAGAATAAAGAAACATATTTTAGAAGATTTGCAATCACACCAAGACAGAAAACTAATGTATCAGTATAACCTGCTGTGAGACAGAAGGTATAAGAAATTATTTTTTGATCAGTGTTGCAACAGAAAACAGTTTTGGATAAGACAAAGAGAATCATAGAATCACCAGGTTGGAAGAGACCCACCAGATCATCGAGTCCAGCCGTTCCCACCAATCTCTAAACCATGCCCCTCAGCACCTCATCCATCCGTGCCTTAAACATCTCCAGGGAAGGTGAGTCAACCACCTCCCTGGGTAGCCTGTTCAGTGCCTAATGACCCTTTCTGTGAAGAATTTTTTCCTTATGTCTATCCTGAACCTCCCCTGGTAGAGCCTGAGGCTGTTCCCTCTTGTCCTGTCCCCTGTCGCTTGGGAGAAGAGACCAGATCCCTCCTCTCCACAACCTCCATGAACCTTCTCATTAAAAACAGGACTAGATTAAAACCTGAACCATTGGAGCTTGCCTGCCTTTCTTTGCTTTTATACACTTTGTCTCAGCCTTAGCCTTTGCAAAACACCCGCATTTGATGTGGAGTGGTTATCTTCCAGGCAGCACATAACTATGAGGAGAATTGTGAAGGTAGTCACAGATGTGACAAAATAAAATCTGACACATTTCTGTGTGTTTTAGATAGAGGGTCAAATGGACCCAGGACCAGTGAGTAAACATTGTGTGAAGGCGTCTCTCCTCAGTGGCAGATTTAGTTCATGCAGGGACTCCTAAATGGGTGTCAGTGTCTAAAGAGAAAGCAGCCAATAGCCACCCAGTTGGCCTCAGAGTGCCAAACAGGCCAAATCCATCAACCTCCTCAGTTACTGTGACCTACAGGAGGGTGCATCTCTCCATCAGGGTCAAGTGCAGTTTAGCTACAAGCAGTCTCCCTGGGGCCTTCACAACTGCACTCTGAAACAATCAGTCTAGCTAAAACTAGGTCAAAGGTTGCAGTCATGCACTTGCCATGCCTAAGGGGACTGCTGAACTCCTGGGCCACAACAAAGACGGGGATTGGGAGTTGCCTCCCCTAGACATTCACACCAAGTACTGCCAGGTCTTTTAAACCTAGGAGGAGCTATTTGATAGAAAGAAATCATGATGTTGCAGGAAGAGCTGAAGGGAACTCATGGCAGATGGATCATGTCATGGAGAATGAGGGGGATCTCAGAACCTGGAAAGAGAGAAGTGTTTGGGAGTTGATACTAGCATGAAAGAGCATCAAAATATCTTGCTTCCACTTTACCCTCTCTGAAAATCAGAGCATGAAAATGCACCCACGAGGTCTATACTGAACACAGCGATGTCAGAGGATGCATTTTTAGAAAGGTAGTAATCTGAATTTAAAATGTGTGAGCAATAGGAAACTTATTACATAAGCAAAGATATTCAAATGGTAAACTCATAACTAGAAATATATTTCTTATCTCTTATTCAAACTCACATCGCTTCACTGTCCCAGTGCTGAAATTTACTTAATGGTCCTATCTGCTGAATTTAAGAGCCCTCTACTATTAGCAGTTTTCTCAAATATTTATGAATGCACTATGTCAAAGTCCCTTCTTAACCTTCTCTTTGATAACTAAACTCTTGGAGGATGATGCCTTTTACATTCACATTGTCCTTTCTTTCACTTGTTTTTTAAATTTCTTTGCAGCTTTTCATCATATTTTTAGCATCAAGGATACTAGAACTAGAAACACAAGCCAGGCTGTCTTCAGCAACCCTGCACAGAGGCAGATCTCAGCCTCCACTACAATGGTGTGCATCCTCTTAGGTATTAACCCAAAGCCAGTGTTTGCTTGTTTTCTGAGCCCCATCAGCTTTTGGGAGCCTTCCCATCCCTTGGTTACCTTTCACGACCTCTCATACATTTCAAGTGAGAGTGTTTAATGAACGAGCAGTTTTTCAAACCTAACTGATAGCTGAGTGTGAGGCAACATGGCAAAAATTAATTGGGAATCTATTCTTGAGCATACAAGACAGCAGGAAATAAAGAACAAAGTCAGAGTGGGTGAGTTGCCTGGAAGAAAAGATGCTGCCACTGACTACAGCAAGTCACCTACTGTGTTAACATGCTGGACTTTTATTATTTTTTTTTAGAGTTTAGTGGGAATTTCTTCCATACATAAAATATTTTCAGTCATTCAAGAAAGAAGAGTCCAAGTTCATCCACTTTTTTTTTTTTTTTTAATTCAGGTGCTCACCTGATGTGAATGGACTCCTGCTCACAAAAGAACTTAAGAGCAAAGACTGGGTAGTATGACATGGGACTACCAGTATGACATTTTTATTAGGGTCCCAAAACACTCAGCTTTCTTTTTCGGTTAGTGGCGAAATTTAAACCATGTGAGATGAGTATGGAAAGGTTTAACTGGAGATATGGACTGCTTCTGTCAGACTAGGATGCACAGCATTCATTAAACAGAAATATGACAAGGGATGCATGAGGATTCTGGAGCACTATATTGACATGGTCAACCTGGAAAAATCAAGACAGCATATAAATTATGAGTTAGGTAAATTAAGAGTTGGGATTTTTTCTTCTTTTCCTTTTTTTTTTAAAAAAAAGAAAAAGAAAGTCTTGTTTCCAGCTACACCATCTGTGGTATCATACTTGGTCTTTATAAGGTACTTT
The DNA here is from genome assembly GCA_033558105.1 of Coccyzus lansbergi. NCBI lineage: Eukaryota > Metazoa > Chordata > Aves > Cuculiformes > Coccyzidae > Coccyzus > Coccyzus lansbergi. Next base: position 2,186,603 of record JAUMJK010000305.1, on the reverse strand, counting down.
CAAAAGAAGGATAATTATGAATCTAGTTACAAGATAGTACTTTTAATATTTCCCATAATGCATTTCTAAAGTCTTACCCATATGTTTTCAGAAGACTGTATCAGAAATAATCAGTGGGAAACTAGAAACATGGTAATAAAGATTTGTTAAAGAACAGCTGATCAAAGCATCTTAAAGAGAAGGAGAAAGAAAATAACAGTCCTCCCTCCACACCCTTTTCCTTCACTCCCTCTAAGACAAGCAGCTGGTAATGTGTGTTTATGTCCAAGTATCTGGTCACAAGAGCAAAGAAAGTAGCCTCCATCACAAGGAAAATGTGCAAAATAGAGGCATATGAACATAAAACAACATCAAAGATGAGAATAAATGATTTTGCTCTTTAAAATCATACTTCTAGGATGGCAGAGGCTCCAAATGAGAAACAGGTTATGTGAGCTCCCCAACACACTACATCACATTACACCTTTCTGAGGACATGACAACTCACTTTACAAGCTGCTCAGGCCTATTTGGGAGCCAATAGCACAAGCTGTAGAAGAGAAAAAAAACTGCCCTTACAAGGTCCCTCCCCATGGAGGTGGTTAAGTCACCTTCCCTGGAGGTGTTTAAGGGATGGGTAGATGAGGTACTGAGGGACTCAGTTTAATGTTTGATAGGAATGGTTGGACTTGGTGATCCAACGGGTCTTTTCCAACCTAGTGGTTCTATGATTCTATGAAATCTGGAAAGAGTTTGTGGCAATTATCTATTCAGAAATGCTACAAGCATAACAACAACATTGGCCAAAGGAGAGCTTGTAAACTGCCATAATTTATTAAAGTCATGGCATTTTGAGAGCTGGGAAGTATAAAATTGAGTCTCTGGTTAAAAAAAAAAGAAGAGACCAAGAATGAAGGAGTTTGAGAGAGCTGCTATAAAAGGTAAATCATTTCAAAGAAGTTAAAGATGGAAAAGTCCTGCTAGGTCGTGTAAGTCAGTGCCCTTACAAGTGCATGAGAGAGGCAACAACAAAGGAGCTCTGGGTTTGAACATCATGCACTGGCTGAGGTCGCAGTGACAAATTACAGAGAAAATGGACAGCCACCTCCAGGGAGAGTCTCTGCCGTGACCTCAGGTAACTGGCAACACAGGACTTTCTTAATCTTGGCACCTGCTTGTTATTTGTCTATTGGAAAGATAGAATTATCTTGCAAAGTCAGCCATAAATATCTGCCCTAAAGCTATACCTTTTCCATTCTTGATAAATAATAGAAAGCGAAAAAATCCAGGTGTAAAAGGACAGCAGGTGGGAGAGGTAAGACAGAATTAGGTGATGGATTGGATCTTTTTCTCCCAGCTAGGTTTCTGTTTGTAGGAATAGGTCAGTTACAGCCATGCAATCTGCTTCTTTTAGAGGTAACAGAGCTCAAAACCAAGCAGCAACAAATAGAAAAGAAATTGGAGAAAACAGAAGAGAAATGACAAGGACAAGAGAAATCTAACTGAATTTATGCTAACCAAAGCAGTATTGGGGAAGAAGAATGGCTTTCATGAATGTATCATAGAGGAAAGGGAAGTCAGGAAGAAAATAATTAATAAGAGAGAGGACGATAAAACAAACAATATTTCTTCAAAGGCCAAATTATCCCTTACTATTTTTTTCCCAAATAAAAAATTAAGGAAATGGAAATAACGAAAGTCATATACAAATAACTATTGCTGTAGTGCAAATTAAAGGAACATTTGGTAATTTTGAATATCCACTGTACAAATGAATCAGCTGGTCTGGTTGCTCTCATCCTGAGGTGATGAGGGAATTAGCCAGTTAATTTACTGAACCATTGGCAATTATTTTTGAAAGTCATGGAGAACTATGGAAGTCCCAGATGCTGGGAATAAAGCAAATATAGTATTGATTTACACAGAAGGAAGAATGATCTTGGCAATTACTGCCCAGCACTTTTATCTTCAATCTCCAGTAAAATAATGGATGAAGTAGTAAAAAAAGAGCTATTAGAAAACTTGAAGAGGACATTGGAAACACAAGCAGCAAGTGACATGGGATAAAGAAAGAATCCATCCTAGAGGGAGTTATTGATGTTTTATATATATCAGACTGGAATCAAAAGATAAGGGATAAAAATAATGAAATCAAAACAGAAGCCTCCTTATAGCAAAGCATTTCAGCACATGCTTAAATCCTTCCAAGAAAGTTTTGAGCAAACACTGGATGGGAGGACAGACATGTTTGCGTTCTCAAAGTTCAGCAAAGTTTTGCTTATTCAAGACCTACATGAGCAGCAACAGCAGAAGGGAGACTGATAAGGAGCCCTGTGCAAAACTGCAGAAGACAGAACAACAAGGAAGGAGAATAAAAATGTTCATACGGTTCCCTATTGTTCCATACAGTTTTTACTCTAATATCTTCATTAGAGATGCAAGAGAGGTTGCAGACTACACACTCTGATATAGAAAAGAAAGGGCAAAACCACGAGAATACATTTGCATCTAGAGAATTACAAGAAAGAAGTAATAAAAGGCAATCTACTGTATAACAAAACCTGCATTCTACTAGCAGACCAAGGGGAAAATAACCCAAAGCAGAGTCATCCAAGGAGAAGGAGAAACCCAGAATAAACATCATCAGGCGTTTAAGAAGAACAAAACTGGACAGCAAATTGTTCACTGCTTGTAAATGATGGATAAAAAAACACTGTAAACCAGCAGATCATAGTGAAGAGGGGTGATGGGCTTTGTCACCTGCTCAGTGCTGGAAAGTGAGCTCTCTGAGATCTCTCATTAGGCATCAGACAACTTAATTAGAAAAATTGCAGTGGGTTCAATGAACAAAAGGTAGAAATGATTAAGGTTTCAAGGTAATGTGTTTGAGGAGCGATTCTGACATTAAAGTTTCATTATACCACTTGGCTGTGTTATGATAAGTCTTCAATCCACTGTATGTCCTCCACAGAAAAAATTGCAGAAAGGAGGCTGGATGCTGGTCACACCTTCTAAATCTGGATGACTCCAACTTTACATATGCATGAAACAGAGCTACCTTTGACATTGCCCTGTGGATGATATAATCTCAACAGCCCTACCTCAGTCAGATGCTCACTGCACGTCAGCTGTATCCTGCAATTATTTTCTTCCCTAACTTTGTCTTATTGAAGCTGATAAAACTTTACCCCCTTAAATTCTTTTTTTTCATTTCTTGTCATCTCTCACTCAGATCATTACAATTGTCATCATCACTCCTTGCTATTTTTAATGCTTAACATCTGTTTAAAGAATGCTTATTCCAGCCTTGAAATTGAGCAGCAAACTGATTTTGCCAGTTTATTGAAGAGAATTACAGGTACACAGAGGTGAGAAAACAGTGACAGAATAACATCGAATTGAAGAAACATATATGGTTGGAATAATCTCATACATTAAATGCTGATATAACTGCTTGGCAGGAGGTGTTGGAGGTGGTCTGCTATTATTTCTAGACCCATGACTTAAATCAGACACAGGTCAGACTTGACAGGAATCTTAATATCCATTAATGACCTATGTGCTACAGCTCAACTACAATTATTAGCAGGTAACTATCCAGATGAGGTGTGGGTTCACACACATGCACAGAGCTGCAGGTTGCCTGGTTGCCAACAACTAAGCAGGTCAAGACAGGTATGAAATATACTTTTAATGGTGAAATATCCTTTTAATGGCTAAACATCAGCTTCCAATTTAGAACCGAGACTTGCACTTGAATGATGTGGGAAAAGAGCACTCTCGCTGTGTTCACTCTCCAGCAATTCCTGTAGGGAAGAGGATTTACCAGGGAGACTACAGAAGACACAAAAGTATCTGGTTTTGCCTGCTGGCTGCTGCCTTGGCTGTATACTGACACAGAGCAGCTGTTCTTGTGCGGAGTCCCCCATCCTTATCACTGCTGCTAGCCCCTCTTCAATCAATCAAGCCCCTCTATCAATCTCCCAACTTTTCTAAATATCTAAATGCATCTTCCTCTGTAATAATTAAAGCCACAATAGCAAAGAGCAATTATGGCTGCTGCAGAATTTCCAAGATCTTATTTTCATTTTCTCACAAGTATCTGTAACTTGAGCCAAAACCTCCCAAGATTGCTTTATACCTGAGGGAGATTTTTGTTTTGTGTTTTTGAAAGCTTGATCAAATGCTGTACAGCCAAGTTTTTAGAAGGAGGAGACAAAAAGGATAAAGATATGGCTTTTAAAATAGAAAAATAGTTGCAACTTTATTTGAGATTTCTTTATAGTTTCAGCAGCAAAGACATCAACTGCAAAATGTTTGACAGGATGGTAGCTTTTACAGAAGATATAAGGTTTTGAAAGTCGTATTTATTGATGCATAGAATTTTGTGCATACGCTTTCCTCTCTTGGCACTAGCACCTCTAATGATACCCCTTCCAAACAGCGTTCTCTGAGAGGGCTGCTCACTGTCTCAGTCTTTCTGACTTTGCCTTTTTTAATTTCAAAATGCATAATTTTCGATTCAGACAGCTTTTGTGAGTGAAAGAAAGCAGTGCAGGGATGAGAATGGGAATAAACCCAAAAAGGCCATCTCACAAAATATATTCAAATCCTCAGGCACTTTTAAGGTAGCATTATCCCAGTGGGTTATCTATTTACCTTTGACACTTTTTGGCTTAGTCTCTGCCTATATGAAACACAAGCTTGTGACCAGTTACAGTTCTGTACTTTTTAGGGAGAGAAGTCAAGTAATGGTTAACAAAAGCAAGCAATAGGTTATTTTCCATCAACTCAGCTGCAGTATTTCTTCAACCAAAATACCCGACGCAGCAGCCATCACATTTCTGAGAACCCTCCAAAGATTTACAGTAGTTTATTCTCAAAAAAATTAAAATCTGAAGAAGTGAAATCTAATTTTAAGAGTGAAGAGATGGAGGAAGTATTGCCTGAAGGATTAAAAGAGAAAAATCCCACTGAAAATCTGGGTAATAAAGTCAGAGCCTTCAGCTTTGGCTATTAATCAGTGACTTTTTTGAAATACACATATACATTAATATTTTAACATTTCTGCAGGTCTATGAGGTATTACTGACCTCACCACAGTCTGCCTTTCCCAAAGAAGCAGTCTCAGGTCCCAGCAACAGTTTTCAGCAGCTACATGAGGAAAGATTCTAACTCATCTAGGTGAATGAGCTCAGCAGCACTGGGTTTAATAACCCCCTTGGAAATGAGCACTTCTGTTGGCTATATAGCACATAGGAACACCTTCAGAGTCCTAGCCTGGAAATCACTAGACCCACTTAATTCCTTTTATCTTCCTGAATTGGCTACTCTCTTCCCAGGACATCCTGAGGCAAACACACCAGCTCCCCAAATTGGCTCAGAGTCATAGAATCATAGAATCACCAGGTTGGAGGAGACCAACCAGATCATCAAGTCCAACCATTCCTATCAAACACTAAGCCATGCCCCTCAGGATCTCGTCAACCCATCCCTTAAACACCTCCAGGGAAGGTGACTCAACCCCCTCCCTGGGCAGCCTGTTCCACTGCCCAATGACTTTCTGTGATTTTTTTTCCCTAATGTTCAGCCTCTATAACTGTTCAGCATCTATACCTGTGATACTTGCTCAGCCTACTGGTCTCTCATGTGCAAACAACTTGGCAGTGCTGCAATGAAATATGAGAATTTTTTAATTGCATTCGATGAACTATTATGATTTTGAATCCTTCTTACATGTTCAGCAATATTTTATTAACGTTGCTGAGGAGCATTAAAAAAAAGACAAAAGTAGTTCATGGATTCATTTGGGCTTTACCCTGATTTTAGGGTTGAAATAAATGTTAAAGCACAAAGGACTAAAAGGATTTCCTAGGAGAGTTGTTTAAATTTAGAATGATGAATAACAATGTCGGTTTGTTCCTCTTCACTTGGCACTTGTCCGGCTGCATTGCAAATACACTGTCCAATTTTGCATTCTCGGACATAAGGATACTGACCAGCAGAGTGAGCTAAGCAAAGGACCACCGAGATGTTTGGGGTGGCAACATGTGCTGCACGAGATGAGCCTGGGGGAGCAAGACTTACTCAGCCTGGGGAAAAGAAAAAATGTTTTGAGGCACCCACCAGCAGCCTGGCAGTATTTATGAAGAGGTAACTAAGAAGGAGTCAGGCTCTTCACCGGGACCCATGGCTGTAGAACAGGGCAGTTGTTAACTGAAATAGGCAATGTCCAGATAGGATATAATGAAAAAAAATCTTCCCACTGTGAAGACAGTTAGACTTTGGAGCAGATTACTCCAAAAGGTTGTGCAGGCTCCATCCTTAGAGGCTTCCTTCTCAGCACTTCACTGAACTCAGTACTGACTCTGCTTGGAGCCAGACGTAGAACTTCCCTAGAGCCCTTCCCTTCCAGGCCACAGGATTCTGTGGTCCAGCTAGGCACTGTGCACTACTAATTGATAGACATTGAGGCACTGCATGTAGTAACCATATACAGTGGTTATCTCAGTGGAGCATAAGGACTGGGAAGAGCCAGGGAAGTTTTCCCTGCTCTTTTGTATGCTGTACAACTAACTAGAAGTTTAAGAATTATGGCATTCAAGCCTTAGTGCTCCTGTAGGTATCTTGGGTGAGTCTGAATCACTTCAGTCCTCAACTTTGCTTTCATAAAGCAGAAAAACCCACAGAAAGAAACAGAACATTTTCAAGGACTTTTTAATCCAGTGCCTTGCTACAGAAAGCTGCTTTGTCCTCCTTTCCATTTACACAGCCTATTTTAGCTGGCACACTCTTAAATGCACCGTGTCCCATGGGGTTGTGCAGCTGGGGCTCATAGCTATGACTGCTTCCCTAAGTATTTCTTGATGTTTGTTATTGCTCTGTTTGGAACCATTGGCCATTTAAAACTACTATTATTACAACGAGCTGCTTATGCAGTGATCCAGTTCTGCAAAAAGTGCTTCTCCAGCCATAACAATTCTACATTGAAATGTCTAATGATGCCCACAACTAATTTCTGTGGTTACTAAGCAGACACACACTGTGGCACCAAACCTGTCTGAAATGGTGTGTTGAAAAGCTGGAGATTTCCTCTCAATCGACTCATTCTTCTCTTGCCTTTTGGAGAGGAAGAGTAAGCATAAGAGACTTCTCTGTTTAGATTGGGAAAATAATTTTCAGCGTGACTATGATCTGCCGTGTGAGGCAGTGGAGGTGATGATGTTCAAGGCCTAGGTAATGAGATCCTCCATATCCCCCCCCATTTTATCACCCTGGCCTCCCTATCCATCCGAGCAACCATTTTTCCATGTAGAAACACACAGCTCCCTGCTATGAAATTAATGAAAATCCAGGGCTGGGAAGACAGTCCCGAGGATCCAAAAATTTACCTTGAATTGTAGGCAGATCCATGCATCTACCATCAGATTTGAAACAGACCCTTTTTAGCAGCAGTGCCAAGCTTGTACTCTTATTCATCTGCATGGGGAGCCAATTGTTGACTGCCCAGACTGCCCAGGAATCAAAAAGCACACCAGGCTCCCCCAAACTAACCCCCTGACTTGGCACAGGGTGAGAACAAGGTGGGCTCTGGTACCAGCTCTAGAATGAGTTGCCAGCATTTGCTGCTGCAGCAGACTCCTTCCAGGGATCTGGTGCAGAGGTTGGTTTGGATTGTCTTACTACAAAGTTCCAGGACAGAGGGGACCATGACATGGTTTCATGGTGATTTTAACCTCCCAAGTATTAAAATTACACCTTTTGCACAAAATAGAGAGTGGACCTGGATTTGGTTAAAGATATCTCTTAAAACGCACTCATTGCACTGAAACCTCACCTCAGAGCCCAGACTTCGGTACCAGCAGCTGCTCTGCTGTCTGCCTGAGACAGAAAACCATCTGCAATACCAGAAGGAGGAAGGAATAATAGCAGCCTTTTCTTTCCCTCTGCTGGCAGAAAGGAGAGAAGCATTATAGCCTTGTGCTCAACCTGAGCCTGCAGAGCTAGATGCCTCATACTACATTCACTAAGAAACATGCTTTATGTTAAGGAAAAACTTGAATGTATAAAGGTCAACGACAGCAATTGCGAAAGACCTATCGAATGACTCTGGGTCTAGATCAGAGGGGTCATCTCCAAGTTGTATCTTACAGTAGGTATTTGCTATCAACTTCCAAACCAAGACAATATGGCTTAATCAAGCAATATTTGGGTCACTTAAACAAGCTTCAAGCTAAGAGCATCTGTTTCTTATGGGTGACTTCATCTACCCAAACATTTGTTGGAAGAACAAGACAAGAACTTAGATGGAAGACCATCGAGTTTCTGGAATGCCCAGAGGATTGCTTCCTCATGTGAATGTGAGGTGTACCACTCAGGAATGAGGAACTGCAGGGCTTGGGGTTCACAAACCAAGAAAACTCACTTTGTAGTATCCCACTTAGTGATAGCCTTGGATGCGGTGATCACAACATTTTGGAATTTGGGATCTTACTGAGTACACTGAAGGTTAGTATTAAGACAAAGCTTTTAGACTGCAGAAGAGCAGACATGAGCTCACTCAGACTTCAGCTGGGAGGGATTCCATGGGAAGCTCCCATGGAGGATAAAGAAGCTATGGAGTGATAGGATTTTTTCAAGACTGCTTTCCTGGAAGCACAAAACCTGTTCATCCCCTTTAAAGGTAAGGGAAGCGGGTGGAGGAAGAGACCCCCCTGGCTTAACTGTGACCTTCTGAGTCTGCTCAAAACCAAGAAAGAAGTGTATCAGAGAAGTAAAAGTAGATGAGCAGCCATTGAGAGTAACAAAGATATTGCCAGGGTGTGCAGAAGTGCAGTTAGAAAAGCAAAAGCTCAGCTTGAGCTGAAACTGGCCAGAAATGTCTAAAACTGCATGAAAGGGATCTTCAGGTATGTAAATAACAAGCAGAGAGAGAAGAAAAATATTTACCTACTGTTAACAGGAGAGATGAATTCAGAAACACTGAAAAAACAAAGGTTCTTAACACTTTCTTCACCTATATCTTTACCAGTACTGTTGGGTCCCAGGGAACAAAAACTCAGGTTGATACAAACACACCCCCTGTCAGTGAAGGAAGAGTTGGTATGCAAACTATTACAGGAGCTTAACCCCTGAAAACTGATAGACCCTGACAATATTCACCTGTTGGTGTCAGGCTGATGTCATTGCAAGGCCACCCTCCATAATCTTTGAGTAGCCATGGATATTGGGGGATGTCCCAGAAGACTGGAAGGAAGCTAGTGTCATCCCCATCTACAAGAAGGGCGTAAAAGAGAATCCAGGAAACTATAGGCTCATCAGTCTTACTTGAGTCCCTGGGAAAGATATGGAATGAATCCTCCTGGGGCTAGCACAAGTCAAATGAAGCATGTGATTGGGAAAAGTCAGCATGGATTCACCAAGGGCTAATAATGCTTGACAAACCTGATCACCTTCTATGACAAAGTAACCTGCTTGATTGAAGTGGGGCAAATGGTGAACCATCTACTTGGATTTCTCCAAGGCTTTTGACATGGATTCCCACAGCGTTCTCATAGAGAAAGTGGCATGTTAAGATCTAGACAAGTGGTCTGTGCAGTGGGTGGAGGCTGCACCAAGAAGGTGGTGGTAAACAGCTCTTTTTTGAACTGGCAACAAGTGGGGTCCCCAAGGGATCAGATTATGATTGGACACAAGAGGAAAACTTTTCAGAATATGAAAAATAGGCTGCTGGAATGATCACCCCAGAGGATTGGGTGGATTGCCCAATATTAGATACTTTTAAGAGTCAGATGGATGGGGTACTTGGTCATCTTCTCTAACAGTGCATTTGCAAATAAAAGATGGACCGGATGATCCTTGAGGTCTCTTCCAACCTGGTATTCTATTCCACATTCACTAAAGGACATGTAAATTAAAACTCCATATGGATTTTTTTCCTCTCCTTCCCCTGTCTTTTTTTTTTAAGTTTACCTCCCTTAGCAGACTCTTTCTGTGCAATTGTTTAGGTTAGAATGCATGTTTACAGCCCATTTATACACTCTTGACAGCAGGGTTTTATAATGAATAGACTTGACAGACCTCTAACTATTGACTCTCATATTAAAAAAAATGGATTGAGATTTCCAGCAGAATAATTATACACATGTAAAATCAGTGATTAATGAGCTTTTTCAGAAGAGCTAAACCCACTGAATCATAGCATGTGACTTTCATATCAAGGGCAACAATTACAGCCTCGGGAATTTGTAGCCTTGCATAAAAACAAAAGGCCAAAATCTGTACTCTTTTTACAATCCGTGCAAGCCATCAATTTCTCTGAAGTGGCATGGGGTGTATGTCAGGGAGAATTTATCCCTCACAGTTTTATATTACTTTTACTCTTATATCACCTCCGTGTTATGAGGCTGCCAGTTGATCTGTCTGCCCCCATACAAATTCGCCTGCTCACGTAAAATAATTATTCCTCTTCTGTGCACTTCGTCTCCAGAAAAGCCCAAAATGTTCTCCTGTAGCATAAAACAGACACTTCAATTAGCTGAGATTTTGGTTGCTTGCAGGCTGGGCCCCTCAATGTGTTGATGTAAACAAAGGACATAGGATAGGGGAGTTAGGAGCCTGCCCCCACATACTGAAACCATCATGCATTACTGCCACTTCTCATTCATGGTGGACAGGGAAGCAAAATATGGAAACAGCACAGAAAAGGTCATTCTCAAGTTGCTTGAAACTCTGATCTGCCAGATGTCTTATGAGTGAGTTGAGGTTTTTTTCGTAAGACTCCATCTCAATTTCCACACCAAAGAGGTTCAGCTAAGCTTACACCTCTTCCTGAACCCTTTGAAGTTTGCCATCACTGTAATTTTTCTCATGTATTGCTGGTTTCTCTCATGCTGACTGAGCTCTTGCAGAACTATCCAGTTCTGATATCCACGAAGGAAATGATAAGAAACTCGACTTAAGATAGAAGCAAAATTAATGTTTTCAGAAACTGTAGGCTGGCACACAGGGAAGTATAGCCAGAGATTCCAAGGGAACCCTAATGCAGGATATCTACAAAGTATAACTTTAAGAACACATCAATAAACCCATGCAATGGTGGTCCTCACCCAAACCAAACACTTGTTTATGTCATTTTATACCTCCACTCATGTTAAGACATTGTGCTCAACCATTCAATCTGAAATGACAGAAGTAAATCCTGGAAGCAGAAAACTGTGGGCCTGGAGGTCTGGAAGAGGCTTTTTATTTCTGTCTTTGTTGACAGATGCCTACTGCCCTGGGCTAGTTGCCTACCTGTTCACAGAGGATTTGGGGGATTCTCCTTTATAGATCATGGTAAGGTTTTTGCTCATAAATATATATAAAACATCTGAGACCTTCTTGCACTGAACATGTTGTCTCTTGGAACAGCTGCTGTCTTCCCTTTTGAGAAACGTAAAGGTGTGTTATCTTTTCGTGTTCTTACCTATCTTGGAAAGTGTGAAGCTCCAATTTACCCCCTGCAAATGCAGGACCATTGGAATGGGTAGGATCGCCAGCTTTTTCTTTTGAATTGCAGATAGCAGAGTAAACTGAGGGTACATGAGTGAAGTTTTAAATATTGAAAATAAACGAGGAAGTTGGACTGTTGCCTGCAAACCGGAGCCACATTTCCCTGTGGTGCCATTTTCTGGGGCCAGGATCACAATGGCTATTTGTTATCAACAATGGTGTGTGCTGCTGCCGCCGTAATTGAAACAGGCTGCTCCCTCAAGGAAAACAAAGCAGTAGCCTTTTTCACCTGGAAGGAGGGCTATACAAATAAGTGAACAGAGGGGGAAAAAAAGCATAATATATATAAATATAGATAAAAGTACCCGCCTATATCTGAAAGCACGACCTCATTGCATTCAGAATCACAACAAATGCAGAAATGCTACAGGTGGCATATAAGCAATGGCTATTTACCTGCAAGCAAGCAGCTGTTTTTCCTTTCAGGAGAGCAGTGCTTGCTTTGTCACTCATAGAGCTCTCCCTCAGGCTGACAAGCTTGGAAATTGCAACTTGATCACTGCAGTATTTTTCTCAACAAGTACCTCTTGCAATATAGTCTTAGAGTCTTTCAGCATTCTCCAGTTCTTCTGTGCCCAGTTACAGCTCAAAACATGGTAAAGAGTTAGTTGTGGGTCACGATCAAAACTTATGGCTAGAAGACAAGAGACAAATTTGCTTCTGACTTCTTTATGGCCAGGAAAAAGTTCAACTGTGTTGTACTGCTAAGGGGTTTTGGTTTATGTTCTTTTACTGTATTCCCCAGTCCCCTGCAGTTTCTCACTTTGCAGAAAAAAAGGCTGTGGATTTCTTTCAGATCTCTGCCAAAACCTCTGGATACATCAAGCAATGTGGACTGAGCACCAAATTACGCACACTTGACTCTTTCTTTGTTACTAATAGGGAGCACTGTTGCTCCTCATTATCATAGAGGCGTCCAAAACATGCTGGGTGCTAGAGATCGAGAAGCAAGAGAGCAACTCTAGCTCCAGGTGAGCAGAGTCTGTGATGCTGTGCAACAGCCAGCAAAGAGAATCAGAACTGGGCTTTGAGGACTGGGTGACTCTGGGCTCTAGAGCTGAAGCCTAGTCTCAAATGTGGACTTCATGTCTCACATGACCCTGCTTAAAAAACAATTCTCCTGGTGATATTTAGACCAAAGAAATGGCAGCAAATAGTGACAATCCTGCAATCCATTTTCTTAATGTCCACATTACGTCATCAGATCTCAGAAGGGGTCTTGGATTCTAAATTCCCATTTCCTTAAGACAGGCTGTTGCAGGAACTCATTGGTAGAGTGATGATGAGAGCAACCATTTTATTTCATCATTTTGACTTCCAAAGCAGCAACAACAGAGCTCTGGGCTTCTGTTTCATGGTGTTTCCAAATGAACAGCACTTCTTTTGCAGCCACTAAGCCAGGGATTTGCTGCCTCATGCTGTTCTGGAAACTCACCAAGGTTATTAATTCCCTTCACATCTCTTCTAGTAACAAATGGTTTACAGGGCAGTTTCTGGAGTGCTGCTTCCTTGCAACCACTCCACCTGCTAGTCATGTGCAAGTCCACTCCCTCAGAGACTGAAGCCTGGGATCTCTGATGTTACGAGAAACAAGCAACAACAAAACTTATTTTAATTACTAAATGCGCAGTACATTTGGAGGGCAGAAACGAAGTCTACTGATGTCAGTTGAAGTCTTTTCCCATGGACATAAGCAGGTTTTTGATCGGATCCCAAGTTAAGGAAAACAATGTTGCTGTTGTTTAGCTGTATTTTGGTGTAGGCTGATCAACTGCTGCTTTTCTTTCTTGTCTCAGAGTTGGCCCACTGACCAGCCCGACCAGAAATGGTGGCTCCTTGCCTACTCTGGTCATGCTGCCTTATACAGCCTCTCTCAGTTTTCCCTGCTGCAGTTGGTGATTGTCCTGTGCTAGTTTTGCTGACTCCCAGGAGAGGAAATGGATGTTTAAGAGAGGAGTAATGAAGCCAAATGGCTGCTACCAAAAAAAAAAAAAAAAAAAAAAAAAAAAAAATCCCTGGATCTCACAGCTCAGCAGAGCCACTGAATGTATAATCAAGGTTAAAGCAGGGGAGAATATATAAAAATGGAAGAGTTTTCAAGGACCCACCAGACTGAAATTTCTCACCAGTCATGAGGGACCACCTCAGTAAGTGGCAGGAGTAGTATCTCCACCCTGTAGGAGATCCCCATCCTCCCCAGGATGTCTATAGGAAACCATTTCTTTAAATTACATTTTGAAAGCCTGTCATCTGATGCAACTCCAGGCGGCAAAGCCAGCATTACTTAATGCAATCCCAGCATGAAAACGTTAATAATATGTAAGTCACTGAGAAACCAATTGTACCTATAGGGTAAGAAAAGGTCATACACAAATGCATGAAAACTGGGCATGCTGCATGAACTGTCGATTGAAATCCCCTTTCCACTTGCATGTGAACACGTTGAGAGTAAACAAGCTAAGACCACACAGGGAAGCAAGACTAATGATTTTTCAGATTAATGAACTTTGGCTAAATATTCTTTCATTTTACCGCAGTACCCTGGCTACTTCATCATCAGGCAGGTCAGACACTCTTACTCCTTCCTATGTGAATTAAAATACCCAGATAAATATTTTACAGGACAAATAAAATAATGGAGGCTACTGGATTCCTATTTCAAAATGTCACATCCTAGAAGACTTTGACTGCCTCTCCTCTGAATTTAAAAACTATGTGTTACTTGGTGCCAACAGTTGGATCAGTCTGTTCTGTAAATGCTTGCAAGCAGAGTGACAGCACCATTGATACCATTAGGGGAGCTCCTATAGAACTGTATAGTATGCTCTATGGTCTTGCAAATGACAGTAGTTTAAACACAACCTGTGATGTCTGCTGTTATAATATCTCCAGGACAAAGAAAGATTTCTATTGACTTAATGGAAATAAAAGGGAGAATTCATTAGGACCATAAATGAAATAGGAAATTATTCCATCTAGAGCAACATATTGGGTGCTGATGCTTTTTTATCTTATTTCCTGTAGCACTGGTAGAGACAGTGTGTTTAATAAAAGTTTTATATAGATTTTGTTGAAGAAGGATTTTATAGGACTAGACTTGTTTCACACAGTTCTATCAAAATCAACGGGTTTTGTGGAAGTGCCTAAAATTTTCCAGAATTTCCTTTTAAAAGCAAGCTGTGGAAAAGCTATGTTTAAAATGTGCAGACGAACTCTTTCCATATTTACTTCAGTCATTCTGTTCTGTCATCCTGTTTTGAAGTAATTTGTTGTCTAACTTTTTAACAAATTTCATGTTGTATATCAGATTACACATAGTCAGAATCATATTCATAGCACTCTGGTTTGCTCTTTGTAGGTTTCACACGTTACATAGTGCAATACAATGCAAAATTAGAAGTCAAATTTCTAAGGAAGTAGATCTAAGTATTTAAAAAATTCTTGTTTCTGTGGGGAATTTAAACATGTTTTAATATGCATTCTTATTCACAAGAGTGATGTCATTCAGCAGGTGAAAAGTACATCTTCCTCATCACTTAGACTCAAATCAAATGAAAAATGAAGGACAGAAAGTCAGGAAAACCATTTAAGAAGATGGGAAATAAACAGAAAGCATTTTTGCCTCAACATTGATAAAACTAAAAAGGGACAGTTTGTGGCAGAGAGAGTGTAGACATGCACATATATAAACATACACTCGTATATACTCATACAGTATGGTAAAACCTATATTAGGTCTCTATATTAGACCTCTGGCTTCATTTTGGTAGTTGATAAAATGACACACAGAAAGAGACAATGCTTCTTATTCAAACCTTGCAACTGCAATATGTAAGATATGAAAGAAGCATCATCTTCTGATGAAAACCAGACCAAATAATACAAGGCCCACATGGCCAGTGAAATCACTTTAATCCCATGGGAGTTGTGTACCTACATATATTTCAATATTAGCCTCTAGACAACAACTCCAAGGACCCAGAGGCAGCATATAGCTGAGGAGAATACCTGAACGAGATTTTTTTAATGTCCTAATTGAATGCTTTACCGACAAAAGTCACTGCTTCCTCCTTCTCTGTAGAAGACACTGCTGTTCGTGTGGCATTCATTTCCTTATGTTCCCCTGTGATAACCGGTTGTAACTGTATGCACTGTAGTCTAAGCTGCTCTCAAATAACAAAATTATCAAAAACCAAATAATGTTCACTACCGAGGTTTGCTTCAATAACCTTAATTGTAGGAACAAAAGAAATCCTCTTTCATTTCTTATTAAAGGCTTTGACAGTATTAGAAAAATGTCCTGGTTTTCTTTATTTATTCTGTTACATTAATAAAGCACAGAATTTTAGGGAACTGAAAAGCTTTGAAGAAGTGCCTTTCAATTCCAGACCAGAAAAGATTACTGGGACTAAGCCTAAACTCATTAAAAAAAAATGTAATTTAAAATTGCCAGAGTAGAGTCAAATGTCTACTCTTATGGGCTGCATCATTCATACAGTGCAAGGCAACTGCTGAATAACCCAAAGTTGTTAAGGACCAGATTTTGCACAGAGTAAGGTCTTCATCAAAACTGGCAGAAGAAAAGAGTGCAAACACCTTACTGTAAAGCACATAAAAATGGTACAATACCAGTGGGCCCAGGAATATTTCTCCTTCTAAGGTGTGTATCACGTTGTTTGAAGGTCAGCCCACTATCAGCTAACAGGAAAACCCATAATTCCTCTAACAGAAGAAGCAATTAAGCTCCAAGTGAGAAGTGAGTTTTCATTAATCTCTCCAAAACCACTAACTTTTCCTGAACCATTCTCCTCACATGTGAAAAGGTTGTTAGATGGTTCTTAAGCCAAAATTATTTAAATTCGCCTCAGAGCACTAGCAGGACTATCCTGAAGTCTCCTTTTACTGAACTGCACTGTCCTTTCTCATTGAATTAGTGCCAAGGGTGCGTAGAAGTCCTGTCTAGACAAAGTAAACAGGGAAAGAGAGGGAAGCACTGGACCCTTCAAATCAAGCACCTGCACAGGTATAAGTAGGTCCAGGACAGTCTGTGTCCAAGAAGGCTAGTTTTATCCTCTACCAAACACAATGGGAAAATAAAGCTTTTCCCAAGGCAATTATTTTGCTCCTAAAGGCAGTATTTAATGTAAAGTTGAGTTTCCCCCGTACTTCAGCCCTGGCAGCAAAGCTGCTTCTTCTGCATGGTGTTATCCAGTTGTATTTTGGAAACCTCAGTGTATTTGAGGAAGAAATGTTATTGCTACAGCAGTCATACTGGTGAGCTCATCACATCTTGCACTCAAGATGCTCTGTGAAGGCTTGATCTTGGCATTACACTGGCTCTAGCCCTTGCCCCAGCCCTGCCTGGGGGGCTCCTCCTGCCCTTGCTAAGCAGAAGAGCCTTCTCTGGACACAGTCCTGTGTCTGTTGCAGGGAAACTTTGATCCCAGACCAGACCAAGTTTCTTTCATTGGGAAAACATGTCTATTTCAGAGAGTAGAGCCAAGCTGCACAGAAGGAGGATAACAAATGACACAGAAGTATTCTAGGCACAGGAGTGTCAGAGTGATGTTTGGGAAGGACATTGCAGCTTATCTCTGTTAACTGGTGATTCACACTTACATTTTCAGCTGTGCGGGAATAGGCTACAGCAATGCACAAAGGAGTTTCAACCCACGTCTGCAGTGACGGGGAATAAGGGAGAAAAATTATTCTAGCTTCTAGCAAAGCCCTAATTAAAATTAGATTTTAAAGCAATGCTAAGTTAACTGTTTAATCAAAATACTCTGTACACAGTCAAAATGAAATCTTGTTTTACACGACCAAACTTAGGAAGCAAGATAAAACCTCAGGAAACTTCATACTTAGGGTCAGCATTTTCATCTATTAATGAAAACATCACAAAACTGCAAGATAAAGGACAGCATTTTCAAAACATCTTCGATCAGCATCTGATATGCCTAGACACCTCTACTCCCAGCCAGTTTTCAGTGGTACCAATTATGCTTTGCTATAAATACATGTTGAAATCTGCATACATTTGCCATATAATTCATGCACACGATGAGTTTTCAGACACAGGGTTTACAGGCCTTGTTACATCAATATCACATAGCTTCAAGGAGAGACTCAGTGATACTCATAGGAGACGTGAAACAGGTATTTAAGTATAGCTGCCCCTGTCTATCGCAGCCACAATACATGAAGTACAGCAAACCATCTTTTATCTCTCACCCACTCACCGCAAAGCTTTCAGCTCTTTGGTCATTTTGACACAGTGCCGCTACACATCTTTCACAGAGCAGCGTGCCAGATGCTGCCAACCACGTTGCAGAAAGCACGTTCCTTGCAGCTGCTGCTGCCTTCACTGTCTAACTTCCACCACCTAATAAGCCCTCACAAGCCCCAGCAAGCAAAAGCATTGCATCACTGGTTCACTGCTGAGACATATAGGAAGCAAGTTTTCTTTCTTCTCCCTAAATATTAGACACTATATATATACTTTTTTATTTAACATGCACCTACTACTTCAGTGGGACATAGTTCCATGGTTCTTATATGAAATGGAGGATGAAAACCAAGGGTGCTCCCTACCATCTTGGGTGATGGCTCAGCAGTGCTCGCCCTGCTCTGGGTGAATTCTCCACTGCTGGGAAGAAAAGGCTTGAAAGAGGGTTTTCCAGTGCAATGAAGGAAGTGAGCAAGGACAATCTGTCAAAAAAAAAAAAAAATACTAAACCCACCCTACAATTCAAAACAAAACAAAAACGGTCTCTTCCTTTAGTAGACAGCCATGTAAGAGACTGGTGAAAACTTGAAAACTGTCTTGGCTGAATTCTGTTTAAACACGGAAAAATACTAGTGCCTGCCTTTCTGAAATCAACAGCTTTGACTTCATACAGGAATTACAGCAAGCAGTAGTGTTTTTTACATACTTGATATGTTGAAATAGAAGAAAATCTTCATCCATTTTTACTTAGAGAATAAACATCTCTGAGTGACTTTAGGAAAGATATATTGGCTTCTAGGGTGTGGTTGGAATTTGGAACTTAAAATGTAATAGAGTAGTCATATATGAAAATAATCTGGTAAGCTGAGATCACCCAATCAGAGAGTAAACACGGTGTCTTATGAATGCAAATAAAATTCAAGGAAATTTGAATATCAAATGCATCCCATGACTTGTTTTTGAACATCCACCTATAGCTTGAGACTCTCTTACATATTGTTTCCTTTACATATAAAAATAGTAACAAAACCAGCAAATGTAGAAATATAAATTATTTCAATCTCCTGTGAATTTTAGATAGTATTTTCCTTTTTATAGAAACAGTTCAAGAATATCTATATCCTATGGAATCGTAAAATTCCTTTTTAAATTCTGTATGATGATTACACACTCTGTTAAATTTGATGATTTTTTTTCCTGATCAAATAATGTAGAGAAATTGTAGTAAAATACTTCAAACAACAACTAAATTAGTCAGAAGCTATTAGTAGACAAACTTGTAAAGAGAAAATAGAAGAAAACTTAATTGAATAAATTATTCATTACAATTCATTTAGGCAGCTTTGATTTAAAAGCTTGCAAATCCTTTGAGGGTTCATGTAGTACAATATTACAGAAGTCCTGGTCAGGGATTTCAAAATTTGAAGTGTGATTTTTCTTCTAAAAATGTGCACTCTCAGATTTGCCCTGCAAAGCCAAAAAAAAAAAAAAAAAAAAAAAAAAAGTTTGGAGCCCTCAAAACATTTTGATTCACTAATTGTTTTCTCCAGCAAGAAAATAATATTTTGTTTCAATAATTTGGAAATATTACAGTACAATATACTAGTATAACACAGTAATATAATGCAATATCACAGAAAGCATTTATAATAGATGTGTCAACTTTTCTCTACTACAAAATTTCATCAAAACTGATAGCTGTTCTGTGAAAGATTTGGACAAATGGGACTGTCTCCTGCCTTTTCTGGACTGTGCTGAAAACTCCTGCTCTCTTTTCACATCCGTATTATATGCCAAGGAGCCACGATGCAACAGTAATGAGCAATCACCTAATAGACACTATGAATTATAATTTCTAAACTTTTACCTGTGAAGTTTTGTCAGGAAAGCAGGCGCCCCAGAAAATGATACTGGCTTGGTTGGAAAGACATCAGTACAAAAAACATACTGTTTCTCTAAGGGCTGCCCCACATCTAGGCGTGGAGTTGTGGGTCTGCTACCACAACACCACCTTACAGTATAAAAACAAGGAGTATGGTAGAAATAAAGGAAGACTCACATTACACAGCTTTAAATAGAAAGCACATGTTTTAAAGCCCCAGAACAGGTGTAAGAAAGAGTGCAAAACTAAGCACACATATCCCCCTGGGGTTTTAATGAGTCCTGAAAGGGATAAGTCTCTCTATGTTTCCTGCTCTTAACAAGCTGTCCAAACACCTGTAAAGCCTCACTGCAGGGATTCAGCTCTTAAGCACAGCATCCCTCCTTGAGTATGTTCCTGATCTGGCCATATATGTTGCCTGTCCCCATAAACTATCCCCTGGCTGTAGTCACAGTCAAACCACTTGCCTCTGATTTTTCTCTAGTCTATAACTCGAGCAAGACGTAAGTTTTAACTCTCCTTCCAGAAGTTTATTAACTGCCCTTACTGAAAAATGAACAACGCTCTTACCTCTGGGTCCTGCTCACATGGAATCACCTCCTGTCAAAATGACTAAGGACTCCACTAACTACAGTCACTCCAGCACTTGTGGGGAGGTTAAGCACCACCACTGACCCATGGAGGCCCAACTCAGCTCCTTTAAACCAGCACATCAAATTGATGCGGTGAAGAAAGGTTTGCAGGAATCCACACAGGAAAGTAGTCTTGGTGTTCATGACCAGGCTCTGGATGCTGAACATGGTGTGGGCCACCTGGGGTGGCTGGATGGCACAGCTCCAGCTGGGGAGCTGCAGAGCACTGTGATAGAAAATTGACCCATCTCCTCCAGCAGAGCAAGATGTCCTGGCTGACATATCCCTCCCGCTCTTGAAGCTGCTGAAGAGGGCTGCTGCTTTGCTGAGCCTCAGGGTGGAGAGGAGTGAGACAAAGGTCTGGTGGCCAGTCCGCATCAGCAGCCACATCAAGACCCACATGTGCAGCAAGGATAAGTTGGGGAGAATGAGCGAGCCTTGATGCCTCTGCCACTTATTTGCCTATCAGGGTAATCAAACTGGCCCCTGGTCACTCCCTGTCTCATATCAATGCATTTATGCAGAGTTACTCCTCAGCCACAGAACAAAGAATCAGAGATGATCCTAAAAGCAGAAGTATTTATAAGATTTTTTAATAAAAACAAATATATGTTATACTTGGACGACTTATGGATGTGGAAACCATGAGGGGTTTTTGTGTTGGAAATGGCTTGATGTATGACTCTGGAGTTTTTGGATCCCTACATGTTGGTGGAGGTTGCACTGGCAGGGGGGCCAAAGCAGAGTAGAGGAGCGGGTCATAATTGGAGCTCCCTCTCAGCTGGTCTGAGACTCCCCACCGATGTCAACATAACGTCATGGATCCACTCCCTCTGAGCACCAAAATGTCTGCAAAAACTTCACCTGCAGTAACCTCATGGAATTATCTAAAAAGACTTTATCACTGAACTCCAGACAGGTCGTATAGTCCCTCACGAAAACTTACATTAAGCTAATATTGGTCTAGACTGAAGCTTATATTCTTGACTGAGAATAGTAACATTATAGGTAATAAGCTAAATGTTTAAATGCAGTTCTGGGTCCTACTCTGTCTCCCTTGGTGTGTAACACTGGCTACCTGAACCCTATAGAACGGACCAGCAGACAAACCTCAGCGGCAGCCAGGATTTCTCTCTGAAGGAATACAAGCTGGGATATAACATTTCTTTTCCAAGGAAATGGTATTTCTCCCTCCTCCTCCCCTTCTGGGCCTGGTCATGGGGTCCAATTAGGATGATGATGAAGGATGGTTAAAGTGGGCAAACCCTCACCTTCTGCATTCGTAGCCTGGCACCAGCTGGGACTGTGGCATAAAGTGCTACCTGCTGGGCTAGGATGAGGACAAAGGCAGTGCCCAGTCAGTATAGCAGCTAATTCATATCCTTAATTGTTCTGTGAACTTGAAACTTCTCCTTTAGTGAGAACAGAGTGACAGATGATGCAAATGTGCTCCTGTAAATAAACATAGCTTGCAGCTAATGGAGAAAAGGATGTTCAACAGTAACATTGGAGGAAAAATTGCAACACATTAAGAAAGCAATAACACTCAACAGGGTGTGCATTCATCAGTCAATATGTATACATGGGAAACACGCAGAAGCATGGAAAGCAGCCAGCCATGCAGGTTTAGCTAACAATTACTCTGATATGGTGCCTCAGGCTCTGCTGATGAATCACATAAGCCAGTGGCGAGAAGAAACATTTAGGAACTTAGTTCTTGCAGACACCAAGTACTGCTATGGATTCACCACAGTAGCCTGGGCAAGTCACATGCAGCCTCTAGGGTCACATTTTCCTTTAAGGATGAAATGTATTACACTTACTGACATTCCTAGGAGAGTTTCTTGTTTTGTACCAGGAAAGAGTGGCAGTGCTTCTTCTGCTGCTTCTGATCATAAACTAAGGATAAGATGTCCCTGCAGAGGATGGTAGGAGAAATCTTTTTTAGCACAAGTGAGTCACAGTGCAGGACTGATAGGAAGGGGGACCAGGACCCAGAAGGAACCTTGCAAAGATCAGAAGACAGAGAAAACCACTGATATCTACCCAAGGCTCCTCATGGAGCTGAACTCTTTTGTAGTTGCCTTGGATCATGCCTGTATTGGTGGTCCCTGAAGGTTGGTTCCACAACTGCTTGGTACCCAGGAATCTGGATTGCCCTGCTTCCCACCGAAGAGCCACCCCACAACTGTAAGGAAGACTCCTGAGACAAAGCCAACCCTCTCTACAGTCCAGTCTCTGCCAAACATACTCATCCCTGACATCAGAATTCACATTCAAAAATAGTATCAGAATTGAAAACTATTCATTTCAAGGTTCTCCCTCATGGCATGTGCAATTGTGTTTGTTTAGAAAAAACAGCATTATTTAGGTTCTGGGTATTCACATTTTTTAGGCAACAAAACAATTGTTCTACCTAAAGGGAAATAGTATTAACAAGGGAAGCCTATCCACAAATTGCTTTCAAATGCTCCAGTAGATTATTTCTCATCCTCATGATGTATGTTCACAGGATACGAACAAATGCACTTGAGTTATACACAGAAAACAAAAAAGGAACAAGTTCATAGACTGCTTTTCATTCATTTACCATACACATGTTTCATTGCTGACTATATGTATGCACAGCACATACACAAAGAATAGCAACGGCTACATATGGTGCCTACTGCTGTTAAGTGCCTGTCATGCTGCACTTCCCAGTGTTTGAACCAGGGGAGGCTCATTTGAAAAGATCTTGCAAACCACTCAGATTTCCATTTTGAAGGAGATGCATAGGAGAGCATTATAGGATATCTTTAAGGTTTTGTTTATACACAGTCATAAGGCTAAGTTCTCTTCCTTTCCTTTCTCTCTCTCGCCTCTCCAGCTGGAATCTCAGCAGCTACTTGACTGGGAGTCTACATCTGCCAAATAACTCTCCTTCTTAAACTGTATTTGCTAGCCACCCTCTTCCCCTGCCCTTCAGGAATTAATTCAATCTATTCTTTTCCACAAACCACATTTCTTTAAGCAAAAAGTCAGCATAATGAACTAGGAAGAAAAACCTCCTACTTCTACTGTCCTACAAACAACCTGGCACATGTAGATCTAATTCACAACATTGGGTGCGAACACAGTTGCATATATTGTAATTAGTGGAGTGCCAGATCAGAATTTTAGAGTGCAATCTCCATACGCGCATCCACCATTTCAACGCTTTATTAATTTTCTTTTCAACCTAGCTCTCTAACCTGTTTTAACCCCAATTTTTTCCATTAGCAAATTTTCTCTCTGCTCTTTTCTGAAGTTGGACACACCAGAAAGTCTTCCACCTGCTCATGATAAGGTGAAACAACTTATGATACAGCCAGGTCCACACATCACTAAAGGGGGATTCAAGCAAAGAGTGAGCTGGTTGTTCCCCAGTCCTTGTGTGCCCCCACAGAAATAACACTGATGAACTACAACAGGCATCAGGATTGACCTTAAATTGCTTGTCCTATTCTTAATTCCAAATGGTAAATACACAGATCCCCACCCACTCTATCTGTGCATCAGGAAAATGACTCAAAATTGAGGTATTACAGAATATGAATAGAGGAGTTTTCCTTTATTTTTAAACAGATGTAGCTATTGCATTTTTATTCTAATAAATAAATAAATGCAAGCAGCATGAATTAGAAGTCTCTGCAAAGTCAGCATATATTTTACAGGGAAACTAATCTCACCATAGTTAAGCAGAAAATAACCTGTCATTATAAGCCTGATCTTGTCTCCCTGTCACTACTTAGCTTTGCAAAATCTAAACCAGTCTCCTTGAATTTTCACGATAATTAATAATTCTGAGGGAAAGTTTGAAGGAAAATGAGGCAAGACAGCTAGGAGAGGTGAGTATTTGTACTTTTTCCTCTCTTTTCTTTGGTCACCATGAGGTACATTAGAATGCTGGGAACGACCACCATTCTCCCTCTTCCTGGGATGCATACTGACTCTCCAAAGGAAAGAAAAAGTTGTTGGCCCCACATAGTGCAAGAGATTTATGACTTGACCCACACTTAGGAGCTTCTGTTCAGGGAAGGACAGGCACTAGTTTGCTTCTGTGAGTGTTATAGACTTTGCATGTGTAAAACGCACATTCACTATATGCATTATGGAGACGTTATCACAATATAGTTTTCAGAAAGGCCCTACAGAAGCAGAGAGGTACCTACTAAGGAGTTGACAATAAGAGATGCTACTGAAGATATATCCAGGAAGAAACGTTAGATCAGATGGGTGACTAATGCATAACTGGTCAACACTTCTGTTTGGTGAGCTGCTGTGTCCTACTCATTAAGTTGATGTCAGTGGTTTGGTTTAGGCTGAATTCAAGATGAAAAGGAAACACTGTTTTGACAAAGGGACGGGCATTTACAGTAAGGTTAGTCAAGAGATCAGAAGCCTCTCAAAATCTCAACAACCCCAGTCCATGCACAGCTTCAGAGAACAGGCCTGGTGTGGGTAGAACCAGAGAAGGAAAGTCACATGAATAGGTGAACCAGACCCATGAAGTGACGCAGTTCAGTTTCCTTTTCTCTGTGTAGAAAGCAACAGGACACCTTTACGTCTTTCAGCTTCGGATGAGGTTGAACTCAGATTTCTGTTGCTGCAGGTCAGGGCCTGGCTTTCTGCCTCTGAATCCAATAAAGTGCAATGTTCTATGACTCTGTAAGCATTTGAAATTGCTTCGCATATGGTTTTGAATGCTTGGCAGATTTATATTAAATAAAAATGCTTTTTATGAAATAACTTTGTGAAAGTGTTCCTTTACAAATCGTTGTGTCGGCTGAGAGCAAAACTTAAACCCAGGGTTTGAATATACAAATCATAGCTTCAATTTTGTAAAAACCTATCTGAAAAGCCTCTGAACAAAAAATAACCACAAACATTTCAGCTTATGGTCCACCAAGGGGTTAAGCTGAGGGAAAGAACACAAAAATGTAATTTTAATTGTGTATGTTTCCTAGCAATTCCAGTAGGTTCTGCCTCATAAATTCTCATGACACTTGCATAATACTGAAAGTATCTGCTGGGAATCCCAGAAGGAAATCTTAACCCTTTTACCTTCTAGAAGTCTGATAATTAATTCTATTTCTTCCAGTGAAGAGGAGACACCTTACCCAAATGGCTAGTCTCCAAAAACACTGATGTAGATACTGTACTGTGCTATGCTGTACGTGCTGTGTATTTTCAATTTCCCTGCCTGAATCACAAAGGAATAGGCAAACTGGTTCAGATAAAATTAGAATTGACCCAAACCTTGCCACTTAAATAGGTTTTTTAGACATTAGGGCCTATCAACCACTGCTTTGCAAGGGAAATTCAGGGGCTTGCATTTAAGCTAATGTCCCACTGTAGTCACTATGGGAAGGGTAGAATTAGACGCTGGGTTGTTTGTTTTCCTCGGCAGTAGCTGCCTGCTAATTGCAACTGTTGAATGTATACATATTCATTACACCATGGAGCTTGGGAAGCTGCACAGTCTGCAGCTAATGTGCTGAATCAGATAGTAAATCAGGCTGATTAAGATACAACATTTAGGCTTAAAAGACACACTAATCACACAACCTTGTCTTTACAGCTGACTTCCAATTTGTAACAACACAAGAGATATTTGTAGAGGAGATGGGGTCCTGAACAAGAGACTAAGGGCCGCCTCTAGCAGCAGCAGGGCAGGAAGGGACAGGCAAGGTGTCTCCGGCAGGACTGACAAGCAACTCAGTCACTACAGCAGGACTGAGAGCATTCCTTGATGAGAGACCCAGAGTCCTCACATTTCCCACAAACCCTCTGGCTGCTACCATGCTCCAGTCATGATGTGGACCTCTCCACCCCATAAGCATAAACTCTTGGGAGGCTCCAGCAGGATCCTGCAGAGCAATCTTTGCCAGCTAGGAGCTAACCTTGCCCAGTACTTGCCACTCCTGTTATTTTTAACTCTATTCATCACGCTACTGGATGTGATGAAGCCTTGCTTTGCAGTAAGGAGACAGCTGGAGGAGGTTTAATGCTATCACAGAATAGCTACACCAGAAAACATACAAACTGCTGATAATGTAAGCCATTCCTAATTCACGAAAGCCCTGGGGACCTCGTGGCATGAGGTTATGGGAAGTGTTTGCAGACACTGGTACTCTGGGATCTATTTCTGCTCCTCTCACTCTTGTTCTGTGCCACATCTGCCATATACTAGCACAACGGGGCTCCTTTTCATCTTACTATACCTTTCTTTATTTGGCTTTCAGGTACGCTGTAGGTGTAAATGCACTCTTGATAGATGACTGGAGAGAATGTTTGTGCTTTCAATATAGAGCATCTCTGGAATAATATCTGTATTCAGTATTAGCCAGTTCATGTCTATCTGTCCTGTAGCAAAGTGCTCCTCCTTCCTTTTACAGGTAGTTCTGAATCTGCCTGGAAGCCAAACGTTGTAGAAGAATGAGACATCTATAAATGCATTCAGTGAGTTAAATTGTTTATTTTGTGATAAATAGCATGCTAGCTGATACTTTCAAATGTTTGACATTCATGATTCACAATTTAAAGCCTGCAGCACGTAGTGATGTTTGCTTCCAGATTTAACCTTCTGAAATCACCTTTGCTTGTGTTCCAGAGTCATTTAGTTTAACAGTTATGTGAATTCCAGTCATTGGACTGCAATTGCCATCCTGGTTTATATAAGCATTGCTTTCCCTTCAAACAAAAAGCTCTTTAAAAAAGCTCATAGTGGTAGGACTAGGGATAATGGCTATAAACTGGAGAGGGGCAGATTTCTCTGGTTATGCCAGCATCACCAGTAACTCACACACAGGTACTGTAATCTCTAAGGTGGAGTTTGAAGGAGACAGGGAAACTTCCCCATTCTGTCATAAGTTTCCTCAGACCAGACAGTTTTGTCCTGCCTTCCTTTGCCTTACCTTTGCCTTACTTTTGCTTTACCTTTGCCTAACCTTCCTTCTACCAGAACAGAGACATACACCACTGCAAATCTTGTTTCCAGGGAAGATCTCCAAGGTATCCTCAAAACCACAACAAACTATGATTTAAACCTAGATCAAAAGAAACTTCATTTAGGTTGAACTTAGATCTCGTTCTGAGTGTTATGTATTTTCTGCTTCTTAGTTATCTGCCTCCAAGCTCTTGCCTTAGCCAACCTTAAATACTGCAAGAGTTCCGAGCTGTACATAGAGTCTCAAGCCTATATCTAGCAAGTATTAATGCTCCTAGAAAACATCATCCTCCATCTCCAAGTGACCACCATGTTCACTGCTTGTGTGTTACTCACTTTCACTCAAATTACCCATAATGTCAAGCTAGGAAGATAGTAGAGATGCAGGCAAATGAAAAATCAAAACAGGCAAATCCACTACACATTCAGACACATCACAGTTTACAGTTAATTCACTCAAGTTTCTGAAGCAAAGGCAATGAAAAAACAAGCTCTGACTTACCAGGTAGTGTCAGTTTAGTGATCAGCTCCAAATAGAGATCGGGCTGCACTGTACCATGTCCTGAAGTGTGTACAGAGGGTCAAAGGCTAATATAATAGAGGTTTTGGAGGTTACAGTTTCATTCCTTGTCTTGATAGTACCAAACCCAATTTTGAATCATAGGGTGCCTCAGCACCCTCATAGTCTAGAATATCTTCCTTCTATCCAATCTAAATCTACCCTCTTTCAGTTTAAAACCATTACCTCTTGTCCTGTCACTACATACTCTTGTAAAAAGTCCCTCCCTCTCTTTCTTGTAGGAACCCTTTAGGTACTGGAAGATTGCTGTAAGGTCTCACTGAAGCCATCACCTGGCTCTCAGTAATCAACTCCTTATTTTCCATTTGATTTTGCAGAGTATCCGGGATGATCTTTTCCATTATCTTGCTTGACAGAGGAAAGACTGTCAGATCTGTAGTTTCAGGTCTTCTGTTTCTCCTTTTCCTGTAAGTGGGAACTTCATCAGAAGGGGAAAAGAAGTGGATTAGGAACCAGAAATGAGGAAAAACTTTCCAGCTGAGGTTTAAATGCACAAGATGACATGGTTTTGAGAGAAGACAGACCTCTCACCTGCCAAAGTCAAGTTGTACGGCTGGTCAGAAAGATGGCCAGAAGCAAAGTGAGACAGAAGAGTTAGCCTGGAGCAATCCAGAGAGAGTTTTGAAAGAGAAGAGAGTAACTCAGAAGTAAAACACAGCTCAAGTGGGCAGACAGTGCTGCTGTGGTGAATCACAAATTATCAGAGAGCTCAGCATGGAAAAGTGTGAGCTTGCCATGAAAAAATATTGGCAAAAATAGCAAAAAAAGAAAGATAGTAGCATTCTGCACATGTTTCAGTGGCTTCAAGCAGTCTGCAGGGCTGGTCAGAAAGGAGAGACAATGGGAAATAACACCCGTGTGATGAGGTGGCAGAGTTGTACACAGAAAGGAGAGGAAATCTGTAGCTCCTGTTTGCTGTCACCCTGCTTGTGCCAACAAGCAAGCAAACCCTCATGACTGGTGGAGGTACAATGATGTGTGAATACGAAGTATGACTGACCTCTTGATAGTTAAATTACTATAGGAACACTCTAATGACTTAGAGGTGCCACTACTGATGCCCAAGCTACCATCTCCACCACCTACAATCAGTAGATTTTGCTCCTTATCAAACACATGACACCTTCCTGTGCTTATAGTTCTTTCTTATCTTTCTGTTTTAAAAGGTACCTAGAGAATGGTGTCCTGAACAGCCCTTCTCCTCCTCAGTGCTCACACCTTGAACTGCAGCCACACCAGGAGGAACAGAGAGTACTGCAGGAGGAGCATTTGAGAGAGAGAAAACAGATGAAGGACATCTTTTGTGCCTTTAAGAGACTTTAAGTCTCTGCTGTAAAGTTCTGCAGGTTTGTAAAAGCCACTGCCAGAGATACCCCACACCACAGAGAAACTCTCCCCATCTCTTGCTCAGCAACAGGGTCTGCCTCCAAAGCAGATTCTTGCACTTTCTTGCATGTCTCCCCTTTGCAAAATATTGTTGCTGTTCAATAGATTGCATTTAGGATACCACTATGTTAAACCATGCAACCTCCCTGCCACATGCGAAGCGCGTTGGATATCTGTAGGAGGGAAAGATATCTATTTAAGGAACCTAAAGAGCATGGTATCAAGTAGGCAAATGTCACTTCATTTTTCAGATGAAAACCAACAAGTGCTTCAGAGGAATTTTCTTTCAATGTTTTATTTTCAACAGCAGATCTTGTAAGCTGATGTAGCTAGTCTATATTAGTTAGGAGATATCATCTTAAGCCTGGGGAAGGGGAAGAGCGTGCTGCATAGGCAGACCTCTTGACAATAGAAGAGATTAAATAATATGCAGATATACTTCATAAGGGTCCAAATGGATATTG
The DNA here is from genome assembly GCA_033558105.1 of Coccyzus lansbergi. Classification (NCBI taxonomy): domain Eukaryota; kingdom Metazoa; phylum Chordata; class Aves; order Cuculiformes; family Coccyzidae; genus Coccyzus; species Coccyzus lansbergi. The sequence goes on along the minus strand of JAUMJK010000305.1, from coordinate 2,156,931 downwards.
AGCCACCAAGAGAGACCGCAGTTAAGTGGAAATAAGCTTTGCTGAATACATGAAATGCCAAAGGATCTGCAGAGAAACTCTGAGCAGAAAGAACCATTAATCTCTGTAGCCAGCTGCATCCCATATACAGTGTTCACCTTGTGAACCTGAAAAATATTACTGTAATAAGAAAAAAGACGCCCTTCAAAAGCTTCTTTGGGTGCCCTATGCAGAGGCTGCAGTAACTCTTTGGGACAGATTACTTTCTGGCTGTATTTCTTAGTAGGCGGATTCCTCAGCTCTATTTCCAACAGCAGCTGACTTAAGTAACACCACTTTCATTTATTGCAGTCACCTTCCCCTGTCTTTTCCCTAAAAAAAGGCCCAGACAACTGGGAAGGTGGGGGGAAGGAAAGGAGGGGAGAATTGAATTGGTTGGTCTAGTTGTAAACTTTACCACCTCCCTCCCTGCCATAGGTAGAGCTAAAATTCCCAAAGGCCTTTTGTCAAGGGCAAAACCCTTGCCTTTTTTTTCCAGCAGCTTTGATATGGCTGTGATCCTAATCAAACAACGAAAAATAAAACCCTGTGCGTGGAAACAAGATCACCTCTGGCTTCAATCTGGCTTACATTTCCATCCCCTAGAGTTGAGTCAGCATCAGTCACATCAGCTGCTTAAAGAAGAAAAAGGAGAGCCACAAGTATTAGTCACAAGCGGAGGCAGTGGCAGGCAGGGACAAGTGACTCAATTCCCAGCTGGTTCCAAGACTTCCCATCATCCTCTCTACATCAGCACATTTTTGAGCAGGTTCAACATGACCTTGCAAATTCCCCCCCTACGTCACCATGAGGGCTTTAAGGACCTCCTGCTTTATAATTCTGCTTTCATCTCTCTCCCTTTCTCAAGTGTACTGCATTTTATAATGCACTTTCTCTAAAAAAAGCAACAAAAAGTTTTCTGGGTACGTCAATAAACCTACAGAGAGAGGACTTTTCTAAGTGAGGGTTCTCTGGCTGGGACTATTCCCATTAAATAGGAAGCTAACTCCAGAGGACACCAGGACTGATGTCTGGAACATACACTTAATTTTCTAAAAATAAATAGCCATTATTGCAAGACTGACTTCCAGGTGAGGTGAGTCTAGCACAAAGGTTCAGACAGACCACACAGGGGAGGGCTCAGCTGGTTGTGCTCTTGCCTTAGGATAATCACATTCACTGAGATGTTTCTCGTAAAATGCCTGGGGCATTGGAAAAGGCAAGAAGCTGGAATATTTTATCTGTCTTGCATCCAGACTAGGAATATGTGGAGATTGCTGACAGTGTTTATTCTTTAGCTACAAGGTACTGTGAGCTTGTCCTCTTTTAAAACACAGATCCTCAGCTGCTGTAAATTCCTTGAGACCCTCTGGCTTTCACAGAACAACTCCAGGTTACAGCAAATGAAAACTGAGATGAGTTTCTGTGCATTTCACAAAAGAAAAATAAAATTGAGATCAACAGCTTATCATGTGGCAGGCACTTATAAAATGATAAAGCTTTGGATGTCTCTCTGCACATACATTTATCCATCTCTTTTTATGGCTTATGTCATACCTCCCAAACTGTACATCTAGTGTCATTTGCTGTCTAAGTTAGTCCTTGAAATGTCTTCTCCTTTTTGTAAAGCGTCTCAGAGATTTTCCTCTATATGTGCTCTACAGCTGCTTAAGCTCTGTAATACAGGAGACCAGATCACATCTTCCTCATATTGGTATTGGCAAAGTTGCTCATATTTTCAAAAACGGGATTATCTACTAAATATAGACACCTGGGTCTTGTTTCCCGTATTGACAGGTTCATCAATCAGTTGCTACTTGCTCTCCCTCCTCTTTATAGTACCAGTCCTTAAGGGCATATGCCATATCATGTTGTGAGATTTTTGGCTGTCCTACACATCTCTTCGTGACAAGCAATAATGCATTAGAAAGATCAACCTGTGCCCACCGAGTTTATAGCGACGACTTCAATAGTAACACCTCAAGGAAAGTAACCAATCTTTAATACACATGATTTTTTCCATACCTACCAGTGATGGGTTGCAATCATCACATCATTGTACACTTTTTCTTTGTGAATCCTCCTCATTGACTTAATAACTGAGGTGGTTGATTCAAACAATTAAAATCTTCAGGACCTATTCCTAACTCATTTTGTTGCCAGACTAACAATACAGTAGCAAAAGTAATTAGGAATCTTAAGTGTTCTTCACTAACCATTTTCCTTTGACTGGTTCCACAGCACTCAAAGCACACCTTGTCCCAGCATGGTAGACAAGGCAACCAAGAGTGGAAGAAGACTCCCCTCTGGGAGGCACCGAGGGGCCCCCAGGGGAGCTGGGGAACAACTGCTTACCTCCCTCTGGCACAGATGACATCTTCCTCCCTTTGCATCTCTCTGCCCTTTAGGGATGTGATTTTCCAACTACACATTGTAAGATTAAACCTATCATAGCCTGACCCAGACTCTGACATTCAATTGGCCTTTTCATCACTCGCACACACATGTGCACACTTTTTAAGGAGAAATAACATGACTTCCTGAAGTGCTTCATAAGTGTAAAGAAGTGAAATCTTTCCCAGATAAAGAAAGTCCCTGTTCTTCTGTAAAACTGGAGCTGGTGACTGACACACAGAACCATGGGTTCTGAGATGTTTTCTCACAGCCTTTGAAGTAAAACTGACTTGCAAATAAAACCCATGCTTTTCCATGCAAAATATCAAGAGGAACTTTTGAAATGCGGTGCAGTAAGAATGTTTCTCTTGAAATTTACAGTTGTTGAGGGGAGGTTTATCAAAAACTGGGGAAAGTTGCAGTGCTGGGTAATTTCTATGATGTGTTAAAATAAGTTGTCACTAGGAAAAGTTTAAAAATACAATTTCAAGTAGGTTTATCTTTAAACACTCAAGAAAGTCACTTTTGCCAGGCAAGGTAACATGGATATCTGCAAGTTGATTATAAGGATAAGAATTAGACATATTCAGACTTGCAATTTTTCACTTTCATTTCCACATAGAGAAAAATGAATGTTAATTCTTTACAGAATCATTATGCCACCTTTGATCAGCTGTGGAAGGGGCTGGAAAACTGTCAAGGTTTTACAGAAGTTTTATATAAAACTTTATATTTAATGAGGAAAAGGGGTACACTCATCTGTAACTCTGAACTTTCTAAGCTTTGTTGAGAAAAAAAATGTGTTTTGAAAGGCCAAATATGGGACTTTGTCAAATCAATTAGATGAAACAAATTCTCAGAAATGTCTGACATATCTCTAAGTTAATTGTATTTTCAATACTACCAGGGCTTCTGACCCTCACCCTTTTCCATTTATCTTACCTTCACTGGCTTTTAAAGGTGGTAAACCCCTAGCTGCTTTGATTTAAGGGCAGCATGGCATCATAGTACTCCCAGAAAAATAAAGACACAGCTAGGCAGCTCTGCTCACATTTGCAAAGAGCAGTGCTATTTATTTCAGGGAAACAGCAATACAAAGCAGGCGTAGGACACATATAAATACAGGCACAAGTTCAGTTGTTTCTCTGTATTTACTTCCTGCTCTCAGTTTCATTCACTTTCTAAACCAGTACACTGATTAGTTGTTTGGCTGTTTGAACCAGAGCAAACAAGCACATGTATTTTCCACCACTGGGGCAAGATAGTTGGACTGTGCTATAAGAAGGCAGGCAGTATGGCATTCATTGCCATCCCTGGCCCCTGTCCCCATAATTTAAAAAACTACAAGTTCAATACACTCCTATAACTGAGGTGAGTCTTTACTAAATGTTTCATGCACCAATCTAACACAACACAGTGTAACAGTCTTTGATATGTCTTGCTTCTGTGGCCTTATGAAGACTAAGTTTACAGTAATTTCATAGAATCATAGAATCACCAGGTTGGAAGAGACCCACTGGATCATCGAGTCCAACCGTTCTTATCAAACTACTAAACTACATCTCTCAGCGCCTCATCCACCTGTCCCTTAAACACCTCCAGGGAAGGTGACTCAACCACCATCCTGGGCAGCCTGTTCCAGTGTCCTTTGTAATTAAAGGAAGGCCAACTTTATGCCAAATGTATACATTTTGAACTCCAGTCATGTCAGTCCTATAGCTGTTCCAATAAATGTAAATACCCCTAATAATTGAAAAAGTGCCTTAAAAATATTCTAATGGTGAAATGTCTTCAATGTAGGCTTGGGACTAGTTAGACTATGAATGAGTTAATTACTAAAAAATGCTTGTAACAGAGAAGTGAAGTTGTGCAGTTGATCACATAAATCATAGGTGTGAAGCAAAACACAAAGAGCATCCATGCTTATAGGTTGTGTCCTCCAGGACAGGAACTGGGATACTTGAATTTTCCTAACCTCAACCAGGCCTCCACTTTTCCAGAAAACAGGAAGAATAACTTTGTGAAGCATTACTTATGAAAGAGGAATGATTTTTGTTTGTTGAATGCATGAACGAACTCTGTGTCCAAAAGCGGATGGATACGCAAATGTATATTGTATATAGCAAGGAAAAAAGTACCAAAGTCTTCTGCCAGTCAACTCTTATCCCTGCTTGTAGTAGGATCCAGCAGCCAGTATAGTGCTGTGTCACTTGTTATACAGCTCTTGAGAAAAAATTTCCTGAAGTATTTCTGGTATTTCTGGCCCAGCTCATAGTTAGAGGAATCAGGGTCCTGATCAGTGAGCGGGTCTTGCTCTGGAGGGAGAGCAAGCATTTGCTGTCACTCCTCAGACCTTCCAGAAATAAGTCAATGTTTCCTCTCATGCAGAGTCAAATAAGATACTGATTTTTTCATGGAGCCTTGTGATTTGGAGTACAGCTGTTCTTTGCCTGAAATATCTCGAAGATAGTTTTTTGGAATATAGTTGCTCGATATGTTTCTCGAGATACTTGTGCCAGAAATCATTAGACATGTTTTAGTATCAGGCTAGACATATTGACTCTTTCAGACCAAGAAATGAACTGTTCAGAAATTTTTATCTGTGTATAAACATGGAGTAGTACGATACCATCCACTTATAAACTCACAGGTGAGGATCTGAGTGAAGGAGGGTCACTGTAGTAGCCAGAGGACAGAAATGAGGCTCCTAGTTATTCAACTCACTGGAGAAATAAATGGCCTCCTTCCAGTGTCCCATACGGGTGTTAGATAAACATCAGCCAAAATTTAACTTGTGATATCTTGTAGAAAGCCATTGCACAAGCATGCTGAGAGGAGGAAAACAATAACACAGAAAAGAAAAATTCCGAGGCAGTCCACTCAACGCTTCTTCCCTGATGGTTAAATATGTCCCACAGCTGCTCCTTACCGGTATTCATCTTTCTGCCAAACGTTTCTCAGAAACAAAGGCTGCAGGCCATGAGTGTGCCTGCTCTTTCAGTAAGAAAGGCATGAAGACACTGTGCTGGCAATGGAGAAAGGTACACAAGGACTAAAAGAAAAAGTCAGTTTACAGGCTTTCCAGTCAGTCTATCATACTTCATCAATCGACTGCTGAGAAGGCATTTGAGAAAGAGTCTTCACATGCCCTCTAATCCACTACTGAAATCCCGTATTGACATGAGCTGCTACCAAGACAAGCGTGCACAATAGCTCATTTAAGAAGAAATCAACCTGTATAGCTTCCTCCTGGCACCAGCCCCCTGCACTGGAATGACAAAATGACCCCTTCTATGAGTTAAAAAGATGAAAACAGCAAATAATCCTGGATTCATGTAAATACTATGGAGGCCTATACCGTGCGCACTGTGTAACCAATTCCATACAGCCCAGGGCCTTCTGTGCTGGGTGTAAACACTATCCTTTCCTCAGCAGAGCAAGAGCAACAGGCAGAAACAACTGATGGCAGTTAATGTATTTCCATCTACTAAGCACATGTCTGGGGTAAGCTCTTGCTTCGCCACTTGTGAAATGAAATCTAAGGGTTAAAATAATTTCCAGCACAAATGTATTGACACTAGTGGGGTAACACCAGGATGCACCACTCTGTGTATCCGTTTTTGTACAAAAGATATCTTAGCAAGTACAATGATACGATGTACATAAACAAAAAAGACTGTAAGGAAACACAAAGGAAATGTCATTTTCAATCCCTGTTCCTTTGTCCTGAAGCAGAAAATAATGGCATAAGTGTTCCTGCTCTCTAAGAAGGCAAGAAACAGTTTTGACAACCAGGCTGAGAAGGAGTTCATAGAAAGACATAAAGATTCTCAAACAATTTGACATTTTCTCTAGTGCCCCAAATGTATCTGTAGTTCAGGAATAAGCTACCTGTAAGCTTAAAACAACTGATAGCTAAACATAGAAATCCAGAAGCGTAGGTTCATGTAGCTTTACAAAAAAGTCCTGAGATCAAAAAAAAAAATAAAAAAGATGTGCTGGTGCAACTTCTGAAAGTGAATGAGATTCCTGTATAATATAGAAGTTGAATGGGAACATTTAAGCAGATGAATTTAACATTTCTAAGACAAATGTGTTACCAGAACAGAATCTAGCAGAGTTTTCTTCTGTTGACAGCTTTCAATATGTACTGTAGAGATGTGATAAAAAGACAGACAATGTTTTCTGACACCAAGACAAAGGCCTCCATGAACAGTTCTCAGGGAGAACTCCTGACAAGGTGCATGCTACAGACAGTAGCATATTTTATGCTGTAGAATGTTCCTGAAAGGTTAAATCTCTCAAGTTGTAATGCACAGAGAGGAGCACTATCTGTAGAGGTTTATTACATCATCACACAACCTCAGGTGATTGTCCTCCCGCAGAAAACTGTACATTGGTTTAAAAGTCTTCAAATATCAAGACCCAGCTCAGAGATTTGATTACTTACTGAAATGCTAATTCTTATAAAGAGGGTTTAACTCCAGTGTAATCATGCACTCTTCCCCTCCTGCTTCTCTGCCTCTTGCTCCCACCGCCTTCCTACAGTTTACAATTATTCTGATAACAGCAACAGCTAATTTTGTCACTAGTAATTATTCATTGCAGAGCAAACAGAGGCGGCTGACCCTGAAATGATAATCATACTGTCTAGTTTTTTTTTTTCAAATGCGTGCTGTGTTCAATATGTAAGCATAGATTTTTTCCCCATGCTCATTACTCTAACGCTTCAGCCTCATAACACTGTTTAAATGATGATGTATGTGAGGACTCTTCATCACGGAGCTCTTTATTGCCATTCAATTCAAATGAGACATTTAATTAAGTATCCCCACACAGTAAAATGGTTCCTGCTACCATTCTGTCAGGGCTGCAACCCAAAACCTGGAACAGTAAGAGTAGACTATGGCTTTATATTTTAATTCTGTCTGTAAAACATGCACAAATGCCAGGCTTTAGGCATCACTTGAATGAGCCTGAGACACGGAGGCTATTTGTCAAACTTCTTGAAATCACAAGGGCTACAGTAGAGAAATGCTCAGAAAGGTGTCAGGGGTATTTATTATAGGAGCCAAGGAGTGCTTCTATGTTCCTGAACTTAATAGGTAAAATCTACCTTCAAAAAAGTTCCAGAAGAATGGTTAATCATATTTTGGGCATTACCATTTTCTTTAAGAATAGAAGTTTTTGAAACTGACTACATAAGAGAAAAGAGTTTTCGTGCAATTTAGTATGAGTTATTTAGATTTTCCAGCTCAAACAAACTTCTATACAACTACCATCAAGAAGTGAAGGAAAGCAGGGCCACACTCTTCTTCCTCCTTCTTCTCTGTGAAATAGGAGGTCTCTCCCGAGACAGGTTAACATAGCTGTGCTGACCTATTTCACTCAGTCTCCAGTAAATGAAATGAGAAAGCAGAACAGGTGCCTTGATTAACAAATACCGTTCTCGGTTTGCTTCTATTCAAGAAAGAGTTTCTGTGTGTGTCTAAAATGGGGAGGGTGGGAAAGCCTCCTCTATGTCAAAAGAAAATCTCAAGTGAAGGATAAGGGATCCCCAAGTGAAATGGCTTGTTCTGAAAAGTAGGTGTGGTGCCAGGTAGGATCAACCACTCCATAGGGTGGGGCTTGTAGGAAGGGAATCACTGGCGTGAGTCGGAATGGTTGCTAGCATTGAAATGGCAAATGTCATCATAAAATCATAGAATCATAGAATAGTTAGGGTTGGAAGAGACCTTAAAGATCATTTGGTTCCAATCACCTTGCCATGGGCTAGGACATCCCACTAAATCAGGTTGCCCCAGGCCCCATCCAACTTGGCCTTAAAAGCCTGTACCAAATATTATGGGACAAACAAAAATATGTTACGGGAAGAGGTTTGATGTTCAGTTCTCTGGTTACCACATGAAGTACTGAAAGGTTTCATTACAGTGAGTCGGAAGAGGGTACGTGATGTATGGAGTCGAGCTTTTCAGCTTGTAAATAAGTGAGCACAGGGTCTTAATGAGCAGTCTGCAGAAGGTGAACAAGGGAAATGTTACTCAGTTTCATAATACATTGCTGTGAAAGAAGTAAGAGGTAACTGGGGAAATTATCAGGTGGCAGTTTTAAAAAGATACACAAGGAATTACTCTTTCACGCATGCATACATAAGGTGCGAAACTCACTACTCTGAGACATTGCTGGTGCTAAAAATAAAAGTGGGGAAGAATAAAATGGTTTTACACAAAAAAAAATTAGGTTCAACAAGGCCTTTTACACACTTGATGAAAATACATGAAGTCCATGAACTACAGACTGCTAGAAAGTAGGACAAGATCAGTGAAAATATCACCCTGTGCTCCCTCACTTCTCCTAAGATTTCCTTAAACCTCTGCCACTAGTCATTGTTGTGAGAAGATTCTGAGCGAGATGAACTTACAGGCTGACCCTGAATTGCTGTTCTGATTCCCTAAATTCAACAGAGATTTTCAGCAACTGCTTGTAACAGCATTTGCTTCTGCTGTCACTGTTCTAATGGAGTGTGCCAAGATGTATGGAAATTAATTATCCTTTTTTATTTCTGGAATGTAGGCTGTGGGGATCTGACATTTAATGCATCAAATGCTGTGCATACATTCTATATCGGGTAAGTGCACTTCTCACAACTTCATCAACAAGATATGGTTCACAGTCCTGATATGATTATAACATTAATTCCTACTGTCAGAGTGTGTTTACTGCACCAGCTTCATGAAGATGGCTCAGAGCCACCAAGTGCAGAGAAGTTCTGGTTCCTCTAATCAGTGATAAACCATAATCTACACTCAGAGGAGAAAGTCCTACTTTTTCACTATCTCACTTGTCAGGGGAAAAAATAACACATTCCTCTGAAACGACTGCATTTAAAAAATCCTCCATCAGGATTTAATAATGGAAAACGATAATATCTCTATCTTTCTGTTGTGCTCTGGTCCCAAACCATTTGACAAATGTTATCTGGCAGGTTGGAGGAAAGCCATATTTTTCTGTAGGCCAAACTCTTTGCAAGCCAAAGTACATTCATCCTTCTTAGGGCACATTTTTGTTCTGTTCCCATTCCCTGACACGTCAGTGCCCCCGTGTCACTGTGCATGGTGACTCCCAGGGCCGGCGTAATACATGTCCCTTTCTGCCCTGTTCCTCACCTCTTCTCCTACTATCTGCCCATGAATGTGGCCCTATGTCTTCCCCCACTACGTTGCTCCTCACTAGGCTGCCTTTACCCCCTGCCCCGTGCAAGGTGCTTGGGACATCCCTTTCAAATAAGGCCGGCAGGAGAACTGGGACAGAGCAGAGGTCAAGATGCTCAGGCCAGGTGATCCAGGACTTCATTCACAGAATCACACAGAATCGCTAGGTTGGAAAAGACCTACAGGATCATTGAGTCCAACCATTCCTATTAATCACTGAACAATGACCCTCAACACCCCATCTACCTGTCTTTTAAACACCTCCAGGGAAGGGGACTCAACCACTTCCCTGGGCAGCCTGTCACTAGCATTGGCCATGACCTCAGTTAAGTCAATTGCAGTGTGTTACATGGTTTTGGGTTCCAGAGAGGACCAGAGACATTGCAAGACATCTCTCTGTCTCTATCAACTGTGGGATATGCTTACTGTAAGCACACTAGCCCAGTGTGCCTCCTAAACCTAGGCTGGAAACGAATTTGGCCACATACTAGAGGTTTTCTATTCTTCTTCCTCCCTCCCTAATCCATGAGTTTTGTGTACAAATGCCCTGACTCCCTTTGGTTTTGAAGCATCCTCCAATAGTCTTTCTCTGCTGATGACTCTGGAGACCTCACTAGCAAAATTATTCTTCTTTTCCCCATTCAGTGGGCATGCTATGTACCCCATGATTCAATAGACCTTCAATAACATGACAGTAGCAGTCTGAGAGTGTTAACTGGGATAATTTCCTACCTCCCCCTTGTTTATTAAACTCTGGAAAATGCTCAAGAGGGCTTTGAAGCAGTGTGTGTACTGTGAGGTTTAAGCTCTTTCCCTTTTTTCACTTAGTGGTTTGTCTCCCCCCAGAATTCTAACTCTACACTGGAACAGCCTGATTGTCCTTGGAAACCCTAGAGTTAATCAGGTCCAACACTTAAAGCATGTCACAGCCACAGTGTCTCACAGGCTGGGCCACTTCACCCTAACAAGCACTCACTGGGATGCTCCTAGAAGCAAGGTGCAATGAAAATAAGTCACTGCTCTACAAGGGCCTTCATCAAAGGTGGGAACACAATCTAAAATGCCTTTTGTTCCTGGCCTGTGTTCATCTAACACCACCTGCTCCAGCTATTTTCAAAAGCTGGTCTATTTGCTGATGAAATAGTTACAGATATTTTGTGCACATTTTGTATTTATCAGCACATTGCTAACAATGCAGAAATGAACAGAACAGCAATTTGTAGTTGTGTTGTGATACTGCAGCCCTCCTCCTTTTTATTTATGATCTTTTTTTTCTGTATGGATCTGTACTAATGACACTCATTTATTGACAAAAATCTGCCTTTTATAGACTTGGAATTATTTAGAGGTCAAAAGAATAATTCTTCTAATAATATAGTTTCTGCTCTCTCAGCAATAGTATTTATGACACCACCTTTCTTTTGCTAGGTTATTTCCCTGTCTTTAGAATAACCCATTTCTCTTTTGCTCTGTTAGGCATATTTTAGCAGAAATAAATGGATTATTCCCCTCTCACACCTGATCATTCCTCTTGACCTGATCCCTGAAAATAACAAAGTGATGAGCAAAGAAGCCACTTAAAGTTTAACTGATAATCTTTGCTGGAATGTCATTTTTACCTACTCGAGAGCTGAAACAGCTTAGGTAGTTTAGGTAAATTCTCCATAAGCCCTTTACGACATATGGAGTGCATATGCAGTAAATTGTTCCCATCTCAGTGCAGAGACCTGGGCTGGCTGTCCCGAGAGTTTCATATAATCAAGCACCTACATTTGAAGAAAAGTCATTTCAAGCTAACTCACACCATTATCCTCCAGCATACAATACAGATATGACCCAGAAGCACCAAGATGAATGCAACCACACACATGGCGGTGACAGATATTTTATGTTAAAACATATATTTTGTAACTCCATGGGGAAAATTTCTTTCATTTCAGCCACTTCAGGCTCCATCTTATAACTGGGCAATCCTAGCTGTGCGGCAAGCCTCTCAGGATGATAAACACTGCACTCTAACAGCAAGTCTCTGGTGATTTCAGCTGTTGATGATGACTTACTGTGTTGGCTCCGACCAAGGGCTTCACCCCTCTGGTCTGCCCCTTCCCCTCTCCACATCATGGACTCTTTCTACAAGCTCCCCATCCTCTACGCATTCACACTTGTAGGAGCTTGAGCAAGGAGACCTCAGCCCTAAATTTTATAGTGGCTAATAACAAACAAATAATACTGTCATATAAATAATAACATGGTTGCTGAATAATAAACAGTACATCACACTAAAACTGATGCATAGAAGAATAAAAGAAGGAAGCATTCCAAGGAAAATGCCAATAGCCCCCATAAAGTCTAATAACCCAAAAAGACTGACCTAGCCTTTGTGCATGGAAGAAATTAATGGCCTTTGAAAACAGCATTTTTATTCCCAGCTTTGGACTAGCAACAACTCTCTCAAGCTATAGGATAGAATAGCTAAATTCTTAATATTTTCTAAGACCTTGGTGGCCTCTACACAGAGATCATTACTCCATCCCGAAGATTTAAATTTATTAAATGGTAAAACCTCTTTTCACTCCCATGTCAAGTCTATCATAGGAGAAGATAGGCTTATACCAGCAGACACCATCTTTCAATAAATGAACTGCTGAAAACTAAAGCTTTTGCAAAATGTATGTTTAAAATTATCTGGATTGTATTTTGGGCAAGTGTAGAGGGTGGCTATTTCTCACCAAAAAAAAAAAAAAAAAGCATATTTCGGAAAAGATACTGCAAAAAAACCACCAGTTGTTATGTTGTCCCACTCCTTTCCCAACACAGACCAGGTTCCTTTCGTCATAATTACCCTCTTCCTTGTTTTGTGTTGGTTTGAAGTTTTTTTTCCCCTCAAGCAAAATGAAACAAAGAAGCATGAGTAAATCAGGAATAAGTTGTAGCTGAAGATACTACTTTAAAATTTTTTATAAATATACTTGTAAAACAGTGATATGATCAAACTGTTTTTCTTTTTGAACTAGAAGAATGGATGACCTCCATAAAAAACAAATGCAGGTTTATCTGTTTCCACTTTTTACTATTTCTAATAAGAGATTTCAGAATAATTTTTTAGCTACCAGAAAGCCCCAAAGAAGTCTGATGCAAGATCAAAACAGCCTGTTACTGCTTCCGTTAGCCAGTTTTATGTTCATGGCACTATTCATACCTGTTTCTTTTTACTTTGTTCCAGGGTGCAGGACCAGTCAGGCTGCTCCAGGAGGGGAGAGTGACTCAGCGTTGACCCTATTGCAAGGAATGCCTTTACTGATGGAATGCTGTCTCCTGGGGTCTGGGCTAGCTGGGCAGAGCCACAGGCAAGTGGACAGGCTCCAATAATGATCTTGATGGGGCCAGGGCTGAGCCAGGTCCACAGTCAAGCCAAAGTCCATCTGGGAGCAACAAGAGGAAGAGCTGAACACTCCAGCACTGTGTGTCCAAGGTCCATCCAGAAAGGATGCTTGAAGATGGCATAGAATCATAGAATCACTAGGTTGGAAAGGACCCACTGGATAATCGAGTCCAACAAATCCCATCAATCACTAAACCATGTCCCTCAGCATCTCATCCATCCGTCTTTTACATACCTCTAGGGAAGGTGACTCAACCACCTCCCTGGGTAACCTGTTCCAGTGCCCAACGACCCTTTCTGTGATTTTTTTTTTCCTAATGTCCAGCCTGAACCTCCCCTGGTGGAGCTTGAGGCCATTGCCCCTTGTTTTTCCCTTCTCACTTGGGAGAAGAGGCCAGCTCCCTCCTCTCACAACTTCTTTTCTCAGGTCTCCCCTCAGCCTCCTCTTCTCCAGGATAAACAACTCCAGCTCTCTCAGCCATTCCTCATAAGGCCTGTTGTCCAGTCCCTTCACCAGCTTTGTTGCTCTTCTCTGGACTCACTCCAGAGCCTCAACATCCTTCTTGTGCTGAGGGGCACAGAGCTGAACACAGGATTCAAGGAGCAGTCTCACCAGTACTGAGTACAGAGGGAGAATAACCTCCCTGGACCTGCTGTTCACACCATTTCTGATACAAGCCAGGATGCCATTGGCCTTCTTGGCCACCTGGGCACACTTCTGGTTCATGTTCAGTCAGCTGTCAACCAACACCCCCAGGTCCCTCTCCTCCAGGCAGATTTCCAGCCAGACTTCTCCTAGTCTGTAGATGCACAGGGCCGTTGTGCCCCAAGTGCAAGACCTGACATTTGGCCATGTTAAACCTCATGTCACTGGACTCAGCCCAGTGATCCAGCCTGTCCAGATCCCTTTGCAGAGTCTTCCTACCCTCCAGGAGACTGACACTTCCACTCAGCTTAGTGTCATCTGCAAACTTGCTAAGGGAGCACTTGATGCCTTCATCCAGGTCATTGATAAAGACAATGAACAGGGCTGGACATGGAGACAAGCCTCCTGTTATGAGGGTCTGGCATAGGTCAGGGCTGGTTAGTGTGCCCCACCCTGATCTGATGGGAGCTGCTGGGCCCATAGCAGCAGGTGGTAGGTGAGGGTCACCAGCAAGGCTACCTAGGGCCACTACCATCTATTAGTGCCCTCTGGGAGCCTCGCATCTCATCCAAACTTGTGAAATGATGTTACAATCCAGCTGATTGTCATGATTCATGGTGTTTCCTTTTGTTGCCTTTGCTGGAGAAAATTTGGGGAAAAAAAAATCCAAACTGGCTTCACCTTGGCCATGAAAAGCAAAGCTTGGACATGGAGCAAGAGTTTCAGTAAAGCAAGGCCAGGGTTTAGATTTAGGCCTATTTCTCTTTCATCTGTTGACTTTTCTTCAAAGGTTATCCTGAGCTAGGGGAAAATAGAAAACCAAGAATTTCTCCGAAATTACCTTACCTTAATCTGAATTCAGATCTAGTCATGCTGCTTTCTAATTTTTCTGCTTTATTCTTTGAAATCTCTTCCCTTCCCTCTTAACATGAAATAGTCTAATAAACACATTGTTCACTGATTCTTTTATTTTTTTTCCTGTTATACACCACCACTTTCACACCTGCCACCATCTGACTGAATGGCCCTTCTTAGCCTAAAAGTTAGAAATGGAATCAGAGAAAGAAAAGAATGAGGGGAGGGATGGATCTCAAGCATTGCAGTAATGCTAATGCAGCATGGAGCACAATCAGAAGTTGCCAGGGAAGAGCTGATTAATAACGAGAGGAATACAAGTATTAATTTCATAGACGTACATTATTTCTTGCACAGATTTAAAATTTAGTTCTCAAGAGCAGCAGTTAAGGGAGCAGAACAACCCTGTAAAGCAGGCAGAGGTTATAGCTAGTTATTGACAGCACAATCATATACACCATTGTAAAGCAACTGAATGCAGTCATAAAAACTCATCTGTCACATACCCAAAGCCACGGGCCCTGCGTTAGGATTATATTGAAGGTGAGATGTGATGATGCCACAGTGTTTCCAATATTTATTGACATCTTGGCCTTGAGGATTAAGAGGTGTCAGAATGCATCTGTGTATTCAGAGGAAGACAATAATATCCCCTGCTCTGTCTCAGTTATACTTAACAGCTTGCTTGGACCACAGTACAGGTGAAAATGAGAAAAGCAAAAGAATGCAGCATCAGAGCATCAGCAGTCCAAATAGGATAAGGCAGCCCAGAGCCGTTCACCAGATTAGGACCAGAAAACCAATTATTAACTACATGACAGCACAGTAAGACCTCAATTCACAGTAGTATGCACTGCACATGGATATAACACTAACCAGTTTTGACCCACAGCGTTCACAATAAAAATATTAGAGGACAAAAAAACAGGTGAAGATGAAACAAAAGTGGTGGAGTGCAATGCAGCAGTAAGATAGTGTGGACTGAAACACTAAGCATCAGCACATTTGAGTCTAGTGGGATTCCTGTGCATCACAAGCATCAAAGAAAGTTTTAAGGAAGTTTTGAAATGGTACTGAGGAGGGAAGTTACTTTGGTCTTACTATGTATCTCCTTGATAAATTTTATCTCCAAGTGCTGCTAATCCTATTTGATTTTTTAGTATTTTTCACTTCTAGATTCCCTTCAGAATTATTTGCCATACCCAAAGTCTCATTCTCCACTGTCATTCCTCCAATAATCCAAAAACATCAGAATCCACATTTACATGGTACCCATTCTCTCCAGAGATCACAACTATCACATGCCCCTCACAAATAAGTCCGAATACAGAAATTAATTACTTGGCCAGAGCCATTAGCAGGACCTATGAGTCCTACCCACCAGTTCAGTTAGAATCATTTGACCATGCTCCCTCTTGAAATCTAGGACTCAGTAATTATTTTTTGCTTGTAATTACTCTAGGCTTCACAACTCTTTACATATTATCATGGTCCACCTGGGTAGAGTAAGCTGTTAAGACTTTTCTTGGGACTCTCATTGCTGAGTAGGCTCAGATAACATGTCTCACTTGGTTTTGTCTGATGTCAGAGCTGATGAATGCCTTTTCCCCTTGAAAAATTGTAATGAGCAAAGAAACAACAACAACATAAATCTATAGCAGTAACAGCGACTGTGTCCAGAATCAGGAAAGCTCGCACTCAAGCTAAGTCTGACTGAATATTTGGGATTGCTCCTCTTTGAAACTCACAGATCAGTGCTGGTGGAGATTGACTTACTTCCAGCTCCCATCACCATCCTCTGGTTATCCAACAAGATGAAAAGTGACCTTATTGACTCTAAAGACCTCTCAATGTCAGCCCAAAAAAAAAAAAAAAAGCAGCCAGTTTAACTGTGTGTTGGGACATTAATTTTAAAAAGACTACTTCAAAGGCATGCAAGCACACTGCATGACCCAAAGCAGTCAGTTTTCTTCTGTTCTTTGAGGAAATTGCTAACCCAATTTCAATCCTGCAGATAAAAGTATTTTATGGTTCCAAAAACTCTCTCTTTCAAGTAGGGTTTAAGCACAATCATGAGAAAGTCTGCATCTTATGTTTGTGACCACTGGATTCACTCAGTGCCTGTTTCATCTCTGAGGGTGGAAAAAAAAAAAAGGGAAAATTACTTAATCTTGTCAGTGCCTTTCTTGTTAATCTCAAAATGAAGGCTAACTAAAGTTAATCCCCAATAGAACAAGTCCCTGGGATTTGGATGGAAAAGTCTTGCACAGGAACCAGGAAGGCAGCTGTTTCTGACTAGAAAGCTGACTGCTGAGGTAACATTTCTGTAACTCTTCTAATATGAAACAGCGTTTTCACAATTATTGTCTAGTGTGCAGTACATGAAATGCTATGTTACGCATTGGCAGTTTTTGAGGCCAGGCTGTTGCTGTAAGAAATTCACAGGCAGATCTGGGGATGAACAGAGAATATAAACTAATTTATTTCCCCCTCCCCAACCCGAGGCTTTTGTAGCATTGCCCATACCTTGAGCTGGGACAGGGTCTGCGACATTACAGGGGTCTGGGCTCCCATCCTCCTCCTCACAGCTGTTCATTCCAGGAGGGAGGGTCAATTTTAGAGCAGCAGACACAAGCACATTTCTGCTTAGATGTTTGTTCCCTCCTTGCGTGATCCACAGCTGGTTTTAACCTCTTGTCAGTATCATTTGTGAGCTGGGGCATACCCTGTGAACTGCGAAAGGGTAAAATTGCTTGTAAAATCTCAATGTAGAGCAGCCAGAGAGGGTAGCAAGGGGTTATTAAAGCCTTGGGCCACACTCTTAGCCCCCATTATTTTCTCCTCTGCTCTGGAATAAAGTAAAGCCAAAATTATTCATTCCCTTGTGAAAAAGAAGTCCCTAAGAAAACCTTCCTGGGGAGTTGTGGAGCAGAAGACAGTGTTATAAAAGCTGCTTTGGCAATTCGAGGGCTTTGCTTCTGTTTGCCACTGTCTTGGTGCAAGAAATGAGAGCTTCAATAACCATCAGTCCCATGGGAAAACCACACAGCACTTGTCAAGTCATTAGGGATTTTCATTACTTGCATAATGGTGTGTAGGATTTTAATGTAACCTATTCACTGAGCATCCTGACAGGTGATGTGGGATTGTAGCAGAAACTTCAAGAAGAAGTGAAAGCCAAGCAGACATCCTTGCTGCCAACACATCAGTATTTCTATGACAGGTTAGTGGAGAATTCAGAAGGAACCACTTTGCCTTTAAATTCTTACCCTTTAAACAAGTGCTAGCTCTGTTTACAAAATTACACACTGCTGCCTAAAGCAGGCTGTACAATTCTGCTGCAATCACATTATTAACTGTTGTCTCTCATTAGCCACTGCTGATTCATGGCTTTGTGCTGACAAAATAAAATGATTGCTGCGATGTCGATCATCATATTCAGAGTTTTGCTGAGAAGTCACATTGGAGATATTGGCTCCCATCAATACCTTCCTTTGCCTCTAAATCTCAATAGCACATACTGCAAAGCAGCTCCCTGAAAACACTCTGTTGTTGCTATAGATTACTATCTGGAATTAATACCAACTTTGCCTGGCAGTCAGACTCATACTGCTTCCTAGGAACTCTCATGTACACATTTGTATGTCTGACAATTATGGCAACCATACAACTTTTTAATATTTTTCTGAAGCTTTGGGAGCAAATCAGTCTATGTCAGCTTGAAGCTCTTCCAAATTGTCTTGCCTCCAAAATGGCCAAACTATCTTTTAAAGCCAAAGAAAGTACATCCCTGGCTCCAGCCTGCCCAGAGTGAACAACTGGGATGCAAAAGGAACAACAGTGACAGGGATGAGGAAAAGGTTGAGGTACTTAAGGCCTTCTTTGCCTCAGTCTTTAATTGTAAAGAAAGTTGTTCCCTCTGTGTACAAATCCATGAGTTAAAGGAGCAAAAGGAGGCTCCCATGATCAAAGAGGAGGTGGTCAGAGTCTTGCTTGCCCAACTAGACACCCACAAGTCTACGGGGCTGGATGGGATTCACCCAAGGAAGGAGCTGACAGATGTGCTGGCCAAACCCCTTTCTATCATCTTCCAACAGTCCTGAAAGACTGGGGAAGTTCCACTGGACTGGAGGCTGATGCTGTGCCCATCTACAAGAGGGGTCGCAGGGAGGACCCGGGGAAATACAGGCCAGTCAGTGTGACCTCAATGCCATGGAAAGTCATGGAACAGGTGATCTTGAGTGCTATCATGAGGCACATGCAAGAGAACTGGGTGATCAGGCCCAGCCAACACAGGGTTACCAAAGGCAGGTCTTGCCAAACTAACCAGTTCACCTTCTATGATAAAGTGACTCAGCTGCTGGATGAGGGAAAGGCTGTGGACGTGGTCTTCCTGGACTTCAGCAAAGCCTTTGACACAGTTGCTCACAGCATTCTGCTTCAGAAACTGTCAGCCTCTGGCCTGGACAGATGCACACTCTCCTGGGTGGCAAACTGGTTGGGTGGTCGGGCCCCAAGAGTGGTGGGAAATGGTGTTAAATCCAGCTGGAGGCCAGTCACTAGTGGTGTTCCCCAAGGCTCAGTGCTGGATCCAGCCCTGTTCAATGTCTTCATCAATGACCTAGATGAAGGCATTGAGTGCTCCCTTAGCAAGTTTGCAGATGACACTAAGCTGAGTGGAAGTGTCAGTCTCCTGGAGGGTAGGGAGGCTCTGCAAAGGGATCTGAACATGCTGGACCGCTGGGCTGAGTCCAATGGCATGAGGTTTAACATGGCCAAATGTCGGGTCCTGCATTTGGGGCACAACAGCCCCAAGCAGTGCTACAGACTAGGAGAAGTCTGGCTAGAAAGCTGCCAGGAGGAGAGGGACCTGGGGGTGTTGGTTGACAGCTGACTGAACATGAGCCAGTAGTGTGCCCAGGTGGCCAAGAAGGCCAATGACATCTTGGCTTATAACAGAAACGGTGTGACCAGCAGGTCCAGGGAGGTGATTCTCCCTCTGTACTCAGCACTGGTGAGGCTACTCCTTGGATCCTGTAATCAGTTCTGGGCCCCTCAGCACAAGAAGGATGTTGAGGCTCTGGAGTGAGTCCAGAGAAGAGCAACAAAGCTGGTGAAGGGTCTGGAGAACAGGCCTTATGAGGAATGGCTGAAAGAGCTGGGGGTTGTTTATCCTGGAGGAGGCTGAGGGGAGACTTCATTACTCTCTATAACTACCTGAAAGGAGGTTGTAGAGAGGAAGGCGATGTCACTTCTCCCAAGTGACAGGGGACAGGACAAGAGGTAATTGCCTTAAGTTCCACCAGGGGAGGTTTAGGCTGGACATTAGGAAGAAATTTTTCACAGAAAGGATCATTGGGAACTGGAACAGACTGCCCAGGAAGGTGGTTGATTCACCTTCCCTGGAGGTGTTTAAGGCACGGCTGGACAAGATGCTGAGACACACGGTTTAGTGTTTGATAGGAATGGTTGGACTCCATGATCTGGTGAGTCTCTTCCAGCCTGGTTATTCTATGATTCTATTCTTTTTTATGAATCCACAGTTCAAAGCTCATCTGCAGTTATGGAGGGATTTAGTTTTTCCATTTCCTTTCTAGAACAGGTCAAATGTTTGTCAAGTGAAGAGCTTTATTTCCTATCAGGAATTCACAGGTGAACCATCCAAGTTTACTTTACTACTTGTAAGTGACTAGGTACCCCATGGTCACTCATGAGCAGCCGTCCCTGCTGTGGTACTTAGCCCAGATAGCCTTGGGGGGAGCACACAGGACCCTCCCTGGGCTCCAAATGTTCCTGCAGCAGAGACCCACCCTATGCTCTGCTAGTTCTCATTTTTGGGTGCTTTTTCTCCTTTATGGACAGTCATTGTAAATATTTGAAGATAGACTTACCTATGACCCTGTTTTTCTTACTAGTTTCCAGAACTAACTTGAAGGTTGGCTGTATGACGACTTCTCCTTAGGTTGGTGCTGCTGCACACCACTTATCTTACTTCTCAGTCAGATGCTTTCTGTCACTCAAAGCAAGTGTCTTCACTGGACTGCCCCGCTCAGTGAAATGCTCCTCACTTTGTTTTCCTGCCCCTATGCTGGCACCATCAGGGCACTTGCCCTCTGCCTGGAATCTGGCATTCCAGGTCTGAGTGGCAGGCTGCATTCTGCACTGCCCCTGAGTATAGCAGGGTGCCACGAATTGCAGGTGAGAGCAGTTATTCACTTCATTTCCCTCCATTTACCTCAATTCCCTCATCTGTAAAACATAGATAACATTTCTCTGGCTTGTAGGAGATGATGATCATATTATTTATATCCAGATTCACATTCAGGCTACGTAGCTACAAACACCTAGCAATAGTACATAAATGTCATTATTGTAACTACTCATAAGAAAGTGGGAGGATTTGTGTAGGGGCACAAACAGAGAGTTTTGGCGGAGGAGGAATGCTTTTCTATTCTGCGTGTATCTGAACACAACAAATATGGCAAAAATTAATCCTGGCATGCCTTTTTTAGGTCCCTCCCGCTGACTGCTGCAAGAAATTATTTCTCTTGGAAAGTTTAACGTTTATGTTAGTCTGTGATTTGAATGAGACACAGAAACAAAGTAGTGAGAGGCAAACGCTTCTCTGGCATTTGCCACCTCTTGTTCCTGATGTCTGCTCGAATTTACAACAGACAAATATGCAGATTTTCCCCCTCCTTCAGAAACCTCTTCAAACACTGTAAAACAGCAGTGGTGACTGGTGAAGGTCTGAATCATGGACCAACACCTGTCCCCAGTCTCAGGGCTTTCAGAGCAGCTCAGACAGAGCTGGGTCAATAGACGCACCAGGTCATACCCAATTGACTCCAAAGGTTTTCTGCAGAGACTCCAGAAAGACAGGAGTTGCTCTATTGGATCTAATCAATGGGGCATGCAGTCCAGGATCCTGTTTCCAATAGTAGACAATACCAGATGCTTCAGAGGTTAGATGCCATTTAAGCCCCAGTGATTTCTTTGTACAATGAATTTGAATGGCGTGGAATTATATTGCAACACGCTGAGAAGAAAATTGAAGATATGGAAATTGCATTTTGCGGCTGAAATGCAATTCAGACCAAAGATAATACAAACTACAGGGCCGTGAGAAACGGTTTGAAGGTCTGGAAAAGCAGAATTGTGAAATCCTGTGCGGTAGTGTAGCCATCTAGTGATCATTTTGAGAAGTCTCTCTTCCTGGCGGAGATGTGATGCAGCACATTGAGAGACTGGAAAGACGATTCTGTTTGAAATGAACTAACGTTGCGAGGATCTGAGAGTAACAAGAAACTGTATGTGTGGGGGTAACATTTACAAAGATGGAAAACAAGATTACAGGAGGCTGGTGTTTCCCAAGGATCAAAAGGTTTATCTGCAGCATGCTTGCCACCTGCAAGAATATTTTCGCAATACAAGGAATCAAAAAAACCCCATCATCCAGAGAAAGGAAAGCTCACACACCAGAAGATATTCAGAAGTGCTTTCAAATTGCAAGTGAGCACCTGAAGAGTGAGACTCACTCAGCAGGATCAAAATTCTCTGCCTGGTTGCGCACAGGATGCCTATTCAATCTTAGCTGTAAAAAAAAAACCCCAAAACAACCCACAACCAGAAACAAAAATTTTTTTTTTGACTGTCAGGTGGAAGATTCTTAATTTTGCTTAGACGGAAAAAATAAGAGAATCCCCCAAGTGCAAACACTCCTAGGATATCATAAAAAAAAAAGGAATGTATGTTTCAATGATGCAACAGGGATAATCACCATATTGATGCATTTACGTCTAGCCAAAACACAGCATAAATCAACAATGTGCTGCTGAAACCAAAAGCACTGCACAGCTTTATACCACACAAAGAAAGCAAAACCAGAAGGAAAGTCTAGAACTGAGAAGTGAGAGTACTAAACCAGAACAAAGGTGAAACGGTTCTGTGCCTTGGCCCTGCCCATGGTCTGAACCTTACCCCACCACAGCTTTTCTCCAAGCCATGTTCTGTCCCTGATGTATCTCTGGTAGCTGAAGATTAGTTTAAGCCCTGAAGCAGGAGGCTTAAGAGATCTGTCCACTCCTCAATGTTTTCAACTACAGTCGTTACGACCACTCTGGGTATTCTTGAGAGGCAGACTTAAGAATATCAGGAGAATACAGCACAAGCTACAGAAATTAGCATAATATAATTCAAACACTCAGGCTTAATAAAGTATTTCAGTATCAACCTGTGGCGATCTGTTCCATAGTTTAATTATAAGCAAGCGGAGAAAGAAAGTGTTTAAATTTTTTTTTAGTACTGTATTCCCTTTTCTTAGTCTTATCATTCTTACCCTCATGAAAGAGGGAAAATAGAAGTGCTACCTTATCTTACATCTGGGGTGTTCTTTACTTTACTCTCAATAAGTAATCTTTTATTCATCCTTTTCCTAAGTTATATACAGACCCTGTCAAATTCACGCCACTTTCCTCACACCCTTAGTTCACCATATTTACAATTAATTCTCACGCTCTTTCAGAGCAAACTTATCTAGGTCTTAATATCACCAGTTATACCAGTTCAACACTGGGCACCATTGCTGCTATACCAGACCTCTCTCTGCTGAGACAGCATCACAAGTCATCTGTAGGTTATGAGGACACTTAGGTCTAGCTGCAGGTCTACTTTTTCCTGGCTTATTCCTAGACTACTCTGGGTTCAGGCCATATATAACAAAAGCACCAAAGTGCTAATAATTGTGTAGTTTCCACTGCAAAGTCACAGTATTCAGAAGATAACAACACCTATGGAGGTCTCCACCACTAGCCGGTTGTTGCATCCTCTCTCTTTCTGTCCTGTCTCTGGTTCTTATGATCTAGTAGTGACTTTGTGAAGCAAATGTCAAAAAGTTGTGACTGGTTTTGAAACTCCACCTATCCGAGGGTTGGACTTTTGGGTAGTTTGTAGCAACTAGCAACATTTGGTCCCCGTCTTATTAAAAAAGGAGGAAAGTAAATATTACAGCCTGAGTCTGGAGATAAAAAGAATAATTACATTGCAGTCATGCAGGTTTACCTAAAATTAGAGATAGGAATTGTATTTATCCACTACTTGAACAATAAAGCATCTAGCACTGCTAAACACAAGATTAATTTACACTCTCCTACTGTGCCCAAGAGTTACATTAAATATACAGAGCAAAATTGTGAACTGACAGAAGAAAAAAAATAAGTGGGTATAATCCAAGCTTTCAACCACTACTTTAATTTTTCCCTTGTAAATGCCTTCTGCTTTGTCAGAATTTTCCTAGAAACGTTGCTGTTCACGGACTTCTATGAACTGCCTCACTGGTCCTGCACACAGCAGTAGAAATAGGGCTCTTAATTTTTTCAGTACATATTCAAAGGTAGCTTTCAGCAAGAAGATCCTAGCAGGGCCCTGTGGGTTATCTACGGTGTGTCTTCTTCACAGTTGCTATTTATCGGGAAGCCCCTAATCCTGTAACATGACCTAAATTCTCTACTTCTGGATGCATGACCTTGAAAATTGCCTGCACCTTTTCATTCAGAAAAGTCCAGACTTACCAACTAATTCACTTCAGTCTGTAGAACTAAACTGTCCTTATTATTTTTCACCTTTATGTCATCCACAAACTTTATTAGCAATGATTTTATACATTCTTCCAAAGGTCTGGGAAAAGACAAAAGGAACTGAGCCAAGAAGAGACCCCTTTGGGATACGCTTCTTTTTCAAGATGATTCTGCATTTGCAATTACTCTTTCAGATTTATCAGTGAGACAGTTTTTCTCCATTTAATGTGTGCTATGTTTGATTTACCCATTACTAACTTTTAATTAGAATTTGTGGCACTTTAGAGAAGTAAATCACGTGAACCAAATTTGCAATACCATCAAAAAGCTATCCAAGTTTCACAAGACACATTTTATATAAGATAATAATGAAAGGTGTCAGTTGTCATCCTGTTTCTCTTCTCTTCTACTTATGTGTCTTTTTTTAGACTAGATTTAATGCTAGGCAAATCAGCTGTTAGTTACCTATGGTTTCCAAGAATCTTTCTTAAAAATTGGTATAATCGCATGCAATCTCAGTATTTCTCAAACTCATGTACGTGCACATCCTTCTCTGATGTGTCCTGCACATTCTATTCATAACCAATGTATGGTCCTCTTGGCTAAATGTTTTTTAACTTCTGCATGTGAGCTATTTGGTCATGTGATTTTTAAGATGTGCAATGATAGCAACAGCTCGTTAGCATTTTCATTACCTGCTTTCAAAACTGTATTTCAGTATCATTGTGACTTCCAATGCATGATAAAGCACCTTTCCTTATCCATAATGAATATTCATGTAAGAGTTCATTTTTTTCTGCAGCAGTAACAAGTAATGAACCTATGTTTCCTTAAGGGATGGCTTTCATTTCAGTATCTGAATTCTTATCATCCTCAATCTCCTTGGCATATGTATGTAGAAATGTTAATTACTCTGCACCAGTTCTGATTGAGGTGGCTGTATATAATCTAGACACTTCCATAACTGAAGTGAAAATCAAAGTCAAAATGTACATTTTTCTTTTCAGCTGTCACAGTCATTTTTGCATTGCACTCCAAATACCTTACATTCTAGTTATTTTCATTTCAAAGTACTGTATGTACTCAAGATATTTTGCTAGCTTCTCCGCAGAAATTATGTCAACCTAGGAGGAAAATCAAGTGTGTGCCTTTGCTATTCTACAGTGAGCAGCAGATTTATTTATTTGATTTGACTCACTCATAGGAAACATTTTTCGTTGAGAATATCCTCTAAGTGTTAATTTTACTAAAATAACTGTAAAGAAGATATAACACATGCTCCTGTAAATGGTTGGAAGTAAATATTCATAGGATCATTCATTACTCTAGTTTAGCTGACAGCTAGGCTTTACTGTTATGCCATATCCAGACTTTTCCCCTCCCTCTTCCCTGAAATCCCAATTTTTTCCCCAGATACACCTGCCTTAGAGTCAACAAGTGTCCTGAGCTTTCAGGAACAAAGTTTGTCACAGCTATATAGCCCACACTTGCCACTTTGCACATGGTGGTTGGAACAACCTCCTGGTCAGCAGGACTGGGGGCACGAACTTCCCCAGAGGCAAGCTTTCTGCTCGCTGTTTGCCGTCTTTCTACCTTTGACACTTCTACCTCTACCTCTTTTCATCATCATTCTACTGCCTACAAAAGCAGGCAAGGCAGACTAATCCCCAAAGGGGGCTCAACTCATGTGCTTCGTGGTGGCAGAGGACACTATTAACACTGGTCTTAAACATTGGCTTGTATAGCTCCAAGTTACATGATGATAAGTACAAACCCAGAGCAGAGAAATGAAAACACAGGACAATGTAGGAGCGCAACACTGGCTGAAGCTGCCAAAACTGTAATGAACCAACACCACGCAACCACAGGGATGTCTTATGAATAGCACAGCATAACTGGCAATACACTGATACTTCTTTTTGGATTAACATTTTGGCTATGGGCAGCATCTTTGCTCCTCAGAGAGTGCTAGGGTATGAAAAACCAACCAAGATCACACAGGAACCACAATACAGCCAACAACAAACTTGGAGAGAATGATCAGATGTGGAAGGTTGTCAAGTGCTAATCATAAATAACCACTTGCAGTGAGGATCACTTTTCTTCCACCACACCCTCTTCTACCCCTTCTAGGGGACATTTTACAGGCTGGGGATCTGAAGGTTAAATTCATGTGTTTCCCAGTCTGCTAGCAGATTCCATTCCCTTGACAAGTGACTCAGGAAAATTCAGGTAACAAACTCCTGGTCACCAGTTTCCCTTCTCAGCCATGCTTCCCAAGTGAGAAATGACACTGGTCAGCAAGCCCATTTGTCAATGATGAGTGACTCAATGTAATGTTTATCACTGGCACAACTCTCCCCTTTCATCTCCAACTTCTGGACAGAAATATTAATCTCTTCTGTCTTCCTTTGACTGCTTCAAGCCCTTTTCTCAGCTGTTCACCTTTAATATTTCTGTCTTGCAAGATTAGGGCACAGAAACCCAAACGGTGCCAAACAGAAAACATTACTTCTATACTCCCACTGCAATGACAGCTCAAAAAACAACCAGATCTGCTACATTGACCACGATCATATCAATCACTGATATCATCAATTTATGATATTCCTTGTCTTGAGCTGTGATACATACAGTACTGGGCAACAAGTATTCAACGTTTTATTTCTGTGTTGGATACGTGGTAAATTCTGATGCAGTGCTCCAGCTCCCTCAGAGTTGAAGGGGTTTGGTTTCCAAGCTAGGGTTTGAGCATTTCTCCTTTAGAGTGGGTGATTAAACCCAGCACATTGTTAACAGTCACTCTGCTTTCTATATAATTCAGAAAAACCTTTCCACTAGAAAACTGCTCTTTCAAAAACATGAGAAAGAAAAATCAATGTCATAATCTGTCTACACCACCAGAAAATTCACTACAAACACAATGCAGCAAATAACCAAGTGCAGTAAAGACATAGAGAGAGAACTTAATGACAGAAAAAAAAACCATAAGCAGTTTACTTAGAACAGTCTACATTCCTGCTTCCCTCTGCAGCAGACACTAACATTCCAACACCTTGGTCTGGCAGTATTTCCTTGTAAAGTGTTCTTTCTTTTAAAAGAATGAACCTTTCTCCTCTCTTCCTCCTCTCTCCCATGGCATTTGCCTTTCTCTTGATTTTCTGTGCGCTCATCTGTATTAATTTCTTTACCTGATTTGCCCTTTTTTAAAAAAGTCAGCCTCTGAGCCTATGCATATCTGTTAATCTGACTCATCTATGAATGGTTTCTGAGCCATCTATTCTACCTATGCAGCCAGGGATTTTAGCCAGGTTTTTATCATTTTTATGTGCACTGCTGCCGCCCGCTGTCACAAGGTCACCCTTGGAAATGATACTATGCCTCAGTGGGTACTTTTTAACTTAATAAAATATACAGCGCACTGTATATCAATCAGATCGTCAAGGGACCAAATACTGAACAGTCAAAGAGGGGCAAATGCTTCCCTCTGGATCAATTTTTGACTGCATAGCAAGGGTAACCTCTTTGCCAACAAGAGAGACAGAAAGTCCAGCATTAGACCATGGGGAGCCTCTCCTGTCATTTTGGAAGGACTGTACCTCTTTGCTCTCATACATTCAGCGAATCAAACTGAAAAAGGTTATGAAAGGTTATGAGTGACACTGAGCTATCTGAACAAATTTTACCACTATGGCTCAGAGGATGTTTTGTCCATCAGCACCACTTACACACGGGGCAGGGCTCAGATGGATCCCTCCAGGATTTGGAACTGATGCTTGCTGAGTTTGGGAGGGAAAATATACCAACTTACACGTACCTGGTGAGACAGCACACCCCAGGGAAACATGTGGCATTTTGGAGCACCTGCCATACAACCCTGGAGTCAGCCCCTGCTTTTCATAAGCACAGAAGCAGCAGCTACAGGCAAACCTGTTTTAGCCACTCTGTTGATTGCAGAAACTTTCTGGACACAGAAAAAGTGCCTGGCAGATGTACAGTCAGGATTTCTGGTGATCTCCTTTTCCCCTAAATTAACACCTGTCTCTCCTTTTCTTTCTTTTAGACTGTAATGCAACTGTGAAAGCCATTAAGACAGAAAAGAAAGAACTCCAGGAAGCTGTACCTCCCAATTTATATAAATGATGGTGACATAAAATCTTTTAGAGTGACAGAATTGAAAAGAAAAAAATAGTCCAGATCTGTGTAGCACTTCTGGTTCAAACTCAAGTAAAGACCACACCAGGAGGAGAAGACAAGAGTCAAGTTTTTGCTGCTGCTACTCATAGCATTACTTTACAACTCACATCAGAATCAGGAACAGGCAAGTCTGGTAACATGGTACATTAAGTAAGAAGGCACAAGTCCATCCTGGGGGTCCCAGAGAGCTCACCCACACCTGGGCAACTCTTTGAACTTATGGACCACGCACTACACTTGAGCCACCTTTCTAGCATCAGTTCTGGACATATGTTGCTATGGTCACGTAGCCCAAATGCTGGCCCTGGGTGGCTGGGGCTCTGTTTGCTCATGTGCGCCCAACTCCATTCAGCGTGTATGCTGTCCCTCCCATCCTGCATCCATATTGCTAAGTCAGGAGGGGCTAGAAGCCACATACTTTTCTCTCTCTCTCTCTTTCTCTAGCTGCCACCTCATCTCCCATATGAATTCCCTAATCCAGGAAAGTAATGAGTTCCCTGCCTCCCAGAGGCAGCAGAATCCATTTACCCCCTTCCCAGCAGGGCCAGTGTCTCCTAACAGCACGAGATGTTTCTCACGCATATTGCCAGCCAGTTCCATGCTGCTTTAAATGAAACACTTCTACTAATACTACAGCTGGGCTTCAGCTACAAAATTAGCCTCTGGATTCGAGTGTGACCCAAACTTGGGAGGAGGTTTTTTACAAAGATGGGCCCAAGCTAAAATGTCTTCCATCTAACTGGATATAAATCCCTTCCTTTCTACTTAAGAGAGGGGAAAAGCCTTTACAAGCAGGAAGGCCAAGTCCAGGTTCATTACATCATGACTGCTCTGCAGTCAGACCCAGGAATTTTGTGAAAACAGTGCTCCTGAGTACCTTTGCATTCAATAAAGGTCTCTAAAAAGCACATGGAGCCCTTTGCCTTCACATAATCCAAGAAGGATGTAGCCTAGGGCCACCAGCTTGACAAAAGTTGAAAAATCACTGCCTTAAGCTAAGTCAATACCAGTTCTTTGTTTTTCTGAGTCCTTAAGGATAGCAAAATTCAATCCTGCTACATTACCTCCTTCATCCTTGGTCCAAGCAATGGTTTGTCATGGTGATTAGCCAAAAATTACCTACTTCCAGCACTGCTCTCTTGCAAGGATGAAGGATGATCAGCCTTTCCTTCCAGATGGCAGGAGAGGCCACACAGCAGAACAGCAAGTGGGAAGAGACTGAACAAGCTCTTGCTCATCACACTTTCCATCCAGCCTTTTTCAGCATCCTGAGGGATGTGTGGCCTGGGCTGGCCTGGGGGAAAGCCAAGACACACCTTACCTCTCTGATTTTCCCTCCACCACCAGAAGCCACAACCAGACAACATCCAAGAGCTGGGCACATGCAAGTTTTGGAGATGGTCCTCTTCCTTGGGTTCTTGGTCTGGATCAGAATAAGGTGGAATAGGTTTAAGAAAGAAACTGAGTGAGTAGCAGATGTTTGTCTTAGATGAGGTACTAACAACCAGGATGCAGACAAAAAAAAAAAAAAGACATTTCTATGTGATGAAAAGATATTAGTCACCTGACATACTGGTTGGACACAGCAGGCATCTGTTCCAGGAAACAGCACTCTTTTGCATGTTTCTGGCACAAAACATGAATGATGACAAAAGTAAGAAAGCAAACAAAAAAAATCAGCTTTTTAGCCAAGCACTCAAGCAAATAACTTGGCATAATCATTCAAATTTGCCTCATGCATGTGTAAATGCACTTGTAAGGTCAGAGTTAGGTGATTCCCATCTCACCACTGTTTCCCTCCAAATAATTAATTGAGTTTATTCAATGGATTTTCTAAGAAAGACTTAGAGATATAAACTCTCTGAGGTAAGGAACACAGCTAAGTTTGCAAAGCAGTATGTAAATCCACAATGCTATAATAAGCTTCTATTAATACAAGCAAATCCTTTATCCTTCTGCCTTCAGATGTCACAAGGCATGAACTAAAGAAATAACACCAGACAAGGCGAGTCCCCTCTCTGGAATTTTATTGATTTGTACCAAACACTACTGACTGATAACTTCAGCCCCTTACACCAGTCATTAGCCATCAGCCTCATTCCAGTGTGCAACTCTTCTCTGGCACCAGGGCTGTGGTTCTGCCTCCCCAAGATGTTGTTCTTCTCTCTGCTTATTCTCCTGTGGCCTGAAATGAGAAGGGTTGGGATCTTAAATCATCATCTTGCTGTTTTTCTTTCTGACATCAAATCTTATTCTATCACTGTCATCATGTCATTTAAAGTGACTACAAAAATTGGCTTAACCAGGCATTAGTAAATGCGAGAATATAGAGGGAAAGAGGCTAGGACCAGCCAAACAAGATGAGAGTTACCCTCTGTGTCTGTCTCCAAGGGCAGGAGAATCCACTGTGGACTGCATGTAAATCAAACTTTTGCTAGTATTACAACTGTATTTTAATCTTCTTATTTCTCCCTTAAAAACATCAGAACACCCTTTGCCCCCTCCTCCCATACTGACCCTTAGGAACTTCACTTATAAAGTGAAATCGAAGATTCCTAGGTCTTTAGTCACCAAAGCTTGCTTCAGGTCTGCCTGACTACAGGAGGGTACCTGTAGCAGGATTCACAGCTTTTGAGGACAGCAACGGTTACTAGCGTGGCTCTGGGCACTCAGGGGTAAATTTTCCTCATTTCCTCCTGCTGGAATTGATATAATTTCCACAAAGACTAAAATATTCAATGAGCCAGATCAGTTGTCATCTGGTGAGGGCACTCAGCTCAGAGTAGAATCCCTTATGTTCCATGCTTTGTTCCAGTAAACATTAAACTGTTTTATAGATATTGGAAACCATTAGCAGGAGAGATGGCATTCCTCCTTCCTAGGATACTGCCTGATTCATGGTGCTTGCAAGGGAAGCCTTCAGGGACATGAGGGTGCAAATGACCTCTCTGGAAAGATGAGGTTTTACTGGGTTCTCCAAATGTTCTGAGCACCATAGTTCAGTTATATGGGCTACGAGGCAACAGTAATCCACAACCACCTGTGAGATACAACTAAAAGCAGCATTTGCTGCATTTGCCTTGCTTTTGCCAGGGCATACACAGAATAGAAATAAAATTAAACCATTTGAGTAGAGCAATCCTTTTCTTCCAAGCTATAAGCAACGGGTTTCAGTTAACAGTAGTAGCACAAAACATTGTCATTCTGGACTGGATCAAACCAGTTTTAACTTTCTCCCCACTCTAAAGGAATAGAGTAACTAACCACTTAGGAGATCGAAGATGTCCTGCAGAGACAGCATCCTTATCAGCTTTTGCAAAGATGTAATGTATAAAATGGTGTACGATGTACTTGAGTGAACCAAGCTCAACAAAATAGAAGGAAACATTTGGGTGGTTTGGGGTTGGTTTTTTGGGTTTGTTTTGTTTTGTTTTGTTTTGTTCTTGTGAAAATGAAGATATTTTCACAGAAACACATTCATTACAAGTAATTTTGAGGGAGAGAGGAAACCTGGGCAGGGCAGGTAGGGAGGTTCCATCTACCTCATTTTGTTTAGACAGTATTTAAATAGATCAGTTTGGTGTCATTATATTATTGGGCTACATTCTACCTGCTGTTGCATTTTAAAATTGGACATTTCCATTTTATGAAATATTTTGACATTACAAAAAAGAAGAAAAAATAATGAAGCAACTTGAGATGATCAGAAGTCAAGTATTTTCAAATTCTTTTATTCTTTAATTTGCATTCCACTACTTTACTCTCCAACTTGAAACAGAAGACATTTTGAACTGTCTCCCAAGGGATAGGATTCCTATAATCCATAATGCTCTGATAGAAATGTGGTAGTAATGCTCTTCATCTCGTGGATTATGGCATGCTCTAACTGCCGGAGCAACAGAGAACACAGATTGATGGCCCAGAGCGATGCTTTCAGACAGGGCAGAGCTCTATGCAAGTGCAGTTCCATGCCCTCTGGCAAGAAAGATGTGCCTCTGGGTGCCTGGAAATCATTTCTATGAATTCCCATACTGGTTGCTGGCCCCATGGCAAAATGCAGCCACGTGCTGTGGAAGTTCCCCATGGCTTAGAGAAGAAATATCTGCAAGCAGATCTCAGCACTGCTGACCCTCCTATGCAAGTGAAGACCCACATCATTCATTTGAAAGCGGAAACTTCACTGTAAGTTGTATTTTCAAAAGGAACCATATAATAGGATGATCTTATGTTTGATATTTCATCATCCCCCAGTAAATGCCAAAATCCAAGAAGATTTCAATAAATTCATAGAATCACCAGGCTGGAAAAGACCCACCAGATCATTGAGTCCAACCACTCCTATCAAATACTAAACCATCGCCTCAGCACCCTGTCCACCCATCTCTTTACACCTCCAGAGAAGGTGACTCAACCACCACCCTGCGCAGTCTGTTCCAATGCCCAATGACCCTTTCTGTGAATTTTTTTTCCTAATGTTCAGTCTAAACCTTCCTTGGTTTGAGGTCATTCCCTCTTGTCCTGTTCCCTGTCACTTGGGAGAAGAGGTCATTACCCTCCTCTCCACAACCTCCTTTCAGGTAGCTTCAACAGCAGCCTCAGCTCCAGACCCTTCTACCAAGCCATGCTGTGTTCTCATACTTTCTGCCTCGCCCAAAACTAGTACCCTGTGTTATGTCATCACTGAACACAGCCTACATGCTTTCTAATGGCTTTGCTCTTTAAACCACATTATCTGCTTGCCCAATCCTTGGCTTCCAGCAAGAATTTCCTCCTGGAGGTCAGCCTGGGATCTTCTGGGATCTGGTTTCAGTCACAAGGAGATCCCTGATCCTATTTTGTGGGGGAAAAAGAAAGAAATCCACTACTACATTGATAGCTACTCTCTCTGTGGCAGGAGCGTCCCCAATTTGACATGATTCTCAGCTAAGGTACAGGCAACCTCCCCACCCAAAATCAGCAAGCAGCAGAGTGTCAGTGCAGATATAGTAAATCCAACTCCTGGGCCATCTGATCCCCAGAGGGGATACACAGTTTACAGAGAGGTTCTGGAGCCTCTGTCTCCTCTCAGCCAGCTGCACCCAGTGCCACTCCTGCCCAGTCACTCCTTGACTTCAAAGCAGTTGTCGTTTTCATCATAGAATCATAGAACAACCAGGTTGGAAGGGACCCATCGGATCATCAAGTCCAACCATTCCTGTCAAACACTAAGCCATGTCCCTCAGTACCTTAATACAAAATCCACCACAACTGATTTTGTGTGAGGACTGGAGGCATAGCAAGAGGGTGAGTTGTTCTGCTTTACTTTTTTTTCTTAAAATCAGACTCGGTCTCTAGTATGATCTGCAAATGACAATGATAGTGATTAAGTACATAAGAAGTATTAATATATACCATTTCCTATGATGAGACATGAACTGAAAATGCAGCCACACTTGCCTCAAACTTATACTTTCAGATTCTGTCTTGAAAGCTACTCTGATACTGGTTGTGAAAACACATTAACAACTGCTTAAGTTGATGCCCGAAAGGTAGAGGTATAATCTGAGAAAGATGACAGCATGCAGCTGAGAGATCAGGCAGATCAAGAAAAGGTCTAAACAGGAATTGAGAGAGAAGGGGAGAATAAAAAATAAAATAATAACAATAAAAAAAAAAAAAAAGAAAAAAAAAACCAGAAAAAAACCTAGACAAAGAAGGGGAAAAGGGAATGGCTAGGAAAGAAAATCTTGTCATTTTAAGCAGCCAGCAAACACAGCAAGGGGAAACCAAACAATCAAATGTGAAAGTGGATTTGTGGAGAGTTCAAAGTTTTAAAATATCCACCAAGAAGAAAATCATTCTTAATTTTATCAGGCAATAGAGGGATTGCCTTCCACCTAAACTGTAAAAATGGCATGCGAAGGGTTTCCAATATAATCTAAACATGAATTTTATGTCCTTATTTACATTTTCATTATTTATGGAGGTTTTTCCTGATAATCCCTCCTGCTAGGAAGGAGATGACCACAGCACCACATCTGTTTACCTTTGTTTACTGCTGGGAACACAGCCATGGATTTGTTCTGCTTCAGCAAGAAGCAGACTGATTTGATTATTGCTTTCTAGCATACAAAAAGGTTGTTGCTAAGAGTCGCACTTAGGAAAGATGGTTTTAGCAAGTTATGGCAAAGGTAGAGATTAGGAAGTTAAAGGCCAAGATGACTCTTTCACCTTCTGGTCCCTAAGATGCAACTGCTGAGCCAAAGTGAGACCAGGGCTGACCCACTTACTCTGAACTTGACTCCGGGTCCCACCACTATAAAAACTTTGCCCTGATTTCAGCAGAGATGTTACTGGCACACATCACTCACCTCTCTCTTGTGGTATCATGCAGCCCATAGATATGGTCCAGAGGTACAAAGGCTATGGCAAGATTCTCCAGTGCAAAGAGTCCCCTTCAGAGCTGTCATGGGCAAGTATAGGCAACCTCTGATGGGAGGCCATTTAGTTTGTCCTTGTCCTTAAATAGACTTCTCTAAATGATTCAGTCAGTCACATGCCATCCTTATTCATTCAGGTCTGTTTCTGTCATTCCAATTTGTGTAGGGAGGTTTCTGCTCCTGAAGGAAGCCCAGCAGCATACCTAGGAGTGACCTCAAACTGGAACTCAGAAATTCTGCATTTCTTTAGCTTTAAGAAAAGCATATGGTCTTTCAAAAGTGTCTGAGAAGTGATACAGCCTTTCCAGTCAAGGTTTCTTTGAATAATCAGGAGAGAAAAAAAGAAATTTTAAGTACTCCCGGTAGAGCTCTCATCAGTTAAACTCTTACATTGGCAGGACAAGCAGTAGAGCAAAATCTGCTAGAGAGTTTCTGGCAAACTGACTTTTCGTAAAAGCTCCTGATTACTTTGAGAAGCAGAGGCAGTGATCCTCATCCCACGGCTGGGGTTGACTGACTCTATTCTACTCCCCCTCCTCTCTGTCCTATCCACCTTCCATCCAGTCATGTTGTTTACTGCAGACCCCTGAGAAGGTCACAATTGTAGTCACAATTTACCTGAGGATGAAATGCTGCACTAGGAAAGGGCAGGTAGCACAAGACCAGAGTAATTCAGAAACTTCGTCAAAGCGTGGTTAAGCTGTAATGTCAATTTTTCTGATTATTAGGTGGCTGTGGTTAATTTGCTTTATTTTGCTTATCTTTGCACAATTCAAGACTAATTTTAAGTAGATCACAGTAACAAGTGTTTTTTCTATAAAGAATGGGATATTTACAACTCTAATCTAATAATGCATTAAAGAGAGAGGTCGTGAAGAGTGGATACACAGAAGGTTGTGTGGAGAAGTTCAGGCACAGAGTGATAATGAAAGGGGCACAGGTTGGCCCTGGAAACCCAAGAGTTATAAACCACTCACCAATAGCCAGTTAAAGGAATGCAGACCTGGACCTGGAGAAAACTGATTCTAGAGGTAAAAAAGGGAGGAAGGGAGAAAGGAAGGGAGGGAGGGAGGGAGGGAGGGAGGAAAAAGAAGGAATGATCAAGAAGAAATAGTCGGTACCATGTTCCTCCCAGTGAGGAATTCCAGATGCCAATGAGTGGCCCTGAGAGTCCCTCCACCATGGCCAAACTGAAGCTACTGACCTTGGGCTCTGAGGACAGTGGAAGAGTTAGCATAACACCAAGAAAAAAGTGCAGCAGCTAAGAAAGTATGTAAATAAAAACTTTAACTGTATCATTGTTATTACTGAGAATTTCTCAGTGTAGAAGCATTCCTCCTTTTTCTATAACGAGATCAGCACTAATATAATTCTTGCATTAGACTGTTCAGATTTTAATTATACTAATAATAAACTCCTGGCTTTATCTACAAGGTATGTTTATTTTTCATCCACAAAAATTATTTGAGTGTAACAAGAAGGAGAGAGAATCACAACCTAGACTTGATCCTTACAGTGAGGGAACGTGGCCAAGAAAGGCAGCCTCTCCAAATCAATACACTTGAAACATCCTGCACAGCACTTCACTGGCATCTTGAGCTTTAGAATGCTATGGTGCAAGGGGGGGAGGAGAATTTACAGAAAGAAGTCTTGGGTTCAGAGTAACAGCTGCAATGATTACACTACAAACATACCTGTAGATATGCCTTAGTGCCACATAACTATAGCAGGGCAAAAAATTGTTCCATTTCTCTTATAGTTTACATCATCAAAACTTGGCCTGTAAGATAAAAAAATAGAAATTTTTGTGGACAAAATATAAATGGCTTCAGACCCTTGAAAAATTCTCAAATTTGGGGAAATCACACCCAAATTCACAAAGCAGCTTTGGTTGAACTCAGCCCAAAAGTTGAAAAGAAATGATCACTGAAAAACATTCAGATTTTGGGCAAAGTCAACTATAAGACAACTGGAGAGATACTAGGCAAGAATTTAAATGTTTATAGGGTTTTGTCTGGAGATTTGGGATTGAAGAGGGGAGGGGTGTTACTGGAGGTTTTGGGGGTGTTATTTTTTTAGACAAAGACTTTTTCTGTAAACTAGATGATGAAGAGCTCATGGGTTCCTCTAGGATGCTTACTATTGTAGACCCTTACAAGTTTTCTGAATACTAAATAGCTGCATGAACTCAAGGGGAGAATGGATATAAAACTTCATTATTAAAGACATAGAATTAAATATATGGTAGTAATAAATACATTATTAAAGATACAGAAAACACATTTGGCCCTACATCAAAAAATGACTGGAGAGCATTTGGGGAAAATACCACGTATACTTGTCCTTCACGGTTGCCTAGTCATCCACCTAAGGCCATTGCCGGAGGTTGTCACAGGAGTTGGGGTCCCTTGCCCCTTCAGCCTGATGCAGGACATTCACTCTTGTATTGTATGCAGTGCCCCAAGCCGACTGGAAAGCACCGAGATGAGGTATGAGAAATAAAACCACACAATGAAACTGTAGTAAACTGGGGCTACAGACATCCCCTCCAAAGCCTACCCAAGGACCCAGGTTATCTTCAATCAAAAGGGATTTCAGGAAAGGAGATTCCTCAGAAACACGCTGCCTCTGGAGGCAACAAAATTCTTGATGAGTGAGCCAAGCATCACTCTCAGAGCAATTCCACTGTAGTTTGTTTGCTCAAAGGTATTTACCGCCAGACCCACATCTTTGCACACCAGTTGCTGCTGCTCCTTCGGGCAGATAGTCACTTGTCTGCTCTCCAAATACTATTTATTATTGACACATTCTCAAGTTGATTCAATTAAGAAGTCAGAGAAGCAGCCACATTGCTCACAAGGCAGTAAAGAATTTCTTTTACACTATAGTTTGCCATGTGTTCTCTCTTGTATGTAAAGGGAATAATAGGATGCAGTAAACTGCACTAGGCAATAAACATCTGTTACAATTATTTAAATTCCTCAGACTGGCTTCAGTGTTTAATTGCCTACAAAGAAAGCCATTTAATGCCCTTATATATTTTTACCCTGCCAGAAACACTGTGCTTTAAACATAAGATAAAACATTTTAAAAGAGACACATTTCTTACAATCTTACATTATAATTGCCTTGCTGTAAAATACAGCCTGGTTTCAGGTTTCCTGTATTCAACATCACTCCCTTCTGCAGAAGCATATGACTTCACGGCCTTGAAAAGTACTGTAGCTGTGTGGTGGAGGTTGGTCAGCATTGCTTTCTCATCACCCATTATTCCCTGAAAGAGAGAGAAAGAGAAATCATACATCATTGTAACAAACCACAGCTGGACAAAGGCAATGCCTATAGAGAAAACTATGCAAAATAAACCAAAATCCCAATTCAAGTGGGATTAAATGGGAAAATCCATGAGCATTTGAGGTCAAACCAAAAAAAAAAAAAAAAAAAAAATCAATACCATCACTCGATGCTGACTAGATAGGTTTCATGCTCAGCAAATACTCAGTGAAATCCCGGGATATCACTAAGGTTTGAAAGCTGAGAGAGAAGGGCTTTCAACCAAGGCATCAGCTATAGAACTGCCAGCTGTCATTTGTGCTTCGGCCTGTTCAAGGAATTGTGCAGGTCCAAAGGCAGAAAAGGGAAGCCTCAAGAACCAGGTC
This sequence comes from Coccyzus lansbergi, assembly GCA_033558105.1. NCBI lineage: Eukaryota > Metazoa > Chordata > Aves > Cuculiformes > Coccyzidae > Coccyzus > Coccyzus lansbergi. The sequence continues at coordinate 2,118,575 of JAUMJK010000305.1, read as the reverse complement.
ACTGGTGTTGGATAAACGCGTGGCAGACCCATGACACTGGTGCACCTGAGCTATTCCAGTGAGAACAGAAGTGACAAGGGAAATAGGAGTAGAGAAGGAACGAGTGCAGGAAGAATATGGCATCGTTTTTACTGAGCTGCAGTTCTTTTAAAGTAAGATGTCTTCTTTTAGTGCGATGTAGAGCTTATGCTATAGAAGTTATTACCGTGCCATTGCATACACAACTACATCTGAAGAGATAGCTATTAAAGCAGAAAATCAGTGACTAAGAAATATCAGAGCTAAAACCACCCACACAGCTTCCTTACTTCAGCTTCAAGTTAAAATACAGCTTTTGATTACATGATTGTAGACTATATTTTTATACAAATCCCCTGTATTCCTCAGTGAGTAGCTAAATATTTCCTTTTATTTTTATAATGCTACTGTACTATGCATCCCTTATCTTTATTTACTTCACATCATCCAAATCCTGCCTCAATCAAAACTAGTGTTTTCCTCACAGCTATTCCGACCACGGCACTGCATACTCTAGAAATACCTAGTATTCCTTACAGTTTGGTTTGGATACCTAAGAATTACTTTCCTAATTTTACCTACTGAAGACCAAAAGATGGAGAAACTTTAGTATAGGCCTATCAAAAGCATCTGCAAATTTTATATAACGAGGCTGAAACCCTCATACAGGCAAAGTTCCTACTGCCTCTGCAGTTAAGTTTACTTTAAAAAAAAAGAAAGAAGTCCCATTTACCTTACCTTGGACATGCAGAAAACAAGAAGCACGAGTTTTGTAGTCAAATTCTTGGTTTGATGGATAGAAAGCAAGTTTGTGGCTGAGCAAGATACAGACCCTAGTTCACCACAAAGGTGTTGAGCCTCCTTTCTGAGATCACTTTATGACTTTCTACAGTATCTTGCTTCATTCATTATGCATTTCCAGACTCCTCAAGCAATCAAAGTCAGAGTCCTCCAGACAACAAATACCTTCACTCCTGCTCTGTTTCATTAGTTTCTTCTGCTGTTCTCTTGGGCACCTACTGAGGCAGCCATCTGCAGAAAAAAATAACAGAACATGATATATTAGTGCACATTACTGTGCATACAAAGGCCCAAGGTACAGCTGTATTATATTTCTCTGTCCTAATACTAGGGAGTTAATATTTAAGCCCAAAATATTTTTCTCACCCTAGTTTGCACACAGGTAGGAGGAAATCCTCAGGCTTTTAAAAAGATGGAAAACTAAGAGTCAGGCTATACAGAAACACTGGCATGACACCCTGTACTGTGTGACACTGCTTCACACAGAAAGGATTTTGTACCGGGGCTGATGGGATACCTCCACCATGTGACAGTGTGTTACATGGTGTATAACTAAAAGGAAATCAACCATACACAGATGCTGACAGTGGGTTTGAGAGTGCATTTACTGCTAAATACAAGTCCAAGCAATAAATGCCTCCTGTGCTCAGGAAAGAAGGTACATCCTTGTATACACCTGTAAATATACTAACATATATGAAATGATAATTTTCAAATGTGTTAAAAACTTGTAATTTTGGGCAGCACAGCTGCAACTTTAATTACTAGATGATCAGTCACATTGTCCTTGTGCTGCTATGACTTCCTCCTCAGATTCGATACTATCATGACTTTCTGCCAGGAGAGGTTTAAGCTGAACATTAGGAAAAAAAATTCATGGAAAGGGTCATTGGGCACTGGAACAGGCTGCCCAGGGAGGTGGTTGAGTCACCTTCCCTGGAGGTGTTTAAGGGACGGGTGGTCGAGGTGCTGAGGGGCATGGTTTAGTGTTTGATGGGAATGGTTGGACTCGATGATCTGGTTGGTCTCTTCCAATCTGGTGGTTCTATGATTCACACACATGGTTCCAATCTCTGTAAAAGATCTCTTCTTCAGCCACTGGCCTATTGGCTTGCTTTCTCTGTCATGAACACTTCAAGGGAGAGGGGAGCTATCTGGAATGTGCAGAAGGGAAATCTGGTGTAAAACATTCTCCTGCTTTACTTAACTTTTCTCAAAAAAATTAACCATAATTAAACTAACCAGAAAACAAACAAAACACCAGAACAAGTCCGGGTTTTTTTTTGTTTTTTTTTTAAAGAGCAACTAAATGCCCAAGCCACTCTGTGAGCAGCAGAACCAATGAAATTTTATTTCCTGTGGGTTATGGTGTGTATTATAAACTTTCTTCTGCTCCTAAATGCAGTAACTCCTACTGCCTTCTCTCATCTGCTTTTGATAATAACAAGAAAGGGAAACATCTGTGATGGCCAATTTGAAAGCACTTTCATACAGATTGACCAGACAACCTGCACGCTGAGGCACTGCCAGTTCCTTAAAAGAGATTCAGGAAAATCTGATACTTTCTTATCTTTTGGTCAGTGGCTCCACTTATGCCATTGACAGGGAGTTTGCTTTTTGAGGACTTCTATGTTCCTTTAAATTAAATTGAAAACAGTCAACAGAAAGGACGGTCGGTCAGGGACACGTATTACACAAGCCTTGGGACAACCAGCCAGACAAGTTCCCAGAACCATTCCTTTGGTTCAACACTTTGTGGGTATCCACCTGGCTTGGCTGGGGAGAGGCTGATAGTGCAATTATTAATTTCATATAAAATTAATCAATCTAGGTTAATTCCTTTGTCTTCTCTCCTAAGCTTAGCTCAGCACAACATGCTTGAAATAAAAACCCATGATGCTGTGTTTGTGCTGCAATCAGAACTCTTATTTAAGGCAATAACTCTTTCTAAATGAGGTAGTCCTCAAACATTTTGGATGGACTTGGCATGGGCCCTTTTACGGCGCCACATTTAAACATGTGCAACAGACATAGCATCACTCTTTAATCCAACAGCCTAGGCATCTTTCCTAGGCATCAGGGTTTGCATCTTTGCTTAATGGATCTCATGCTTTTTATCCCATCCCTAAGAAATCTTGGGCTTTCAAGGGGAAGAGACTAAGACAGTCTTCCTGCCTGCTGCAGGACCTTGGCAGTCATGCAAGAACCATAATCAGAACTTGTCTGCTGGTTCAATCAATAGCCCAAAAGCACACATTAGAGAAAGATTCAAATCACAGGGAAAATGACATGTCAACCAAAGTAAACTCTATAAAAGCTACTGCTTTCAAAAAACACAAAGGAACTACTGCTGTGTTCCCCATCTGGTAGAAATGATGAATCAATAGATATTCAATTTGCCCTGAAAAAGGAAAGAGAAATGTTTCCAGTATGAACATGTCGATTATTTCATCAGCTATTCTGTTTGCACATTTCAGACGGAAACTTGGCCAGAACAGCCTGGGAGCTCTGAGTACTGTCAGTTTTGCTGGAGTGCATTTAGGCACAAAAAAAAAAAAATCAGGAAAAAAAAAAACCCAACAAAATGAAAATAAACCACTGACAAAGCAGGATTCTAGTCAGCTAATTAAATCAAGTTGCCATGTTTAGAATAGCTGCAGCCCCAAAAATGAGCAAAACCTCGTTCAGACACAGAGAGGCTTTAGACCAAATGTTGTTTTTCTTTCCCATCTGTTAAAAATAAAACCTGCAGACTGGCATGTCAGTTTATCAAAGTCCACCCCACTGGAATATTAATCAGTGCATTGTATTTGATATTTATCTGCCTATAAACATTGCTTAACATTTTGCCTACCTTCGTGCTTTTTCTGCTGTTGGAAGAACTCTGCAGTCTCATCACCTTCTTGCAAAAATTATCTTCACTACTAATAAACAAACACAGAGCTTTATAGCTTTTAAGCAGTATTGTCTCTGGTTTTAGATGGAATACAGTTGAGGTTTCATCAGTGGGGTTAAATTGATGATGAAGAGAGGGGAAGAAGAATAAAAACAAAGGAAATCAAGAAATACCATATTATGGAAAAAGCAAAACAGGTTTGTTTAGATACTCACGGGGAGAAAAGAGGAGAAAAGCCAGAGCAGAGTGCACCCCACTGGAAGACAAAAGAAATGGGAATTAAGGAAGGATGTATTGAAGAGAAATATGGAGCACTTAAGGAAAAGGACTTGATTATTCACAAGGCAGATGCATAAGAAAGATGAGGAGAAAAGCAAGGGACAGGACAGTGTCAGCATGCAGAGGTGGAAGTCAACTAAACTTTTGGTAGAAGCAGGGGTCTTCGATGGTGCCAGAGGTGACCAAAACATTGACCAAATACCAGTGTTGGGCAATAAAAAACAGCTAAGCAAGAAACACAGAGGCTGGATCAATCTAAGCTGGAAAAGGTGGGGGTATGAGCAGCACAAGGGACAGAGAGAGACAGTGGAAATTTGGAAGGAAGGCTCAGGATCTCTGTAAGGATAAGTTGTATGTATAAAATGAGGAAACATTCGTGTTCAGCATGTCTGAAACTTGAACAACAGGGAGAGCAATAGATCTATCAGTGGCCCCAGGGAGAGACTTCAGAGAAATGTGGAGACACCACATTATCCCATGTTCAGCCTGCTCCATGAAGTCCTACTGGAGAAGAAATTGTGTGAAGAGGACAGAGAAGAGAAGGACCCAGGACAGAGATGTCAGTACCTCAGCAGTACAGCCACAGTGGGAGGATTTGTGCAGAGCGTCTACTGGATTAACACTAATCCACAGGAGGCTACTTTGCTTCAGAACACAGCATCTCCATCTGAGGCGCCTGGCTTAATTATCAGTTTTCCCACTACACAATCACCTCCTCTAATGTCCTTTTAATTATTGTGCTAATGGTTGTATCAAGAGAGCAAACTACAGCTACAATAAGGACAAAGTAGCCTGTTAGCCTGCTTTGCACACATCCAAAATCCATACGCTAGGAATGTCGTATTTAACTATTGTACCATTCCGGGTCATATGCCACACACAGAAAATTCAGGAGGTAAAAGCAAACTAATAACCTTCATTAAATTTTAATGAGAGTCAGACATCTCACCTGAGCTCTTATTTCCTCAGTCAGGTATGACCTGTCAAATACTCATAGCAGGCTTGAAGCCTGTATTACACCTGTAAATATTCAATCAGAAGTATAAGATTCCCCACAGTTCCTCATCAGGTTCCTGACATATTCATCATGTAAATTAGTTTAAAGAGGCAGCTGGTCAGAATTTTGATTAGAAGGAAGAAAGCAGCATATCATCAATGGGAAAAAAAGACTGGCAGCAATGCAGCAGGAAAGAAAGATGAAAGTCACAGGGTCAAACTCTCAGGAATGTCTATGGTTCCTCAGTTACTGGCAAATTCAGGAGGCCAAGTTTCACTGTAACTCTGTGGAAGTTTGTCTATCTATACCACAGTCTTCCTCAGTGACATCAGTTACCCTGTCTAGAGCAATGGTGCCCATCTACTGAAATCCACAATGCCTGGTGAAGGGCCACTTTTACCGAGAACTCATCAGTGAGGATGTGTGCTGTGGGCAGGTGCATGAGCTTCCAAAGGTGGCTTCTGAGAAGGGCTGTGAAATGTCCCTAAGGAAAACCAGTAGGTTCAAACAGAAGCCTACACCTCCTTTGCAAAATGTGTGGGCTCTGCAAACTGGAGAAAGTGGTGGAGCACCAGTGTAGGATCCAGCCTGGTGCTTTTGACCTTGCCCAGTTAGGACTGAAGTCCACCAGCATTACTAGGGGGGCAGAAGACCATCATCTGAAGGATGCCTGCCCAACACAGGGCAGGAAGGGAGGGCAGGAGGGCTAGTCTCCACAAACACAAAACTACACAGATAACTAGGACTATGCTAGGGCCTCACTGCCCAGGGATGATCATCCTCCTTCTGGACCTCCCCCAGGAAGGAGATGGGATACTACTACTGTTGGCACAGTGTGATGCTGTGCAGGAAAAACTGGACCCACCATACTGCCCAAGGAAGAAATTCCAATTTTGGCCAATAGGTACTCCCTGGTGGAGTTAGGTTGGGGTTTACACACTTAAGTGTTGAACTAGACCCACATACAGCCAGACTGGTTTCCCAGGACCAGGAAGTCCCTGGTGCTGGTGGAGTTCAACAACAATTCTGCTCGGCTCCTTATCTGCCTGGAGTCATGCAGACACACAAGGTATATGTCAAGATTGAGTGACTCTACAGATCCACTTCAGTCTCTGAACAGTTCCCCCTGCCCCATGGTGTAATCCTAAGAGTCTTCCCATCTTCCAGGCCTGAAGTGTCTCAGAGTCTCTGTAGGACAGAAAGGGGAACCTCACTGTGGATTTTCAAATGCTGTCAAGACGGTTGAGATCCTCAACCACCATTTTTGCCTGCGTGGGTGTGAAGGCTCATCAGTTTTCATAATATTTAAAAGAACCTAGGATTTTTCAAGTGATATGGGGCCAGGAAAAGGGTAAACCTCACCTGATTTTCTCACAAATTATTTTTTTATGTCAGGGTTTACATACACTGAGTGGGCACCACTGAACATGAGGGGGAAAAAGCTGTATTTTATATAGCAGCTTTCCTGTTCCTGTAAATACCAAGAAGAATGCATTTAAGAAGCCCACTTCAAACAAGCTTAAAACTTTCAAGATTTTTATGACAAGAAAGTCATCATGAAAGACTTGTCTGTCAATGAGACAAAGCACTAAAAGTCTCTCCCTCTTTCCTGTAGTTTCACCTTCCCCAGAAGGAGGGACAAAAAGTGAAGGGTTTTCATAGACAGCTGGAAAGAAATTTTATGAATCAGTGGGTCAGAGAAAAGGTGACATTTTCCCAGCCTAGCCTACTCCTGTGGCAGAAGCAGAACACCAGCAGTTTTAACATGAAGCACTAGATGGGAGTAAAACATCAAGCAAAGTCTGCTTGAGAAGCAGAAGGTAGGTTTTTCCACACTGCAAGTAAGCAGAAGATGATTCTGTGAAGATGTGTTTTATTCTCCGTACAATTCCAGAGCGGTCCAAGCTAACTTAGAATAAATGTGTCTGAAAGCGGTGTAATAAAGCTCAGTGCATAGACCAATAAGCAGAATTTCTTTGACATAATGCAAAGAGTTACCCATCCGTTCAACATACAGTTGCCATAATCAGAGAGATATAGAGGGACTACTTCATAGATTAAATATTTTCCTTCCTTAGGTAACTGTCTAGGTGATGGTGTGTGGTGCTGGCTCCCACGTTCAAGTGGTTCCTATCATTTAACTGACAGTGGAAATTGCTGACTGGAAGTCACATACTTGGGCCAGGAAGATATAAAACCAGCAATATGGGACTGTTAGAGGTTTTGCTTAAAAGGAGAAACAGTATTTACAAAGCAGGGAGACATTTACACGCTTGCAGCATATTAGCAACACAGCCTTCTCCTCCTCTTCCTCTAAACCAATTACCAGGAGGGAGCAGTGCTTTCTCTGCCTTTCAGAAATGATTAAACAAATTATCTTTTTTAATGAACCCTCTCAATTCCCATTTGCACAGAAGAGGATGAGCTCATCCCCCAGACACGTAAATAGTGTTTGCAACACTCCGCTTCTCTTTCTCCATTCCTGTCTGCCAGCATTCTGGAGGAAGCTGTGTTTCCCCGGCCATTCTGAGGATATGACAGCATGTCACATACCATAGGCATCACTACATTCCAAATCATGCACCTGGCCTGAACACAGCAAGTGCTGGCAGGGGGATATTATTTCTGCTTTGATTCGCTACCCCCTGCCCCTCCAACTGGAAAAAAACACAATAAATTTAGGGTTGATGATGTGACTTTAGAATTGATGAGAAATACCCAGGGCAGATGTTTGACAAATCCCTCAATTCACTGTAGCTTGGTACCTCTCTGCACATAGGTGCTGTTATCCAAGCACTGCAGTCAATCAGAAACAAGTTCCCACAACTTGTCCAAGTCCTGAGCAGTTCATGACCCAGAGGGATAAGGCAAAAAATCCTGTAGGTATTTCATCTTTCTCACAATTTTTCCATACCAGTCCAGCACAGATAATCTTTTCCCTGGGATGCAAGATTAAGTAGGACTTCCTATTAACTCTCCAGACGCACCCTCTGATGCAAGGCTGCCAGGTACCACCAGCAAAACCTGCAACACTGTTCCACCACTTGAGACACAGCCAGCCCCACTGTCACTTCCAGAGAAGAAACACAGCAGTGTGGTTAATGATTTCATTCATGACTGACATGAGCTGTGATGTGTATAAACCATCTCAGAGGAAAAGGAGAACCATCTCTCTATCCCTTCACTTGCATTTCAGATCCTCGTGGGCAAAACATCACAAGGCTGATGATGGGAGGCATCTACAAAGAGTCAACAGAAAAGTAGGTTGGAGTGCAGTGCTGTGACCCCACTACACACCAAGACCCACACAGACCCAGACTAGGACCCCATGGAGCCCACCATCGGCCCTGCCTTAGGAAAGCCTCAGTTTCAAGGGCAGTAAGGTATGATGCCCATTCGTAGCTAAAACTTCTAAAACTTTTCTAAGTCAGGAAAAATTTTAGCAGAACTAAGTCAAGGCAAAACACTGGTGCCCTCACAGCCAGTTTGGAGCCATTGTGTGAAGGCAAGGTGGAATGGGGAAGCTCTCCAGTTGGCATTATGAAACACATGTCAAATTGCACCTCAAGACAGGGCACAGCACAGCACTGGCTCCACACACTCATCTCCAGATTCCTGGAGCCACATGGTTGCCAAGGTCAGGGTAATGCTTGCTGTTTGGAGTAGCGATGTCATGAAGGATAGTTGCTTCTTCCCTACCTGGTGCCTTCACTGCTCCTTGTTCTTTTCTGCCCCATTCCTATCTCTTCTTCTCTTTGCTGACATAATCTTCAGTGTTCATAGCATCAGCCTGGGGTTGGCCTGGCAATTCTGTCATCCCTGAAGAAGGCACCACACCACATTGTAGCACAGAAGCCCAGCAAATTACTAGATCCACACTTGCTCACAGCTCAGTGCCTGCAGCACCAACAGTACTTTTTCTCCCTTCTCTCTTTGCTGAAATAAAAGCAGATAAAAGATGCTTCAAGAGAAAGCCAGGAGCTGCTTAATCAACAATTCCTGTAGTATTCAACAACAGAGAACATATTCCAACAACAGCTGAAGGACAATTTTACTGCTAACATTTTCCTACTCTCTTAAGCAAGCAATAGGAGCATCAAGCAATCTGTCACTGAGAAATAATATTGGACTAAGGGTTGTGCTGGGGTGATGCAAAAGCAATAACTTGCAGGAGAGAGAATTAAAAATACCATAATTAAATAAATATTCAGCATCAAAATTATATATGTCAATCAAGGCCAGTATGTTTTTATTAAATTAGGATCAGCTTTTCCCAAAGAGATGGTCCACTAGGTAGTTTATTCTGTTTGTTTGCTCAAAGTTCAATTGTGTTCTGCCAATATTAAATATTTATTTAATTTCTCTGTGCGTAAATCATGTGACATACTAGCACAAATCAGTGACACTAAAAGCTATATCCATTAATTGATGCTTTGTGGGGAGAGGAAGAATGCTGCCATGCATCTTACATTATCATATAACATTGGAAATAGAGAGGAAATGGCCTTTCAGTTCTCCAAAGCATGCAGTTTGACAGTTCTCAGCAGTCCCATCTTGTGCAGAGATTAGAATCAGGCAAATAAATTAAAGCAGTGTAATCAATGAATGCATTCCTTCTTCCTGTTTGTGAAGAAGGGAGGGGGGCTGGGGTAACACCAGGCGGTCAGGTTAATGAATGCGTTCACAGACCAGAATGACTAAATGAGTATTTGTGCACATGCACATACCGAGCCATTGATTACACATAAACCTATTTGCAAAGAAAACTCCTCTGAGTAGTTTGTAGCTCTGATTAGATGCTGGACCTGTGGGGATTGCAATTAAAAATATCTGTACCAGCTTAACTTACCAAGTTTATTGATTTAACTGCACCAGCATAACAATCTCTCTGCTGCAGGATATTGAATGTGCATTACAGGTTAGAGCTGCATTAGGTCAGCTGAACACAGACATCATTGTCCTGCCTGCAATCTGCCTGGATGACCCATCTTCATGGATCACTTGAGACTCTAGCGAAAATCACAAGATTGGTTTCAGGTGCAAGATCAAACATTGCAATCGAAAATCATAAAAAAGCACAGGGAAAAAGGTTAATGGGAGTCCAACCCAGGCAAAGACCATGGCTGAATAGTTGCTGGCAAGTTTGTAAATTAATTATATCTTGCAGCTTTAACACCATTGCTTTGTATTCCTTGATAAACAAAGTGAAATGGGGTTAATGTGAACTTTGGTTTACTGCAAACCTTATTCCAAAAATAAGATGATGGGAAGCATTCTTAGATCAGAGACTCAAGGCTGACACCTTAAAGTTTTCTATACTACTCTTTGGGCTCCCACAGGGACAGGGTCTGCAGTGTAAGCCCTTCAAGCAGCTCAGAGAAGAACACAGAGCTACCTCAACTCCTGAGCACCTTCTAAGCAGGGGTGCTCAAGGGTCAGATTGCTCCAGCCACGAAGGTAGCACCCATCCAAAAAATGCACAAGTTAACCCCGATAGCTGGCAGACAGATTTATTGCCGTAGCTGAACTACCCAATCTGGCTAGTCTCCGTGCCTGCTGCCTGGGGAGCACGGATTATCTCCTCTTTAATCTCTTCTCCATTTTCCTTAAACTGGAAATTGGTACCTGCAAACACACACTGTTTGCTCTAGCCTTAAACTGCTAGCTATTCACATCAGGGCCCTCCTTTTATTAATATTTGCTTGCAAAGCTCCTTGCCCATTGTGGCATGACACAAATAAAAGGAGAGTCCATTCAATTTACTTTTTGTCAGCCATGGTTTCCTCAGGTTACCTCTTTGTTTGGCAATAATGGCTCTTTTCATACCTTAGACAAATACAGTAAATATTCTTTTGAATATATCCCTTGTCTCTGCAAGTTCACTTTACCTGATTCTCCAGGGATACTTCCAGCTATTTTCAGTGTCTTTCTATGAATGTTCTTTGTCTCCTACAGCAAGGTGCCCAGTGTAATGTAATGCATAGCAGCATCTGACTGGGTCAGCTCTGGAAAGAGGCACATTTTCAGATTGCAACAGGGAGCACAGGGTAGGAGGAGATGTTGTAACACAACTAGAAGCCCATTTCTTACCTCCCTGGTCCCTTGCTGCAGGGATGGGGCAGGAATCCAAAACACAAACAGATCCTCCCCTGTTTGCAGGTTTCCTTCTCCAAGACACCTGTTGAGTGAAGCTGTTCAGATGCCAAACAACAGCCTGCTGTACCCACCATCAGCATCTCACAGCTTCCCATCACCATCCTGAGTCCAGGCCTTTGCCCCTGCTCTTCCCAAAATGGGCTTCTTGCCCTCCTCTGCAGGTAAAACCCCTGCCCTGGGTACCTCCTACCACCACATCGGGCAGTTCAATGAGAATATGAAGTAGCTGAATTAATTAGCAGGGCTGACTGAGGCATGAGTATGAACTGTGCAGTTTGGCTGTAGTAACATGTAACGTACAATAGCATTTAACACTGACCGGCTTCTATCCCCCAGCAGATGCAATGCTACAAGAACAAAGCCATCAAGAACAGTTCAGTCATGCTTCAATTTTTGCATATGCAGAAAAAAACTAGCAGAAAACTACCTTATCCTAATACAAGCTTTTCCAAACATTACAGCGATACCAGTAGTTACTTGCTGCCCTTTGCCAAGCTCTGAGCTGTACTGCCACACAAGCATCTGAGTCCCATTGAAGGGTAATATTTGATGGTATAACTTTGTATATCATAACAGGGAAAAATACCCCAAATTTCATTTCATATGAATACATAATGTTCTATATTTTTTAGGGGAAAATATAGCACAGGAATAAAGTAAAAAATAAATCAAAAGCACACCACAGTGTGCAAACTCCTCCATTCAGTCACTCCAAAGAAGAAAGAACAGCTCATATTTGTATGTGTTGGAAAGTAAAGTCTGCCAAACCCTTTCCCAGAAAATTATTTCAGGGAACGCTACCGAATTCAGAATAGCAGCAGCACTGTTGTTTAACCTAAACACAGAGCAGATATTTTCATTTGATTTTGCCCTTTGCATCTCAGATCAGCCAAAATGCAGCCATCCCTGAAAGGGAAAGTAGTAGTGCTTAGCAACCATGCTAGAGAGTCCAGGGAAAACTTCGGTTAACCATTCATATACAAAGCACTGCTGGAGGAAGGAGACCTTTAAAATACCATTAGACTTTTACTACAGCAGGTAGCCTTTGATTAATAAGGTCTCATCCAAATGAATGTTACCTATTAGACTCATTAATAATTGAGACTAAAGATACTAGCACAAATACACTCGGGATCTGCCTCTGTGAACTACTTAAGTGGGGGGAGAATAACAACAGAGAGTTATGGATTGAAGGAGATGTAAGATCTGCTCAGCTATGGAGGAGAAACAAGATCTGCTCCCAATCAGACTCAAAATTGACACTCATTGTCTGTAGCAGGAATAGAAACAGGATAGAGATCATCCACATGTCTTCATGCTTCCTTCTGAATGGGAGAGAGGAAAATGTAGATATTAAAACCTTCTAAGAAGTTGCACGAAGCTGGATGTTAATGCTGACTTGCCTCATTACTTTCTTTTTGCAGTACCAGCTCCCTTGAATAAATTATTTTTCTGGGTCTTGTCCACCTGAATTCATCCATTCTTCAGCACCTTTTGACTGGGCTTTTTTCCTTGGGAGCAAAGCACCCACAGGGATAACCAGATCACCTTCCATAACTTCTCTACCCTCCCTCTGTGCTTGAGGGGCATGTGACAGGGTGCAGGGACCCCAACCCAGCTCCTCTCTGATCGAACCCAGGCTCAATAATTTCCAGCTGACATGTCAAAGTGCTCCACAAGCCTTGCTTCAAGGCAATAGAGATAATACTGGCTGCTATGTAAACTAACACCAGCAGGTGAGAGCAGCCTCACCCACCTCTTGTCCTATACTTGCACATGCATTTTATGGTAACTGTGTCCCAACAGAGCATGTAGGAGAGATGCCTTTAGACATGATGGTTCATTGACTAAAAACAGCAGCAAACAAAAAAAAAAAATTAAACCCCTCTAATTTAAAAAAAAAATCAAATACACATTCAAAGACAAAATTAGGACTTATCAACCAGAAGTCTTAAAATCTTACTGCAGAACCTAATTCTCTACACTCAACAGTAAGAGAGTTGATTTACTTTTTTTTCTTTCCTTTAAATTTGGCAATATTCTCCCAGCTCTCTAGTGAAGACGTGGAGGTGAAGGTAGAACACAAGAGGGCTTAATGTTTCGTTGATTAGTTGTGATGCTCCAGGGCAGGATTTTTCTTATGCTTACTGTATATGAAGCATTATTTTAAGAAACAAGTTGGGAAGTTTCCATCAAAATCACTGCATTTTCTGAACAGGAACTGGTATATTTGTTTCATTAGGCCTTTAAAAATGTGTTCTTGAAGAGTTCTTTATAAAATCACCTAAATATAATGGTAGGTGCATAATAATGTTTCGATTGTTACTAAAGTACAGTATCTATTACTAATATATATAAAATGCATCATATACATATATAATATATATATATAAATAAATATAACTTTCTGATATCTAAGTCTCAGTGCCTTGAAACACCATTTTCTCTACATAGCCTCAGCAACTAAACAAAGTAAAACCCCTATTACCCTCTTTTCTAAGTTTCTGGTTGCAGCAGACCTGAAGTGAGAAGAAAGACAGTGAGGCCATTGAGAAATTCTGTCTAATTGAAATTAGAGTGCTTTTCTTGTCTTCTCAATGGGCGATTCCTCCACAGAGCTGTCATCTTCCCCTTTCATGGGAAGGATTTTTCCACTTGGGTAAACCTCAAAACACATATATTCCCAGGTGTTTTTCTCTGTGTTTCTATACAAAGGTTTACACTAATTTAAAGAGATGGGGAACGTGCAGGTTGTCGAAAGGGCAATACTCTTGCGAGTGCTGAGGAGAATGCCGAGGGGCCCAGAGGACCTGAACCAGTGGTGTTCTCTGGCTGTGAAGGGTAACTATGAGGGAGCAGAGAGTGATGAGGTACTTTCAGGGTCACTTATTTCCAAGAAGAATGACAGAGAGTGAATTTGGAGGGAAAATCTTAGATATTAGCAAACAGGACCAGAAATGGTTGTCAACAGTCCTGATATACTTAGGTACAACTCAAATTTTAGGGAAAAAAAAACCCCAAAACCAAACAAACTTTTGAACTGGAAATTCATTATTGATTGCTGGAAAGATCAGTGGCATGGACAGTCAAGTCTGTAGGTTGCCAGCATGCAGAAGAAATTCAAGTCTACCTACAAGCCCTGCCAGGATAGAGTGCGTTTCCCTGTGCTGGCATAGCTGTTACTTTCCGGAGACGGGACCTAAGCTACTGCGCTCATTTCCTCAGCAGTTATTTTCTTGGAACTCTGAGTATTTCTTCTTTTTTTTTTATCCTCCTCCAAAGAAAAGCATGTGATGTTATTTAATGTGACAAGCCAGCCTTCCCATCATTTTAATTTCTTTCAAGGAGAAGCACCCCACATGGAAATACACAATGCTACACAATAGCATGCCATAGGTTTTAAGTGGGGAGCAGGGAACTCTTTCAGAGTGAGACTAAGAGGACAACATGTAATGCAGGTTTTTTCATCATTTTCTTTTATTTCCTCCTCTTTGCGAGGCTTCCAGTCAAGTGACATTTTCTTTGATATTCACATCGTTTCCCAATTACAGTTCTTCTAAAATTCTTCCAAACAGCTCTCCAGTTCCTGGTGTGGCTTTGTTACAGCTCATTTCACTGTGTTAGCTTCCGCAACCATTTTCCTTTAGAAGCTGAACCTGGAGATGTAGTTCAAATCCCCCTCTCTTGCATCCCTCCCTCTCCAATTCTGCTTTTACAGGAGCAGATCTCTCTTATCTAAACTTCCTTTTCACAACATTTGTAGTATGATCCAGTTTAGCATAACTCTCCCAGCATGCCATAACTAGAAGAAAGGCTAAAACGTGTCCTAGTGATATAATTGCCCCAGCAGTACAGCACTACTTACCTGAGGCATTCCTGAGTAGGCAGGGCACTTAAAAATAGGAAGGATCAAGAGCCATAACATGACTCTGTTACGTTCAAGACTCTCCAGCACACTTTCATAGTGAAGTAGAGGAGTCCATTCAGGGTAGGATATTCAGAGGCAATAAAAAAGGAGAAATCCACCTTTTATTCCTTTGAAAAGATAGGTTGTCATTGAACACATGCTCCTGCAAATATTCATACTCACCAGCAACTTCATAGATATTACACTGCTGATTGAATGCCACTGACATTCCTCTCTCAGGTTAAACTATTCACACAGGAAAGGTTTCCCCCCATCCTCCCCACCCCCCACCCAAGGAGAGCAATGTAGAGTTTGTTAGCCCAGAGCCCATCCTAAATGGATGGTGCAGTCTTGGCTCTGCATGCAAAGTGCTTATCAATCTGGTTTCTCTCCTTCCCCTCCCCTAGAATTAAAATAGCTGTGCAAAAGCAGAGTAGAAAATGACACTCACAGAGAATCTCACAATCATTAGTGAGTTCACCCAGCAGTTATACCTGCTAATCAGAGATTTTTGTGTTATCCAGCCACTGCACATGAAGATCAGTTTTGCATGCTGTGACACCTTTGACACTCAGTGGGGCTGGATGGGAGTTTCTTGAAGCACCTGAGGCTTATTTAAGATAATTTAATGCCTAGAAAGAGACCAAGGAAACAGAGATGGATGTTACCTTTACACATAATCCCTCTGTCATTAAAAAGGAACACCAGGAAAGATCCTCCTAGAGTGTTGTCCCTCATAGCCTCACCTTTGCAAGCCCTTAAAGACTGGCTGCAGTCAAATACCACTGGTCTCTGCTGATATCCAAAAAGCAGTAACGCATGCATCAACAAGAGCAAAAACTGGAGTTCTAGTGCAGAGCGTACAGGAAAGAGCTGATTTTCAGCTACCTATTACAATCCCACCTGGGCCCAATAGAAAAGGCACAAGGCTGGGGAGTCAGGAGCCCTCAGCTGCTGTCTCATCCATGCTGCGGTTGCTATACAATGAGGAGCACTGCATAGATCCTGTGCAAGCAGGCTAGTGGATCTGCAAGCTGGTCTCAACACTGAGATTAACATGATTTTTTTTCACCCTTTCCTCCCTCAGTAGACTCAGGGAATGAATTCTTCCACCCAGAACCCATGTCTCAGCTCATGCTTGAACTGAGAGATTGAGATTTCATTCCCCCAACCAGGGCAAAAACTGAGTAAAGATTATCCTGAGGTCACCTTTGCAGCAACAGGCAAATTTCTGAGAACATTCCTGACCACAGAGTCCACGCTGCTCTTTCCTTCTACTGCACTGAGCCAAGAATCTATAAATTTCCTTCTCTTAAAATACATTAATATAATAAAAGTCAGAATTACACAGCCTGGTATTTGTGATTTACAGCCCTAGGCCAAGCATAACAAGTAAGACACAAGAACATCCTGTGGCAACTCAAACAATCAAAGCTGGTTATGCAGAGGGGTAAACTTTTTACCTGCAGTGGAGGAGAAGAGCTATTGTGTCCATTACAACCAGAATGAAAGTGACAGAGAAACACCTGCGATACTTTTTTTTCTGGATTTCAAGTGAGTAAATCAACATTACTAATGACTGGCCTTGGCAGCTCTCATGCCTAATTACCAGTCGTGCTCGGACATTATCATCTAATATTAATACCACTGGAAACTCTTATTACATTCAGTTTATCATGATGTCATGTCTGGCTTCTTGCCTTTCTTCTCCAAGTCTGCGTGCTTAACCTACCCCCGTAAACCTCCCTGCTTCCAGATTGAGTTGGTATTCTTAGAGCTTCTTTGCTGAAGATAGTTTTAAGAAAAACATCACAGGGCAAGGGAGGCTCCGGTACACATTGTCTTTGCTCTACAATTAGCTTCATACTGTCCAGAGTCACTTTTTTTTCCTTATGCTCATCAGAATTTAATCTTTATACATAAGCACAACCTCAGTGACCAGCTAATGAAGCTGAATTTTAATCATAAGGTGTTTTGACCTGAAAAGTGCTTTTACTGGCACTGGCTGAGATTTAGATGAGAAGCACTCCAGCACTGCACCTATAACACTCAAGACGAATAACCAAGAGACACAAGACCTTTGCCATTCAAGCCTACGTACCACTAGTAGAGCCACAATTTCTGTTAGCTTTAAAAAACAAAAAAGGAAGAATTGTGGTTTTGTATTTAAATGAATGACCTTAATATTTCTGAAGGGAAATGGAGGAGCAGTCCAATTCAGAAAGAAACTTAGGCTAAGGATTACAACATCTTAAATGCTTGAGGTTCTGCACTACCAAAACTCTAAGAAAAGATGCAATGGGGTGCTCGCTCAAGGTCTGCATACTATTCTGAGGGCAACCTAGGCTTTGAATGTCACATTGAGACTACAGAAAACCAAACTATTGAACTAATCTCTAGGTTAAATGTGTGGCAGGCAACAGGAGCTTGTTCTTTCATGCTTAGCATGCTTCAGCAGCCAGATACCCAAAGGAATAGAGCTGCAGGGATAAGGGAGGAACCAGCCCTTGAGGCTGAGACGTGTTTTGGCTTCCTGCTGGTGTCAGCTTCGTGTAAACAGGTCCTGTTTCCACAGAAATGGGTATAAACTGGGCATTTTCCATAAGCCCATTGGCTTGTCGGCACCACCTAGGAGCTTTATTCCCCCTGGACAGATGAGTCCAACATTCTTCTGTCTTGGCTCTCCTTCATTGTGTTGGCGGCAACTGCTGCAGCATTGCTGCAGAAACCAGGTACTTCACCCTAGGGGTACAAACTGCATGACCCTACTCTGTATAGAAGAGCCACATTAATCACAGAAAGTGCTTCCAGGAAGGCTAATGACAGGAAATGGACCCAGACACTGATGCTTTGCATATTATCTCTTACTGCAAGGAACTTCCCTGGTCTTCAATTAAATAATATGAACCTTCTCCAGTATCATTCTTAACAGCTGGCAAAGCAGTTAATTCAGCCCCTTGATGATGTTACACAGCCACAAAGGCAGTGGAGGAGTGGATGCTGTCATCAGGAGCAATAAGTTAGAAACGACTGGGCACACAAAAATGACTGCACACAAGTTTGTAGTTTTCTCAGACACCTGCTTTGAGGTCCTGAGCTCCCATGCACCCCCCAGCTGCCCTCTATTATGGTCATCTCAAGAAAACCAGTAGTTACTATAATGAACCTAACTTCGGAGCCAAAATTACAGTCATGCAACTACTATATACAGGTCTTCTCTTACTCCAGAAGAGGGTAGACACAAATCCTGAACCATGACGTACAAATTTGGGTACAAGTCTAATATAGATGAAAACATTGCATTTCCAGTATATTGTTAAAAATAATAGCAAGCCTGCTCTGAATCAAGTCTTAAAAAGGCATAAGTTACAACAATGAAGGATTCAATACAGAAGACTCCTTCAAAATCACAAATAATGTTACTGCATCCAGGACTTAAATATGCATACATACATATACATAAAACATATAGCTGTTTAACACCTGGAAGACCTTTTCCAACTGTTTTCACTAGCGTGGGAGGGGAAGGAAGAAAGAATTTGATTTTTTGATGAAGCATATATATCTGGTTTTCCTTTTTCTCTGCTGTGCAAGTGGCAAGAAATAGGGTAATTACAGTCCTGAATATTTACATAATTCCGGTTTCTTTAAAGTGGATTAAGCGGTATCAGAATATACATGTCACAAACAATGAACAGCTAAGCACTAGGTCTAAAATAAGATCAAAGGGCATATACATATTTATGTGCTTCTTCTAACTGTTTTTCTGCTTTCACAGTAAACACTAGGATCTGTCTATAATAAAAACATATAGAACATGGGAATTATGGAAAGGAAAGTGGGGAAGACAAATAGAAATTTTTTTAACATCAAACTTCGTATGTGCTCTTTTCTTAGAAAACATAATAATCCTCCAGAAAACAGAAAGTAAGGATTCCCTTAACATTAAACACTATTTTCACAGGTATGGGATCTGAACAAAAATCACTGTTGGGTGGCAAAAGAAAAATAAAATCATAGAATCACTAGGTTGGAAAAGACCCACGGGATCATCGAGTCCAACCATTCCTATCAATCACTAAACCATGTTCCTCAGCACCTCCTCCATCTGTCTTTAAAACACCTCCAGGGAAGGTCACTCAACCACCTCCCTGGGCAGCCTCTGCCAGTGGCCAATGACCGTTTCTGTGATTTTTTTTTTTTTTTATGTCCAGTCTGAACCTCCCCTGGCAGAGCTTGAGGTCGTTCTCTCTCTTCTTGTCCCCTGTCACTTGGGAGAAGAGGCCAGGTCCCTGCTCTCCACAACCTCCTTTCAAGTAGTTGTAGAGAGCAATAAGGTCTCCTCTCAGCCTCCTCTTCTCAAGGTTGAACAACCCCAGTTCCCTCAGCTGCTCCTTGTAAAACTTGTTCTCCAACCCCATCACCAGCTTTGTCGCTCTTCTCTGGATTCGCTCCAGAGCCTCAACATCCTTCTTGTGCTGAGGGGCCCAGAACTGCACACAGGATTCAAAGAACGATCTCACCAGTGCTGAGTACAGAGGGAGAAAACCTCCCTGGATCTGCTGCTCACACCGTTTCTGATACAAGCCAGGATGCCATTGGCCTTCTTGGCCACCTGGGCACACTGCTGGCTCATGTTCAGTCGCTGCGAACCAACACCCCCAGGTCCTTCTCCTCCAAGCAGCTTTCTAGACAGACTTCTAGTCTTTAGCACTGTAAACATGAAGCTGATAGCAGCTGGGAACTTCAAACAACCAAGCAAGGGCTTTAGTTGGGTAAAACTCATACGGACTTAAATAATACAAAGCTAGTAAGTCTCCAGCCAGCACAGGGCAATAGTATGGTGCTCCACAGTTTCCATTTGCATGTAACAGAATACTCCTTACTCAACCACTCCAGTTTCCCATCCCAATTCACTTGCTTTCTCTTGCTGGTTACTTGTCTTGCATGCATCTCTGAGAAGATAAAAATGTTTTTAATGCTAGCACCTGCTGAGGTAGCTTCAGGAGTATAAAAAAACCAGACAAACAAATATTTTGTTCCTTCCAATGATATACAATATTCTCTATGTTTCTGAGTTCAAGAGAGCAGCTGTGGTGCATTATCTCTTTTCTTGCAAAGTAAGCAAGAACCCTAAACATATCTGCAATTACTTCCGATCCCATCATTGGTGGTTTATACTCATGTCAATCTAACAGATTTTTTTTTTAAGGTAAGCGTTCTTCTTTCTGCAGGCTGCATTTTCCTTAGGACCTGCAAACCTTCAACTTTGCATGAAGTGTCACAAAACTTCAGTTCTCCTCAGCTGGCTGCTTGCTCCCTTGGGATGCAATTGTATGACTTGTGTCAACAAAGCTATTCGCAGTCCACCTGTGAAGAGGAATTGTTATTTTCTCATTTGAATGTTGCAGTAGCACCAGGTGAGAAAACAAAGTATGCCAGATGGAGAGGTCAAGAAAGCACCGTCTCATTTACAGGACTCCAAACCACTTCAGGGTTTTTGTCTCCTCTCAGTGTGTGAGTTCCAGCTGTGTCACATTTGCTGGTGACAGAGAATTGTCAGCCATGAGAAGGAGAGCAAGATACCAGATGGGATCAGCTCTTTCACCCCCTCTTCACTCCCCAGCAGGTCTTAGGTGGTGAGGGAAAGCAGATCCCTCTCTGAAGTCTGGGGCTATTACTGACCTCCGCGCCCTGCCCCCAAAACCAGCAGGGCAAAGGAAGCACCTCTACCCACAGACAGCATTGCAGGCATCTCTTCTGCTGCTATTCACAACACTGGCTCCTTGTATTAGGCCATGACATGAAACACCAAATGAGATCACAAAAAGCAGCAGTATGTGTGCAGCACAGCTAAAGGTCACCGCTGCATGTGAATTCACTCTTAAAAAATAATTAATTGAACAACAGCCTGACATTTACCCTGCAAAGAGATTTTCAAAAGTTTGCTTGCTGAAGCCTGACGTTCACAGGCTAAAATGTTTACTGCTGGGAAGAGGAGGATCATTGTTATTCTAGAGCAAATAAAAGAAAAAGGATCAAATTGAACTCAAAGTAAAGGAGGCAAAAAAAAACACTCTAGGTAAACCTTGCATTAGATTTGCTCAGCTTTGCTCTTTCTCCCTGCTTTGTTTCATGGGACCAGTGAATAACATAAGGGCTGGACAAGCATTTCCAATACAAAGAGTAATTTCTGCTAGCAGGTAATCCCTTTCCTCAGGACTGAAGTTTCACACACCTTTTCCTACATGAAAAGTATTTTTATTAATGTTATTTGCCGGGATGAGACACCAAATAATGGTCAGCTAGGAAGAAGGAATAAAAGAAAGGAAATTGTGGTATTCTCTTCCTTACATTTTTTTAATGGGACGCTCAGTTGCGGGAAATCCCTCTATGTTATGGATGGGCTGAAATGAGTGGTCTGATCAGCATCAATTGCTAGGGGCCAACAACCCAAACCCATTCTTTTTTATGCACTTGGCTTCTGCACAACTGTGGACCATCAATTTCCTCTTGACTACATGCACCCTTTTTAGCCCTGGAAGGAACAGGCAATAGACTCATCATAAATTATGTCAAGCACAGTGGTTGCTCACCAAGAAGCCTGTTCCACACAAAGTTCATTAAGTATTTTGTCTCACAGAGAAGCTAAAATGGGAACTTTCATTGTGGACTTGGATCAGATTCTTTTCCTTTTACAAGGCATCTGAAATTTGAATGGAATGCATATTAGAGCATCTCAGCCTGTAACCAGCTTTCTCTTAATTAAGGAAAAAAAAAAAAAAGAAACAAACATTTAAAAAAACCTTTCCTCCAGCTGCACAGAAACTCAGTTTCTTTAGTAACATCTGGTATGGATCTTTGTGTAGTGCTGTTTGGAAATCCACATGCATCCCTTCTTCTGTGTCTTCCTTATCCACATACTTTATAGACACATCTATAGGATCTAGAAGCCTAGTCAGGTAGGGTTCCCTTTAAAAAAAAAAAAAAAAGCTGTTCTGACTGCTTCCCACAAGCTGCATTTATATTTACCTGCCCAATGTCCTTATGCCTATAAGCTCCATCATCTTGCTGTTGCTGCAAGTCAGTCTCACTGCTTTGTGATTCGCAGGGTGCCTTTTAAAGCTCCATTTCTAAACCGAGTTTACAATAAGGGATTTAAAATCTCCTTTAAAGAAACAAGCTTTTCATGTGCAGTGACACTGATTTTAAGTTTTGATAATGAAATTCTCCGTCTGGGGTCTGTACGTTCTAAAGACAAGCCTGTGACTCTCAGCATGAAAGCAACTGCAAGCAAAAGCTTAGTTCTTCTTTACATACCACACGTTTTGCTTAATCACCTACTCTTTGTTGACTAATGCATAGTTTAAAGGGAGCCTCATATATTAGCACACTGAAGAACCTGGCATTAGAATGCATGTGTAGAGACAACATATATATCTCCTAAATCACAATATAAAGCAAACATTTTTCTTTAAACAGTATACATTATCTAACATATTTACATAATTAGCTTTTGCATGATCACAATTACAATCTGTTTTCTGAATCCACGATATACACAGCAGCGAACTGCAGACTGTGCAATGTAAAGACAGTCAAGCCAGATGTCTAGTTCTGCTACTGTACAGGTACCAGGGAAAGCAACAGGGCTGGCACCTCTGTCAGAAGGGTCCCTGCAGTCACATGAGCCCGACTGAATAATTGACCTCATTAGTTTACAGCTAGCTCCAAAATTAATGGTGCAAGACTTATTAAAGCAGACCAAGCTTAAGAGGCAGGTAGACTTGCAGATTTATTGCAAGTGCATTTAGATCAATTATTTTAAAAAAATCATTTTCATTTCCTAAAGGTACATTATGAAGCCAGTTAATCTTATGGCTCGTAGGCCAGGTGTGGCCTGGGACCTCTTGTACATTTTGACCCTTACCTACTGTCCAGAATTATTTCACTTGACCTCTGTGACAAATTTGGGTGTGGTACCCAGACAATCAGGGCTGAGGTCATAGAATCATAGAACAACCAGGTTGGAAGAGACCCGTCGGATCATTTACAGACTACTCATTTCTCAAGCACAGGCAATGCATAGACATACGTGGCAAGTTTCTTAACATCCAGTACTAACGTTTTGTAATTCCTTTATCTACACACTTCATCACAGTTCCTCCTGTTTACAAGCTGCGATCAATCAGATGAAGACAAGTTTAATTCTGTGTGTTTCAGTGGGTTGTTCTACTGGTGCTGTTTTGAAAACCGACTGGCCCCATTGACTGCATTTCATCTCAGCAGAGCAAGGCACAACACTGCTGCTTTGGTGCTCAAAGAGGCTTCATAGAGATTTTCTAGGATTGAGGGTTCCTTGCAGCTCTGACCAGTGCAGCCAGGCACCCCTTGTGAAATGGCTCATCCTCCCTCCCACCCTCATCAAGAGGGGATCTGAGGAACACAACTAGCACTGATTTCCAAATGCAATGGTCCGTATCAAAGATTACTGAAGAAACAGATCACACTCATGATTAGGAAAAAAAAAGGCTCTGGGCTAAAAATAGATGAAGAGAAGGGAAGGAAACAGCAGGCATTAGGAGTCAGTTTTGAAGACAGAGTCATCAAAGAAGCCTCCCAGGAATCAGCGCTGGAATTGTTTCTAGCCGATATCTCTCTCTGAGGTGCAAGCAAACATTGAAATAACCATATTTTTGCATGATGTTCAGCTCTTTATTTTTGTCTGTGTCGATGGCAAAGAATTTCAGAAGGAGCTGAGACGAGCTGAACAGGCAGAAAGGTGACAGGTGAGCTTTAGTGTTGATGCCAGCAAAGAGAATCACCTAGAGAAAAATAACCTACTTGTGCATACACAGTGTGAAGCTTGGAATCATATAACCACCAGGTTGGGAAAGGCCCATTGGACCATCAAGTCTAACCATACCTATCAAATACTAAACCACGTCCCTCAGCACCTTATGCACCCGTTCCTTAAACACCTTCAGGGAAAGTGACTCAACCACCTCTCTGGGCAGCCTGTTCCAGTGCCCAACGACCCTTTCTGTGAAATTTTTTTTTCCTTAAGAGGCAATCACAGCTTCAAAAACAGATCTTTGAATGATCATTGACCACTCTTGGAAATTTCTTGTTCAGTGTGATCAGACTGAAAGAAAACACCAGAGCATGTTGGAAGTTATCAGGAAGGGTAAGGAGAAAAGGGTAATGTAAAACTTTGCCACCACAGAAGAAATTGCATGCCTGCATCTTGAAAATGGTGTGTGGCTTGGGTCTTTGCATCTCCAGAGGAATGTAACTAAAGCACAGAGAAGGGTAACTAAACTGATTAAGTGGGCAGTGCAGTTGTGCAACAAGGGACTACAAGAGCCTCTAACTCTTCAGCTCGCAAAGGATAAAGCTGAGGAACATCACATTATTATATTTATATTGAGTTGTATAATATCAAAGTTAGTGGCCATGCTGACTGCCAAACTGTGGCATTGCAGGAACTAGGGAACACTCAAGAAAACTGGCTGGAAACTAGCTTAAAAATGTAAAAGAAAACAATTAGGTACATAGAAGATAATGAGCTTCTGGGAATTGCTGCCATGGGAAAGCATAGATATTGACAGTATAAGCAGGTTTAAAAAGGAATTAAGCAAATTCATAGACAATATATAGATCCTTTCTGAAAGAACTAGGTAAAGCTGTATTCTGTATAATTTTTATGATGGTGATTGTGGTTGTTGGAGAACTACAAAAGGTATAGACCAACATAAATGGCAGGGTTTGCACAATCTCCTTAACCAGCACCTCCTGTTGCCATTAAAACCAATGCAAATTTTGCAATCATCTTCAAATGAGGTCAATATGCCTCAGAATCAGCATAATCTCCCATATACACACCATGAACGGGACCCAGTAGGCTAAAGGCTGTGATGGATTTAAACCTGCAGAGCGAAGAGGTTCACACTCAGGCTCAGAAACTTCAGAGATCTTCTGCAATTTTGACTGGGTAAACCACTTCCATCATACATAGCACACAGAGTGGACCTCATCAGATCTCAAGCAAAATCTGAATGTAAACATTACTGCATATTGTTAACAAAATACAAGAAATAAATTGTTGACACTCTACCATGCGGTTCATTGTAATAAAATACTCTGGTGCTGCACTGTCAATATCTTAAAGAAACACTGTCCTGACCTTCAAATTTTAGGATGGAGACAAACAAAACAAATCTTTTGGGAAAGAGCCATGAACAAATGAGATTTGTTGAGCAGAACTGAGGTTTATCTAAGCTTTTTGCTTTCTTGATTTAGAGGATAGGAATGCACGAGAAGGACATTCTCACGATCAATATTGCCACATAGAAGTATCTGTGAAATAGTCACTAACCTCTGTGTCTTTATTTGACACATTTCTTAAACAGCAGGAAATCCAGACTACGATAAAAAAAAACCCCTGCATACTCAGCTTTTCCAGCAACATCACTTTATAGCTTATTCAACTGTTTTGAATCGAGCCCGTCACAGCAAATGAGCAAACCTGAAGGAAGAGACCATTTATGATGGTTTACTAAATATCTCCTATGCCAGCTTTTGGTTAAAAACGTAGTACTAGTCACCGTAAAGAGCCTAAATCGTGCCCTGTATGTCACTGGATAACGTCAAAGGTAAGACACAAGGGAAATATTGACCTTTGCAGCTGTTATGCTATGAGTCAGTGGTGAGATCAGGTGGCCAAGAAAGCAAATAGCATCCTGGCTTGTATCATAGAATCATAGAATCATAGAACAACCAGGTTGGAAGGGACCCATCGGATCTTCTAGTCCAACCATTCCTATCAAATACTAAACCAAGTCCCTCAAGACCTCATCCACCCGTGCCTTAAACACCTCCAGGGAAGGTGAATCAACCACCTCCCTGGGCAGCCTATTCCAATGCCCAATGACCCTCTGTGTGAAGAACTTCCTCCTAATCTCCAGCCTAAATCTCCCCTGGCGGAGCTTGAGGCCATTCCCTCTTGTCCTGTCCCCTGTCACTTCGGAGAAGAGGCCAGCTCCCTCCTCTCTGCAACCTCCTTTCAGGTAGTTGTAGAGAGTAATGAGGTCTCCTCTCAGCCTCCTCTTCTCCAGGCTGAACAACCCCAGCTCTCTCAGCCGCTCCTCATAGGTTCTGTTCTCCAGCCCCTTCACCAGCCTCGTCAGAAACAAGGCGGGCCAGTAAAACTAGGGAAGTGATTGTTATCCTGCAATTGGCGCTGCTGAGGCCACACCTTGGACGTTGCCTTCAGTTTGGGGGCCCTCACCACAAGAAAGATATTGAGACTGTCTTCCGCAGTTCAAGGAGGTTAACTGGAAACTAATGTCTTGGCTTTTGCCATCCCAGAGACTGTGAAGATTGCAGGAATATTGTAGGTCCAGTTTAAGTCTTTCAGCCAACATTTTGCCACCAAGTTGTGTTGGTAAGGAGATCTGAAAAGAGGCTTGAAGGAATGCAGATGAGCATGGACTCATGATGGATGGACTCGATGATCTGATGGGTCTCTTCCAACCTGGTGATTCTATGATTGTATCTCAAGAATCAGACTACAAGCTTAATCCACTTACAAATCCTATTTTTCATTGCAACTCTAGTAATAACCCCCACAATTCTGCTAAATTGACTAGTGTGCCCTAATTAACATCAGGTACCACCAAGTCTGTTTAGATTCCTATGCCTCTCAAAACTGAACTTGATCTATAGATAGCAATAGTTACTTCTAAGGGAACAGAAACACTGATTACAGGTACTGGGTAAATGTACAATTGCACTGATATTTAGCTTGAGAAGCAGTAACCTTTTACCAAGATACACAGACACATTTTACTCCACATGAACTTTTGAAAAAAACCCCAAACCTGTTTGCTTCATAAAAAAAAAACCCCAAAAAACCCCAACTCCTCCCCCCCAATTTGTTGATATAAACAACTTACCACAATAATGCATTTATGTGGGAGCAATAGCATAATTCTTTAAGGCTCGAATTACAAAAACTCACCCTTTACTTAGCAGCCAAGATACTTTCCGAGTAATTTCTTAAGAGGAGAATGAAGGAACAGGTCAAACTAGGCTGCTTCCCTGTACTATCCTAGATAAACCTTGACATACATACTTACTTAGAAAGATAGACAGAAAGGATCTGTTCGTATCATCACAGTTTTTTGATGCGATTGTGCATTACAGCATCTTTAAATTACACTCCCTATTTCAAAACCCAAGAAGCAGCAAGGTTGGGTCACAATTTTCGACTCCTTTGATGGAAATTTGCATCAATGGGTTTTGTCGTGAGAGTGGTGGGGGCAAAAGAGCATGAATTACTAAATTAAAAAAGAGTTACCTTTGTGGTAACAACCCACAAGCCTATACAAAAGTAACTTCAAAAATTTGACAACAATTTTTTTTAAAATGAGTGCAATTGTCATCAGAAAAGCCATTGAACCCTACAGAAATATCTCATTTCCAAAGATCACAGAATCACAGAACAACCAGGTTGGAAGGGACCCATCGGATCTTCTAGTCCAACCATTCCTAAACCAAGTCCCTCAAGACCTCATCCACCCGTGCCTTAAACACCTCCAGGGAAGGGGAATCAACCACCTCCCTGGGCAGCCTATTCCAATGCCCAATGACCCTCTGCGTGAAAAACCTCCTCCTAATCTCCAGCCTAAATCTCCCCTGGCGGAGCTTGAGGCCATTCCCTCTTGTCCTGTCCCCTGTCACTTGGGAGAAGAGGCCAGCTCCCTCCTCTCCACAACCACCTTTCAGGTACTTGTAGAGATACCCATCCATTAAGAGATCTGAACTGTAGTGCTAAAAGAGAAAGTTGGTCGCATAGGAAATATCATGTACAAATACAGAGTATTCTGCTGCCTACACCTCTAAGTACCCTATTTTAAACGAGTATTTAAATCATCCTTTAAATGATCTGAAGTGATCACTTCACATAGGATCATAGAATCACCAGGTTGGAAAAGACCCATGGAATCATTAGTCCAAACATTCTGATCAATCACTAAACCATGTCTCTCATCACCTTTTCCACATGTCCCTTGAACTCCTCCAGGGAAGGCAACTCAACCACCTCCCTGGGCAGCCTGTTCCAGTGTCCAATGATTCATAAAAAAGCATAGAGTCATAGAATCATAGAACAACCAGGTTGGAAGAGACCCACCAGATCATTGAGTCCAACCATTCCTATCAAACACTAAACCATGCCTTAAACACCTCCAGGGAAGGTGAATCAACCACCTCCTTGGACAGTCTGTTCCAATGCCCAGTGACCCTTTCCATGAATTTTTTTTTTGTCCAGTCTGAACCTCCCCTGGCAGAGTTTGAGGCCATTCTCTCTCTTCTTGTCCCCTGTCACTTGGGAGAAGAGGCCAGCTCCCTCCTCTCCACAACCACCTTTCAGGTACTTGTAGAGAGCAATGAGGTCTCCTCTCAGCCTCCTCTTCTCCAGGATAAACACCCCCAGCTCTCTCAGCCGCTCCTCATAGGGTCTGTTCTCCAGCCCCTTCACCAGCTTTGTTGCTCTTCTCTGGACTCGCTCCAGAGCCTCAACATCATTCTTGTGTGAGGGGCCCAGAACTGAACACAGGATTCAAGGAGTGGTCTCACCACTGCTGAGTCCAGGGGGAGAATCACCTCCCTGAACCTGCTGGTCACACTGTTTCTGTTACAAGCCAGGATGCCATTGGCCTTCTTGGCCACCTGGGCACACTGCTGGCTCATGTTCAGTCAGCTGTCAACCAACGCCCCCAGGTCCCTCTCCTCCTGGCAGCTTTCTAGACAGACTTCTCCTAGTCTGTAACTCTGCATAGGGTTGTTGTGCCCCAAATGCAGGGCCCGGCATTTGGCCATGACAAACCTCATGCCACTGGACTCTGCCCTGCGGTCGAACCTGTTCAGATCCCTTTGTAGAGCCTCCCTACCCTCCAGCAGACTGACACTTCCATCCAGCTTAGTGTCATCTGCAAACTTGCTAAGGGTACACTCAATGCCTTCATCCAGTTCATTGATGAAGACATTGAACAGGGCTGAAGCCCTGGTGACACAACTAGTGACTAGCCTCCAGCTGGATTTAATGCCATAGCTCTAATTGTTCTAATATAATTATTTAAAAAAAATAAATATTTAAGATTGATTCTTTGTTTGTTGGAAGCTGAAAGAAAACAACCACCAAAATTTGATGCTGCTATGACTGTGGCAGCAGAAGCTGCTGCCTCCAAGTTCTGTTACAGTGAGATGTCAGCGTTTTCAGTACAGAAGTAGTCATTGCAGTTGCAGTTTTGGCTGCTGCAGAAGCACCTTGGCAGGATCATAACCTGGATTCTTCAAAGGTTTGTCTATTTTTTGACAGACTAGATATCCCCAAGAAGGGCAAATGAAAGGGGAGTCCAAATTTTCCCACTGTATGGGAGTGACATTTTCCAGGACAATTAAAAAGGCACTTAACAACTCAAAGTCTTTCCACTTGAAAAATATCAAAAGCTGTATTTTTCACACACAATAGCAGTGTGTAATTTTTTTCAGGGAAACACTTAAAAGCTTGCTTTAATATGTCAAAAGTAGATACCTTAAAATACAGGTTTCTTACCAATTCTTCTTTGCATTGTACAGGATATACAGAAGTGCTGTTAGGACCTTCTATTCTACCTTTCACAAAAAGGCAGTCAAGAAATGTAAAAATGGAAAATGAACCCCTCTAAAAACATCTTTTCCCCATACAATGTGTGCAGACTGGGGAACTCAATGCTGCAGCTCTTTGAAGTCTCTTAAGTTCTTAATAAGTTTCCAGGAAGAATATAGAAATAATAGTAGGATCTAGAAGTATAAATGTTAGTTAACAAAAAAAAATATTGAATATAAGACAATAATTTCATTCTTTTTAAATCATGGATTTAAGATAATTAAGAAAACTTTGTTGGGTGAGGGGAACTAATTATCCCCTACACTGCGGGCTTCAGACTCAGATATTTGTTGGGGATTAACTTCTGTGAAAAGGATACAAAAAGGGAAACCACTGTGTGTTTGAGGATTTTTTTTGGCTATGCAAAAATGTTCAGTGAGATTAAGTTCACCTGTCAGTAGAGTTCCTTAGTCTTCATCTGATAACAATTAAAATAAAACCACCCAAACCTGTTTTATGCATCTTACCCTCTGGAGGACTTACCAAAATACTTGGACAGGCTACATCAATGGGCACTTCCAGTCAAGTGAAGGAACTTGGGCACCATGAAGAATCTGCAAATATGTATAGTCCCTCTCGAAAGAGATGTGCATTTGAGACAACCACTCGCTTCACCTGTTGGCATGTATAGATTTGCACGTACTCCTGCTCATGGATCTTGCCTTGATGGAGCCAATATAACCCAAACTGCATTTTATAACACTATCGCACTTTCAAAAAGCAATTGATAACAACTTCAAGTGTTATCCAAACCCTTTGCCATCTCTGGAGATTTTAATTTAATGTGAAACCAGAGTTGATTTTCAACTAAGTTCATTCTTTTCATGTGAGGCCAATATGCCTCATCTAGTTAAATGAAGCTCTACCTCCAGGATTAAACATCTGATTTCATTAAGACTTCTGAAATAACTTAATTAAGGATTCTCCCTCTTTCCACATGCCTGTAAACACACAATATTGAAGACACTAGGTGATGCTCTCATTTTAATTTTGTCCCCAGAAGCTTTCACCTATCAATCCTTGAGCTGGAAGTCTTTCTTCTGGGCCCTGCCAACAATACCCTAATGACAGAAAAGGCACATACGACACATGCACTTGTCTCTGGCATGTAACCAGGATAAGAATTGGCAGCTCTAGGTCTTCAGGACACTAAAGAAGAAAAGTCCATCCAAGTCCAGCACTTAACCTCCATCAGGCAGCATCTCTTCTGAGGTTGTGATATCGACCTAATCGGTGAGGAAAGGCAGCAAAGTATGGATTTGATTTCAGCCCAAATTATCTCAGTTCAAGGAGATCCAAGACCAGCAAAGTGATAAACCCACAGGCCATCCCCCTGCCTTCACTCCAGGGTGCTCTCACATCCTGGCTTCTTATATCGCACCAACAAATTGATTGCATGGTCGAAAGCAAGAACAGGTTTAAGGGCAGCAGAGCTAGGAGGGTCCTTGGACCCTTTATTGACAGGGACTACCTAGAGAGTTTTCCCTTGGGAAGGCAATTAATTTACTGCAAGTTGCAAAAAAAAACCCTGTAACAAAGCTCAGGGAACACAAACAGGACCCCTATGCTGCAAACAAGTCTGTCCGTTGCTAGACTCCAGGTAGACTATCAAGCTCCCTTAACTTTTCTTCCTCCCTGGGGTCTCTGTGTAAAATACAGTAGCAGGTTTCCCCTCCAAACAGTGATGACCTTTCGGAGCTTGCAACTGCTATCACATCGTCCTTACGCAAACTTTGAGAAATTAAGTTCCTGCCTTGTGTTCGTCAGGTACAATAGGCCAAAATTTATGAATTTCTTATCTTCTTGAAAAAAACTGAGATCCCTCTAGCAGGAAAAAGAAAATTGTGGAAGAGACACATTGGTCACCAAAGGACTGGCTTTCTTCCTGGCTTGGCCACTGGAGAGGTGCCCAGGAGGACTCTGCAGCATCCAGTCCTTGATCACAGCTAGGACAGGAGCCCCAGAGAACATCTGGCTCTTCACAAAAATGCACTCCACATTGCCAAATACATCAAATGTCACTAGCAAAATCTACAGATCAATCAGCTCAGCACAGAGCACTGGTTAACATAGTAAAACAGCAAAGGAAATTACGGAAAGATGATGTTCCATCTGCTCACATATATGTTGACCTCGTACATGGGTGAAAGAGCAACCAAAGAAGGTGCTCATTTAATCAGTGCAACAAGTGGACTACAAGACTTAAACTAGACGTATCAAACACATTCCTTGACAGGAATGGTTGGACTCGATGATCCGGTGGGTCTCTTCCAACCTGGTTGTTCTATGATCCTATGATTCAGTTAATACCCAGCAGTCTGCCTATTCATTTTGCAGATTATTTTTCTACACTCTTAAAGTAACTTTACTTACAAGCATACAATCCCCATCAATAAATATGGACAGTGATTCAATTTTCTTTTTCTATATGAAAAACAGGGTTCACGTGACCCTGATCACTCTGTTAAGTATCGCACCAAAAATACCATATAGATACATATTAAATTATTTTCACTATTCTGTTTTTATTACTTTTTTATTAAGTTATTGTCACTATTCTGTGCACGCAGACATATTTAAGATGCACACAGAAATAACTGATATTTAAAAAGTGTTCCCCAGGCATTGGCACTGTAAGTACTCTATGTTTTCTTGCCTGCAGAAGAACAGTTTCAGAACCCACAAAATAAATAATATTTGCAATATATCCGTCGAACAAACCAATTCCTGTCTGAAAGTGGCAGCTGAACCTATGTACACAGAGGCCAGAAGGGAAGCGAGAGCCCAGAAGCAGTTGGTGTAGCTGCTGGAGACCTGAACTGAGCAAGAGGACCCTGCAGGCAGAAACACATTTTCTGATACTCAAGTGCCAGGCGATCTGCTTACTGGGCACTGAGGGCATGTTCAGTTCGAGCAGCTCTCAGACATCAAGCCCTAACAAGAACAAATGAAACTAACAGTTTAAGAATTGAAAAGAATGGGGGGAAAAAAAGTGAAAGAATGAAAACAAATGAATAGTTCAGGTTTATGCACACCTGTAAGGATGAAAGAGCTGAAAGCTATGGTATTAAGTACACAGTACAGAGTCCATCTGGAATATGAATATTTAAGGAGTATTTCACTGCAAGCGAAGAGACGCCTTACTAGCAACAATGGAGAGGATCTTGTTTGGCAAAGTGACATACGTGATATGTTTAGCAGCTGCCAGCTGACTGAGGCAGAGAAAGATAACAAGGGAGGTCCATGATGAGAAGAGGAACGGTACAATATGTTTTTGAGCTTGTGACTGATCCAGGGCTGATCTTCAATCTCCCTGACACTGTCAGGACCTGAGAAGTAATCAGATTGTAGTAGGAACCCAAAGCAGTGGCCTCAGAGAGGCTACCAGGAGACTCGAACTTATCCTTGCTCAATTCAACTTCTGCAGGCTGCACGCAACCTAAAAGAAGGCTCGGACTCTGACACTGCACTCACAATTGTTTGCCTCCAAAATCCTGCAAGAGGATTTCTGAGCTTAAAACCAGTCGAGCAAGCTGTGGTGTGCTCCACAGGTCAAGCCAATATTGCCACATGTAGGAAAAAAAGAAAAGCATGCAAAAGATTGCCTCATTTTTGGCAAGCACACAGTGGACAGAAATGATCACCTCAAGCACTGCGAGCTAAGGGGAATTAACAATCTGTCCACAGCCTGTTGCAAAGCACTCTGAGAAGCAAATGAGATTATTAACTTCAATTTGATGCCGTTACATAGTTACAAGTCAGTTGCCAGAAATAACAGTATGAAATTGAAAAAGAAGCTCCAAGCACTGGAAACTTGTAAAACAGTCCAGGGTTTATTGTGAAGAGAAAGGAAACTTGACACGCTGGTGAGTGAACAATCATCAATATTCATGAAAAAAATATTTGTAGCAGTGCTGGGAAAAACAGTACCTTACCTTTACTGGATAAAGGCCGGGAATACTTGCTCATCACTGCAGCAGGGAGGTAGAACTTCAAGTGCTTATATAACCCCCAAAGACCTGTTTTAAGATAAGTCAACAATAAGATTGTGTCCTACAAAGCATCATACTCCAAATATTTACCTCCTAGGATGACCACTTGATTCGGTTAAAAAAATTGGGAAGCATGAATAGTGACAACTGGAATCTTGGGAAAGAGACAGATGAAACAAACCAAGGCAAGTCTCTTACAGCTGGAACTATATTAAATATCAAAGCACCAACTGAAAATATGTGTGATTAGTGCACCAAAATTTGGAGCAGGTCTACAATATAACAGGTTTCTGGTAAACAAAGATCAGATTTGCTCAGATCAAGTTGGGAGTGGTTGTGATGCTGAAAGCTGCTGTCAGAGGAGATGGGCTCTTACGGATATGTATGAGGTAGATAAAACTTCATAGAAAACTATCTGACATTTGATTCTAGGTTTTGCCTCCACTACCTGCAACACAAGACCACATCTGCCGGGGATGTTAGTCACTTCAGACAGCAGCCATCACACACACACCATCTTGCCGCTCCAGAAGAACTTGTTTTGGGAGATAAGGTAATACTGTCCCCAGTGTTGGGGCAGAAGGATTAACTGAGGATAGGAATCCTGCAACCCTGGAAGGCCTCAGGCAACAACCAAAGTAAAATATCTCAGGTCAGAAGACTACTACAAAAAAAAAAGATAAAAATATTTCAGTTGCAAGCCCAGGCAGCCACATTAAGCAGCTCACAACTTATGTGAATGTCAACAGTAAACCCAGATGGAAGCTCAGAAGCTTGTGTGATACCACAGCACTGTGGAAGTCAGGTTTACCACATCCACCTTTTCCCAGCAACAGGGACCACCATCCTCAAGAGCCTACCTACTCCACATTCAAAGCCCTGAGATAACAATTTTACTTATACTTCACCTTTGTGTTGCACACTATTTTCTTCCTTATAAGAAAACACAGGAGACAGGGAAAGGACAGAGGAAAAAGGTCAGCTAACATATCCTGCCTATTAGAAAGAGACAACACTTTTGCACTCCTCTGCCAAACCTCTAAGGCAAAACCATTCATAGTCTGATGGAAACGCAGTCTGATGGAGCTCAGATATCAACCCAATGCAAAGAGATGAAAGAAAAGTTCACCAAAAGCACTGCTCAAACAGAGGAGCAATAATGCAAGTTTACTCAGTAGCCGGTGGTCAGGTTTTTACTGGGAAGTTAGCTACTCTCAATGACTCTTGAGACTGAAATACTCCAAATATTCCCATAATCACTCTTCCTTTTTAGCTAGAACTAGATTTAAAAAAAAGCATGAAATACCAAAAAACCCCCAGAAACACAGCCAAATAAAAACAGAGCCATTGCACTACAGAGTATTTCCACATGAAGCCTTAATTTCAAACAGACGATGATCATTATATGAAGCAAACAAGAGTAAAAAATACTGAGTAATGGACTCTGAAATGCAATTATTTTAAACAACCCCCTTAAATAACAGCTAGCACACTAAATCCACACTTCAGCATTTAAGAAAGCAAAAGCACAAAGACTCACACTTTTCAGTGCAGCCTGAAGTGCGCTGGAGGCTGATGGCACAGTGTGTGCTCTGCTCCTCCCCTCTTGCTTTTCCCCCTTGAATTCTGGTATCAACCAAACACAACTCAAACTTTCTGCAACAAAAGCCTGATCAGACTTTGGAAAAAGTAAGACTTTTGGTCTGAAACAGTTTCCCCACCTTATCTCTGTCACATGATGCAGTTGTGAGAGGATAAAATTTACAGACCAGATGAACTACAGTTATATTGTATCGTAGTAGAAAATGAATGTTCTCCTCTGAGGTCTTCATTTACAGAATCACACAGAATCACTTGGTTGGAAAAGATCTCCAAGATCATTGAGTCCAACCATTTAGTCTTAGCTTACATGCTTAGAGCAGTATTATTATTCTTAAGTTAAAAGCAGACCATGGTTTTTTTTGAATCCTCTTCCTTTCTCTCTCTTCAGCATTCCTAATGTATTGGAAACAATTGAAAATTTCCTTGCCTTCTTCAGCTGAGCAATACAAAATGATATGAGCTGGTAATTACCGCTAACCCTACAAGATCCTAAAATTTCAAATCACAGAATTTACAACATTATCTAGGCATGTGGAAGAGGTTTAATTTCTTTCATGGGATTTTACATCTGCCTCTGCCCTTGTACAATTCTACTTATAGTAACTGATGCTTTGGATTGACAACAACAAAAGAGGTGCCAAATATTGATCCAACACACACAATTCAAATCTGTTTAAAGCAATGGTAGAATAGTTTTCTCGAAGAGTTGATCACTTATTGCTATGCACAACACATTGCTTGCAATGCCCAGAAGTTTCCTGGAAGGCTTTCATTACACAGATGACAAAAGACTGCATATTTTGGGAGAAAAATCACAATGCAACTCACAAGCAAGGAGATCACTAAAGAAAGAGAGCTGCTTTTGATTAGTCCAGATTTGCTCTACACAGGTACTAATAATTAGTACTTGTGGCAAAACCCATGCTGATGGCTAGCAGCACAGTTTACAGCACCAAAAGAGAATTTTTATAATTTTTTTTTCACACCTTTCAAATTTTTTCAGAATCAAAATTCTCACAGGCACTTTAAACATCATCTGGACTCAACACTGGCATCAACCTAATTGTTTTCCCACAAGTTTTAAACTGACATTTTGGAAAGCGTGACAAGAAGCCATTTAGACGAAGAGCAGCCAAGTGATCCAAGACAAACCTTGGTAACTCATTGAAGGTGGCAAGTGTGGCAGGAGACAAGTAGCCAACAGCAGCCACAGCTCATGAGAGCCGGTGTAAGCACTGGTGTAGCTGCATCTGCCGTAGTGATTGAGTCAAAAAGCAGTCAAATGAAACCACAGATACAAATCTTCCCTCTGAACAGAGCTCCGGCTTTAGATATATACTTTTGCAGTGGGGAAGAAAATCAGAGAGGAGATAATGTCAGAGTAGATATACCCAGTGTAGGGACAGTTTTGAAATGTAATGGTGTCTTGGGTCGGTGGTTTGAGGTCAGGAAGAGAAGAGTGGGTGGTTGCTCTGATTTGGTGAGAGGAAAACCACATGAAGCAACTGACTGTAACAACGTAAACAGTGGGAGACAGAATTGCAACCAAGGAAAGCACAGAGTAATGGAAGAACAGCAAGACACCACACCTGCTTGCCTCCTGCTCTGACCCAAGATTGAGCCTCTGATGTAACCACAGAGTTGCATTTTTGGCACTGGAGACAAGAGGAAAGGTGTGTGTGGGGAAGGCGGGGTAGGGGGCAGGGAAGAATGAAAAGACATATTGCAATGCCAAGAAAATGGGACTAGTCCCAAAAAAAGGAAACTGAGCTCTTTTAGCTGTCATCATCTTCAAAATATTTCACCAATTCTTTGCAAAATAATATGGTGTGTATCCTTCTTTAAAGGTAAATATTTCAAATTATTTAGCTATGGAAATGTTTTTATTTGTTTGGGGGTTTCTTCCTTTAAAAGATTGCTTTATGTGCTATTTTTTTCTTCCCATGAACTAGATACCCATTCTGACAGCTGCAGAACCCTATCTGGCTAGGCTTTCTGTGCAATTCAGTGGAGACGTTTAAGACTAAACAGTGTTTTAGATTCTCTTTCCCCTGCACCTTCCCTTCCCACAAAGAGAAGGTAACAATCATTTTACCTTTGGCTGTTAAGCAAAGCTTCCTTTTCTTTGAAAATTACCCTATTCTACAAATGTGGGGGAAAAGAGAGAAAGATGAGCACTACCTTTTCAATGAGAAGAGACGGATGGCTTTTGTGGGCTATCTCTTTTGTGAATGAAAATTGAACAGGGCACAGAGCAACTTATAAAGGCCATTCTGACAAAGCCACTACTGTTTTTCAAAGAAAGTCCGTGTTACTGAAATTCTAGTCCTGGGGCTGGTGATGCTTTGACCCTTAGAAATTCTGACACTCCCTCCAGCCTTGGATTGCCCGTGTTTTTCAGGATATCCAGAAGCCCCTCCTGTGAAGCAGACATGAGTGACACTATGACAGTGACAAGAAGTCACTCCAAGCAAGCCTTGAGAGCGATACTTCTTCAGTTCATAACGTTTCATGTTTATTTCCAGTTGTTACCAAGTTTTAACAGAAGTCTGTTCTTGTCTCTCAATAACTTGCCCTCCTGCCGACCACAACACACTGGAGCCCAGAGCCTTGGCCGTGCTCAGCAACTGCAGCCCAAAGCAAAAGTGCCCTGTGTGTCTTTGCAGTGGCAGCAACACAAGAATTGGCCTTTCTCACCGAGCTGGGAGTTCCTTATGGAGGTAACAGGCTTCAAGCTCTGCCACGGGAGATTTAGGTTAGAGAGTAGGAGGAAGTTTTTCACACAGAGGGTCATTGGGCATTGGAATAGGCTGCCCAGGGAGGTGGTTGATTCACCTTCCCTGGAGGTGTTTAAGGCATGGGTAGATGAGGTCCTGAGGGACATGGTTTAGTGTTTGATAGGAATCGTTGGACTCAATGATCCAATGGGTCTCTTCCAACTTGGTTGTTCTATGATTCTACTTACCTGTCTGTAAGAAGTATGCAAGCTTAGTCACCTTTTTCAGAGGAAGAATCTTAAGATAATATGTTAAAGTTCAGCTAAAACTTGCAGATATCTTTTTCCAGTAGTGATTTAGATAGAGGTTTTGGCTCTCCCAACTTAAAGAAAAATACTTCGTTTTTCTAGGACTCAACTATATGTATTGATTGTAAGCTATTTGTACCAATAGAATGACTCCTAGGAAAGTACACCTTGTCCCTGTGCTGACCCTAAACATTTCCCATGTAGGGTGATTGCATATACAGTAAAACTTGTTAAGAAGATATGTTATCTTGGACTTCAAAAATAATAATAATAAAAAAATATTGCTTTCAGTAAGTAGAGGAGCATTAGAAACCGATCTTTGAGACATTCAAGAGAAGCAACACATTGAATTGTTCAAGTTTGGTTTTTTTAATATTTCCCTAACCATGAGACATCATTAAAACAGAGTAAGGTCATTAGCAGGATTGGATCTTCTATTTGGCTATTTTTTGTTGTTGGTTTTGTTTGCTTGTCTTTTATGTGCTAGCGAGGTATAAGTCTGTTCCACATTTACCTCATTGCCTTTTAATCCAAACCCCACCAGCTAGAATATAAGCTCCTATTCCTTCTCTCCTTTATTATATACAACTGTATTAAATATATTTTAGCTAGTTAACATTCCTAGTCCAGGTATATCTTAAAAAAACTAAGTTGAAATTTACAGTCATCAAGCTAAATCCACAGGATGTAGGAACACTCACTTCATTGGCCTTTTGCAACAGGCTTAGTTTTCAAAAAGCTTAATGCTCTGAATTATCAAGATAATTTGAAGTCAAGGCTCACTTCATCAGTTTTAGAAAAAGGAGTATACTCAGGTTTACATTAGAGTGAAATTACCTCTAACTGGAATTCCCCAAGTTGCAGAGTCTACTTGCACATTCTTGGTTATACGTGTACCACAATTCTTTATTTCTAGTTTTCAAAACAGGGAAAGTAACTCTTTTGCTTTTCATGTTTGGGGCACAGATATGCCAAGCAACAAAGTTCCTTCTCGGTCAATTGACTAATTGCCACAATTTGTAAGGACCTTATGGGAGGGAGGAAAAAGGGAGGGAAATGAGCATACATGAATTAATTCCACTTGTGGGTTTTAAAATATTCTATTATGAAAACAAAGATGTGTGGTGTCACCTATGGTGCCAACACAAAGTGCTTGACATATTGATAATTAATAATCTGTTAGAGGGTTTCCTTTCACAAACAGCAACTTCAGAAATACCTTACAAAAGCTGTATCAGCCCTAGGTGCTCAGATTGTCCACTCGAGAAGAGGTAGGAAGAACACTTGATGTGATCCCAACTGCAGCGAAATACTCTGCAAAAGAGAGTGTTATTCATTCGCAAAGCAACCAATACTGTATGTGTAGCTTTGCCACATAACACTACAAACAAACTTGGGTGGGATCATCTGAAGAATCTCATACCATTAAGAAAGACAAAACTGTCTGTGGTAATATTGTGAGCACTTTCATGAAAAACCCAGGTACCTTTAATCTCGTAATTAAACTGGACCTTAGGTTACAGGAAGACATTTAAGCTCAACTACTGCATCTCAGAAAGGCTGGATGCAGTTAGGGGTATTACTATCCACAGCTACTTTCCTTAGTTCTGCATTTCTGCCAGAATTTGTCCTTCTTGCAGGTATCTTCATGGTCAAGTTCCATCAGGGTAGGATTCATCTAACTATCTCACGGAGCTGTAATATTATGTAAGTGTGAACAAGGCAAAGGATAATAAACAAAAAAAAACCCCACAAAACAGACAAAACCCTTTAAATACTGATGTCTGCAAAACTGAAAGACAAACCAGTCTCCTTCAGTTCCCGCTACTACTAACCAGTAACATTAAAGACAACAGTCTGAAAATCATACATAAGTATAAACTGTATAATCCTTTTTGCCATTGATGTGAATATATCGCAAGGCAGAAGGGATGTATACTCCTACAAGGGTTGTCTCACACCCATGCCCAAGATCAAGCACAAGAGAATTGTTAGGCACAGCGCTCCGCAGTTCTCTCTCAAGAGGTCTGGGAGAAGGGACAGCATCACTGAATAGCTTTGAGAGAGGAATAAAGACATTCCCACCACCACTGCCATCCCTAACACACAAAACACTTTAATATTACCTCATTGCCATCATTACCATGAGTGCAGTTCTGTCCTCTCTTTGAAAAATGATGGAAATTTGTACATCAGCCTTTCCGGCTCTACAGCCAGAATCACATCTAACTCATCTCTTTTTTTTTTTTTTTTTTTTAATTTCCCACACATCACTGACAGGATGAGAACAATTAATGTGTCTTGCTGATGTCCAAGTCAAACATATAATTACCGGGCAGACTCAAACAGCCCCATTTCTGGAAGAAAGTTCATTACACGTTTGTCTGATATTTCCTACTCAAGATATAGGAACTTGAACCAATTCAAACCATGCACCAGAATATTCAGTGTATTCAGGAAGTGAAACAAGTAAATCTGAGGCTCAGTGCACAAATATAGTTGGTAAACTGCTTCAACATCAAAACACAACATTTTGTGTGTTGTGGATATTACACCAGCTGGTTACAATGCGTTGACAGCTGCACATAGCAACCCAGCAAGTATTGATGAAACACCGTGAAAAAGGCATTGCCTGTTCACTCTTCAGAATAATGCGGCCTCCTCTCCTTTTCTTGCAACAAGATGGTTCTGCCTTAAACAAGTGATGTTCATAGGTGTCCAATTCTGGAGCAGTTGGCTCAATAAAGGTAAGGATCTGTTGGAGCAGGTCCAGTGGAGAGGCTGGAAGGTGATCAGAGGGATGGTGCACCTCTTTTTGAAGCCAGTCTGAGAGAGGTGAGGTTGCTCAGCCTCAAGAAGGCTCCATGGAAACCTTACCGTGGCCTTTCAGTACTTAAGAGGAGGCCTAGAAAAAAGATTACAAACTTTTTAGCAAGGCCTGTTGCAATAGGACAAGGGTTAATGGGTTTAAACTGAAAGAATGTAGATTTAACTAGATAGAAGTAAGGAATTCTTCACTGTGAGGGCGGCAAACCACTAGAACAGGTTTCCCAGAGATGTGGTAGAAGCTCCATCCCTGGAAACCTTTAAGGTCAAGCTGGATGGAGTTCTGAGCAACCTAATCTACTCAAAGATGTCTCTGCTTACTGCAGGAGGGTTGGACTAGATATTTATAGGCCCCTTCCAAGCCAAACCAGTCTATGACATGAAAGCACTTTAGCTATCTGGCCACTTTACTATCAAATCAGTTTAACCACTAAAAAAGAAAACATTTTAGTCTGTAGTTTGTGAACTTTAAAACGAAACCATCATTCACCCAAGCTGTTGGAGGCCTGCATGGTCATGGGATTAGTTGAAGGTAAGGTGGACACCACCACCAATGATGTGTTGCATGGTGCCAGATGCACAGATGTGCTCACTGGCTTCCAACAGCAACCACAGAGCAGACCAGGTGTGTTCAGCTGCAGTGAACCACTAGGTCTAAAATGCCTATGCATGAGTAGAATTGAAGTATTATCTCTAGTTACTGTTTTGACCATGGCAAAGAATCCCTTCTCTATTGACAAAGTGTTGGGGAATGTGGCATTTTTGGGAACACGAAGAAAACTTAATTCTTTTCAGTGATGTCAGTGATTGCTTAAAATCAGCCCAATGTTTGTCAAATTTGATTGCAGGAATGAACTCAGTTAATGGATTATACACAAATGGTCTCTGAAACTTTCATGAGGCTGGACAATCACTGATCCAATTGGACTGAAGCATCAGAGAAACAAAACGCATCTTAGAGGACTGATCATGACACACTGAAGAAAACCAGTCTCTGGCAAGTTCTTAGCCAGAAAAAACAGACCCTTGGGGTCTGGTGTCTACAAAACCCATGACTCAAAAGAAAATACAATTTCCTTCAAGATGTGTTTCAGCACTGATGCATGGGGTTGAAATGCACTTTAAAACAAGAACACAGAATCACTAGGTTAGAAAGGTCCCACTGGATCGAGTCCAACCATTCCTATTAAACACTAAATCATGCCCCTCAGCAACTCATCGACATGTCTTTTAAACACCTCCAAGGATGGTGACTCACCCACCTCCCTGAGCAGCCTGTTCCAGCGCCCTATGACCCTTTCTGTGAAAAATTCCTTCCTAATTACCAGCCTAAACCTCCCCTGGCGGAGTTTAAGACAATTCCCTCTTGTCCTGTCCCCTGTCACTTGGGAGAATAGCCCAGCACCTTCCTCTCTACAACCTCCTTTCAGGTAGTTATAGAGAGCAACGAGGTCTCCCCTCAGCCTCCTCTTCTCCAGGCTAAACAACACCAGCTCTCTCAGCCATTCCTCATAAGGCCTGTTCTCCAGCCCCTTCACCAGCTTTATTGCTCTTCTCTGGACTCACTCCAGAACCTCAGCATCCTTGTGGTGAGGGGTCCAGAACTGCACACAGTATTCAAGGAGCAGTCTCACCAGTGCTAAGTACAGCAGGAGAATAACCTCCCTGGACCTGCTGGTCACACCATTTCTGACACAAGTCAAGATGCCATTGGCTTTCTTGGCCACCTGGGCACACTGCTGGTGCAACACAGAAAAGTAGAAGTGGCACACAATGCCTCCCCCCAGCAGTCCAGAATCATGAAAAGGAACAAGAACAACGAAGCATTTCATTGCACCAGGGACTTGATTGAGAAGGCTTGAGATGACACTGACTGCTACCTTACATACCAAATATGACAGGCAGGGCTAAGTATTCCTGCAACAGATAAGTAAAACAACCTCTGAAGCGATCGGCTGTACACACTCCTGCTGTGGGGTTAAACTGCAGTTTTAATTAGTCAAAGTGTTTTCATGTGCTTTGTTTCAACTACTTCACATATATGTGTATATATGCACAATGTACGATTAAATAATTCTTCATTATTTCTTTGGGAATTTACATTCAAGATCACACAAAAAAATCCCCCAGGCCACATCAGAAGAATCACAGAATCACAGAACAACCAGGTTGGAAGGGACCCATCGGATCTTCTAGTCCAACCATTCCTATCTAACACTAAACCAAGTCCCTCAAGACCTCATCCACCCGTGTCTTAAACACCTCCAGGGAAGGGGAATCAACCACCTCCCTGGGCAGCCTATTCCAATGCCCAATGACCCTCTGCGTGAAAAACTTCCTCCTAATCTCCAGCCTAAATCTCCCCTGGCGGAGCTTGAGGCCATTCCCTCTCATCCTGTCCCCTGTCACTTGGGAGAAGAGGCCAGCTCCCTCCTCTCTACAACCTCCTTTCAGGTAGTTGTAGAGAGTAATGAGGTCTCCTCTCAGGCTCCTCTTCTCCAGGCTAAACAACCCCAGCTCTCTCAGCCGCTCCTCATAGGTTCTGTTCTCCAGCCCCTTCACCAGCCTCGTTGCTCTTCTCTGGACTTGCTCCAGAATGATTGGCTTTGACTACAAAGTATAATTTTTGAGAGCTACTACATTCAAGTAAGCCATAAATATGGAACAGAGTTGGTTCCTGTGGTTTTCAGCATCTGGCAATGAGAGAAGAGATGGGGTTTGAAATTTGTCTCCAGTTCACCATATTAGTGCAACCACAGCTGAATGGAATGACTCATGCA
This sequence comes from Coccyzus lansbergi, assembly GCA_033558105.1. NCBI lineage: Eukaryota > Metazoa > Chordata > Aves > Cuculiformes > Coccyzidae > Coccyzus > Coccyzus lansbergi. The sequence continues at coordinate 2,074,583 of JAUMJK010000305.1, read as the reverse complement.
ACTTGATCTAACTACCTCAATGCTCATTTTTTTGGAGTTTGGGGGTTTTTTTCCACTTCATAAGGGGAGAGCTTCCTTATCTGGTAATGGAAATGACACTTTCCACTCCCAGTACTTCCCTGACTTAAATGACTACAGGAGAAATTGCAAGCAAAGGATTCACTGGCATTCAACAGGCCATCACTTGCTATATTACAGCAATCATGCATAGTGACAGCTTTTATATTATGAGATACTAGAATACTTACCATCAGAAATGGTCATTTGAGCTGTGTCCATCTAACTGCCACTTTGATAATCTGGCTAGCTACCTGAAAACATTTTCAGACCAAAAAGATTAGAGACGTGAAAACCCCGCTGAGTCAATTCACATCCATCAAAGCCACAACAGAAAACAGCAGCTAGGAAATTCTTCCTGTTTTCACTGAACTTGAAACAAGAACTTTGCTCTGAAACAATCCAGATCTCCTCAACATGCAGCCAAGGCAACTACAGAACAACTTCTCAGATTCTTTGGCCTGACAATTTCCAACGCTGAACTTGCTGCAGCAAAGAAGACTGGGCTCCTTTCCCACTTCCTGTGGGCTGGACAAGGACCCAATAGTTTTTCTTGGACCACGTAACAGGATAGGTGCCTGCCTTTGCCAAAGTTGAGTCTGTAGGAAAGGCATCTTTCTAGAATTTAGAGGAAGCAGTGGCGAGGCCTCTTAAAACACTGGCTTAACCTCCTTTCCATTAGCAGTTCACTTTCAGTATATAAACTATACACAGCCAACAGGTTATGGCCCCAGAAACAGGGAACTGACGCAGAAGACAGTATCTGAACAGTAAAGATTTATGATAACTTAGAAATGCACAGTGAAGGGATGACAGGCAAAAGACAAATTGGGTAAAGGAAATACCAATTAGGTATTGGAGGGTTGGGGACCTTCACCAGGAGAGGTGTCAAACAAGCTGGGCAGAAGGTTGCATCCTTCAAGATATTGAGAACGTGACTGGACAAGACTCTGAGTAACCTGATCTAACTTTGAAGTCAGCTCCTTTTGCAGGGCTTTGGACCAGGTGACTGTTCCAATGTAAGAGAAAAGCAAAAATGGGAATGTCAGAAGCTTGTGACTGAACCATTATCATTAGGTACTGAGAAGGAAGTTCAAGTTATTTAAGACAGCAAAATAACCAAAGCTACGCAATTTAATAGCATACAAGGAAAGAAAGCAAAAACTATAAATCCAACCTCATGCAAAATGGAACAAAGAATTACTTCTACAGTCTTGTGTTACAAGCTAAACACTCAGAATTGCCACTAAAATGCCAGTGAGGATCACTTCACAAGTACATTAACGTAATGCAGAATTAGAATGCATAATGGATTCCAAAAATAATGCCCATCTCTAATGGCAATATATGAACTCATCAGTACCTTAAGCCTTAAACACTATAGTCCAATCTTTGGAAGAATAAAAAAGACTCAGAAAAAGGGATATAAAAGAGGCAGAATTCCACAAGAGGTGAGATCAAAATGCTTTTTTTAAGAATAAAAAGCATGAATAACATAAAGGTTATTTCAGAACTCCTATGGGCAATCTACTAGAAGTATGATGCACTTAAAGAAATTCTTTTGTGTCTTACTAGTTGGGTCAGAGGCAAGGAAACCAGTAGGTTGCCAGCTATGCCCTGAACTGGTGCTATAACAATTACTTGGTTTATTGTCAGAAGCAGTTGCTCGCTTTCATCTCAGAATTCAGTTTTGACGCAGAGTAGCTTTACCTGGTTCAATGGCTTGGTATGGTAAGAATCAGCTGACACTGCATGAAAAACAAACAGAATGCTACAAATGCATTTTCCAAGATTCAAAAAGAAAAGAAGTGAAACATGTACAGAGTTAGTTTTCATATCAGTGTCATAGCTTCTAGTCTCTAGATAACCTATTAGTTATGTGCCAATTTTTTTTTCTACCTCAAATTTTATCACACAGAAAGAACTATCCTGTTATTCAAAGTACTGTCTTACCACGTGCAGCACCTTCACATAATTAACTATGCTTCGTTAAAGTATTCTCAATTATTAGAGTGTTTAGAGTAAGACAAAAACTTAGGAGCTATTTGCTTTAAGATTACTATAACAAACGTTCTAATAGACCTGAGAGCAAACAGCACTCTGATATTATGCAAGTCTGATCATTTTAACTTGACATATTCCTGCCTTACCCTAAATCTCTAGTATTACAATGAAGCTATAATTAAGTTCAAATAAGACGCAAGGTTCCTACAGCTATAAAAATCTATTCTGTAAAACTTAAAACTTTCTCTTATTTCTTCATTTGAAAGTATGGAGGCTTAGTTAAAGTAGTGAAGGAAAGCTTTAAGTAACAATTTCTCAGCTAATCCTCTGAAGCACACTTGCATCTCCTTTCTTACCTTGAAGGGGAAATATGGCAGAATGAAAAGTTTTGCTCATCTCTCTGAATGTGTTACAGCATTTGAATAGAGTCACTAGGAGGCATTCTGCAGAGTAAGAATTAGGAAGATGATTATCTTATTTTTGCTACTACATTGTAATGTAACAAAGATTTTTGTCTTTCGCCAAGATACATTACTAGAGTAGATATCTCAGACTAGTACCAATGCCGTGACTGCTAAGTGACTGCTAAGGCCTTTTGTGTAGTATTACCATAAAAAAAAATCAAGCTAATAGAATTCAACTTAATTTCATACTGATAAAACAAACTGGCATATTAAAAGAAAAGCACTCAGTTTTATGTACATACAAATAACTTCTGTGACTGTCACTATCTACACAGACTGAAGATGACCTAATTGGATCCGGCACAGTGCGGTTATCCAGAGTTTGCACCATAATTAGCAATATGCTTCAATTCAGTTAAAAGGCACTGGTGTTTCTCAATAAATCTCTTCCCACAGGGAAATGAGAAGAAATGGAGAACAGAACACTATCTTTAAAGCATGCATAGGAAATTTATGCTAAACACGCTGAGCACAAGACAGAAAGAAGATAGAAAAAAGCTTACCAATTCTCTTCAAAATACAACTACTGATTTTCTTTTCCCCCTTACTTACCCTGAGTGAATTTGCTATCAGTGTCAAATAAGACAAACATGACAGCAGTGGTCTTTTTCCTCCCTCCTACATCTGATCTGAACAAAAGCAGCCATAAATGCAGAGGCACTGGAGAACAGAGTAGGGTTTCTCATAAAAATTATTCATATGCCTAATAACACAAGTATGTTACACAGTGATAAAAAAACACAATGCTTATTTTTTCAGAACAGGTTAAAAAGATAGCTACAGAGGTTCTAAAAATACCATCTAAAAACTTCAGTATAAGAAGACAGATTACACAGAAAGGAATTAAGTACACCTCTAGCTCTGAAAGGATGGAGTCAATTAATATTCCTAGTCAAAGTTGGGACACAGAACTACAGTGCCTGTAAGCAGAGACCACTACTGGGAGACAACAGCTCAAAGTCACTAAGGAAGATCACTTTCAGCAGGGAGCTCTGATGAAAGCCACAACATTTGTGGTAAGAGAAGCTAGAAAAAAAACTGTGTGGTAGAAGCTACTCTGTGGCCATGTTGGACAGGTGCTTAATAAAACAGTGTATTTGAAATGCACATTTCAAATGCAGAAGCCCTTGGTTGTCCACCAATATAGTACAGCTACCAATCATATGCTGTGGCAAACTAAGCAGAGCCCGCTGCTAGTCAACCAGAACCTGTTTTCTCACAGGACTGGCTGAGCTATGAGGTTTTGGGCCAAACACCTGAGAGCTGCAGACACTCTCCAGTCCACCGCTCCCCCTCCTCATATTCTGCAGGGAAAGAGAGCTGCCTTTGCAGGTAAGCCTCAGTAACGTGTAGGCTAGAAACTGGATTGCTACTTCAGTTTTCTGAAGAGCTGACAACTTGATACGTGGAGTTTCAGTTGTGTGATAATTTTTACTGCAGTTTTATTTGGCCAACATATGAAATGATTCATCAAATTAGCAAGTGTAGTAAAGGTGAGGTCTACCTACAGGATTAGTCACACTACAAGCCATAGCACTTAAGTTTTCCTAATAGGCTATCACACCAGTAATCATAAAAGTTAAAAATATATTCACTTTCCTATGTTCAGTGATGCACCATATACTTATGAAATCTGAAACACTAAAAGAAAAAAAATTTGATAACTTACAGGATGTTTACAATGCATCTCTAGTGTTCCCGTTTCTCATTCCATGGAAGGTTACCCAGTGCCGATTTAGAGCCTCTTCACCGGCAATATTTTTAAAGGGATGTATGTTGAGTTCGGAAAACTGTTTCTGAACTAATACGTAACCTCGTTTTTACCCAGCCCCCCAATAAAAAACACCCAAACCAATGCTACTTTGCTAAGATAAACTAAAATAAAATCCCAAACATGATCCAAACCCTTATGCACTTGTAAAGCACCAGAATGTATTTCAGGGGGCTAATACGCAGAGTCAGACTACCATATACGATATTTAAGAGATAGTATAAAAGCACAAGGGACCACAGAGAACCTAAGGAGCAAGAAAATGTATCAATTAGAAATGATGACACTGTCCTTCACTTTTCCCTGACTGTACCAAAGGAATAAGTCTTCTCATATAACTAGAGTTGGGTTTGTTCCTTTGGCCACACTTCAATATTGTTCTGACAAGAGTACAATATCATTACTTTCATAAATCCACTTTGACCTCAGAAGATTTGCAGGGCTATTCAAGAAGAGGGGTCAAGGAAAGGTAGCTGTATATTTAGATGCTTTATCTGATATTAATCCCACATCAACTCAACCTATGCATTTTTAAAGCAGCAACATAATAATACAATTTGTTAGAATTTCCCCTGCTTTGTGTATGAAAGCTCTTGTGTACTGCTCCAGAGATAATAGAGAAAACAGACTACAGCAACTTGGAATAGCAAATCTTAATTGGCCATAACAGCCAAATATAGTTCCACACAACTTTTGCATGAGTCTAGATTTAATTTGCTTTACAGAACAGTTGGCCAAACAATGACATCTATCATAAAAATATCCTCTCCATTAAGTAAATTTTTTTTTTCCAATGTATACTTTGAACGTTCAGTGGCTCATATTCAATATCAGCCCACACAGATTTTTCTTAACAAAATAAAGAAATTCAGTTAAAAAATGCAGACCAATGTAATGACAGCGTCATATTGCTTTTGGCTATGTTAACCTTAAAAAACATGCCAATTTAGCTATTTTTCTTTAGGTTTTATTAGAAAAAAGCAGCAGATCAACATTACAATTCAGAGTCTAATCTAAATATGCACTTGACAATGAAGCACATCTGGATATGAAGTGAAAAAGGGTTCCAGAAAACCTTCAGTTTTGCCAATCTCTTGCTACCCCAAATCATGTATCTTTTCTTCTGGCTTTATGATGACTGAAACCAAACAAGGAACAGAAGATTTATTGCTATGAAAACAAAATCATAGTGCAGTAGTATGAGTCTTGGGCGCTAAGCGTATTCCATCAAGTTAATTTAATTTCAAAGTGTACTTAAATCTTTTGTTTGGCCATGAAAGTCCATAAGCTGACTGACCCAAGTATAATCTGAAATGGCAGGTCTGAATAAAAAAAAGTTAGACAGTATGTTATCCTCCAGTTTTCAGACAGTAACAAAAAGATACAATTCCAATAACCAAGAAATTAAAATAAAAAAAAAATGAAAAAGTTGATCTGACATTCAAGAGCTAAGTTTATTCTTATGCTCATTTTTTTTGCGCCCAAAATAATTTTAGACCCACCAAAGAAAAAAAATAGTATTTATGGACTATCACACAATTGGAAAAGAGAAATAATAGCCTTTTGACTCAGTTATTTCCCCCCACTGAGGTATAAAATCTACATATAAATTTGATACTTCACTATAACAAATTGTACTTTTCATAGTTCTGATTTAGTTTCCATTAAACCCTGTTTACTTTTTGTTTTTAACCACAGAACTCTTATTTCATGTTACTGAATCTTGTTTCCAGCTCTCCATTTCATTTACTGGTGGATCTATATTTAGTAGTCTGGTTATCACTGCTAACCAGGAAAAAAGATTCTTGGAAGTTTCTTCATTACAACAGCACTTTCAGCAGAGGTTACTGATGTGCAATCAAACTACAATGATATGCAGCTCTTCTGAGAGACAATTTCATTGATTATGTTTCCACTGTCCAAACATTCTCTGAATTATTTGCTGGAAGAAAATCTTTCAATCTTGTAAACATCAGTGGGCGCAGTTTCACTAGTACATGTGGTAGTTCCACATCCTTATTCAGGAAGGCTGGTTCACAGCTACTGAGAAGCTGCAGGAGTTCAAACAGCTGATGAACTGTAGATTCTGCTGAGCAGAAGTTTCTTCTGTTGCTACTTGAAGATGTAGCCAAAATATCAGCCGAGGTAGCCCAGTCAATCCTTGCTTTTCTTTAGAACCTCTCAGAATATTTCTGGAAGGGTGACATTGCGAAGCAGCCACTGCTGGGAGCGGCTGCCATTGCAGTCTCTGATGCTGGGTACCTGGCTGTCCTCTTCGGTGGCTTTGTCCAGGCACTGGTTACTGTTCACATGCAACAGGGTTAATTTCTTGAAGACAAAATAAGAAGTTAGTTTTGCAGAAATCACCAGGCATAAGCAAACAAAAAATTTCTAGCAGCCATTAAAGTTCTTCCATAGATAAATACAAACTGAACAAGACCTCTTGGGTGACTCCTGATCCCAATTCTAAAGGACACATATATGCTATTTGATGTCGTAGATACTAAGAGAATTGTTTCATGAAAAACAGAACAGTCTCAAACTTCTAAAGTAACATTCTTTATCTTCCTTTCTCTAAACAGCACTATACTGCTAAGAATCTTTGAGAAGTTACCAAATTTTAATTTCTAAGATGTAAAACTTCAATTATTAGCTATTGTAGTAATTTTGATCAGATCAAAATGAACATATTTTTCTCATTTTATATTAAGTTCTTCTTTCAAAAGCATGTTCTTTAAAAATATCTACAAAGGGGAGAGTGGTTAAACACTGGAACAGGTTGTTCAGAGGGATGGCAGATGTCCCATCCCTAGACACATTCACGGTCAGGTTGGATGGGGCTCTGAGCAACCTGATCTAGTTGAAGATGTGTCTGCTCACTGCAGGGATTTGGACTAGATGACCTTCACGGTCCCTTCCATTCCAAATCTTTCTATGATATCCATACATATATATCTGTGCATAAGTATGTTTAGTAGATACTAGGAATCTTTCATACATTACTTCATCTACCACAACACTATCCTCATGGGAAACAGACCTTTAGAAGTTATACTTCCTGCCACTGTACTGTGGATACTCATCAGTGCACCAACCTGTCTGTGGTACTGACTGGCATTACTATCAGTATTTCTACTTTCACTCAGCAGCACAACCAGGACACTGGACTGACTGAAAAGTGGCAGAACAGGCTGATTTTATGTGCACAAGCAGCAAAGGGTAAGCAAACAAAACAGAGCACATCAGTCTTCTGCACTCATACAGCAGGTTAAGACTGAAAAAAGGGAGTTGGAACACACTTGAGCAAATAACTAACATGGCTTTTTTTCTCCTCCTTTCTTTTCCTTCAATTAAGGGAAAGAAGTTGCACACCTCCTGAACCAAGGCAGAAGAAAAAAGGTACAGAAAATTGATCCAACTATGCGGGAAGGCATTGTTGCTAGGCATTCTTTAACTTATTTTTGTGCTTTATTAGCCAGCTTTCAGAAAAGCTCCAAAGATTATACCTAGATTTTCCACTGACAGAATAAAGAGAAAAAACACAAATAACAAAATTTATGTCTGGGAATCACCATAGGGGAAGTCTGTTTTATAGTCTGTGGCAACCACTGCAAGACAACCCATTGCAATTAAGTGTGTAAAGATGCAGTGTTCTTAGACTCATATTTGCTCATTTCAATTAACATTTAATCCTGTAAACCTTCAACAGTTTTCTTCAGTCCCCTACCAGAAGTTGCAAGCAATGTGCAGAAACCCTAGTAGAGATCTGCTGTTTTACACATTAACTGCCATCCTAAGTGAAAAATAATTCATATATCTCCTTTTAGTCTTAGGAGCTGTAGGTTTTGTTAACATCTCAACTAATAAAATCCACAGCAAGCGTAACAAATTAGAAGTAATGTCTCCCCCCTTTTATTATAATCAGCGAAGTGACTTCTTAGTAGCTAAATATCAGCATGTTCTCGTTATCAAACGGTGATCTTGATTATACTGGCAAGCTTCTTCTTCCACAAACTGTTTTGCAGTTGTCTTTTGCAATAACTGATGTTAAATTATTATGTTTGAGAACTTTTTTTCTTCCTAACTAGTCATGCCACAAGTCAGAGTTCCCGAAGGCACTACTCAATCACAAAACTGGTTTTGGAGTTTGCAAATAAAATTAATGATGAATAGATCAACAGTCACCGATTTCTAAGTTAGGCAGTTCAACCTATGAACTTCAAAATCAATTTGAACATCATGTACATGAAAGAATGATTTAAATAAAGCTGCTTTATGCATGTGTATCTTAACCATGCCCATGATTAGAAAGGTAAAACCTTCCACATAAATTTGAGATGCTGATTTTTTAATTAGAAAAGTATTTCCTTTTAATCTTGTGGGAGCTAAGATGCTGAGTGCTGAAACTGTCACAAAATCATTAGCATTAACTTTCATCGGTCCAGTAGACATTTGGAATGATTTTCCACTGTTGATCTCACCTAACAGAACACGACACTAGCAAATTATCTTTCTAACAGAGGATCCAAAAGCACACTGAAAATATTCTTCTAAGAGCTCCCTCAAAATTCACTCTGTAATTAAATCAACACAGATGCTCATTGAGTGACTACACGTGAATTAATGACGGAGGGAACATAAGCCTGACTGTTTCCTGATTTTAGTTTCCAATAGTGGTCTCACACAGGAATATTGCCCTGTAGGCTCATGTAAAAGTTGTCTCATTTTAACATCACAAGTCATTAGAAGACTTACCACTGGATCATATTCCCAAAGCTGATTTCCTTTCAGATGGTGGCACTTGAGCATCGTTACTGGACCATTAAGTTTGGATACGTCTAAACATAAATCATCTGTTCTTATTTCTTTGTTGGCAGTATATGAGAAAACCTAGACAAGAAAGAATGAGAGGAAGTGAAATAAAGATTCAATTAAAAGTGTCCTGAGATATAGGGCAGGGACCACATTTGTGTATTGCTCCATTAATGTCCACTAATCCTTTCTTTTTTTCTGTCAGAACATTTGGAAAAATTATTTTATAAGGAATAAATATAAACAAGCTGTTCAAAAGTTGACGTTTTCAAATTGCAGACTGCTTCCTGCATAGAAACAGAAGGATTCCCAAAACAGGGAAACTCTGTATACCAGAAAACAATTCATCAAGAATTATTAATGAAATAGAATGAGAAAACAGATATAAAACAAATTCCAAAACTGACAATCAGAAAAATGCTTGTTAGAAGTAGTATTGCAAGTAGAGGCATGTTTTTTTTTACCAAAGTAGCGATGCCAATCAAGAGGTCTAACCATGTCATAGCTCCAGAGAACCTACAGGAGGTGAAGCCTTGCTTAAAAGTCCCTTGCTCCCCTCATCTCATTTTTCACTTGAAAGTTTATTTAAAACCTGTTGCAATCAGGCCTAAAAAACCCACAAATTACAAACCACCAACAAATCTCATGCAGTTCCTCTTACAGGCATCTTCTTCAATGAGGGTCTCCTAAAATATACTTAAGCTGTGAAGTTTAAAGGATAACTACTGAAATAATCAGAAAATTGTTCCGATGAGAAGCAGTGTTCCCAATAACTCTATATATTAAGATAATAAATACTGTCACCTGATTGCCACCCATTCCATGGCAGTTAAAGATTCCGACTTTCTCATTTTCTTTTCTTGCCATGTTATCCAGACACTGATTTGTCTCCACATTTCTTATCTGGGAGTGAAAAAGAGCACATTATCAAAGGTTGCTGTTTTTTAGAAGAGAACTAAGCTTATCACAAATCACACTGATATCAGTTCTCTCTGCTGTACACCCGGTCATGTGAATGAAATGTAAAATACAGGAACTATACTTCAATGAGAGACCACTACCTGAAACTCAGACTCCCAAGGAAATGCTAAACCAACTCAGTTACAGAACCATGTTCATTTCTTTGCTTTCTCTTAGGGATTTTTCCATCTTGGGGACACTTGCGGCACCAAGATTCAGATACAACAAAATGGACACAAATCAACCTCCACACCAAAACTGTCAGAAACTTTAAAACACTCTTGTAGGCCCAGTGGGATTAATTCCTTTTGAAATCCCTTTGACTAGGTTTAATTTCCTCACTTATTGAGTTACAGCCTTAATCCTCATATTACTATAATAATAAGCAGTCTTGAATATCAGTCTCTCAATAATCATGCAGCAGTACAAATGCCTGCTTCATTCTCTTAAAAACATACTTTAAAAAAGAACAGTACAAAAGCATCCTAAAAGAGGATCAAATATTTGGTTCAACTTGACTGGCAGGGTAGAGCATGTGCCTATTTATTTAGAACAGCATAATCTGTACTACCTCTACTGTCACTTAAGAAAAGCTAAAGAAATAAAAGAAAAAATACAGAGGAATGTCCAACAAGGCTTGTAGGCATCACTAGAATTTGCTGGCCAGTGACAAGGGTTGTGGAGGTAAAGTTCAGAGCAGCTTTTAGGCAAAGTCCTCATTTGACCTGGTCTAGTTCATTAAGCAAAAATCTTCTCATAACCTATGTAGAGAGTACTTATGAAAGCATTGTACAGAAAGTTATCCATAAATATAAATATCTGAAGGAAATGTGACTTTTAGTACTGTAGTGACTTCTACATGACATTTATTACTGTAGTAAAAAGAAGAAAACATCTAAATTACAGTATCAAATATCAAATTTCAGTCTTCTGCCAAACTGAGAAACCAGATGTATCTTTGCACACAACAGAAACAAGATACTTGAACTTGCCTGGAGATAACCTGTTTGCATTACTCGGCACCGAGTACAAACAGCTTACAGTGCAATATACTTTACATAGGATAGTTAAATATGTAGGACAAAAATCTTACCTCTCCCAGAGAAAAGTAATGGCGTGGAATTTGGGAATCAGGATAAACATTCTCCAGGTACCAGGAGAAAGGCTTGCACTGGAGCTTGCGTCTTAGTCCAAGGCGTGATGATATGTCCCCATAATCAACTTTAGTAACCCCTGTAGTAACAGAAAAGTTTTATTTGATGGTTGCTAATAAACTTCATACAATTCCGTTTAACACAAAAGGGATCGGCATAATACACTGCTTACATTAAAGATTTCCTTTTAGAAAGTCATACCTACACACAATAGAAGTTATTTTTTTAATATAGCAAACGCTGTTTATATTTTCAGAGGACATATCAGTCATTACCTGCGACTTCTTTTTCCAGAAAATTATGCAAAAGATGGAATCTATGCTACACATGGCAATGTCCTACCTGTAGTTTGTACAACAATTTGAATGCAACTACTTATCAAGTTATTACAGGAGAAAGGGTAAAACTGTAATAGCCACTAGTGCTGTTCTACCCCAAATGGCAACTGGGGTGCATATCAACACAGTATAACACAGCAGTCGCCTTCTGTGAAATAAGGAGAATTCCATTTTAATTTAATTCTGTAAACCAGGTATCACTTGCTGGACCTTTCATCATCTGTCTAACTGCACAAAGAAACAGTCAGAAAGCAGCCTTCACATAAGGAACTGATCCTTTAATAATTCAGTATTTATTCAACATAACTGCAGCATTTGAAGGATGTATGTTCACCATTAGGATTTATTTTTGTGGCATTTTGCTTGCCTTTTTCCCCTTTGTTCCTTATTTATCAAAGTGCTCATTCTTCCTGAACCTTCCCACTCTTATGGTTATTTTAAACCCATGTGAAAACTAATTTGTACGAGTGCCATCTGCACATGGGTTGAGGGACGTGTGCATGATCAGTAGATATTTTTGCCTCCCTTGAATTAAGCACTAATGTGATAGATACTGCAACAATATTAATTAAGGGTAGAATGATTTCTAGTTTTCACGCATCACGGCCTTTTTGTATTTTCCACACTACATTTCATAGACTGAAAGCAATTAATGACAAAAAAACCTCAAACCAAACGAAAACCCAACTCAAGAAATTAAATGAAGTCCTAGCAATATAAATTCCCCTGACAGAACACATATATGTCTCAACTGGCCACCACACTATACACCTCCAGCTACATACATTTTTCAGAAATCCTTCCACTCAGAGAACTGTGAATTATCTCTAAAATCGGTGACCTTCTGAAGCTTAAGTTTGAGACATTTCTAAGTTGGTATACTGGTATACTGTGTTATTAAATCAACCTGCCAGCAGATGGTGTATTTTCTACTCAATTAAGACAAAAAACTGCATTGTTTCAGCTAAATGTTTGTAAATATAAATAAAAACATTACTATTTTCAATAATATGCTTTAGGCTGAGGGGGGCTGTTTGTTTGTTGTAGTTTTTTGTGGTTTTTTAACGGAAGACTTTTTGAAAAAGATGCAGGAGACAGAGACAGGGAGGGAAAAGGTAAAAGGTGTTTTTAAAAGAAATTCTGAATAGTGCAAATTAAACTTAAAAATCTCCTGGAATAGAGCCCAAGAAACTTTCAGTCTGTCCTCTCCGGTTACAAAAGAAATCGCATACAAACGAACAGGTCAAAACAAAACAAGAAACAAACCAAACCCTCCCTAAAGCACTGTCCTATCTTCACCAAAGCAAATATCTCCTTTACACTAAAAGGAGAACAGTCTCTTGAGATGAAGTAAGGAGGCAAAGGCTGTAGCAGCCAAAGTCAAGCATCGAGTTCTTCATTTTTCTCTGATGAAAAAGCATCTAATGGATGAAATGGTTATCATGCCATCCTTACAACGACCTTACAATACTCAAAACTCATTCACCAGTTTGCTACAGTAAGCTTCACAATATAAACACTGTTAAGGTTTTCTCACATCACTGAATGGCAATGAGAATTGAAGTCACAACCAGGAAGAGTTAAAGCCAGTGACACTTAGTAGCACACAAGTGTGTTGTTTATTAAAGTAGCATTAAATGACAACATGTAGAAAGAAAAGCCAACTGACTTTCCCTCCATTACAATGAAACAAAAGGTGTGCACTACATCCCACTTGACTATTTTTAGTGTGAAAGTATTTTTTAAGAAAGCTTCTCTGAAGTTAGGTCTATGCAAAGTTGTATACTGGTACACTGATCACAACTAGCAACAGGCTAGCAGATGGACTGAATAGTAAAACCAGTTTAGTTGTCTTAGGGATGTCCTCTAGCAATGCTGAATTCTGTTTCCTAGATTTCTTATTCCTTGGCTATATTACACAAAGCTGGCTTGAGTATTCCTACACACTTGCACCATATAGTACAGTGGCAGCTATTTATGGGTAACAGCTCTTTTAAGGAAAAACATAGAAGCAAACTAGGAAAACTGCAAAATAGCAAGTATATAAAAAACTAAAAACATGTCTAAAGTCACTATTTCCTCCACAGATGGTCAAACTTATATACAAACAGTGACACACACCTTTTCCAGTGTTTTTGTACTTGTTTTTAAAAGGCTTTGATAAAAAAAAGCAACAGAAAAAAACCCCACAAACCAAGAATCGGATCAAATCTTCCTTCTAGGAGATATTATGCCAGACTCTCCAGTTATGTGCCTGATGAAGAAGACACTCACATCTACTAGCAGTTCTTTCAAACTGGTTCATTTAAAAACAAAATTAAAACCCCAGAAGTAGTATTTAACAGTACTTGTTACTATTGTCTTTACCTCATCATGTAATACATATGTTTTTCCCCAACTCCTCCTCCCCACATTCTAATTACACTAGAAGCCTGGACTTCCCCAATGATTCCATTTGCCATGCAGTTTGTTGTTTGCTGTGGGACAATCACATGGATGTTCCTCTGCACAAATGCTTCTAGATGTACTTAAAATAAATACAGATAAGGCAAAAAACCTCACATCGAATCATCTAAGCACACCACCACTTTTGCACTTGCTTGCTTTATCACTATTCCTGAAGAAGTTTGGAATGCATTATGAGACTACTCTGATGAGTAATATATAATAGTCTGCTTATACTTTTACAAAAACACACACATAATGATATCTAACAGTAGAATATGCTTTCTTCAGTTTTATTTTCTTTGCCACCTTATATTCAAGCTTCCCATCAGCCTTGTTGCAACAGTTCTGACATCCTCAAAGTTTCAAAACAGCTGAAGCTTTGTTGCCAAGTTCAATGTGTGGCAATGCATTTATGGTGAACTGCTATGGAAAAAAAATAACAGCATGATGTTTTCATCATGATTACGAATTGAGCAATCACTTTTAAAGGCACACTATGAAAAATCTTTCATCTAAAACTAGTCTTCTGTTAAAAAATATAGAAATTGTTTTTATTTAGTATTTTAAGACTTGATAAGCAATAATTTAAAAATAATCCAAACAATATTATTTGCATTCCCAATCAATGCTAATAGGGAATACTAGCTGAAAATAATCTTTTGATAGATATTTTGAACTCAGGCTTAGCTACAGTGCAAGATGTGAATTCAGTCCCTTCCCTGTCATCCATATCAACCACAAATAAAAATGTTACCCATTTCCAGTCTGTATGTACTGAGCCTTGACTTATCATGCTTGGCTAGTGACAAGTGTACGTAGCAATTAGAAAGCAGACCCACTGATGCAGTTTTCAGTGTAAGACATCTATATTTCTCTCTAGCTGGCTCTTGCTTAGATTAATTCTACAATGCTCTCTTTTTAGGGCTTCTGTCTGTCCACTTAGCCCCAGTGCAATGGAAGACACACCTTCTGGGGTAAACTTTTGGCCAAAATTAAAGTGAATTTCAGTACAACCTGGATGAGATACTACCCAAGCTCATTCGAGCTGCTTCTTGGGATGCCTTCAGCTTACCAGCTGGGATATGAGGGGCTGGTGAATGACAAGGACACACACTGGACAAGGAGCAGAGGGGTGCATGTAGAAGCTGAAACTCAGACTCTCAGGCAGCATGGGGAAACCACATAGTCTGAAAGTATCCATGGTTCACCTTTAAATTAAGGATAATAAACTCTACCGCTGTCAGTTTGTCATTTATTAGTTAGAAGGTTAGGGGGACATAGCTGTGGTAAGTCAGCCTATTGCTTTGAATCTTCTGCTTCAGAAAGGGGCAGCTTTCCCTTGCTCGGTTTCAGATTCACTGTGCTACCTTATCCAGTAGCGAGCCAGACCACAGGACAAATCATCCTGACAAGTTCAGCAAGCTGAGTCAGTTAATGTAGATGAACAATCAGTAAATGAGGGGAGGTGAAGTCCTATCCTCTGCCATGGAAGCGAGGCACTCTCCTCGCAGTAAGCTGTTAGACTGTCATTGCATTCTCATGAAGTCTCACTTTGGACAATCCAGTCCTCATATTTTAAACTGGAGAAAGGAATGAAAGGCCAGCAGTAGAAATAAAGAAGTGGCAGAGTCTGCAGAACAGCCAGGAATCAGACTATTCACCTGCTCATACTGGATCCATTTTCTGAAAACTTAAAAGGAAATGGTCTGGGAAACATTGCCCTGATGTCACACATGACTGTGAGGAAAACCGTTGGCTAACGAGAAAAGCCTACAGCTAGTGCCATTACTGCTGTGGAGAACAGCTGTTGCATAAGAAGATAGGCTTGATTTTGGCTGAGTAGTAGCTGCTGCAACACTTTCCTGACCAAACTCCATCTGTACCTAACCACTTCTAAGCAGAGAGATGGTCTCTAAAATGAACAAAAGCCTAAAGCAGAAAAGTAACAATTTCTATCTACTAGGCTGTACTTATTAAAGAAGAAAGGATTAAAGGCTTACTTTGCAAGAGGGCAGCTTTCCATTTGACTACATTACATCAATAGTAAAAAGTCTCTTGAGTAAGCTTGTTCTTTCCTCCCAGAAAATACAGATGACATGAAGAGAGAAAGCTACCTGAGAATCTTAGGTTTGCTTTCCTGGACCAAACCCCATGCAATCTTAGGAGAGCAGAAGAGAAAGGATATAAAGGAGGAAACAAGTTTCTTGTCAGCTAGGCTCAATGATGCCTGTCAGTGTATTACCTCCTTCAAAAAATCAAAATTTACTCATCCATGCCAGCTAATGAGAAAAAACCCTGGGTGCACAGAGGACTGCCTTTTTCCCTCACTCATCTGTACCAAGGCTTACAAACCAGCAACAGCTTTCAAATATTCACCTTGCTCCTCACAAGAACTAAACACACTATCACAGAGATATTGAAAGTACACACTGTGCAAGCAGAAGGTTTCACAGGCTGCATACTGCACTCTGCCAGAGGGTCACTACACCATTATTCTTCAAGAACAAAACATTTACATTTTTATATTAGGAGGATTCCTGGAAAAGCAGAACATGCCCGAAAGAGCCAACGTAGCAGAAATACACCAAGTACCTAAGACAACTATTGGCCAGAATGACTTACTGAAACTTACCCTGACGTTATTTGCCACTAACAGGTAAAATCAGTGTCAGCAACACTCCATTAGGATTGCAGATTCCAGAATAACAAAAGTAAGGCATTTGTGAAAATCCCAAATTAGCAATCCTTTCTAGTTAACACCTATTGGCTCTCACAAATTATAGATCTGGGGAATGAGATGCATGAGCGACACCGAGCACCTATATGTGTTCATTTTCTGAATTACAGGTATCGTAGAATAGTTAAGGATGACCCATAGTACTAACAGCTCCAGGCAACAAACCAATTTCAGAAGAACCCAACTTATTCAGCTACTGTAGGATATTATACTTGAAACACTAGAAAATTCTAATGTCAAAGTCTAGTGCAATGTCAATATGGACACAGGTACACAAATTAAATCGTGTGCCAGCCGGCAGGTACAGATGTTCTGAGAGCAACTCGGTAAGAACACGTCCCTGTCTAATCATCAATGCAGGCTATTAGCATACAAACTATGCAGACACATCTTTTGAAAGGAAAGAAAAATACATGGTGCAGTTACATATAACTACTGCAGTTACTTTCACCATTTCAAAATTTTGACCATATTCTATTTTAAATTAAATTCTTCTATTCCCTTTCTCCAACAGGAGAACGCATGCATACTCCACAATACTGAAAAACTGTGAAAGTCCTATGAAAACAACAATCCTACAAAATTTAAGCCCTATATTGACTACTTTTGTAGGTTACATTTAGTGCATGAAATGGAAGGACTATAGAAATGACATATAAAGTAACAGAACCTTATCACGGTATTCAGTATTTTACCTTTTTTCAAGAATTAGGTTATTTTTATGGTTTAGTGTTCCAGCTGCTTAGTGCATTTCAAAATCTAGCTTGACATGGATGCAAAAGAGCAACTTAACCAGAAGTTATTTCATCTTTTTGTATTCAATTTTTGTGAAGATCCATACATGTCACGTTTGAACTTATAATGCTTCATTAGCAACAAAACAGGGCAATAACTAAAAGCTGGTAGCTTCTGATTTCACCTAAAAAGCTTTGTGCAGTAGCAGCAACCTTTTTAAATTAAAAAATCTTACCTAGTCTTATTTCAATAATGACAAAAAAAATATCATAAATCTGTGGTCAGTTGTTTCCACAAGTATTCTTAAGACCTATCATCTAAAACTCGATACTACATTCACTCACACTACATTGTACTGCAGCTTTTAAATTTCAATACTAATGCAGATTTAATAGGCATGTCACAAAGAAATGCTTGTATTAAAGATACATATTTGGAAAAAATAATGTTCCAGATAGATTTACCACCAATTTAAAGTCAAGTGACTAATGTCTGAAGTATTTAGAGAGGATGTCTGTTAGTACCACAAGTTTGTCTCTCTTTGTTTGTCTTTTTAAACAACAACAAAAATATCCTGTAGTGGAAAGTAATAATTCAGTATTTCCTAGGCTTCCTTTCTATTCCTGATTTTTTTTTCCCAGAAAGTTTGAGTTCATAGGAAATTTGCTCTCATATTTTACATCCTCCTGTTTTGTTAACATCCATTTTAAGAAGCATAATAAATACCATCACAGCCAAGCATACTGGCAACTTGCCCCTATACTCTAGATTGTGAAGTGCAAGCTTGAACAAGTCAGATGTTCACTTTTACCATTCCTGCTACAGATTTCACTTAAACCACTGCTGATTTACTTAACCTGGAATGCCTACAACACTGAAGCCAGGGGCCCAACTCCAGCACATTACAACAGATTTGGATGGCTAGTTTTCAGCGCTACAGCTGAGTTCTGACATTCCACTGAGCTTTAATTCTATTGCACAGAATGTTCACTTATAAATCATGTGCGAGGAAGGAGGATGGAGACTTCAGAGCACATCTCTGGCTAACAAAATTATTTTTCAATTAAGACCTTTGTCTTTGTACATCTTAAGTGAGCTTTCTCTTATGAACTTCAAAGCAATAAAATTTTAATTTATATACTCATTTTCTTTCCCAGTAGTAACATTTCAGTTCTTAACAGTTCTCATAAACAAAGACTTGCTCACCTGGGGAAATGATGTAAAAAAAGTTTTTGAATTCATCCATCCAGACTTCTGCCAGACGCCTGTTATTTTTGTTGATTATCTGCCCTGTACCTCCTGGAAAAGTGTATGGCGTTGCTTTTCTGAACACATGACCCACATGAGAACAAGTTACAATTTCCAAAGTGCCACCACACTGCCAGATCTGAAAGTGATAGAATAACTATTATGCAGCTTCAAATTGTTAAAAAAAAAGAAGTTTAAAATTGTTAATCACTTGCTTCTTTTCAAGTTGGAGAAACTTCATTACATGAGGTCTAAAACAAATATGTACTACTTAAGAGAAATGTATGCCTGTTCCTGCTCAACAGATAAGGATGCTACTTTGTCTACAGGAAAGATGGGGAGGGGTTCTCTATCAGGAGTGTAGTGGTTTAAAGCTGAAAGAAGGTAGATTTAGATCAGATATTAGTAAGAAAGTTTTTACTGTGAGGGTGGCAAGGCCCAGGTTGCCCAGAGAAGTCATGGATGGTCCATCCCTGGAGGTATTCAAGGCCAGGTTGGATGAGGCTTTGAGCAACTTGGTCTAGTGGAATATGTCTCTGCCCATAGCAGGAAGGTTGGAATCAGAGGTAAGGTTCCTTCCAAACAATTCTATTATTCTATGCTACTCACATGCCTGAGTAAGTTAGCATAAGAAAGAGCACATCAGGCTTCACAGCAATAATGAATGCATCAACAAGAGACTACTTTAGAGAACTGGGCAAGCTGACAATGAAGGAAGAAAAAGGCTCATCACACAAATCATAGGGAAGTAACAGGTGGTGATCTGTCCAAGAAGGTCTGTTGTAAACTAGAATGCCCAGGTAAAAAACAAAACAAAACCCAAAGAGAACCCCATGCATTTCCCAAGTAAAGTTTCTTAAAATGCTTTGAATTTAATTTTAGACCTCTAAAATGGCAGATTTAGAAAGCTGAGTTACTTCAGAAGTAGCCACCTACATAGTTCAAGCTGATAAGCAAAATGAAAGGAAATAGTGCTATTTGGTAGAAACATACATGAACACAAGTGGTTAGGGTCCACATCCAAAGGGACACATGCAATCGAGTTACAAAATAACAAGAACAGAGTTTGTAACAGAGGTGCCAACATTTCGCTGACATTAAGCCATGCACTGATGGCATCACCCTTAACTTATGCTCCCCAATTAGCTTTTCTAACTGCACTGCTCCTTTTAAAACACACACACACATTCATTCTCCAGAATGTCCGCTCAAAGTTGCCAATCACAAGGCTGTGCCAACTCTCTACCATGCACTTTTCATTTACAGATTTGTATCTTTGCATGTTTCCATTGGAGTAACTTGATGGGAAGCCAAGTGCTAACTGCGACAGGAGACGACACTGACACAGGCAGCATATCCGTATTTCACAGAACTAAAGATGTACTGTCCTGAGTTAAACACTGAAAAGAGTTTTACCTACCCTGAAAGAAATTTCTAAGTTTTCTCCACCCCAAATATCCATTCCAGCATCATATGTTCCAATTTCCTGAAAGTAATCTCTGTCTATAGAAAAAAGACCTCCTGCCATTGTAGGTGTCCTGGGGGAGGAAAAAGAAAGTGCCAGTCACGATAAAAATACTTAAATACATTTCACACTTACACTGACAAAATGGCTTTTTATTAACCAAATTTCTAACATGTCCCTTCTCAACAGGCTTCCATCCAAATTCAGTTACCATTGATGTACTTGCTAGCTCAGAATTTCCAGAGATGGAACCAGTTAGTGACAGTTCTTATTTTCTCACTTCAAATTGGAGACCAGATAAACATCCCCTAGAAAGCTGCTGTAATTCCTGAGAAAGATTTCTGCCTCTGATGCCGGTAACTCAAAAAATAAACCATTTTCTACAGGAAATTTAAATTTCTGGCAACTGTTATTGAAAAACCTATGTGGAGCCATGAAGTGGCCTGCTTGGTTTCACTGTTATTGCTTTATACAATAAAACTGTACAGTCAGGGATACATCAAGGTTTTCTTCACAAATTCCTTATTGGTGAAAAAATAAAACTGTGCTACTTTCTCCTAACTTTAGCAATATCTCTGAAACTTGCCTTTTTCAGTCAACAAATACAAAATAGGTAAATCACGTAAGTAGGCTGACTATATAACTTTGTAGTTAAAATATATAAAATATTTAAACTCTTAGCATAAAAGATCTTCTATCACTAGCCATGTTGCTTCAACCAGAAAAAAAAACTATGCCACAACACAATTCATTAAATACTTACTTACATGATTAACCTAGAAAGGCTATAAGTAAGCATCTGGTGAACATTTCAACCAATTTAATAATTTTTCACTACCTAACAGGAAGAGTTCGATCTCCTTTCCGTCGATCCATCTCTCTCTGAGGAACGGGATACCAACGAAAATTTAATTTCCAGTTGAATCCACCATAGGTCATATCAGAACCTGCCATATATTCAAAGGTGTCATCGCTAATTACATCAATGATGGGGCACACTACTGTTCGCCTAGAAAAAGGAAAGAACCAAAACCTATTAATTCAAGTGCTAAAAAGGTGTGGGGGGGGGTTAAAATAAAAATTGTTTTAAACACATATAGTTTAAATTTTTATAATGGCATCTCTTTATAACATTTACCATGAAACATATTCGAATTCCATCCTGCTAATTTGATTTAATTAATCTAAAGGAAAATGTGTTTTTCTGATACAATTTTGGCAATGCTAGCTCTTTTTTTACTAATATTTGTATTATTATCAGTAATATTTATCCATCTGCAGACAAAAAAATGAATCATATCTTTCCTGATGTTATACAGTCCAGAAAACAAGAGCTTTCATTTTTACTTAAGTGGTCAAAGTTACTTGCATGTTTTGAGATGAAAACTTGGTTGTTAGCTCTGGGGAAGTATTCTTACATGCTCTCAGGACTAAATACTGTTAAAGAGTAACTACTGCATCAAAGCTGACAGAAAGGCTTCCTTCTCACTGTTCTAATATACACTCACAGAAATTATTTCCTATCAACTTAAAAGACCCCTAAATAATAGTCCTCAAACAGGTTCTCTCTCACTGAAAGTGATCTAAAAAGATTTAAAGGTTGCAACTAAATTCGAAGGATTTCATTTAGGTCGTTTGCAGAAATTTAAACAATGTATATATTTTAGTCTTATAGAAATGTGTGTTATGTATTAAGTCTTAGCACATTTCTGAACAAAGATTCTATATTACTTTTTATCACATAATGCTATGTTTTGTAATGTTATGAGTTATTTTTATCTATAACCATAAGAGAAAACACAGATTTGTAACACCATACCGAGTGTCTGGTCCATTTAATATGCTGTATACTAACAGACTAGTGTGCAACTACAGAGGTACTGCTCAGATGTATGAATATTTTTTTAACCACAGATCATTCTCTCACTTGTTATCTTTTTTCCTCTCAATTACTGTCACATTATTATGGAGGCAACTGTTGTGAATATTGACTTACGATATAAATACAAAGCTATGTTACTGCAGTGTACATGAGTGTGATTCCAGTAACCATTCTAACTTGCTTCCAGTAACTATTCTAACTGTAAAAAACAATCAGAAGGCCAAGTCACAGCACAGAATTCCACAATACAAATACATTATGAAATAAAGAAACCACAGTGAGAACCTGAAAACAGTAAATTTGACAGTTCTTGCTCACAGTAGTGGTGTTATATTAGATGTGGTTTCTATTTCTGCCTCGAGAATATCTTCCCAAATGCGTGAAGGAATGAGCCAGTCTGCAGACTGAAGATCTCAAATTCCACTGCTCCCTCAACTCTATTCATGTTCAGGTCTTCTGCTATTTAACACATGATCTCATGCATCCCAGTATAAGCTTCACATTAAACCAAAGTTTATGTTTAAAAGTTATAGTGAATTAGCCTTTTATCATTACACAAATGAAAAGTACATAACTAATCTGCCCCCATCTTCCTCTGAAAACAGATACTTGCTTGTAGGCTATATTGTAATATTTGGAACATTTCTTAACAACCAAAATAACCAACAGGGACCAATAGACGGGTAATTACCTGTCAGCTTTGATCCTTGCCAGCAAAGGTTCAAGCCAGCCTACTGTACATTCACAATGAGCATCTAAGAAGGTGATGACCTGGCCTTTAGAAGCGGCAGCCCCCTTTAATCTGGCTCTAATCAATCCAGAACGCTGTTCCATTCGAATCACATGAACTGGTACTTTTAATTTCTTCACATAACTTTCCAGGGGTCTTTTCAAGAAGTCTGCAAAAAATGATCAAAACCATGGAAATTGTCAGTTACACAGTTCAGCTTTTTCTTTTTTTTTCTTTAATGAAGAGATTTGAGTTGAGCCATTTCCTCATTTATTTTCTTCCTTCTACTTTTTCAGATATTTTCCTCTGCTGCTTATTCTACACTTCACAATACACCCTTCCACATGTCCATGTGTTTCCCTTGCTAGAGCAGGAAGTTCCTCCTCTTCATTTCTTCATTATAGGAAACAAAAATGTAGACAGTGTAGAATGCTTGCACAGAAACCAGATGGGATAGGGAAATTTTTGTTATGGTATAGATATGACTTACTTTCAAATACATATGCAGAAATGTTCTTGGATAGCACTTCGCTACCAAGAAAATGCAGGAAACAACCTGACTAGCTGAACATGATGAATTAACTCCTGCAGGAATGTAACTTACAGATAATTTCTTTGCAAGTAGCTGATCAATTTTTTTCCCCCCAATTCTACTTTCTCTAGATTTTTTAATTTTTTTTTTATTACCACTGTAAAACCTAAAACCAAAAATACAGATAAAATCAGATATACATAAATTAATCTCTTTATTATTAACAAACCTCATCTTAGCCAAGGAACAAATTACTCAAAATAACAACAGCCATGTTGTATGTAACACTATATTCCTAGAGGCTCAAAATTACTTGCATTACAAAGAACTACCAAATTAAAAAATTTCCAATTCCCATGCATAGTTCTTGCCAATCATGAAAAATTATATTACAATAGATGATGCCAAATAAAAAACAAAGAATTAAGTTGTAAGAATACAACTGGCAGTCACAGAAGCAGATTTCAGCATTAACTTGCAGATTTTAAATCTGTAAAAGAGGCAGAATAGTCTTATAATACAGCTACAGAAATATATTAGATAACACACTCAAAGCACATGGGAGTTGTACTACAACAGTGCAAAGTTCGTAGGAAGATTTAGCATAAAATAGCAAGTACCTCATACAAGAATAAGCATGACATGAGAAGAGAAAAAGCACAGCATGAACTCCCAGTGGTTGTTTTGTAAATCTCGAGGGGCAGAGCTCACCTGAGATTGATTACTGTTCCTTACAGATGAATGAGTTCTAATTGTCTCCTCAATTTTCTGTGCATTATTGGACTGTCACTAAAACCCACAGAAATAAGTTCTGACACATCTTGAAAGTGCTAGATGAGTCTAAAAGTTTGATGGATCTCACACATTTGTTTCCAGAAGTACTCAAAGCAACTTAATTCCTGTTATGCATATTATCAGAGATTCAAATTAATACTTATTTATTAGTACAAAACCATAGTACATGTCTGAATATTTTGCAGGCCTTCTGAGGTTGAGTACAGAGATCATTTAGCTGACTGATTCTGTAATAAATATAATCTAACATCTTTATAGCGCAGCCTTCCAAAGCCACTTGTTTAAAACAGTTAATATTATGGTAATGTTTATAGTTTTAAGGTATATGGCTTCCATGATGTACAAAGAGAAAACAACTGTGAAGCATTTCTCTCTATGCTAACCATCTCATGAGCAAATCACACAAATAAACATGTTCCTCAGCACTTTTTAGCTGCAGTACTTATAACCTTTTAGAGTTGTTCTAACCACTTAAAGCCAAAAAATATGGGCTGTAACACTGGTCCTTGAATGCACAGTTACATTAACAGAATGGTAAAATTCTGTCAGGAAGAAGAGAGAAAGATTACAATAATACAACTGTGGCCAGGCAAGAACTGATGCAATCTGCCTACCATGCTCGGCCATTCAGTGCTGACCTAGTTTTAAGTACTGACTGGTCTTGATTTTTCCTGCCAAGTTGTTGGTTTTTTTTTTTAATAGATACCAAAGATCAATACTTATAACCAAACCATAGAATTCTGACCAGTAGCAACAGAACAATATTACAGATATTTCTTGTTTTGCCAAAGCTTTTCTTTTCAGTGTAAATAAGTGTGTGATATTATGCAAATTTATTCTTCTAAAAGCATGACACTAGCAGGTACAAAGTGTGCTTCAGGCAGACTGAATGATTACCTTATTCCAATTAAATTGACTCTGATGCTAGAATTCAAAATCCACTATACAGGCTGAACATGTTCTTTTTCCAGAAAAGCCTCCTGCTTTATTTCAACACAAACAGAATGCTTTAGTAGCATATGCTAAACGCTTTAAATTTCCAGGCATCATACCCCTGTCTTGTTTAAAGTAAAAGTACGCTTGCTGGAACCAAAACAAGTTTTCAGAACACAAAGCAAAACCCAACTTTCAGTAATTGCTGAAAATAACTAAAAATGAAAGATGTTTGAATCATCTGAAATAAAGATTTCAAAACTAAATACTGACATAGGTTCAATAAAACCACCAAAGAAAGTCTGAAATGCTACATCCTTCAACCTGGAACTGAGTTACTTTACTGTTATTACCTAACCCAAACCCAGAAACAGGTAAGTTATCTACAGAAAATCACATGCTTTTTAAACTGGACTATAAATCTACTTCACAATGAGGACATGGCTATTTGCTATGTCAAAACTGTTTTTCCAAAACAAAAATTGAAAAAGCAAAACATAATAAATATTATCACAGAAGCATACAATGGGCAAGATTGTAAGAGACCAGTGGACATCATCAGGTCCCAATCCCCTGCTAAAGCAAGATTCACCTAGAGGAGATTGCACAGGAATGCATCCAGGCAGGTTTTTAGTATCTCCAGCAAAGTAGATTCTATAGCTTGCCTGGGAAACCTGTTCCAGAGCTCTATCATACAATAAAGAAGTTTTTCCTCCCATTGAAGTGGAACCTTCCTGTGTTCTAGTTTGTACTCACTGCTCCTTATCCTGTCACTAGGTATCATTAAAATGACTTGGGTTCCATCTTCTTGACACCCACACTTTTGATATTTATAAGCATTGACATAAACATTTAGAAGGTCCCCGTTCAGTTTTCTCTTTTCCAGCCTAAGCAAACCAAGCTCATTCAGAAATTCCTCATGATTCTATTAATTCCCCTAATCCTATTAATGGTCCTATTATGCTTACATTATTTTAATATGACCTTGCTCTTTATTTCTAGAATATATTGAAGACTGACCAGTCACAACTAATAATTAGCATTGGCATGAATTAGCACCAAGGACTGTTTTGACAAATGAAACAGAGCACACTTGCAGTAAGCTTTGGTTTTGTAGCAACTGTCTGTGCACAAAAGCTAATTAACCAAAACAAATATACTTTTCCTGTTCCGTTAAGGAAGTATTTACCTGTACAATACCTTCTTATAGGCACTTAGAATCCAAACACCACTATCCACATTAAAAGAAGATTGTTCCCTGGGAACAACACCAAGAGAGGTGAGCAGTTTCACATACAGTAGAAGCAAACAAACCTGGAATTTTTATATAAAGGCTGAAAAACTACAATAAATTGTAAGGTGTAATTAGAAGTTCCCCACAGTTATAAACAGTGAAGATTGGATCTTGTACCTTTTTAAAAGTAAAAGTTAATCATACCTCTCATGTAATCTGGAACACATTTATGTGGTAGCCTTGCCCTTTGCATGGCCACTCCTACTATTATGCCAGAACATAATTGTGTTTAAGGCCCCTGTCCCTTCTCCCAAATTACACTGAAATTGGCTGACGCAGTCAAAGTTAGAATCATAGCATAGAATCATAGAATAACCCGGTTGGAAGAGACCCACCGGATCATTAAGAATACAAAAGCAAGTGTAGATGCCAGAGAGAAGGCCAGACTCATACACGTGCAAATACAAGCTGAGTGCATGAGCTATACCTCCTTAATTAGTCAAACTCAGTTACCTGGTATGCTCTTTCTTTAGTCTATTCAGTTACTCTACAACCAGCTGCACTCTAGACCAATGTAGTTTGGAATAGGTCAGTTAATATTCCAGGGCATCATATGCAAAAGCAAACTGAAGAAGCTCATACCTCCTACCACATTAGATTAGGAGAGGATTTTTGCACTTCATAAGTTCTTCAGCTACAAAATCCCCTGTTAGTCATTATAATGCTTACTACCATAAAACCTCTTGTTGACTATTGTAGTCCATGCATTGTAATACTACTCAGACCACATCATCAGAAATCCAGTGTTTGTCTCCATACGCTTGTTTGGACAACAGTCACCCATCTCACTCTGAGCTGGAATAACCACAAGCAGCAGAATATGGATTATGCAGCACGGGAATCAGATGAATAAGACAGAGATGACAGCATGCTTGGTATAAAACCCTTCTACAACTAAAGCATGGGAATTGCTGCTGATACAGATGATCTACAACCAGTGGCTGCCAAGACTTTTTTTGTAATAGCTTACTAGTTATTAGTTGTACCGGAAAGTTTTCAGTGTAGAAAAAGCATGGTTTAATGTAAAAATATAGACATGTTTTATCTAAAAGAACCATAATACTCTCCCATCTCCACTACAAACACAAGTATCCCACAATTATACTTTATTATCTATACCACTGAGGGAGATTAAGCAATGAATAAGCTAACTATCAGCTATTAACCAAAATAAAATATCAAGTACTGTCTAGAATATTATTTTTATTTCTACTATCTTGTAATTAACGAAAAAAATGAGAAGAGTAAAATCTAAGTAACATTATTTTTAGGGGAAAAATTAGCTCCGAGTTTTGTCTATTAATTCATTATACCTGGAAGTTTTATTTTGTAACTTGCAGTTTTTTTATCTGGAGTACTATATATAAACACGCAGAATCTCTTACAGCATAGACACTGAATTTCAGCTTCCCAGGAACTGAATAATCAAAATTAATCCTTCTGAGCACCAGCTTTAGTGGTGGTATTGATAGTAAATTTGGATGTGTGTGAGGTGTGGAGTTGCCTTTGCTATTATTCACCAGGTGATTTAAGTATTAAACACCCTCAAGCTTTTAGGAATGCATTAAAATTCCAAATGCAAAACATGAAAGCTGTTAAAGGGGTAAACACACTAACAAACTCTACACTATCAACAGAAAAGCAAAACCAGACAGACAAATAAACAACCAGACAGATAAAATACCACTAGTTTTCAAAGAAGAATGAACCCCACCCCCTATTTCAAAAGGAGGATCGCTCATCCTGCCTTGCCCTCCCTAGCTACTGTCTTTTGCTAAGGAGCAGCAAGCCTGTAGAAAGTGAGTCTCAGCTTCTGAACCAAAAAGAGCAGCAAGCTAGGGCATCAATGTTATTACCTCTTTCACTGGCATCATCAACAAGGACAATTTCTTCCAGCATGTGCCGTGGCGAACGGTTTATCACACTATGGACAGTTCGTAGAAGTGTGCTCCAAGCCTCATTGTGAAAAACAATGACAACGCTTGTCGTGGGAAGGTTGTCTGCATAGACCTTCGTTTTACACCTATAAATGAAAAGAAGGCACGTATGTGTAAAGGACAATTCTTTAGTTAGAACTGGATTTTTGAGGTTTATTTCTGAGTATCAATATTAACATTTGTGACATGCCAATTGTACATAAAGTATGACAAAGGAGCAAAAGGTGCACAGATCTACATATTTACCTAAAAAGACCCACCCTGACTTCTACGTATACATCAATGTATTTCACCTTACCACTAAGGAAAGAGAATCTCAATTGAATAACCAGTTCCAGAAGTGAAAGAGACATCCATACTGCTAACATACATACATGATAATGGACTATTTATTTCTGGGTTCTAAGGGTCCTTTAAAGATCATCCAGTTCCAAATCCTCTGCCATGGGCAGAGCCACCTTCCACTGGACCAGGCTGCTCAAAGCCTCATCCAACCAGGCCTTGGACACCTCCACGGATGGGGCATCCACAACTTCTCTAGACAAATTGTTCCAGTGCCTCATTAATCTAACAGTCAAATATTCTTTTTATTACCTAATCTAAATTTGTGAAGAGCAGAAAGCCCAGATACACTAAACCAAGCCCCTAATATACAGGCCTCAGAAGGCAAATAGGGAAACCCTGGTATTGTAATGGGGACAGAGGGAAAGACAAACATAAGATAAGAAACTGCAAACTTAAACCAGGAAGTAAATGCAATAAAAAAGTATATAATGAACAAAACCAAATAACTAAGAGATGAAGAATCCTGGACACAGTTGACATCTGGAAAAAGCTAAGACTACATGCATACTACCTATAATACTGGTTAGTTAAGTATATTTCATAATTGAATGTTTTTATATTATGCAGGTCTTTTCCTCCTCCTTGTATACATACTGAGAGTGCTGTAAAGGTTCAAATTAAAACATAACTGTATTCATACTCCAAAGTTAGCACAGAAAACCACAGGTTTAGCTCTCCTAAGAGCATATATAAGACATTTATGCAAAATAGGGCATACACTCCAAGCAACTCCACACACAGCCAACACTTTACACTCTGCAATGCTATTTTAGAACAAGTGATATTTGCAGTACCTCCTAGAAAAATCAATATGCTGTACATAAAGTACTCTTCACAATTCCGAAAATACAATTCTGCTCTAAGAAATAATCAGGCAAATTTAAGTGTTTTCTGCACAGATCTGTTCCTCTTGTACATTCAAAAACCACACACAAATTCAGCTAAGATTTGATGGTACTAAATCCTTTCAGAATCAAAGTTAGAGACATATATGCAGATCTCAAATACATAAAAAACACTGAAGCAGAAAAAGAAATACATTTAATGGAGCCTCATTCCAACAAAAAAGCTGTTATTAGATACCAAATTATTGAGTCAATTTACTGTAAAGTAACTTGATTAAGTGCTATTAAACCACGGGTATTTGTGACAATCACCTTAACAACAGTGCTTTTTGAGGGGCTTGAGAAGTACCTAGTCCATATCCTCTACCCTAAACACACAAAAAAATACTGAAAGAATAGTCTGTCAATGTAGGATGAGATGTCAGCACCTGTCCCCACCCTTCTTCCCTCTGGAAAAACCAGTGACACCAGGAACGTCAGCCAAAACTGAGCTCCCAAAATGAATATTTTATTTGCTGGATAACTTGGTTAGCCAGAACTCTTTTAAGTGAGAGCAGCTCTCATAGCATGTACTCATTTTGGCTCTGAGGTAGGGACAAAAGCCCAGTGTGCACTGAGATCCCAAAAGATCAGTAAGTCCAGTCACAATCTAAGAAACATCTAGAAGAGCTTCTGTAGAATCATGTCTCATTTCTGAGAATTGAAGCAGTAGGATAAGGCAGTATCCATCTTCAATATTCTACTGTCTTATTACAAGCTTATGGCCAACATTAATAGTTGACTATACTGAAGTGAACATCATAAAATCTTTAGGAAATGCCATATATCCCTAAGTTTTCTGATTCAACCCACGTAAAAAAATAACCCTTTGAAAACATGCCAGCTGATAAAGTTATTTCTGTGGTATTACTTGAAATATAAAATAGCTTTTCACAAAAATGCTATGAATATCAGATGAAAAATTCAATCATAAGACAAATAATTTCCCCCCATTTTTGTCACTTGTTCAGCCTATTTTGCTACTTTAAAATCAAATTCTTAATGTTTTATTCCTTCTGCTGCACTGCTCCCTAGACCAGAAAATAAGTGTCTGATTGCAGATCTTCAGCTACAGCAGTAATACAAATCCACCAATTGTTCCTCTGCTTTTGGCAGAACATTTCAAAAGAAGTTGAGAGAAGCTTGTTAGCAGTTCCCTCTGAAAAGCAATAACAATGTGTCATTCACCAGGAATATCATGCTGGTGTGGCCACAGGAGCTACTACTGCAATATGAAATCACTCATCTCCAGCCTTGCCTCTTCTTATGGTTTTACAGAAGATTTTATTTTACTGAGCTCATATCAATGAATTGGTATAATAAAAGCCAGCCAAGTGATCAGGGACTACCAAGTTTAGAAACTATTACACTGCATCAATTTATCAAAACCTTTAAGATCTATCTTTGATGGGAAACTTTTTAGCATTAAGAAGGCAGCATACAAGAATTTTTGGGGATCCCCAGGCACATCCTGTACTCCATAAGGTGAACATCCTCCTTTCTATAACACCTATTCCCACCCTCCAGAGACCAACCCCTTCTGAGGCATGAATTTAAAAGCAGTTCTAGACTGGCTTGTTTACCAGTATGTAAAAGGTTGCCATGGGTTTTATTAATAAAACTCGCTTGGAAATTTCTTAGAAATTCTTAATAAAGTGCTTGGCATGAAGTTATTCTAGAAATAACTCGTATTATATCAGATTTACCACTTGCCTTTCTATATATACTTTTTCACTATATGTGTACATTTTTTTTTGTGAGCAGATCCAAACAAAAAAACCTTGGGTTTAATTTTGACCCTGATATACACTTTTCTTTCAAGGAGTATTTTGCTGTAGAACATAAGACAAAATAGAACAGTTAACACCTGTGATTAGAGTATCTGACTTCTATTTAAGCCTCATGTTTTATCCTTTACTAGCAAACATTTAAATTAAGAATCCTTTTTGCCTTTCATTTAAAAAAATCCCCCAGAATGGTATTACTATGCAATTTAAAACAGAGCATTAATTTCAACTAACTGTTATGCAACATTAGTAGCAGAATATGACCACGAGGGGTATGACACACAGGGTATGAATTAAGGACAATTTGAATTTTAATTCATCACTAATACATTATGTTCCTTTCATTGGACTGTGCCTAAAACAGTTTTAAAATTGAGTGCAGAATATGATTACCATCTCCAGTATTTTATTAAAGGACTGCAAACAGCAGCTAGGAATGTCTAAGGAAAGGATGGTGCATCCCACGTGAAGTAATCTATGGCATTCACCATGCAAACTCTCAGATAATGTGATCCCATATATTGTTGAGATTATGGAAACTCCCCAAAATTGTCATTTTAAAAGAAATCAAAGACTTACTGTCCTATTACCTAAAGACACTGAAAAAGAATAAGCCAGATTGACAAAATTTGATAAAGACAAAAAGCCTAATTAGTCTACATTTCTTGATATGCACATTACAATGCTCAAAACATCAATGTTCTTTATTTCAGAGCAAGTCTTTCTCCTGCAATGAAATCCCCACCTTCAGCTGCACTAGTCTTGTATTATTCCCTAATATTTGTTTTCTTGCTTTCATTTAGCTAAGAAATAAAATGGAAAATTAATTAGGAATTAAAATTACTTATTCAAGGACTTTAATGACCTATTGAAATCAGACTCGAGGAAAAACATAGTTTTCAAGCTGTTTTGAAAAGAAGCCAAAGGACTATAAAGATGATCATACACATTCTTCATAGAATTTCACCTTTTTGCAATTTTGCATCATATATTCAGAATACTTTGGCCTGGTCCCTTATAACTGTATAGTTACTTCTAAGTCCAAAGATCCCCAAGAGCACAAGGTAGTTTAAGAGGTTCATAACTGCGATTTACATTTAACGGATTAAAAGCAAAGGGAAAGAGGATAGATCCTAGCGTATCTGCGTATAACACTGCTAAAGAAGAACAATGACAGCACAATAATTACAGGGTGTTGCTTACTTCAAAGTTTTAGATCAGTTATATATTTTTTTTTAAATGGAAGCATAAAAGCAAGTGAGTTATGTCATGTTTCTCTGTTATCACAACTTTTTGTCAAGGTGTTAATTGAATCTTATATAGAAGCTCTACACATTTTAGATAACGAGATGTTCAGAAAAAAAATCTCAGAGAACTTTATTCCATGGATTATGTATAGCCACTTGAAGACTATCTGATGGTACTTCAAACACCTCTGAAAAACCCCTCAATAAACAGCTCTACTCTGTTCTCTTATGGCCCAGGGTTCAAGCAGTCCACAGAAGATATCACAAAAAAATAACCAGAAGACACATCAAGTAAGGCAATTCTGTGCGAATAAAATAAAGTCATTAAATCTCAGGTTTAATTGCTGCTTCAGCACAGTATTGCAAGGAAAAAAGACAACTCGTCAATGACAACCACATCCTCTCAACTCTCCTCCACATCTGGTAAAATTGGAAGCCTCTCTTCCCTCATGCCAATTAAGGAATGAGGAAAAAAAATACCCAAACATACTTCACCACTGCAGGGACAGAAAAAAAACTACCATATGATCATACTAGATCCTTCATTTGAATCCCTCAGAAGGTGAATTTCTTTCAACACCAACCTGCTCTGCTCAGTGCCCCACTCGGAGATCAATAAGGTTTAAGCCCCCTAGCCACCAGCACCTGAAACACAGAGATGCCAGGATGCCTGGATACCACTCAAAGCTATCCTGATGCCCACTATTTCTGTTTACTGTAGAGATTTTCACCAACATTTCAAATTACTACCTTAAAAAACCAAAGAAAAAAAACCCACAACTGTGCAACCATCTTATAATAGAATAGCACTTGGCATCATATCAGTACTGTGAAATACTAAATTCATGGGTCAATTTACTTAGAAATTATTCCTAATACCCAAGATTGAATGCTACATGTGTAATATTGTCATATCTCAAAAGGCAAATATTTACTGTATTAACAGTGATCTGTCTGCACACTCTTCAAAGTCATGCTAAATCATTTCTGAAAGTACTGTAATAAAACAGGATTTAATATCTTAATAGTTCTTAAACACTTCTGTTTCATAGGCTAAAAAACTCACAGCCCCAGTAAAAGCTACAAACAGGGTAGAGGTCTCGTAGGAAATAAATTATTCACTACCACAACGCTGATGCAGTAAGAAACAATGAGGAAAACCTCATTCACTACAGTGAGACACAAAAAAATATTGTAGGTCATTTTCTGGGAAGATTATATCATAAATATTTTCTGCATTCAGAATAAACACTACATTTCTAAATACTACAGGGCAGATCTATCCCTTCTCATGCTGCCAAGAGGTTATTCTCCACAGAGGAGCAAAGAGTGGGCAGGAAAACTCATTCTTTTTTTTTTTTAAATTTGTAATTTTCAAAATGAGGTCACTCATGCTTAACTAATCACAAAGATTGATACTCAGACACTACCTGAACCAGGATTCGCTATATCTGATACCAATTTTTATTCCCAGACTCCTCCAGAATTTCACAGGAACAAGGCACAACCAATAATTTACAGCAGCTCAAAGACAGGTAAAACACCTGTGCTGTAAAGCACATGTTTTCTATCCCCATGCTTGCAACTCAGAACACTATGATAAAAGACAGATATGGAACGTGAGTAAAAGTGCACTAAGCAGCTCTGTTGGAAAATCCCAGTGGAGTGGAGACTGGAGCTCATATATGCAGTATGATAATGCAGTTCCAATGCATTTTTGGAAAGCTGTACTAACAGATTGAGGCAGGGAAGGAAACTTATTTGGTCATCTTACAAATTTAGCACAATCTTGTCTTGCATACTTCAACAGTTATAAATAAATTGCATCCCAGAACTTCAATTTGACAACGTAATAATTCAAGTCTTGCTGAAAACCAGGATAGAGCTGAAGTTTTGAGGACATGCCATATAGCATAGCCTTTGTAATAAATTTCTTTAATATTACTGATGCAGTACAAACAGCACACCTAATTACTAAAATATACTGGAGTCTCTGGGAAGTAAGCATTGGTATCCTTAGAGCTGAAAATGCACATTTATTTTCTATTGAGGTTCTTAAAGTTAACACCAGTTCAGCAGAGCAGAAAATCTGAACTCCTCAAATGAAACCTCAGGCTTTAATTAATGATACCTGATAAAAATCGCTGCAGTGCCATAAAATGTCAGTACTCCATTGTTTACCTGTCCATTTGCCATAAGTTATGGCCTGCAATAAAGTTAATGTAACAAAGGCGAGGTAATTCTATGCCCAGTGCAAAAGTTTCCTCTCTACTTAAATCACAGATGAAAACAGTTTTGAAATAAGACTCGGTCACCCTGAAGTTGCTGAGGCTGACATACATTTGCATCAAGAGGATAACACCCTGTAGCAGGGGTGGCAGAGAAAGTGTCAAAACACTACAGCAAGAAGTACCAGCACTCAAGTCAAGTGGTATGTTTCTGGTAAGCACTGACTTATTTTGTCCTGGATATGAGAAGCAGCCTCATGATTTCATTATGAACAAAGGTGTTAATAAATCTGCTTCCAAGATAAATTTTAAGAATACCCCAAACCCACCAACTGAAAATAATTCAGCTGGATAAAGATCTAATTGTCACACAGAGGCAACACAGCTGAAAGGGCTAGGAGAAGTATTTCTGAGAAAGATGGAATCACTGATTGTTGTAACAAGCCAAACCACTCCTCTACACAGATTTGCACACAAGCACAGTTTCAGCTTGTGGGCACACAGAGAAAGCACTGCAGACAAGGTTGCAACAGAACTTCATGCTATCCCTGAAGCTACTTCTTCCAATCAAATCAGAACAAATTAGTTTAAAAAGTAGTCTTCATTTTTATGACTTGTATCATAACTCCAATTAGTCTTTCTGAATGGGTGACCTGAATGCAGGCAAACCTTACTTAAACAGTTCCATCCAGCCTGCTTAATGTCTTCCTTCAAATAGGATTACATAATTTACCTGACATCAAGAGTATGAAACTTTCCTTTCTTCTGATCTCAAAGATTTGGGTATAAGAAAGGTCGCATTATCTCATGAGTCAAGTAGAAATCTTCTTTAGACCCTGGAAACAAAATCCAAAATGGTCCTTAAAACCATTGTGGTTACAGAATTCAAGCAGAATTTCACAAAAATAATTAGCTGCAATTGACAGTTTGCCTTATCCTGAAAGTGATCACAGGAAAGCATCTCTTGACAGAAGCAAAGACTGCAATTGAGCCTTAGGTTCTCTAGCCAAATTGAATTAATTGAATAAAGTTCAGGCTATGGCTGCTCATCCAAAACGGAAGACACTCATAACTATGAATAAGACTGTAAAGCGCTTGTGTGTACATACAAACACACATGTATATATGTATGCATATATGTATATACATATACATATATATGTATGCATATATACATGTATGTGTATATATGTCTATATATGAAATAACAGTTTACAGGGAACAGGCTGATTTTTAAATCAACCTCCCCTCACCTTTATCTAGGAAAAAGATTCATAGGCAATTTCTTCCAGCTAATTCATTAACTCAATGTGAACAACAGTATTTCCAAATGTTGATTCTACAGTGAGCCAGTAAAGGCTACATGCACCGTAAAAGCCAGATGAAAAAAAATATTCCTGTTTGAAAGAATTGCAAAGTCTTTAATATTTCACAGGCTTTCAGACTTTCAGCATGACATTGCTGAAAATTATATTGCTGGTCATCAGATCACATTTCCTTTACAGATGCCAGGTTAATTAACATCCTGGATTTCTAGCTTATAACAAAAGGTTGAATAAACGTTTGATGTCTTCCATCACTTCTGTAGACAACTTTGCTCCTTCATATTATCTTTTACGTAACTGAGCTAAACGAATACTAAAAATTCACAAAGCATATCACAATTTATGGAGCTATTTAAATCCCTGTGACCTCATGAGAATTTTAATACAGACTTCAAGAAAGTTATATCCCCTACCCCATTCCTTCCACGTTCCATCTAACGCTGTACAACTACAGGCTGCTGCCAAAAGTGATAATCCCACTTTTCACCATTACATTTTTGTCCCATCTCCTTTGAGCCAGATGTGGTAATCACACAGCTGTTGGGTGTATTGCTTCAGTTTGCTGATTCAACAAAATATACTTTTTCCCCCTTTCCTGTGTGCAATCCTCCACCCAGTCAGTAAACACAAAGGCCTGACCAGTAACAGAAGAAGCAGTAAGAAGACTTCTTGTGGCTGCAGTCCATATTTACACCAGGTTAAATGCAGTATAAAACTACTCCCTTAGTTCTTCTCCTGAATGAAGATAACTAAAAGAATAGAGAGTATATCTTCACAAGCCTCACGTAAAAGTAAATACGTCAAGTGCTGCCATTTAAAAAAACCCCAAAACCATAAAGCATCACACTTCTGAGTTCCAAGAGCATGCTCCTGCATGTATACCTCCATTAGTTTTATCATGAATGTTTTCTCCAACTATTTGCCTGACACAGGGACTGTGTAAGTTTTATGAATCTGTCATATTATGATTCAACTGCAGTATCTTAAAGTATACAGCAAATCAATCTGTTTTGAGAAGTCAAAAATTCAACTTCAAGTGTATTTTCACATTTTCATTTCAAACTTAAAAACAACAACACATTTTTGAAGCACACATGTGAAAGCCAGATTGCAGTTCTGTAACTGAAATGCATTGTATTGTATCATATAATTAACAGTGCATAAATCTAAATATGGTTCTTTCTAAGCAAATTGGTGACATTAGTCATAGGAAGACCTTACTCAGAAAGGAACCCAGCATAATTGCTATAAACTCCACAACATTAATGTAAATTAGACTCAGAAAGATGAGTTTTAACCCCAGAAGGAGAAAAAAAAATTTGCCTATTTCCTCATGATTATGAAAGCAAGCTTGGTAGCAGGAACTGAGCAGGGTAGTCTGATTCAGTAAAAAGTCTTCTGACCACATTACTGTACTGGGTAAACATTAAGGTGTTCTAGACCTGCATCTTATTTAAGTGGCTGAAGTCACAGTTCATATTAATTTAGTCGGTTTACTCAAATATGGAGGGCCACCTGGATAAAAGCTCTTGTTTATACCCTGACAACATCTGTACAACTAAAACCCCATCATACCTGCTTCCTAAATACAGAGAGTTTGAGAGAAGTATTGTTAAAAGATCCCAAATGTTTGAGAGAAGTAACTGAGGTATAATAACATGTCTGATACCATTAATTCTGGCAAAATTATACCAACTAACGAATAAAATGACAAGGAAGATCATCCACGGGAAGTTCTACAGAACCTGCAGCCCTGAAGAAAAGGTTGCTAAAGTATCCCAAAGTTATCTACACGACTCCTTGCTGCAGGTCTGCTTAGGGAAGACCATCACCTTTCCAAAAAATCTTAACCTGCAAAACGACACCCTCCTAGTACTACATCATAACCTCCAGTGGGGACCAGAGTTTACATATATAACATCATTCTGTCCCAGTTATGTCCCCATCTTTCCAGACTTGAGCACCTGTGGCAGGAAAAGAACATTTTAAGATACTCTTTTCTAAAGTAAAGAAGTCATAATTGAGTTTAAACTCTCGCACTAGGGACCCAAATGTCTCCTCAAATTTTTTATATATCCCACAAATTATTAAATAATGACTACAGCCTGGAAAGCCGAGCCTCAGAATACAGTACTCATTCTTCTATTCAAAAAGCAGCACATAAGTAACCTCAGACAGCACTGAGAGCAAAAGTCAAGTCATATGACACATACAAGCTCTGTGCATCTAACCACACTGCTTCCCAGTCTGAATACTGGTCTAAGACACAAGCACAGCTGAACACCTATTTTAGTCATTGACACCTATTTTTATTCATTGCATCTCTCATCTTGAGCAAAATCAAGGCAAGACTCTTATGTTCCTAATCACCCATCTTTTACTCTTTGCTGTCATGTCAAGCCCACAGCTGCATATTTTCCTGGCAACTGTGAATCAACCCCCACTTTGATGACCGATTCACAGACCAGAATAAGATAGGCTTACAAGAATAATTCTATTAACAACTTCAAACCAATCTGCTCTCCCCAGCTGCTTCTACTCCTACAACATCCCTCCAGAGGTTGTGAAATTGTCAGTAATAATAGTTATAGTAACATGCCCCAGTCCAGATTTGGGGAAGTAGAGAGGTTAAAAAAGTTACTTCCCGTTTAGTTTTTTTCTGTAAGCATATTATATATTTGGGATAAGATGAAGAATCAGTAAAATAATGTTCCTGTTTAGAGACCCAAAATGACTAGCAAACTGGGCATATGTGAATGATTTTAAAGGCATCTATGTGCCTCTGTAGTTTCATGCCAAGTAATAAAAATAAACCCGTTAATACAACTGGGGCACTGCTCAGCAGAACACAGATTTCAACTTCTGTAGATGTCTCGTACTGAGGAGCTCCCTGAGCTGGAGAAGTGCCTAGAAGTTATTAAAACAGCTCACATTTTTGTTCTTCTAGTAAAGAAACAAAATTTCTTGGACAAAACATAAACATGTTGCCTGGAGTGTGTCATTTACAGAGATTAACCTATTAGCACTCAGAGACAGAAGTGCAAGGCAGAAAATGTAATCCATGAAGGAACTTGCTGCCTCAAGACCCAGGCAGACAGACAATGTGCTTGCCCTTGCACATATGACAGGGGTTTGGCAGAACTGGAAATTAATGAAGGATAAAGTAGACTACTTTAAAAAAAATGCTTTCCAGATGACAGGTTATGCCTTCCATGTTAAATATCTGTGGCAAATTGCTTCCAGCACACCTAATTCCATCAGCTTTTCAATGACTAACTCTTAAGAAAAAACTTTTACAGACTTCTGTATTTCAGAAAAACTGACATGCTTGAGAATTACAGAACTTTAAAACGCCACATTTCTCCACCCCCACCCCATGTTAAAGGAAGTCACCCACCAATCCTGTGAAGAAATTAATTACAGGGTTGAACAGCTAAGCGTGCCTTTGAACACATCCCACTTTTTCAATACCTTGACTAAAAGTGCTACTAGCAGCTGTGCTGTAAACCACATTAATGTGTCAAGAAATTATTAGAAGTTACCCATTCTCCTCCTTCCCCAACTATTTCCATATTAGCAGGGATACAGACAGAACCAGTTATAACAGAATCACCATCGCTTACACAAGTTGAAAGTGTTTCTGCCCATCTGAGTATTTAGCATAATTAGATTAAAAGCTTTCATAAGACATACATACAACACCAAAGCATATTGTAAAGCTTTTGTAATTTTGTAGATAGCTACAGAGTTCTTTGAAAATAATATTAATCCACACATACAGATTGAGATACCCTTGCATTGTAAACACAGTATTGTTCTCAAATTTCCTAAGAACACGTTAACATATTCCCAACGTCTTGATTAGTGTGACCTTTTAGGGAACACACTGAAAAGACAACAAAAGGAGGAGCTTTTTAGAGACATTTCTTTCCCTCGCATGTAAAAATTCTTGACAGCACTTACAAAAACATAAAATCCAACTCTGCCCTGAGACCTTATTTAAAATTTTATTCTAGGATTCCATTTTCACACACAGTAATTGTGACAATATTTCTGCCCATACAAACGGAAAAGAGAAACAAGTACAGTATTACTAAATTTATAATGCATACCTTACTGTGAAACACAACACCTACAGAGCATGGCCAAGTTTACCAGACAAAAATTTCCTATAGCTCTGCTTGATTTTACAATTGTAATTTCATTTGTCTGCTAAAGCTGGAGTGATGCATAGGTAACAACTTTTTAACAGTTAATAACAATTTCAGTTTCTGTATCTGCTTAATTCAAAGTCTAGACTTCAAAAAGCTTACGGTTAAACCAACTTTTTAGGTACAGAAACTTATTTTCTTCTCTTTGTACTTACACTACGAAAACAGCAGACTATATACATGGAAGCTTTCCAACATGAATGTTGATAAACAAATTATATTGTTTCTTCCATATTTCCAGCATCATAATTAAAAACTATTGATGTTTACCAACCAACTATTCTAACTACTGTTTCCCCAAAGTTCTGTTAATTCCTTCCATTCAGTTTTTCCAGAAGAAAACTTGGAGAAATCACCCCAAACTAGCATTCCTGCTTTGACAAAAGTCTCCAACGAAACTCATTATTTCTCTTGCAGCTAAAACAAGTTCAGAATGCGAACAACAAGTTCTTAACCAGTGGAAGACATCACTTTACAGGGAGGCAACTTCTTATCCTACAGAGTGTGATAAAAGGGGCAGACACTACACAGGATCTGCATGAATGCCAAGACATCCCACTGCCAACTTACAACCATGATCAGAGCAATGATATGACAGAAGGATATAAACCCCCTCTCCAAAAACACACCTTATCCATTTTGAAAGAAAACCCTGTCACGATTTGCATTCTTCCACTATACTGAGAAACAGTCAAATAGTGACCATAAAATCTGATTAATAATACCTGAAAAATCAATGAAAAGTTACATTTATTCAAATGGCTCAATTATTAAGAACACTAGCACTACCAGGAATTCACACGCTACACAGAATCACATTCATTACAATAGATGAAGACACGTACACAAATCAGCTCTTTTATCACCCCTAAAAAGGAAATGCATGAAAATTTCATCTCATTCTTCCATTACTATCTTTGGAGGTAGGAAATAAAAACAAATTAAACCAGCAGCTAGGCCTTGTGAGTACAGAAGCAAGAGCAGAGCTTCTGATGAAACAGAATTTCCATATAATTTGATTCTTGCAGGAGAACGCAGATAATTGATTAGGAAAATCTAATTTCATGAAACTTTTTTAAGTTGAAGAGTCCCTTTCACAAACAAGAAGAGTTGGGCTTAGGGGGAGACATTAGCTATCCTGCCAGAGTAGCCCCTGGAGAGTAAAGCAATCTTAGTTTTATTTGAAACAAGGCTACAATATTCTTTTTAATTACTTCTGACTCAAATAGCTCTGAAGGGCTTGATATTTCAGAAGCAAGATCAAAGACAAACCAGATGGATATTAGAAAACATAATACAATCTAAATGAGGCTTTGCACATTTCATTAGGTAAGAAATTTTGAAAGTATTTATTTCTCATCATCAAATCTCTTCTATTTCATACAATGCAAAATTTTCGTCTGCCTCATTACTAGCAGTGCACAATTTTTTCAAATAAGTAACTATTTCCTGAAGTGTCAAAGTCAACTGTTTTTCTTCAACCAAATTAATTTCTATTCTCCAAACAGGCTTCATACTTGTAACGAGATTCAAACTTAAATAATACTGAAGAAAACTGGTTTCTGCTCTTCAATTTCAGTTTACAAATAAGTACTGTATAGACAGGAAATCCTCCTACTCTTCACTTGAACAGTAATATCTTGCAGAACCAAACACTTGGTTTGGATCACTCTTTGCAAAATCGTCATTTAAGTAAAGCACATTCTTAATAAAACATATAGCACTTACCCTTCTAACCTGACATCAGGTAAAGATCTGTTGAGTGCAATCATTTCACTTGCCATTAAATTAAATTGATTTATTTTAAACATTTCTTTCATTTTTTCTTGCTCCTCTTTCGGAATGACCACAGGCTTCCCCATCTCTCCAGGTCCTTCATGTGGTTTTTGTATGGGTTCTGGAACTAAGAAGAAATAAAATGTTGGTAACTACTTTTATGTGTGTTTGTTTATACTTTATTTTTTATACTGTAGGGGAAGTTCCTGTTTAAAACAGAGTTCTAAACCTACACCAGGGTTTCGGAAATGAAAACAAATCTTTGTATTTGGGATTTTAACGGAAGTAGTCAAGTGCTACTCTTAGACATCACAATCAATTTGAAAAAACTTTAAGGGTTTATATCTATCCATCATCATGTTCTAATGGATTTTACTGTTAAAAGTTCTGAAAAATCAGACATCTATATTCCAGACTGTTCTTGCACACACAAGCTTTTCAGGAAAACTCGATTTTTTCTTTATAGGGAATTTAGTAAAGATCAATGTAAAGTAAAATTGTAAATTTGAATTTATTTCCACATTTTTATTGTGACAGAATGACACTGGCATTTATAGTTTATAAATATTTTTTTCTTTTAGTAGCTTTATTCTTAGTAATATTATTTTTAGTCAACAACATTAAACTCAAAAATGTAATTATATCTCTTAAAACAGACACACAACATTTGACATGTTTAAACAAAAGAAATCTTAAATATCACATATCTGATCAAACAGATGAGGGAGAGAATTTAAAAAAAAAGGAATCTAGAACCTTGAATTATTTGTGGGGTTCTTTTTTAAATAAAAGCATGAAACCCCAAAACATTAAAAAAGTTACATTTTCTTTACAAAGATCCATTTACTTTTCTTGTGAACCAATATGCTTTAAATGCTGCAATATTGAATTTGAAATTACTACTTTAATTAAAACTTTATACTGAATCCATAAAGAAATAGTAATTTAAGATCTATAGGGAGGAACAGGAAGTATTTTAAAATAAAAGGCACCAAAGCTCTCAGTAATAATTCTAACTTCAAATTATCTCTAACTTGCATCTAGGATAGCACAGTGTAATTAAAGCTTATGCCAAAAGCAAACAGCCCTGTAAAGACAAAAATAAAATTTAAGAAAAATCCCAAGCTTCCACCCTTGCTGAATCACTAAGACCTAAAACATGCAGTTACTAATAAGAGAAGCATTTTACTAGCATGCATATAGCACTAATCTGTTACAGGCACAATGTGTTCCTTGAGAAACTTCCATTTTCGAGTACCTGAAGCAACTGCATGAGCTGCATTAACACAGCAACATTTAGCAAAGAAAATCCTCCCAGCACAGAGATGTCTCCTTTCCACCAAACTCCCCCAACACTGCAAA
This sequence comes from Coccyzus lansbergi, assembly GCA_033558105.1. Classification (NCBI taxonomy): domain Eukaryota; kingdom Metazoa; phylum Chordata; class Aves; order Cuculiformes; family Coccyzidae; genus Coccyzus; species Coccyzus lansbergi. The sequence goes on along the minus strand of JAUMJK010000305.1, from coordinate 2,031,122 downwards.
TTTAGCTATGTAATACAAGAAGTGGTCAGCTGGCCACTCAGACACTGAAAACTGATAGAATAAGTATGGCTAAGCAGGTCCTGAGTGAATCAAACTCAGGTGCTTGTAACCGTGGGTTAAAATGGGCAAGTAGTTCAATTTGCATCTTTGCCTCCTAAGTAACTACACTTGAATCCACATCAAAAAGTTGTGGATTTGCAATTGAATAAACTTTTAAACTGGATTTTGAGCCTTTTGAGGAGGTAAACATAAAATTATGGTATACCACAAGGTAATTATTTGGGTTTAATTTTATATATCCCTCTTTGTTCTATTACTTGGGCTATCATAACTATTTGTACTTTGTGTGGCAAATAGTATATAGGCTCACTAGGACAAAAAATGATTAAATGACAAGTGCTCAACACAGCTAAAATCATTAAACAACAGCTGTCAGAATACAGTTACATTCACAATGTTCTTCAGCATTCTCAAAACTGAATGTCTTGTCCTACCGTATTTTCTATTTAGAAGAAAAAAAAGGTTCCTATGTCATTTACACTGCCAATTGTGTCTTAACTTTGACTAAACCAGTTAAACTAAGTAGCTACATTAACTGAAACCTCATACTTTGCATTTGCAGACCTCACTGTTTAATGCTAGCTTAGCACATCGCTGACTTGGATTGAGGTGTACAAATTAATCAGTTTCATTTTTAAATTTCATTAGCAAATACATACTACTTGATTACAGACTTTACGTAAATAAAATGCTCCACTTTTCCAGAAGCAAAATCCAGTAACAGCTAATTAGAGCCACAGACATTTTATGGAACTCACTAACTGCTAAGACAGGCAAGCTTGGTGTAGAGGTAGAGATGACTTTCCAAGAAGTCAACCATCTTCTCTGAGGTTTCTGCACTTACAGTAATCTGTTTTCCCACAAGAGCATGCAGATTTACATGAACACAAGCCAATAACATTCTCCCAAAATGACTAAAATATGTTGTTAAAAATTCCAGTGTTCTTTTGTCAGTTTACTATTAAAAAACTATTTAATTTGAAGGACTGTAGATATACTACTAATGACATATTACTAACAAGCGGAAATTTAATTTACAACTACAAGTTTCAGAGGCAAATGAATGACTTAATAATCACCTGACCCAATGGGAAATCTAGTAATGTTTTTTTCAGGCATTTCTCACTTGTATCACTAAACCATTAGTTTCAAAGTAGGCTTGATCTCTTCCAGACGTTCATTAAAAAAATCAGCAACTGCTTATGTCTATGGATTACAAATTCCATTTTACCAGGCAAAATACCTAATGAAAACCAGATACCTCAAAATAAAAGACCATCTAAAGCCAGTAAAAGGGATGGATTCTTCAGTGATATGTCTTTAGGGGCCACAATGATAGCAAACTGACCAATACATCAAGTCTGGTCACTTTTGGAAGAACCACCAAAATTACAAACCAGCCATTTGGACAGGTAAAAGTTCAGAGAAGTTTTCTCTCTTACACATACCTCAGTCTTAATAGTACAAGGCTGATTTATGATAAGCAGTTCCTATTTTCAAAAACTAAATCTGTGTTTTAATCTTGAACCTTCTCATTTTCTTCTTTGCAATTTTTTATGCAGATGAAAATATCCAGAACTGAATCACAACTTAGAGATTCCATCTTTACCAAAGATCTCAAAATTCAGAACACAAGGCCTTAACTGGTGCTTGACAAAAATGACTGGTCCTAATTTAAATTTGTCATTGGCCCAAGAAAAAAGTGTAAATATTAAGTAGCTGAGGTCATAAAACTCTTGCAATACCAATCCTAGCTCTTGAAGCATACTTTCAGGGATGGTTTTTTTTGTTTTGGGTTTTTTTTCCAATTTTTCAGAGTCCTAATCATTACACAGGTAGAATGACCCTTGAGGGGTTAAAAAAGGGAAAAAGGATGAGTGTTTGGAATTTTATGTAGAAGCTGCATAAAGCTCAAAAGCTAGAAGTTACTTTGCAGTCCCACCTTTAAGAAGCCTATAACTGGGGGTAAGGAAGGACTCATTTGATCTTCATTTAAGTCAAGACCTCAGAGCTAACATACAGGATTCATACAGAAATAAGACAAAGCTACATAAAAAGAGATCTTTTAAGTAAAACTACAGCACTACTTGGGCATTCTTTGTTTACAGGCATGGTCTTCCTTTTGTATTTAGTATTGTTGAAGAATGGATTGAATACTTTATGTCTAGAACTTGTTTACACTTATTATGTATCAGGCTGTGAAATGTCAATTGTAACGCCAAATTCCCATCTGGAAACAACAGTGCTCAAGTGGCTATCTTATGTATTTCAGGTTTGGAAAAAGCTACTTCATAATATGGGTGATGCTTACTAAGGTTCAGCGATTTTCTTTTCAACTTGTAACAGCCTTTAAACTTACAGCAACAGCCTTCCATCATCAACAACTCCTCTTTGTGGACTTGACAGATGAACTAACAGTAACTATGAAAAGGGAACCACCACCTGGAAGATGTGTCAACATAATGAACAGCTGTGACAGCCTGGAAAAGAGGGTGTACACCATCCAGTCAGCTGGTCAGACAACCTCAGAGCTGAGCATAGGAGGGAGTTACCCCTAGATCTACTGCCACTTCTCTGGAGTCATCATCGTGGAGACATGAAAGATCAGCAATATCAGACCAGACAAGCAAAGGCTCCTTACAAGCTCCTGCAGATGAATGCTGGGATCAAAACACTGTTACATGCTCTGATAATACCTCCCCAGGCTACCTCCTGAAGCTACTACTGTGTTATTCTGCAACAGAGGCAGTGGACAAAAGCTTAAGCCTATGGTCAAACTACCCTGCACAGCTTCAGTCACTAGATTCCAAATATCCATCTTCCAGTATCACTTCAGTTCCCCAGTCCCATCCTGGCCAAGCACTACGTCAGGTCTCTCTTCCCAAAACACGTCTACCTCAGCTCTCTTACAACATCTTATTAAGTTTCTGCCCCTTTTCCACTTCTCCTTTTGTCCTCTCACCTCCATACCTGCATCATTTCAACTACCAACACCCAGTCTCTATGACAGCAGACACAAAGACCTTTATCTCACAGTTCACCATAATCACATACACAGACTTTTCCACAAATTCACAATCACACTCCTTGATTATTTCTTATTTTGAGCAATTTATAAAATATAATAGTGAAATACGTAGAATTCAATATCGGACATATATGCTGCAAACTCCTGATTTAAGATGCTAGTATCTTATGTTTTTTCCCAAAGGCAATTTAGACCACGTCTTTTAATCTAATTCTGAAAAAGAAACTCTAGTCATTTTCTGTATTAAAAACCTAAAGGAAAGCATCCTTCTAACATCATGAAAACCTGAAATGTCCAAATTATCCCCAAAATCATCTGATCATGCTGAAATATCTAAAGGCTAATTTTTCCAACTGGGCAAGCACAGCCTAAAATAAACTTAAACTCTTCCGAAAAATCTTGGTCATATGTTAAATAGGTTCATCAATGCAACAGAATTCTTCCATGAATTGAAAAGAGAAGCAATAACCCAGAGTGACATGGACAAAGAGACTGTTAAATTCAGAACACTTATATAATTTATGCTGAGTCAAGAAAAGTAAATCAATTATGGAAATGAAATAAGGGGGAAAAAAGTGAAGTGAAAAAGCAGATTTTGATGAAAGCTTCACAGAAAAAAATAGCCTCAATGTTATCTGAGGAGGCTGTAGGCATTCTGAGTGAGAATAAATCCACTACAGACTCCAAACCAGCAAACTACTGGAACAAGGATATCTAAGGTCAGGCACGCAACTAGCTTAAAATGAAGTACCACAGTGTCAATTACAATCATGGTTTCTAGTAGACAAACTTCTACACATACCTTACTACAAGTCAGTTGTTTAAAAAACCAAAGAAATATATACAAAACTATATATTAAGGTTTGGTTGGTTCTTTTGTTTATAAGCCAATATAATTTCAAAAAGATATAGGGATTTTAACAGACAGGGGTCAAAATAAAGACTGTACTCAATTAAGTAAGACTAATAACACACGGGAAAAGTCATAATACTAATATTTAACAACTGCAGATTTATTCTAGCTATTTCCATAAATTTATTTTCATTACAGCACTTACTGTTCCTTTTTACAACAGTCAGTGGCCTAGGAGGGGTATAGGTTGGTTTCCTTGTGGGGTTGGGGTTTTTTTGGAAAAGTGTGTGTGTTTTGGTTTGGTTTGGTTTTTTGTGGGGGCAGAGGGATAAATAAACTTGGTTGCTGGTTTGTTTTGTTTTACCACAACAACTAACGAATAACAGTGCCTTTGCTTCCTCAGAAACTCAGAACATGTTTTAGACTATACTAATAAAGTTTACATTCCTGAACTGCTTGTTGTGTAGTTTTATTATTTTTCATCTACAATAGTAATTTAGAATTCTACAGCTTAGGTAAGCATTGAAGCCTGCAACATAGATCTTGGGCAACATGCTTATTCCCTAGTCATTCAAAGCAAATACTGTGGTTTGAATCAAAGTAGAAACAGTTTCTGACCTCAGCTAAGTTTTATCTAAGTAACTTAATTTTCTAAAAGTTAAATGCATATTTTTCAGGTGGTAATCTCTCTAGAAGTGATAACATGGGGCACTGGTATGCAGAAAGGCCAAAACTTATACTACTTCCTATAGTAACCAAAGCCATCCTCAAGCTGGCACAAAACAAGGTTGAACCTGCAGGGAGGGGTGGACAGGACATGTGACCCAACAGAGTATTCCATCCCATATATGTCACGCTTGGCATAAATCTGAGACATCATGAGGGTCTTCCTCTCTTCTGCAGTAGCCTTGTCTGTCTGTTTGCTCCTGATCCCAGATCCATGCATTCCTAATTCCAGTTTCTGAGCTCAGCTCATGGAACCATCCCCTTTTATCTGCTCTGTAGTATTTGTGGTGATGCATAGTCATCGAGGGGTGGGGGCGCAATCTCATATTTGCATATATTATACTACTTTCTATTATTTTCTTCATTACTATTATTACCATCTCATTAAAGCCACAGTTTTAGTATCCAACCCACAAGACTTTTTAATCTCATTTTCCTGGGAGTGGGGCACGGAGGGATCAGAGAGCCCAAATGCTCAGTTTTAGCTGCTGAAATTGGCCAAGCCAGGGCTAAACCATGACAGCAACACTGAATATTCTGCAACACCTAAATGCTGACCCAATCCTATATTGTTGGAGGAAAACAAAAAATAAAAAATCAAATGTTTAAGAGGAACACAATTTAAATGAGCATAATATAAATATTACTCTGGCAAAAAACTTACCATCTCCAGCAGGTAGGCCTCGTTCTTTTTTCTCATCACATTTGTTGCATTCACTGAAGTACAGCAATAGAAACATATCCAGAAGGACCCAAACCAAAGAGGTGGCAAGAACCACCTTGCAATATGCAAATTTTTTCATGGCACTTTAAGTCAAATAAAAAAATAAAAAAATATAAATAAAAATATCAACAGGTTTCTTTAATCCAGTTTGAGAGACCACGTTCTATACCTGAAAAAAAAAAAAAGAAAAATGAAAAAGTCACAAAAAGTTACCTAAAATTTCTGGTTTTAGCTGCTGTATTTAACTACATTTGAAAAGTCACCATTTCATTATCAAATGCTGTATGTATCGAAATGAATGCTCTTTGCACTACGAGATTAAGGGAACACAGTCAATTAAAGCAGCATTGCTGCAGCTTTATGCTATGTTAACATTCTTCATCTGAAACATTAAAATGAGTGAGCAAAAGAATGCTCTGTAGACTGCTCATTTCCATGACTGGCAATTGGGTAGGACAAAAATCAATAATGGCTTTGGGTTTGTTCACTTACATCAGAACACGACTTCTTAAATTTCTTTCTTTTTACTGACAGGTTCCCCACCAGTGCTGAGGTATTTCAATGCAAAGTACTCCCAAAGTATTTCCTAGTGGCAGTAGCTTACTAGTTAAAAAACAGACCTGCAGCTATTCCTAAATGGAAAATACTATTCTTCAAAAACGTAACAGAATCTTAAAATTGACAAACACACAGTTTCTCTTACATCCTTTGAGCCTAAAGTGAAGAATGGATTACAAAAGGGAACTTTAATAGTAAGCCATGATTATGCAAAAGCCACACACTCGCTTGTTTCATTAGGATTACCCTTCCTTTAATATTTCATTGTCATAATTTGATTCCTGCCCTCCTCCTTCTCCCTCTTATTGAAAGTACTATTACATCCCTCTTCTAAATACAGCTTATTACTAATTGGTAGCAGAGATATTACTGTCTCCATATATCCCTATACACTTAAGCAGAGTAGATTTGGACGGCATAGTAATGCGGCAGCCTGCAGCCTTCTACTTGTACAAGGCCAGAATTGTGCACATCCTTCTGCTTCCTGCACAGACATTCATCAAATGCCAAGAAAGTTCGATCTGGAATAATCTCCATTTGTATATATATAGTTTTGGTATACAGGGATGACTATATGAAATGAAGAACTGCAAACGTATCTGTAATTAGCACTGGTGAGAAAAAAAAAATCACAGGGGTTGTTTCTTTGGGGTTTTCAGTTGTTTTATTTTGTTTTGGGATTCTTGTTGCTTGTTTTTCTTTTCTTCTTTTATACACACAGGATGGTTCTGAACTCTAGATCTTAGAGCAGCGCTACAAAGCTTTATAAAACCATCAGCCTAGTAAGCAGCAGCAGTGAAAGAAAAATAATTTGTAACAGACTACTAAGAAGAACAGAAAACAAACCATCACTGTACCATTTCACTGTATCTGCTTTCTCATCTTGAGCACTGAATGAACACCCAGTTTTCTCATTTCAAAAAGGATACAGGATGGTTAGAAAGGACAAGTGAGAAGGGCAAAAGGATGAAAAAAGGAACAGTTTGATTACAAGGCGTTAAAAAAAAAAAGAAAAAGAAAGAAAAAAGAAAAAAGAAAAAAGAGGAAAAAAGAAAAAAAGAAAAAAAAGGAAGATGTTCCCCACTATATGCACTTATGTAGGGATGCAGGGGAACTTCCTACTCACTGTCAGTACTGCAAGCCTATTGATCAGCTATTACATACCAAGTCCTCACCCCTGCATCAGGCACTTTCTAACTGTTACTCTGAAGTCACTAAAAGTTCAGAGAATATAGTGAAAGTGTCATTACTGTTTTCTTCCCTGGATACACACTGTCAACCACCAACAGAAACAAATACTGAAGACACACACACAAAAAAATCTGTCTGACATAGTACAACTGTACTTAAAACTCTTTAAATGACTGATTTCTTTGGCTCAAACTTAGGGTACAATAGAAACGATCTGGCAAAGAATCAAGTCATAACACCACTGCGTGTGTACTGAAACAAAACAAATGCTCATTAAAAATAGCATATTTTTTTAAAAAAAATTAACTCAATTCTTACAATATCAGACTTCTTGAAGTTCAGGCTCATGAGATATTAGACTATAAAAGAAAAGGGTAAAACACACAGGAGCACAGTCCTCAAATTAAGGCAAGACACTAGGAGTAGAACTGTAAACTAGACTTTCCATCCATAAAAATACCAACTATATCAAGTGTTTTTAAATGCATAGGCTGGCACTTGCCTCTAATGCAAGAAAATTCCTTTGAGAGATCAATGAAATGTCAGAGATACTTTGTGAATGCTCTGAAACCTTTGAGGGCTCAGGGAAGTGGTTACTGAGACAGCAATGCAAAAGTTCAACACACACTGGTTACCATCGATAAGGCCCTTCCCTGTACCTTTACACAAAAGATCTCACTCCCTTGGGCAGTTTACCCTCTCATGAATCACACCATTTTTATAGCTGGTTTTATGACAGCACTTCCACTGTCTGCCTACCAGCAGAATTCAGGTAGCACGGCAGTGAAGCCAAAGGGCCCAGAAGCTGCTGAAGCGATTGCCTTTACCACACCAGACAGAATTCCGGAAGAGGATTCTGCTATCCACGGTTTGGGTCGTAAAAACGCTAGGTACCTCTCTCTGGTACTGGAGTGGTGGTGGGGCCCTCAGCCCTAGGAGGGATACTCTGCCTGATGCGCTGTTCTGCAGTGGAGGGAGCCACAGGACAAACCAGGCACACTGGTATACCATGAGCAAGCATGAACAGTAGGTAGAAGAGTCTTTACTGAGAACTTGCAGTGCCACAAGGGTGAGTCCCATGATGCAAGGAAGAAGAGACAGTTAGGCATTGTATTCGAAGAATGAGGGGATGGAGATTACTAAGACAAGAGCTGGGTGAGGGGGAAATCCAAGAAATCTGTGACTTGTGAGAACAGAAGAAAAACCTGCAGATGTGCGTTTTGAGAACATTATATGACTGGGATGATTTGAAAGACTGATGAGTATGCCAGAGTTCAGCTCTTAGATAACCACCCCTCAGCTATTCATCCATCTATGAATCAATTATACTACCAATTGTGAACTTGAGTGTATGAGCAGTGACTACAGAGCTCATGGGGGAAAGAGTGTAGCAGACACGTGTCTCGGATAATGTTCACAATTGCTTCAGTGGAAGGGCAGAAGTGTACATAGTCTATCAACATCTGGCTGCATGGCTGGTGTCAAATGCAGGCTACTGAGACAACAGGACCTTATCTGAAGAATGAGGGCTTCTGGCATAGCAGTTGATGGACACAAGCAACATCATAGAGAGGCTCTTGGAATTCTGTGAAATATACACAAGGTGGAAGCAGAGGTAGTTTGGAGGAATACAGAAACATCCCCCTGAGCATGGGGGAAGGTACTCAGGGAACCCTGGAGTTCAAGTTCAGAAGAAACAAGAGCAGCAACAAGAAAGGCACTTGTAAGGATACCAGTAAAAGAAAGGCAGAGAATAACTCAGACCCACTACTCAATGGAACAGCAGACCTGATAAAAACCAGCATAGAAAAAGTCTAAGATACTTGGTGCTTTTTTTTTTTTTTTTGGCTTCTTTTGTTACTGGGTGCCCCAGATCAGAGTCTAGTGGGTGAAACTTCAAATGCAGTAGAGACGGACTGAGTCAGGGATGTTTTAAGCCACCTGAACATGTGCATCTCCATGGCACCAGATGGAGGCATCTGAGGGTGTTGAAAGAGCAGAATGAACTTATTGCAGGTTCATTCTCTATCATCTCTGAAAGGTCACAGTGATCCAGACAGTTGCCTCAGCACTAGGAAAAAAAGTTGTCATCAAGAAGGAAAAGGAGGATCTGGAGAACCATGTGCTAATCAGTCTCACTTCAGAATCCATCATGATTATAGAACAAATCTTCCTGGAACCTACATCCACACACACAAACAAATGGATAACTGAGTATAGACAGTACAGATTCACCAAGAGGAGATCACATTTGACCATCCTGGCAGCTTGCTTTAAGGAAAAGACTAGTTTTGGTGAGCAAGGGAAGAGCAGTTAATGTTGTTTATGTTGATTTTTAACAGGGACTGTGAAAGTTTTCCCGGACTATTTTGTCAGAACTGAAGAAGGGGGTTGCCAAGTGCCACTACCTAGACAACCAGGCTCTATGGGTTTTGACCAGAAGAACAAAGTCCCGCTGACAGACATTCACCAGTGGTGTCCTTCAGAGGGTCAAAGTTGGAACTGATATTGGTTAGTGTTCTCACAGCAAACCTGAGGGATCGGACTGAATGCACACTCAGTAAGGCTGCTGATGACACCAAACGAGAGGTGAAACATGCAGATTCCAGTACCCTGGAATGACCCTGGGTGGTCAACCCAAGGGACATCACCCAAGGGCTAGGTTGAAAACCTCAAGAGGTTCAATAAATGCAAGTTCAAAGTCCTGTACCCATCATGGAATAATCTCATTATGCATACAGGCTGGGTGTCAACAGGCTAGGAAACTGCTTTACAGAGAAACTCCAGAGTCTAATAGGAGCTCTAAAATGAATCAGCAGGGTGTCCTTACAGCTAAGAAAGCCAACTGCACCTATAAACAAGTTCAGTAACTACAGCAAGAATATGAAAATGCATAGATTTAATAACTGCCTTTGTTACTGAATAATGATATAAAACTGAAGCATACTATGAAAACAGCTATTTTTTCTTCGCTTCAAAATAGTGGGCAATATGTAACAAAACCTTTACACAATATAGAAAAAAGGTCATCTATAAAATTACTGTTCATATAGAGTGTATTGCTTCAGTTTACCATCTCTTTTACCAACAGAGTTGACATGAAAAAGAATGCTAACTCTTTTCAGTATGACACATTCAGCCACTTCTATTCCTGGACTAACTTCATCTTTGCTTATAAGCCTTCAAAACCACTTTGTAACAGACTTGACAAAGGGCTTCATTGCCACTATTCAAATAATGAAGATCCTGTGCTGGTTGCGGCTCCTAAACAGACGTAACTGATGTAAAGTTTGTTCTCCAGACTTTCAGATATGAATAAACAGAAGCTGGCACAAACTAAGGGCTCATCAAAATCCTGACACAACATTTGCTATTTCTAAGCTATTAATAACAATTTAAACCAAATGGAGAGTGATTATCTGACAGCACCCAAGGAAAGGCTGATGGCCAACACAAAACTGAATTCTTAGCTTCTCAGTCTATTTAGTAATGAGGGAGAAAAGACAGGCATACTTTAGGTAACACACATTAGGCATATGTATGGATTTTTGAGCAAATTGATGAAAAATGAACCGAATGCAAACTGTCAATTTAAGAATCATCTAAAACTCCATATGTGAGCTATTAATGTGGCCTATCTAGTGGAACGTATCTTCATTTGAAAACAAAAGTGATGCCAACATCACACTCATGTGTTTCAAAACTATTTTTGCTACTGTGATGGTGTATTTTTTTTTCTTTACAGGTCCATGCTCTGCTCAATTGTTTTTACTGTTTGTTGGCAAAAAGCTCATTACCACCATCTTATTAGTTAACAAGTCAGTTTGAGGATAAGCAAAGTACTACCTAGCTTCAATGTTAAAAGCAAATGTAAAAAAACATTCAAATCAGAGTGTCAACACATCACCTGTGGAAAACAGGTATATGGTGTGTCTTCTTCATAGAAACAAGTGGGAAAAAAACCCAAAAGTATTCATGAGCTCAAGGATACCAGTAATCTCTTCAGCTCAAGAGTTTCTGCAAAGGTAAGTATTCTTCATTGAGCTATAGTTGCTTGACGGATTTTGAAAGGTTACAGTATTCAGAAGTCATCTGTCCAGTACAATTCAGCAACTGTAAGTTCTGAAGAAGTGAGGAGAACACAGATCATACTGGTCTGAGCAGCATAAGAACAAGTCATTAAAAGTAAAATTACAGACAAATCTAGGAAATTGAAGTCAGTAAAAGAAATTTCTATTCTTGCTATGTGCAAGAATAGAAAAAATTTAAAAGTGAATTTTCAATTCATAACTCAATTTTCTTAAACTGACCCTTACAAAAAACTATAGCACTTCTAAAAACTGGTAGGCCTTGGAAATAAGGAAGAATAAAACAGAGTAGTTTACTAAACTTAATAAAACAAGGATTAACTCAATGCACAAAGACAGCAGTTATGAGTTCATGAAGGTTTTCCTACACATAAATTAGAATGTATATATTTATAAAAGTAGCAGCTCTCGTGAGATGAAAATCCAGCTCATCACACAGAAAAGCAAGACAAAAATGGAAAATCAGGCATGTCATCTATCCACAATTTTGTCAAACTGTTTAACTGTATGGAACTAACTCAGTGTGCACTTGAACCTCAATTCCAGTGATTTATTTATCCAAGTAGTCTTAACCTCTTAACTTCTATGATTAATTCTAATTACTTCTACAGATACATAGTGAGGAAATAAAATTTCTGAACCGAGTAGAAATGCTTTCAAAACCAAGCTTGCTCAGATACTGCAAGAAAACTAATATAACACATTGCTATTTTGACACCTACACATTTCAGAAACATCTTGACTACAATCATTTACCTTCTGAAAACAGTTTATCGTTTTGCAAATTAGAGTGCTTAACAGCTTCTCAAATGAGTTTGTAAGCAGCATGCGCTATTTTAATTAAGTTTCCTAAAAATTTCAAAATCAAGCAATCATTTGGTCAACACTTCCAAGCAGTTCCCACTACTACACAGTCCTTCCCGATTCTGTTCCTAATCAGCACTATTCAAACAAAAATGATCATTTGCAGATTAATAACCATCTAGTATGACCCAAATGTTAATTATACTAGAAACAGTGTTTACCTCCATTTAAGAAAAGAGAAGATATGTGAAAATTAATTGCAACGGGGACAAGGAATTGGAAATGATCAAACTCAAGATGAAATAAAACCAACTGAGATTAAGAACTGCCATGGGAAATTTCAAAGTACGATAGCAGAAAAGTCTGGCAATAAACTACACATGCTACCTTGAAAAAGGCATAAATCCAAAAACACTTGGAAGGACAGCAAGTTGTCCAAACATTTGTGTTTAATTTCATATAGTAATACTGTATGACTAGTTTACATTAATGTAACAATTAATGTAGTTTACAGTATGTAAGTATTGCAAATGTTTCTAGAATAGACTGAATGATCAGAGATGTAAATAGATTACAGAGTCACTAGGTTGGAAGTGACCCAGAGGATATTCTCCCTGGTCCTCCTTTTATTGTTAATGTATTTATAGATAGACTTTGTGTTATCTTTCACAGACTTGGCCATTCTGAGTTCAAGCTGGGCCTTAGCCCTCCTGATTTTTTCTCTGCATTGATCTCGCTTCCTCACTGCAGCCCACCCAAGACACCTGTCCCTTCTTCCAAAGTTATTAGCCATTCCTCTTCTTTTTGATGTCCTTCAAGATCTCCCTGTTCAGCCAACCTGTTTTTTTAACCTTGATGGCTCCTTTTCTGGAACATGGGGACGGCTAGCTCCTGAGCTGCTAGGGTTTCCTTTTTGAAGGGTTCCCAGCCCTTGTGGGCTCCCTTGCCCTTAAAGTGCCATGGGCGACAATCCTTATCAACAAGCCTTCTGAACAGTACAAAGTCTGCCTTCTTGAAGTTTAATGTGACTGTTCTGCAAATCTCCCTCCTTACCTCACCTAGAACTGAAAATCCTATCATCTCATGATCACTTTGCCCCAGGTGTCCTCCAACCTTCATATCCCCCACAAGGCCTTCTCTGTTGAACAACAGCAGGTCCTGGAGGGCACCTTCCCATGTCACTTCATTAACCAGTTGTATGAGGAAGTTGTCTTCCACACGCTCCAGGAACGTCCTGGATTGCTTCCTTTCTGCTGTATTGTACTTCCAGCAGACATGTGGAACATTGAAGTCTCCCACAAGGATCTAGCGATCTTGAAACTTTTCCCATTTGTTTATAGAATAGCCCGTCAGCTTCTTCTTCTTGGCTGGGTGGTCTATAACAGACTCCCATCACAATATCTGCATTCTTGTGGGTTCCTCCGATTTTCACCCACAGACACTCAATCCAGTCATCACTATAATTGAGCTCGAGGGTGTCAAAGCTCTCTCTCTAAAATAGAGGGTTACCCCATCACCTTTCCTACCCTTCCTCTCCCACCTGAAGAGTTTATATTCCACCATAGCTGCACATCAGTTATACGGGTCATCCCACCACATTGCCGTGATGGCAACTATGTCATAGTCCCCTTGTCCTACAATAACTTCCAATTCCTCCTGGTTAGTGTCCATGCTACATGCATTGGTGCAAATGCCCTTCAGCTGGGCTGGTGAACCCTCAGCTCTCATAAAGGGAATAGTGTTCATTCCCAGTTGACTAGTTTTTGGATCCCAACTGACTAGTCTTTGGAAGGAATTCAGAAGCTGAATACAAAACAATATAATTTTGATAAAATAGAACAATGTAAATTTAATCCAATCTATAACTGACTTCAAAGTTACTGCTGCCAGCTAGTGCAAAATATTTTATATATAACTCACACAAAGAAAATTGTTATTTAAGGTGAGGAAGTTCAGAATTAATCCAAAAATTAATATGGATAAACAAGATGATTACAAGAAAGACTGAAGACAAAAAAACCCAAAAACTTTTGGTTGACAAGAATTCACTTTTGATAATCTGGCAACTATTTTCTTTAGCAGCCTTGGTGTACATCTACGTTGGCCATCTTGAGACCTGTTCCTGCAAAAAGGAACAAGTGATAAGGTGGGTTTTGTCAACTGGAATAACAGAATCTTAGTAGTATGTGCTGAAGTACGTAACTCTGCTGACAGCTGAAGAGTTTCAATAAAGAAATGGCTCATAAAGGTGACACTGTGAGGTGTTACTGTCACCCAGTCATAGTTAAATGCCAATGAGATTTTTGGATGCATCACTTAAGTAGTTTCCTTAAATATAAAGCCAGAAAGCACTGCATGATGTGCCACTATTTCACAAGGGAAAGGCAGAGAAAGAGTTACGTGTTCAGCAAAGACAATGTTTCAAAGCAGAGCCTGTGGATCTGTGGATTTATGAAAGATCACTCACACAGCAATCCAAGTAGTCGTTTTTACTTCCACTCTTCCACAGTCTGGAATTCATGGAAGTATATTGAACACAAACTGAAAGGCCTAAATTAATTGCTTCCAGAAACAAATGCAGATGTTGGATCTTTGTCACAGAATTCCTCTATATAAGCTCAGCTTTTGCTGAAGGTGGGGGGTATGTTGGTTTCAAGTTGGTTTTTTTTTTTTGTTTTAGAAGAAAAAGCAAACCCGAATGTCCACGGTCATAGATTCCCCTAATGCCAAATTGGTTTTGAGAATAAAATAAAAGATTATTTACAGAACTCCTCAAATCAAAGTCTTTGAATGGCTTCTGTAAGTTACTACTTTTTCTCAGCCATAACCAATGCTTTTCAGACTGAGTTTAAAAAAAACCTGTCTTGCTTGCAGGAAGAAACTGCAATGGGCAAAGTTTCAAAGGACCAGATGAACAATATTTTAATCAGGTACTAAAATTTCAAACCAAATGAATCCACAGATTTTGGGTTTACATTCTTTTTTACAATTTTTGCTGTACAAGAAAGAATAAGTTGAACCAGGAGGGAGAGCAGAATATCACTGTAAATATTACAGGACCTCAGGAGGACAGCTAAAATTTGGAAACCAAGAATACGATAAAAGTACAAAGACTACTGCTGTCATATAAACAGCTAAGATTCACCAGACTCCAGTTCCATGATTTTAGAGGAACTTTCAAATGACTGTGGCAACAATTTCATTTTTCTGTCAGCTCTCCAGGTTGAATTAAAATTATCTAAAAATAAACACACTTATTCTGGGATCCTTCAAATATTTCCATTTTCTCAAGAGCTTTGAGATTTAAAATATACTTCTATTATGGCCAGTAAGCAATAAGTATATATTACTTAATACTGCCGATTCTATACAAAAAACACTATACCTCATCTCACAGTACTGCTTCAAATATTAGGACTATATCATTAGTTCAATTTAATTACAACACAAACCAAAATGAATACAAAGATAAGGAGTACCCTGAAGCGAACAGCAGTAAGGATTTGCATTTGCATTCAGTTACTGGGTACTGCAGCACTGGCAAGTAAGCTCAAACCACTGCTATTCACATCTTTTCCTTCTTATATTGAACAGCAGTTATGGCCTCTCCTGACATCTACAGAATAGGCAATCCTCTTAGGAAAGGAGATTTATAAGCCGATAGACAGTTATTTCTTTTCCTGAAACAACTGCAGTCTTAAATTGGGCTATTGATACCTCAGATGTTGATGGAGTGCAAACATTCCTCTTCAAAGCCATAGCTATTTCACATACGCTGTCTGGGA
This sequence comes from Coccyzus lansbergi, assembly GCA_033558105.1. Taxonomy (NCBI): domain Eukaryota; kingdom Metazoa; phylum Chordata; class Aves; order Cuculiformes; family Coccyzidae; genus Coccyzus; species Coccyzus lansbergi. The sequence goes on along the minus strand of JAUMJK010000305.1, from coordinate 2,015,305 downwards.
GAGCTACTGAGTGTGCTTGACTTAAAGTAACACCCAGCTGAAGAACAGAGACAGTATTTTCATCAGCAAGTACCACAGGCAGCATGAAGACAATGAACAATTGAAGAGTGAAAAACCTTTGTTATTAACAGTAACAAGAGAGGACTTTGATGTCAGTGCTAGCAATGCACCAAGCTCATAAATCCCCAACATACAATAATTAATGCCTGAAGATGCATCAGTAAGATCTATTTGAGCCTTCTGCTACTCTTCACAGAGACCTGAGGTGGAATTTCGTTTGGCTTTTCTTTTTGGAAGATTCATAGCTGGTGAGACAGCACTTATCTTTTTCAGTACAGTAACACTCCTGCCAATCAGCATTCCAGAGCTATAAACTGACTCCAACCTTTCTTAAATCCCTCAAGGGCTGCGCTAGCTGGTTGTCCAATCTCAACACTGCAGGACTGGAAGAGGAAAATTGAGATCAAAGCAGCACAGATGCTCTAGGTGAGGACCCTCCATTACCTTGAGAGAAACAATTTTATCATGTGAGCAACAGACTGTGCAAGTTTACCATTATTGAGAAGAAACATTTTTTTAAAAACAAATAATTGCAGCAGCCCCATCAGAGCTAAAAGACGGTTCCAAGGCTCTTCAGAAATAAAAAGCTGAACTACCCCTAATTTATATTACAATGGGATAGTATCACAGTAGTAGAGATTAGGCTACCAGTATACCATCTGCTGTCAGCAACAAAAGCCCATAAACACCTCCATGTATTTTAGATACTCAGGCTTGTGACATGGAGTAACACAGCATGAAGGTTTCTAGCCAAAACTAGCATCACTTGGCCTTACAAGGCATATATTCACTAAGACCAAATACAATGCTAGCAGTCAAGAATTTCTAATAATGAAGAACTCCCACATTCCAAAGACTATTTTAAATCATCTGACAGGTGTAAGACGACCTATCAGTAAAACAGGCTTGCCAACAGTACTTCTTTTCAAGTTAAAATTCTTGCTAAAAAAATACATTTACTATTGTGAGTAATCTTCTTTAAGAAATCATACGCACTAGATTAGATTACGTGGAAGTGAAAACACAGTAAGCTGTTCCATATTCTCAATGCTCATTTTCCATAGTACTTTGTTTCTGCATAGTCCAGAAAATCAGATTTACTTCTAAATTCTTTTCAAAGTTCTACCAGCTGAGACTGAACCAAAATGAATAGGATCCTTATCAACAGATCAGTCTTCATTCAGACGTGTCAAATACTCAAGACTTTTTTGCAGACCATACTTTCTTCAGGCTGCACATGTCAACAGTTACAAACAGCAGGTTGCACTTGTTTTTGAGGAAATAGTTTCTTCTTGAAAACACAAATGGACACAGAGAGGCTTGGAATTTACTCTTTACTCTGCTATTCTGATCGAATTTAGAAGAAAAGAAACCTAGTAACTCGAGTATCAGTATTAAAGAAAGAGATTTCAAGGAGAAATCTTTGACTTCTTGAAGGTCAGAATTCACTGTCACCAAGCTAGTTACAAATTTTTCACAGACAAATACCTAAGCAGGCTATGAACAATCAAGTGAATAAATTTCTTGCAAGACAATCTTGAAATCTTGCTCCTACATTAGAAGAAATCTTTAAATCTTGCAAGCTGAGTCAACCTCCATAAAACTACTGATTATTCTTTAGATATGTATCAAAGCCAAAAGCTGGAGTGAAATAAATTGTTCATTAATTCTTCAAACATTTTTAAAGACAGCGAAAAATTACACAGGCAAATAGTCATCATTAAGCATGAATCACTAATGGGAAAGAATTTGAATTAAAGAAAAGCAGTGTCAGCTAATCAGAAAAATGATTTTAAAGGAGATTTCTGGAAACTGTTCTCCAATAAACAGATTCAATAATCCTTATGTGAACAACTACAGAAAGCTCTAATCTGGAAAATTTTCTATAGCAGACTAAAAATCCAGAAGGAGACCTTGAAGAAATATCAAATGCACTCCAAGAATATCTTTCTGCCTTTAGTATGTGTGCAAAATACTCAAGAACTTAAATATTCTAGATGAAAAATTTTGAGAACAATACAATCAAAGAAAAACTGATAGTACACAATGGGGCCACGGGATGTTTATTCCACAGAAGCTAACTAAATTCTGCCTAGAACTTGTCAATATATCAAATAAAGTCAGCTACCAAGTTAAGAACTGCTGAATAGGATAATACACATGACTAAACATGAAGATATAAAGAATTAGGAATTATAATTTGACAAAATAAGGATGACAATTATTTAATACACGGTGAGTTACATTATCTCAAGTAAAATTAAGAATGGTAAAGAATGTAAAAGGTTTTTGTTAACAAGTTTCACTTCTAATCCCTTTAAAGGTGATGATGCAGACAGTTTTTAAAAAAATATTTAAAACATTACACACACCCTACCACTTCTAGGGAGATACAAAAATTCTAACCAAAAGTAGCTCACCAGTTTGCAGGGCCAAACAGGTTTTGAAATACAGAGAAAACAGCAGATCTCCATTTAAAAAAAACCCAAACAAAACCAAAACAAAACCAAAAGCCAAAACCTACCTTATCCCTACATCACCCAAACCCCCAGAACTTTTGTTTCTCTTTTTTCTAGAAAGAAAAACCTGATTAGATATGGAGCAAAAGAAAAGCTGGCACAGTCCTGTTTCATGACACATTAACAAAATCATTGCAGTGCCACTTTGCTATATCCATGTAAAAATAGAAATTCTACATAGAAACCAATTGCCTGTATTTATACCGACAGGCCATACTGCTCTTAAGCATACGTTCACGCAAAATCTGTTTTCATAAGTTGGCTGCTCAGCAGGTAGCTTCTGCTGTTAACAACTGTTTTCTATTTAATTAACACACACAGCATTGCACCAAGGATAAGAATCTCCACATTCAATCTTCACTTTCCTTCTCATACCCCCTTGCTTTAGAGTTGTTATAGCTTTTCTTCACAGAAAACTCTGACAACATAAAGCATGGTAATCCTCAAGCTTTAAGTTCTTTATTGCCATTGTCAAACTATGATCTAGAAAGAATAACCATGAGATTTTCTTCAAAGGTCCATAAATTTGTCCATGGAAAGTGTATTTCTAATGTAAGCAATGTTTGCATTTTGGGTTTTACTTTGGATAGGCCAACAAGAAAGCTGTCAGATAAAAACCAGAAAAGGCAGACAAATAAGGTGAAGTAGTGGAAATCCTTTACAACTTGGGATCATCTGCAAGACGGGACAAGGAAAGAAGAAAGTGATAGGGAATAGTTACTGTAATAGCTTGCAAATAGTCCAATATAGCAACAGCTCCTCTTGAGGACTACAGTCCTGGATACTTTTTGTCCCCTTGGCATCTTGCTCTTCAGCACTGATAGCGATATATCCATAGGACTAAAGCTTAAACTCTAGAATTCAGACTTCAGGTGAGCTTCAGGTTTATACGCACCTGTGATGATTGACTGTACATGGGAATTTACCGAAGTATAATTACTGTCTATTTTGAACAGTTGCAAAGGCTGGTGATGTATTAGGGACATTCTAACAACAAAAGTTTACTCTGCATTTTCACTGCATTTTCCCCTTTGATATTCAAGCACATAAACTATCAACTCTCAGGCAGCCAGCAGCTCTGATGAATTGTTTCACACAGGCAGATGCAGTCTCCTCCCCCTACTGCTCTTATATCTACATCTCCTAGGCCAGTACAATGCAAACAAAAAACGATCTTCTGTTGCTGCTGGAAACAGGACTATTTAACAAAAGGAGAATAAAGAAGATGGAGAAGTTAAGACCTCGCCTGCCTAAAACACACAGATGATTCATAGGATATTCATATCATGCAAATGATTCATAAAAATGGAAGCACACAGTGTTCACCTATCCACAAAATACACCTTTCTGTAAGTAGTTATTAAAAATGATAGACGTAAGCACAGAAATTGTAATCAACCACAGGTACACGCTCAGGTCGTTCTAAGTCAGCAAAAAGCAAGCCTCCCTATTTCCATTAAGTGGAAGAGAAAGAACTCAGTTCAGCCCACTCATGTCATATGGTAGCCCTAACATAAATAAAAAAAACTGATTTTACATTAGCACTTCCTAGAAATATGAATACATGAAGAAGCTAGACTAGTAGACAAACAAAAAGCCCAACTGAATAGTCACGAAAAATTCAGAGAAATTTGATGAAAAACAAAAAAAGGACAATATATGGCCAAGCAGCAGAATAAAAACTCTCTTAATTTCAGAATGCTGAGACTATATAGGAAAAAAAAGAATAATCAAAGACTAAAAAGGACAAAAAATCCATTCTATTAATTTCATTGTGAACAGCAATGTTGTCCCCCCACACCCCAAACCAAACATATTAGATAGCTTTATAAAAAATACTTAGAAACCAAGATTTTACTTGCCAGTATTTCCAGATACAATAAATGCTGATGACATTGAGGACTTCTCAGACTCATCAGCAATACTACAGCAAATATTTAAAACTCCTTTACATTCACTAGAATAGTACTTCCAAACAATTAACTATTTTAAAATTTCAGTAGATTCTTTTTTTTTTTTATTCTAAAAGCATGTTGCATTTAAATCCAACCAAGTGTGACAAAGAATGTCTTGGTTTACAGTTTTTCAGAATGAAACTTCTGCACTCTGGACAGACCATACTAACAACCACATCATTATTACTGACAAAAAATGTAACAGGGGGGAAAAAAAAAAGGTCTACATCAAACAGGTGGATATAAATTTAAAGAAGCTTTGGGTAGCCCCATCAAGTAAGTCACTTTAAACACAACATTTGTGCAACAAATTCCAGTTTGGATTTCCAAAGGTTAAACAGAAGCACTGAGCAGTATTCCTAACTTTCAACTTCATGGAAAAATAATAATAAAAAAAGACACTCAAGTTCACATTTTGATCAAAAGTAGTAATATGCAAACAGTACGTTGAGCTCTAGAGAAAACAGCAATCTTGTTCTGCTAACAGCTTAAAAAACTGTACTTTTTAAAAATAAGAACAAATTATCATATTTTGAGTTCCTTTGTGAGAAAAAGTGCTAGAAAACAAAAAGAATAATAAAACTGCAAAAAAATCATTTTTCTTCTTAAACAGTCATTTTCACAGGAAAATGCTACATTTTCAGCATTCTGTAATAAATACTTTTCCAATATTGCTGGATATTATTTCTTAATTATCTGGAAGAAATACAGCAGATCCACTCACATGTTAAATTTCATGACTACACTCTCAGAGCTAATGATTCCAAAAAAAAAGATTCTCCATCTGGCTTAACTAGTATATGTTTTCACCCTAGTAAGAAAAAGATTTGACAAAAGTAGATAAAATAGCCGTATCAAGATACAGGTTTGCATCAGTAACTGAAAAAAGTAGATAAAAATTTAGAATCTGTTATTTGTTGAACTGCGCAGCAGACCAGAGAAATCAGAAGCATGATATGTAATTTAAGGCAGAAAAAATATTTCTTGAAAGAGTTCACTTATTCTTTCAGTTAACAGCAAGATTGATGCTAACAATTTTCTGCATAGTTGCACAGGGAAAATCAGTATAACATTAGGTATGGCAGATATGTATTAAACTTCACTAAAGTTTCTTCAAATACTCAGGTGCTTATTACTTTGCCATTTTTTTTCAGAAGCTGTCAGGCACTCCATAAAAAACAGCTAATGTATTTAACACAACATTTCTGAAAGTATAAAGTTGAAAGTAGCAACTTAAGCTTTTTTACAATTCAGAATTCATACCTGAATAGAAGCAGAGAGACAAACAGGTCACCATAAAAAAAAAAGGTTAATGCGTGAGACAACACTTAAAAAGGTAATATGATGGAACTGTTCTGCAAATTCAGCTGTACATTAGTTGGAGGTCACAGTATTTGAGTAATACAATCACTTTTTAAATTTAAATTAAATCTGATACTTTTAAAGCCACTTTTAAAATTCTTTGCTTCAATTCACAGATGTCGTGGTCGGGGCAATCCACAACACAAAGAAGTTGTGGGCAAAACCCCCCATCTTTATTGATTTTACAAGATTTTTTATATCCCTTCCTGAGCTGTGCGTCCATGAACGACTCGTTTAGCTGAAGACCGACAGTTCATAATTGGACGACTCCTTCTCAGTTGTAACTTCATAACTGGGTGATTCCACCTGGGATAACTGATGCTTGTTCAGGCTATACTTTTTAAGCACTGAAAGTAAAAGTACATGCCAGATAGCTCTGAAAGATTTTTCTCTACCTAAGAAAGCATCCACGTAGATCTGAAAAAGGTTCTCCTGTTTTCATGCCACTGAAACTAAACTTCAAAGTTGACCCCGATAAGTTCTCAGAACTGTCTGTGAAAACTAATCCTACAAATGGTGCCAATAGCTTTGCAAGAAAGAAAAATAACAACACAAAATAAGCACAAAATGCCAACACTGAGGACACCAAGTGGAGGGCAACATTTAACATTCTAAATACAACTGAATTTCTGCAAAGGAAACAAGGTCCTATCACATCTTTGCCCATATGTCCTGTTAAATTTTCATTCTCCATCTTGTTTCAATCAAGCTTAAAAAACAGTAGCAACGGGGGGATACACACAGAGAGAACGCTTGACAAGAACATAGTTGCTAAACACCTCATTGGGCAACCAGTGCCTACACAACGGTAATTTAGTAAGTCAACTCTTGTCCAACAAGGATGCTTTAAGGAAAACTTGTTTACTGTAGAAACACGGAAAATATTAGGCTTCCTTAGTTCAGCTGGATGGAAGACTGATCTAAATTCCAGCTCTTTTCAAGATTACACCATGCTGAGAGAGCAAAAGTAAGCTTAAGAGAACTAAAAAATAAGGTGCTTTACCCACTTGGTTACTGCACTTTCCAATACCCAGAGACAACTCAAAAATAAATAGATTGGACTTGTGCTAATACCTAAACAGATTTTTATGGACACTTGCTTAATAGCTACAGACAAATTAAGTGGTCCACCAGGACTGTGAAGAAACAGAAAAATATGGAATATGCAATGATAAAGTAGTAACATATGTGCAGACTAAGTGCTCCCTTTGATCTAAAATACATCCAGAGTAGACAGACTTGATCCAAGAGTCAAAATTCCTGAAATACATTTTGTACTAACCTCCTCTGCGGGTTTACAGCCATCTGGATGGTCTACTAAGACTGGTGACAAAATCCCAATACATTGTAGTAGAGCGCTGGTGGTAGGAATCGTAGAGCAACAGATTGGCCTAGGCCATTCTGACATGAACGCAAAAGCACAAAAGGTCTCCCATCCACAAGGTCTTAAGGCTGTCCTAGAAGAAGAAGAGAAATTCAATTAAGTTCCTCAGGTAACTGCAGCAGAGCTTGAGGTGGAACGGGAAAGGGAGGAAAGTTTTCCAGCATTTAAGACTTAAAAATCCCGTGCAAGGGAGAAGTAGCCAAAAGACTGCATCTAAAAAGAGGCAGTGAACTGAGACTGTGAGGAAGACAACATATGCAGGGTAGAGTGGAGAGGTGGAACAAGTCATCAAATTTTTTTAGCCTCTCAGATGATATGATTTAAGTGGGAGGACTGCCTGTCCTCCCAAATAAGCAGTTATCTATTTTTGAGTTCTATATATGTCGCAATCCATTCAGTCATGAACACTTAGCACAACAAACTATGAATTGTTCCCAATATGGCTAGAAAACAGCCTCCTCACTAGCACACATTCACATGAGCAGTTCCCCAGATGATCGTTCCTTTGGACTGTCTTCTCATACATATTCTAGTTTGCAGACACAGGTTTATTTACATTCTTTCATCTCTCGACCATAAGTTAAACATTAGTTCTTATAATATCCACTTTTGTAAAAAAATGTATTATTAAATTAATAGAAACCTGATGCTTAAGTAGCAATGTTTTTTTTCACTTTTTTAAAAAAGTGACACCTGAAAAATTATGCCTGAGCCCTTTGAAGTGTTATCTGTTACAATTTTAGCAATATTGAATGAATTCTTTCAAACTTCTTCCTCTACCAAGCTAGTACAGCAATGCCGGAAAGAAATCAACACAGTTGAGGTTAAAAAAAAAATGCACAAGAAAGCAGATGTTTTTTCCAATTTTTAATGCAATTGTAACATGCCTACACCTAAGCCATATATTATGAGCTTATGAGTTGTATTTGCTTTATCACATACGAGCCTACTAATTTATTCAATTTAATTGCTTTACCTGTTTAAACTGTTAGCTTTAGGCGTTGCCTGTCCAGAAGAAAAATTAGATGCAACTGAGAAAAAAACCTGATGACACTGTAATAACCTGACAGCATGGGGGAATACATGCTAAGTAAAGCTAAGATTGACAGCAATAGAAAAGATTTGTCTCAACTGCTTATTCTGAAACAAATCATTACAACAGTACTGAGGCACGTGAAGTTAAGTATAATACTTGGCAGCTTCCCCCCTCTCCCCCTCTTTTTTTTTGGTCTCAATTCCTGATTTTTTTCTCCATTTGAAGACAGATTACCAAAATACTGACAAAGCATGCTGACAGATTAGGAATAGTAAGCAGTTTTATATCCACAGAAGTGGTTTACAGTCTGAATTTTAAAAGAATTTGCTAAGAATCTCCTAGAAAGAGTAGAAATTTTTACAAAATCTGAAAAAAATAAGGACGTTTCAAAGAAAAACATGGATTCACAAGAAGACTTGATACACACCCAGCAGGAAAGCTAACACAAATAATGATTGTTACCTTTCTGAAAGTGCTAAATATAAAAGATCGTGACAATTCTGAAGAGACCAAACCACCTTTATCAAAGCAAATTAGTCACAGCCTTCAAGAAGGTCAAACAGACAGACTTCTATGATACAACTGACTAGGCTCTACAACACTGCACTGTAACACACACAAAAATAAACAGTGCTGCTCATGTTAAATTAGGTTTTTTGTATCACTTCTCTTCAGTAGAACTCAAGTGCCTTACAAAGATGAAGAACATGGCCCATTTTTACAGATGGGGGAGCTAGCCCATTACTGGCAAAGTGGCTGGTAAATCTGGGAGTAAGTTTTCTACCTGCCAGAGAAGTTTTAACTATACTTCTATCTGGTTAGTCGAAGATCCATCTTGATTTTACTGACTTATATATTTCTTCAAAGGATACTAAGACAACAGGCTCTTTGTTGAGTGCTAGACATAAACAGCTCTTATAAAAAACACAAGCAAAAAGCAAACAAAGAGTAGGACAGAGAATGGTCCATATTGCTATTAGTAAGCAAGGCACATCTAGCAAGGGCAGATGTTTGCTTTTCTGTAGTGAACTTCCACACCCTTAAAAGCTTATTTCCCTTGATATTTTCTTTGGGTTACAAAAATGCCAATTCAATCATTCTTTCTGCACATACTATCTTTTCTAAATCGCCAGTCATCACCATTACCCTCCTGAAGCAAATTAACTGTGCCTACATCTTTCCTGAAGTGCAACGGCCAAAACTGATACAATACTTTAACTTCACAATACAAAACAGAGCAGAAGGCTCAATTCTGCATGTCCTCCAGATGATACTATTGTTCATTCCTGTCAATACATACATATACCTCTTCTTTCTGAACAATGCATCATTGTTAACTCATTTTATATTCCATGGCTTATTCTATATCAGGGTAGTGAAAGGGGTGGCAGGAAACATGGGGAACAATTATTTAAGTTATTTTCACCTAAATATAAAGCATTTGGCTTATTCTAAATCACATCCAATTCTTTCAGGCCATGTTTTGAATATTCAAGATTCTTATTAATTACCTTCCCAGCTTTGTGTACCTGCATTTATTCCCAAACGCCTTTGCCTTAAGATTTCATAGCCATATACTGGTCCATTATCTAGTTCATGAACAAGACCAGTAAGTTGAAATAACTATACAAAATCTAATAAAATACACTTTCCCTTGATGAAAGTGAAATACTGAAACACAAAACTCTGCTCCTGTTAACCTAATGGTTTTACACACTTCCTAAAATAGTTTTTTATCTAGGCCATGTTTCCTTAGCCTGCTCTGTAAGAGTATCACATGGCTTTCTCCAGTGCACAAGCTTCCTGCTGTAAAGGAAGTTAGTCTGGCTTGACAATGCATTTCTGATCTTCAGAATAAGTCTTCCAAATTTGCTTCCCTAAACTGCATGCTCAATGAGAGGACTCTCTTACCTGTAACTACATCTCTTCGCTATGTTTCTAGTCAAGCTGGATTTTCCATTATATCCTGTCAAGAACAAAACTTAAGGCACAGCATGCACACAGAACTGGCTCTGACTGAAAACAAAACCCATTTTAGCCAGAAACAGGCTGAAGAAATCAAGGTGAAGAAAGAGCACTGTGCTCTTTCAGTTTTTTGACGTAAATCTTAAGTATCCAAGAAAAAAGTAACAACTTACCCGCACTGCTGATGCAGACTGGCAAGTGGGTTATGATACCTGGACACCAGTAATAGAATAGGTAGTTGAATAAGAACAAGAAAGCATCTCTGCAACAGTAGCTATGAGTATTTAGACTGAGGATATAAGTAGGAATTAGCTTCAATTGTGCCAAACCATGCTGCACTGCTATACAACTTAAACTGCAGACTACTTCTGCTTTTAACTGTGCATACAAATAGCCTATAAACTTCAAATTAAATTGTTGGAGCTTCCGTTGATAAGAAATACTCACATCCGAGTATTTCAGAGGATGAAAGTTAGATGAGACTAATTCTAGGCTAAGATTTTCCTCACTAATGATCTGTACTGTCTTTCTTTTGTACTTCCTTACCACCAGCAACATGTGATGTCATCACATGCACCAGACTCACTGCACAGTGAATGCCTCACCTTTCGTAAGTGGTATCTAACAACAATTTTTTCAAATGTTGACTTTTCAGGAGAATCCAATACTCTGAGCTTTCATTTAAACCTAAACAAAGTTTGGTCAGTCATTCTGACTTGCTGACCACGGAGTCTGTGGAGTGCAAAGTACAACTGTCTCATATTCAAGTGCCTATGCTGAATAACCTCAATATTTACATTTCCATTTCTCAGAGAACTTCCTTCTAACATATTTAATGCTAATAATAGCACTAATCATGCAGAGCTACTTATGCACAAAGAAATTTCTATTCCTTAATTATAATTCTTTATTCCACTTACCACTTTCACCTCTTCCTAAACATAAAATCATTCAGTCACTCCATATTACCTTCCCAGTCTATACGCTCGTTTATTCAGTGACACACCTCCCCATGCACACAATCATATAGGTGTCATGAAGTACATAGTCAACTTCATTTTACCAGCTTATTTTTCTACCACCTTAATCCAGTATGACCCTGCATATGGTCAGAAACTTCAGAGCAATGGAGTGAACAGGAAATTATAAAAAAGGAGAGAAAATTATTAGCCTCCCATGAAAACCCAGGGAACAAAGATTTGCAAGACAGAAAACCTCATCTTCTAACCCATTGGTCTTGAGGTGACCAATGCTAAAAAAAAAAAAAAAAAAAACCCAGAGTACAACAAAACCACTATGGTAAAAACATAATTCTCCATGGTTTCATCTTATAGAGAAAGACAGCAAGGGAAATAATCATTTCAACAAATCTTTCTTAATGGAGGCAATCCAAAAAACTTTTATTTTTTTCCTCCTGCATGCAATTAGTCTAGGTATCAATTATAACACAATCAGCAAAACCTAAACATAGGTATGTTTCTCACAGGTATAAAGTACATACTGTTATCATGTTCTCTCTACAAAATTTATAAAAATATCATTAAGGTAACAATTATTTCAATCAAGCTGACATCTGAAGTGTATGCCCTTACTTTTCTCGGCCTTCATCAATAGGTCAATCACCAAGCAAGCAGTGATTCTGGCAAATACAACCAGACAAATCATGTAGCGGTGTCCCCGCTCCCAGCCTGCCTGCTCCTGTTGTCTAGGAGAACAAAGCAACAAACCAGCACTAGTAGTGTATGAAAGGGACAAAAAGTGATTGAATCTATATGGGGTTTTAAGTAAATACTATTTTTAGAAGTCAACTGTAAAATGCTCCCCCCGCCAAATCAAGAATAGAACAAAGTTCATTTTCACTTTGCCTGAGAGTACAACACTGCTGGCGAGCACTAGAAAAAAATAAAATGACAAGACCATCTACTGCTCTCAGCAGTGAAGTTTGTACCATCACATTCAGCATCATTACCAAATCTTTTTGGACTGTAAAAAATATATTTTTCATAATTCAAACCGTACCTACACAGGATTGCACAACTTGAAAAAGACAAAAGCCATCTTTCATAACCTCACAATTGCTCTCCAGAAAGATAAAACTCCCATATTATATATTAATCATGAGCAGTACTACAAGTCTGTAAAGATGATGGAAGTATTTTTTTAATTATCATGAATCAAAAACACTAATAAAGTAATCAGCAAAAGCAGTTTATTTTGATAGCATTAATACACAGTCTTAAGTATGAGCATGGAGCACCAATGGTCCAGGCACGCTTGCCTTCAATGGGATTATCAACAAAGGGTTGTGTGTTGACTGCAGCGAGCTGGCAGACGCCCTCTACCCCTTCTCTTCAGCCACCAGGAAACACTATCCTCATTGTTTTACAAGTATGCAAAGCAACCAGTACTACTTCATATGGAGGATGTGAGCCACAGCGCAAAATGCATTAAACGCCTCACAGCTCCTTCGGTGGACAAAGCCTTCACTATGAAGAAACTCAAAAGTCAAGAAAACGAGACTCAGTGTCAACCACAAGCTATCTGTTTGTTTTGCTTGTTTATAAAGAGTGGGTAAGTTTAGTTTTTCATTTTTCATTCAATTTAATAATTTTAGTTAATATTTCTATTGTAATGAGCTACTGAAAATCTAAAGACCGAGCTGTACTTCCCTCTCAGAGTCTCCACCTTTCTATCCCTCCCCACAACATTTCAGACTCCAGCTTTGTCTTCTCTTCCGCTTCTTGTGAGAGCTCAGTTGGGACCAGCAGCAAATGCACACCTCTGACATTACAGACAAGACAGTCTAAAATCTAACTAACTTTGGACATCGCTGACAACTCTTCACCACAAGTCACATGAACCTCATGAGACATCAAATAATTATCACTTACAATAATAGCTTGAGAAGTCACCTTCCTTAAAAAAACCCCATGAATACGATAATAGCCTTAAACCAAGCAGCAGCAAAAAGGCAGAATCATTCATCTCCCTCCAGCATGCCAAACGGCATTAACCCAGCCACCTATACACTTGAATGCAAGAACACAGGTCCATAGGTATGTACACAAAGTGTATTTCTTCACTTAGAGCTTAACTTCTACTTTCAGAGTCCTGTTCTCTGCTAGAAAAGGAATACATAATGTTAACGCTCACAAACACAGGACCCCTTCAACTAAGGAAGATTATATTTTCTGTTTAACCTTTTGTGGTCTTCTGTGACTCATCAGAAGAGAGTAGAAGTTCCCAGACCTAATGAGGAAAAGAAATCCTGTTTAATTACAAATACAAAATAGTTAAACAGATAACTACATTAAAACAAATCACCCTCAAACGTTCAGTAAAATTGCATGCCTTATGATGAACAATGCTTTCTTCAACAGTCAGAGAGCCTCAGGAAAGCTGCCTGCTATATTTTCAGCTGTAATGCTCTATTGAATAATCTGTAACCTCTTATTTTCTGATCTGATTGAAAAAAGAAACATAACCACAAGACCACCCTCACCACCCCTACCTCCCAAAAAAACCCCAAACAACCCCGAACCAGTAGGAAAGCTTATGGGGGAAGGTGTATGAGAACAGAGTTTAAACAAAAATGTATGAATTATTGTCATAACCAGATTCTCTATTTCCACTAATTTTTAATAGAACTACAGAGAGCAAGCTAACTACAAATATTTTCCATTACCTCAGTTGATCAGAGGGATGAAAAATCATGCACATTCAAATATGCTGCTTTAATGGTGCTTGAAAGATCATAACCTCAGTCTTCCATCAGCCAAGAAATCAGTCTGCATGTGGCAATGGACAACTGTGGGATAATAAAATTACAACAACTCTGTCCTATACACAGAGGAAGGAAACTACAGAACTGATCTAGTACCAACCAATTAATTACCTTTTTTTGGCGATCACACAGACCATTATATTGTGCCCTAAAGCGTATTAAAGTGAGAAAAGCAAGAGGGAGGAGGTATCTAAGCCAGATCCTAAGACTTGCCATTCACAACAGGCAGTTCTTGAAATAAATCAACTGTTAAATTTGTAAAAGTAAATGTCAAATTTACACAACGCTTCAACATTTACAAAGGATCTCAATGATATAATATTTTCTTGTGAAGATAATAAACAAAATGCTAAGTGGTCGAGAGTCCCCGAAGTAAAACCACTGCTCTACGCATCCAATTATGTCTGTTTAGACACTGAGAAATCATTTCTTCCAGCACTTCAGCATAAGAAACAGTCTACTATTCAGCTCTGTGCTTGCATTATGAAAGAAATACAAATATTAGGAGTCCTTACTCTAAACCAAATAAACTATGGCTATACACAGAGTCAAAAAAGGCTGCTTATGTATTTCCTAACTTAGGAACCAAATGTAACCATAAAAAAAGCCTCACAAATCAAATGGGAAATACTATTTTGCAAGTTGTAATTAGCACTTGTTAATCAATTATCAAAATGAGAAAATTGCATCCCTTTCCACAACCTTTTACAAAGCCCTGTATTATCATATATTACAACATCAATATTTTCATTAGTGGCAGACTAATGACAGCTGTTTAAGATGTGAACAAGCACATCATAACTCCAAAGTCCAAAATAAGACACTGCTTATTAAGAGGATTTTAACTGGGGGAACAGTAAATTTACAATATATAGAAGTAAACTTCTAGGAAAAAAACCCTTAGCCTAGAGCATGGCAGTAATATGCAGAACCTCCCCTAGGAAAAAAATGTGTGGCCTGGGGAGTCAGTTCTTTGGAAATATTAATGCTCTATTTAAAACAAAAATGTTGTGGCAAGGGAAATAAATGGAAGTAAAGAGGGAATGGTTTGCTGCCTTCTGCCAGATTTAACGCATTTCAGTAAGACCGTCTGTCAGTGTCAACAGGAGAATATGTACCCTAAAACAACAAACTACTTGAGTGAGCATATGTCTTCATACACAAATACTAACCCTCCCACAGAAATTCTAGTTTCAGATATCTTCATCTGCCTCCAGGCAAAGCTCTGCTGCTCACAAGAGTATCTGAAATTTGGCTGAGCTGACAAATGACTATCATTTCTCATTTGCAAGAGTAGGAAGATCACTTTAAACATGAAATTTTTTTCCATTCTTCGAAGTAGAAACATGCACGCTCTTTCTGGCTTCAGGTGAGATAATGGTCCCTATTTCAGGAAGTTTTGTTTACCGCAAAGGAACACAGGAAACGTTACGTTATCAAGTTTCCAAAACAATGGATTCAATTAGCAACAGCAACCCTAAATTCATTCTTGTCCCTTTCTGGAAATCAATAACAGGTAAAATCCCTTTCTATAAAAGCAGTAACCAAATACTGAGCACTATTAACACTGTCATAACAAGGATGAGGAAACTGCAACAATACACCAACAAATTAGCTTTTCCAAAAAAAAGCACTGCTGTTTTAATGCAGCCTTCAGCAACACAGCAAGAGAGCAGTTTCCCAAATCATGCTGCAAGTCTTAAGGCTTCTTCCCAGAAACCTCCTGCGTCACTTAGTTTACTAATTGCTGAGCCAGTCGGTTTTTCGCACTGCCTTTCTTTTTACAAGCACAAACCCAGAAGATACTTTGGTGTGCAGTTTACATATATGTCATGTCTAAAATTAAATGTAAAAGAAAAAAAAAAACCCACAATATTGAAAGTCAGCACTGCAGTTCAAGGAACGCATAATAACAACCCCCAATCCCTAAGTATTTGCTTCTAACCACACACTCCTTTCTGAAGACATCATACTGGGGTATGGCTTAGAGCTAGTTTAGCACAGAAGCCTACTGCAATCCAGAAAAGTTTGCTATCCATTTCACAATACATGTCTAAGGAAGGAAAAGTCTGTTTACTTCAGTGGCAGACTGGCATGCTCATGAAGCTAATAACATGATTCTTAAATTTTGATGTTTGCCATTGTTTTTATGCTAAATTTCAACAGGTCTTTTATGTGGTAATTATGTCTTCTGTTTTCTCTAATTGTTTGGTTCTCAGTTATTCTGTAACTATTTCCCAACTCAATTTAAACATCTCTTTAGAAACTCCTGAGAACCAGGAACACTGTGAACTATATAATAAAATCACAAGAGAAGGATTATTAATCTAACATCTGGGAGACTGCTTCAGGATCTGAGTAACTTTCGGTACTGGAAATCTCCATCAAGTATTCAGATATAATCTGAACTATTTAGCATCTTCAGTAACTGAAGACATCAGTTGTATGAACCCTTCTTTCCCTAAAACAGTTGGTTGGTTCAAGGTTGAGGAATTATTCTTGTTTTAATATTCTACAACTGGATGAAGCAGGAAGCTTCCATACAGAAGTTCAATCTAGGGTATACCAAAAGTTTAGTAGCAATAAGAAAACATTGAGAGTGTTTAAGTTTCTAATCAACTCCTACACCCAAAGTTATTAAAGATAAAGGGTGTAACAAGTAGGCTACGTACTTGCTATTTTGAAAGGAAGGTCAGGATATAGAAAGAACTATGACTTACTTCAGAATAACATCTGAATACTTTATTTGATAGCAGGCACGCTATACTGTAGAATGTTTCAGGAAGCACCAAAGCAAAAGAAGGCACCTTTTAAAAATAGTTAAATAAAAGGCAATAAAAATATGAAATTACTACTTCTATTCAATCAACACTTAACTATTCTTATTCCTTTAGAATGATGTGAAAAAAATCTTTGTAAGTACTATACTGCCTTAAACCACATAAACCAAAATGTTTAACTTGATGTCAAGTTTTTGCACCTCTCATAATAGGCCAAAACAGAGCCTCCCAACTTGTTCAGCTTTCAGGTCAACTGTTTGACAAAGTCATACCCTTAGCAAACCACTTCTTAACATTGCCTAGTGTGGAAAGCATCAAATAACTTTTCGTACATGTTAGCAAATGCACTATGATTTTTAAAGATTCAAATCCAATTCAACATTAGTTAACTAAACCAGAGAAGCAGTGCCCTTTGAAAAAAGCATTTTAAGTCCTTCCTCTGCAACTGAAAACTTGGGCTTGCAATTAACTCCCTGTGATGCTCCCATCAAAACAAAAGACCATCTATTTGTCAAAAATACCTATGCTGGATTCCCATGGTATGATACATGAACATCTAGCTTCAAATTATTTTGATATAAAATTAATAAGAAACAACTAATAAGTAGCAGCTCAAGTGCTTCATCAGCTTCAAAGGAATAGCAACTGCTGAGAACTGTTATTTGCTTTGCAAGTTGAAGTGTTCTACAGACCAAGTATACTCAAACTACTGATTTCTCAGCATCACTCTTAGATTTACACCAAAAAGTGTTCCACACTTCCAGAAACTAAGTTATAAATAAACTCTGCATAAAAAGATAATGACTTAAATATGATCCTTCTAGAAAAAAAGCCTTATCAACTTTCCACATTCATGAAAAATCTAAATACAGAAAGGAAAACTCAATTGGATTTTTCTGTAACATAACAATATTCTGCCTACTCATCAAGAATGTATATTGAAAACAGTTTGCAAAAGACTAAATGCTCAGTGCTATCTTCAGCACATGTATGTAAAAGAAACTACAATAGTGCAGACAGCAGGTACATTTAACTTCTTATATAACTATCTTGTCTGTCTAGTTTGGACTACCATGCAATGTTTTGCTCAAGAAACATTATATCTTATCCAAACCCATCAACTGTCTTGTCCAACTCCTCAACAATTATTTCAATATAACCCAGGGCTACAATGGTGTGCCTTAAGCTGTAAATTAAAGCAGACGACTACTTTACATTTTACTGGTGTATACAAATCCCTCTTATTTCTTGCAAAGATCCCACAGTATTTTCCTGATAGACATAGCTTACTCTTTTTTGTCTGAATTATATAAACATCTCTACATTTCAAAGCAATCTTTTTATGTTTTTATGTTTGCATTTCCAGAAAGCACAACCACGTACAAAAAGGAAACTAAGTCCCAATTCAACAGTAAAATTGTACTCAAGTCAAGAAGGGCGGGAAGGAAGAAGATCAAACTGACCGTTTCCTATCTGAAATTTGCTAGACAACTAATAGTGCTGGTCAAAAAACTTTCAGCTGCCAATAGGTAGATTCTCCCTCTCAACATCTGTGCATTCTCCTAATGGTTCTGGATTTGCCAAGTATCTTTTACCAATTAGCTTGCTATACAACCGTAAATGTCACTATTTGACAAAGAACTAGTGAGATAATACTTACCCATTTAAATATTTTTGTTATCTTCTAGAACAAGATGCTTACATTTTATTCTCTCTTGTCAACTCTTCTGTTGCCCTCCTTTACTGGTTTTTATTTTCCCAATTCCTCTCTGATTCTGCCTGGAGCCCCCAATGTTCACCTTTAGGCAAAGTATTGACTAGGAGACTCTCCAATGCTGCTTGTATCAGTTGAAAATTAAAAAGCTGAAAAGGGGAATGTGAGTGCTTCCCTCACACTGCCCAGTGCAGCAGTCCAGGGAAGGCTGGAGATTACAGCTTTAGTCTGATCAACAGGATCTTCTACCAAAGTTCTTGTTTCAAAGCTGTTCAGATGCTGCCCAAACCTTTAATTCTGACCCACACATTACTTCTAATTATTAAAAGATGCTTGGTAACACCACTTATGCCACCCAGTCCTCAGCCTCAAACATTCTCTTTGAGGGAATTTACTTCTTTTGAAACAGCCTTCAACAAAGCAATGTCTCACCATAAAATTTAGGGGTTTTAGCAGAGGTCTAGCCTGTGACCATTTACAGCTTATATACCTAATGAAATAACTACAAGCTGAGGAGCCAAGAGTACAGTATTCCAATACTGTAATTTCATCATATCTTTAAAAAGCTTTGAGAAAAACATAAATGACCCGTGAACACTGTCAGAAGAAGTTTGAATCTAACAGAATGTATTATATTACATGTAGTTTGCAACATTTTGTTATTATGCTGAAAAAGGGAAAAAAGATCTGCCAAATGGGGATTGCTCAACACAAACCATAATTCACATACTATTAACAACAAATTAAAAAAAAAAAATAGGTAAAATACACCTAAAGACAACCTATGCTTTTTCATTTATTTATTCATTTGAAGGTCTGAAACAATCAACTCTTTGGATTATCTTTTTTTGATATCAAGGAGATTGTTATCTTACGTACAATACATGGAAATAGAGAATTAGGGTAAAATAAGTGAGTGAAAGTATTAGGTGAAAACAAACTGCTAAATATGTCCATGCCTACATTAACATTTCACTTCTTAATAACAATTAAGTCCTTAAAATCATATCATCTAGTGGCATTCAAACAGGAAAGTGAGGGAACACCATCATAAATGGTTATATTTTTATTTGTGGTATAAGAAGGTAAGACTTTCCTAGTAATTTCTGGGACACAACTGTGTAGGAGGCATGTCTACCAAAGAAACTAGGTCACGATGAAATATCCAACAACTGAATCTGAGTGAGCAGACAGTTGCTTTACCAATTTTCTCACACCACACTTCTTTGTAAGTAGCTGTCACAGTTAAGAAATAAGCCTCAGTATTCTCAGTGCATGAAGGTATTTGGTTTAATTTTAATGCAGAAAAAATAGCATGAAGACAGTGAATTGAGCTTCTTTATTCTTTTTCCTCATAGTATTCAAAAAGTAAATAAACTAGTTATCACACTACATAATTACATTAGCTTAAATACTTTACATGTATGAACAATACATTAACATTTTCTTCGTTTTGTCTGCAGTCTTGCCAACTGTTCTTTGCTTTTTCAAAAAAAACAGGAGACAGCATACCTATAAAACAGCCACTTTATAAACTAACTTTATTTTCTACAAGCAGATATCAAATAATTCCCTTTAAAAATAAAAACCCAAACCCTACACTGAGTAAATTCAGACTGAAAAGTTCCTAAGTGAACTGTAGAAACTTTGTACCAGGGAGAAGAAACATGACCGACTACTCAGTAAAGAAAGCAAAGTGGTTTAACTTTTACCACTGTGTTCTTCTCAAAAACTACCCTGTGGTAGCAGCTGGCTACTTTTCTACCATTTGAAAGGGACAGCTAATGTAGGAACAGCAGCACACTGAAAAGTGTCTGACAGAATGTCACAGCTTAGAAAGAAATTACAGTCTATCTGCAAGCAGCCTTTGCTAAAATAAGTTATCCTGCTTTGTGGAAAGTGGAACTTGTGGCCTAATCTCCCATAGATTTCAGTGAACTTGCTGCTGCTGCCCCTTATGAGCTCTCCTTTATTCTTCCACTCCCAATACATCCATTCCTTATGTGATACTACTGTATCTTGCCTATGTCTCTTAAGTATCAAGGCTAGGGTTCATCCCAAGGTTTAGGTCAAAACCATGGTTCACTAGTGAAATGAACGGACAGAAAAAGTACACGTAACTGTTGAGTTCTTGAGTTGTCTTTCTCAGCACCAATTTGCTACAAACTTATGCCAACTCACAATATTTTGAGGAATTCTGCCCACTGCCTGAGATTAAAAGCAGTCTAGAAACTGGGGGTAGGGAACATGTTAGGGAAGAGTGATAGAAGGCTGCAAGTGAACAGAGGAGATCAAACTGTGTCAAAAAGCAACACCTCCCCTCCTGCCAAACCTATTTTTGATGATTGGCCAGGGCAAGAATACACCAAAAACCACTATTAACTCTTATAATATTGCCTACCTGAGGGTATGTTGTTACCATATTTGACATATGAGGAGAAAGCACACAAACTACAGGCAGAGAACAGAACTCCAGCCAGTGTTGGTGCAGTAAGGGAAAATGCCCCTTTCATGGCCAAGACTGGGCACTTGATCACACTGATGCAGCCAAAGCAAGTGCCTTCAAGCTTTTCCAGATAGCATTGAAACTTCCTGTGTATTAAAGTTTTGAGTTTAACTCTCCTCTCTCCTGAAAAAGCTATGTAAAAAAAAAAAAGTTTATTTATAATTCTATTAAGCAGTCTTTTTGAAGCTGAACAGACAGCAGTATTTCTTCTTTAAATGTTCATTTACGGTCGATACAAAGATTTTCAAACATATACAGTTTTAAGATAGAAATCTCTTAAATTTTCCCTAGTATATACACAGTTGATTTCATAAGCTTGGAGGCTTTTTAGTAAGCATTTAAGCTTTTATAAATATATGCTTTCCCCTCCTTTCCACCACATCTAAAACAAATGGCTTTTGGAAAAGGAAGATAATTCAACAACAGCTTGCATAACACTGGCTAAAATTTCTTGTGTCTGAAAGTGACTGCTCAGCCCATGAGAAGATCCATGATGCCAAAGCAGTAGCAGTTCCAGCCACTGAAGAGCCAAGCAAATCCCTTTCTTCCAAACATGAAGACTCAGATTCAGAAATCTTTAAACAGCGTTTCTCATTCGGGCCAATGTGTTCATTTCCTCTTCAATATGCCCAGACATGAATAGACTTCAATTTACTTCAAAGATGTCACTTTTCTCTTAGAGAAGTATTGTCTACCTCTCCTGACATATCCTAGTTTTATCCTTTTATGTAACAGTTTAATAGTTTGCTAAAACACAAAGGAACTCATTATGTTATTAAAAATGCATTGAAGTACCTCTAGTAAATTCAATTATGTCGAGAACTCGCATGCAAAGGAAAATACAAGACCCTGTGCCTTTTCTGAATACTCTCCAAGTACCAGTGCAGTAAAATGAGCCTTCTCAGTAAGTTGACTTTGAGGCAATTTTCTTTATTTCTGAAACATTTGAGTTACACTAAAAGGAGATGATTTTCTGAAAAAAGTTGACAACTTTCAGACAACTGGGTCTCCGAGACATGTCAAACTATATCATAAAGCCCAAATTACTAACAATTTCTGTTATTTTGACTTCTTTCAGACACACTTCTCCACTCCCGCTTTTGAATCATTACTATATACTTCTGCATATGAATTAATAATGCACCCAACCACACATTACACACCCAAACAAAGGGAAGAAATGGTGAAAAACTGTTGAAAACTCAAGCTTGTATGCTACAACAGTAATTGATCAGAGCAGTTTTAAACTAACAATTAGCCAGCACCTTACAAATGACAGATACTGAAGCAAACATAGTCTCTTTGAATAACAAGAAATTGTTCTTGCTTCTGTTCCATAGAAATAGACTGTACAGCTCATCCCTGCAGATGGAAGCGGTAATGAATCATAATTTCATTAGCCTCCGCAACAAAAGAAGGTTTGATTATAAGAAAGTTGGTATCAAATATTTTTACAGCCTCAGAGCTGATAATTTAGCAAAGTCAAACATTTGATTTGGAAATCAGTGCCTGACTTGCATGCTATTTAAGTCTAGGCTCTTCTGCATAGAAGTGAAAACAAAGAAGGCCTGCTCATTCTGAAAACCATCCCATTGTGTATTCTTTGTTTAAAACCGCTAGTGATCCAAACTAGTGGATTAGTGCAAACTAGTGACCGCAACTCAGTGCTATTCAATTCTACTGTAAAAAAAATGAGGTATGCTATAAAAAAAAAAAGACATTGTTTTCCTGGCAGAGGCAGATGCATTTCATGAAGTTTTCAACAAAGAGGAAAATGTGGTTAAAAATAGTCCTTAGATGTCTTTGAAATATACATAACACTCATGAAATATAGAGAAACAGCTCTAAGAATTTCTTACTGTATTTGGGGAAGCACAGTTTTGGGGTTGGGGAAAGGAAGGAATAGTCATGATAGTCTGAAACTGCATAAGGAAGCCAAAGAAAGAAAATCACATATTACTGTACTTCTGTGAATCAGATCACAGCTGAGATTGGGACAATTGGTTTCTGGCAAACAGCAGATTTCAAACATTAACTGGTTGCAGAAGTATGATTAGCTTTCCTGGACATGGAGAGAGAAAATAAAAAATATGATTCGACAACTATGCAAAATCCAAAACAGAAGGAAAGGAAGGAAGGGAAGGAAGGGAGGGAAGGGAGGGAAGGGAGGGAAGGGAGGGAAGGGAGGGAAGGGAGGGAAGGGAGGGAAGGGAGGGAAGGGAGGGAAGGGAGGGAGGAAGGGAGGAGGGAAGGAGGGAAGGAGGGAAGGAAGGGAAGGAAGGGAAGGAAGGGAAGGAAGGGAAGGAAGGGAAGGAAGGGAAGGAAGGGAAGGAAGGGAAGGAAGGGAAGGAAGGGAAGGAAGGGAAGGAAGGGAAGGAAGGGAAGGAAGGGAAGGAAGGGAAGGAAGGGAAGGAAGGGAAGGAAGGGAAGGAAGGGGAGGAAGGGGAGGAAGGGGAGGAAGGGGAGGAAGGGGAGGAAGGGGAGGAAGGGGAGGAAGGGGAGGAAGGGGAGGAAGGGGAGGAAGGGGAGGAAGGGGAGGAAGGGGAGGAAGGAAGGGGAGGAAGGGGAGGAAGGGGAGGAAGGGGAGGAAGGGGAGGAAGGGGAGGAAGGGGAGGAAGGAAGGGGAGGAAGGGGAGGAAGGAAGGGGAGGAAGGGGAGGAAGGAAGGGGAGGGAGGAAGGGGAGGAAGGGGAGGAAGGGGAGGAAGGGGAGGAAGGGGAGGAAGGGGAGGAAGGGGAGGAAGGGGAGGAAGGGGAGGAAGGGGAGGAAGGGGAGGAAGGGGAGGAAGGGGAGGAAGGGGAGGAAGGGGAGGAAGGGGAGGAAGGGGAGGAAGGGGAGGAAGGGGAGGAAGGGGAGGAAGGGGAGGAAGGGGAGGAAGGGGAGGAAGGGGAGGAAGGGGAGGAAGGGGAGGAAGGGGAGGAAGGGGAGGAAGGGGAGGAAGGGGAGGAAGGGGAGGAAGGGGAGGAAGGAAGGAAGGAAGGAAGGAAGGAAGGAAGGAAGGAAGGAAGGAAGGAAGGAAGGAAGGAAGGAAGGAAGGAAGGAAGGAAGGAAGGAAGGAAGGAAGGAAGGAAGGAAGGAAGGAAGGAAGGAAGGAAGGAAGGAAGGAAGGAAGGAAGGAAGGAAGGAAGGAAGGAAGGAAGGAAAAGAAAGAAAACATAATTTCAAGAAACAAAGGGCTCGGTCTTCAAGGTTTTATAGGGTCTCCTTTTTAAAGATTTACAAACTCAGTATACAAGATTACTTGGTTTCTTTTCGGCATTGGTTGCCTTACATTTTTGGAAATTAACCACTGTAAATATAAAGTTATTATGATTTAGAACTGCAGTGCAAAATCAGATATGTAGCCTGACAAACACATTTTGATAAAGAAAAGTTTTGTGCTGGGTCTGCATGTACAAGGTGAACACCGCTTTTAAGTGCTTTAACCAGTTCTGGTTACTCACTAGACTCCTAGAAGTTTTCATGTTTTTTTAACACAGTTTTTCATTTGATGAGATGACACTCTAGCAGAATGCAAATAATATTATGAAACTATACTTGAATTTGTAATATGGATGAAAAAAAGGACTGACTTAACAATTGTACCATATGCCTTTTGAATATACAAGTTAAGATTTTTCAGATACTTTTGTTAGAGTAAGCGTGACTCTGCTGTTCCACAGTTAGGTATCTTTCTTCCAACTGTGGTTTTACAGGGTTGATGGATTGTTTAATATTTTCTGCAGGAGTATGTTAGTGTTACTGAACAGTCATGTTACCAAGTTTTGCCTCATTCTTTTAACATTCTGTACAACAAAGTAGCATTGCGACTACAAACATAAAAAAATATTTTAGACTTGATAAAATATTAATGCAGGTCCCAACATTTCAATTAATCTATTCATAGGCAAACATCAAATACAGATTTTAGAGTATGTAAAACCTATAACGACCACTTTTTTCGTAAAGCTACACTACCAATACTTTTTAAGCTCTCTGCACATTAGAGTTATTTTGTAGGCTAGATTATCAACCATTTACTTACGAACTCTGCACAGCTGAAGAAGTTGTTAAGGTTGATGTTGATATACACATAAACACTTTGAAGATATTTCAGCCCAATGTTCATAAAACCTGTAATGCTAAACATTAAAACCAAATTGAAGCTGGAAAAAAACCCCTCATTTCTAATAAGTATGCTATCTAATACATCAGCACCTGCCCCTTCTGTTCTGTTTTAGCAGGGAACTTGAGCTTTTACAAAGAATAAAGTAATCCTGTGCATCCTTCCTGTCATATTATTCTACCTATTCACTTCAGTGCCCAAATAAACCACAGCAGAAATTGACGGGACCACTGAGCAACTTGGAGTTGTTTGACCACAGTTATCTTAGACCACATTTCCAAAATGCTACCAGACTGTTCTTCGAAGAGGCCAGATACTTAGATTAAAACTAAATTACAAGGAATTTTTTTCCTGTTAACTACCTGAAAGGAGGTTGTAGAGAGGAGGAAGCTGGTCTCTTCCCCAAGTGACAGGGGACAGGACAAAGGAGAATGGCCTCAAGCTCCATCAAGAGAGGTTCAGGCTGAACATCAGCTAAAAACTTTCACAGAAAGGGTCACTGGGCACTGGAACTTTCCCAACCTAGTGATTCTGTGAAATGCAAGTTTAACTTATTGCACTTTCCTATCCTATCTGTAAACCTTTTAAAACACAAACAGCACTTGGAGCAAGGAGTAAGTCATGATAAGAACCAAAGGCCTTTCAAAGTTTGTGAGAAAGTACAAAGGGTGCATAATTTTTAATCAGCATTAAAGCTGAAGGTGGTACTGCACTTTCCTACTCCACTCCCTAAAGTTACTGAACTGAATGGCTTTGTATTTTTCATTCAGTAGCTTAAGACTTTCAGTTCAGGTCAAAAAAAAAAAAAAAAGAAAAACAAAACAAAAATCATATATTTAGAAATGGTAGTCTGAAAAAGGATTTCAATTTTATAACCTCTTTGCTGGCAGAGGACCTTAAGGGGTTAGTTTCATTCTTCTTGAAGCACATATTTCAAATAAACTTATTTAAACTGTAGCACCTCTGGGGTATTTTGGGAAGGTTAATATTTGTACTGTGATGTGTACCTGTCTGCACTACCTCCAGAATTTGAGAACTGAAAACAAAACAGGTTTACTGAACTCTTAGTAACTAAAGTACCTTCATTTCTTAAACTTCTCATCAGCAAGCCTTGAACAAAAAATTGTAGGAGTATACTGCAAAAGGGGTGAACAAAGTCACATACTGCTTGCAAGGGTGAATTTTTTTTGGCTACTTGAAGTATACGTATTATCCCAAGTGTCTCTGGAAGCAGACTGCTCTGGTATGCGGTCTTCAACCATTTTGCAAAGATAAAGATAGGATACATTAATTTTATTTGCATGAAACTACAGACAATGGAGGTTAAAATCACAAAATAGTCTTAAAAAAAAAATCTGTCAAATTCTATACAACAGTCACTAACTCACAAACTGGATATTCAAAGTAGTATCTTAATCAGCAGAAACTGAGGCAATTTCTTCCAGAAGTACTGTCTGGAGACAATAGTCAAAGCTGAGTTTTGCATCTAGAATTAGGATTCAGCTTCTGTGTTTGAAAAGTATATCAATCCCAATTACCCTGTGTACACAATGAACTGAAAATTAAATAAACCCATTAGTTCCATTTTAACATAAATGAGTCCTTAAAGGTACTTTAAAAAATGTCCCAACCATGAGTGATCCCTCTTCCTTGTATTTAATGCAGAAACATCATGAACAGGATATGCACGTAAGAGCCCAGACTCTTCTTACTGCTCAATTATTCATAACAGTAATCACACTGATGAATGTCACACAGAGTCAAAGCACAACTCTGACCAATCCTATTTTTCACCCACAACTAGTTCGCACTTGGATCATCTTAAGATTCAGAAGCCTACTGTGGTTCTGGCTTTTTAAATTATTGTTTATTTTTTAAAAAGCATCACCTAGGAAAGTTACAAACTGACCACAGGAAATTACATATGCTTGTTACTCACTTCTGGCTGTGGGGAGGGACAGCTTTACACTTGGTCTCAGTCCTTACTCACCCTCATTAAACTCAATTCAAAACAATGTTGCAGAGACATCTGATTAAGACCAGTACTAAATAACTCTTCCTCTTTACAGAGGTCCATGTCCCTTGACCAATTTTTCCTTCTGCTTTTCAGTCAGTTTCTTCATTCATACATGTCACGAGCACTTCCAGTTACCTACATGGTGACAATTGATTCCAACCTGTTACAAATATTCCCATCCCCTCGTCTGATCCTTGTAGAATCCCACAAAAACTCCAAGTTTGTTTCCCTCTCCCCAGAAGAATCCTGGCATCACCACTTCCCTTTTAATTTTCAGTGTAATTCTGGCTACCATTCACAATCTGCATTAAAGCATCACTAGTATAGAGAGTGGAGGCTTAAATGGCATAGAAAAAGATAAGACGACAATGACTTATGGCTACAGAAAAGTAAGCAAATTTAAATTCAAGTTCTTCAGACTCTATTGGCCTTTGTCATGTTGTGCTTGTAAAATGAGGTTTGTATTCCTGTGTCCTGTAAAACTACTTTGTGCAAGGTATTTATGCAGTGTGGTATTATCGTAATTCCTGTGGCTGACAGGAAGCACCAGCTGAAGCTCTGGAGTCTATTCTGTTAAAACAAACAAAAAAAAAATCACAGAATATGGCATACCCTCCCACTTGCCTATAACAAGTTTTCACAGGCAACTAGAATGCTGAATACAGTCCCGATTCAGTTGTTCCACATAAATGGGATGACAAATTTTGTCATATGACTTCACTTATGCATCAGGAATTCTCTTATGTGAAGAAATATCGGAATGAATGAGAATAGTACCTTCCCTCATTACAAAGAAATACTATTTGTACAAAAAAAAAATGCTGGGAGTTTATCTACAGTGAGAAATATCATGAGAAAAATGCTAGACTCTCTGCCACTTGCACAGCTTAATCCATATTAGCACTAGTGAAAATAAAGCAAACTTTCCAAAACATTTATAATAAGACCTTGGCTTGCAATTTAGAGGACAAAGTTATAAAAAACAAGACAAGTGCTACAGAACAGAAGAGCAGTTCACGTGTTCTGCCTCCAAAGGATGCTAATGCTCTTTCAGCTAGATAGCAGAACACTAAGCTACCTCATCTTTTGGATAAATTTTCTAACAGAATAAAGTTTCTGAAAGTTGATACCAGCATGGTACATTAAAAAAAAAAAAAAGTATGACAACACCCTCCTCAACTAGGAATGAATATCCCAGCAACCGTACATCAGCTGGTCCCAGTCTGAACTTCCACAGCAGTAATTTCTCAGAGGACACACACAGATGTCTTAAGGATCATCAGATTATGGAGAATAGCACCTACAGCACAAATAGTGTTCAATATCCCTACCTGCATATTTCCCATAAATGCTGAGAAAGACCTGATAATAAAGTAAAAATACACAAGCTGAAACTATCAGTGAGAGTTGCAGTGGTCATTGAACACTGACTCCAGTGAAAAGGCTCCATTACAAAGCTCTGACTACTGAGGAAAACTCTCTCATTCCACAGATATGAAGCTGAATACCCCATTACCATAACCAAATATCTTGGTAAAAAAAAAGATAAACCTTTGAAGTCACTTCATAATCATGTTCCGTACCACAGTTACCTACCACTTAAAGGCAAAAGAGGAGGAAAAGTAAAGTTTGTTGGGCATGTTTAATGATTAAAAATAAGGCAATAGATCACAGAAGCAAGGGTGGCAAGCAATTTCAAGAGAATCTAGGGAGACCAACTTGCCAAAGGTACCTTTTCTTAATTGACCAGATTTCTGAACACGTTTGCTTTCAGTGACAACTGAGGGATACCAGTAAAACACATTTTCCTACCCTGACTGCTCAGTTCTATTGGTCCTTCAAACAAAGGCACAAGGAATCAGTCATTTATCCTACAAGAAACTACAGACCACTTGCACTGTCCAGGGCTTTAGAACTCAAGTGAATTCTCTTCAGCTGATTATAACCATACCTTTACATGAACCTGACGATAAGAATGCCTCAATGAGTTGGGAGTTACTACAACAGTACACGCACAACATATTTATGCAGTGCTGATAATCACAAGCTTCTAATCTAGCCAAAAGTAAACACCCCTTAAGGATCTTCATATTTCATAGTATAAAATCATATTTAAGCAATCAAAAAGTGAATAATAGAGCAGTTAGCCAGCTCTTTAATACATTAGCTAAAAGTATATCAATTCCATTGATTTTTATGATGGGCTGATTTCACATAATGGACTCATCTCACAACAGAGACTGTAAAAGGGAAAAACTGCTTTGCCAGAATTCATGGAAGGTGGTGTCAGAATGCTTTTATGACAAGCATGCAGTTAAAACATTTTATTTGGAGATGTTAAATTTAGAACACCACCGTCAAGAATAGATTTGGTGCTAAAAGTTGAGTAAAAGCCATGATTACAACACTGCAGATTTATTTTGCAGATTTCAGTTATATTTTGCTTTAAATATTTTGTTGTGGTTTTTCTTTTTAAATATTTTGCTAAGAAACAGGAAGCTTGGACTATGTAGTCAAACTTCAAAATGGCAAAAGGTTAACAGCAGGATATTTCAAGAATCCATTAAAAAGCCACATTTAAAGGCACTTTTTAATGATCTGGAAAAGAAAGTAGAAAAGTAAAGAGTTCAGTAGATTAGTTAAGTACAGGAGACCAAAGACATAACCAAGTAGGAGCTAATAAAACATGAGGTACAGGTAACAGTGGCAGATAAAATTTGATGTTAATAAAAGCAGGAGTTTCACTGAAAGTTAAAAGATGGAATTACTAGTGCGGTCAGCAACCTTCTAAATTAAGTAGGCCTAGAATAAATAAGAGGATTACAAGTACCCCTGCGGAACTCAAGGGAGATCTCTGTTCAATGTGAGAACATAGCTGCTGAAAAATTAAAAGTACCAGGATTCAAAAGCAGCAGAGGCAAGCACTAGCAAAACTGTGAGATCCTCATGTAAAACCAGCACTTCCTGCTTAATCATTACCTGAAACAGGCTACTGCAGCAAGTGTCTAAAGAAACGTGTATAGAGAAAATTAGAATTTAATATGAAGAATCACAAAACAACACATGAAAAAGTACATGGCTGTAGTTAGACTAAGCAAAGTGAACAGAAGGGAAATAATTTACACTTCGAAAATTAACATACTGCTCAGTACAAGTATATTGTCTGGGGGAATTCTTTTTTCTGATATAACGCATGATTAAGCATTTGAAGTAATTTCTAGTACATCTTTATAACAAAGAATGTGCAAATAGTCAAAGAAGGGAAAAATAATGGACTGGCATGAGGAACGTCACATTTAAGGACCCAAGCCTCATATCATAACAGAAGTGTTGAACATCTGCCTGATGTAACACTTCTTGTATCTGCTACAAGCTGTTCATCTAGATGAACTCCAAATAAGCTCCACTGCCAAAATTTCAATGCTAAAATCACCCTGTGGGCCCTGCTAGGGGGGCACACACAACAGAAACTACTTTCCAAACAGAAACACTACTTTCCAAGCATACTTTAAAAATCAAGACCCTTACGAGTAATGCTAGAATTCAAAGTATATACTATAACCTGGCCTAAAGAACAGCACTACAGGCTTCCAGATTTTGGTTAATATAAATACAAAAACCCAAAATTCTTGATAAAGTGATTGGTTTATAAGTATGAAACAACACCATTCTCAAAAGCATTACTTCTAGTGCTAAAATGTGTTTAACTGCATCTTCTTCAAAAATAAAAAACACGGTATATTTGAACTTGTAGGCCAGTCCTTTTCTCTGTGAACACTGAGGGCTCCCAATACAGGTCAACTTGTCTCTAGAGGTGATTTTTGCACTTCCACACAGAAGACACTTAAAGAAATAGATGGGAGGGACTGCAGGGCCAAAGATCATAACATTTTAGTCCTGTGAATCAAAGTTATGTGCTGGTGGACAGTCCAAGACCTATGTGCATTAACAAAAAAAAACCCACTAAAAATATAAAATGCATAATCTGTCAAGAATCCCTTGCCTCTTGAACTAAACATAATGTAAATTGCATCCAACTGACTTAAGTGTTTGGAAGTACTCTATTTTTAGATGAGTGTCCCTGGAGCTACTTTTTGTTCACATCCCAAAGACAAACATCAAACTCTTTCTGTTGCAGAAGAAAAAAAATTATTTAACAAGTTTAGAGCTAATACATATTTTACCAACATGTATGCAACAAAGAAAGGACAGCAGGTTACTATTTCACTGAAGCAGCAATCTGGCACTGCAATTTATTTTAAATTGCCTCTATTCTTTTCCTGTATAGCTTATTCCTGAACTCAATTGAACAAATGCAGCTTGAGATGATGGGGGGGAATTATTGTACAAAACTGAAACAGTACCACCTCACCACTAGGATATGTAATGACCTGTCACACACAGTATTTTTAAACATTTCTGTGACTTTCATTAATGTCTTTGAATCGCCCTGTTCCTAGGGGAACAAGGTATCCTCACTTGCCCAGCTCACAATTCTGGAAAGAGAGGCAATATCCAATATCAGTCCAAGTGTTATCATTATCACCTTGATCTCAAGGGTGGTTCGTATGTGGTGCCCTTGACAGGTACCGTTCGCATCATTTCTCTGAAGATGACCAGGCTGCCACAATCTCCCTCCCAACAATCATCTGAGGAAGGCTTCTCCCCGATGACCGGCTTGACGGATACAGGCAGCAGATAGAAATTCAAAGTGCTAGCAATGCCTCTGAAAAAGGCCAACATCACAGGAGGACACGGACTAATTCCCAGCGATAGCAAACGAATCTGGCACCAGAAAGTGAAAGGCTTTCTCCAGCATAAGGAATCCTTTGTATTTACAAGAAAAACGGGTTCTGTGGTGTTCCAGGAGTTCAGAGTGGCACGACCTCCTCTGCTTTTTGCAAGGGAGCAGAGTCAGAGCGGCAGCATGTAAAAATATATGGTTAGTTACATAGTTTTGGTTTGCACAGCTGCTGGCTACGCTCATTTACAGTTCGCGTAGCGCCAACATCATTTATATAAACAGAAGAGGCCGGTTCGCTCCTGTTCATCGCCATAAAAGTTATTGGGCATTGGAATAGGCTGCCCAGGGAGGTGGTTGATTCACCTTCCCTGGAGGTGTTTAAGGGACGGGTAGATGAGGTCCTGAGGGACATGGTTTAGTGTTTGATAGGAATGGTTGGACTCGATGATCCGATGAGTCTCTTCCAAGCTGGTGATTCTATGATTCTATGATTCTCCACGGGGAGGAAAAAAAAAAGAAAGACAAAAAGGCAGTTTCTATTTCAGCATCTCACCCTTCAAGCTGCCGGAGCGGGAAGCTCCAGGTGAAAGGGAGAAAGGAAGAAAGAGAGAAAGGGAGCAGGACCCGAAGAAACTTACTGAGGAAGGGGAGAAGCTGGTGCCGGAGGAGCCCCAAGCGCCGGTTGTGCTTCCCGGGGGCGCAGGGAGGGAGCCGCCCGGGAGCCGCCAGCACTGGGAGAAACTCACACCAAAACTAAGTTGCGGCAGGCGCCGCTCCTCGAAGCCACAGCCCCGGCTTCCCCACCCACCCCACCCCCCGACCCTCTTTTTTTTTTTTTTTTTTTTTTTTAAGCTTTTATGAATTTAAAGCGGAAACAAATCGAGGCTGATCCGGATTCCGGCAGATAAAAGTCTGAAAACCCGAGTCACATGTTACATAAGAACCATTAGGCGAGCGAAGCGGCCGTGACAGCGGCGCTGGCGGGGGGCGGAGGGGGGACGAGCCCAGGATGCCGCCCCCGGCGCCCCGACGCCGCCGAGACCCCTCTCCCCGCCGCCTTTCCCGGCGAGGAACGACTCGGCGGCAGGCGAGCAGCTTCCCCTTCCCCGTGGCGGGGCGCCCGCACTCACCTCGGCGCGATCCGGGAGGCGAAGGGCGAACCCCGGCGGGAGCGGAGCCGCTGCCGCCGTCAGACGCGGCCCCGCGGAGGAGCCGCCGCCGCCGCCGCCGCTGCCTCTCCGCCCGCAGCGCCCCGGCAGCGCCCGCCCCGCATGCCCCGCTCCGCCGCGCCCGCCTCAGCGCCGCGGCCCCAGCCCCGCGCGGGGGCCGCTCCCGCCCCTCGCCCCCTGGGCGGAGCCGCCCCGCCCCGCCACGGCCCCGGATGTGCGGGCGGAGGACGCGGGGGTTCCCCTCACCCACCCTCCCCTCCAAACCCCCCGCGCGCCCGTCTTGGTACTGCCCGCTCGTATTAAAACCAGTGCCCTCGGGACACTACTACTCCCGCTCTGGGGGGTGGGAGCTTCAAATCGAACGAGTGGGAGCGGGGCTGGTCTTGAGAGCGGAGCTTACGAGGAGCGGATGAAGGAGATGGGGACGTTAAGCGTAGAGCAGAGGAAGCTCTGCCAGGGGTGGTTCAAGCTGGACGTCAGAAGGAAATAATTCACGGACACTGGAACAGGCTGCCCAGGGAGGTGGTTGAGTCACCATCCCTGGAGGTGTTTAAAAGACGGGTAGATGAGGTGCTGAGGGACATGGTTTAGTGATTGATAGGAGTGGTTGGACTGGATGATCCTGGGCTTCTTTTCCAACCTAATGGTTCTGTGATTCTGTGATGTCCAGCGTGAACTTCCCCTGGCACAGCTTGAGGCCATTCCCTCTTGTCCTGTCCCCTGTCACTTGGGAGAACAGCCCAGCTCCCTCCTTTCTACAATCTCCTTTCAGGTAGTTGTAGAGAGTAATAAGGTCTCCCCTCAGCCTCTTCTTCTCCAGGCTAAACAACCCCAGCTCTCTCAGCCGCTCCTCGTAAGACTTGAATACAGGCTATGAGGAGCAGTCTCTCCCGTGTGAAGTGCAGAGGGAGAATAACCTCCCTGGAAGTGCTGGTCACGCCGACCTGGGCACACTGCTGGCTCGTGTTCAGTTGCTGTCAATCAACATCCCCAGGTCTTTCTCCTCCAGGCAGCTTTCTAGCCAGTCTGTAGCACCGCATAGGGTTGTTGTACCCCATGTGCAGGACCTGGCATTTGGTCTGCTATCATACATCAGGAAAAAAATTTTCACAGAAAGGGTCATTGGGCACTGGAACAGGCTGCCCAGAGAGGTGGTTGAGTCACCACCCCTGGAGGTGTTTAAAAGACAAGTAGACAAGCTACTCAGGGGCATGGTTTAGTGGCAGATGGGAATGGTCAGACTCAATGATCGAAGAGGTCTTTTCCACCCTGGTGATTCTATGATTCTAAGTCGGCAGGTGTGGTGTCATGCCTGCTGCGCAGGCACCGGCTGCACCTCCACTCACACACACACCTTAAATGTAGGTCTGGTCTACAAGGATGTGCAAGAACTCCGTGACCTACCAAACCATCCTTCCTATGCCCTTGGGTGGGCAGATTCCACCAGCCATGGTTCCCAGCTCATCACTTTGCTGTGGATGGCTTTGGCGTAGCCTGAGTAGCACCACTGTGGCACAGCAATGGGGACGTGAGGAGCCACGGTTGAAAGAAATGTTACATTGGGTCATCAGGCTGTAAACCAGCTGTGGCTTGGCAGCGGCTTCTAAGCAACTGAGCGGGACGTAGGTGTGGCACCTATTGCAGCATCAAAAAGTCAGCTACATGCCCTGTAACAATGCTTGCACACTAAAATTACTTAATACAGCTGGAAGATTGCCTTGAACCCCCCTCCCAAGATATATTTTGACGCTTGAATTCTGGAAAGTGTTTTATCCTTCCCTACTCTTAAATTCAGCTTTTTCTAAGTTTATAGATCAAAGTTTATGTACCTTCTTTAAAAAGTCTAACTAGCAAAGCTTCAGTGAAGAAAATGCTAGGTTTCCTTGACAAGTGAGCCTTAAGTCTCTGAAATGATGTATAACTTTAAAGAAGTATTTGTTTACAGAACCCAAAAACCATGCTGTGCTCATTATAAACATATTTAACAAGTTTCTTGGCAGAAACTCTGTATTCTAAATAGAATTTAAATAGGGGGGGGTGGGGGGAGAAAGGTATGCAGACAGAGTTAGGTGAGTGCTGAGAACTGTAATACTGATGCCCCCACAATTCTGTGGGGAATTTTGCTGATGCTTCCATTCAGTTCTGTCTTTAAAGGTCTTTCTGTTCAGATGCTGACTGGTTCCAGTCCTTTACCCACCACACACTAGCAGCTGCAACTACCCCTGTGATATTTTTATTCTGTTGAAGCCCAAGGTTGATTATTTTACCATCTTTGCCACATATGCAAGTGCTACTTGCTCTTGCCTCCCTCAAAAGTAACTTAGGCCTTTTTTAAAGGCAGTTAGGCTTCCTAACCATTCAGTTGGGATACTTTTTCTTCAGAGAAAACCATCAAACTCAGAATCCTTCTGTGCCCCCATGGATCTGTTGGGGATGAGTACTTTGTTTGCTAGGTAGAGAGCATACAGAATCTTGTTTCTCCATTTATTTTGATGTATGCATCTTTTGACAGCTGTATACTTGCCTACATTTGCAAGTGTTGAAAAAGACATTTTACACACAGGCTTTTTAAACTGGAGAGTGCAGGCAGCAGTATGGTGGTTGCATTTGGACTCCAGCTGCCTGGCAATCCCCCCACTGGAGAGAGTCAGAAGTGGACGATGGATTCCTGAGGAGAGGAGACATCTAGCCAGAGTAAGCTGAGGATTAGACTAAAAGTGGCTTTGACTAATGCTGACTCAAATACTTTGAATAAAAAAACATTTTAAAAAATGCTTAAAGTTGTAGTCAGGTGACAGAGTAAACATGCATGTAAAAATACCAAGGTAGCCAATGCATAAACAGTAGGACAAGGCGGCATTCTTTTCCCAGTGCAGGACTTGTGCATATGTTCCCTGTGAATGGGATTCCTTGTATGCTTAAACAACTTCAATGTTTGAGCTTTGCTGTATTGCTCAGCTGTATCATTCACCAGGGACTGTGTACTACAAGAGGCAGCTTCCCTGTCAGAGGTAACATACACTGCTGCAAGAGCTAGAGAGCTGCCTTCAGTCAACATTTATAGGCTGGGGTTTGAATATGTGTGTGTTTATGCAGAGGCAGATAACATGAGCAGTGCAGGCTGTCCTACGCCAAAACTGTGTTTTCAATTTACACTAAAAAGTTTCAGCAAAAGTGATCTATCGTATGCAAGTAGTTACTGTATGCAAGCAGCTTAAGACTTAGAATCATAGAGTCATAGAATAACCAAGTTGGAAGAGACCCACCGGATCATCGAGTACAACCATTCTGATCAAACACTAAACCATGCCCCTTAGCACCTTTTCCACCCGTGCCTTAAACACCTCCAGGGAAGGTGAATCAACCACCTCTCTGGGCAGCCTCTGCCAGTGCCCAATGACCCTTTCTGTGATTTTTTTTTTTTTTTTTTTATGTCAAGCCTGAATCTCCCCTGGCAGAGCTTGAGGCCATTCCCTCTTGTCCTGTCCCCTGTCACTTGGGAGAAGAGGCCAGCACCCTCCTCTCTACAACCTCCCCTCAGGTAGTTATACAGAGCAATGAGGTCTCCTCTCAGCCTCCTCTTCTCCACGCTAAACAACCCTAGCTCTCTCAGCCTTTCCCCATAAGACCTGTTTTCCAGCCCCTTCACCAACTTCATTGCTCTTCTCTGGACGCGCTCCAGAGACTTGTTCATTTATGACCGATGATGCTGTAGGACGTATCCCAAATCCCTCCTGTGGAATGTCTTTATGACACCTCGATTATCTGTTCTATTGCAGTGCAGCTGAGTCTAGGAAATGCACTTAGCAAAAATGTTGTCAATTTCATGAAAAGAAGTCAGTGTGAGATGTCGAGATAGAGCCAAAGACATTTTAAGAAGTGATATGAATTCACTAAACCATGTAGATGAAAAGATGTAATTTTGGAGCAAGTGTACATTCAAAAATGTAGTCTATAATTTAAGGACTAAGTTTATGGCATTTGTATTAAGAGAAGTATATCAACATTTGGGTTTATGGATTGTGGAGCACTACCAAGTCAACTTTGAAAAATGATTATTGAAGGGATCTTTTAAAACATGTACATCTTCAAGTCATGAGAACAAATAAACAGATTTTTAAAATCTTTGTGATGGTTTGTAATTATAGTCAGTGCTATCCTTCTGATTGCACAAGACTCTCAAATTACTCTGACATATATACTGCAGAATGCCTGGGGGCATGGGGAAGGATTTTTCTTCCTTTGGTTTCATGTTTGTCCAAGCAGTGCCACTCATCTCATGTACCCAGAACACCACAAAAATACCAGGTCTGGTTCACAGAGGGGAACCTCCTGTGTAATTTGTATGATATCAGGCACTAATAGGCACAGTTGCTTGCGTAGGTCTCCATACTACCCATGTAGCCCAGCTACAGCTGCAGTGAGGTGAACTTACCAAGAGAAACCCCAAAGCTGCCAGGTTGAAGGCAGATGAGGAATTCAAGCTCAGACTACCTGCAAGGTAAACAGAGGCACCAGGGGCCAGATACCACAGAAAAGGTATGTGTAACCCTAATTAATGCTGGCAGCATAGCTTAGCGTCTTGAGGGCAACAGCCAGGAGCAGCCATGCCAAAGAATCCTCGCAGAACTGGGATTAAAATGTTCCCCTGCTGAAGCAGGTCACTGTGTCAGGGTTTGGCAGTTTGCTGCATAGAAATCTGAAACAGCTTCCCATTTGAACCAAATGCAAACAAACAGTACCTTAGTGGAGGTCATTTTACACTCATTCGATATTTAAATTGTGTTTTTAAAAGAAAACCTTAGAAATAAAAAGTATGCTTTCATTCCAGATACAACCTACTCTGTAAAAAGAAAGAAATATGTAAATACTACCTTCACATCAACTGTAGGGAAGTGTTTGTCCCAACAGAGCTAGTTGCCAATGAAAAAAAATGGCACTTATTGTTGAGGTTGTTACAAAGGGCATCATAAACTAACTTTATTATAGCAAATGTTAACTGTATTTGCATTATTTCCATCGCATCATTTTTGGTTTACAAGCTGTCTACAATAACTGTTCTTGGAAGGTCTCCAACAAAGCATTCTCTTTGGGGCTACTAACTGCAAATAAGATTAAAGCTTAATATGTCTGGTAATCAGTTTTCTTTTAAAAAGTGCAATTTGATTTCTTATGGTCAGCTGGGATCCCACATATCCTCATTTCTTCTGCTTTTCAGCTTGCTGCTCTCAATAACCGAAAAAGGCAATTTGCTAGCAGATGTGCTTTCACCACTTTTCCTGAACTGGAGTGTCATCTGAGAGGTAATCATATACCACTTCTACTCCAGAATCCAAGACTTCCGCCTATTATATGCTACTTCTTTTTTTCCCCTCTAGCCTGGACGAGAACAAAGCACTTTATGTCCACTTCTTTTCCAGTGACATCTAATGAATAAAGATGGGTAAAGCTCATTTGCCCAAACCAAGCAATCTGGAGCAGGTAATCTCTGTATTCCTCACTTATACCACTCATTTTCTCTGAGAGCTGCAGCTGTACTGGGTGATTTTTTTCTTGATAACAATAAAAATACCCCTTTGGGCAAATGGCAAGCCAGAAAAAGAGAGCACAGCAAGAATCTGTCTGTCTTTCCTGATCTAGATTCCACCCCTCCCAGCTGATTTGATCTCACCTCTCTTGTAAGGGTTGGAGGTGGGAATCGCTGGGATCTGTGTTAGTACCCTAGAGGAGAGGGTAGAGCACCCCATCTCCTAGGGTACAAAGGTCCCAGTACTCTCATTTCCCATGGATGTTCCCTGAGCCCAAGAGTACGCATCTCTTGTCCATGTTGCTCCTTTGCTGGAGAGGAGTAACAGGGAGAACAGTTCTCCTTCACCCAATTCCTTCCCCTGTAATAGACTGGTACTAGGAAGCTGTCCTGCATCTGCAGAGAATGTTAAGGACAGAAAACCAGTGAGACTGGATAGGCAAAAGCCTAACCCTACAGATACAATCATTTGGTACCATGTGCCAGCTGAATAGCAGCCAAACTGTGCAACTCCCATCCATGCTGCAATATTGCACCACCAAAGGGTCGGGAGTTGTAGGAGACCATTAAGGAAAGTGTTTGGTGAAAAAGAAACCCGTTGTTGACTTTTTCTTTAAATATTCCTAAAATTCATCTTGACTGATAACTATACTTTTCCTAATGGGCCTACTGGGGCAAACCACCAAAGGCTAGCATTTTCAGAGTGCTAGTTCCTCATTGGGTCCTAGTTTCTCAAACTCCAGTCCTTAATTTTTACTTCTGCTAATGTTCGTACTGAAAACAAGCTTGAGGACAACATCAGAGCATATTGGTTTATTCGCCATCTTGGTTGTCAGATGTCCAAGATGATTTAAACCAAGTTTGCCAAAGAAGGAGGTTGCTTCTAGATATAAACATTTCAAAAAATGTAAACACCAGTTTTCAAAATGTTGTTAAAAGGTTTTGGCAGGTATGAAAGTGCTTTCATTTCCATCTACATTAAACCCGGAGCATATTCATCATTCTTACATAGCCTGTTGTTATTCCATATGTAATCATTTGTTTTGATACATGTTTCAAAGTTCTGTTACAGTAAAAAAAGAAGAGTGCTGTGTTTCTCAGATATTTCTGGCACAGCAACAACATGTTTCAGTATATTACAAAACATATAATTCAGTGAGAATATCCACTACTACAAAATGTGGGTTTTAAAACTGCAAAAGAAAAATTACTTTTACACTTCATTCAAATATACATATGGCTGAAAGGACTTGGGATTTATCACAAACAGCTCTAGCTTTTACAAAGTGAAAGTGACTGATCTTGTTCTAGAATAAGAATAGTCCTTCTCCCATGAAAAAGAAAAGAAGCCTGAGGGCAACATAAAGGTATAGTAAACCTCTAAAACATGAAGTCTCTTTTACTTTTACAAGAGTGACTTTATGTTATGGATAAACAAAGACAAGATATAATTTTATGTAGCCATTTGAAAGTTCATAAGCCTAGTTAAAGCAACCTTGCTCAAGCAGTCTTAAAAACAACAGTAAAACCAGCAACTAATGTTTGTCTGATATAGTGTCGCGTCTACATGATAGTAAGGCCTGTCTAACACCATTTGTTTTCCCTGCAGATGGGATCCCAGTGTTCCTATTTCAGCAGGATGTTTTTGTCACTGACTTAAAAACAATAAGTGATTAAAGTGGGAGCAGATACTAAATGTTTTCACATAAAAGCCTGTCACAGATTTTTCACCCAAATGCTTCCATCTATCCTTCACTATTTACTATTGCTGCTAACACAATGGGTCAGTCGTGTAATTTTTTGCCAAATGTGAAACAGGGCAATTCTGCAGGGGATGCCAGAGGCTACCTGGAAAGCAACAGCTTGAAGGAGAAGGGACTGAAAAGGGACTCTTAAAATGGCATCCAAAGGTTTCAACTTTGTACCTTGATAGCTTCTGCAATCAATAGGCTCTGTTTATCTACACAGAAGAGGAAGCAGGCTTCCCACAGACAGGGCTGCAAAAAGAAGGTACCACCTGCTCCACACATCGTAGATTAACCACAATAAAAAAGGCTGAATTCATCAGTATAGAGGTACACAGCATTGTTAAATTATGCCTTCAGTGACAACTGAATAGTCCATTTGCCTTCAGCAGGTTTCTCGTGGAGGCAATGATTGGAACTTAATAAACAGTTGTGTTAGAAAAGCTCTATTTGTTATATATATGGCTTGTGAAGCTCAAGCAGTAGAAGAATGCGGGAACATTTATTCTTACTTACAAGCATGAGAAGAAATTACTGGCAGGTAAAGGAAGTGGACTGATGTGGTAAAAATACACTACTTACTTTTCAGTTGGGACAAGCCCTTAATAAGTATTTGGTAGGTTTTCCCATTACTTTGGGGTTCCTACAGTAATGTGTACACCGATTAGTATTCCCACAGGTTATTTCCAAAGGGCTCCACCCATAATCTAGATTCTAGTTTTACTGCCCAATTAGGATTTTAAAATGGTCAACACCCCCAGCAATTGAATGATTTAATTACATATACAGTTTACCTCAATGACGTTGCAAATGGAATGCATCATTTGGATCAGACTAAAAGTCTGTCTAGCCGCTTGTCCTCTCTCTTGACACCCCCAAAGCATGCAGCCAGGAAAACATTACAAGGCCCACTATAAACCATGGTGGCACCTCCTAAGCTTCCAGCCAAACTTGGATTTAGTTTCTCTTTTATACAAAGGTGACTTGCAGTTTGCTTACTTTCTGTAACCTGCCAATAACACTGCAGATCATCCTCTGCTAGGTCTCCACCTAAATGTGTGTTTCATTGGAATGTATTTGCAGTACTTAATTGCTGCTAGTAAGCTTTGTGGACATACAGGCTGCTGGCAAAAGCAAAAGGCAAGTATCACCGTCTTAGTTCAGTTTCTACCTTATGATCTGGTTCAGATCATAGGAATTCATATACATTTCCTAGGGTTTTGATTTCAGGAAGCAGAGGACAACATTTGTGTAGGGTCAAATAACTTACCCGAAATATAAAAAGGCTTTCCTCTAAAACCAAAGAATAATACATCACTCAAAC
This sequence comes from Coccyzus lansbergi, assembly GCA_033558105.1. Lineage (NCBI taxonomy): Eukaryota > Metazoa > Chordata > Aves > Cuculiformes > Coccyzidae > Coccyzus > Coccyzus lansbergi. Next base: position 1,973,610 of record JAUMJK010000305.1, on the reverse strand, counting down.
ATCTTTGTTAACAATTTTCAAGTACTATGAAATTGATTAACAATCTTACAGGTCTGTTCTTATTCCTAAATTCTTCTACCCAACAATCTCCAAGTATATGCAAATATAAAATATTTTACCCAGGATATATTTGAGCAATAAGGGCATTCTAACAAGTTTTCTTCTGTCTTGCTGTGTAGCGAAGATCTTTGGTAGTAGTACATTCACTGCCTTCCTTCCAGGGTTGCGCTGATTTTAGACAAGGTGAGTAAAAATCACTCCATCTGAAGTTCTTTTAATGCCTAATGCCCAATTCCTAAATCTTGCACTGGAATCAAATACACCATGGCTGAACACAAACCCAGCATGAAGGGATTAGAAAAAATAATCTAGCACCTCAAGGTAGTACTTGGCTGCTGCTGTTTCAGCCCTAGAGCTACTGCAGCTGCCACAGCCAAAGCAGCAATACTTGCAACAGACAGAATAAAGATCTGCCTGACCTGTTATCTACTTCTCCTTCTCACCTTGTGGTTTACCTGAATTTTTTAACTCTTTCTTTATGTAGTGCAAATATTTCTACTTGGAGATTAATCTTGTGGATCGAGGAGAAAAAACATGTTTTCATGTCGCTTACACTTTACAGCCACAGAATCTTCCCCTCCCTTTTCCTCAGCCCCACCTCAATGTTAAGACTGTTAAATGAAACATAAGCTACATCACTATTTTTTGGATATAGGCTCTGAAATTCTAGCAGAGGTTGATAGTACAGAAAGATTATTTCATCAAGTGTGACATGCACAGAGACTCTGCAAGCAATAAGCCATACACTTAAGAGGAGATGAGAAAAAACTGGAGCATATTGCCTCCAACCAGCACAGCAGCACTGAAGTAAATTCATGTATTTAATTGTATATGCATCTATTTTCATGCCTTTCTTTTCCTCCAGTCTTTTCTAAAAAAAAGGTTTCAATTCTCCAGAGTGCCATTTCGGAGACAGTTTCCCATAATGCAAAAGGGGAAAGTCTATGAGCTTTCCAGTGTAAGCGAGCAGCAGATATGTGCTAGCAGAGGGCTCGCTAAGTAGGGTATTTCAGAGGGCTTAGATAAAGTGCTTAATACAATGCCACAAGTCCCTGTGGGATCTTGAAGCCTGCTATGGAAAAAAGTCAATGGAAGAAAGTCAAAGATGATGCAGGAATGTGAGATTTCCTTTTTGAACCTTTGAGTGAACCCATCAGTCTGATGAAGTCAACAGCAAGATGCAGCGTGTGGCAGTGAGCATGGAAGGTAATAGTACCTGTTCAGGGTTATAAACTGCATTCCAGTTGCCCTCTACTAATTCCAGGGCATTTCCAGAGTGTCTTGGCTAACTGCCTCCATCAGAGTCAAGAGTAAACACAATCCCATCATTAGCAAAATACTGTTTTAAAACTCCACCTTTGCAGATAAACAACGTCTTGTTCTTCATCTAATTATCTGAATGTACACAAGATCTGAGTTTCATTAAATAATTGGGAACACTGGCACTTTGGTTAGCGCAAGTCTCCAATAAGCAAACGTGTACATCCGTCATGTTCTTTACCTGAGGTTCTTGAAGCTTTTGCTGACGTAACTGCCTCAGCCCCATTCTTGTTAGACAAGCAGCTACGCTTACACCAAGGCCACGAGACCCCAGGCCAAATCCTAACTAAACTTCATGTGATCCTCTAATGCAAGTAATGTTACCCCTGGGTTTTGAGAAGCAAAATGAGGTCTTGCCTGGGGCTGCAAAGCAAGTCAGTGATGTAGTGCAAAAGGTCTCATCTCCTCTCCCATTCCCGTGCTTCATCATTAAGCTACACTCCTATTTAGCTACATGTGTCTCATATTCCACTATAGCCTATCACTGTTTAGAACAGTTTCAACAGTAAAACTTGCTTTATGATTTGAAATATCCTTCTTTGAATAAAGAAAAGAGTGATTTTTTTTTTTCAAAGATAAACTCCTGCCTTGCAAAGTAAGCATTAAATCTCTCTAGCTGAAAGACTATTTGTGGTCTGCAGAGTTATTCTTTCAGGGTATGACATCATCCTTAGCACATGGATAGTCCAGAACACAGTAAATTATCATCCCTGAAAATTCCTTTCATTACTCTGTTAAACATCACCTAGTGGCAAATTGGTAACTGATGCCTGTTGTCTGCAATTGATTTGCATGCTTTTTTATTATTTTTTTTTTCGTTACACACTGGGGGCTCTTTTTTTGTGTCTACAATAGATTAAAAGATGTAAATATTTTAGGACACAGGGAATAGATTACACTAGCTTATTTGCTTTTTTCTGAACTTGTATTTATTTGCAAACCATACTTATTCTGTTATACATCCTCTGGTATTACCCTCAGCTGCAAACAGTTTGCTCCCCAACATTTGTCATAGGACTTCAGCCTTGTATGCAGCCACCTTCTGCCAATGGCCACTCTCTGTGACTTTGCAAAGGTGAGATGTTTTGAAGTTAATGCTGCTTTATTTATTTAGTATTGCTACTCAAACTGGTTTAACAGTATCAGTATGACCTGAGGACTTTGAAAGCAAAAGGTTTAATCAGAGTCCCTCATTCAGTCACTGAGCATTTTTCAGATGGACAATACAAGCTTAAAACTGATTTCTTGCAGGACCTCTGAGCGACTGCTGTAAAGAATAAGAAGATGACATTGATACAAGTCCCATCAGGAGAATCACTTTAACTTGAAGAAAGCTGGAATTCCCAAAAGCTGAACAGTGATGAAAGCAATTACCTGAAAACACAGGCAATCTTTTGATGCTTTTGCTGTTGCCTTTTCTTCCTGCTTTCAGGAGCTGCTTTTCTCGGTTACAACACTAAAGCTAGATCTGCACTCTGCTACTCTCCGCTCAGTAAATCAAGTTGCTTTGTTGGCAAAGTTGCACTTTTGTTATTGGAGGATCAGGCCCTTAATCTGAATAGAACTGTCTGTAACGAATCAAAAAACCTCCAGAGTGTTTCTCTTGTAGATGTCTATTTACGTCCACATAAACTGTTCCTCTAAGGCATGAAATGCTGCACTTCTTCCGACACCCAAACAGTGAAGAACTTCTTGGTCACATATTCAAATGTAGGAGGAAATGCCTCCCTTTCTAAATGTCTTCTAGCTGTGCTGTCACTCAACCACAGTTTATGTTTCTATTAAATGGGCAGATTTTCTTGTCTTCCTGTGTATTTTTTGGGGGAAGGTGGGGGGTGGAGGGAGGTCTCATAGTTGCTTACCTTGCTACATCCCAAACAACAGGCCTTGATGATCTAAATGATGCTTTTATTAGAACTGTTGTTGTTCTAGAGGCATTTCCCTGGATATTTGATTTTTTTTTAAGATGAAAACAGAGGTGAAGAAAGGAATTGTACAAAACTGATTATTTTTTCTATTTGAAAACTAGTTTTCCTGCTGTTCTAGACAGATGGAGAGGAAAAAGATGGTACTTAATGAGGTGGGACATACTGTAGTTCTTGACAGCAATACTGAGCCAGAATACCTTTTTTTTAAAGCGAAAACCAATGCAGTAGATAATGCACCTTTCAAGCAGAGCTTAAAAGTGAAAACCGATACACAAATCAACTCATCTCACCTAATTTTCTCATAACAATGATAAAGTACTTTGATTTTATTGCCTACATTTGTATTTACTACTGCTCTCTCTTCCATCCACTTCCTACCTCCCTCTTTCTTCTCAACAGAGAAAATAAACAGATGATACTAGAGTAACCCTTAAGATAAATTTAGAAAAAAAAATTGCACAATTTCCCATGAATTCTTCCAATGTGTGCTGCTAAACGTATATGCTCATATGCTCATGTACTTTAAGTCTCACGCTGAGCTCTGGTGAGTGTGGGACATTGTTCTACACCACCAGAACAGAAATGCTGTTCTAACTATATAAAAAAAGCTTAGAAAGTTTATAAACTTATAAAGTTTAGAAATTCTCTTCTGGCAAGGTTGAATTGTCCTCAGCTCTGAAACTAAAGATTGAAAACAACTGGGAAGGGGGGAAAAAACCCAAAAAACCCAAACTATGCATCAATTATCAAAAATGAGCTTGTGCTTTATGTATAGCTTATTAATAAATATATAGTCAGACTACATCAAGTCTACTGAGCAAATCCAGCCTGCAGGAAGCTTATTTTAGGCATGTGATTCAGGAAGCATGTAGAAGAAAAGGCTCATCCAGAGCGGGTGCAGTCAGCTGGAAGAATGCTGTTGACCGGAATGGATTTCAGAGGACCCTGATGGGTAACAGTCGGATACCTTTGGCTGTCAGCATCAGAGTCAACAAAAGCTGTAGTTTTCTATGCTTGCTCCCAGCTACACAGATGCCAGAGTTACCTTGACTATCACGTTCATTAGCAAGTTGGAGTGTTTACTATCTGAGGTCTACAATCCTGTCTCTCTCAAAAATCCCAGTAGCTGTAAGACTTTTTCCAATTAAGGCCAAATCAGACAACCCCTGCAGAAGCACTCGAAAAAATGTAGCTTTTGAAATTTCACAAAGCCAACTCAGATTATTCAAATGTAATTTTGGAGTAATTCTGATTTAATTGTTGTCTTTTGCCTCAGAGTTTTTGTGCCTATGTGTTCCAATTATCATTTTCAAGCCAAAACCTAAGCATTTTGCTCTAAGTAACAGTAGATGTTAATGTAAACGCTAATGGAGACTGTGCTTACCACTGAATAAGGCACAAAGGAAAATAAAAGCCCCAAAGAATTTACTATCTAAGGACTCATTAAATTCAGTGGGACTACTTACAAGATTAAATGAACACTTCTGGGCTAAGTATTTGTCAGATCACTTTCATTTTGCAGACATATGATACAGAATTGTCCCTTGTGAATGGGAAAATAATAATAACAGGAGGCATATTCTCACTCTTACTGTACTGAACAGCAACGCTTGAATGACAGTAGGAGAGCCCCATCGACTGCTTTTTACATACACTCATTTGCATGCTTCTATGTAGGTATATAGAAGGTTTATCCTTATATGTCTGCGACTACCAGTTACATAAATAAACATTAAAATCTCTCTGTATTCATATATCATAGAATCATCAGGTTGGAAGATACCCACCGGATCACCGAGTCCAACCATTCCTATCAAATATATAAATATTAAAGTTGAATCTATCACTGCTGTATAGTGTATATTGTAATACGAGGACATGCAAGCTAACAAAAGCAAGGGGGCAGTTAGAAGGTAACATCTTTCATGCAGGTTGCAACTTAATTCAAATAAGACATTGGAGGTCTCAATTCCACTTTTAGAATCACATATTCCTCTCGAGTACTTGAAGTAACTCCTTCTGGAAGAATTCTGGTGTCTGATATGGTAAACGAAGAGCTTTCCTCTGCTTCCAAGAGGAATTGGCCCAGACTATGCTTCATCCCAACACAAATCATTCAGATGAGCCTATGGTGCTCCTGCGGATGCAGATGTTGGGTCTTGTAGTTACATATTTTAAAGCACTGGATAAGTCACAATCTTAAGTCATGAAGAGGTGGGGGGGAAAAAAAAAAAAAAACCACAAACCCACAATCCCCCACATCCAAACAAATCTATTTCTTATATGGACTGTTTCAGATGTAGCAAAATACCCTCTTTTCCAATCTATAGTACAGTTTTAAAACATCAGTTAGAGTTTGATGAAACCAGGAAAACAGATACTCGCCACTGCTTTGGGATTAGGTGGGTTAACATTCTGGCAAGACAAAGTATTAAACCTAAAAATGACAAGGGATTATAATCTGCAGGAAACATGTACATCTCACCATGGCATTCAAAACTGTTTCTGGTATTAATAATGAGCTCTTATGAGGTTTGGATTTTCTTTTGTTTTTGGATAATTCCAAAATTCCTGAAATAGGCCAAACTTATATCTTTTAAAGTATGAGATTGAAAACTGCCTGCATGCCTACAAAATCATTGCTCTATCTGTTTAAATTGCATCCCATATTGCTCTAATTTAATCAAAAGCCAATCTTCTTAAGTTATTAAAAAGAATTGGCTTCTTGACCTTAGCTAATGCCAACATTAAACAAACAAACAAAATTAATAGCTCATCCAAAATTTAAGGCAAGTGTGAAAAGGCAAAAATATTTTAATATAATTGGAGTAGACTCCTTTCTTCAAGAAATAAAAAGAAAATATTGGCAATTTTCAACAAGCATTAGCAGAACACACATTAAGAAAACCACTTAAGATTTCATCATGATAAAAGTAAGATAGCATCAATATTTTAGATTTTGTACATCTGTTTACAGTCAAGATTTTTTATTTGAAGTACTATAAATTGGCAATTGTTTATGTACAGTAATGGACTCAATTACTGCTTCCCCAGATTATGCAATGAGCATATTCAGTAACTCAGATAATTAAGCAATAAACATATACTTTGAGCTACAGTAAAGCCTTGCCAGCATTAATTCTGCCAAATCAGAAGACATGTACACACTGTAACGCCATTTATTTGCACTTCATTTTGCAGTACTTTAGCCTTCACTTCTGTAAAGCTAATATGCTTTGAAAATAGCTAAATAGCTAAAACTGTTAAAAAGATGGTCTGACTACATGCAGTTTGAAGAACTAGGTGTGTAACCTTCAATACCACAAAGAAACAGATATTTCCATCAGTTTCTCGTGCTTTTTTGGTAGGCCCAAAACTTAAGTTGCTGATGATTGCCTCTGAAGGTCTAAACCTCCTTAACTTTACTAAAGCCCATGGGAGAATAAAAAAGCTTCACACCAAACGTGCATTATCTAACATCTCTTAGAACTCACTAATTGGGAAAGACAGATTGTCACTGCAGATTAATGCACCTACTTTCTCTCTGAGCACCTGAGTTGAATCTAATCTGCAGAAAAGTGACTAAAAATCAATCTAATCTGACAGTGGTGAAATTATTAGGTATAATTACATGCATTCTCAGATCCTTAGCTGGAGAACACAGGTTCCTTGGAACCTTTCAGATATTTAAGTGATAGTTGTAGAGTTTTTTAAAATCAAAATAATGCAGAAAACATTTGCTTTCAGTCTTAAAAGATGAAAGGTGATAAAGACAGTATCTTCTGTTGATATCAGCCCTTAATATTTGCTACAGGAAAACAGCACAGCCCCATGCCAGATGCTTGTTGGAGGAAGGAAGGAATTGGGGGAAGGGAAAACCTTGAAAAGTACTCAGATGCACCATTTTTAATTACACAATAACATGCACTACGTCTTTAATGATGGGCTCCTCTCCATTAAAGGAGCAGGGATCTTAGTTTGCTCACATAATAAAATAATGAGCACTGTTCTCCAGCACAGGGCTGTACATATCCATCTAATGCAAGCAAGTAAACTCATCCATTTTGCCAAACTTCGAGCAAAGGACGTGATCAGGGGACCACAACCCTGACCTGGAGCTACCTTTGCTTCTTCCATTCACTCATGTTTGTTGAGCCTTATTCAGTTACAAATTAGGAAATAAAAAGAACAGTTTAACAGGCTGACACACTCATTTTTTGTCATTAATCCCCACAATAATGTAACACTAAACAGTGTTGAAAAGGAATCTAGTTTGTTTAAATACTGATCATGCCTATTGAAAAGTTTAAATGCATTCACAAATCTTTTTATTGTATAATACGACATACTCAACAGTACACTGCTAATGTTCCTCATCAAAATCTTTCTTCAAACAGTAAAATTCATCCATTTATAATTCCAGTATTTCACAAACGAAGACACAGATTATGATATTGTTGTATTCTAAGCATTGAAAGTCTATGTATCAGAACTAGGAAAGTAACACTGTGATTAAAATAACAAATTTATATTTGGTGAAAAGGATAGTTTCCCATGTGAAAGAGAATCACATTGTTTACTACGCTGATATTTTTATACGCACAAGCATATGGACAGTGGAAATCCATCTGATACAATCTATCTGGTTTTCCAGAAGGCTTAAGAAACCTAAGCATCTACCAAAGCAAAAAAAAAAAAAAAAAAGGTTGTTGCACAAAACTTGCCAAAAAATAGGGTATTATCACCTAAAAAAAGTTAGGGAAGTAAACAGTCTTCACACAGATGTGTCCTAGGACTTCTATTGCTCATTGTATTTATAAGCAAGCTAGAAAAGGGGTATAGCAAGGTGACAAAAGTTGCTGATGCCACTTCATTATTTAGGGTGCTGAAGGCAAGGGCTCATAATGAAGAACTACACACAGACATTATGTAACTGAGTAATTAGGCAATAAACCAGCACAGAAAATTCAATATAAATTAAGGTTAAAAGATGCACAGGAGAATAAAGCTGTCCAAATTTCAAATATACAATGAGTTGACTAGTATTACTCAGAAGATAGACCCTGAGGTTATGACAGATAGATTATGAAACCATAAGCTTAGTGCTCAGCAGCAGTCAAAAAAAGAAAAACAATTGTTGGAAAAGGAATTGAGAACAGAACAGAACATCTCTTTGCAATCTATGCAGTGTGTGCATTTTAAATACTGCGCAGAGCTTGTTTGCTTCATCTAAAGGACACACAGAAAAACTGAAAACATTCCAAACAGGGCAACAAGTAGAATCCAAGCACAATCTTCCATGTAATAAATAGCTAAGTAAACTAGGACTCTTGAGTCTTGAAACAGAGATGTTTAAGACTGAATAAGTTAAAGTACTATGAAGTCTTTAGTGGCAACAGAGAGACTGTGTCTTTAATGTCTCTCCAAAAAGCAAGAGCCAAAAAGCACCAACTGAAGCTAGAATGAAGTCAGGTTTCAAACTAAGAGATGGGTCTTCACACATGCTTTACCTGCAGGAACATTTGGTTGTGGGATACTGTGAACACTAAGAGCTCAGGCTTATTCAAGGGCAACACCAGATAAATTAATATAACTAGAATCTACTAAGAGCTACTAAATACACAGAAAACATCTGCAGAACAAGTATCATCCTGTGTAATTGCCCTGTTTGTACAGTCTTCCTCACACATCTACTTTCAGCTCCCACAGAGGATGGCATACTGGGCTAAACAGCCTGGCCCCGTACAGCCAGCCTCACATTCTCATTTCTCTGTGTGAAAGCACATGCCTTTTACAAATAACGATGGAATTTACGGAATCACAGAAAACAGAACCTGAAAAATTCTTGAGAGGTCATCTAATCCACTCCTCTGTCTCTTGGCACAATCAGTTGTGCATGATCCTTTGTGGCAGATGTCGAACCTGTTTTTCAAAACCTTCAAAAGCGAGCTATTCCAGTGCAAAGCTGGCCTCCTCTGAAAAAAGCTCTTTGTAATATAACCTGAATCTTCCTTGCTGCAAAGTTAATCCCTTCATTTCTTCATTGTTACAGACATGGAGAGAGACGGTTCCTCCTGCCTTGCAGTGGCCTTTTATATCCTTGGACTTATCTACCAAAATGCAGAAAGAAAACACAAGCCCTCTCAAATTGCTGTCAAATTATCACTGAAAGAAAATAAACAAACATCTCCCTCCCTCCCCCAACTCCTCTACATACTACCCACTTGAGAGTATCACAAAAAGTAACAGAACAGATTAATTGAGGAGAGTCATTACTAGTACCAAAAAAAACCCCAAGTGTGGAATACGGTGAGTGTATAAATAATGGCCTGTACTGCTCAATAAATAGAGCTAATCTCCAACAGGCACAGAAAACAGTTCTTCCTTTTCTGCAGATAACTCCTCTAGCCCCCTTCTCATCCTCATGCCACACATCTAACCCAAAATCTCAATCACTCCTCATAGATCACACTTCCTAGATCTCAGAGCATCCTCTTATTCTCTTCAAGAAAGACAGGAAAGATTTGGAAAGAGTCCAGAACTGTAATGCCCAAAGCTAGACATAGCATTCAAATTGAGCCTAACCAAAGCTCTGACAAGTGAGAGGATTACAGCATGTGCCTTGCAGGCTTCCTGCTCGTGTGACGTTTATGGTTCAAGGCACTGCAATATTGCTGGTTCATATCCAGCTCATAATTCACCCAGGCTCTGTGATGCCTTCTACTGCAACTGCTATTCACTCATTTTTACCCCAGCCAGTGATTCATGTTGTTCCAATCATTTTTTTTCTGTCTTATAAAGCACTTTACCCAAAACAAGATGATCACTTGTTGGATTTCACAAAAATTTCACAAAAGTTACACTGATGCTAAGCAGTTTCAATCCGTTTCTCTTGGTCACCTCACATAGTACCTAAAGATTTCCCAAGGTGAACTGACATAGACTCTTAAAGATAACTGGTTGTAAAAATGAAGTATGAACTTGTGCTTGTCTGTGATGATTTATGTATACGTGTATGTGTATATATATTATAAAATAAACAAACTACCTTTTCTCTAAATTTGGATTCTCTTCTTCAACTACACTTTCCTGTTGGTTTAGTATCATCTGCAAACTTAGTTAGAGGGTTGGGGTTTTTTCTGTCCCATTATCTGTTTTGCACAGTAGCAACTCAGCAGTCTCACAGACCTTGGCTAAGACACTGGGTGTAGTCTGACTAATTCTGCACCCACAGGAGTGGTTAATATAGCACCTGAATTCCTAGTTTGCTTTTGAAAAAAAAAAAAAAAAAGTGACACTGACAAACAACCACCTAAGTCAAGATATTATCAAAGCAGATGTCACATACTGGTTGCAGCTTGCATCTCCATCTTTTGTTCTGGTTTTTTTTGGGGGGTTTTGTTTTTTTTTTTGCATTGAGAAAATAATAACGAGGGAAGCAGGTAACACTCACAGATGGCCCATTAACGCTTAGAGATACTGCTGGTAATGTTAACTTACTTCAACTTATATCCTAATTGCAATAAAAATACAACAGCCCTAATCTACAAGCAAATGCAAAATTGCACAAGAACTGAAAGCGCTACAGCACTAGAAGACTTGCTCTAACAAGCAGAGATGCGTAAGCTAATCCATGTCAGCACTTTATTCAGTGACTTCAACCTCTGTTCTGTTAATGAATTAAATGGGACATTTTTATTTCTACAAATTTATTCTTTCTTTAGAATTACTAATAAATTAATTATATGCACATGCTCAATCTCCACAATGCTCACAAACTATTTGGCATCCCAACAAGATCTTGTTTTCATAAATCAGATTACTTATTCAGCTCATCCACACTTTTTTCAGTCTACAAACCTACAGCATTTTCAAGGTGGTTACTGCATTAAAGATTATGCAAATTATTATCATGACAGTTTTATCTTTCTCAGCTGAGCATTCCAGAAATCAAGAACTTATTCACATGAATAACTGCAGAAACCATTTATCAGTATCTGAATGCAAACTAAACAGCCAAGTTCTTAACCCATATTCACTCTCAAAATGGTAAGATTAAATCTAATATGATATATTAATTCACAAATTTTTGAGACAGTGGGTAAACATGTTGAATACAGCATAATGAATAATTACCTAGGATAGCTAGAATGCAGGGTTCCATTAACTACACAATGGCAAGTTTCTTCCTTTCACAGTGTACGCAGAGAGATGAATGTTTAAAATCAAAGTCAAATACTACATATCATAATTTGTTCCCAGCGTAGATCTGTATTTTACCACAGTGAAATCTGAATTTAACTTAACCTTTTGGTTAGATTTCTCTTGCCCACAGAGTATTTTGGTTAAACTTGCCAGGCACAGCACATACAACTTTTGGTCAGAAGTCCACACCTCAGGTAGCAACACTGATAAACAGCAAGTGTCTTGCCTACATAACTTTACTGAGTTAGTAGCAAAAAATAAAATCAATTAAAGTACAGCTAAAATGCAAACAGAATGACACTTTGACTCTCCTCTTACTGCTCATTTCTGATGTGTCAAATTCATCACATTATTTTAAAATAAACTTTGAGAAGGAAAGGCTAGTAGGAATATGATACAAAAGGCATTTCTACAGACCCTGCTTCTCTTTTTGTGTTATGAAGAATACGGAAATGGCTTTTTCAAAACTTCTAAACGGAAGATTGCATTGGAAGTTAGATATTTGATGTGTGCAGTAAAAAGGCCTTTAATATTACAAAAGGAGTCTCCTTAATCCAAAGTTCAAATACCTATTTTAAAGGCATTCAGCATTATATTTAAACAAAGCTAGTGCAGTGCCTGCAGCTGCAAATTGCAGGGAACAAATGCAAATCACAAGAGTTCACACTGTAGGCTCTGAAAAGTCATCAAAGCCTCCAAGCACTGTTAAAGAATAATGTACAAAATGCCACCAGACTTCACAAGCTACCCTACAGGAATCCATTGCTTTTTAGCTGATAGAGTAATGAAGCTAAGAACTTCAATCTTTTCTTTTTCCAGAGCCTCTATAAAAATGGAAATGACATGCAGCAGACACATACACAACTAAATTTTTTTTAAGTAAAACTTAAGTTTTTTATAGAGTTTAAAACTTAGAAAACTTTTCTGTTAATTTATCCATCTTTTGCAGCACTCCACAGATGCAATTTGTACTATGTTTTCTTACACTGTTGCCAGGAAATTGTAGTAATACAAATTACTATATAACCATCATTACTTGTATTTTTCTACTGCTACAACTTCATCCACTGAGTTTAAACTATCATCTAGCAAAAAGTTATCCCTGCTTTCTAGACATGAAAATAAGTGCAGAAAGAGGTTATATAATAATTTAACTCAGTGGCATGCAGTGGGATAACGTATATTCTCCTGCACCATTTTAGATACCTAACAATTTTATAAACTACAATATGGCCAATGAGTGAAGTCACAGACAATTACATTTTTAATCCCTCTCATTTTTCTGGCAGTGCAGAAGCAAGAATAGCAGGAATAGTGAAAGCTAAACAGCCAGGTGGGATACAAAGTACTGAGAGAGAGAGGTAATTTCAAAGTTTGGAATAGAATCCATTCACAGATGTGGAGACTGGCTTTTTCCTTTTGATGGAGCAGAATTGTACCAATATATTTGGTCTGAAAGCTGCCAAGGCATTTGCTCCCACAAAGCCTGACAACAGCAGTTGCGCGGCATCCCACCGCAATCAGCTGCCTTGTTGAGCCAGTTCGTCTGCACCAGTAGGAATGAAACCTGCACAACCCTCTCCTTGCTAGGAAGCTGCTCCTGGGGCTGGGACAGGGACCAACTCTGACAAAGCATAAGCTGCCCCAATTGCTTCTACCTATGAATCTTCTTCATCAGCTGTCCCTGCATCTCCAGATACACATTACTGATGCTCATAATGGTAGGTCATCCTCCTTTTCCACTTCACTGAGACTAACAGGCATGAGAATGACTGCTCCCATTGAAGAGCATGCAGAATTACTGCTGAACTGTATTTAATTTTCTTACTAGCAAGGCAATGTAAGAGGGAAGTGAGAGGGAAAAGCAAAGTTCAAAATGAACATGAGGAAGAGCCACTGTCACATCAAGCCTCTCTAACAACTACAATTTGCACCTCTTCAGGCAAGCCCTTGTCCATGCTACAAAGCCATTTAGGTATGTAGCAGGAGCCTAGCAAGATACATATTGCACTTATTCACCAGAACATCACTCCTTAATTTTCAGCAGGGCTGGGTGTGAACAGCCCCTCAGGGAGTGGGGAAAAGGCAGCCTTGCAACTCTGCAGCCCTTCCCAAATCCCTAATTCTATTATTCATCCCCTGTGGACACTCTCAACATTTATATTGCCATTATTGCTTTTATTTTCCAATGAGTTATGAGCCTTCTAGGGTTCAAAAGCATTTGGTAGCATGTAAAATTGCATGGTACTTAATATTGCTGCAGCACACATGGGCCTCCTGATTTTGCTTTTAGTAAACCAATTGATAAAAATGGGTACAGATAAGAAAATGTTCGGCTAAGTGCTACTTAAACACATTCACTGATGCAGCACATCAATTCTCTGCAAGATTCACATGCAACATCTACTCTGCAGCAGCATTAAAGATGCTCCTCTCCATAAAAAACATTGCTATGATAAGGTATGCTTTCTTTTTAATTGGGCATGAGGACTGAGCACACAGCATGTGCATGGGAAAGAGATGGGACCCAGCCTTGGGAATGAAAAAAAAAAAGCTGACTAGGACAAGAAAAACACTTTGACCACACAGCAAAGCAGATTTGGCTTTGTCAGTGGACATGACTCCCCTGCAAGTCTCAGTGCCCCTGCTACTTTCAAACTTGGGTCACCACAGTCAGAAAAAATGCACTACCACGTAGCACACATCAGCCTAAAACAATCACTAAGGGCAAATGCAATCATGTTTACCAGTCTGCAGTGCTGCTGGCAGTCTGCATGCTCAGACAGAAAGATACCAACTACAGCCAGGAAGGAGAAGATGGGGCTTGAATGTTTGTACAAGGCCTTGCTTATGCCCCTGGAAAGCAAATTTTGTCCTGCTTTTCTATTACATACACAGGTGCCTGGAACACAGCCTGGAAGTCCAGGCTTTTGTCCTGAACTCTCTTTCAGGCCACCTTCAAAGCATTTGTTTTACACAGCACTGCCTGGCACCCCTACTGTGACCAAGCTCAGTCCTCATTACAGCACCATCTATAAATGTGACCTAATTTTTATGCCTGAATATCAACTTCTTGGACCTCTGCCCCTCCACAAGGCACACACTGGGGCAGGATTTCTTACAACTGCAGCTAGAAACCTAGTAGTCAGGTATCGTACGAAGGTAGCTCAAACAAATAAGGTAATAAGTTGAACAGTATATTGAATGCAGGTGCATGCAAGCATAAAGAAGCTAGAAACAGTTTTATCAGCCATCAAGCAACCTGAGAACTGTCTGCAATCCCATATCATCACCAAACAGTTCCCTGGCATAGGGTATGAAACAGCACAGACAGAAAGAGGACTGTGAAAACACACTGGAGAACAGTCCGAATCACCACAAATCTATTCTGATATGTTGCTCCAAAGCAAAATTACTTCAGATTCCAAAAAGAGGAAAAATTGCTGGGCTGGTGCCCTAACCATGTTAAAACAGGGTGAAAGCAACCAAATCTGTAACTGTACAAATTACCCAGAAAGACATTCATTATCAGTTGCCTGTAATCATATTCTGAAAGCTTTAATGACAACTGTAAGGACCTGCAACTCACTTAAAAAGACTATACAGTTTAAGTGTTGACAATAACACAGAATACTTATCAGTAGGCTCCTCAAATCTCATGATCTTAGAGCTGAAGGACACAATTAAAACCAGCTGCATGTTTTATCTAGCCAACTGGAAAAAGCTGACACATTTGAGAATCTGACACCCTTCTCATGGTGTGAAAGCATTTTGCATAAACTTTACCTCACTTGGGGCAGGCTTAAGACAACAATTGCCTGCAAATACAGCACTGTCCTCCAGTGCTCACACTGTGCATGAGTACAGTCCCTCCAACTCTCAAATTACAGCTTGTATTCAGTTGAGTCTAACAACTTTTGAATGACTGCACACCACAGGACTCAAAAGCCTCTGTGGTATATGGGACTCAGCAGCAGCATCCTTTCCAGCCTTCACATAATGAGTTAGGTTGGGAAGGACCTTAAAGATCAGCTTGTTCCACTCCCCTGCCATAGGGGAATTGTCCACTAGAACAGGTTGCTCAAAGCCTCATCCAACCTGGCCCTGAACACCTCCAGGGATGATACATCCATGACTTCTCTAAACAACCTGCTCATGTGCCTCACCACCCTCACAGGAAAAATATCTTCCTAATATTTAATCTAAATATCTACTCTTTCTGCTTATAACTGTTCCCCCTTGTCCTGTCACTACATGCCCTGATAAAGAGCAACTCCCCAGCTTTCTTGTAGGCTCCCTTTAAGTACTGGAAGGCTTCTACAAGGACTCCCTGGAGCTTTCTCTCCTCTAGGCTGAAGAACTCCAACTCTCTCAGCCGGTCCTCACATAGTAGGTGTTCTAGCCTTCTGATCGTCTTCACGACCCTCCTCTGGACTTGCTCCAACAGATCTATCTTTCTTGTGTTGAGGACTACAGAACAGAATGCACAACTCCAGGTGAGGTCTCATGAGAGCAGAAAGGAGGATTGGAATCACCTACCTTGGCCTGCTAGTTACACTTCTGATGTAATGTCTGGTTTTCCTAGAATCATAGGATGGTTTAGGTTGGAAGAGACCTTAAAGACCATCTAGTTCCAACACCCTTGCCAATGGCAGGGATGCATCCCACTGGACCAGGCTGTTCAAGGCCACATCCAACCTGGTCTTAAACACTTCAAAGAAGGATCCACAACTGACCTCAGCAATTTGTTCCAATCCCACACCATCCTCATCATGAGGAATATCTTCTCAATGTCTAATCTAAATCTTCCCCTTTCCAATTTAAAACCATTCCCCCTCATCCTAACCCTACATGGCCCTGTAAAAAGTGCTTCTCCAGCTTTCTTGTATGCCCCTATCAGGTACTGGAAGGTCGCTTATAAGGTCTCCCTGGAGCCTTCTCTTCTCTGGGCTGAACAACCTCAACTCTCTCAGACCATCCTTGTAGCAGAGCTGCTCCACTCTAAGCAGCCTGATCTAGTGGGAGGTGTCTCTGCCCACGGTAGGGGGCTTGGAACTGGATGATCTTTAAGGTCCCTTCCAACTCAAACCATTCTATGATCACCTTCACAACCTTCCTCTGGAGCCATTCCAATAGCTCCAAATCCTTCTTATGTGGGATATATTCCAGAACTGGACACAGGTGGGGCCTCACAAGAGCAGAGTAGAAGAGCAGAATCATTTCCCTCTATCTGCTGGCCATGCTTCTTTTGATGCAGCCGAGGAAATGGTTGGCCTTCTGGGCTGCCAGTGCACATTGCTGGTTCATGCTGAGCTTCTCATTCACCAAACATGCAGCCTTGCACTTACTACCTCTTATATTTAGCAGACCCAAAGCCTGCCACATTTTGTAACCTCCCACACACGCTGGGGCCAGGCCAAGCCTGAGGCCATGCAGCCAGGCAAGGTGAGTCACAGCCACCCCCCTGGCTGGCTCTGTCACTCCAGGCCTCTAAGAAGGGAGCAGAAGTGCGGACAGACACACACCCCCTCCCCCAGCGGAAGCAACAAGGAGGCAGGCTACTTCCTATGAGCTTTGCCCCAGCTGCTAGAGCACCAGGCTTGCCTGCCTGCAGTGGAAACTCTCACAAGTGGGGGCCAAACCTGCTGTGACCAACATACCCACTTGCTTACAGGCTCCCTGACGGAGCTTGGCTGGGGGGTGAAAGAGCAAGCAGTAGTCACACTGATAACAAAAGCGCCAGCAAATAAATGCTCAAAGACTCATTAAGGAGTTTTAGAAAGCATGCATCCTTTAATCAGGCCTGGGCAACATTGAATATTTTGGGTTGGAAAGGACCTTAAAGATCATCTAGTTCCCTTGCCATGAGCAGAGACACGTCCCACCAGACCAGGCTGCCCAAGGCCCCATCCAACCTGGTCTTGAACACCTCCAGGGATGGGGCAGCCACAACTTCCCTGGGTAACCTGTGCCAGTGCCTCACCACCCTCACTGTGAAGAATTTTTTTCCTAAGATCTAGTCTAAATCTTCTCCCCTCCAACTTAAAGCCATTCCCTCTCATCCTATCACTACACTCCCTTGTGAAACATCCCTTCTATCTTGTATGTCCCTTGTACAGTGAGACAAAAGCTGGCTACAGAACATATTTCCCACTTACATGCATACATATAAATATTCCCAGAAAAATTATGCATATTCTGTTACTTTCTGAGGACCAATTTTAATGTTATTATGAACTTTACAAGGCCAAACCTCTTGCTAATTTGGAGCTTTGGTACCGGCACTCTGGCTGACCTTGCATTTGAGACAGAAAAAGGCTGCAAAGAGAGATGACTGAAGAAGATACATCTGCTCAGCACAGATCTTAATACAAGAGATGATCACAGAACCAGACAATAGTATGGATTGGAAGGAAGCTTAAATATCACCCAGTTCCAACCACTCTGCCATGGGCAGGGAGACAACCCAAGAGACAAGACTGCCCAAGGACCCATCCAACCTTGTCTTGAACACTTCCAGGCAGGGGGATCCACAACTGCCCTGAGCAACCTATTCCTGTGCTTCACCATCCTCATTGTGAAGAATATCTTCCCCGTGTCTAATCAAAATTCTTGCTTCTCCAATTTAAAGCCATTCTCCCTCATCCTATCACTACACGGCCTTGTAAATGTCCCTCCCCAGCTTTCTTGTACACCCTCTTCAGCTACTGGAAGGCCATATAAGGTCTCCCTAGAGCCTTCTATTTTCTGGGCTGAACAACCTCAACTCTCTCAGATCATCCTTATAGCAGAGCTGCTCTGCTTCTCTCAGAAGCCTGATCTAGTGTGAGATGTCTCTGCCCATGGTAGGGAGTTTGGAACTGAATGATCTTTAAATTCCCTTCTAACCTAAAGCATTCTATGATCATCTTCATAGCACAACTCTGGATCTGCTCCAACAGTTCCATGTCTTTCTTATGTTGGGGATTCCAGAATTGGACATGATACTTCAGATGAAGTATCACAAGAGCAGAGTAGAGGGGCAGAACCATCTACCTCACTTGTTGGCCAGGCTTCTTTTCATAGAATCATAGAACCACCAGGTTGGAAGAGACCCATTGGATCACTGAGTCCAACCATTCCTGTCAAACACTAAACCATGTCCCTTAACACCTTATCCACCTGTACCTTGCACACCTCCAGGGAAGGCAAATCAACCACCTCCCTGGGCAGCCTATTCCAATGCCCAATGACCCTTTCTGTGAAAAACCTCCTCCTAATGTCTAGCCTAAATCTCCCCTGACGGAGCTTGAGGCCATTCCCTCTTGTCCTGTCCCCTGTCACTTGGGAGAAGAGCCTAGCTCCCTCCTCTCTACAACCTCCTTTCAGGTAGTTGTAGAGAGTAACGAGGTCTCCTCTCAGCCTCCTCTTCTCTAGGCTAAATGCAGCCCAGGGTAGGGTTGGCCTTCTGGGGTGCGAGCACACACTGCCAGCTCACGCTGAGCTTCTCATTCACCAAGCGTGCAGCCTGGCACACTTACTACCTCTCACGGTTACCAAACCCAAAGTTTTCTAGAGAGAGAACTGGCCACAGGACGCATTTCTCACTTGGCACGCACACGTACCAATTTTCCCAGAAGCCTTACCCACAGCCTATCACTTTCCGAAGGGCTAACTTCAGAGTTATTAGGAACTTCACAACAGCCACATCCCTTGCCGCTGCGGAGCTTCGGCTCCCGCTATCCTGCTCGGCTTTGCCTTTGAGGGGCGGGAGAGCGCCCCCCCAGCCCAGCCCAGCTCAGCTCAGGGCCAGCAGCACGAGGCGCGCGCGTGCCCGCCCTGCGCGTGCGCGGTGCGGCCAATCGGGGTGTGTGTGCAGGGGGAAGCTGGGCCTCGCTTCCGCCCGCGTGCTCAGCGCGGGACGCGGGTTGTGGGTCGGGAGGGGGGAGGGGGAGAAGGTGGGGAGGGGGGAAAGAGAGACATGGCGAGTCTGATCCCCGCGTCGGCGGCGTCTTCTTCTTCTTCTTCGTCTTCTTCCCCAGCCGGCGCCCCGTCCCGTAGCAAGAAGCGTCCGGCCAGCCCGGGCACCGGCAGCGGCCCCGCCAAGAAGAAGAAAGCGGCTGCGCCGGGCGGCTCGCAGGTAACGGAGGGGAGGGGAGAAGGGAAGGGAGCATTGCGCATGCGCAGCCCTGACCACCGCCCCTCGCGGCCCCCTCCCCGCCTCAGTCCCGCCTCCGGGGGACCCCACAGCCCATCCAGTTCCACCCCCTCGGCCGTGGGCAGGGACTCCTCTCGCCAGAGCAGCCTGCTTAAGGCGCCTTCCAACCTGGCTTTGAGCACCTCCAGGGGTGGGGCAGCCACAGCTTCCCTGGGCGACCTGTGCCAGTGCCTCACCCAGCTCTCATCGTGAAGAAATTCTTGTTCGTGTCTAGTCTAAATCTTCTCCCCTCCAATTCATAGTCATCCTGTCACTACAACCCTTTGTAAACAGGTTTCTTGTAGCCCCTTTCAGGTCCTGGAAAATCGCTTTATGATCTCAGAACCTTCTCTCCAGGCTGGACAAGCCCAAGTCTCTCAGCCTGTCCCCATATGGAAGTTGCTCCAGCCCCTGATCATCCTCATAGCCCTCCTATGGACCCGTTCCAACCGCTCCATATCCTTCTTATCTTGGGGATTCCAGAACTGGACACAATACTCCAGATGAGGTCTCACAAGAGCAGAGTAGAGGGGCAGTATCCCCTCCCTCACCTGCTGGTCGCGCTTCTTTGATGCAGCTGAGGATATGGTTGGCCTTGTGGGTTGTGAGCGCACACTGCTGGCTCATTTCTAGCTTCTTTTCATTTAGCATCCCAAGTCCTTCTCTGCAGGGCTGCTCTCCAGGGAGCAGACTGCCTGCTGGATGCCTGCTGCTGAGATGGTAGTCCTCAGGCTGGCGATTTCTTTCGATGTGTTTGAACACAGGATTTCTCCTTGTATCCTTCTGTAGCATGGTGGTTGCGTCCCCTCTGTGTACCTGGCAGTAGAGCTCTCATGCCTTCTCTAATCAGGACAGTAACCAAGAACAAAAGCTTAATGGAGATTCACTTGAAGCTGTGTTTAAAATTACCTAACTCTCTGCAATGCAGAACATTTAGCATAGAGAAAATGAGGCTGAGGGGAGACCTTCTCACTGTCTACAGCTACCTGAAAGGAGGTTGTAGCAAGGTGGGTGCTGTGCTTTTGCCTGAAGTAACAAGTGGTAGGATGGGAGGACACGGCCTCAAGTTGCACCAAGGGAGGTTCAGATGTCAGGAAAAAATAATTCACTGAAACAGTTATCATGTGCTGGAACAAACTGCCCAGGGAGCTGGTTTAGTCACCATCTCTGGAGGTATTTAAAAAATGGGTAGATAAGTTGCTCAGTGATATGATTTAATAGTGCACAGGTATGGTTGGACTTGAAGATCTGGTCTTTTCCAACCAAATGATTCTATGACTGTATGCATTGATGCTTTTTGGTTAAATTGCCTTGTTTCCATGCTTACCTTCACTTTGTACCTGCCTGTTTGAGCCAAACACAGGCAAAGTTCATGAACAACCACAAAACTGCAGATAAAATGAAAAGAATAAATTTATTCCTGTTACCTTACTGTGCAGGACAATTGCAAAATAACACCCAAGCAAAGGATGCACAACTGGCAATGCAGGCACCCCAGAGCTCACTCAGGCCTTGCTAGAAAGCATTAGAGTGATCTGCTACTCTTCTATTTGTCTGGGGAGAGCAGTCTTTTGATCTTTCTCCTGCCAGAGCTGGAATCTGAACATGTTATAAGGCCTGGAGTTTCACAGGCCTATATTACAGAAACATAAAAGTACTGCTCAGCAAACACACAAGACTAAATGACAATTAGCATGGAATATGTGTTTTTTGAAATCTAAGATGCAACATCCCTTGAGAGAGTCATAGTTCTTGTATTATGTTCCCGCACAGACATGATGCCATACCTGAGCTCTGTATGAACACCCCTACGTGCACCAACCTCTCATTGTGCATAATGGTGATTTTAATTTTAGGTGGTTGAGCTGTCTCAGAGGAGAAACTAACACATCCAACAAGCACATTTAACAGCTACCACTTCTGTTGTGTGCAGCTCAAATACAGTTTTGCATTATGGCCTTCTCTCAGTTGAGCTAAGTGGACCTAAGACTGAAATGTGAAATGATGATGTAACTTAAGAGCCTGAGTTTTAGAGAACATGGTCAGGAAGGGAGAAGGGCTATTAATGTGAGCTTCTCCCAGCCGCAGTGGGTACTACAGTCTCTATTTCTGCATTGTGTGGCACCAGTGTGTCCACAAACCCATCCCCAGCTGATGCCATCTGCCCCCTGCTCATGAAGTAACATCTCAACTCCAAAACTAAGCCCTGAAGAGCTTCAGAGTCACAGAATATATGACATCTATATAAACTTTAGAAGCAATATGTCTTGCATTACTTCTTTTAGAAAGATTTCAGCATCTGGAAGGGTAAAAAAAGGGTTGGAAAAAATGTTAATCTACCCCCCACCTCACCGCCCAAATGATTCTTCACAGTAATATTTAATGAACTGTAACAGCAGCATAGCTACAAAAGTGTGCAGTACTGTCAGTTAGGTTGCTTATTTTCACATGAGCCATGGGATGAACCTTTCTGCATTTTTCAGCAGATCATCTTTCCAGGCAATTGAAAGCCATTGTGCACAGTCGCAAACCCTTTCTCATTCAGGATGATGTTCTTGTAGCACTTGTTTTTACCCTGTGGCTGTTACATAGTTTCTTTTCCTTTTCTGGTGGTTTTATCCCTTGGAGAGGGAGCATGAGCCTTCGTGCTTATGTAGCTAACAAACTGCACTGCAGCTGCAAAAAATTACTCCCTAGCATGATCACGTTTCACAACTTTTTCAAGGTCTAGTAGAGATAACAGTCTGGTTTTTATAGCATGGAGAGGACTGCTCTGTGCATATGTGCACATATATGTATATGCAGATATAAAACATTACATAATTACATATAATTTAAATGTGTGTAAAATCTTTTCCATTTAAAAACCTTCCCCAAACCCTTCAGCCTCTAAAGCTGTTTTCTGAAGGTCACACTAAACGTAAGCCCTGTGGATGGCTTCCAGTATTGTGAGGCAGTCCATGATTTCTTACTCAAACTGGGTTTTGATACTGTGTGATAAACAGCTCTTGCAATTTCTCAACATTATGTCCAAGTCAGCATACGCATTCACTGACTTCAGCAGTGCAGATCAATCCCACAAGGAAAAGAAAAAAAATGAGTCTCACAAAATGCGTAACCTTAGGAATGGGGCAAGAAACAGCTCGTTGATCTTCTAGCAATCACATTCAATGTTGCTGACTCGCTCTGGAGCAAGCCAGTTCAAACAGAAATGAAGTAGGGGCTTTGCATTCTTTTGAGTTAGAAACATTGATCATTGGGTATTTTCTTCTGCAGTACCTTATTAAATCTTGATCTCCGGAAGTCCTTATAAATTCCTTAATTAATTGCTGAGTATTGTACTTTTTCTGGATGAGGAAACTGGTGACACAATGAAATGCTCAGTAATTCTAGTCTTCTGAGCTATTCAGAGCATATCCAGTCAACAAGCACTTAAGAGTCTATTTTATAATTTATCCAGTTTTCAAATGTCTCAACCATCCATCCATGAATTGTAAATGCTTTTCCTGACTCTGTTGTATGACAGTATTGAGTAATTGTGGGATTTTATTTTAATTTTTTACCTTCAAACAAGTAGCATTCATCTGGCAGTCTGATAGGTAGACACCTTTAATACACATCACTTTCAGCACAGGTTTATAAGTAGCACTTGTTACTCTTCTGATTGTTCATTTTCCTAACATACCCTTTTGATATTTTTAACAGCCTCTTACAGCCTGTTCTCAGCTTTTCAGAAGCCAAATATATTGTACCATAGATCAGCATGAAATGGTTTCCATTTTAAATATAGAATATTAACTGATAACAGCATATTAACCGGTAGCTTCTGCTGAGATCTCTGTGAATGGCTTACATGAAAATACACTTCACATTGTGCCAACTGTGAATTTACTGACATCTGTGATTCCATCACTGTGAAATTAAACAAAAAGGGCCTTTTGTAAGTTCCTCAAATCACATATTTTGTTTCTGTTTTGCATGCTTTATGTTGCAAGTAACTATCGCAGTGCTGACCCTGAAAGACTTTTGCTTTTTCCCTATTTTTTTCACATTTGAACTTCCTTCTGCGTGTCTTAACTGTCACTTTGAGTAGATCAAAATTCTATTTCTATTATGTTTCTGCTAACTACACCTACTGCTGCCATGATGCTTCATAAATGCCAGCAGTTGTACTCAAAAGCTTAGCACGACAATCTAAAGTTACTCAGAAGAAGGTTTTCCATTTGTGTGCAGGTACTTAAGGCTGTCATACCCAAGCGCAATTTCAGAAAGACAAACATTAGACCTGGTAAATCAATAGGTTTAAAAAAGTATGTTGCTTTTTAATAAAACAGATTTGCGTTAGTGTACTGATGCAATGTAATCAACTAGTTTGAGTAAGCAGGTGTATCCTACAAGAAGATGCTGTTGTCATACAGAATATAGATTTTTATGAACTCAAATTTAATAATGTTTTCCCAGCATATGAATTGCTACTTTCTCTAAGATGCACCTTAGGGATGTTACCAAAAAATGTTCATCATTTGTTTGAGTTACTGACCCAAAAGCATTGAGTCAAGTTTGTTTTGGAAGCACATTGCACATGGAGCTTGTCAGTTGTGTCTACA
This sequence comes from Coccyzus lansbergi, assembly GCA_033558105.1. Classification (NCBI taxonomy): domain Eukaryota; kingdom Metazoa; phylum Chordata; class Aves; order Cuculiformes; family Coccyzidae; genus Coccyzus; species Coccyzus lansbergi. The sequence goes on along the minus strand of JAUMJK010000305.1, from coordinate 1,949,314 downwards.
GGAGGAGAAATACTCTTTTTGGATATAATACCTGTATTTACTAAATGAAAAGTTAAAAGTTTAGTTTACAGGAAAGCATGATTGCAAATTGATTGCATCACTTATTAGCCTTACGCAATTATTCCTGCCATGCAGTTGTGCCACTAAAAAATACCTGTCTTTGCTGCAGCAGCAGATTTTTAATGCTGAGGATTGCTATGTATATTAAATGGTGACATTCATGTGTCAAACCCAATGCTGTTTAGTGGTTTACATAGCACTGTTCAGTTAGATGTCCTTGCCCAATGATTCCCAGTACTGCTGTGCTGGTTCAGCTCCATTGCTGCTTCTTGTGCAGACTTGTCTCCAGGTATCCTATCCTTTGAATTACTCTTTTTAATCACTTGGCCTGGGGTACAGTCTTTGACACTGATCTTAAAAAGCCGCTAGTTCCTCTACCTTAATGTTCACACCATTGTTTTTATTTTACAGCAAAAGGGGAGATTTTGAAAGAGTATATTCTACATCAAGATGTAGTTGTTGAAAGAAAATGTTTGCCCATGACAGCTGGTGAGCTTAAAAGACAGAATTTGCGGTGAGATGAGATAATGATTTGGAAAAAAAATGTTATTTTGTTAGAGAACAAGTAAAGAGAAAAAATATGCTAAGTATTATGGCAAATGCATCTTTGCTTACGTTATTTATACTTCAGATGAAGCATAGTAAGATCTTTACTTTGAGAACTGCATTATGGTTCATTTTACATTTTGAATTGAAGTAAAATCCCTGTAAACTACAGAAATCTACAGAGAATGCTTTTTGTTTCCTTCCTTTCCTTTATTTAGTGGCAGCAGATCTTGGTACCATTTGGAAAATAAAGACTGAACTTCCTCTTCTCCAATGGTATTTAAGAGTTAAATTATTAAATGTATCGAATTTATCTCTAATTGGGAATATTGCAACAGTACTACTGGGAACTGTCATTTTATGTAACTAGCTCTTGTAGGAACACTTCACACTTTCTGTGTTTCTTGTTCTGTGCTTAAAAACAGAAGTTATACAAGAATATTAGAAAATACAGAAGTCAAAATGGTTTATTGTCCTCTTAAAAAAGATCCTCTCTTGAACAACATGAAACTAAAAGGAGCAACTTTAACCATGCTTGGAACTGTATTTTTATTTTAAATGAAACCGAAAAATGATATTTTATATTGTAAACTGAAGATCATCAGATCAGTGTTCTGATAGACATCTGTATGTTCAACAAGGAGACTTAAATATATGCATATTTTTTGATAGGAATGGCGGGACTCGATCCAGGGGGTCTCTTCCAACCTGGTGATTCTATGATTCATATTAATATGGTTACTGTTACATATCCAGAATCTGTCCAGCAGTAAGGATAGAAAGCTTACTGTACTGCATAAATAGCATGGAATCACACTGTAAACCATCAGTAAATTTAATCAGTTCTCCTGTTATGCTGTTTTACCAAGCCTATCACTGTAAGTAGGAAACCATCAAATGAATTTTAAAATAACTTTGTTTTAAAGAGTCCATTTGATCTAGCTGTAATTTCCTCAAAAATGAGGTTAGGGAGAATGAGTTTAACTACAGAATGGGTGAGTACCACTACAACTGCTGAGCTGAACTGCTGCTCTCACCATGTTCTGGACAAGTACCTCCTTTTGTACATAGCGGTATAATAACTTTCTGAGCTGAAATAAAAATTACCTACTTACAAATTCAGACCCTGTTTAAAAACTTCCTTCAATCAGTGTAAAACTAAACTTACTCCAATTATTATTGCATTATTCCGTATAAGACTTTCAGTAACAGAAAAGCATGATTTTCTTCTGTAGATGAAAGTCTAATAAACAAGATGAGTTTCTACCAGTCCTCCCGCCCTGAAAGAGATGGCATGACCCTGATGCGTCATGGCAGTAGGGAGAAGTAAGTACATGTTTCTCTGCCAATTTATTAAAAAGCTATTACATCATTATACTCTAGACTACACTTTTTTTAAAACCATCTTTGATCCCTTAAGGTGATGATAGTGACTGAAAAATGTATGAATTTAACCAATGAAGCAGTAGCACTCTGAAGATACTACTTGCATGGAATAGTATCTTTCAGAAACATAACATGCTTCCAGGGGATGTTAACTCAAACCTAATTAAATTTATTTAAAGGACACTTTCATTGAATGAGATATAGATATCCTGATACAAGTGCAGTCGATTGCTAGTTACTTATGAGAACTGCTGAGATGAGCTCTTCGAGTTCAGCCACTTGCACACTTATTCACAACCCTACCCAAGGGTTTTAGCTCTTAGAAAACCAGTTCAACCAGTTTAAAACAAATTGCCCTGTCCCACCAGGAGTTCTATCAGGTAGTGTTTAAGCTGAGATAGTCATCCTGCTGGTAGGTAACATATTCTGACTTTACACTGCCTGTTAGCAGACCACAGAGTAATCAAAATCCCCCAAACTTGCAGTTCTCTGTATGAAGCTCTCAGAGGGTCACCGCTTGCATCTCCTAATCCTTTCAAATGTGACCATGAAGATACTCTCTGCAACAAAGCAGGTAGTGAACAGCTGAAATATTAAGCATCTCTTCTTCCATGAGGTTTTTGTACTTTTCCCAAAAACCAGCTTGTTTTTAGGCAGTCTACTAATGAGAGCCAGGATTATCCTGAGATACCAGGTTTTGTCACTTGCATGTTTGAAGTCAAATCTGTTAAAGTACTCAAATCCTTCTAGTCTCTGATGGGGGAAAATGATAATTAAAAGACAGTTAGCAGATTTTGCAGGGAAATCTGGCAAAACTTATGTGTGTTTTAATTTTAGTTTGTTTTTTTTTAAAAGGAATAACTTTTTGTAGAGCCATCTAGATTAAGAGAAGCTGTCAAAACTAAGAGCTAAGAATTGACATTGCTTGACATTCATCACATATTGGAAGATTTAGATGATCTGTAATTATAAAAGTATGTGAATTTCCAAACCAGTCTATGCCAGTCTCAGAGAACTACCAACTCCCTAAACAAATGTGATTAGATTTTAGATTTAGAGTAAACACAGATGTGTTATGTTGTAGCAAGGCAAAAGCATATGTTTATTGACTTCTGCTATGGGTGTCAGTATGCTGATGTCAGGCATTTTTTTACCCTTCTCTCTTTATCCTAGTAGAGAATTTTAATTTTCCACTTAGCTAACAGAAAATTGAAAGTCTTACTATGATCACACTTGATTTCAGGATTCATAATCAACATGCAAGAAACTTATGAGAGATAATAAAGGTGGTTCACTACTTCTATCATAAGGAGATAAAGTAGGACAGGTTATTTTTTGAAAGAGAAAGAGTTACTTAAGATGCTGCATGCGTGTACTTAAGCATGACATTTTGCTTAAGAGGTAGTGCTCCTTAAAAGCAATCTCGGAATCCATTTAGCGTATTAAAAGATTAACAAAATAAAACTTGGGATAACTTAACTGTCTAGGTATTGCATATCTGAAGTGCTGTCAGATTTGTTTTTCATATTCCTGTCAAGAGTAATGCTTATATTAGGCAATAACTTCAGTTCTTGTTTTAGCAAGGCATTAGTAGTTGTATAAATATATTAATTCTGGATTAGAAAGGCTGAAAGAAATAATAATTAGGTAGCCCGGGGTGGGGGGAGGTTTGAACACATTTTCAAAGCATTCCAAGAATACGAAATGGAGACATTGACTATTTATTCAGACCTACAGAAAGCTATAAAAGTTGTGACACTCTGTGTTGTGAGATATATCTGGTCCTCATAGCAGAATTCTGATCCCTGAACAGCATGTCTTGTCTCACTGCAAAACACACCTGCAACTTCAAGAGGCAGAGTTAGGCAATCTGTTACCTTCTCAGGTCCCAAAAGGAGGGAGTCACAGTCTTCTCCTATGTTCTTCACTCTTACCCAACTCCACAAGTCTCAGCTGTGTGCTCCCGCCCCCTTCATCGTGCCAATTTTGGTACACATCAGACCTGCTCAGCCACTGATAGAGGTAGTGGTCAGAAGACTAACTAACCAAACCTTCCCTCTCTCCCAGGAAGTTGTGTTGTCTCCTGCTGCGTTGGTGAACTGGGCTGATTCACTGGGAGGTCTAACAGGTGTTAGAGGTAGCCCAAGGAAGAATCAGGACCACATGGCAAGCAAAACCACTTTTCCACAACAAACGAGCTGTTTCATAAGCTTGTGATTGCTGGTTTCATTAGTTTACTGTAACAAACTAAATGTAGACTGCAGCAGTTCAAGATCTGATTCACTAGTAGATCCAGTGTCTGTGCCTGCAGGAAGACCTGGGGGGTAACAGTTTCAGCTGCCATATTGCTTGTCTTTCAGTCTCTAAGTACCTTAGAACTGATTTTACAAATTCCAGCAAGCTCTGTGAGATGGTACTAAAATAAGCTAGCAGGAAATACTAAAGACTAGTCCTAATTATACGTCTCCTTGAAGATATGGGCAATTCTTTCCACCTGGGATTCAGAACCAGGAGCATATGCCTTTCTAAAAGCGGATATTAAACCCTTTCTTTCAAAAGTAGAACAACAGTCACATTTATGGCACTGCTACTTGCTTTTTATGTCATGTGTACTTGCAAGTACTTGCTATGTCCTCCACTTGAAGTTATTCTTGTTCCTGCCACTATCAGAGAGGGTTTAAACCCTCTTTTCCCCACATACACCCTAACTGTCAGGCTGAAAGCCAGTCTGATGTAGTGGCAGGGGAATGTGGAAGTGTTTTCTCCTCCACAATGGAGGGTGGAAGTTTGTTTCTAAGACAATGACTGTAGTCTGGTATTGAACACAGTTGTCAGAATGATCTGCTTATGTATTTCAGGTATTTATTTCTGTTACGTGTTTTGGCTAAAGATAATTTTAATGCAGTGTACACAGTTGTGCAAACAGGGATCAGAAGTCTTTTCCTTCCCCTCAAAAAAGCAGTATAGTCATGCCATCTAATAACACACGTTTATGTTGTAATAAAAAATGCATCACTGTTAATACAAGAAACAAATTTGAAATAGATAGAAGGAAACTGTTTTGTGAGTAATATGTGTTTAAAATGTAGAGTCCATCATTGTGGGAGGGGTGAATATCAGTAGTTACGTGGTTTGTAATCATCCTGCCCCAGGATGTAAGTACTGGGTGACTCATGAAAAGAAAATTGTCCTTGCTGATTTTAAGACCTTTCTATGCATAAGTAATATTTTGGGGAATTAAAAGAATAATCCTTATGTAAATCATTGCAGGCCAGTGCTGGGATTTATCACATGAAGAGATACTTGTAGTGTGACATCTGCCCTTTTATCATTTATTAAACAGAGAAAAATGATTTGCTGTGTATCTTATCTCCTTAATTTTCATGACAATGACAAAATATCACACTTTCATGTGATTCCATGCACAACCTGCATAATACATGAATTACATAAAAACTGACAATTTAAAAAGATAGGTAATTTTGTAAACATCTGCAGGTCTAGGGTTGAAACTAACTTTAATCAAGTTAGGGGGTTTTGCCCCTTTTTTCTAACCTTACATTATTGGCATACTTGAAGCACTACTTCCTCCACGTTCATAAGGATGCAATGCGCTTATCACAACAGCCTTACTGCTTCCTCATATTTATGCTTCTCTGAGTCAGTGAAAGAATGAGACAGTCAGGAAAGGCTGAGTTGTCTGTGATAGTTTGTGCATAAATTAGGCAAGGTTTACAGTAATGGATAGGGTCACTTAAGTGTTACAACTGGAAAAATCAAATAAGCTTTCAAGCATACGAATCTTTTTTTACATCTGAAAATGAAACAGCAAACTCTCATGCTGAATACAGAACAACTGCTTAGAGTTTGGTTAGTTATGTATCAAGTACACCATCTTTGAAGAGAAAGTTAGTGGCATTTCAGGAGTACAGATGTTTATCTAGGAAGGGAGAGAACATTATGAGAATAGTCATCATCTAGGAGAAAGGAGGAGGGAGTTAAAACCCTGTAGGAAACTGTGTGAAAGTTGTGTCCCATGAAAACAGTTCTCCTCTTGAGTCAGTGGTGTCTTGGTATGCAGTACATCCAGAAGCTTGTCTTAATTTTCCAGAAAAACAGTACACCTAATGAAAGATGACCCCTCTACCTAGAAACTTCGTTACATTTATGCCTTGAAACCATCAGGACTGCAAAAATACTGCTGAAATGGAACATGCAGAAATTAGGGCAGTAATTAACATGAGTTATATGACTGTTCATGACCAAAAGAGCTTTTTGTTAATAAAACCTGTATTTTCTCTTTTATAGGATATTGATTTCTAACTAGAGAGATGGAGGGTTGCCCAGAGAGCTATGGAATCTGTCCTTGGAGGTGTTCAAGATTTGCTGGGACAAAGTCTTAGCAGCCTGGTCCAAGGTCAATTTTGACCCTTCTTTGAGCAGAAGGTGGGATAGTGAATGTCCTGAGACCCGTGATTCAGTGTTCCCATTTCTCGTTTCAGACACTTGATTTATGTGATTAAGATAGGTGGGCCCTCCCCATAGATTCCTACGATGGGCCAATCAGGGTACATCAGTTGGGTACTTTGCCCAGAGTGTATTAAGGAAGCGCAAAACTCAGTGTCTGCATGTAGACAGTATTAATGCTCCCTGCACTGTCACAATGTTTGGTTTTCACTAGAACTGCTTTCCCTGGATGGAGCAGCACAATGTTGTAAGGACAAAAAGTAACTCTGCCACTTTTCCTTGATATATGCAGAGTGTGTTCAGGCTCCTCAAACTAAGCAGTTGGCTGGAAAGTCCTTATTCATTCAGTTAACCATCTTCTTTTTACATAATAGTGATCTAATAGCAATGCTAGTTTGGGTGTCACATTAATGACCTCAAACTTTCTCAAATCAGAAATTGCATTTTCTCCTTATTTTTTGTTAAACCTGTTTGTTGCAACCACAGAATTATCCTTTTAATCCTCCTCCTTTCCATCTGTCTAAGAAGTATTTTTTAATTTGCAAAGAATTCATTGTTAGAAACTTCTTAAAATATCCAGATAAATGCATCACAAACTATTAAATACTATGTTTCCCTCTCATGTACAAACATGCATGTGATACCAAAACTCCACTAGTTATAATCTAGTGAAAAAATCAAATATTTTGATAGTTCTACTTCAAATGAAAAAGGCAAAAAAGGCAGTCAGGATACAAGTTGTTCTGCAAAACACTGAACTGTCTGGCTCTTTTCATGTGTGCTGCAGTTTCTCAACTTCAGTATACCGTCGGGGTGAAGTGTATGAGCACCGAACTTATGTAGCTGAACAAAGAACCACCTACTTGTGTGAATATTTCTGCAGAAATGTTTCAGAAGTTTCCCTTGAAATTAGCATCAATATACAACTCTCTCCTCTATTTTCCTCCCGAGCAACCTCAAAACAGTCTACAATAGATACTTTTACTACCTTATTTTCATGTAAATTAGAATTTACCGGATGTTTATTTTGGTTCAGTCATCAGTTTCCTTTTCATTATCCAGTTAAATGTTAAGTATCTATAGGATAATGCATCTGTGATTTTTCTGAGAACAGGAGACCTGGTGTGCTATTCAAAGCAGGAATTGAGTTTGCTAGGTGGAGGAAAGTGGATGTAGTATTCAGGGCATGTCCAGGCAGATTTTTTTTTGTCCTGTAATGTGAGGCAAACTATAAGGATGAAATGTGTAGTCTGAAGAATTTTAAAAACTTTCTCTTTTTGTCCTCTTTGAAAGACCTTTGGAGCATCTGATACAATTACTACTCTATGATATGCTATGCCTTTGATAACTTTCTGAAGGTTTGTAGAAAGAATATTTTTAGTCTCAATTGCTTTAGAAGTAGGATGTTCCATATGTCACTGCACCTAACGTTTGTCTTTCTGACATTTGCGTTTGGGTAAGACAGTCTTAAGTACCTGCACATAAATGGAAAACCTTCTGAGTAACTTTAGACTGTTGTGCTTAGCTTCTGCAGTACGACTGCTGGTATTTACCAATGTATCATGGGAGCAGTAGGTGTAGTTATCAGAAACATAATAGAAGTAGAATTTTTGTCTACTCGAAGTGACAGTTAAGACAGGCAGAAGGGAGTTCAAATGTGAAAAAAATTGGGAAAAAGCAAAAGTAACGTTTTGTTTTCTGTATCCATTTACCAGTTATTCTGTAACATCTAAATGTAATGTTTGAGTGTTCCAATTCAGGTCTGTTTGTGCTAAGAAAATAGATAGAATAGGAGCTCTGGAGGACAGATAGACTCTGTATTTACTAAAAACTAGTTAGTTGTCATTCCTTGGACAAGTATTGGTTGGGTTGGTTTGTTTTGTTTTTTTCACTTGAACATTGATTCCGGTCAAAATGAATGGTGTTTTACAGAATAAACCAGGATCAGGAAACTGAATGGTTTTTGCAGAATGGAATTCCTTTCATGTCAGCCATAGCAGCTGACGTCTTTTTGCTTTCTGTATCCCTAGTTCAGTCACATGTAGACGAATGGACTTGAATCTTTCTCCTACGTTGGCTGAAGCCCCTAATTTGACAGCGGTATTTTGATATGCTCCCTGAGCAGCATTACAGTTTTAACAGCGCATAAGCAGATTGCAACCTTCCAGTCCTTTCTCCTGAAATAATTTGACCTCAACTGGTTTATATAAAATAATGTATTTTAAACTTTAAGAAGCACTTTAGCCAAAGTCCTTGATGGGATTGATTTTGGTTTTGATAGAGAAAGAAATGTAATGGTAGTTTTTGTAAAAATTCAGTTGTGATTTACTCTAATCTTCCATCTATTTTCAGTCTTAAGGCCCATCAATTTAGAAAACTTTTTTTCTCTTGAGGAATCAAATATTGTGTTAGCTGGGCTCAGTTTTACCCTTGATGAACATATGAATTTGCATGTATACATGCTTTTTCATTCCAGATATACTGAAATTTTTAGCTCCAGAGCTGTTTCAACATGCCATTCAGCTCATGATTTTGTCCAAGTTACAATTTTCTTAATAAAGAAAACTGTCAAACGTTATAAACAAGGAGTAGTCCCAATCCACCAAATGTAATGTGAAAGTGAGAGGTCCTTTGCAATTATTTAAACCAAGGGGAGCTTTGTGGCAAATGCAAATTAAACCAAGCTTTTCTGGGATAGTGTGAAGCTATTCACAGTTGCGTCCCAATTACATTTTATTTGAGGCTTTTCCCCATAGAGATTAGTAATTTTTTCCTTGAAATAACTGTAAGTTATAAAACTGTCTATCATAGTGCTTGAAAGTTTTTAAATGGAAAAATGTATTTGACATCCGAAATCCCTTGAGAAGAAATCAGAGCTTTTTGTTGAATCTTGTTAATCTATTTCTGTGTTTGTCAGTTTGATAATTTTGAAGAGAAGAAAGTAAATTTGAGTTATTCTCGATTTGGGTTGATTTTTTTTCACATGAGTGGTATCGGTAAGAAGGGAGTTTTTGTGTCATGAATTTGCTAGCTCTTTTTCCCCTAGGTTTTTAAGAAATATTTGAAAGGTGGGAATGTAATTAATCTCTTATTCTCCCTTTGGCTGCATTTTTAATTTTGAATTCAGACCCTCACACAGCCTATTAGAGCTTTGCTTTAGGGTGTTTTATACCTCTATCAAAGTGACTGAAGTAATTAGTATTTTATACATTTTGGTAAGTATTTTGTCACTGGAAGCACCAATGCAGGTGAATGATAATGGTTTTAAGCTCAGACAGTGATGGGACCCTAAATGAGAATGTCGTCTTTTAATCAAGCGTACTTGGAGTCTATGGTATTGAAATGCCCTACAGAGAACATAGAAAAGCCATCCATCACTTTGTGACAGTACAATCTTTTAGTGCATGAGTGAAATTTTATTCAGCTTTTCTAAGGCAGTTGGAATGTAAGGTGTTCTAACTCACCTCAAAACAGCAGTGTAAAACATTCAAAAGCATAACGTACAGATGGCTTCCTGTACATCTCCTGTTTCTTTATATATTATCTTTATCTAGATTGCAACTGAAATGTTTTCCATGTCCTGCTTCAGACATCTCCCCATTCCTTTGATACACCAAATAGGTGAGGTTATTTCTATATTTTAGTCACATGTTTGGAGTACCTTTGTGTAGTTAATGAACTCTTAATGCTCAGTGGAAAAAGTAAGTTAGAGGGAAAGATCTGCTGCTTTAGGAAGGGCAGATTTTTTAAGCCTCACACAGAAAAGTAGTTTGACACATGACTCAGAAGTCCTCTGGGGAATTCTTAACAGAAGCTGACGTACATTTAGTGACATGTACTTGAAATTATGAACCATTACTATAATAATTCAGCAATCTATTTTCAAGATTGTGTTGTTATGTTTGTTTTTAACAACCCTCCCTCAACTTTCTTTGTAAGGGAAAGCAGCAACTGAGGCCAATGTTGTCAAAAGTATTGTGGTTGTAAGACGTGGGAGATTTACTTTTGTTATCAATGGAAGCAGAAGCCTGTATCAGGAACCTTGTCTTTTAAGATGACTTGGCAATAATGAAACCCATTAACTTAAGTGGATTTAGTTCCACTTTACGCTGTATGCATGACTGTCTTGCCCACCCTACCAGCTGCCTGAATTGAAGGACATTGATCTGCACTGTACTTAATACCTATCTTCGCTGGCTATTACTCAGGTTTTTTTGTTTAGTAAAGTGAGTTTTTCAGAACTCTATGGAACTAAATTTGCTATGAATATGCAAGATTTGGGTTTTTTCCTTCCTGGCATTTCAGTGTTTTCAAGCTGAAATATTTTTTGTCCTACCCCAAAATAAGGTAGGACCTTCTGCAAAAGGAGGATGATCCTTAAATGCTACTGCATAACAGAGTGTCAGGAGAGAAAAGGTTGGGGAAATTGTATTGGGGTTCATTTTAGTGAGCGGAAAGGAAGAGGGAAAACGGTTTTCCTGCTGAATCCAAGAACTAGTAAAATGCAACCAGATGGTTGAGACATGTTTATGCACATTACTGAATAACTTTTCTGTCACTGACATGGAGGGAGTTAATCTTGCTTGAGAGAGTGCTCTTTCTTCAGTCTTACATTATTATTGAGTCTTCAGTGAGATTACTTTCAGAAATACGTGTGCTAATAATGTTAGTGATGAGAAATTTTTTAGCCATCATTTTAACTGGAGCTTCAGCATGTCTAATTCTGACACCTTTCTCTGTGAATTGTTCCCAGCAATGTTAAGAGCTGAATTTTTCTCTGACAGAGTATGCGTGTTCAAGTTTTAATGGCTCCTGTCATGTCATCATGCAAAGTTAAATGAATTAAATACTCAGAATGTGCAGCAGCCTGTGCTGGGCTCGTTATACAATGAGAGCTAATATAATAATCTAACAGCCTAATATACATTCCTGCATGAGCAGTATTAGCTTGGACTCTGTTAAATAGCTGACATTTGAAGTCTACTCCCAGTTTTGAAAAGTCTGCTTGTATCATCACTGCTGTCATCTAGTAACATTCGTGCTCTGTTTCCACATGGCACTCTCAGTCACTGTAATAGGCTGCTAGTGAAAATAAAGGTATTATCCATCTATTTTATAAATTACCATTTTCTTCCCTGGCTGCATGCCATGGCTTTGTCAGGATACCACAGAAGTTACACACAGCTAAAAGCTGAATAAGTTGCTATAAGATGGATATAGCTGCTTTAGAAGTAACCTACGTCACGAGTAATTAGGCATATACCATTAGTGACGCTGAGTTCAAACAAGTCTGTCAATGAAATTAAGCATGTCATTTTAGTATTACTGTCATTATGAAAATCAGCTGCTAAAAGTGAGTAAAAAATAATTTTTTTATTTTTTATTTTTATATTTTTTTATCTATTTATTGAATTTCACATACAAAGGTTGGAGACAAGTGAGTTCCTCAGCAAGTGAAATTGTGTGTTTGGGGCAAAGTTATCACCCAGTATGAAGGCAAAAATGGCCACTGATGATTGTTGTGTACTTTCAGTGATGTGCAAATCCGTTTTTTTTCTAAGCAGTAACATGCATGTTATGCAGTGATAGGATGCCAGAAATGCATAGATTTATGTCTTTGACTTTTATGTTTCATATTTTTAAATGTTTTTTATACTTCATAAAATCCTGTTAGTCTAAAATAATGAAAAAATATTACAGGATATAATCTAAAAGTAAGAAGGTGAGAAATGATACTTCAGCATGTATCAGTTATGCTGTTACGTGGTTTTAATCCTTACAGCGGGGGGGAGGGAAAAAAGATGATTCAGACAAGCACTTTCATAATATGCTAATTGCAATTGGTATTTAGTCCCATCACAGACACCGACCCCAAGCCCCACAATGCTGATTCTACCTAGAAACAGCCAAAACAAAGTACTTAGCTTCCATGGTCTGCAAGTTTGGCTTGTCGTCTCCCTAAATAAAACCAGACAGATGGAGCAATCTTTGGAAACCATGCGAAAACCAATACGTCTGCGGTAGGGAATTTGGAACTGCATATATTGAAAAAATTAATGGATTTACCAAAACCTAAGATTTAAAGTACTATGTGAATAGGCAGATTCCAATGTGTGTTTTCTCCCAATACAGACGGCATATACAGTACAGTCCGAAGTAGGCTCATTCCTGGGGTTTGGCTTTATTCAAAAGAAACCAGTGTTAGGGTAGCAAAGCTTAGCTCAGGTCTCTTCCCCAGACTTGGCTACACTTACAGCAAACCTCTTAGGACTCCCAAGTTTTTGCTCTCCCTCGAATTTTTGCTGTTGCCTAACCGAGTGAAGTCCTTGGCCAGCTTACTCACTCAGCAAGTGCCACTCCATCCTAGCACATAATGGGGAGGACTGTGTCCTGCCGAGTAGAGATGCACTGAATACTCAATAGGTGATCTTATGAAAAGAAATGCAAAAAAGAAACAGCACCCTTTACTGTTGCTTCTGTCTGTCCCAGGAGGAATAGGGGTTGCAAACCTGTCATGCTGTGGCTGCAGCTAAAATTCAGCTGAAGCACATAAACACAACTTTATTGAGGGAAGAATGATCACAGGTGATCCTATAAGAAGCCTTTGACCCACTGTTTACAACTTTTGAAAGTTGCCATTCCAGTCAAAATTGCTCTTTGCCTGGCTCAGGAGGGTACTGGGAAGGACAGATAAATGTAATGTGAGAATTGGTGGCAGCATGGACTGTTGTTAAGGTTAACAGCTGAAGGAAGAGTCGATGGAAAAGGATGAATGTAGTTACTGGTGGCTTAGCTGAAATCTTTACTCTAATGTTTATGTGCTTTAGCTGAATTTTAACTACAACCACAGTTTGAAGGACACAATGTAGTTATAAATTGTACATTAAAAGCTGTTTTACTGTCTCTCTCCTTGCAGTGTATATTAGGCACCCCATAAAGGTTATTTACATTACAAGATCAATTTAAAAGAAGCTTTAAAGAAGCTGTCAAGAGTTTCAGCCCATGGTTACAATTTCTTTCTAGCCCTACTGCAAAGCATTGGGGATTAGACTAGGATGCTGGGGGTGAGGGAGTTATCTAAGAGGCTGGCTTGGTAGAGAAAATGTGCTGGGGACTGGTTGTGACTTAGGCAGGAAGGGGAAGCTGGGTTACAGCACACACGCAGCAGTACATGTTCCCTGGTCACAGGCACTTCCTCACTCTGCTCACGAGACTGCCATTGCTTCATAGGACTACAAAGGAGATTTGAATTAATTCCTATTTGTTTGCCTCGACACATGACAGTGAAGAATGAACTATCTTCCAAACTAAATGACCAAGCAAATGAGCACAATTGAGTGAGATTTGTTTAACTAATGTTGAAAGTTAAAGATTATCTATACTGTACAGTAATTGTTCACTGGGGGAGCCTCACTCAGGCTCTAAATAATGTTTTTCATTTGTCACTATATTATCCACAGTCATGAAAGATGGGGTTTGGAGTACAAAGGTAGATCCATACTAGTTAGCATTCATTTGGTGTTCTCCCCCACTGCCTTTAAAAAAACAAACCTGAAAATAAATGGTGTTTCTTATGCTTTAAATCCTGGCATTTTTAAACATAGGCTGGACAGATTTGTAGATTGTAGAGATGCTTTCAGTTTGTGGCTGAAAAAAATGCTGACAATATCAGCTGATACTTCTGCAAGCTGCATGGAAAGAGCATTTCAAAGCTCTGTACTTGCTGGAGTTCACTCCTCTGTGCAGTAGCACATTAGTCTGGAAGCAATGCTTCTGCTCAACTCTTTAATGTTTTTCCAGAAAGAAAAGTGCATTAGCTGAGTATCTGTCTTCCATAGTGCTGCTGCCACTGCTAGAAATTAGAATTTTCATACAAACAATGCTGAGTGAAGGAGCTGACATGCCTCTACAGTATGTCTTTTTCTGAGTTCACAGCATTTAACTGGAATCATAGTACTTAGTCTTATTTGCTTCCTGGTCTGTCACAGGGCTCTGAAATCATGGTATCAGTTGCATACCATGGTAATATACAATCTGCTTTACAGTCTTGCACACCAGTCTGCACCCTTTGACTTGGGAGAGGAAATCACTTCTCTGAAATTGTCCATGATAGATCCAAAAGCTCTGACTGGTGTTATGTCTCAGTGGGACTGGAGGGTGACTGGTGTCTGCATGACCCAGAAAAGCAGCTGCTGCTTCAGATCCTGCTGCCTCTGCTGCTGTGCAAGGGATACTGGCACAAACAAAACTAACATCAGGCCTGTACCTGCTATGATTTATTGTGTCTTTTAGCACTAATACCTGAAATCCCTTATGGGTTTGTCTAGAAAAGAAGTGACGTATAGAATTTACATTCAGGAGTTGACCTTCCAGGAGCAGTCCTTACTTTCTTTCCCAGTGTACCAGCATGATTAGCAATGAATCCACACAGTGAATGTAATATGTAAATATACCCAGCTGCAGAAATTAAGGACAATATGTATAAGGAGGCTTCTTCCCCTTTACTGATAAACCATTTTTATTTGCTCCATCTCAAAATACTAGATACTATTTTGAGATACTGTTGAAATGCTACTCAAAATTTGTTTCATAAACAACAGAATGCTTAGAAGATCACTGGTGAGGCAAAAGTAATAAAGTAATTTTTAAAATGTAGAATTGGATTTAAAACTGACCAAATGGTTCCAAACAGAAGGCAAGAATGTTTTGAAGAATAAGTGTGAAGGCTGATTCGTCTACTTACATAGAATCATAGAATAACCAGGTTGGAAGAGACCCACCAGATCATTGAGTCCAACCATTCCTATCAAACACTAAACCATGTCCCTTAGCACCTCATCCACCTGTGCCTTGCACACCTCCAGGGAAGGTGAATCAACCCCCTCCCTGGGCAGCCTGTTCCAATGCCCAACGACCCTTTCTATGAAAAATTTCTTCTGAATGTCCAGCCTAAACCTCCCCTGGTGGAGCTTGAGGCCATTCCCTCTTGTCCTGTCCCCTGTCTCTTGGGAGAAGAGGCCAGCTCCCTCCTCTCTGCAACCTCCTTTCAGGTAGTTGTAGAGAGCAATGAGGTCTCCTCTCAGCCTCCTCTTCTCCAGACTAAACAACCCCAGCTCGCTCAGCCGTTCCTCATAAGGCCTGCACAGAATCTATGCTGATGACGAGCAGTAACAGAGATAGTTTATTTATCAAAAAAAAATCTTGTATCTCATGTTTTGTCTTTTTCAAGACTTGACTTTAATGTTTGCTGTTGAAATCCAAACTACTGGAAGCATGCATGTGCAAGAATATGGTTTGGAACCTAGCAACTCATTGTATAAAACCACTAAATTCAGGATTGCTGAAAATATTATTTTCTCTACTCACTGTCACATAATTCACATGCTTATAAACATCTATCTGCATTTCTTCTCTTTCTTTGACAGTCACTGCCTTTTAATGTAGTCCTCAGCAATGGAAGAATCAAGTTTAAGCTTCAGATTTCAATGTTGCTTCTATTGATGTTATTATAGTAGTATCCTGTCTATTATAAGCTTACAGAGGACTGACTAGTTTTGAAAATTGATCATCTCTATTAATATATTTTTATAAGCTATTAGAAACAGTTAAGTATTTTACTTAAATGCTTCTTTGTACCATACTTTGAATATTTAAGACGTCTTTTTGCTATGTTAAAAACAGGCACCATTGAATAACTAATGTATATCCCCAAAGAAGAGTTCAACTTGCCTAGTTCCTAATCCTGTAATTACTTATGCCTGTAGTTAAGAATATAAACACTTACCTTGTAATCACATGGAAGAGGATATGCTGAATCATGGTCTTTGCTATATAGCCTCAGTTGCTAGGAGTAGTTCCACAATTCACAAGTAATAATAACGATCTTTTTTTTTTCCTACCTAAAAAAGAGTATTGTATCAACACAGTGCAGGTTTTTACGGGAAAACATTTTTTCTTCTGAGTATTACCTGTCTGAAGATAAAGTAAAGAAACATTTTAACCACTCATTCAGTAAATATTGGTTTAGCTTTTAGCCAACCTTTTTGTTCTTCAAGAAAAAAAGGATCAGGGTATGAAATCCTGTTGATTGAGCTGCCAAACTTAATGGCAAAATTCTCATTGGCATCCACATAGATCAGGATTTCCTGAGGAACATTTCTGTATGTAGCATAGGCTAGTTCTGGTAGTGTGGAGACTTATAGGGTGGGCTCAGCCATGCAGAACTATCAGTAATTGGTAAGAATGCCACACAACTGTTTTAGCTTTCCACTCATGCACACACACATACCTTGTGCAATTGTTCTTCCTGCTAAATAAATAAACCATAAAGAAAAGCCAACAAAGTAGGACCCATGTAGATTTTGTGAGGTTTCTGTACAATAAGCATGTATATAATGAAATCTTATTTGCCCTCAGTTCTTGCTCAGCCATGATACAAGCCAAGGGTGAAGGGTAAACCAATTAATCAATTATTCTTTTTGAATCTTGAAGAAAATCTTTTTGTAATTATTTTAATATTCCTGTTAATACAGGAGGAGAGGGACCTGGGGGTGTTGGTCGACAGCCGACTGAACATGAGCCAGCAGTGTGCCCAGGTGGCCAAGAAGGCCAATGGCATCCTGGCTTGGATCAGAAACGGTGTGACCAGCAGGTCCAGGGAGGTGATTCTCCCTCTGCATTCAGCACTGGTGAGGCCGCTCCTTGAATATTGTGTCCAGTTCTGGACCCCTCACCACAAGAAAGATGTTGAGGCTCTGGAGCAAGTCCAGAGAAGAGCAACGAGGCTGGTGAAGGGGCTGGAGAACAGACCCTATGAGGAGCGGCTGAGAGAGCTGGGGTTGTTCAGCCTGGAGAAGAGGAGGCTGAGAGGAGACCTCATTACTCTCTACAAGTACCTGAAAGGTGGTTGTGGAGAGGAGGGAGCTGGCCTCTTCTCCCAAGTGCCAGGGGACAGGACGAGAGGGAATGGCCTCAAGCTCCGCCAGGGTAGGTTTAGGCTGGAGATTAGGAGGAGGTTTTTCACGCAGAGGGTCATTGGGCATTGGAACAGGCTGCCCAGGGAGGTGGTTGATTCCCCTTCCCTGGAGGTGTTTAAGACATGGGTGGATGAGGTCTTGAGGGACTTGGTTTAGTGTTAGATAGGAATGGTTGGACTAGAAGATCCGATGGGTCCCTTCCAACCTGGTTGTTCTGTGATTCTGTGATTCTGTGATTATGAAACAGATCCAGTATACATTTCTGCTGTTTCTGGTTTCATATGCTGTCTTGCACATAGAGATGGCTTTCATTAATACTGAAATGAAGCTGATGCTGTTTTAACTCCGCAGACTTTGGCTGGTCTGTTCCCCTCCTCCTCTCTATCTGTCAGTTGTAAATTGGTCGACAAATATTTTGTTTTGTGCTTCCCCACTGCTGGCATGTAACATCTTTAAAGATTTAAAAGTGATAGGAAGGCTAAAAGGAGAATGGGTAGGTAATGCAGCAAGCGGTTCCTTCTCCAGATAAACAAGAGTAACAAGCAGTAAGATTGTTTTTTCTTCAGAGTGCAGGTGGAGAGACTGTGAATGAAAACAAATTCCTGAACACAGACTCTAGTACAGGATCAGTGGAAACGACCGTCAAGCCATTACCATTTAAAGATCCAAACTTCATCGTAAGTATATTATTTTAACAATTTGAAACTCTAAACACTTCAAATAAAACGTTAACTAGGGTTATATTTAACCATATTGCTAATAAAAATATTAAGAAAGTCTGCTTAACAGCCAAATAAAAGATCAACAATTTTTAAGAAATTCACCTCAAATCCATGCTGTGCTATGGTCCAAAGTGCAGACTATATTATAGCATCAAAATGGCACTGGTCCAGAGGCAGAGCTACTATATTAATTCTGGAACAGAGTCAGAAAACCTGCTATACCAAGGTAAGTGCAGAAGCTTTATGGTGTGGTGTTTCATAAACTATCACAGTTATAATACCACTGTGAACATTGGGATCCCATCTCCCAGTTCCTAGCCAAGGCAGGCTGCAAAGCAATTGAACTAGAAATCAGCCAGAGAGTTATTAGCAAATGGCATTTTGCTCGTCTACCCGTCCCTGACACTCTTCACTGGAGTTAAGATCTGTGGTATCTGTTATTCCAGTAATTGCTAGATTTAGAAGCAAATGATCTGTTCTTCCCAGGACCCTGGCCTGCTGGCATTCAGAAGTCATGTAAACTCTGACAGCTGACAAAATTCAGGCCACTAAAACACTCTGAGGTTTAAATTGGGGGAGAAGGTGAAATAAGACTACAGCTAGCAATGTTTGGTTTGTTTTTAATATCTTTTTATCTTGCTGTGCCAGGGCCAACTCATTGGCAGACTGTACAAATGCTTTCTAGACAAGCTGGTTCTAAGCCAATCCTTAGAAAGAAGGATTTTATCCCAAATTTGACTCTGTTTGACTAAGATACAATATCCTACAGTGTAAATCCTGACTAATCAGGCATTGCACAGCTCACTAAGCACAGGTTTGGCAAGGCGGGTATAAAATTAATCTCTGACTTGCAAGTTACTCTGTATCTGCTTTGCAAATGACTTCTGTCACAAGTAGGACATTCACACAACTGTGTACTTTACTCACTCTAATCCTCTAGTGAGCACCAGCATCTTTGAGAAATGGGCCTTATTGGAAAACCTCCATTTGTGCCCAGAGGCATTCCATGTAGCTTCCATTCAGGATTTAAATAGCCAAGAGGCCTTGTGCTGATCCTTCAATTCTTAGACAGAAGTTATCTTTTCAAAGAGGCAATACTAATGTCTGCATGCTTGAAATAATAAAGAATACACAGAGCCTTTGGCGACTGCTGCAGAAATAATAGGTAGTTATAATAAAAACATTAAATTTTCTTCCCCAATATAGTAACTAATTTCAGAGAGTATGTAGTAAATTTTAACTAGCTGCTTGTCAGTATGAACTGCTAGCAAACATTTGGATGACTTTTGCATCTTTCCAGCCTAATTTGCCTTAAAAGGAAGAAAATAAATCAAATAATGTCTCATTTTCATAAACATGCCTAAGTTTGAACCACTAACTCACTGCAGAGGACATGTATGAAACCAGAGAGTAAGGAAGAAATTGCCTTTCTCTGAGCTTCCTGAATGGAATTTGTATCGCTTGACAGTGGGGAAGAAGACTTTCTGACAATTGTGTACAGCAATGAATAACTCCAACTGTCCTAGCCCTGGTTTTCCTTGAACTTCCCTAGTGCAGAGGTAGCTTTGTTCATTTGCACTTGGCAGTCATTGCTTTTTGATTGTTAGTATGTGAGATTATGCTTAGCCCCATTCCCAGGAGGCATGAGTTTGTATGAACCCAATAGTTGCTTCTGAGAAATCAGATAACTGGAAAAAAAATCATTATGCAATGATTCTGGGGAAAATTCATGTAATGAATTTGAATTAGTAATGTGGTAGGACATCTATTTTCATCTCATTCCAGCAGTCTCTCTTTTACAATGACCTCTAGATTACTAAGTTTTACCCTCAGAGCAAATACTTACTGTGATTTCTATATTAGATATCCATTGCCAAAACCCAATATAGCATCAGCTCATGAGCATCTTTTATATCTTAAGTCTATAGAAAAAAAGCTTTCTCATTGAATCTCTCCTCCTGTCATTCTCAGCAATTTAACAGGCTAATTTATAAACCAATCATAGCAGAAGTGTATTTGCAGAACTTTGCTGAGTTTTGCTGAGATTGTTGGGGCATGTAGTTATTTACAGAAATAACAACAACTCCCCAATTGTAAGGACATTTTCTTATCCAAAGTAAAGCTCTAAATTTATGTCCTTTGATCATTTAGAAGCAGTACAGTATGTTGCGCAGCTTCTGTCTCTGGAGGAACATAAATAAATTATTCTGTAGCAATCACATTTGATAACTGAAACTACCATTATAGTACCTGTGGCAAGCTTTCCATTAGTGTACCTTTCAAAATGCAAAATTGTCTTGGCAGCCAACATTCTATTTATTACTCTTTTTCTATTCTTCTGTCTCTTAGCCTTTGAAAGAAAAATAAAATTTCCAGAAAGTTGCTTGTAGTATTCATTGCATTTTGGAAGATCGGTTGTGTTTTCTACAGTCTCAGATAATTTAAAAGAGCCTGAGCTGCACCTGTAATATGCCATAAAAAGGAAAGAGAAAATTTAGCTGTGTAATCACAATTTTAGACACAATTTCATACATAAAAAGTACGTAGAGAATCCTGTAATCTCAGGCTAAACCTAACCACACTGATTTTCTTTTTCCATGTAAAAAGCAGATTTTCATTTCCTTCAGTTAATCCTGAACATAGTAGATTTGACATAGTCCAAAAACCTTTGTTTTTCTTGCAGCCAAGATTGAAGTGTACACTATATTAGCCTGCTGATGAAATAAGTGAGGATGACAAATTGTTTATGACAGGATGAGACCTATCCAAAAGGCTATGAAATACAAGTGTCATGCTATGAAATACTATTCTTTAATATATTTTTTTCCTAAACATCATATTTTTAATTCTAGCACTCCGGCATTGGTGGAGCAGCAGCTGGCAAGAAGAACAGAACTTGGAAGAACCTAAAACAAATTCTTGCTTCTGAAAGGGCATTGCCATGGCAACTAAATGATCCGAGCTGTAAGCTGCTTAGATGCTTTGCATGTATTTATAAGTAATAAAATCCACACAAATAACTTTCTTTAAAACAAACCTAAATTATTTCATCATTACATGCAACGTTTTGCTTGAACAGGGCTGATTAGTACATTTAAGACTAGTCCAATCCCACTTGCCAGCTCTAAATGGAAAGCAGGGGGAAGCAAATAATTTGGAATATTGTGACAAAGTTAAAATATACTTGGGGAGAGAGTTTAATAAAGTAAATGTATTTATCCAAACTGGGTCAGAAACCCTTTATTCCTATCAGGTTTTTGTCACCTGTTCACTGCTGAGGAACTTCCCTCTCTGCATACAGCCCAAGTGTCTTCTGACGAGGGGCTGCTGCTTTGTTAACTTTATTTGAAGTATTTTCAAAATGATTCTGCTAAGCCACATACCTGCAGTAGCTTAGACCTCCGCCCAAGCTTCCTATCCAGCTCCTTAGCCTAGGTTCTTTGAAGATTCTACATACTTTATTTAGTACTGCACAGCTGATACTGCACTATTAGTCATTCTGATTAGCAGTCCTAGATGGTCTATACCTACAGAAGCAAACGTACAGCAGTGATTGTAATCTAGATATACTTCAAGTCTCCTCGTAAAGCAGGATACTACTGAATGTAGCTGGAGGCAGAATGTGATCTTCAGATTTTACTTAAGCAAGTAGAGACGTTTCAGAATTGATCGTATGCCTATATTATTTGTCAGACTTGGTGCTTTGTCCAGAATTAGCTTGCCATTTTTTGAAGTGTTTTAGGTGCAACTGTTATAGAAAAATACAGACTGCTGTGTGTTCCTGCCTATTGTAACTGACAATCTGCTGACATTGCTATTTCTACTACATTCTGTTTGCAGCAGTAAATTTACAGGATACTTTTTTTTAACATGATAGGAAAAGAAATTCAATTGTGTATTTAAAAACAGCTGTCTGTGGCATTAGGTTCTTTTGAATTATGAGATGATAAGTTAGAAATTTGATATGGACGGAGCATTTGAAACGATTATAGCATCTGAATGAGGTAGAAGGGAGAACATGAGGAAGGAAAGGAGTCAGGTATAAGATATTTTTGGATATGTCCAGAATTGGGGATTTAACTACCTAAGCCTACCAACTGTATCTTAAAAATGTTTATGAATGAGAGTTTCTATATATAGGGCACCAAAGAACAGCAATTTCAATAATTTAATTTATGCTTTCAGGCAATTTTCTAGGTAATTCACTGGGCTTAAAATGGTACGTGCTTAAAGATTTAGCTGATTTAAAAGATTATTTTGCTTTTCTGGATTATAGTATTTCAGGGCTGCAATCTTGAACAATGTTTTGTGGTCTTAATATACAGCATGTGTATAGCAGTGGCTGTTCTCTGCAAAGAACTGACTGCAAGGGAATTCATTAAGTCTTGGAAGAAATCAACACATTTTAAATAGCTTTTGCATTTTTCCTTTCGGGGATGGCAGTTCTGCTTCCTGAACTCGTATTAGAGAGAGTCGGGCTGTTGTCCACAGTGCTAACAAGCTAAATGTTTTCAGAGGTAATTCTGCTTCATATTTCTTTGCCTTAGTGCCGCTGATTAATAGAGACTTCACAAATTAAGGGCAGCATTTTAAAGAAGCATTGTTACCTACTTAGATTTTGGGTTTACATTCTAAAATATCTGTATAACACTCTGAATTTATCCCTTTGTTTCTCTTTAGACTTTAATATTGATGCTCCTCCTTCCTTTAAGCCTGCCAAGAAATATTCTGACATTTCAGGACTTCCGGTAAGTATTTTATTTTCCTCTTCAAAACTGGCATCTTGCTTTCCACACTGAAATAAAGCTGGTGCATGCTTTTGTAAAAGATGTACTTGCAGAGTTTCCTGCTTAGCCTTGTGCATAATAATTTTTCAGAGACTTAAGGCCAAACTCCAAATAGTGATGGTACATCACAAAAATCCTTAAGTTGCTAACAGATGTCAGGACAGATTAAATACCTTGTTCTGCAGGGTGACTCCTATCACACCATTATTCCAGCTGTAGAGTCTGCATTGGTCCCCATGATTTCTGATTCTTTAGATTGTTACTGGTAGCCTGCAGTCTCCATGACTGCTAACTTTGCCAAGCTTTAACCACACAGGCTGAAACTTTCCATGCTGAGTGTTTGCCTAAGGCTGATCTATATCATTATATCCTTTAGAGAAAGTTTCAAAAAGATGACTCAGCAATTTCCAAGAATGAGATTAGGCAAAATTATATTGATTGGCCCTGACGTGTTATCATAGCTCTTAAACTTTCCCTCAAACAAATCAGCCTGAGACAGATACTTGGCATGGACTTTTTGAGAGTTTCAAGTAGCCCTATGCTTCAGAGCTGGAACTTAGAGTTTGGCAGATGTATAGTCTGTGTGTCACAGATGGGTTTTTTTTACATGGTTTTGTGAAGGAAAAAGAGAAAAGCCTTCCCTCCCTCCATCATGCTCCAAAATGTCTTGGTAGTTACAATTTGGCACCTGAATTCCCCAAAGATTCTATTGGCAGAAAACAGGAGTAAAGTCATTGAATTCTGCTCAACGAAAATTTTCTATCTGCTGCTGGCTTTGTTCCTATGTGACATGCATAATTTTACTTAAAACAAAACAGGTGTTAGTAAAAGCATATCTTTTCACTTTTCACCTTCAGCCCCAATGATTTATTTTGCAGAAGCCTATGTATTTATTACACTTCAAGTGAATGTGAGTGTTTTATTTTGGACTGTAAAAAGGGTTACTCTACAATAACAAAAACTTTGTAATTCAAAGAGCCTTAAACAGCATCTCTGGATCCTTTCCCCCAGTTTAATCTCTTTCTCACCCGCAAGGCTCTAGCCCACCTCACAAGCTTGATATCACATCATAGAGATTCCTCTGATGCAGGTTAACACAGCACCTTGCTTTCTGTACACTGAATTAGGTGAAAGTCCCCACTGGAGAAGAAAAATGGGTGAATAATTAAGGACTGCCTTATAGTGGATACACAGTCAAAGGCATCAAAGAATAGCTATAGCGCCAACTATAATCCTGCACATACTAACATTTGAGTTCCTGATTTGGCAGCATATGTTTTCTTCAACATTTTTATTTTTAAGTAACATATTTAAATAAGGCATCTAGGAGGTGGGATGTTTCCAGCTTGTGCCTTTGAGCCTGATTTGGAAATGAAGTAGGTTGCTCAGATTGAGGCTGGTAACCCTTGGTGTTCAAGAGGGAATGAGAAAGCAGTATCTCCCTTGCAGACTCTCTGGCAGACAGCAAATGATAGAGGCTGCTCACAAACCCATGGAAAATAATTCCCTCCTGCCAGGCAGACTTACAGTCTTGTACTACTAAGAGTATTGTTTTGATATAACGGCAACCTATTTTCAGACAAGGAGCAGGGGGCAGTTGAATAAGGAACTTTGTATAAATACCCCTACTCTATATGCAGTGGATGAAGGAAGGGGGGATAGGTGGACACTTGAAATAATTATAAGTAGGTTTCACCAAAACAGAAAAAAATTCCTAACTGAGTCACTTAATGGTATTCATATTTCCTATCCTCTTTCCTTAGACTTGCTTTGCAAGGATTAGTAGCATTCATACCAAGTGTTATTTCTGTTGCATCAACATCTCTGACCTGTGAGGGACTTGAGGGGCCTGTGTGGGGGCAGATGGCATAAGGGCAAAAGTGCCTTGCACTGCCCCATCTCCAAGGAACCAAATAATGCTTTCTAGTGCTGCCCTTTGATGCATTACAAAACTAGTCAGTCATTGCATCTATAGCATGATGATGATGATGCAGGTTGTAAATGTGAAGACTGACCCAACCATCTAACTATCAGTTTAGCCATAGGAAATTAAAGTCTTCCTTTCAGTTCCTCATGTTTTTTTTTACCAGCTACTCCATTCTAGTAGTGATTTATGTACTCTAACTATTCTAGCTCAGTATAAATACTCTCCTTTCTATAGGAATCCATTCAGTGCTGCTTGTATTTCCATTTTTGTCTTTACACTTTCATTTTTTTTCCTTTCTTAATTTTCCATCCTCTAATTGCATTGTGAGTTGTTTCCTATTTTACCTGGCCTGCTAGTTTTCTTCAGACTACAATAAAAATACCATGTTTAAAAAAATCTTTTTTTTTAAGATAACTGAGACAGTGTGTCCTTTAATTTGCTAAGCCAGAAATGTATTGTAAGAAGCACTAAATTTATTGTCAAGGTCATTTCCTAGTAAGAAGATATGTGAGGTAGCAGAATATTTTAGAAATCTAGCATAAAAAAAAAGTCCCTGTATTTTCTGTGTAAAACCTGAAAACATTTGTGTAAGAATATATTTTCTATGGCAATACTGGATTCCCCATGAAAAATGAAAGTAAAATAAATTCCTTAACATTATCCACTTAGGGAAAAATTAAATGGTCTATCAGGTACAAAAAAAAACCCGAGAGAACTGTATTAAACAATCTCATTAGTATACCTGCAGTTATATTAAATGCTACAATTAAATTCTACTGATCCTCTTCTCTTTCTGTGTGTAACACAAATGGAATTAAATTCACCAATGATTTAAGCAGGGCAGCTAATTTATATTTGTAATGCAGCCTAGAATTCAAAAACGATAGCTACTATATCAACACTGCAAAAATAAAACTTGCAAGGTAAATATTTAGCTATTTTAACTTGCAAAACAAAGAAATTTATTGTGAAGCAGATAAAAATCCCAAACCTTGAAACATTCATATTTCTCTTCCTTTTCTGAAAAATGGATCAGCCCTGTTACTATAGAAACAGATGGAGATAACTTATTTATTGCATTTGGAGAGCATGTATGTGTGGCCTTTGCATTAAGTTTCTAAACATGATAGAAGTTCTTTGCAAAATCACTAACTTCATTTTGCTAATCTGTTTTAATTATTGCTGAAGTAACAGTAAAGTTTGTTTTCAGACTGAAGTCATGGCATAAATGACTGGTTATCATAAATTCGTGTGTGCAAGCAATATGGCCCAATATGAAGTATCAGAATATTGAGGAATTACCATTTAACCTGGGTGGTAGACAGCAGAAATTGCTGATTTTGCTTAGCTAGTTTATTTCAGAACCATGCACAGTTGAAAAGCAGTCTGCTTGGTTAGCTTATTTTTAGATACACGAGGCCAGATTTAAAATGTGAAATAAAAATAAATTTATACCTGCTGTAAACATTAAGTTACCACCCAGTGTAATTTACTCCTAATGTCCTAACTTTGCCAGTCGTTTGAAAATTGATTGGTAGATTGACTGTTAGCTTACTACATTTAATTAACCTTGTAGCATTTCTTTCTAAAGAAATAAGCTACAAATAACACTGAATTTTCTGCTAGGTCTTATCAGGCCAGATCATTAACCTGATTGTTACTGTAGTTAACAAATCCTTTGCAACATAAAAATGATAAAGAGTTCTGCGCTTCAGCAGTATGAATGGGGGAATGCTCCAGCTCGTCCTGGTCTTTTCTGTTTTAGGAGGTCTTAAGGGATCTCTGCTGCTTGTGCCTTGCTGGCTACCACCATCTCCTGTTAAAGTAAAGTACAGAAAACACTTTCAGAGCCTTTGCAGGCACTTGGTAATTCAATGAGGAACAGGTGGTGATTGTCCTGGAGGGAGAAAGTAGAGAGTGTGTACCCTGAAGCCTACATTCTTCCAGCTGAGCCTCCTGTGCTGCCCCTCATCTCATCTGAGCTCAAGGTTTCTGTAGCAACAGGGAAGGGGAGAGGATGGAAGGAAGCTGGCACCGCTCCCAGGCACCCAGGGTCCAAATATAGCAGAGGCTACAAGCTTAGCCTAGGGTTAGCTGGCCAGGCTGCTATCCTGAAAGCAGACGTCTGTAGAAAAGCACAATGCTGAGTTCAAATTTCTTATCAGTTCAGTCACAGAACCATAAGCTGAGACACCCTTGCTTTAACAACCACTTTAAAGTAAATTAAAACCCAAGTTGTATGCAGGAAGAGAAAATCAGTCCAAAGCTATCAGAGCACCCATAATTCAGGCTCTTTGTGGGTAATTTATTGGCAGCAGCCTCACGCTTTGGAGAGCTGCCTCGTGAGAGACTGCACAAGACACACAGTTGCTAGAGTGAGTTTAGAGAGTTGAGGGATTTCTTTGCACCATGTTTTGTGTGAAACTATTTTAGCCCTCTCTTATGTTTAATGCATTTCTAATGTGATTTTATAGGGGTCTGTTAACTTCTCATAAGTTCTGACACAAGAAGAAACTAAAAAATACAGTTTTGACCACATGGTAGAACAGCAATGCTGTTAATGGGAGAAGAAATTCACTATTTTGTGGTCATGCAATTAGATGGGGTTTTTTTTTTTATCATTCTTGATGTGTTCTTTGAATGGTGTCTCTTCCATTGCGGTTTTTTTTCAGGCAAACTACACAGATCCCCAGAGCAAGCTGAGGTTTAGTACTACTGAAGAATTTGCCTATATTCGGATGCTCCCTTCAGATGTGGTTACAGGATACCTGGCTCTAAGGAAAGCAACAAGTATTGTTTCCTGAAGAGACCAAATATTGTTGTGTATCATTTGTGAATAGTGCTAATTCTGAGAATCACGATGGAAACCCTCTGTGGGAGTGAGGTTCCTTCAGACTATCCATGGATATTTACATCTGGGAGTAGTTGATGATACATGGATTTGAAGAACATCTGGATTTAATTTTGATAAATGCCAATATTTGTTAGTTTGCCAATATGTAAGCAATTTGGTTTGGTGAACAGAATAACTTAGACCTTAACGATACATCTGCACTGTAATGTCTGAGTTATATTAATTTCTGTACAGGCCAGATTTCATCTCCACCCTGTATATTTTATCTACTGCTGTGGCTCAGAATAAACAAGCATTTGAATTAAAGAAAAGGTACCGAGATATCCCAACTTCTAAACCTGTCTTGCTAGATGTGGTTGTTACTTAGCCATGAAGAAGTTTGTCCAATCTGTAAAATGAGGCTAAGATATCTCACAAGTGCTGCTCTTGTGATGACTGTTTATGGTACTGAACACTGTGGAAGTAAACAGCTTCACACAAGTATTTGCACTGAAGAACCATCAGCATAAAATAAAATTGGACTGAAAGTTGTTTTTAGTGAATATGCATAACAGCATCAAATATGCAAGTAACTCTTAATGGCACCTTGGTTTTAAATGCTTCATTTCACAACCTGACTATTTTTCTACCTTTTCTAGTTAATCTAAAGTTAGGAGTAATTAGTACAAAAAAGTACCAATTTTGTAGACTTTTAAAAAATGATGCTAAAACATGCTAGACATCCACTGTCCAGTGGCATTCTGATACCCAGATGATCTTCAGCAAGGCAAGACCTCTGCTGGCAGGATGCTGACCTTTGCACCATGAGGTAGCAGAAGAATAACCTACAGCAACTGAACATTATCACCCTTTCGAGGAAGGATACTGAAGGAAAGTTTGGACTCTGGCTGGAAGGGCCTGCCAACTATATGCCAGTGTCACAATGACCAAGATTTCCTGTAACTAAGTGTGGGGCAAGGGGCAGAGGGTTTTCTGCAAATTCTTTCTTTTTGTCCTTTTGCTTCTGACAAGCTGCTGATGTGTTGTTTTCTCACTTCTGCGTCTCTGTCCCAGCCTTGGACTCTTGCCATGTTTTAATCTGGACTCCCAAGTTCAGGCTCAGCCATTCCTGGCCTCCAGCTACACACACCAACTGCTCTGTAGCTGGGGCACTTACCTCCTTAGCTCTCTGAGCCAGTAGGTGTTTACCAGAAAGGCTCCAGGCCAACTTACCACTTGCCGTGGGAATGTTCTCCTGTGTGCAGAACTGCCAAATGACGGACTTGTCCCATAGCTTGTTAGTCTTGGACTGCACAGGTCACTAAGGAGGAGAGACACTGATCACAGGAGAGCAACCCTGCATCCATTGTGGACATTGGGATCTTGTGCAAGACACCTTTCTGAGTGCACAAGCAGCAGGCAGCAGTGACTAGTTAATGTCGAAGCTGCATCTTGAGTGCACATTTCTACAGACATGATAATTTTTAGAACTTTTTTTTTCCCCTCACTGAACGAATAAATATGCAGAGCGTTACTCATGCTAGTTTAATTTCTACTCCAAAACAGGACAAACAATAAAGGGACACATTGTTTAATGAAATTCTGTGCGATTCATTCCTCAGTTTTTGTGATCTAATATTTACAAAACCAAAGTAATTTGAAAAGTCTTTGACAGGCTTACAATAGATCCTTCAAAGCCCTGGATACCAGATAATGCTACAACTGTATCACAGAACAAAAAAGAATAAGACAGGATATCTCACTTCATGCCAGTAAGTATCCAAGCCACATTCTCTTTGCATCCGAGTTTTAGAATGGATGGTTTTGACTTACTTTACGTACTAAAGATGTGTTTATAAGATAAGCTTAACATTGATATGGAAAGAAAACACACAGAACTGCTGTAAGATCATTTGTGCTTTAAATAAGCAGACAGCTGTTCACAAAATCGTATTCCACCAGTTTGTTCTCTCCTACAAATATTTGTAACATTCTTTGGGAATGACTGTTTAGGAACTCAGGCTCTCTCACCCTCAGAAGTGTTCCATGCAGTCTTGTGCTGTATATTAAGATGTTGCTTCTCAGCTAATTTCTACTGCACAGTGTTCCATTTTCAAAACCTAAGCATTATACTGAATCAAGCAGCATCAAAAAAAGTAAATACAGCTTAGATGTGGCAAAATCTTTGGTCATTCTTCTCTTTATGTTTTTTGTCCATATGATGGCTGCTGGATTCCTTTTCCTTTCCTTGTTTTTTTACTTTGTTAGCGACTAGCTCTTTTTTCTTACTGAGTACTACCTCGCTTTTGCTAATTAGGCTGTGCAGTAGTCACGCCAAGAGTGATGAGTCAGCCACCAGCACCATTCAGCCTTACATTGATCAACAACAGCTTACTATGTGGAACAATCAAAACAGATTTGTTCTAGCAAGAAGCTGAGGACAGAAAAGATCTAGGAGCCAACCCGTACACTGTCATTCAATCTGAGTAGGTTCTTCTGGGCACAACATGTGGACCTGCTGCTCTCATCAGTGCCTTTTATGAAAACTGAGCAATACCTACCTCGCTGCATATAAAAGAAAAGAGGGATAAGTGAAGAGCTAGACTGTGCCACAGAGAAGTTTTAGAGTATGTTTTACAGTCAGTTTTAGAAGTGAAAATTGAGTAGTACATTTATATTCAAATTTCTTTATAGTTAAATGTACTTATGGGACGTTATTTAGGTAAACATAAATAATTTGAGTTTAAACCATAGAAAGGACAAAAGAAAGGCATTTAGAAAGAGAAGCAGTGATAAATACCATTTCAGACTTGAGGAGAGTGTATTTTTACTCGTTGTACTGCCACATCTGTAAAGCAAAAAGCTAGGAGTCAGACTGAGGAGTAATTTGTTCAAGTACAACCATTACTGCCTATGAAGTATCATCTGAATGTGTTCCTTAATACATACCATGCATGAGTTCAGCCTCATAGGCGTTTGTGTTGATATGTTCCCCTGTCATCCCACTCTATTGCCTCTATAACAACTTGCAGCACACCAGTTGCTAATTGCTAATGGGAAGTGAGTTTGTCCAGCAACCTGCAAGGTACAGTCCAACTGGCAGAGCTTTTCCCTTGGGTTTTTTGATGGGTGGAAAAGCATATTTTCCTTGCATCTGTCCTGTCCTTCAGGAAGAATGAGGCCAAGCTCCCGGTTCCCTGCACAGCACTCTGTCCCAAACGCTGCTCGTCCAGCAAACTCTGGAAGTTGGGGTGTCACCTCAAGTTCATGGTAGCGTTTTTCTACAGGTGGGTTAATACTGCAGTAGGTCATATTTACCCCACGCTTGGAGTGGGTCTGCTTGTTCTCTAGGCCTAGGTAAAGCTGGAAACTGCCTCTGCAGCAGCAGGGCCCTGGGCTGCAAAACTGTAGCTGAACTGCCTCACAGTGCCTGGTGCTGCAGGGACACTGCGCTGGAACTGGGGCAGGGACTGGGTCCCATGGAGCCATTGGACTGTGTGGCCAGCTGCTCCTCAGGAAAGGGGTGTCCTAAGGGTGATGAAAGGAGTGAAGTTGCATCTGCTTCCTCCACCTTCCCATCTTCTGTAGTGGATAGGAGGACAGGATGCTGGAGCTCCAGGGCTCTTGCCCTGATTTTTCACTGCTGGATTGTCCTAACCACATGGAAACTTCCTGCCCCAGCCCCGCTCTCTCTGAATCTGTACTAGGAGTGACCTTGACCCCATGTCCTGAAAAACAGCAAAATTCAATCCAGAGAGGCCCTGCTCATTTTGGAGCCCCTACACTTCAATGTCCTGTATTTCCCTGCTTTCTGTCATCATAGAGTTCTGCATCCCTACGGAGCTGCTATATATGGTCTTCCATGAAGGACAAGGGTAGAAGATACATGCAGGGAGATGTGCCTTGAACTCCTTTGACATAGGCCTGGAAGTGTCAAACTCCAACAAAGCTCAAGGAAATGAAGGTAAACAAAGGGGAGGGCTTTTTACTGGTGAAAAATATCAAAGTAAAAATTAACTAGTATAAGGTTAAAAACTGTTTGTAAGTCCACTCTGTTAAGAAAAAAGCTCAAACTCCCTGCATGAAGACAATCTTTTTCCTGAAGGGCTAAGTAATCTTTGATAAATTAATAAATCAATTAATAAATAAATTAATAAATGCTACGGAAACTGTCAGCCTCTGGCCTGGACAGGCGCACACTCTCCTGGGTAGAAAACTGGCTGGATGGTCGGGCCCAGAGAGTGGTGGTAAATGGTGTTAAGTCCAGCTGGAGGCCAGTGACAAGTGGTGTCCCCCAGGGCTCAGTGCTAGGTCCAGTCCTGTTCAATGTCTTCATCAATGACCTGGATGAGGGCATTGAGGGTACCCTTAGCAAGTTTGCAGATGATACAAAGCTGTGTGCAAGTGTCGATCTGCTGGAGGGTAGGGAGGCTCTGCAAAGGGACCTAAACAGGCTGGACCGCTGAGCAGTGTCCAGCGGCATGAGGTTTAACACGGCCAAATGCTGGGTCCTGCACTTGGGGTACAACAACCCTATGCAGAACTCCAGACTGGGAGAAACCTGGCTGGAAAACTGCCAGGAGGAGAGGGACCTGGGGGTGTTGGTCGACAGCCGACTGAACATGAGCCAGCAGTGTGCCCAGGTGGCCAAGAAGGCCAATGGCATCCTGGCTTGGATCAGAAATGGTGTGACCAGCAGGTCCAGGGAGGTGATTCTCCCTCTGTATTCAGCACTGGTGAGGCCGCTCCTTGAATATTGTGTCCAGTTCTGGGCCCCTCAGCACAAGAAGGATGTTGAGGCTCTGAAGCAAGTCCAGAGAAGAGCAACAAGGCTGATGAAGGGGTTGGAGAACAGATCCTATGAGGAGCGGCTGAGAGAGCTGGGGTTGTTTAGCCTGGAGAAGAGGAGGCTGAGAGGAGACCTCATTACTCTCTACAAATACCTGAAAGGAGGTTGTAGAGAGGAGGGAGCTGGCCTCTTCTCCCAAGTGCCAGGGGACAGGACGAGAGGGAATGGCCTCAAGCTCTGCCAGGGGAGATTTAGGCTGGAGATTAGGAGGAGGTTTTTCACGGAAAGGGTCATTGGGCATTGGAATAGGCTGCCCAGGGAGGTGGTTGATTCACCTTCCCTGGAGGTGTTTAAGGCACAGGTGGATGAGGTCTTGAGGGACTTGGTTTAGTGTTAGATAGGAATGGTTGGACTAGAAGATCCGATGGGTCCCTTCCAACCTGGTTTTTCTGTGATTCTGTGAAATCAATAATTTATTACTAGGAAACTTACCAACAGGTTTTAAAGCCTCTTACAGTCTCCTACAATGTATGTGATTTACATACTCAAAACAAAATAGCAAATAGTTTTTCTTTCTGAATCACTTCAGGGAAGAAGACTCACAGACTTACGTCAGGTTCTGGGAGAAAAAACATAGCTCAGTGTGGTTTTAAATAAGAAGAGTCAATCAGCATCTGATTGACTGAATACTTCAGTCACGCTAAGACAGTGATACTGCTAATATTAGAATTAACAGAAATCTCTGTCTTTTTCTCATTTTAATACACATTCTCCAATTAAAAACAACCTTTCTCTGACAGTAGGAGAGTCAATGGATGGGGCTTAATAAGATAATATGTCTTCAGGTAAGAAAAAGGGCTTTTTTAAAGTCAATTTGGTATCTCTAAGTATTGCTTGACTTGATTTTGTATTATCTGAGAAGCTTCTCAAATCTAGTCTTTTCAGATGATTACGCTACTCTAAATCACAACCTACAGACAGCAATTGCAGTAATCTCTTGGGAGAGATAACAACAGCAACAACTAACAAACACTTTAAACTACTGGTTTAAACAGTGCTTCTGTGATTGCACACAGTTTATGACCTATGAAATTCTGTGCTAAGCACAGGACATCACTTTCTCTGACACCATAATCTAAAATAAAAAGTTTATACATAGAAACCACAGTACTAGTGGACTCAACAATAAGTTGTTTTGAGGGCTGAATTTGGTTCCTGTTTGCCAGCACATTCTCCTCTAGGCAAGAGCTTCCATCAGTTGCTTGCATGCTGCCGACTGCTGTGGTTCTGTTACTTGTTAACCAGCACAGTATTCCAGGAACCTGTTCATGGACTATCTAAAGGAGTTTCCAATGTCCCAAATCTGGGATGCAAAAATTACTCTTCTCTCAGGTGAAGAAATAATTTACCCTCCACGTATACCTCACGTATGCACAGCATACGTGAAAAGTGTCCCTTTCCTCTGTGAGACTTGAATCTAAAGCATAGTTTGTGTAAAAGGAGAATAGGTGCCCCTCATGTGGGTACTTCTGTTTCAGCACAGGTCACACATGAGCAAGTTCTCAGCTAAGCGTTTGGAATTTCAGAAGACATCTGCCTACCCATATGTGGGAAGAAAATGTTTCCTGCCTCATTCTATCAAAATAAATCAGTATCTGTGCACATTCAGTGCCTCCATATATATCTGATAAAGCTACAGCAATTAACCCTTACAGGCAGCAGTGCAGGCCTGGCCTGCTTCGTTGGTATTTGGCAGACTTTGGGCACTGGGTAAGCAAAGGTAGTAGGGAATGTCTGAATTCTGGCTGTGATCTCATTTATAACCCAAGGGACAAGAGTTTTACAAGAAAGATTCACCTAATTCTCTCTCTAAAAAGGACACAATGAGCATAGACATACATTGCCTGTGCCCTGTGTCTGGTCACTAGTTTCATGACTAGTGCATAAAGATGACATAGAGGGGACAGAATAAAGGATCTTTTAATATCATTGTTGGCCCAAAGCCCTCTCTCTCATCTACCAGCTTAGATAACTTGGTTGCTGGTAACTCCTGTGTGCTCTCAGAATGGCCTGAAGGAGTGACCCCACTCCGATGGAGGAGGGCTCCTTTGGGCTGAGCTACACCCAAACAATACAGGGGCTGGAGAACACGTCTTATAAGAGAGCTGGGGTTGTTTAGCCTGAAGAAGAGGAGGCTGAGGGAAGACCTTATTGCTCTCTACAACTACCTGAAAGGAGGTTGTGGAGTGAAGGGTGCTGGCCTCTTCTCTCAAGTGACAGGGGACAGGATGAGGGGGAATGGCCCCAAGCTCTGCCAAGGGAGGTTCAGACTGGACATCAGGAAAGAATTTTTCACAAAAAGGGTCATTGGGCACTGGAACAAGCTGCCCAGGAAGGTGGTTGAGTCCCCTTCCCTGGAGGGGTTTAAGGGATGTGTGGATGAGGTGCTGAGGGACATGGTTTAGTGTTTGATAGGAATGGTTGGACTCGAAGATCCAGTGGGTCTTTTCCAACCCAGTGATTCTATGATTCTGTGAATTAGAGCAGTTAGTTGTGTGAAACCTTCAGGCCTGCTGCTTACCAAGACTGTGGAGGGCTGACTGTGCAGTGTGTGTTTCCCCTGCCTAGTGTTTTCAGCTCTCTTCACCACGTGGCTAGGCAAGCAATCAGAGTGGGGATGGATGCATGTAGGCAATCTCACAGTGGGAATCTGCCTTCCAGCTCAAGACCAAACGCAAGCATCTACTTTCCATCAACTGGAGAAAGCCAGCAAACTCTAGGAGTGTGCCTAAATATCACTTCTTGCATGTGCAGCAACAGAGGCAGTGTGGGGTCTGCTAATAATCACAACAAAGAGGAGATCTCAGGAATTTCAACAAGGGATGGATTCAGAGGAAGGTGAGAAGACTGGAACTAGGACTGCAGAAGCAATTGCCCTGGCAATATAAAGCTATATTGAAGAGAAATCATTTATAAAACACTCTGTGGGTGATTCTTACTGCTCTGAAATAACACAAATGGCATTATGGTGGGTTTATATTTGGAATAAAGAACATAAATAGAGCATAACTCACTCCTTTAAATTGTGCCTTTCTCAAGGTATGTCATAGCTGGTGATCTGGAGTCAATGGCTACCATCAGTCCTGTGTGCGAGTGACAGCAGCTAATAGGCACAAGCCTTGTTCTCCTCATATTGAATGGGCTTTTGTTACTGAAGCTGATGGTGAAGCACAATTATCCAAATATTTTTGGCCTCTGACAATCAAGGATTTGTTTGTTGTGCTTTGTCTCTTGTACCAGACTGTACAAAATCAGAGAGCTAAGAAATAAGTACTTGCAACTCCTTTCCAGTGTTACATGAGCCCTTCCCATGAGATCTGTAAACTGAGAATTATTACCATGACTTTAGTGAAGTATGAGGTGTTCCATGTCAGTAGCCTAGTTTGGGCCCGTGCTTCCTGAACCCTTGGGAAACAGCACGTTGAAGCCCACTGTGACACCACCCCACCCCCTGAAAATGCTTTATTTCAGCAGCTGTCTCTACGTTCTTGTAATTTACATAATAATGAATCGGAAGCCAAATTCTCTGTGGACCTTGAGATGTCCTGAAGGAGCACACAGGGACAGAGAATGCAAAAGCTGTTCTTCCTGTGTGTTTCCTGTGTATAATGACACTAGGACACAGGCCTCTCCAGAGCCTTTGGGCAGTGGCTCTCACGCCAAGGTCTGTTTATATCTTTCAGCAAAAATATGCATAAAAGCCACATGGGTGATTTTTGGCATAAGCAGTGAAATCCTGCTCTTCCACCTTTCAGAAATATGCTTTGCTCACTGTGTTTAACAATCACAGAATCATAGAATCACCAGATTGGAAAAGACCCACTGGATCAACGAGTCCAACCATTCCTATCAAACACTAAACCATGTCCCTCAGCACCTCATCCACCCGTGCCTTAAACACCTCCAGGGAAGGTGAATCAACCACCTCCCTGGGCAGCCTGTTCCAGTGCCCAGTGACCCTTTCTGTGAAAAATTCTTTCCTGATGTCCAGTCTGAACCTTCCCTGGTGGAGCTTGGGGCCATTCCCCCTCATCCTGTCCCCTGTCACTTGAGAGAAGAGGCCAGCTCCCTCCTCTCCACAACTGCCTTTTAACTCCTCCAACTTTATGAATCAAGGGATTGCACACACTGCAAAGTGGTTAGACAGCACTAGTGTGGAAACTGTCCAGAGAACGGGGAATATTCTTCAAATCTTTTAGGTTAAGGGGGAGACTAAGCTGACAGCAAAGAGTAGGGAAGATGCATTCTCTTCCTGGGTGGCTGGATCAGGAGAGCAGCAACTGCAGTGACATCCCTGCTGTATTTCAAGTGAAGGCAATAGCCTACAACAGGTTTTTTGCAGAATCCACTCTGAAAGAGCTGCATTTGCTGCAGGACAGAACATGGGCAGAAGGCTGGCACTGAGTTGCTCGGCTCTGTTAAGGCTAACATGTCTCTGGGCACACTCAGAGTTGGAGCTTTAGATGTCTGGGTTATCATCCAGGATCCAGTAGATATGGAGGACTGCATGGAGGTTTGGGCATAAACTATGTAAACTTAGCCTGGAACTCTTTTAGAGGTCTGCTCCTCTCTGAAGACTTAGACAGGAGTCTTACTGACTCAGTGGATTTAGAGTCAATACCTGTACCATCTGACAAGCTCACACAGCACAGACCTGCCACCAGTACTGGATCTGCGGTGGTGAAAGCATGAGAGTTAGAAGAGGAAAAAGAAAACAATCAAGAGCAGATAGGGGCCTTCTTGTCTTTCTCCCAGAACTTCTCTGCCCTTCAGGCCATATCTCTATTACCTTTGTGACCTTTTTAACTCCACCCTTAACCTCCAGCTTTTCCAAAACTACGTCACAAGCTCAAACCAAGATGCCAGACAAGGTTAAAAATCCTGTCCTACAACATACATTTCTAAGCAGTTATCAAAAGACATAACCAGAATCCAGCAGTAACAGGTGTCCTAAAAGTCCTCCTTTGCACCTCTGTACTGGGTGTAGGAGGCAAGGTTTTGTTAGGAGGGGGGCCTGCACATGTGGCCTCTGTGGGAAGAGGCTCAGGGGTCCTAGGATATGTGGGAATTACACAGTGGTTTTCTGACCACTTAAAAATGGATATTTGGAGTAAAAACATGTTTCTTTGAGTCATACAGAAGGAGAGGCTTTATTTTGTCCTAAGTAGTGCATAGAAATTTCATGAAGCAGCAATCACATCTAAGCCACTAAAAATAATCTCCAAGGCTTAATTGGTAACAGTACCTTTCCTGGGAGCTGTGATTACCTCCACCTCCCACTTCCCTTCTCTGCTCTGAAAAAGCCAATAACCAACCAACCGAAACCCCTTAAATCTAAAAAATGAGGGCTGAAAAATAAATGACCTATTTAATCAAAGGAAGTTGTTTATGTATAATCAGTAGCACTCACCTGGAGATCTGCAGAAACTGCTTACTGAAAACAGAAAAGCACTGGAAGAAGAATCCCAGTGGAAAAGCAAGAATTAAAACTGAAACCACTAGAGGAAAGCTAATGGCCCATGTTGCCAAAAAGGCAGCCTCCTGCAAAGGATAATCAAAACCCAAGGGTGGGCCAAAAGCAGAAACATCCTTCGCAGTCCTCCTGTCAAAAGGGCCATTGAAACAAAGCTTAAAGTAGAATCAGATCATCAGAAAATAAAATAAAAAAAATGTCTTACCATGGAGCCAGCCAACTAATATACAAAGCATTTTCCTTCAGCAAGCATACTTCTGTTTCTCAAAGTCTATGTATACCCAAGGCTCACAATTACCACTTGAGGAACTTAAAATAGCTTAAGTAAATGAAAGAGACATGCAGACACTGAGACCTTCTAGATTTCACTCAAGCGGGCACACGGGCATTTCTGTTCTTAATAATGTCTCTTTCTTGCCAGTTTGTCTAGATGAGGAGTATTTGCTACACTGTAACTCTATCCACAAACCCTGAATGTAAATCTATGTACAAACTCTTAATGTAAATATTTGCATTGGAAAGCTTTTGCCAGAAACCTTGAGTGTGTGAGCACTTCAGGCTTATCACTGAGTAATGACTTCCATTTGTTTCAGCTAACACAATTTTTTATCTAGATAAGCCCACATCCAGGCAGGTACTGACCTCAACACCTTGGCCTCAGGCTCCTGTTGGAAGTAAGACCCATGTAGGAACCAGTGCTGGGGATGGCACTGTGATCGTGGTCTCAGAAGCCCTAGGGTTTCCTGGGAGATTCCTTTGTTTTTCTTGGCTTATACTTTATGTGTATCTCTATACAGAACACTCCCATGAGAGTGCATTTTGAATGATACTCTTATAAAAATAGCACAACTGGAAAAACTATTGTACCTGCACACACTTGGGGGTGCACCTTATAAATAATTCATGTAGTCCAGCCAAATGCTCAAGGATAAACTTTGATTTCGTTGGCTGAAATACAAAACCTAAAATTGCTAATGAGCCACTAAGAGCTATTCAACAGATTGTCTATTACAGGAAACCTTGCCAGGATGCTCAAGTGGTTTATGGCCATCTTGGATATCTGGGGAAGAGTGAAATGGGTCTAATGTTTTTGAAGTTTCGTGGGGCTGTTGAGAAGTCCAGACATCTGCATTTTAATCTTCAGAAAATCCTGAGGTCAGCAAGACTATCGTCTGCAGGATTTAACCACAAGTTGGACCCACCTCTTAGCAAGTCTGAAAGTCTTAGGATTGCTGTAAAAAACCCCCAAACAACTTTTTTTTATTGTACGTACGCATAATAATGGGGTTTGTGCTGTAAAACATTTGTCTATAAATGACAAGGTAATAACATGTTAATTCATACTTTCTGCATAACTGAGTTAAACTGGATGTGTCTCAGTGACTGATTTAAATAAGTGCAGCTTTTCACCTGTGCTTTGTCAGTGATGTTTACTGCAGCTGTGTGTGTCAGCAATGCATAAGGGAGTAAGAGGCAAGATTCAAAGGCTTGAAGAGCACTCCTCCTGTCTTTTATATAGTCCCAGCTACCATCACCTCTACCTTTTATGTGGGGGGAATGTTTTTTAAACACAGGGGATGTGGTTCAAACCAAGAGGTGCTGTGTGCGCACACCAATGCTTTTTGCTGACAGCTGTGCTTTTTAAAGTTTCACTTTCCCTCTCTTGTCACTCGTCCTTCTGTATTTGCAGGTCAGGAAAGATCTGAATGTTGGCCCAACTCTTCACAATATTTGAGATTTTGAGTTAAGTGGGACTTTGGAATAGCTCCAATGCCATCAGCAGGGACCTCCAACAAAAAATGTAGTAACACAGTGACTTCCCTTTCAATGTAAAATCAATCATGTCAAGCACTCAGATATACACATCCCTTTCTACTTACTTATCTACATCACCTTAACTGCTTTACACGTTTCTAGTATTTACTTTGGCTTCCAACATCCACTGCTAATCAAGTCTTATTTTTCCATGACACAGGCAGCTATCCTTGACTTTTCCAGAAGCTGATACAACACACTCTCCTTCGGAAAATGCAATAAACCATGGGTGCACACCCAATGCAATAGCTAATTAGAGTCTGCTCATTAAAAAGGGAAAAGAAGTGGATTGTGCTGTGCAGTGCACTGGTGCTGGGGCAGTAATACCGCATCGCTCCATAAACAAGATTAAAAAAACACATTAGAGCCATTTATGGCACTTGTTTCTAACAAGGACATTAATTCCAGGTATTTGGAACAAAGAACACAGTGTATTTTATTCTTTTTTTCGTCTTTCTGCTTCTAGACTGTGCAAATTAACATTATTTTCTTGCCACAAACCTCTGGAGACACTGTGGTTTCAGAACATTTTTCTGAACGCTCACGCTAAGAAAACAATCAACCAGATACTGAGCTTTGGAGGAAGGTA
Source organism: Coccyzus lansbergi (assembly GCA_033558105.1). Lineage (NCBI taxonomy): Eukaryota > Metazoa > Chordata > Aves > Cuculiformes > Coccyzidae > Coccyzus > Coccyzus lansbergi. The sequence continues at coordinate 1,908,884 of JAUMJK010000305.1, read as the reverse complement.
GAGGCATCTCTGCTCATATACCTTGAAAATAAGTCAGCCTGCAGGGAGCCAGACTGGGTGAACAGGGGGCAGGCAGAAGCACTGCAAAACCTTCTCCCTAGCACCCAAAGCCAGCGTAGCTCATTAAAACCTCTTTTTGCACATGCCAGAGTGGTGATCTGGGATGAAAAGGTTTACACACTTCTTCAACATGCCTTGTCACTTTGTATACCTATACACCAATTTAGACAAGCTGAGAGGCATGTCATTCCTCTTCCCTTCCTCTTCACACGGGGGGGAGGCGAAGGCCAGCTCCTGTCCCAGACAACTCATCTGATACTGGCTCCGCAAATCCAGCCCCAACCCAGCCCTGCATGACTGAGATTGCCCAAAACTCCTATGATGGGAACCTCACCACAGAGGAAATGTGTGCACACTACTATGAAAGATAAATACAGAAAAAGGAAAGAAATGTGATTCTCATCCAATCCGAATATATTTTTCATGGAAAGGGTCACTGGGCACTGGAACAGGCTGCCCAGGGAGGTGGTTGAGTCACCTTCCCTGGAGGTGTTTAAGGGATGGGTGGATGAGGTGCTGAGGTTTAGTATTTGATAGGAATGGTTGGACTCGATGATCCGATGGGTCTTTTCCAACCTGGTGGTTCTATAATTCTATATTTCTATAGAGCAAATCCGTTTTATTACATTGACCATTATACTTTTATATCCTTTTTGTGGTGGCCAATTAATTAGTTTCTGAGAAAGGAACCAGAGTTTTGGTGCCTCTGTGGGGGTAGGGAATGGGAAAGAGCTGAGAAAATATCTTTTTAACTTTTGCAATGGGCTCCTGCAGGACTGTCCGCCAAACCCACCCTCAGCCAAGCAGCTAGGGAGCTCAGGATCTGAATCAGCAGAGTAACACATCTATCTGAACTTCCCAGGACACACGGATTCTGGGCTTGCTATCTGCCAGACAGATAGGTTTCTAGGGGAAAAAATGCTTCCCCCTCCCTGCCTTTCTCCTGTCATCAAGTACAAGAACGAGCCATCTGCTGCCATTAGCTCACGGGAGTGATGCCTACATCCGAGCCGGTCACAGTGTGTGCTCCTCACAGCACTATCCGCTTTCCGCTCCAAGCTGTGACGCACCGCGACATTCCCCTCTGGCCTGGAATGTCAGGAAGTGAACTGTTTGACTTGGACGCGGGCACAGTGACACAGACACAGGTGGCTCAATCTATTTGGACACAGGGTCAAGCCTGCTGCAAAGAGTCCTGCTTTCCCCAGTTGTTTCCCTAGAGACCAGGAGAAAGGGTGAAAAGCAGGTCTCTTGCTGGAATTATAAGATATCCAAGTTCACTCTGTGAGTACCTGTGCAGCTCCCTGCTCTTTCCTCATTAATAAGCTCAGGTCCCAACAACAGGAAGAGGCAAAATCCCACTTCTTTACCACATTTGGGAAAAATTATGACCCAAACTTGGAAGCCACTTTGTGGCTGATGTGTGTTTCCACTGCAGAATCAGCCAAAATGCCACCCCCAGCTGACTACAGTTGTAGGATGTTTGGGTCTGGCACAGGGAAGCATATATAGCCGTTCTTTGCAGTACAAAATACTTCCTAAGTAGATGGATGAGAGATGAACTCACTAGAATGAGGAATATCTCAAGATGCATGCAGTTTTGATTTCAAACTCATGTTCCGTGGATGCTTTTTTCATATCTTGTTGATTTTTGGTATAACACTTATTTTAATGTGTTCACTGCCTTCTTTCTTTGGCGTTATTTTGCTCCAGTGGGAGAGTCAACATTTTAAATGTATTTGAGGGAAAAACAAAAGCCAAGAGCCAAACTCTCTCTCAAAGATAGGGGCTCCTTCCTTTTCTGGGCAGTCTGCATGTGCTCCATTGCCATTAATCATTTTATCCTGAATTCAATTAGATGGAGACCTCTACCCACCAGGCCTGAGGCCACCAATCCACTGGCCAGCACATCAGTGGCAGTTAAGAGTGACTCCACAGTGTCAGCACTGTTTGATTTGGATGCAGGAGGGAAAGAGATATTCCAACTAGTGACAGTAAATGTTGTATGAGAAGGTGTATCTCGGAGAGGAAAATAAAAACCACAGTTTATTCTAGCAGGGAGGAAGGGAGGTGAGTCCACAGAGCTCAGCTACAGTGGTTACTTCTCTCCCATTTACGTCTGTAGACTCAAACCCTCCTTGGCCAACAGGAGCAGTGATTCACAACTTGAAACTCATGTCACTCTCATCCTCTCTTTTTCATCACTGGTCTGGCAGTGGAAAGGCTTCCCACACAATGCCTGAGCCAAATCCTGCTGGAACTGCAGTTGTCTCATGGTGCTTTCATCCCAAATAGCTCAGATGCTATGACGGCTTTTGCAGTTAGGAGCTGCTTAAATTTTCTGCTGCCTGAATAGGATGTATTTCTGGGTAGCCATAATGAATCTAGGACTGGGAGCAGGACTGTAGTGTGAGGAACAGAAAGCCTAGTACCGCACAATTGGTTCACACCCCTGCTAAAGATCACATTTGCAACATTTTTCTGGAGTTAAAGCAAATTCGCTGCCAAGTACAGTAAATTAAGTGTTCAGTAAGAGTGATGTGTTGTATTTGACGCTTTTTCTGACCACAAGTGGGTAACATTTTTAAACTCTTTTCTTATAACGATGTAGTGAAGAAGCTCAATAAAAGCAATTTTTGCCTATGGGCTGCTGAATGGTATCAATATCTCCAAGCATTTTTATGCTGCATGACTGGTCACCCATGCTAAACAATATGGTTTCTATTCTCTAACCAGATTCCTGTGAAGGCCAAGTTGAAAGGCAGTATAGAGATAAAAACAAATTTAGAAAATTCACCAGCCTTCTCTACTCTTGCATAATAGAATACCTCATATAAGGCTATACATGTGCAATTCAGACATCCCATGTTCTTTCTCTGCTTGTAGATAGACCTGCCTACATGGTGTTTTGCTCAGCACATCTACTCCAAGTCCTGCTTTGTGCATGTATGCTTTGAGATTTTTATTGCAAAAGGTATGGACAGGTCTCCGTTTGACTCAGTTTACTGCTTTTGAATGTAAATTCCAACCTAAAGATTCACAGAGATACTTGCTTTCACATATTTACTGATTTGATGAATGGGTCATATCTGCTTTATATCATGGCAGGGCTGACTAAGTACAGGATGCCACGTATGTAAAGGGAACAAAATGGTGCAGGAGCCTGTGAACCTTTTTGGATCTTGAGAACTTCAGGTTCCACTTAACTAGAAGTCCACTTTTTGCCACCACAAAGAACCATGATGAGACGGAAGCAAATGAGGCCCTTTGATGCTGTGTCCAGAGAGAAGTCTCCAAACCCGTGAGAAAGCCAAAGAGGAGACACATGCTTTTTTCTCCTACAGTTCCTGTCCTCAGCATTTTGCTAAGGAAGAGCATGTGTTTAATGCTTGAAAAAGAGAGGAGACATTCCATGTGCTTTTAGGCAGAGGAACTCTCTTTCACTCCTTCACAGCCACAACTCCTTATCTTGCTTTTCCTTATACTCAGGCTAACATGTTTTAAAACACATTTTAAGATGTAACAGTTAGATAGCAAGATTAATGATCAAATTCAAGCAACAGCAATGACACAATGAACTATACTGTCAGCCTGTCCCAAAATCCTTATCAAAACAAACTGCTTGCCGTCTGTGGCTTCAGGCAACTTTATATTTCATTTCGTAATGTAAGCTCTATGACTTCTCATGCAAGAGACCACCTAGGATATATATTTAAACTCACAGATTCCATTAGTGTAAGTGTTATGCTTAAATGCACCAGTCAAAAGAAAAAAAAAGAATAAAAATACTCAACTATATATTGAATGTTAAGGCCTGCACTCTGCATTTATGGCTCATGAATGTGTTGATGAATGTTGATGTAATATAAGTGGCTCTCACACAGATATAACACAGGTTTCAAGATATTTCAAAATTTGAAAAGTTCTGCAGCATATGCCTAACCAGCTGGCACTGCAGCAAGGGGTAAAGTTTTCTTTAACTTCACAGAACAGATAAGAGGTGGTTCATTTTAATATAACCCCTAGGAACACAGTTCCGTTGTTACTGGTCTTTAAATGGTAGCTGGTTCTGAGTGCTGAATATTTATAGCAATACTGGGCCAAGCTCAGGGTGTACAGCTAAAGTTAAAAAGTCTATGTTTCTCTTACTTAAAGTTGCATAAGCGTGCTTAAAAACTGTACATCACACTCTTATTTTAGCCACTCTTAGCCTTACAATATTTTTACAGTGAAAAAAATATTTACACTTCGCATATATACGAACCTCAAAATATACATACTACTGTAGAACTTTAGCAATAAGTATGATATATGCAACCTCTCAGAAAGTGAGACAGAAAAAAACCCAAACCAAATGAGAAAAAAAGCAGTGCGGAGGGTCAAGTACTCAAAAATATAACCTCACCAAACCTCAGTTTATGTAACCAGCCGTTTGAGAGCACTTCCTTTGTAGAAAAGAGATTGAATAACAAAAGCTGAATCCTGGCTGCCTCTGCTACTTAAACAGGTAATCTTGGGGGTAGGGGAGAGGGTTAGATGGCTTAAATACTGTGTTGCATAAGTGCAATTGGAAGTTTAAACACCCTACATGGGTTTCAAACCTTCCATCATTGCTTCTACGATATATCAGGTCAGAAAAAATTACACATTTTAAATGAAGATTTGGTTAAAAGCCCAACCAAAACTTATTTGGAATATCAGATAATCAACTCCATAAATTCAGTTCTTTAAAAATCATGAAAGAAGATGAAACTAGTAAGAGTGCACGTTATCAGTACAACAAATTCAATAACAAAATGAAGTGCAATGTGAGTAGATGTGCTGTTAGCAAAACACATTTACTGGGCACCAAAGCAGAAAATATTTTGTCATTTACTGGAGTCAACCTAAACAAATACCTGCCAAAGAACAGAACAATTTACCAGGAGACCTTTCTGTGTCTAATGGGGCTATTTCTTTAACAATTCTTTTCTTGGTATTCGTACTTGAACTGGATCACACACATTCCTCTTTAAGATGACATTTTACAGCCTTTTTATAGAAATTCATCCCGTCTTCCACATCTTGTTCCAATTAAAATTGGGTCTTGAAACAAGATATAAGGGTGCAAGATGGGGGACCCTGGGGTACCTGCTACTGATGATCTATTAAAAGTTAATGCTGCACTTTGAACGGAAGGGGTAGCTTGCAGGAAAATACAAGCACACAGAAAGACTGTCCCCACAAATACTGTCCCAAAAACCTGCACAGCCTCATTCTGCAGCAGAGTAGTCAGGGACACCTCCTCCTGTGCCACTGGCACACTGTGCCCCTCTGAGCCTTCACCTGTCAGGAGTTGCTTCCAGGTCTGCTGGCACTGCTGTTTACACACTTCTTGTGATTTTATGCACTGCTTCTTGCCCCATTTCTCTGGGTTTTTCAGAGTGTGAGACTACTGTCTAATTTAGCATAAGCTTTCCCATGTCAGACAAAGGTTGTTAAGCAAAGGTCGTTGTGGAATTCTCCTTCAAATGTACTTCTGGGATACAGGTAGGTTCTTCCATGTGTCGCTGAACTGGTTTTGGATATTTAACCAACTTTTACCTCTCTCCCTTCCACCTCAGTGACTCCAGTTAATGTCTCCCATCCCTAGTGATCTCAGCCTTCAAAGCATTTACTGCCACTTCTCCTTTCCACAGGTCTCTTGCTTGCAATGTTACCTCTGGCTGCCTCCCAAATCTCCTAGGTTTCCCCTGAGGAGGAATGAGCTCTATTCTACATTTCTGGCTGGCTGAGAGTGACGTGTGCAGACACGAGCAGGGTAAAAGATGAGGGAAAATTGTCTGAGAGAAAGTCGAAAGGCACAAAGAGATAATCTGTAAAATTATAGCCGTTTCCTCAGCTTGCAAAGGAAAATGCCTTACTTCAGGCTGCGTATGGTGCAGTTTGGACTTTAAAATAGTTGTGCTCTTTTAAGAAAGGCAGAGAGATCTGCCTCAGAGCAACTGGACCCTCCCTCTGGCCAACCTCCACTTCTACACAACTAGACAGTACCTTAATATCTAGTGACACTGTGCCCTCCTAAGTTAGGCTGAAATAAGCCAGCTGGTTCAAACCCCACCAGAGAGATAGCAGAGAAAAGTTGCACTGTACCCAACTAAAATAATATCACCAAAACTGTAGCTGCAGGTACCCTCACCCAGCATTGACAGTGGGAAGCCAGACAATTAGAGTATTACCCCAGGCTGCCAGGTCACAAGCCTGGTCTTGAAACCAGAGCTGTACCTCATAACAACAGGCACTCAGGGCTGACTAAACACATAACGCAAGTTTCATACCTGACCCGAAGAATGGAAAGACACTTGGGCATTTCCACCCTTGCTCCTGGGACTCCTGCACCTCTCCTCAGTTTGTCTTACCCTCCAAAGTGAGAGCAGCCACCAACTGTCCTCCTTGCTACCTGTGTACTCCATGTGTGTGGTCTCCCCATCCCAACCCTCCTCAGTAACTGTGCTCACCAAGTGTTGATTTCACACCCCAACCTCTCCCTTCTCCCTCTTACATTACCCTAGATGACTGTATTTCCTACTGCTTGCACACACACTCTCACATCTCCTTCTTCCATTCTTCTGTCTCTGAAGTTAGACAATTTTAATGTTTCTATGTTAGTTGATTTTGAGTTACAGACTTTCTGGAAAACAAAAGGTTTCCCAGAGTACTGGTTTCTTTGGAAACTTTCCATGGCCAACTACAAGCTGAAATAACAACAATAATAGGAAAATTTCCACATAACTCTATAAGACTTTTTTTTTTTTTTTTTCAACAACTGGTGAATAAGTTGTAGGGTTCCCTTCAGTTGTTTGGGGTTTGGGTTTGGTTTGTTTTTTTGACATTTTCAGGCATTTTTTGCCTCTACCTTCCCAATCCTCCATTCTTGCCAGGAGGAAGGCATAAAGCAGAGTCTCGCTGCAGTCTGCTTCAAGACAGCGAGAGGCAGTGACCTTGCTCACCGAGACAACCTTCGGTGTGTACAAGCAAAAAACTGTGTGGAAAGGCTGCCTGCCTTGGCTGGCATTCCTCTGTTGTTGAAGAGCACAGGAAATTATGGACATTTCTAAACCGGAAAAATTTGCAAGCAAGCTTTGGGTAACCACAAGAAACTAAAGCACATGTCAAGAATCGCAACACTCATGGCAGAAGGGAAAAAGCTGAAAGCTTTTGATTTATGGACTGTTAAATGGTAGGATTGTGCCATATAATAGCATGGAAATGAAGCTGTAGTTTTAAACACTAAGCTGGTAGCTGCTTTAGCAAATTAACTCAGGTTTCTCTCCTTTTCATTGTACTTATATATGAGGTAGTGGTGAAATTGGGCTGGTCTCAAAGAGGCAATGACACTTTCAGGTGGAGAAAAGGGTCGGGGAAGGCCTGCTCAGTTGCAGAGCAGTGCAACCCTTCACTCACTCACCCAGAGCCAAGTTCTTTGGAGTGCAAGCCTGCTAAAGCCTGCCTTATTTTATCACCCGTCTCCCTGATCTTCTGAAGCTTTCTAATGTCCCTTCAAAAAGTGAGGGTCAAATTACAGTATATGGGCAGTGGCACAAACTGAGCAAACAACTACCTTATAGTCAGTGTAAATTGGTGGAAGATTAATAATCACATAGGTGTAATCCTACCTTTTTGCCTTTTGCTCCAATAGCCACAAACTCGAAGATTTTTCTCTCAATTGCTTCTTCTCAGCTTGTCCTGTCTTCCTCTGTTATGCTCCAGTTCCACAGAATTTTTTTTGAAAAAAGTGAAAAATCCATTTAAAAGGTGCTATAAAGAATGACATACATGGCACACTACATCATTTCATTGTAGGATTTTTCCTCACAGCATGCACATAATGTTTGTTAACTACTAAAATGCCACAAAAAGTACCACCATCTCATATGTTGAGCTGGCAGCAAGGGAGGAAAAGCAAATCAAAACCAAGCTTCAACCGGTGACTGTCACACTTAGGAGCTTGGCAAGGAAAGCCACTGCTAAACCATCTTCTGTCAGTGCAGAAATTTCCTCTGCAATGGCACTGGCATGACTATGCCTGGGGATGTCTGCACATGAAACTGCTGACAAAGAGCGGAGAAAGGGAAGAAGGGTTTGCTCCTGGGTCTATCTTCGTACTAATGACCCCATGGTATGCATAGGATAGAGGAAAATAAAGAAGAAGAGCAGAGTGGTACTTAGTATTTTACAAATCATTACTTTCTGACAGGACTAAAGTTTTTTACAAAGGTTTCCCAGCACATTTCCACACAAAGGGGTGCTAGGAAGAAAGCTGCTTCCATGCAACTACTCTCATGACCAATTTTTTAAAGTATAGAGAACATTAAAAGAGAAGAAGAAAGGAGCCCAAAGTAACCTCAAGAGGGGAGAAAAGAAAGGAGTATTTTCAAGCTGGAAGGGAAAGAGGCAGCTGTTATAAAATAAGCCCCAAAAAGCTGCAGGTGCTCCTTTCGTCTAGGTTTAAAGCAACAGCTCACAGCAAGGCTGCTGAAGCTTGCAGGAGGCCTTGGAGCCAGACAAGGACCACCAGCTATTTTCAGTCTAGCCTATCAGCTTGAGCATAAAACCCAGAAGATCTGTTTTCGGTCCTTTCAAAAAATATTTTCTGTGCTCAGTGATATCCTTGGTTTGTCTGCTAAGTAAAATTTTCATGAGGTTTGTGAAGCTGCCTATCTTTATTCTACCTGCAGGGATAAAGCAGCCTTTCCTGTGAGCCAGGTGAAAATAGGGTTCCTAAAATGGGGATCCATACAAATGGTATTTTGAGACTGAGCTAGATACTAGGAAGGAGTTTCAATTTCCCTACACATACAGTGCTTGCACCGTGTTTCAAAGCAGACAAACAGATTGCCATGAGCACCTAGTGCTTATTTTATACCCACTGCCTGCACATGCATGTGGAGTTAAACCACTGAAAGGATGGTAAGACACAGAAGGATCAGAGCACCTATGTTTTGAAACAGTATCATGTCGGTTCAGGCCCTGTTCTCATCTAATACACGGAGCTGTGTGTCCAAAGCTGCCTCCAAAAACCCTCAGAAAAATATTCCTTGTCCAGATCTGCTGACCTATGTAGCCTTTTCTTATTCCAGTAGACAATGAACGCATGTGGACAGAGATGTTATAGGTAGACCCTGGTACTGGAATTCAAGCAGACCATGAACACAGACACCAGGGTTTGTATTCCCAAAAGTACTCTGGTGTTTCTTAGATGCTGCAGTCACAGGGGTCAGCTTCCTAACTGCTCTGGGACCTTACTTCTGTAGTGGCTTTCTCCTTTCAGATCCCAGAAAAACAGGGGGTGGTATCAGCAGGTATCTGAATTTCATGCTTCTGAGTACTGTGTAGGTCCCCAAGGTATGCAGTATGTAGGTGAAAGCTGGAAGGAAAAGTCAACTGAAAAGAGCAGTATCAGTGAGCCTGAGGTTGTCAACCTACCACTACTCAGCAAAAATCATATATGCATTCAGAGATGGGAAAATAAACAGAAAAATCAATACACTGTTCCTTTATGCTGCACATACTCAAATGAAAATAATTAAAATGCATCTCAGTGCCTGTCATGAAGGTTTAAAAAAGCATAAATGCACTGTGCTCCTCTGCTACTCTGGATGCATGGAGGAGGGGCAAATTAATATCAGACACTGAAAAGTGTCAAGTAGACACTTAGGCTTAGCAAACTAGTATGAAGCAGTGTGAGACAACCACCAGCCATATGTAAGCAGCACTGCAGAGCACTGGCTGCCTCTGGACTGAGCCAAGATCCAACATTGAGAGAGCACAGAGGGACAGGCTGCTCCTGCAGATAAATCTGCACAGTGGTAATACATGCACACTGCAAGGTGGGGAAATGAGGAAAGTGGCATTCATACCTGAAGACGTGTAAAGATCAACAGCAGAGAGGAACTTTGGTGTAATAGTGATCATCACTGTAGGATTTTGCTCTTAATCCCCCCCCACCACTCACCAAGAGATCCTGTAACCATTGCAAGCTTTTTCAATTGAGGCTGTCTAGATGCTGTCAGCAAATTGTTTGAAGTTCTTGCTATTGAGGGATAAGCAGCTTTTATGCAGAAAAAGCTGGCACTTCAAAATTTTTACAAACTAAGTTCAGACATCAAGCAAGGAAGTCTTTAAAAGCTGCCACTGATGCAGATTTTGTGTAAAGAGTGACTGCTTTTCCCTCAGACAGCGGAAAGGTAAAGAAATGGCACTTTCCCCTCCCAGCATGCTGAAAGCAGCTACGGGCTAATCCTGTGATTTCATACTCAATTTAAAAGAGAAACTGAATATAAATGCACAAATGCAAAAATGTTTTTGATAACAGACCAAAAATGAAAAGGTTGGCAATATTTTCTACTAATTGGTGTTATATATGGCAAATAATGACTATACAGCTCTCTGGGATTGCCTTGCTGAATTGTCTTAGTGGCAAGACCACCTTCGTTCCTTTACACTTCTTTTCTTTCTGTTTATTACTACTCATCTTTGCGCTGTACAGGTAGAAGCAAGGTCCTTACAGCAGTGAACACACCTGGGAGTGAATGATGTTTACTCTGCTGGAGGGCCTGTGTAAACACAAAAAGGAATTGTGTTACTCCTTCATGCAGGTTATTTTTTTGGGAACAGCTTTGGTCATCAATACAGCAGAGCTTTACTAACTGTTTGTTACAGACGGCTTGAAGAACGCTACAGTGCATCTAATCCCAACCAGCTCTCCTGCACGTTCTTAAATGCAGAAACTGTGGAGTGTCATAAGTAGTGTCCACAGCACACAGTTCCGTTACTGTAGCTAAACTAGAAATCAGTCCTTTACCAATCTGGAGTAAACCCAAACTTTTTCAAGGACACATGTGAATCATGTTCCACCTGTGTGCTGTATATATATGCTAGCATTCAATTTACTCCATTTTCACTTGGTGTCATCAACATTCACATATTGCAAATAGGAAGACCGAGACAGGAAGTTTGGCAACTTCTTTTATTTCACAGATTTTTAAAAAAATACTGAAACAGCACATCAGTTACTGTACTGAACACTACACTAATAAATTGTGGCATTGCATATGCTATATAGTAAAAGTTAACAACCCCTTATGCTTTAGATTAAGTGTTTTCTCTCATGAAGCACATCCTGAAGGACTCAACAACAATATTTTTATCATCTATCTAGGTACTTATATGGCTCCCATCACTGCTGTACCTGGGTTTATAGTAGCTGTGAAATGCAAAGCCATAGCGTCTAATATGGAATCAAACCCAGGAAACAGTGTTTGTCGAATACTATATAAGCCGACAAAGGAAACTAAACAAGACTCCCAATGAGCTCCAGCCTCTTTTATGATGCTGAATCACTATACTTCCAATTTATTGATAACAAATTGCTGTAGTTAAGATTAAGTTTGAGCATCACCTGGAAGAAAGCCACTTCTCAAGAGACTGTGATGTGAGGTACAGAGGAGAATGGAAGAGTGGGATTCCCATTTCTTCTTTTATGAAACCCTCAAAAGAGAGAATACTTATCCTGTACCAGCCTCCAGCTGGTAAAAGTGACTCTTGCCTTTGTTTCTGTAAGAAGAAATGAGAAGTGCACAGCAGAATGCAAGCATGTATATCTCATCTGTTATGACCTGCCTCTCAGAACAAAATGACACTATTTCCTCAGGGAAGACCCATATTTATTTTTTTTTTGTGAATATGGTTTACTTTTAGTAATGAACTTGCTTAGGTATTTTCGCCTTGGATAGAAGCAGGAATAGGTTTATTTTTACTTCTGAGGTAAAAAACAGCTGGGTCTATGAGCTTAAGCAGATGTCAGCTGGTGTGCAGTATAGCAAGCAGTGACCTGCTACTGAGCGTGGCAGTGCACACAGATCCCATGTTGGGAGACTGAGTGCAACAGCACAAGTACTCTTAGAGCTGAGGACAAACTGGAGAACAGGTAAAGCAGACTGGTGTTCAGCAGAACACCCTTTGGGAACAGGGGGGTGTAAGGACAAGTAAGTATAAAAGGAGGGAGAGAATCTAAGCAGTATATGGACATGATATAAAACTGGCTCAGGAATGCTCTGATTGCCTAGAGAACAGCTGTTGTGTAAATGGAGATGCATTAAGACCTTCCCCTGGGAAAGGTTCCCCAGGAACCTCTACAGCAGGAAGGCTGTAAGCTGGCAAGTGTCTTACCAGCAGGTCAGTGGAAACAGAAGCTCTCCTTCCAGTTTCATCTCACTCCGCTACAGAGAAGTCCCACAACCACACTACGTTGTCAGGGATCTGGCTCAGCTTTCATGAGAGTCTCAAACAAACTCTTAGTCTGCAAGGCACAAAAAGTCTAGACATCAAGACAGTGAAAGGGTCATCTATTAGAGAAAAAGTGGTATCTCAGCCAGGAGATGCTTGGCAGATATCATTACCGCTGACCAGAAACATGCAGAAGCAACTGTGGGGCTTGAGACAGAAACAGTGTTTGTGAAGTCAGTGCTGGGTTTAGGTCTCTATTTCGTTCAAGAAATGTCTTTTCTTTAAAGAGCTTCAGAACAACCAGCCTGTACCTGAAATCTGCATTATTTGATTAAAATACAAAACCCTCTCAGTTCATGCACGGAAATAAATGTCAAAGAGCAAGCAGAAAATGAGGTGTTTCTTCACAGAAAAGACATCTCTCTGAGGCTGCTGTTTCAAAGCCATAGAAGTGACACAGGAAAACCACCTGCGGTGCTATCTGTTCTCTGTTTCTGAGGCAGAGAGGAAGAGAAAGGGCTGCCAGATGCCATTTTGAAAGCAGCTTCTCTGTGTCTGGGGTTACTAGAATTTATGCTTGGATAAAGACCCTGCTCTCAAACCAGAGAAGGAGGCACAGATCCTGCAGCACCCAAGATCACCCAGAATCAAACACATGGGATAGGGGAGCATGTCAAAGGAGGTCTGAATCCACGGTGGATGTCACCTTTCCTTTGTCTGGGGAATTGGTTCTCACCACCACTCAAGGGCTTCGGAGGGTTAAACCCAGAAACAACCCTGCACAGGCAAGGTGGCATTCCATACAGTTTACATAGACCCACAACTTCTCCACTATTAATGCTTGCTAATCCTTAACCTGTTTTTTTTTTCTGCTGTATTGCAGGACCTCAGGAGGACGTAGAGATGTCCTTCTCTGATTCTGCAAGACCTGGTGTGCTCATCCTGTTTAGCCCCAGCTTTTGGATGGGTGCACTGGAGAATTACACCTCCACTGCAAGGTGACCACATGGCATCAAAGAGGTAGAGGGAGCATAGAGATAATAAGACAGGGGAACAAGGGCCATGGGGCATCAGAGGGTATGGACCAGGTAAGGAGTGGGTCAATGCTTCTAGACAAGAGCATGTTTCAGAGGTGGTGTGACCCCCTGCCTCTTGTTGAGTCTGGCAGCTGTCTCAGCCATGCTGACTAGGAGCAATCTTTTTCTGACCTCAAGTCTCAAGTGACAAAGAGCACCTCAGGTGAACAGGAGCACCTACTGAACCTCCTACCATCTGATGCTGGCCCCACTGCTCCCTAAAGAATTCAGGGAGGAAAAAAAAAGATCAAAATAGTCTGGTTAATCCTGTGTGTCTTTCTACCACAAACACCTTCTGTTCTGGCCTACACAGTTGCTTTCACAGCTGGAAAGAGAATATTTTTCCCCTTAAATAAAAGAAAAAAAAAAGACAGGACTGTTTTCAGTGTGTTCTGGGGAGCTTTGGGAAGCCACATGAAACTAAAATGCTCTCTATCACACCTTTGGCACTTCTCCACATCTCCCTGGGTGTCACTGCGAATTAAGTTACATTGGCCGCACTTACAATTTTTTGCTGAACATAACTCATCCAAGGTAAACCCACAGAAAAACTTCGGCTTTGGTAGCAATTATGGAGACATCTTGATGATGAAACCACATGTTCCCTGAGGGCTGGCCCCAGGCATTGTGCATTAGCATGCCTGCACCAGCCTCCAGATTTTGAAGTGACCCTCTAAAGACACTTTCTACTGCTTGCTTCAAAGGCTAGTCAAGAAGATCTAAGGGGAAAGATAAAACCTGTTGGAACACAGGTTCTACTTTCATAGCAGGAGATAGCAGACTCAGACCCCACACAAAGACTGAGCATAGGTGGTAGGGAACAGAAAGCTGGTGCCATTCTCTATAAACCACTCATCGGCTACTGAACATTTCCTCCAGTGTCCCACCAGGGCAGCTAATCTCTCCAGCAACTTGGGTGACCAGCACAACCCTTTGAGCCAACTTCCCCTCACCGACTCTTCCCATATGCAGCCCAGCTCCTCAGTCTGTCTTCCTCCAGAAACACTGTGCAATGGCCAGAAAAGTTTGTTTGGGTTTTGTTTTCTTTCTTTTGCCTTTCTGCACAACTATTACTAGCTCCCGTGCCATAAGCCACTCCAGCTGCAGGAGCAGCTTGGGTGGGAGCATGCACCAAAACCCTTTGCAAGGCCTAAACACTGCATGAAGGGCCTCTGAAGAAATGCTGTGGCTTATTCCTGAGGGAAAGTAAGTGAGGAAGAGAGGAGGCTGTGGCTGCCCTTTTCCCATGTGAGCATGGAGAATTCCTTCCCCATGCAGATGTGAGGTTGACACGGCTTAACTGGGGGCTTAGGGACTGAGCATCTTACATTTTTTCCTTCTTTTCACTCCCTCCATTTTAAGAGAGATGCAGTTAATATACTGGTGCAGACCTTTACCTTACACCAGTACAATTTAGACTTCATTGATGTATATTTCTATTTAAACTGGAAGAAGAAAAAACAGAATCAGTTTCTACCCATTGCAGTGCTACACATATGAGAAGAAAAATGACCGTCGGTGCTGTAGGATTAAGTTGTCATAGCAGCATAATTACATTTGAGTCTACTTGGTATGAAAGCAGACTGCCAGAACCTCATTTTGGAGGGAGAATCACTGTCATGAGAAAAAGGGAGCCTTGCGCTGCTCTGCCTAAATTGTATTAGACAGCGAACAGCAAAGTGGATCTGCTTGCCCCTGTAAATGAACCTCCGTGTACGAAATCAGCCAGGCCATTTTCATCTGTTGTGAATTCAGAAAGGGATCACATGAAACACTTCTTCAAAGAGTTTGGAGAAAGTACATCAAATTATAAACTACAGCACATAACAACCTATTAATTATAGATGCGAACAGTGTTTTCCAGAGGTTACATTTTCACTGAATTAAAATTTAAACAATGATGAATTGGTTAGGTTGCCTTCCTGTTGAATAAGTAATTTCAGTAATCCTATAAATATAGCTTCATCAACCGTCAGCGTACAATCCCTTGTAAATGCACCAATTGTGTTTAAAAACCCAATCAGAATATCCAGGTAAAGACAAATCAAAGCAAAATACACCTTAATTGCTTATCCTCTGATACGCAGATAGGCTGAATGCTCAATTCAGGATACCTCAAAGTGTCATTCTTGTGGATGCCAGCTCTGGCAATTCTGTACACCCCTTTCCTCCTTGGAAAACCATCCTAAGGACAGATCCTTTCCCATTGCTGCATGACCACATTCACATCACGTTTACAGTGTTACATTGCTGTTAGTCTAATTCCTCCTCACACCTGAAGTGACCATCTTGAAGACCTCAAGTTTGGGTGGAGGTTGTAGACAAGCATTTCTTTTTCTACTGAGAACTTCACACCTGCCTGCCCCAGTGAGTAACCAACCCTGAGTCAGCAGGACAGGACAATGGATACTGACTCCTGTCAAGGTAATTGCTTTCAACAACTTTAAGTAACTTTAGGATTTTGAATGACTAACTTGTAAACTGTTTTTATACAGAACTGCACAATAAGAAACGCAAAAAAAAAAAAAAAAAAAAAAGGCAAAAGCTTGACCGTGTTCCTACATGCTACAGACAGCACAGGACCACTAACCAGAAAGAGGAAGACACGCAATGTCTGCAACAACCTGAAGAAGCCGCAGAACCAGGCAAACTCATACAGACAAATTTTTAGAACAGAGCCCTAGGGAGCAAAGTAGGGGAGATGGTGTCAGTAGGAAAGCAGAGAGAGTATACTTGCTAATAGAGCATTTATTATACCTAACCAAAACTTTCTGCCACAGTAAAATAAGACTCCTCAGTAAACATGTGTTTTTTTTTTTTCTTTCATTTGACACTGTCATTCCTTTTTCAGACGACAAGGACTTCTTTTTCAGTTGACGATGTGTCCAATATTTATGCTTTTGCTTGTGAGGAAAACCTTTATTGTGAGAAAAGCTGTAATTGATGGGGTGTCTGAAAACAGCACCTATCATATGCTGAAATAATATTTCTGAATCATAAGCAGCTTCATTCATCTCCAAAAGGCATTCATGCTGAAGTTGCACTGTGACCATCTAAGTGTCAACATCATTAAATATTTTTCAGTCACTCAAAGTACATGTTCGAGAAAGAAATTTCCTACCAATCTTCCTTACTATATTGATAGCTGTAGTTATATTTCCGAACAGTCAATAGTGTCTCTGCCATACTTTATTTCTGTGGTATAAGTAAACACTAGATAAAAAGAATACACTCTTAATTTTACTTGCCTGAGAAAATACTCTGTCATAGACAGAGATCCTTACATAGATCCTGTAAGATTCTGACAGACTTTCCAGATAAGCATTTGTATTGTAACAAGTCTTATGGGGTCCTTCTTTCTTACTAATGTAATTGTACAGTCGTTAATATTATTTACCTTCGAGTTAAACTTTCTCTTCTTCCTAGCAGTGATATTAAAAAAACTCTTCAAAACCCAAACCTTAGCTCTATCCTTTCTGGCTTTGTTTTTACAAAACATGGAGATGAAACTTCCTGATTGTTAGGTTGGATGTTGTTGCTTTGACAGCAGTTGTACCGGTGTGGAATAGGGTCGTATTAAGAAGACAATGCTGGCATCCTGCACAGCGTCAAAAGAAGGTGAGACTCAGTTTTCAGCCACTCAGTTCCTTTTTATAAAAATGCTGCAAGCCCAAGTTCTTTCCGAGGTCTGATGAAAACCTTGGGAGGTCCTCGGAACACCAAGGGTCCAAGGAGACTCTGTGGTCAGCAGCTGCCCACCTGCCACTCCATGCTACCTCACCAGGAGCAGGAGGAAGGTGGTGGTACCATATCAGACCTTAGAGATAGACAAAAACTCCTCTTTGGATTGAAGCATGTGCTCCCATCTGTAGCAAAGACTGTTTCTGTTCCTTCCTTATGGTGACAAAAACTTTCGCTGATGATGTTCCCTCTGTCTCTTCTATCTGTTTTGCAGCCTAACTGAAACTAAACCTCCTGTGCCCTAATGAGAAACAGCAGTTTCCCTGCGTGCCCTGGGGACAGCAGAAAAGCCAGAGTGCTGCCTTCTCCCTCACAGGACTTCTAATGCATGTAAGTCCCCAAACCCACAACAGTGAGTCCCACATGGTGACATGGAGACAAGGCGGTGTTATTTAGAAACCCTAATTGGAATTATCACCTCTCTGTTCACATCCACTGCTACTCTGAAGACCTTGCAGCTGAGCATGAAAGTATTACTGGGTCTCCCAATGACAGCATCTTCTTACAGAACAGGTGCAAGACGACTCCCTCGCACCCTGGGATGAGCTGATGCTGCTGCACTGCCCTGATTTTTCCTCTAGCCCAGATCTGTTTCTAGCTCCAAGGACGCAGAACATGTTTTCAGGTTCACTTTGTCTTTTTCTCCACTGATCTCATTCTTGCCCCTGCACTGCATTCTGCCAGTAACTCTATTTTCACAGCAGCTCACCACATCAGATTAGGAAATTGGTTCATTAGGAGAAAAATGCATTATGTTCTCCTGATTATTTTTCAGCTGGATCAGTTTCCTCGCTTGCTGCACAGGGTGGCCACAGAAATTTTTCTGCTAGCATTAGCATGGTGCTACTCTGGGGTCAGGAGCAAGCAGCTGGAGGCTAGTGATTTGTTTTGAGACAGATCAGCTCCTTGAACAAGGTCTCAATAGATTATCTCTGCACCAGTGCCTAGAATGGGGGGCAGGAAGGAGGGCCTGGCCAGCAATCTGGGCCTGGATTGACTTAATCAAACTAACTTCCATTACTAAAGGAAAAAACGGTGCTTAGCAGTTGCTTTCATTTACTCTGTTTTCCAGAAAAAACACTTTAAAAGACTGAGTAGCCAGACACCCTCCAATGAACATGAAATTGCCAATCTTTGGGGCTTTTATCTATTGCCTTGTCCGATTTGATAAACATCCCAAGGCTTGTCTACCTTTTCCATTTACATCAAAGGTGGTCTCCACGTTACTATTCATATCGATGAAGAAGACAAAAAGGCTAGTTATGCCCACGGGTTGAAAGGTAGTTCCTGGTTTATGGGATTTGGTACGTAAATATATTGGGAGAGAGGAGATTAGGAAAATAATTTGGGGTATCAGACTCCAGGGAATAGCAATTAAAGTCATAACTGAAGGATGGGCAGGATACTGTCCAAAGCTGTAATTGCTCGTCTTTTGTACAGCTTAATGATAGAGGACTGACTGACAGATCACAGGCAGAGAGGTGTTACCCAGTGCACCTTAAGCTAAATGCATGACACTAAAACTAACTATAGATTGTCATTGCTACAGAAGACAAACCATGGTATGGAAATGGCAAAAACTAAACACAGTGGCCTCCCACACATCAATCATTGGAGGGTCTCAAACAGGAAGGGATGAATGTTGGAACGACCATTCTTCCAGAGCTTTCTAAGAACCCCAGAGAAAATTGATCTTTATTTGTCACAATCTGAATTAGATCTTGAATTAACTAAAATATACCCAGTTTACCAAATTCCCTCTATTAATGTAGCTAATTTTTCCAAGTCAGACACACTGACTCTCTGACATCTGTTCACAATAAAAGCAGATGACAGTGCTTCTACACGTACAGTGCAAGATGACTCCTTATTGAAATAAAAGCACCCTCCTGTCCATTAAGTAGAGCGTAGTTTTTCACTTGCTTGACACTTGCATTGGTGGATGCCACTTGGAGGGTTTGAGATATGAATCAAAACAGATTGAAGCTGAACTTTTAATAGCTCTGCTATTATAAATGAGGCTCTTGGCTGCTGTGCCCAGACACTCAGGTGAGTATCACTGCATGGAAAAATGTGCCCTGCTCCACAACAAACCAACCCACACAGCAGTGAGGAAGGTTTTGAGTACTGAGAGTCATACACAGCTGGGAGTTACTTATTACTAGTCAGCTCCAGCCTGCCCATAACGAGTTAACATGCCATTTTCCCTGTGCTGTCAAAGCCTTTGTCACTGTAATAGCCCGTTTCCTCTTTTTGTTAATATCTCTGTCAAGAGAATGAAGCAGCAGAATTGAAAGTGCCATGGTGTGTGATAGCACCGTTCTGCTCAGCCTGCGCTGGCAGCCTGCTGTGTTTTGATTAACGGGATGTTCCTCTAAAATTTCTATGAAATTATTTTTCCATGAAAACATAGGTTGATGAAAGAGGAAGGAGCATCAGGGACAGAATCAGAAGCCAGGTACCTGGTCGCTTGGAAACAGGCAGGGCCGCTAGGGCTGTGACCACTTGCATTCTCCTCTGGCTACCTTGGAATGAAACCTAGAAGCCTTGAAGTTTTACAAGATCCTAAGATACCTGGGAAACAAACTTACTGTACACTCATTGTCACTTCTGTCATATGCAAGACCCACAGTACAGGGGGGAGGATGTGCTGACTTTCAGCCAGTCAGGACCCCAGGTCCTGTTGAGGTCAATGTGATGCTGCTTGCATGGAGCACCTCTCTTCTGCCTATTCTGCAGGTAAGGCCAGCAAGGAAGTGGGAGGATAGTGGGAAACTCCTTACACTTTTCTTGATTCCTGGAACTGAATGCAACAAAGCTGATGAACAAGGAACTCTTCTTCCTAGGGCACCTCACTCATTTGTAAACAGAGATCCCAAACTGAGGATCCCATTTCCAAGATTAAACACAGTTCATTGGCAAGGCAGAATGAATCTAAATGTCCTGCAGTAGAAATTGATGTGTTACTTGCAGCAGCTCTGAGAAGTGGACAAAATAGTCCAAACCGCAACATTTTTGATCTGATTTAGCACCAGGATGCAAGGTAGCTAGGACTCAGTCATTCCTTTCTCTGAACTCTGGTTTTACTGCTTAACTGAAATTGCACAAGGCTTGTGTGTGTCACAAAATGATCTGTTTTCTGCTCAGAATTCATTAGTAGAACAGTCCTGGCAAGTGCAACATCCATATCATTCTTGTTAACTCTACAGACCTTGTAACACCATTGCTTTGGAATCAATTGCAAGTTGGTACAAGACTAACTTTCCCACTACTTTCAAATTCAAGCTCATAAATTTTTTATAAAAATATTTCGAAGTTTTTCTAATAAATTGGTTTGACTTTTCAGTCTGCGTAGTTATTACAAATCTCCGAAATGATTTTATGTATTAATGGACAAGTTTGAAATGTATTAGTCATGACACCCTCCTCCCTCCTTTTCTACTTCATCCCCTTACTTATGACATATATTTTTATACTCTCTAGCAGCTTGATAACATATATAAAAAGTCTGAGGTATGGGTGATTTTTTTGGTAACTAAAAGAACTGTATCAATACATTTAAAGAAATTGAGAGGATTGGAGAGACACCAGTGAAACTTGACCTCTAACTGTCCCGAGAAAGTGTCCAACCTCGCTTAAGCGACTCCCAGTCCAGTCCCCCCACACCCTTCCCAGCATACAGGACTCTGAACACTGAATGTGGCTTAGACATCTGCCACTCACTGTAACAGGGCAAACGATTTTATCCACCAACTCCTTTTTTATTTCCTAACTCAGCTCAAAAGAAAGCACTCCTACAAAAAACTTCATATCCTAAAGCAGACATTACAAGTTGTTGCACTCTATGAGGTTTGACTACTGCAATAAACACACTGAAAGCTGGTTTTGATTTCCTTAGGGTATTTTTGCATTGTTGGGTTGTGTTGGGGTTTTTTCCCCCCTTTTAATGGACAACAAATATTGGCATGGAATGGAAAAGCAGGATGCCATTTATATGACACATTGTATTGCAAGGACTTTTACCAGAATATGGAGACATACTGCCTAATAAAAGAACATGCTTGGCAATCCAATCATTTCTTAGTCAGATAGTAGCAGGCATTTAGCTGAATTTTTACTGTAATGCTTGCAAACCACTGTTTCTTACTAAGCAGAGAAGTGGGATAAAGAAGTGGGCAATGTATTGAACAAGATTGCACTAATAACACAAACAGCACATCACATCTGGAATAGACGTGGACCATGGATATTTCAGAAAAGAAATACAACAAATAAAACATAGGAAATGAGGACTTACAAATATTAAATCCAACAGGGGTGCACCAGAACGGAAAAAGAAAGAAAAGTTTATATGCAATTGGTGGATTTTTTCCTTTTCAAAACACGGGAAAAAAAAAAAAGGAAAAGTTGTACGAAAATGACAAAGGAAGTTTTGCAAGAGGAAACTGTCCTGGCAGAGAATGTGGATCAGACAATGTGCATATGTGCAATATAATAGTTAACTGGCATAAAGCACCCACCACTCATAGCCAAAATCAGCAAGTGATCATGGCTGGGCTAGATCACGCGTGAGTATTTTGGGTCACAGCAGGAAACATCACATGCTATATTTTGTTAGGCTGCTTCAGTGTTTTGCAAACATGGTAGGGAGGGCTATAGATATGAAAAGGCAAGGCAGTTTTTTTTCATTTGTTTATATTAAAAATAAATAGCTTTTGAAAATATGACTGAGTCAGTAAAAAGCATGAAACACAATCCTCAATTTGTTATGATTTAGCAAGTAAGAAGTGGAGAGAGGTAAAATCCATGCAAGAAACTCACACAATAGCTTTCCAAATCCCACTCAGTCTACACAAGTGCTTTCAAGGGATCATACTGGCATTGCTCTAAGAAGGCTGGCTTGCTTCAAAAACTAGCAAAAATAATCAGGTTATTATAAAATAAGCAACTGTCCCTGTCCAAGACCAGGCACAACATGTACCCCAGGAAGAAATACTGCGTAGCATGATGCTGAAGATGTTCATTGGTCAGAAAGCTTTGGCAATCCACTAAACAAAAATAGAGTACACTTAGGGATAGCAAAGCCCTCAACTACCCACTCCTTGGCCTTCAAACTTTGTGTTGGCTTAAGAACATTATCCTCAGGTTATGTCTTCAGATATCACTATGGCTTTACTTAATCTCAAAGAGTTGCTCTGTCTGACCTCCAAGTGGCAGAGCTGTGATAATCTCAGGATATAAGGAAGGTAAAACTCACAGAGAGAGATAATATATTTTATTAGTCTAACTGGCAGAGCTGGAGAAATCTGCCAAGCGTGGACAGAACCTACTTTCATTAGAAGCAGATACAGTGATTTCTAAGAGTTGCGTGCTGCAAGATTGCTGAGACTGCAGTTTATATGGGTCACAGGCAAGCAAGCCAGCTCAAGCATCACACCCAGCCTAACTTATTCCTCATGGAGCCTTTGCAGCCAAAGTCTGCAGCCAGTTTGCTGCAAATACTGAGCTGGGTAGGTTAAAGCTAACATTTGTGCTATGCTTTCTGTGAACAGAGACTGGAATGGTGGGGTCCTACCCAGCAAACTGGTGACGCTTTGGACATTGAGGTCCTGCCTGGCGCAGACCTCCCTGCCTCCCATCGAATGTATCAGCAGGAATGAATAAAGACTGGGGCAGGAGTTCGCTTTAGCAGGGCTGTTTCTCAGAATTCACTCAGCTACTTCATTTCTGTTTGCATACACGCCAAAATTTCTGTAAACGTACTCGGCTCAAATCACAATGCCCAGCGACTGGTAATGATATGAAGATGGAATTATGGCTTGCAGTGATCTCTTTTCCCAGAGGATCAGGGTGGTGGAGCCTCTCTTAACAGTTACTTCTTAAGATTAAACCATTAAGTAATGAGAACTTACTAGAAAAAGGAAAAGCTACATAAACTTTTTAATAATATAAGTCCTGGGAAATTCCAGGGCTAGTTTTTGAGCCAAGACTAAGAGAAATCTGCAGCATTTTTGGTTTGTTTTCTTTTAAGTATTTTCGACTTTGAGATAGTGATAATGTGAATGCTAAGTGCCATAGTCTCTTTATAGTTTCATTATCTCAAGCCCACAGACCCTCATCCTTTCAGCTTCCTTTGATACAAATATGTGTACAATCTTACATAGATTTATACATATAAAATGAAACATATTTCAAGACTAAATACATAATATTGTACGAAGGGATGGGTCCTGAGAGGCTTATGACACTACAGGTTTCTCTCTGTCCTTTGAAGTACTAGCTCTAAGGCACGAATCACCACCAACTGCCTTTTTTCTTTATCTTTAAATTAGAAAACATAGGCCTTAAGGTATAGCTGCCTAGAACTGCCTCTACTACCCTTAGGAAAATGACTTTTTCCAGGTGCACAAATTATGCGGATAAAACCACATCTCTCATATATTAACTTGGTGATAGACTCATGCCAGGATCATTTTACTAGGATTGCATTAAAAGGGACAAAGAATTTCCCACAAAGGGCTTTTGAACAGTGATTGTGTATTTGAAAGGAGGAAACAAAAGTGCTCAGTGCTACCCAGCTCCCTTTAAGCTCCATTACATCAGTAAATTACCAAATTGCCCTCAGACTATGAGAAGTAACCTGCAGTTTACAGTAGCTAAGTTTCACCGAAATAACTGCAGGAGCAGAAGTAAAATAGGGGCACAACATGTTCAGAATGATGCACTCACTTTAATTTCAGCTTATAAAATAGCTCTACAAAGGTCAGCCTAGGGAGCAGATGTGTTTGTTAAGACTGACTCGTTCTCAATACAAAACTGAGAATACTCTCCAGAATACAAGCTCTTGAAAGAAGTGGCTTTGACTCAGTAAAGCCTCCTCCCAGCTCTGTGTATGTTTGGCTGTTGATTACTTTTTTCCTGTAATGGAGGCAGGACCAGATGCAGTCATTCAGAGAGACATGTAGGTTTAATAGTTTGGAAAACGTGGCTTTTGGGGGATACCTGGATGAGTACATTTTTAAATTTTTATAAAGTCAAAATAGAATTAAGGTTAACCCACTATAAACATACATATATACAACCTCAGGATAGACAATGCTGGCATGAATTTCATAATTGTTTACTTCTGTTATTGTTATTAGTACTGTAACTCTAGCTATATTACTTGGATGAATGCTAAAACTGCAATAATAATCGTGAACCTCCCTCCTTCCTTTTAATATTCTTGTTAATAAATGGGGTTTAGTTTAAACAATGCAAACTGTTTACTGGAATGTGGCCATAAATCACAAATTGCAGGCCATGCTTAAGTTTAAGCCCGAAGAACTATGGAAGGTAAAATGTACTTTTTTAGCCCCACATATAACTGAGTTCCCATTTTAAATGTGAGAATACGATTTCAACTTCCCCTCACTCCACCACTCAGTGATGTAGATAGGGACTTGTATCAACACCTCATCCTTCAGGGAGAGACACGTTACTGTTTATGTTGTTTTGTACCAAAAAAAGAAGCTTTTTTCCTGGATTCTTACAACAACAAGCCTTTGCTAAGTCTTAAGGGAAATGAAGAAACAGAGCTTGTCATTATCACTGGGGGTTGCAGAGGTCACAAATGAGGTCAATTCTTCGCTTGAAACAACAACACACTAATAAGTTTGCATCTCAGGGGCTGGGCAAAGCAACCATGGATCTGCTTTTTCTTGTCTTATTGTTCCCCTTTCTCCCTTCTTGACATTTAAAGGAACAATCAGACACCCTGACTCACAGTCTGTAATATTAGCAGAACCATTCAGAAGCATCTTGTGCTTGGTTTTAAAAACATACTCATTTTATTCATTTAAATGAAATTCAGTACTCCTTGATCATCTGAATAAATTCCAATGTCCTTACAAAGAGGTTTGGGGCCATACCTATCATCACTTGAGTTTTTTCTAGATAAAATTTTCTGTTTGTTAATTTATAGGGCTGTTTGTGTTTAAAAATCTGTAGTTCATGCTAATATTGACAGCCCCAAACTCACAGAAAAGTAAGACTTTATTGATGAATGGAGCAGTAGAAGTGACCTCCAGTGAGGAGGAGTTTGTTCACAACACGCCCCTCTCCCTATCATTTTATTTGGTTTAGTTACTAACCAGATCCAGCTGAGTAATGGCTTATCTAGTTTCTAGGCACAAGCACAGACACAAGCTTTTCCCATCCACTGTGTTTCTCAGCCTAAACTAGGCTGGAAAGTAAATTCCACTGCATTCTTCTTTTCAGTTACATAGGCATAGGAAGAACACATAGAAATAGAAGAAAACTTTAAAAAGTCTTGTAAAATGCCTGTTAACTGTTAATGTGTGGGTTTGAAATAAGTAAAACCCCTGTTACTAGTATACCATGCTTAGAAAGAAGAGGTAGTGTTTGCAATCACTCTTCCTATAAAGGCATAGTGGCTTTATAATTAGATATATCTGCTTGCATTGAACATGGTGGCATCATACATTCCACTCTAAGCAATCACTCTGAACAGTATCTGGAATTATCAGTTATATGGTGTCTGGAAAAAGTTATCGAGATGTTGGAATCTTGTCATTTGCCCTAATGAAAGCAGAATTTTTATGTTCATGAAGTAAGGTTAAAAACAATGGCAACACTAACCCGTTAGTAATATAAAATTAAAATAATGTTTCAAAATGTTGCCAAAATCAGAGAGGTTGCAGAACAGCTCTATTTATAAAACCCAGGCACAAACGGTATGAACACTGCTGAGGTGCTGGAGGACCCTGGAGCAGAAACTGTGACAAAAAAGGCAGGCAGTTCATTATCTTATGATGTTTGAGTACTGCACCACAAGAGGAGGGCAAATATCACCTTAATCCATCTGTATGATGTATCATCTATGTTCCTTATAGCTCCAGCTGCACACAGATCCAACACTGTGCCTTTTTCTAGTTGTGTTCTGTTAGCAACGGGCAGGAGCTAACACTCAGCTCCTGTGCTTGCTGTATCTGATGAAGAGACTTTCTCTGTGTGGAAGGAATCAGCACAGACTAATACAAGAGGGACTATCTGGAGTAACGTGGCTGAGCCAAGACCCTGAGAGACCATCATCCACTTTTTCAGTTTTTTTTATGGGTGATAACCACAATGCATTACAGAAAAGCATCTGGACAGTATGAATTTTGGGGGATCAATAACTGATTACCAAATCTATATGTGAGTTCTTGACACATGCAAAAGGTCAAGTCTTTCTGAAGTAAAGACCATGGGACAAGTGGACCAGCTCACTGAGTGAAAGTCAGTAGAAGATAGGAGTTCTGGCAGAGGAGTGTCAATGCTCAGGAGGACTTGGTGTCTCTCTGAGACAAGTTTACTGGGGAATTTTAATGGGAAAGCTTTGAAATTCTGAGAAGAAATCGTATTAGCATGACTCGGCTCTAATAGCACAAAAAGACAGATGGAGAACTGCAAAGAAAGCCACCGTTTCTTGACCAGACAATCCTGCCTCCCATTGCTTTCCTTTGCTTACCTCAAGCTCCCACCTTGTGCCCACATCTATGTTCACCTGTCCTCCCTCTCCCACCACCATGAAACATACTACTTTTTCCTTTCAGTTCACTCACTACTCTCCTTCATAAAAAATCAACATTCACAATAGCTGATAGCTGCTCCCTCTTGCCTTCTTGCTGTGTGATGCCCATTCTGATAGCACATGGGCTAACTGGCAAGAAACTCTCTCCCCACAGTAATTCTCCAAGAGGAGTAACAGAGGTCACGGAAATGACTTGGCCCTCCAGAAACTGAGGTACTTTTGCATCCATGGGAGTCATTTTCCTCTCAACTCTCAAAACAGACCAAAGGAAACCAAGACTATCAGGAATAAAATAGAAAATAAGCAAGAAGTCTTGCTCTAACGACTGCTGGATTCTCTCCAGCAGTAATAACAATAGGGTTTCATGGGGTAAAAGGGTGAATCAAAGTGTTTCCAAACCCCATAACTTGTTGAAGTTTAGTTTAGTTATGGTTATAATCCTATATGATACATGAAACAAGAAGCTGGCTTCAGAGGAACCAATTTGCAGCTATTGGCACAGTTGATGCATGCTAGTTCCTCCATCAAGCCAAAGTCATTCAAAGTGTCAGTCCCTGCTCCTTCACTCCTTCCTTTTCCAAGGCCAGTTTCTAGCTCTGTGTAGTACCTGGCTGGCACATGAAGGACTGGATAAGCTCAGCACAGCTTGTTGGCTGATGGCTGAAAATGAAATGCTTTCTTTTCCAATCCAGCACATAACACACCTGACTCCAAAGCTGTCTGACAAGCACTTATATTCTTTTCATTTGCAAAAGAATGTCCTAATAGTGGCTTTGAAAGCTGTTAAATGTACAACTGGCACCATCATATTTTAAATGCTGTGAAATTAACTGTCACTGACAGCAAAATACACAGAAAAAGTATCCCTTTTCACCTCTCAAAAGCACATTTTGGAGAACAGCAGGGAGGTCAGAAATGGCAGAGAAAATCTAGTAGTAGATCTCTCAGACTGAGAGCGGCTTGTAAAGTATTTTCTCCTTATAGCAAGAAGATGGCTTGGCAGCGACGTTGTTGGTAACTGCAAAGTCTACCTTACTAGTGAACATGCCTAAGAGATCATAGAATCATAGAATAACCAGGTTGGAAAAGACCCACCAGGTCATCGAGTCCAACCATTCCTATCAAACACTAAACCATGCCTTTTAGCACCTCATCCACCCGTGCCTTAAACACCTCCAGGGAAGGTGAGTCAACCACCTCCTTGGGCAGCCTGTTCCAATGCCCAATGACCCTTTCTGGGAAAAATTTTTTCCAAATGTCCAGCCTGAACCCCTCCTGGTGGAACTTGAGGTCATTCCCTCTTGTCCTGTCCCCTGTCACTTGGGAGAAGAGGCCAGCTCTCTCCTCTCTACAACCTCCTTTCAGGTACTTGTAGAGAGGAATGAGGTCTCCTCTCAGCCTCCTCTTCTCCAGGCTAAACACCCCCAGCTCTCTCAGCCATTCCTCATAAGGTCTGTTCTCCAACCCCTTCACCAGTTTTGTTGCTCTTCTCTGGACTTGCTCCAGAGCCTCAACGTCCTTCTTGTGGTGAGGGGCCCAGAACTGAACACAGTGTTCCTGTTTTCCTGCACATGTCATAACAGAGATGTCGGTTAGCTTTTGCAGGCACCTCCAAAAAGGAGGGAAAACCTCAAAGGAAAGAAAGTGTGAACTTCTATTGCCTCTCATTAAAAGGCAAACTCCTGACCCTCACCTCTCCACCTCCCTTTTTGAGGATATGATTGACCATCCCTATTCAGGAAGATGTTTTCCTAGCACACTTCTGTCTCCTATCTCTCTCTAACATGCACTAAAAAGCTAAAAAACAGGTTATAAGGATGTGTTTTTCTGAAGGGCTTATGCATCTTACAGAAAGAGGCACTTAATTGTTGGCAGATAGAAAACTTGGCTGTGGGTGACCTGATCCTGGTGACAGTGCAGCAGGAATACCACGCGTAGCCGCTTTGCTCAGTAATGCATTTCTGTTTGCTGTTTTTTAAATGGTAAGTAATTTAATTCTTAACTGAAATAGGTCCAATTAATACTGTTTTATATTAGAAGGATTTTGGTATTGTATAAGGATGACCTACATTCCTTTCTTCTCAGATGCAATTGTTTCTTTCCAGGAAGCTTTACATATCTATCCACATCTCATCATTCATACCAGCTTATTAGGTATGATTTAAGCCAAAATCAAACCCCTTGTAACCAAGTCCTCTTCTTTCAATGGAAATACCTTCTCCATTCTACCTTTAATGGTTTTATTTTCTAAACAGGCCTTTATTGGTCCAAAATACCTTAAAACAGCACTCACAGTGTTGTGAATTCAAACTGGGAAAAGTATTCCACTGTCCATGTTTAAACCCGTACTTAGAAGTTAAATACTTTAAGATTCCAAAAGAACAGCACAGCACTTTAATTGATTCCAGCCACCTTAGAAGTTGCAAAAAGTCTGTGGCACTTTACTAGGGAAGTAATGAATCGCAAATAATTTATTTTTTATTCCTCACTCACAGGTGATGTGGATTAACCTGGCTATTTCAAACAATTTTTAGATTATTTTAGAGTGCTGAATAATATCCTGTTTGAACGCAGCTATTATACATCAACAAGTCAATGTTTGTGCAGTAGGTCATTCAGAAGTTAAAGGAAATTCTGGCCATATACTCAGAGTTCAAATGTTGGATATTTTATGAACATTGCCTGTAATGCAGCAGATAAAATCAGTGCTTTTCTTCCTCTTAGTTCTCTCCTCCCCTAAATCCCCTTTCTTCTACACCTTTAACAGTTTGGTGTCTAACCAGGTGCTCCTCTCCGCAAAGAGAATAGCTGTATCACCCCTGTTCTAACTGGTGCTGCTGAACTTCCAACTCTGAAGCAATCCTACATGAAATTAAACATTGCAGTCACTAAATAAATTTCAGTGCCATATGGTTACAGATACAAAAAATGATCAAGTGTGGCTGACAGCAAAAGCAGCTGTCCTTGCCCACGTTAATCTATGCCATCTCTCCCTCATTGACTAAAATAAATACTCTTGAAGGGTCTCTGCAAAGCTTTTGAGGCACATTTCAATGCAGTAATTCTAGCTTGTATTTGATCGAGTGACCTGCAGCATCTTTGGTCTCCATTCAACATAGTGTTGCCATTAGTATTAGGTTTGGTTTTGCTCTTAGCACATAGGCACAAAGGTCACTGAGAGATGAAGTGCTCCTCCTTAGTTATGTAAACAGACAGGAATGAGTTAGGAACACTGTGCATACTACCCTTTATAGGAAACTGCTACTGAAAAAGAAAGTGATTCTTCTTGCTGGGAGTAATAAGGATAAAAATGCAAAGCCACTCTTTCTGAGCCCTGTTTAGAGAGTCTGGACAAGATCGACAACTGAGAATGACTTGCTTACAAAGAGACACCATTGAGATAGATCCCAAATCCCCTTTTGGCCTGT
Organism: Coccyzus lansbergi; assembly: GCA_033558105.1. NCBI lineage: Eukaryota > Metazoa > Chordata > Aves > Cuculiformes > Coccyzidae > Coccyzus > Coccyzus lansbergi. Next base: position 1,878,738 of record JAUMJK010000305.1, on the reverse strand, counting down.
ATAAAGATTATGTTTCCCTTGAAACAGTGTATTTCTGGGCAACCTTGAACATTTCAAGGCTTCCCTAGCCCATACTCTAAGTAAGGCAGTTCTGCCCAAGGGACGATGCAGTTCCACAGTGATATTAACAGATGAATTTGCTCCTATTTTCTGTCATTGGGTTGGTACCTGAGCAGAAGCAGAAGATGCTGCAGAAGTAAGTCCTGTCTTCTCCCTTACTCCTCAGACTGACAGAGTGGTTTGGGAACAAGGATAGGATTCGACTTAACATGAGCCACACATTGACTCAACATGCACCACAATGTGCATGTTCCCAAAAGACACAGGGAAACGTTGCTCTTCTTGAGGAAAGACCCTGGGAGCACAGCCAGCAAGCACACTGCTGCCTGTCCATGCCTGTCTTTAGGTGGCTTAATCCAAGCCATAGGTGATGAGTACGGGGAAGAACATGCATGTGAGTTACAGGTAAGGCGTGGCACCAAGTCTGTTTGAGCTTGTCCTGTACAAGACAGCAATGGAAGCTGTGCTGTTCCAAACTCCAAACAACAAACTATTGTAAGGAAAATTTTTCCCTTTGTCAACTGATTTGGCACAAGATATGACATGCAAGCATTTATTGAAACAGTGGCAGGTGCAATACTCCCTGGGCTACTGTCCCCATGCCCTGAACTCCAAGAGGACTTAAAGATCACTGGGGAGCAATGAAGAAGTTGTTTTGGCAATATTAACTTATCTGAAGAAGGCTTTGTGAGCCAAGAGGTCTGTTGTATTTCCAAATGCTTTAAATGTATTCAACGCTCTAAAATTAATACAGAAACATGTATTTGTATCTAGCTATTATGTATATGTATATGCATATGTATATCTATATCTATATCCACACACACATTCAACACATCCTTATAAATGCTGTCTATGGGCACAACAATATTGAATCAGTTCAAAGTGAATTAGTTGCTTTTCATAAGTTACTAAATACACTGTAAGTCATTTGTTTCAAATAATTACTAGACTTATTAGGGAGCCTTTATGTGGTGACACAACTTTTTTCAAAGAGCTTTTAGTCCTTCAGTGCAAATTGGACCCTGTTAAAGGCTACTAAATAGAGAAAATTAAAAATGCTTTATGGCACTCACAAATGGAAATCAGAAGCATGCATTTCAGACATTGCCACTGCAGAAAAATAAAAAAGACATTTAAAACATTGCCTTGTAGGCACAGAAAGGCAAAACCCCAACAAAACACAGAGCAAACCAAAACCAGCTGTTATGTAGCAGCCCATCGCTTCAAACCTGGGATTTGAACAGCCTCATCATTTTACAGGGGAGATGGTGATTTTGAGAACAGACACAGTCGGAAGCAGCGCCAATGGCAGAGGAAAGGAGACATATTTCATACTGAGGAGAGAAAGACAAACACCCCCCCCTCCTCCTCTGCCTGCCCCCTTTCCTGACAGAGGTCCAGGTCACTGTTTCAGTGAACAGCAGCAGCATTCCTGATCCTCTAGAAGAAAATCTGAACTATATATATATATATATAACTTGGCTCTCTCACTTTTCCTGGACTAAATCTGGTTATGTATTAACTACCCAGTTGACTTCTTAGATTTCTGATTGTCCTTTCTTGTTTTTTTTTTCTTCTTCTCTTCCCACACTAACCAAGATTCAAAGGGAAGGGTGAAGTGTAGCAACAAATCTCCACTGAATCCCCGAGCAAATCTTAGACAAAACCCATCCTTGGCATCCTCATTCATGGCAAATGAGTTCATCTCACGATGTCTGCACATCATCCAAGAACACCCTTGGTACCAACAAGCTAATCAAAACAATTTAACAGCTCATCAACATTCAACACTCTAAAAAAGCATTCTCTGAGAATTTTGCCATTTTCTTTCTCAAGCCCTGGAGAGCCGCACCCAGAAAATGAGCTTGTTAGTCAGCTACACTGAGTGCCTCAGAGTTAATTTCGAAACAAAGCAAGGATCTCAGATGAGCCACTCTTCGTAGTCTGAGAACCAGCCTTGCATAGTCACAACTGATTCCATCAAGGCTTGCATTTCTACTGGTCACATCAGATTCTGCTGATGCTCACAGTGATTACACCCAGTGAAAAGGAGTAATCCATTACCTTTATCACAACACTTTTAGTCATGACAGACAGAAATGCTCTAAGCATAATACATGATTTATTTGCAGTGCTTTCTAATTTAGCCACTGAAAAAGTTACTTACTGAGACTGAATATCAAGGATATCTCACAGCGGTAGGTCAGCCTAGAGAAGGCAATTTTAATTTCTAAAAGGTAAAATTTTGGGAAAAAAATCAGTGACAATTAAGTGTTCATTCACTGCTTTGCCATTCTTCCCAGACATCAAAAGATTTCTTCTAATATATGATCACATCAGGGACTCTTGCTATCTAGCACTAATGTGTTCTTACCTATCCAGGCAAAACAATCCAGGAGCTATTCACATGTGGTCATATAATTTGCAACCAATGGTTTGTAAGTTTGTTGTGGACTTTTCTGTCTTCCATAGTTTTTAGGGGGAAGCAGCACTTTTTGAGAGCTAGAAGAGACAGCATGGACAGGTTCAGAACACGCCACTGATGCAAATTATTTTCCTTTAATTCCTCCTTCAAGATGTGACTCCTACAGTACTAAAATCCCCAAAACAAGTCCTCCCACTAGTCCCTTTTTTAAACCATGTGCAGTGGTATTCACAATGTGTATTTGCCACACACATATAGATGTGCGTATAATATGTATATAGACCGTGCATATATATACACATACATATATACATAAATATACACAGAGTTGTCGCTGCATCTGAAAATTTTAACCCAAGTCTGAGGTTTTAAAAGTGACCTCAAGCTAAGGCTAAATGCAAAAACTGTTTGAAGAATGACACATCACATGTTTATAAACCCCTTAACTGCTTTCAGCAATTTTACCTGATGTCTAAAGGTTTGGTAGGGCTGTATCAGATTTCAGCAGTTATAACTTTAAACCAGAAAAATGCTAGTAATTGTTTTATGTCTGCAAACCTGTGTTAACTAAGCACTACATGTGTTATTACATCAATAGTCTATTCTACTGTGAAATGTCTCATAATTCTCCCTCAAGGAATAAAAACAAAAAAAAGAGAGGAAATGAGAAGACCTATTTCTTTCATACCAGTGGGAATACACTGAGTAAAAGGGCAATCAGACTCCCAACAGCAAAGAGCAGTTACATCAATGTTTTTGAGGCTGAAAGAACTTATTATTTTTTCCCCGGCTTCATTTTGAAAGCAATTTCTGGACTTCCACATTTTTTATTTCATATTCATATACAATTCAGTATTTTGGAAAATTTTGTAACTATGAGACTGAGGTTGACATTCAGCCTGTAAAGTTAGTACATCTGACTTTTGGGATGTCAATGAAAATGCTTAGCAGAGTAGGCTACATTTACTTCAGAAATCATTGCTATAAAGTATAAAATATAATTTCTGAGGCTTTCTTTACCACATTACATAATATAAAAGGCCATAGGAGGTGCCCAGCATTTCAAATTCTCCATAAAATGCTAATGCCTAACTAGGAAACATATGCAATTGATGCAAGCACACAGACAGACATTCTCTCCCTCAGAAAGAGGAAAGCTTAAGATAGGTCATCAGAATTCAACAGCAAAATTGCATAATAACTCACCCTTTCAGGTCACTCTTCTTTGTAAAAGGAAGATAACCTCTGTCCAACTAAAATTGTGCTTGTCTCACTGTAGAGTTCAATGGAAGATATTTTTCTTCATTTTACTTCCCAGGAGTGAAGTTTATAACCCACAATTTGATGTTTGATATTGGTCATATAATTGGTCTGCTGTAAAGCTGTTAATGGTGGCAAAATGATCTAATCCTTAGGTTGTGCAACTCTTACTTTTTATGACATACTGTTAGTGCAGAATTATTTCCTTTCATTTGTTTTAAGGATATTCTGCTGCTGCTGCATGTGACTTTAGCCTTTGTTTTCTGAGAACATAAAGAAAGGCTTTCTAATTACTTTGTTTGCTTGAGTGAAGCAGCCTGAACAGCTGTCAATAACAACTCCTAGATCTCTGCCTCTGAAGGAAAACTTCTTTGTTTAGATTCATTACCATCTGTGAAAAACATGGATTTTTCTTCCTATTGCACATTAGTCTTTATATATACAAGTGAAATTGTACCTGCTGTTTTGTTCACTGAGGTAAGTTGTTATACATTTTGTGCACTCCTCTAGTTTTTCCTAATGTGGACAGTGATAGGTAATGACCACATGTTTAACTCGGTTTCAAAATCACCAATGAAACTGTACAAGATCAATCCCAGTCCAGATCTCTGCATGCCACTGTCATGTCACCTACATTTTGAAAAACAGCTAGTATTTAAAACATTAGACACCAAGACAGTATTTACTCTGGGATAAAAATTTACCAGTGCAGCATAATATAAAATCCATTTTTTCTTACAAGCATAATCAAGACCTCCTAATGGATGATATGTGCCAAATTTTTTTTCCCCAGTATTTTAAATAAAGTCTTCAAATACCTTGTAAGACCAGCTGTGCACTTTAAGCAGAAAATATGTTTTTGGTCAGATTATGTAATTCTGGGGTTTTTTTAAGTATATATTTCCTTTCTGACTACTCTGATATGCTTCCCCTCTATGAAGGACATTGCACACTCACCTGCAACTCCCAAGGTCACTCTTCATTGCCTTTTGGAAGTACTGCTCCCTGGTGACACTTCTACAACAACTAGGAAGAACTCCTATCTTAAGCAATTTTTTACATGTGTTTGTCAGAAGCTTTCCAGTTTTGGAGATGAGATCCCTCACAGCTTGAGATGAACACCATCTGCTCCTTGCTGTTCACTAGAACCAAGATTCCCATATTCCATGAATCTGTCCCTTGAGATTTCTCCCCTTCTAAACAGAATACTAAGGGCTAAGGTTTCCCTTGGGTGAAATGTCCCTGGGATGAAAATTTCAACAGCAGATCCTTTTAGCCTAGTTTAACTGCTTCAGGCAATTAGTTTTTCTCCAGTCATGCAATCTGTCTTTAAACTTCATTTTCCCATTGATCAGTGGGATTTCTGTGTACCTAGAGGTGCATGAAAATAAATGTAATCCTTCTGCCTTTTGACACATGCTAATACTTCTTGTGTGGTAGCAGCATCTGTCTCTTTACCATAACTAAGAAAAAATTCTTTCTTTAGGGTCTTAGAAGTTAGAGTGGAATTTTTCATCACGCTTGAAGATAGAAGACTTTTTTTTGTCACTGGAAATATGCAGATACAGACACAAATGGAGCTGCTCTCTGGTGCCCGAGTTTACTTCTGAATCCATGGGTTGGGATAATGAGCTCCAGAAATCTGCGTCACGGGATGCTCCCATCTAGCCCACAGGTGTTCCTCTGAGAGCAAAGAGGTGGCTAACACGTGGGTATTACTGAAGATTAACATGCCTTACATACACCCAACAGCACAGCAAAATGAAAATGGAAAGACTGGAAGGAAAGAGGCAGAATCTGAAGAGAGCCACAACCTTGCAAAGTGAAAATGTGGCTAATTTTCTATCATTCTAGAAAAGAAATCTTTAGGTTAAAGAAAAGAAAATTGTTAATGACAAGGCCAGAAGGAAGGGAACTGGAGTTAATCCAAGCGCCAATGAGAACATGTGTAGTGGGCTAGAAAGACAGAGACAGACTTTGGTTATGTGGGTCAATATGTAAGATAGCCAGCAACATGCAGTGGTTAACCAACTTCACACATAATACACTGCATCTTCTTCAAAGATGAAGAAAACCTCACTAGGAAGTTTAAAGGAGGCTTTGCCCAAGGGAAAGGAAATTTGGAGTACTCCAGTTTATCTTCTTCCAGGAATACAAGCATGAACACTTCTCTGGTCTCCCAAGTTTCTGAACACTGCAGTTGTGGGAGACTGTGAAGAAGACTTGATGAATGTCAGGGATTCCATCTTCCTTCTTTTCTTGAAAGCCAAGTCAAGGATCAGAGCACCTTTCCTTAATGACAAGAAGCCTGCTACCAATTCCAGATGCTGCTATAAATGACCTTTTTGGACCTGAATATCACAAAGCAGACTTTACTGGTCTCTGTCTTTGCAGACCACCTGAGAATTGGTCTATCCTAGAAGCCATGGGTTACTGTATATAAATGGGTGCGTCTGTTTCCCCTGTCACATTTTACAATGCAATTTTTCATCCACACTTGCTCCTTTTCATCCTTTTCCCATTTGTACAGTGACTCATACACAATATTCAAAATGGTTTTCAAAGCTGCTGAATTAAATGAACAGTCCACAGCTTACCAAACCCTGGTAGAGAAATTAGAGACAAGCCGATAAAATCAAAGCCACATATCAAAAGTGTAATGGAAACACAGAACCCTCTTTGTGAAAGTGCTTTTGAATAAAGAAGGCATTTTCAGAGAAATATAAATTACGCTTCTAATAGCAGATGGTCTTTTCTAGTCTTCAGCTTTTTCTTCAATACATCTGAATTAAATCTACTCAGAATGCACACTAAGCTATCCTCTTATTCAAACACCAATGAGACAAAACTCCAAACAGCTCTGAATTGCAGTTCACATGTGGCACTGACAGAACCATGCGCTTTCCAGAATGCCCTTATGCGGCAAACACCACTAATGATATTAATGGGCTCTAACTAGCAGCATTTAATTCAGCTTCATAATAACTTTTAAGACAAAGATTAAGTGTTTGCTATAAAATCCTCATCATTAGTTGACTCCATATCCCCAGAATACAGTTTTCAGAGAAGTCAAGCACTCGCAAAGTTAGGACAGGTCATTTTAGAGTCAGTATTCTGAGAGCTAAATGACTCAGAAAAACAGGTCATAGGTTCCTGGAGGCTTGAGCTGAAATCAAGAGATTCTTAGTTTTGTTTGTGTTCTTGTTGTTTTGGGATTTTTTTTTTTAAATCTAGGTGCAAAGCAAAATAAAAAGCAGGTTCATGGAGTCTCCAACAGAAAAAGGCAATCTGTGTTCTTCGCTCTGTGTACTGCACAACATGTTCTGCGTCTTACCCACACCCACAGTCTGAGGGCCAAGGTAGTTGTTTTTGTTATGTAACACTAAAATCATATTGCCCCAAAGTGACTGGTCAGAAGACAAAGTGACAGTCTCTAGAAGCCACAGGCAAGGATCTTCATTTCGGATTAAGCAACAAGACGAGTTTTCTTTTCTGCAAATGACTATTTCATATGAAGGGTATCTCCTTTCTCTTGGAGACACTGCCCTCGTTCAAGGGAGTAGTTTCACAGCTGACGTGGTGCTGATTGCTGTTTAAGCAATAGGTTTTCAATTAAACTAGCAACAGAGATTTTGGCTCATGGAGCAGCACCACGTCAGTAAGTACAAGGACTTCAGATATTTATCCAAAGAAATGTTATGGCAACAGCCTCTCTGACATAGCTCTTCTCTGCTGAAGCTTGCTTCAGGGATTATCATCATGACCTTCTTGCTGCCACTCCTCTCCACTCCAGTCCCTAGAGATTTGCAGCTTTGACTGACCTAGCCTATTCCCAGTACTTCTGAGTCTTCACCACAACTCCTCCAGTATTGCTGCTGTCCTGTTCTAAGGCTCTGAATTCATAGAATCATAGAATCACCAGGTTGGAAAAGACCCACCGGATCATCGAGTCCAACCATTCCCACCAATCTCTAAACCATGCCTGTTGCAGAATTGTTGCAGACCACATTTCAGGTAACAAGCCGCCTACTTGATGAGTGATCTCAACACCTCACTTTGAGCTTCCTAGGGATTGGATGTTTTCAACTAGAAAGTGCGGCTGCCAAATATTTTCATTACCTTAGAAAATCCTTTGTTGACTAGGCAAATAGTACTGCTTAGCTGCTACTTAGACACAAGGATGCTCCCTTACTCCTACTTATGTAGTTTCTCACACCCCTGGCTACTCTTGAACCGGTCACAAAGTCCAAATTGTAGGCCTTCATTAACCTTTACATCAGAGTGCTCAAAGTCAAAGGGACTTGATGCCATCTATCATATAGACAGGAGACTAGAATAAGCAGCAAAATGTTTCCAATCTCTCTTTTGAATCATCTAGCTCACATGTAAAATTCTAGTTCTTGCCCAAGCACGGGGCATCGACCACCTCTCTAAGAAGCCTGTTCCAGTGTTTGACCACCCTCTTGGTAAAGAAATATTTCCTGATGTTCAGTTCAAACATCCCTCTGGCTCAGGTCTGAACCATTCCCACATGACCTATTACTGGATACCAGGAAGAAGTGATCGACACCTCCTTCTCTGTTTTGCCTCCTCAGGAAGCAGTAGAGAGTGAAGGACTACAAGAATCATATTCAGAGCAAGTTAACATAAACAGGAGCTGAAGTAACCTGCTAGAAGTGTCTGAATAATTAGTTTGAGGCATACCATTTATTCCAGTACTTTAATCTCACATTTTTTTTCATAGGTTGGCCTATTTTAGCCATAAACAGTTCATTTTCTCTAAATGGGTCAGAGTTTTGCAATCTTGTGATTTCCCACAGTTGTTCATGCACCAGTGGCTTTTCCACCTGATTGCCCAGTGAGACCTCAGAGGTGCAAATATATGATTCAGACTGGTAAGTGTAACTTCCAGTAACAGTAATGGATTCACCCTTTGAGCAAACATTTCAGCAAGACTTGAGACTCAAACTTTCAGCAGCTACAGTAGTGGATACCGTGTCCTTGTTGATCAGGCACTGTTTTCCTTTTGCAATCAAATAATATATTAATTTTTTTCAAATGAAACAGCTTTTTATACTCACTTTCACAGAAAGCTTCCCTGACTCAAACTGGTGTCAAACTGGGGAAGGACAGGGAGAGGGAATCAACCCACTGATTGAACCTCTTGTGTATGTCTAGGTTCAGAGTAGATGCTGCTCTTCCCATCTAGTAAGCCTGCAACAAGATTCTTCAGAACATTTCAGGTATCATGTAGTTGAGAGCACACTTAACGGCTTAAGATGCTGCTGGGGCATGTTTCTGTGGGCTTCCTATTGGCTGTCTGTGAAACAATGATGAGAACAGGGGGGAAACAAATCACTGACTCCGAGGCCTTTTCACCAGCAATTACCACAGAACAAATAGGCACAATAGTTTTATCTGTAAGCTCTCCCACAGCCATTTCAAGGAGGCTTTTTCAGATAACAAGGAATTTGCATCTTAGCCACAAAGTACCACTTCTTCAACAGCCTGCTCCCTTCTGTCAGTTTTCCACACAGACCCAAGGTGGTGCTGGGTACAGCAGCTGGTATTGTTGGGGTGACACTATGTAAGAGGTCAGTTAATGGACAAAATAAATACGATACGTACAAATAGCGCATTCTAGGTAATAACATGGCAGAGCCTGGCCCCAAATTTGGATCAGCTTTCAGAAGAATCAGCTCACGCGTCAGTATACCTGACTAGCAGAAAGTTTTTTTCGCTCCACAGACCCAACTTCACTGATACACATTAAAACCTAATATGCAGTTTTAACTTTATAACCCCTAAAGTCATAATCATCGTCTATATCTGTGCTTAAAAGCAAGACTACACTTAAGTGATTATATTAAAGAGATTAACAATTGCGTATCACAAAGAGAAGTGAGGCAGACAAAGGTTAAGAGATGTGTCTTAACTTTTTCTAGTATGGATAGGTGATAAGGGTGATAGAAAATAACAGGTGATACCTAAAATATGCAAACATCAGCTAAAACCAACATAGCTCCTCTGAAGCAAAGAAGCTACCAACTTGTCTGCTGTTTCACTGGAAGATTAAAATAACCTTAACAAAGAGCATATTACAAAACCAGAAATTAAACTACCATCCAGCAAAACAAACACATGGAGGACAAGTGACTAAAACTGAGAAATGAAGCTTGATTCTTTAGCAATATCAAATCCCTTCAGCTCCTACTTGACTTGACAAGGATGGTGGTGTTGCAGGTCAGAAGCGAGTGGCTCAGGAAGATCAGTAGGATAGGCCAAATGCAGTGCTGAGCTCCCAGGGCAGCTGGTGAGACACCACTGGTGAAAATGAGATGGGTTGCCAGTCTTTTGCACAAGCTGAAGGAAGGGAATGCAAGTGTCAGAGAAGATGATGTTTCTCCTCTTACTTGCTTTAATACACATAGTCTTTAAATCCAGGGCAACTTCTTAGGGAATAGACAGAAAGGTACAGTTAATGGCTCCAAGGACACTTCAGGTTATTATTTCTTTTTATAGTTAACTGCTATCCATAAAACTAAACAAGTTAAAATAAAAAGATATGTTACAAATTTTGGATAGCAAAATAAATATGTCATTTCTTAAAAAGTGCTTGTTTGGAGGAGAGGTTAAATGATCTTGTTAATTTCCCAATTACTCTGTGAAGTCAATTCGCAGATCCTCTTACATCACCCATTCCACTTACTTACCCAAACACAGGAGAAACATATCAGTTCTCCATTATAATTGTTAAAAAGACAATATTTTAATGTGTACTCTTAAAGAATATCTCTTTTCAGCCCACAGTTTCCTCCAGGCTTCTTAAAATATGTTAGAAATCTCACTATTATATCTTAATCACTATTTCAGTTAGAGTCACCAAGCTGCTACCTTTTTTGATTTTGTCTCTGCAGATACCAACAAAATTGTACTTTGTTGATTCTTTGGGACAAACTGGAAAATACCTCTTACATAAAAAGAGAAAAAATTAGCAAACGCAGTATTCAGAAAGCATTATTTTGCCAGAAATCAGAGTGGTGGGGTAGAATGACTATAATACACAGGACTATACCTACACTCCTGGGGTTGTATAAAATGTGTTGAGATACAAAAAAAAAAAAAAAAAAGTTAAGGTCACTGTGTGGAACAAATTGACTCACTCCATATTACTGTGAAAGTCAGGAACATTTTAGTAAATGCACTTTTAAAGTTATATAAATTTTCAGATTTGTCTCAATTTAGCTTCATGAAAAATGAAGCTTGCAGAGCAAAGATAATTTAAAAAGCCAGAGCAGCTTAGTTCTTTGAGGCAGGGATTTTTTTCACTTTTTTGGGTAACATAAATTTCTTTCCTTGACACATCTTGAGGATATATCCTAAGACTTCTCAGAGGTGTGACTCCATCTTTCACCTTACCTAATATCATAGAATCATGACCCAGGCTGGAAGAGACCCACCAGATCATCAAGTCCAACCATTCCTATCAAACACTAAACCATGACCCTTAGCACCTCGTCCATATGTGCCTCAAACACCTCCAGGGAAGGTGAATCAAACACCTCCCTGGGCAGCCTGTTCCAATGCCCAATGACCCTTGCTGTGAAAAACTTCCTCCTGATGTCCAGCCTAAATCTCCCTTGGTGGAGCTTGAGGCCATTCCCTCTTGTCCTGTCCCCTGTCACTTGGGAGAAGAGGCCAGTTCCCTCCTCTCTACAACCTCCTTTCAGGTAGTTGTAGAGAGCAATGAGGTTTCCTCTCAGCCTCCTCTTCTCCAGGCTAAACAACCCCAGCTCTCTCAGCCGCTCCTCATAGGGTCTGTTCTCCAGCCCCTTCACTAGCTTTGTTGCTGTTCTCTGGACTCTCTCTAGGGCCTCAACATCCTTCTTGTGCTGAGGGGCCCAGAACTGAACACAGGATTCAAGGAGCAGCCTCACCAGTGCCGAGTATAGAGGGAGAATAACCTCCCTGGACCTGCTGGTCACAACATTTCTATCACAAGCCAGGATGCCATTGGCCTTCTTGGCCACCTGGGCACACTGCCGGCTCATGTTCAGTCAGCTGTCAACCAACACCCCCAGGTCCTTCTCCTCCAGGCAGCTTTCTAGATAGACTTCTCCTAGTCGGTAGCTCTGCATAGGGTTGTTGTGCCCCAAGTGCAGGACCTGGCATTTGACCATGTTAAACCTCATGCCATTGGACGCTGCCCAGCGGTCCAGCCTGTTCAGATCCCTTTGCAGAGCCTCTCTACCCTCCAGCAGATCCACACTTCCAACCAACTCACTGCCCCTTGGCAGGGGGACACGTCTAGGCTTCACACTGGTCCCTTGTGGTCCTAATGCTAATGGTGGCCTCTTCAAAGGAGAGATGCCACTTGCTTGAGTGCTCTGGTTGCTCATCATTCCAAGCATGGATAGCATTCAATGACCCCGAAGCTCAGTGACCTGTATGCCAGCTGCACTGGCCACAGCTTTGCTAGGTGCTGAGCAACAGCCTGTGAGGTGGCTGGTGGCAGCAGGAGGCCACTGTGATGCCATTGTGACTGGGCCTGTGGCCGAGGTGTGTTGTCAAATATGGCAGGATGGGGCAGAAGGTGAGCAGGGGGGTATGGGCCCTCCCATATTAGCTTTGTTCTGCTCTTCCTCAAGCTATTCTGACTCAGGAGGCTGAGTACCCAGAGAATATCTGACCTTACTGTTAAAGACTGAGATAAAGAAGTACCTCTGACTTATGTCCATCCTTTGTCACTATTGTTCCCCCTCTACCCCGCAACAAGTAAAGGATTGAGATTCTCCTTGACTCTCCTATATTTATAGAAACATTTTTTTATTATTTTTCACAGAATTGGGCAATTTAAGTTCTAGCTGGGCTTTAGCATTTCTGGGTTTCTCTCTGCATGATCTCACTCTATCCTTGTAGCCCTCCTGAGACATCTGCCCCTTCTTCCAAAGCTCATATTCTAACCTCTTTTTTCCGAGATCCACCCAAAGCTCTCTACTTGGCCAAGCTGGTTCAGGCCACTTAAAATTCTAGTGGTTTCAGGCCACTTAAAATTCTAGAAGTGCACCAAATCCATTTTCCTACCTATGAATAGTACTATTCTTTCCTAGCAGTCAGAGGGATTTATGTTTTTATTTGGTAGACAGTGAAATGTTAATCACTTTCACTATTATGCTGTCATTGAATTCAATTGGATTTATTACGAAACGATGAATTAGAGGTAAAATAATTTTTTCCTTGGACAGTGTTTGCTTCAAATACTCTTGCCAGCGCCAGTTTAAGGAACCTACAAGTTTCAAGGGAGACTGGCCAAAACAGATTTTGTCTTTCTGATGATTTGCTCACTGGAGCAATTTCTCCCTTCAGTATTGTTGGGATAATGACTATGACCTGGATTTCCCAAAAGGAAGGTGCAGAAGGGGAGGTGGTGCCTTACTAGATAGTCATAGCTGGAGATAGGAGATGTGATTTCAAGGGTACAGCCCTTATACCAAACTCAATTTCACAATGCAATCTGTGGGGCAAACTTCCCTGCCACGGAAAGGGGACAGATATGTATCTTAAGGAATCTGCAGAAGTTGTAGTCTGCACTGTGGTGGATACTAACGCATGAACAAGCTTACCTTCTTACAGAAGGAGATGGCTGGAGTCTTAAAAATTCTCTCTGGACTTCTACTCAGACATATTCTCAGTCAGCTTGTTTATACTTTAACTTCCCTTCAAAGGAGCCACAAAATTACAAAAAAAACCCCTCCCTTCCAGCAGCTTGACCCAAACATTGGTATAATCCATCACCAATAGTCCTGTTTCAGCTCAATTTTTTTTTTTAATTTTACTTAGCTACTTACAATAGAAGTCCACAAAAGAAGCCTTCTATGAGCCAGCCTTGTCTGATGTTCTGCATGGTGGTTTGTCTTTTTAGCCCAATGTACTATAAACCCACTACTTTCACATTCTGGGCCCAGTTGTTGCTCACTCAGCTGTAAGACTGCTGGTTCTTCCAGTTTTTAGTGTGAGGGTCCTTAATGAGCAGATAAACAATTTTGTCACATTAACAACATTTTTACAGCATATGAACTTGTAAAAGCACTAGCATTGACGGAATCAGCCTTCTATCAACCCAATGCTTTCAATAAAAAGCAGGCTTTGTGAATTTGTTAGAAGGATTTGCAGCACATTATCGAAAGATTGCTAATTGCATACCAAGCTCGAGATACAAATCAAAACTTCAAGCCAAAATTTTCAGTAACAGTATAAAATGGATTAGGCTTTTCAACAAACTTTAACTGCAAGGTAGATGAGAGTTCTTTTCCAAATTTAACCCTGGATCTTTAATTATGGGTGAGTACTAACAATTCAGCTTCTGACTTTTATTAGAAATGTACATATCTGGGCCTTCAATTAGAGCAAACTTGTCTGAATCTTGAAATGGAGGTTCACTCACACTCCCACTTCAATCAACAGGGAACAGTGTAGGCTCACTTCCACTTTGTTAAGTTTAAACTTTGAATTCTGTGGAAAAACAGATGAAAAAATGTAATTTCAATGGACTAAGGGGATTATCACGTCTGTGTAATATCTGAGCAATGCTCTTTTTCATAGTGTAAGGAAAACCATCTTCAGGATCATCTGTTTGGTCCACCGCAAGATCTACATTTTTTTTCGCCTACCTAGTGAATTCTAAACTAGTCAAGCCTTTTCTCACCAGGCATTTGCACACTTCCTTTCCCAAAAAGCCTCACAATTTTTGGTTATGCCTTCATCATTTTTTATGACAGATACATTCATGACAATGAATCTGCTAGCCCTGCATCTTCTTAATTCTGAGACTTTGAGTAGATATCAGCAATAAAAACCATAGTTTATAATCCCATAATTAAAATTACCTAAAAAAGAATAATTGTTTCAATGCTTGTGTCAGATAAGGACATGACAGCTCCAAAATTCAGTCTACATGATTTTCTGCAAAAATATTTCAAAGATCTTTTAATTTTTAATAAGAAAGATTGAAGCATATCACATAACATTTCTGTTTATGGCAAATCATGATTTACTGAACTCAATTTGCTACCGATGATCAAGACTCAATTAAAATGCTAAAAGAATGCCTTCAGTACATTGCAGATTTGTGGATTTCATTTTTTCTGGCTTCCACAGGGTTGGAAAGGGAAAAAAGTCTCAGTGACATTAAAGTTCATGTTTAGACTCAGCTAAGTCTCTTTCAGACTGCAGGATTTCTTTTATTTTATTTTCTAAGTTATTCCTTCCCTCTAGCTACAGTAGCTATTTATTTGTGAGTTACTTTAAATCTCTCCCTTTTTATAAGGCACTTCACTTTTGACAGCACTGGAAAAAATGCATCTTTACCTTCTAAATTTAGAAGAAGAAGGAGAAAAAACCAGATTGTTTGCTGGTCTCTCTGCTTCTATTCTTCTGTTCCAAACTATTCTCCATAAGTTCCTGTCTATCGTCTTTTGTAAATAACATCTGTTTTTCAAACTCCCTGTCTGCTAATTAGTCTGAATCGTTTATAAGAGTACAGTACTTATTTAGAAATGTACAAATCAAACGCTAATGGGAAGCAACAAGAATTTCCCACTCACTCAGCATTTACATCAATTTCCACATTAGATCTATTAAAAAAACCCAAACCAAAACAAAAGAAAACAACCTAGGAAATCTGATAGAGGAAAAAAGAAAGCAGATTCAAAATTATGTGTTGGGGTTGGCACTTGCAAATACTTTCAACCTTGAGAAAGTTTTTCCTGTTGATATGAATTTATTAACTGCTATTCTCATTTCTTTACTAACATATCAACTGGTTTGGAGATATCTCCCCTCTGCTGTGGAGAGCTTCAGCCTACATCCTTTTTTCCTCAAGGGATTGTCTCTACTCCAGGCTGCAAAGTAATTCCTATTTCGTTTCTTTCTGTTTCCATGACTATTCAGAAATTTCATACAAAACAATATAGCACAGACCAGCTCCATCAATAGAGATTGAAGGAAGGAAGTCTTGAAGCACTTATTTCCTGATTATTTAGGACTTGCTATTAAGAGATGAGGGACAAATATAAATCTACTTTGCCTGTGATAAAATATGGCTTTGAACCAAGGATTATCTACCTTAACAAGATAAAATTCCTGAGCTCCAGAATCTCGATGATAAACCCTATGATCTGATAAATTCAGTCCTAATGGTCATTCATCGGTAAGTTCCTTAGCTGAATTAAGCACACTGAAGGATGAAACAGAAAACACCAACATGTTACTTCGATTAAAGCCTGATGAAGTAAAGTTCTCAAGAGCCAGCGGGAAACAGAACCATGAGCCAGAGCCATATCAGAGGGGATTCTGCACAACTTTGCTCTGGGATGCATGTGTTTTATGAATGAACTGCAGAAATATGTGAGTGCTATTTCTGGAAAAAAACAAACCCCCAAATACGGCTGTACGTCACTTGTTATTATCCAGCGAATAATTGCTGGAACAGCCAGCTAGCAGATCCCTATCTCTTTAAAATCCTAGGGCGGCAATCAGTGTTTTAGGCAAATACTTGCAAGTCAGAACTAACACAAACACTCACCCCAGTTCTGGTCCCTCGTGTGCATCAATGTCTTTTCTAGTTCTTTTAGAAAAACATTATCTTTCTGAATCTCACCCTTCTAGCTTACAGCTTGATTTCTCATGAAGTAGATAAGCAGTGGTGCCAGACATGTACAGAAGCCAGTAGTAGACAAAGACATAACTAGTTACTTGAAAACAATGTCTCTAGTACCAGGTGTGTCACTCTGGCTCTTCTTTCCTTTGGAAAGAAGGAGTCTTTGGGGTCAAAAGGAAGATTGCTGGGTTTGAATCATAGAATCATAGAATAACCAGGTTGAAAGAGACCCACCAGATCATCGAGTCCAACCATTCCTATCAAACACTAAACCAAGTCCCTCAGGACCGTGCCTTAAACACCTCCAGGGAAGGTGACTCAACCACCTCCCTGGGCAGCCTATTCCAATGCCCAATGACCCTTTCTGGGAAAAACCTCCTCCTAATCTCTAGCCTAAATCTCCCCTGGTGGAGACCATTCCCTCTTGTCCTGTCCCCTGTCACTTGGGAGAAGAGGTCAGCTCCCTCCTCTCTACAACCTCCCTTCAGGTAGTTGTAGAGAGTAATGAGGTCTCCTCTCAGCCTCCTCTTCTCCAGGCTAAACAACCCCAGCTCTCTCAGTCGCTCCTCATAGGGCCTGTTTGGGGAGGCAGGAGGTTCTCATTCCTCACCTCTGACAAAATGGTTGAAAAGCCCTAAATATATCAGTCACTGCTGCCTTATGTCTAGCTAGGCCCCCTGACCGATAATTTCACTGTAGGGTGATCCCTTGACATCAAAGCAAAAGAGTGGCCAAAGACACTGAGACACCAAGCCTCTTTCAAACAAACTGCCCACCTAACCCAGCATCCTAACTCTGGACCTTAATGCCACAAGTGGCCACCAAGGGAAGGAAAAGAGCAGGGTAGGCATATATGCTAATTTTCCTGAGTGTTTTCTCAACTTTCAGTTTTTACTAGTTCAGAAGATGCCCTGAACCAAATGTAGTTTATTTGCTTTTTAAATCTGAAAATGTTTAGCATGGTATATTCTTCCAAGTATTCACTTGAGCCCCTCCAGAAACTCTGTATATTTACAGTAACCTCCAGTTTCTTGAGGTCAACTGTGAATCACTTCCCTGACATGGGAATCCAATTCAATGCAAACATGTCAGAGCCAGCTAGTGTAGATGCTGACAGAAGTTCAGCCACAGCCCAGGCTGACCATTTGATTATTCACAGAGTACCCCCAGTGACTTCTGCAGCTCCTGTGGTGCGAGAGTGGCACTGCTGCCAGATCTCAGCTCAGGCCTGTGGGCATTGCACTACAGTTGTACTGACTGCATACACAGTGCTTGTCTCCAACAGCTTACTCCTACCTAATACTGGTAAATAATCACAGATTTCCTACTGGCGCACACTCCGTATTTATGGAAGTCCTACACTGACATAGCAAGGAACAAGTGATCTGCTAACCACAGTGTCTTGAAGCACTAAATGACAAGGACCAAGAGCTAGATTGCTGTCCTGCCCTCCCCAGTTACCAGCTGGACATTTGAGAGCAAAGTTTGACACTGAATTAGAAACCATCCAACTGCAGAGTACCTGCCTGCAGCTTCTTAGGGCTCACATTTTACATCTTAGTCTGTAAAGCTTGAGCTCAGATAAGATCAAAGCTCAATAAAGTTTCTAGCTGAATCACTTAACAATTTCACCCAAACTGTGCTTTCCATCTCCACTTGTCATGTTTACGATAACATGTTTACTACTTAATGTTCATACAAAACTTGGAACATACAAAGTTCTATCTAACTGTTAGATGTTGTCATTTATGCAGTTTCTAAAATCTCCAGGGCAGACAGCACACATACAGCAGGTAGCTTGGAATGTCTCTCTTCCAGTACACTAGATGGAGGGGCAGCTACACATGGGCAACTTCAGTGGCTTAGATAACATAGTCAAAAGCAGGGTATCATTCCATACCTACTGCTTTTTTATGGTTATGTAGGCAGTCCTTTAGTGAAAGCCCTGCCACTGAAAGGGCTGCCCAGAGCCCCAGCACCACGCTGCCCACACTGGCAGGTGGCAGGAGGCAGCTCCAACACCTCCACTGGGTCATAGAATCATAGAATCACCAGGTTGGAAAAGACCCACCCAATCATCGTGTCCAACCATTCCTATCAAACACTAAACCATGCCCCTCAGCAGCTTCTCCACCCATGCCTTAAACACCTCCAGGGAAGGTGACTCAATCACCTCCCTGGGCAGCCTCTGCCAGTGCCCAATCACCCTTTCCATGAATTTTTTTTTCCTAATGTTCAGTCTAAACCTCCCCTAGAGGCGCTTGAGGCCATTCCCTCTTGTCCTGTCCCCTGTCACTTGGGAGAAAAGGCCAGCTCCCTCCTCTCTACAACATCCTTTAGGTAGTTATAGAGAGCAATGAAGACTCCTCTCAGCCTCCTCTTCTCTAGGCTAAACACCTCCAACTCTCTCAGCCGTTCCTCATAAGGCCTGTTCTCCAGCTCCTTCACCAGCTTCGTTGCTCTTCTCTGGACTCGCTCCAGAGCCTCAACATCCTTCTTGTGGTGAGGGGCCCAGAACTGAACACAGTATTCAAGGAGCGGTCTCACCAGTGCTGAGTACAGAGGTCCTTGCAGGCTTCCTTGTCCCTGGGAGCGGGCACCTGAGCCAGTGCCACTTGGCACACGAAGCATGTATTTATGGTGCCATATAAATGATTCATAGGAACACACACCTTATTAGCTCAAGAAAGAATGAAAGATTTCTGTGCACTGTGGTCTATTAAGTAACAGTAATGGATCTCAATTACTTGAAAGACCTCTAATTAATTTCTGTATTGGCAATGCCTGAGTTAAGAGGTTGGACAGGAGATTAACTCCTGTTCCCTCAGTGTTGCTCAGCCTTTCAGTACCAATTTCCATGAGTCAGGCAACGTTGCACAAATTAAACATTTAAAGAGAAAATAAAAAATCTAAAATAGCTGTTTTCATTACCACCTCCACCTTTCCTTGCTAGTTGACAAGAGATACTGTAATGCAGAAAGACTAATGGAAGGGGGAAAAAAATATTGCTATCTGAAAGATACTTTCTCACTCTGACAAAATCCCCCTAATATATTAAAATTGCTTCCCTTCTTAGGCCTCCCACTCCATTTTGGCTACTTATTCATTTTGAGTTTCCTTCCAAACTGTTCTTCTCCTCCTCTGCTGCTGATTGAAGAATTCTAACTCATACTGTATGAGTTAGATACTTCCTGATATTCCTGCGCCTAAACCCAACCTTTCCTCTGGCTTTCTGAAAAATCGAACCTGTTATCAGCTGCCAAGTTTGGATTATAAGGCAAGCTGTATGTTCAACCTCTTTGTATGCACTTTTTATTATGGAAGCGTACATCAACCAAGGGATGACAAGTGAAGCAGTTTTAACTGGTGCATTTTCATTCTACATTACTGAAGTACTTTCATCCTGCTTCTAAGTGTATTTTACTCTGTACAGGTTATGTCATAATATACACTTATAATGTAAGCACCAGGACTATAGTTTCTAAACAGCAGTTGAAATCCGCAGTCATTGATACGATTTTGGCAACATACTGCCTTTCATTTTTCATATCACTAACTCTGCTTGACTTAAATGCTTTCACTTTTAAGAACTGCTTTCTCCAAAGTTCAACCCTCAGACTTCTCATGCACCGTCTAAATTGAAGTATGAAATCTCATCAAGATCCAGGAAATCTGCCTAGATGCACAATGTAATAATGAGATTTAAAAACTGCTCAGCTAATAGAAATAGACTGAGTTACATTAAACTCAGACTCCCCCATTCCTAACTGAACCTTCTACCACAGTGAAGGTCTGATAACTGTTGTCACAAAATGTTCCTTAAAGGACAACTCAGGAATGTAGCAACAGTCAATAGCTAGATTTTCTAAACTAAAGCTGGTTTTACCAAGTTTTTGAGTCTGCATTTATAGAATACAGACCAGCAATCTCATGGCTTCCAAAAGATCACCTGGCAAGAATAGTCTTCAGTTTTGCAAATATCTCTTAAGATGAGATCAGCCTAGGCCAAAGACTTCAGCTTGTAGGAAATCTCAAGGAACACAAGCCTTGCTGGGCCCAAAGCACAGGCACACTTTGGTCAGCAGTTCGGGAGATGTAACCACCTTCCTTTTCCATATCCCATCTGTTGCATTAGAATCTCTGTCTTCTTTGTAGTTATCTTAGCCTCACCTCCATCATCTTTAGCTCCCAAAAGCAACACACTGGAAACAAATAACCCAAACCAGTGAATCATTTAATAAACTCTCGGCTGGTGCTTATGAACAAGTCAATGCTGGGGATCTCCACTAAGATTCTGCACCAGACCCCATGCAGTCATTGCAGCAAAGCAAAGACAGGTGCTTGAGGGAACCACAGCCTTGCACAGGTACCAGCCCAGCAATTCCCACACCCCAACAAAAGCACTTCTCAGATTAGCAGGATTGGGACAAGAGGGCACAGAGCAGTTTAGAAACTCCCTACATATCCAGTGGTGGAGCGATTTGGGTTTTTTTTGCTTTTAACTTTTTAATTTGCTTATATGAACAGCTTTATTATAATGTCTGAATTTCGTCTACTTTGCAACTAGTATTGCTTAAGAAGGCTTAAAATGTTTGATTTATTCATAGAATCATAGAATCACCAGGTTGGAAAAGACCCATCAGATCATTGAGTCCAACCTATCAAATACTAAACCATGCCCCTCAGCACCTTGTCCACCCAAAGCTTTATATTTTAAGGAGAGAAAAGGGATAACTATATATCTTCTGTCCCAGTTTGAAAGTTGCTTGTTTTTTTTTTAAAGCAAGTGCAGTACAGAACTTGACTGTGAAGATGGAATTTAAGGAAAACAGTCTCTGAAAATGTGTTCTAAGTCAGAATTAAGAACAAGAACAGTCTACTTCTACTCTGTGTTCTTAATGGGATACATTGTGAGTCAGTGCTTTTAGAAGTCCGCCTAGGTTACAGCAGCTTGTCTACTTTTATGTTTTGATCCTACACTGATTCAGCTTTCTTTAGATATAAATACTGTAAAGTTGAAAGTCAAGCTGAGGTCAAGATCTGATGATAGCATTATATGCATTATGAAAGAATAATGAAGTCATCTGATACGATGCTGTAAGATATAAGCTGAGGATTTAGATGGTCATGCTCCTTGAAGGCTAAAAAAGGGCAAAACTTCACAGAACACAAATCACTGATCCAAACTGAGATCTGATAAAACCACAGTGTGGAAAGCAGAAGTAAAATCTACTACCTCTACTAAAAAGTTCAACAAGGAGTTGTAACTCAAGGAACCGGAAACACTATTTTTGGAATGATAAAACCTAAGAAACTTCAACAGAAAGGAAGATTCTTAAAATAAACTGAACAGTAGTTTCTTGCCTGCAAATATTAGAAAGGAAATCAAACCCATTCATTTGGAAGCAACTATTACTGTAAAAGAGATGAAGTTTTGTCTTTTCCCCCCCCTTTTTTTTAATTCTGAGTCATGCTAATCAATTCCAGCCATGATACAAAAAAAAAAATGTGAAAGTTTTTCCATATGGTTCTCTCTGTAAACAGCAATATTTCTGAAAAAAAATTAAAAATATATATAAATAATTCCAGAGAGTAAGCAGAATAGTCTGAAGTTAGTTTCTAAAAAGTACTTTTCAGAATTATTTAAACCATATGGAAGAGCTGGTCTTTCAGATACTCCTGATTCTTGAATTTACGATTCAGTTTTATGGTTGAAATTGCTCTTGGTAAATTTTCAGCTAATCTTACTTTGCCTTCTTCACCACTTCTGACTCTGAGTCACAGACCCTTAGAATACATTTTTTTAGTTCAAGACTAACCATAGCTGGAGAAAATGTAAAATTCCCAGTTCT
This sequence comes from Coccyzus lansbergi, assembly GCA_033558105.1. Classification (NCBI taxonomy): domain Eukaryota; kingdom Metazoa; phylum Chordata; class Aves; order Cuculiformes; family Coccyzidae; genus Coccyzus; species Coccyzus lansbergi. Next base: position 1,856,480 of record JAUMJK010000305.1, on the reverse strand, counting down.
GAAAAGTCTCAGAAAGCAAACAGTGAAATTCAAAACAGTTTTAACAGGTAAATGGTACCTTGATTTTTCGGCTCTTATGTACATTACTGTCAGAATCTGAATATCATTCTTATTTGTTGAGACAAAATTTATAGTTGACGTTAAACTACAATTGATAGGACTAAGCTTGCCTGATACCAGTAGTATTTGTAAGTGTGCTTAATATCTGGTCACATATACCACCAGTAGTATTTGTAAGTGTGCTTAATATCTGGTCACATATACCATATCTATCTGTCCTTCCTGAATTTTTTATGTATATTCTCCAGTCAGAGGAAAATATCTCTAGGTCAATTATTCAATGACCTTAAGTGACAAGGCTCAGGTGCAAAAGGCTTTGAGGTTTGAGTCCTTCCTGCTTCAGGAATTAATCTTTTGTGAGATCATAAATAACTAAGGTAGCCAGCAGGTTTATGCAATATTTATCTTATTTAAATTCACCAGAAATACAATTTATTTCAAGTCTTCCTATTTCCCTATGTTCAAAGTCCAAGAGAAAATAGTTAGCGCCTCTCATGCTTGTGGGCACAGTTCAGAAGATCACTGTGGGAAGCAGAGCTTCTCAAATCAGGCTCTATGGACCAAGTGGTGACAGATCCTCTGGATCAGCTACCTGGCTCTGTTGTCTCAGGCTGCTGCCTGTGAATTGAAAGATCAGAGGCTCTTTTATACTGTTATTCCAGGTATGCCATTGCTGTAATTGCCATCAGGGAAATGTTGTAATCTCACATGGGAGAGAATATAAATAATCTTGAATGGGTTGTAAAATGTCCAGGACACAACTTGTCGATTAAGACATGAATTGTGCTATGAGACACACATAGGAAAATCTTGTTTGGTTCTTCATTAACCATTAAGGATTTTTCTTACTCTTAAAGGTGATGTCATCATCAAACCTGGACTATGTGACCTCTTCTTAGACAGTATAATACCTAATCTGGTTATATCAAAGAGCAGACATTTCATCATGCTAGACAACCTACCCCAGTTTAGTTTCAAAAGCCTAAGAACTATATACAGTCTGAGGCCTGTAAGCAGCAACGTTTAAGGATTACCACCTTTCAAAAGCCTGCTTTCTTCTTTTTGTCTCCTAATACAGATACATCCTTCAACTCTGTGCTCAAACAGCCTATAGCTGATGTAGAGTTTACTGGTGTTTCTATACCACCATTAGGATCAACCAAGACAACCTGAGAAATATACTGGCTTCAGACTATGAGGTCCATTAATAAGGGAACCTTCAACCAGTGCAAAGCAATTGAATGTTTGAGGGGCTTGTACCAATTCTGTCAGGGGCTGCACATGCAGGTACAGGGAATACAGGCAGTAGGAAAGACTTGGGGACATCCCAGGAAGGGTCTAGGAGAAGTAAAGCAACGAAGGAGGCACTGAAATAACCAGCAGCATGTTGCCACAGCGCATGCCAACTCAAGGTCATGGAGAAATACTGAACAGGAGTACAGAATACAACAAAGTTAAAACACAACTGCTGCTCTGAAAGGTAGTTAAAAGTCAGAAGGAATACAGAGGACTCAAAACTAGATTGAGTCTCCTTGGGCAAGATATGCAGGGTCACAAGTTCATCCTCCACCCCTGCACCAGACACTGACTCAACATGTATAGCTCCCCTTTTCTGCTCTGGTCAAGTGACTGAATTAAGCACTGTTTTCTTCTATCACTGTACTAAGAAAAATAGTAGACAGAAAGGAAAAGTCTTAGCTGTAAAATTCACTCCTCAGTCATAGGTATGAGAAAATGTTATGCTGTAGACAGGAAAAGTGAACACCCGTTCTCCTCCCTTTCACCTCCTCCTGGGACACTGGATTCAGTTAATGAAAATATCAGGGGAGTGTCATCTTAGAGTTTAAATGGCATATTATTACAGGGAAGTGGTTAAAAAAAATTCTTCAAGTTTCTCACTGCCTGTATTGTTTTAACTTTTAGTTACAACATGTATGCACTTGGTAGCTCTAAGGAGATACGTAGCATATCCAATACCCTGAAGCCCTAATTATTGATACCGTAAGTTCCCAGCATCTCTGTATTTGTACATAAAAGTAAACTATCAATATCCACTAGACCAAATTCTTCCCTTGTTCACCCTGGTACAACTGTTTCTGTCTTAAATGTAACTGGGAGCCATGCTCAATTTGCTCTGCCTTCATGTAAAGTTTTATGTCTTTCTTAAGCACACATTTTATTACTAGATCTCTTATTTCCATCTGCTTACACTGACTTACACAAAAAGTCTCTCTTTAGGGCATTCTATAAACAAACTAATGGGATGAATGCAAATTACAGCAGCCGTTCCTTCTACCACAGTCTTCTCAATGCAGAAGCGTGCACGTGCAGAAGGGATATGCAGAAGGGATATGCAGAATTATGTTTCCAAATCTGAGCTGCAGATTTTGTTGATTTAAACACAATATTAATTTCTTCCAAGCGATGCACAATGAAAATTATGCTTGTTACAATGACAGTAAATGGCTTTCAACAGCAGCAGCATCTTGGAGTCAGTTCTAAAACTGTCTCTCAGCTAGGTATGTGCCACTGACAATTTCTGATCTACAATATCAAGGCATATGAATAACATATTTCAGTTTTCCCAACCACTTACAGAGCTGAGCAGCATGTAGTGATCTCGGTGATTCTAGCAGCTAGACCTGTGATTGTTCTTCATTTTGCATCGTGTTGAATTCTCCTGAACACTCCTTTGCACAATCTGCAAAACAACAGCCTGCAGGTTGTCTGAAGGAAAATCACTAGACACTAGGCTTTTACTAGAGGGTAAAAAGCTGCATCCAGGGAAGGTGATACTTGGGGTGATTCATTTGAGGCGCATTATGGTCCCATTTGTTCTTCAGCTGTGACATCCACATATTGCCACTTGTTCAGAGGAGCTGATACAGACGCTAATGAGAGGCCCTCAGCGACCTGCCATTCATTTCCTTCAGCAGAACAATACCCTTTGACCTGAATGTTCTTTGCTTTTTGGCAGAATGTTTTAAGTATAAGCAAACAGATATATTTTCACCTTGTACTATAAAGCTGAACAGCATAAAAAAGCAAGTAGCAAACAGGCAACTAATTAAATTCTTCCTTGGAAGAACACAGCAATAGCTCAACTGTTTTATGAGCCACATGGTTTTCCACTGGCTGATTCTTTAGCCTCACTTCTTCCTTCTACTTTTAATATATAGTTCATGAAATCAGGAAATTAATTATCTCCACGGCAATATTCATCAAAACATTCCTGCTTCTAAGGACGCCAAGGATGAAAAGTTACTAGACAAATCTAAAGGAAAACTGTACCTACTGGATACTTACAAGCAGGCTAAATGTTCACAAGATAAAATTAATAAAACAGGAACATTTCTTTCAAAATGTATTTTCTCTCAGCTGATGTCTCTGAGTGGTGCTAGTACTGCCTGTCTTGATGATGAACATATTTTCAAGAGCGTTTTTCTTCTAACAAATGGACATTCTGAGAGGTAACCATATGTTTAAATGCTCCACAGTGCCATGGTCTGAAAGAGGAAAGGGTCTTCTAGAAAGTGTGCCAAGACAAAATCCTGGCCCACAGGAGTCAATAGGAGTTTTGCTTTTTATTTTAATGAAGCCAGGATTTCACTCAAGAGAACTGCAGAAGGGTCAACATATTCAGAGAAAAAAAAGTATCCAGATGTCTTTCAGCATTATGGGTTCTAAAACAGAAATGGCTGAAGCACTGTGAAACCTTTTCTCTCTTGCTTTACTGCATGAAATAGAATGCCTTATTTTTAACTAAAGTCTATTTTTTCCCAGTAAAACTAATATTAAGGAATGTATTGGAGAAGTAATGCTGGTCTATTATGTTGTCAGACATACAAATGCCTGTTCTATCTTGCAGCTTAATCCTTCTGCAGAGAGTCAGCTACCTTTTTTTTTATGCTGACAACCATATTTATTTCTACTCTGTGGACTTACACCAGAGCAAGAAGAGAACAATGAACCCCCAGACTGATAACACAGGTGGTGTTTTGGATTTGTGGGTTTTTTTATTTATTTTTTCCTTAAATGGGGAGGTGATAGATGATTCACCAGCACTCACAACTACTCGTGTCCGCAAGGCCAGTCAGAGATATGAATGGCCATTTTCCCTCAGCTGTCTTAAGAAAAGCACATACACCTTTGGTTAAGATGAAATCATACACCCATTTCAAAAGCCAAGGGAATCTTAATCACCATCCTATTATAATTTAATTTTACTTAGCCTCTTTTTCTCATCATAATCCCTTCTAGACATTGCTTTTCTATTGTTTTCAGACAGTATCCTTATGGGATGCTGACATTCTGCTGTATCTTTGCATATAAGTGTATACAAGGAGAGTATAATTCCTGCCAAAGCTCTCACCGGTTGTAAAGCAAACAAAAAGTGTCCTCAGAATGTTCTGTCACATGCAAAATTAGATAATATTACAGGGAAACTTCATGTATTTAATTTGGCTTGTATTTCAGTTAGTGCCTCTTGGTGAATACTCCTTGATAGGAATGTACATGGAAATAGAGTGCAGCAACCTCCCCAGTACCACCCAGCCTTTTGCTTGAGAAATCCAGTACTGCAGGCTCTTTGACTCACTCAGTCTTGAGCTTCTGTCTGACAGTGCAATCTGTCACTGCCAGCCTACAAGGAGAGGCCGACAACAAACCGTGTAGTAAGTAATCAACCCACAAATACTTCTACATCCTTTCCCACTGTGATTGCAAACCTTTGAGCCTGAAAATGATCTCAGTTACATCAGCATAAATCCTGACTAACACCTTCAAGCTATGCAATTCCCAGTAATTATTTGAAGGAAAATGAGCCCTGATTCCAGAGCAATGGATCCTAGAAGCCATATGAAACTTAATATAGTCATATCATTTCATTTTATGAATGTGCCTCAAGTGAGCAGCAGCTCTAACTGACCCTCACTGTACATTCTCATAGCAAGTAAATTACAGAGTATTACTATTAACTTTTTCATTAGTGTTGTAAAGAACTGTTAATTTTTATTTATTTGGAATCAGCTGGGTGCAATTACTGTATAATCACCAGAAAGAAGTGTCATCTTTGCCAAGTGTTGGTTCTGTAATTACAGGTTAATTACAAGGGTACCTGTGCTGCAGCACAAAGCAACACTCCCTAAGGTCTATTCTTATATCCGGAACACTAAAGACAAAGGTTTTTAATTCCTGAGCAAAGGATATGGCTGTATGATTTAACTGCTGCAGTGTCCATAAAAATACTTCCAGGGGAAAATTTTTTTGGTTTGTTTTTTTGGTTTTTTTTTTTGTTTTTTAATTTTTTTCCAGTTGGGAATGGAGTTCAGCTTCTCAGTACCAAAACAACTCTGAAAAAAGCAGAAACACGTATCCAAAACAAGCTTCCAATTTTAATTGGTCTGTCCCAGGTTTGATAACTACTTTCTCCACCTTAGAGAGCATTACCAGAACTTCCAGGGGGCAAAAGTGAGAAATTGTCAGGTGTATCTCAGCACTGAGCTGTAGTAAGAAAAAAGTCAGTGATACCGCTGAATTGGGCTCGTCAGAAGTGAAAGGGGAATAGAGAAAGCCTGATTGAAAAAGTCAGCCTGCAGCAGCATCACTCTTTCCTGGAGAATGACCAGTACCTCAGAGAGGTTTGTTGTCTTCTTCCCCCTGCCTACTCAGCGAAACAACTGGCTTGCTGAGCTGGGCCTCAGCATATGTCATTTATCCAGAAAACAGAATCTTGGAAAAGAGCTACAAGGTTTTATCCAAACATGAAGCACAGATCTCCCTCTTAGCAAAAATAAAAAACCCCAAACCTGCTAGAATGTGTTTAAACACGAGGCTCTCCAAGATGAATGTAGCAGCAGGGGCAATTTCTGTCTTGCTCAAGGCACCCTTGCATCAAGCAAGCTGTCATGAGTTCTAGGGAGCTGAAGCCCTGTCTCTGTTTCCAGCCTGGTTTGAATGGACACTGTTGTGGTTTCAGGCCCTAACTCTTTTAACTTGGGTAGAATTTCAGTTCCAGGGCAGGAACCAGAAAAACTAACCATACAAGTAATCTACAAACCTCACCTGCTCTTCCTTCTTTGATGCAGGGATCCCAAACACTGTGTTGAATACATGCAACAGAGAGTCCTTAGCACAACAATAACAAAAATTCCAATAATGCAACCATAGATTCTGGCCTCTAAGGTTTTGGTGAGATCCTCTTATGCCAGCAGTGTCTGCAGTTTAAAGGACAGATTGCTCCATTCAAGTCTCTGGTTCACCTTCAGTCTTTTGACTTTCTCACACCAATCCCTCTCAAATTTGGTACACAAAAGTAGATGCATCCAAAATAAAACAAAGCCCTAGTCATTCCCCAATTAGTTTACAGTCTGTTGCAATAAGCTCCTGTGTGGGTTGCGTAACAAATGACGTTCCTTCAATTAGATGGTCATTGCCAGCAGTCGCTTAAATGACAGCTGTAAATTATTTTTGTTCTAAACAGATCACTAGCATTACCTTATCATTAGAGCTTATCTTGTGTTTTCAAGATTCGGGGAAAATGGGTGTTTTCTATACGTGATTGTTACACTAAGAAACAAGGACTAGATTTTTTTCCCCAGGTACTTAAGTGCCTGGCTCCCATCTAAATTGATGGAAACCTTTAGAAATCTGGGCCCAAATGACCTGGGGCTTGTGTAGTGTGTCTGCTCTACTGCCTTCAGGCATGTGCTTAGCCAGTTGATATACCAACTGCTACAAGGAGCCACAGAAACAGCACAGACCTGAGTCACTGTTAAAGCAAGAGCAGTTTGTCAAACTGTATCAAGGATCTGATGAAGAATAAATGCCACGGTCATTAATATCATCTCTGAAAGCACCTTCTCTTCTGGATTTCATATCCATACTGGTTAGTGCACTGTATGGTAATACATTCAAGACAAGCCAAAGCATAAGAGTTGACATGGGAGATGTACAAAGAGCATGCAGTTGAGTGCAACATGATTCATATAGTAGTACCAGTTAACGTGATCCAGCTGGGAAGAGGGGAAGAGCACCACCCCAGATCTCACAACAGTATCATCCCAATGTGAATTCTAGCACTTGTACTCTCCACTTGCCACCTAGAGAGAAGATTTAGATACTGGGTAATAGTGATTTTTTTCTTAAAACCCTTGGATATGAAGTAAAATGAAAACAGTAGGCTTCAGCTCAGTGTGAATAATTTAGCAAGGACATTAATGTCACTATTTCAGCAACACTGGCATATTTTCTTCTTACATTTCCATGTCAGAACTTAACCATATTCCTCTAGGGAAAATCAATGTCCTAGTCTGTACTGATCTTACAACCAAACTACCTCTTCTGACCTGGTTTTACTCATTTAAATCAATGGCAAAATTCCTACTCTCTCTGACATGAGCAAAAGCAAATGTACAGCTATGTGCTGCCTGTCATTGAAAAACAAGAAGATATAATTTTACAAAGCTGCGCCTCAACAGTTTTTCCTTTTTGGAGATGATAAATGTATTCAAACTGGAACTATAGAAAGGAATGTACATACATACTAGGTTTATTCAACTTAGAACACAGAACTCAGTTAAGGGGCTCTTGAATCTGAGCTTGAATATAAACAGCAGAATTGAATCTGCTCTGACAGTCCAACTCTAACACTGTCAGTCTTCTAAAATATTCAAGTACACTCAGCAAAAAACAGTGTCAAACAGTAAAATCAGGACTATTCTACTAATCTGGGAATATACAACAATAACCCTCATAGAATAACTGCTGAAGAATGAGAATATACTTCTGAGCAGTTCCCCAGGCACTCAAATCAGGGGGAAATCCTATGAGATAGGAAATCTTTCTTACTTACTGTTTTATTGTTGCTTTATTGTTAGATTTTGATGACGGAAAAAACCCCAAATCAAACAACCCTTGGTTAGCGGTTTCAAAAAAAACTAGAATCTTGAATGTCAAAAGCATTTTGTTTCCATTTAATCCTAGGGCAGTAATATCTGAAGATCAAAATGCAGCATGCACATCTTCAGAATCCTCAAGCAGTGAAAGTGTTTCCTTCACAGCTGTTGGTGACAGATTCATGGAAACACACAGGTAAACACAGAATTCTGGCAGGTGATGGGTTAGCCTACTTTGGCAAAGTTAAAAGGTTAACTTCTATTTTCTTCAAAATAAAATGTTACTGGCCTTTGTCCTTGCAAATAATCCTGAAAATGAAAAAAATCCAAGCAAATCAATCATTAAGGCTGCAAGTTTTGACAAAAGCTTGCTGACATTGCAACCTCCACCTTAACTTCTAATCTGTTGTATTTACAGAAAATATACTGTATTTCTCATCACTGACTTGCTGATTTCCTGGTTAACCATATAGGGCAGTGGTAGGGGACAAGGAGGGAAATCATGGAAAAAAATAAGAGGAAAACAGCTATAACTGCTTAGAAAAGGGAAAAAAAAGCAAAACTTTGTCTTCTCTGGGTCTGTTAACCTATTGAAATCTAACAAAATCTTTTCAAGGAGATGATTCCCCAGCCAACAAAGTGCTGGGGATCTTTTTCTCTATTCCCAGTAGCCTTATTCCATTCTTCACAATCAGTGGAAGATCCCTCCTTAGTGACAGATCTATGGCTTAGGAGGATGATTATCCTTTGCAAAACACATCTTTATGAAAACACCAAAGAGCAGAGAGAGAATCTTTTAAGGACAGCAGACAGCATTGTCAACTCTCCCCTCACCAGCTTCCCAGACTAATACTGGGAATGGCAGCATAAGCCTGGTATGCTTGCATAAACTATTGTTCCATAGGCCTGTTAAACGTATTAAAAAGTCATCTCCATTCAAAGGGGCTGATAAAAAAAAGGCAAATCCTAAACAAACGCAAGCCAGAGATATTCCTGGGACTTCTACTACTTCCAGAGGTTTGGCATATACCCCAGCAGGGATGATCTTTAAACAAGAAGGATATGGTCCCATCAGCCCACCTCTACCTCCAGGAACTGGCCAGTGAGAGCCATGGCTGGTGGCACCACTTTGAGTGCTTTGGAACAGGAGCTGGGCTCCCCTACTATGTAACAGCTGATATGCAAAACAGCAGCCAGCACATATTAAAAGCTTCCGGCAATGCTGCCAAAAGAAATGTGCTGTTCATTTGATACCGACAAATATTCTTATGATGCAGTTATGTTTCCACCACTGTATGAAAGTTGTTTTAATCAATGAAAGCCTACAGAGGACATAGATTAAAATAACAATACTAAAAAATACCCTGCTGGCTTAACATCATTTTTCTTAGAACCAGATTAATCAATCATGATGAAAAGCACTGAAGTGTATTACTGACAATGTTATGACAAAAAAAGAATGTGAGCTCAGCTCTCAGCCAGTGTAAGAAGGTCACACTCTACCTCACTGCTCCTCATTGCTTTTCTCTTAGTACTCTTTCTATGATGCTTGTACAGAGGTGGTTACAGAATTGTAGGCTTTGTACTTTGGATGTATTTTGCATATTGTCTCTCCTGCTGATGACACTTCTGACTAGTCTGCTTTGCTAGAAGGCCCCTTCCTTTGCTACACAGGATGATGCATGGGGTTGAAACAACAGTTTTGCCATCTAACTCCAGCACTGAGTTCAATGCATGGGCAGGTAGGAAAAATGCTATTAGTAGAATGAGTTGAGCAAGAGCTAGGGTTGTTGCCAGTAAACAAACATCCACACAAAGCAACAATGAATAGTGCAAATGGAACAAACAGGCTTTGATTCTTTCCATAAAGAATACTATGAATTTCTCCCAACAGGGCTTGGCTGGAGCTCAGTGACCCACAGGCTACAACAACATATTCTGGAGGTCTTCTGTGAAAACTATTTTCACAATTCATCAGATAAACCCCGCTTCTCATAATTAAGAGACGGTTGGACTATCAAGGGAGATTATTGTACACTTGGCATTTCAGGTTCCATATCTGGCCCTGAACTCAAAAGAAGATGCAAACCCCCTACTTGCAAAACTTTCTTGAGTGTGGATTGAATTATGCTTTGTGTACTTCAGAAGCTTGTATCTGAAAGGCCTCAATGAACATTGGAAAAATCAAGATATATATATGCCAATGTGAAATGGAACAATTTCTATTTCAGATCTGATTTTGTGCAAGTGCAGCTCTGTAGCTCAATAAACTTCAGAAATGAAACTTAAACATTAGCCCTTCTAGCCCACATGGTAGTTAGCATCTGAGCTGGCCAGACCTTTAGAGGAAAGGTAGTAATGTTCCTTTAATACAAAACACACGTTGAAGCATGCCAGAAGACCATTCCTCCTCTTGTCTCTTCCCAAACCTTGATGGTACCACAAACCCCCTATATATTAGACATGTTCTGTCAATCTCTGTTGTTGATGAACACTGCATCTTCCAGGGTATCTCTTTGACTTTTAACTTGCATTAGACCCATGGCAGCATGTCAGGGTACAGGTGATCCACACACCAAAGCTAATTGCTCCAGAGCCCATTTCTAGTCCTCTTGCCTTCAGGAACCAGCCTTAGTCAGCTCCCCCAGTTATGTACCTAGGCTCAACACTGGATCAGCCATTCATGCCAGCAATCAAACTGAGTTTAGTAGGTTCTAATGGTTTTGCAGCTAAAATTCAAGTATTCCCATCTCTGAAGGTCCCTTGCTAACATATCCCTTACACAATGCATTGTACAGCAGTTATGCTTTACTACAAACTCTTTAACTGAGAAACTACATCATCTGCATACTGGGCACAAGTCCTAGTCATTAACCTGCTTCAGTTTTTCTTTTAAGGCTGTTCTTGGACATTCCCAATCTACCACCCTGGTGCCTTGAGTAGACTTTTGATGGCCTTTGGCTAAACCAGAGACACCATATTAGTTAGAGCAGCATCTAATTATTTATAATCACACTTCAGACTTACTATCTGAGTTTGCACAGCACCATTAACTACTCTTTCCCCTTTTTAAGGTCTCCCTAGAATTGCTCTAGCTTAGAGCCCTGTCACAAAAATACTAATGGGAATATGTTAAAGAAGTTGCGTTTTGCTGTTCTACAGTGCCCTGGCACTCATGATTTTGAAGAAACATCTAAATAAGAGTGAATAAATCCTCATGACAAAATCATAAAGCAAGTTAGAAAAGGAATAAAGACATGCAGAGAAAATCAAATGGGCATGTACTACCTTACATAGTAAGACTAAATGTCATTCTAACAGCTCTGTCTTTCTATTTCATCTCTATGTAGATAAACACAGAGAAAAAACCTACTAAAATAATAAAAAAAAAATTGTTCAAGAAAATATTTAGAAAAATGTGGCAATCTTAAAAGAAAACATTACCTGCACACTTAGTCATGAAGAGATGTGATTTAGGTCATTTCTGCATCCTTGACTCTGTTTCTGTGTCATTAATACTTAGTTCGTCTGTTCATCATAGTTAAACAGCCCATACCCTGTAGCCACCTTAAATGCACTGAAGCCACGTTGTCAGCATAAATTTCCCAATGAGCTGTGCTTTAGAAAGCTGTTTATGAATTTGGCTTTCAAGAATGTGTGTCAATGATAAGCAAGAATGAGACTGTATACCCCCTTTCTATTTACTGCAGCTCTTAATTCCTTTTTTTAGGACCATGTGGAATTTATCAGCACAGTGAAGCCCTTGAGGCATGCAGAAACCATGTTATTAATGCTATTAGTGCTAATTAATTCTGCCAACAAGGTCTCTGCAACTAGTCAAGACATCAGTCTTTGCCAAAACCAATAGATTAAATAAATTTAAAGTTCTAGGACAAGCCATTCCGGATTATAATGAGCCAAAAAGAAAGTGAGGGAAACATTGTAAAAATTAGGTATTTTTCGAACTTTCATACAACATAAATGCTTTGTTTGATTTGTTTCAAATTTGCTGTGAATTTGTAGATAGGTTTGTTTCAGTTTGTATGTGTCCACAAAAGGATTAGCTGTAAAAGGAATAGCAGCTGCAAGCGAAAACCAACAAAATCAGTATCATCATGATATACATCATATTTCAGTTTTCAATATATTGCAACACATGACAGTAAAATAATAGCAGTACTCTATAAAGATGCAGGTTTCTCATAAATTGTTATATAGAAAACTGTATAATGTTACATACAGAATAGACATACTGTGAACATATTAGATGAGAGCATACACAATATAAAGCATTCCACTACAAGCATGTTAGGTTGGTTTTTGTACAGCTCTCACATTTCTCTGAGACAAGAAAAAACAGGAATGATTTATGTTTGCACTTCCACACCTTTGGAGCAGATTATACTTACAGACTGAGCAGGTGACTTTTAACTGTACTGTGCCACCTTTCCGAGCTAGTCTCCCCAGTGCACTAGGTTCAAGGCCCTCTGTTATCAGGAATGGTTGACATCATTCTCATACCTTAAGAACCCCGAAAGTCAGCTTTAAATATGCAGTTAAGAAATTCTTCAAACGCTCAATTAATTAAATTCTTCTTCTAGAAGTAGGTAACTACACTGGAGGAGACAAGCACACTATCTTAGAACTTCTCACAGCACCCTGTAAGCTTACCTCTGCATACAAAAAGAAACAAAGGAAAGCTGTGTGCCACCCAGGCTCATCTTTAGGTGTAATCCCTTAGTTCTTCATAAGCATATACTCACAGCAAACTAAATGAGTAAGCAGAGAATGGATTATTCCTCTTTCCTAACAACTCCACAGTAGGTCTGAAGAAGCAATGGAGCCAAGATGTTGGGGTGGTGAGATCTGGAATCTCCATCCCACAGAAAAACAAGCCAAAATTTTCTGGTCACAACTAACATAAGCTTAGTTTGCACTTAGGTGATGTGGTACTGCCAAACTAGCCTTTGGCACGACTGCTCAAGGTACAACTTGGGCATAAAACCATGTAACTATTTTAAGGTACAACCTGGCCATCCTTGCTTATGTGCATCCCAGATTGCATACATTTTCCAAACAGTTCATCCCCATTACTAGCTTCGTGTTTCTGCTCTACTCAAATAATGAGATTCCAATATAGATGTATGTAAAATTAGTTGTGCTGGCCTGAACATTCTGTTGTGAAGAAATTAACTTTTATCATCAGGTTGTTAATACATGGCTCTTTCTGGAGACCAGTTTAAGCAATGTAGACACAATAGTTTACCTGGAATGACTTTGTAAAAGCTTTTGTGCTGCGCTCAAGCCAGCAAGCTTGGCATCTTATCAAGACCAGAGCTTTTTAACCACCATCTGATGCAACACTTCTGTCTATACTCCCAAGCTTGGGAAAGTCTATGCAAGTCAGGCATCTCTTTTCTATATTTTGCTGCTTATAAATGACACAAGTCTTCAGATATCACTGAGTGTGTAATTTGGAGAAAAAGGAAAAAAATGAAGAATCTTCTACGCATTCATGAAAAGTGTTATCTGTTTAATTTGTTTTTCCCCCCCTCTTTGGGAATGTTATGTTCATTTAAGATCATCAAATTGACTTGAAAAGACAATAGGATTATTTCTTCCCTTGTGAGTAACCGAGTATGCGAAAGAGAGAGAATACTGTAGACTGCTGGGTGGTTTGGAAGTAAAGAACCATAGCACCAAGATAGGAGCCTTCAGTCGTGGAGGAGACTGAGAAACTGCTGGGAGGAACAGAGAAGAAAACAGGCTTCTGAAGCAATGGAAAGATCTTCCTGCAGATCAGAAGGTACTTGCCATAATTTGAAGCAACTAAAAAAGTCACTGAATTGACTGAAATAAACATTGTGAGTCAAGACCTGATGGCAAGACTACCCTGGGCAGGGGGAAAAATGTTGTTTAGAAATCATAGTTCCATTCTATCTGACTTAGTCACTTGGAGTTTGAAAGCATCTTAGAAGCTTTAAGTTCTTGCTTAAAAAAAAAACCCCAAACTCCAGACATTCTAATGAATCCTAGTTTCTTCTTCCTTTAGGCTGTCTTTGGAGAGCTTACCTTAAAGAAAAGGTATAGGTAGATCCACCTCAAGGTCTCACTGATGTGTATACACTCTGGTTCCCCTTGCAAAGTGAAATGGCAAAATCAAAGAGATGAAGAATGAATTTATCCTTTCTAGAATCTGACCAGAGTTTTGGAAGTTTCTGCAATCTAGAAAGTGACATCAAAACAGAACCACAGAGAGCTTAGGACCACATCATGCTTGTAGTAGGTCACCTTCACTCAGCTCATTCACTCAGTAACTACCACTTGCTGGGTATTCAGACTGTGCCAACAATCAAAAAAACCAGTCAATTTATAACCGCTGCATGGCAGATATTCTCAGAAATTCTAATGTTCGACCACCAGTCCCTACCCTTCCAAGCCATCCCATGGCCCTGTGTCACAATGCCATTTCTTAGAAGAAAACAGGAAACAACAGGCTTGAGTAAGCAACTAATGGACCCAGTTCACAGTCTGGTCTGTGACACTGACCTCTGCTGGTGTTTCAGGGGGCTAGGTCTTTGGACTAGATCAAAAGCCTGTGCTTCTGGCTAAGTCTGTAACCTATGCTAGATAATGTGGCAGAAAATTCTTTCTTATCAGCTTATGTCCTGAAAAGAAGAACTTACTACGATCCTTACATTTTTTTTGTCTACGCAATACAACCTCAAGTTAACTAATTCAGTTTTAAACAAAAGAAAGGAATTGCACCACAGAAGGTTATTTCTGTGACCCACTAAGCAAGCACACTATATATAGATTCTTAGAATCATAGAATGGTTTGAATTGGAAGGGACCTTAAAGATTATCTAATTCCAGTCCCCCTGCCATAGGCAGGGACTCCTCCCACTAGATCAGGCTGCCCAACAGCCCATCAAACCCGACCTTGAACACTTCCAGGGATGGGGCAAATATATGGCTACTTAGACAACACATGCAGCAATCATCTAGGTAGACTTCATAGCAGTTGTGGAAGCAGACACTACATTGGCCTTTCTTATCCTTAAAGTCATTTTATTTAGAGGACAGCTCATTTCATTGCACTATTTATTTGAAGTACACAAAGACATGTGAGTCACCCTGAATGAAAATTCAGTACTTTTTTAAAAAAATGCATTTTTTGTAGATAGAAAATCAGTTCTGAACTGTATGGAGTGAATCTATATTTTGCAAGATATCTTTGACTGCTGCAGAACCAGAAGATGTTTCTCCCTTCGAAGTACTTTTCCCCTGAAGAGAGATAATGATGAAAATCTTGTTCTTGTTCAAAGAGCAAGGACAGGGGTTAAAAACCAGAACACCTGCAATGCACTCACAGATGAAATATGTATAAAAAGGAGAAATGTCAGGTGAAGGCTGAAAAAGGGGGTAGGAAGCTATGCAAAGAAAAAAGAACAGAGCTTTGGTCTCTGAGAGATGGATTCATGATCTAACTCATAATCCAAAAGGGCACTAGTCTTTGTAGATCAGCTTGACTAATGTAGCAAATTTCTGTCAAGTATTCTAAGAAACTAAGTATGTGCACTACAGTGCAAGTTGCCATTTACCATCTGTACTCTTCATTATGGCTTGTAAACCTTAGGTTGCCCATATGGCTCCCTTCCTGAATCCTTTCTTTGATGATTACTTTTTATTAACCTTCAAGCATTACAGCTTTAACTATACTTAATACACTCAGATTTTTTTTCATACAGTACACTAGGAAATAAGTTTTTAAACTTAACATGTGTTGTCTAGAAGTTTTAATTCAGTACTGCTCTAGGGTCAAAATGAGCAGTATACTCAGTCGTGAACAGGGACTCAGTGGAATTGCAGGAGAATTGGTGTGGCTGCTCATGCATATCTGACAGTCCAGGATAAAGTATAAGGGAAAGGGGAAGGGGAGGGGAGGTGGAAGGGGATGAGAAAGGGGAAGGGGAAGAGAAAGGGGAAGGGGAAGGGAAAGGGGAAGGGGAAAGGAAAGGGGAAGGGAAAGGGAAAGGGAAAGGTTATAGAGCATTTCCAGATGAATAAAGAGGTTACATTGACAGTAGAATAAAATTTAAAAGTAACTTCAATACTCATTCTCTCCTCCTTTTGATGCTTTGAGATGGTTCAAGATTTCAATTCCTTCTGCTGAGGAATCATTAAGACAAAAAGCTAATGGTAATGCCTATGAAGGGAGAACTAGGTTTGTTACCATGGCTTTTGGCATGTGTTTAGGAATAATTAAAGTCTCAAATTACCAAAGTAATGGTGTGGGGAAAATCAGCATCAAAAGGGCCAAGCAGGAAAGATGTCAGACTTTAGCCTGTCAAGACCTCACAAGGAAAGGAGGGTTGGGAAAATCAAAGGGAAGAGGGAAGCACAGCAGGAAGAAGCACACTCACACCTACTTTACCAGGTTTACACACTGAAAGGGTGCACTTGAGAATGAGTTTTCCAAATCATTTATACATTTTTTTAACTATTCACCTTATTAATCACACAAACCTATGAATCGTCTAAGCTTTCCTTCAGTTATCTTGTATTTTGTCTTGTAGGGGCTTGCCTGTACAACAGCTACAACACAATTTGTCCTTTTCAACACAGGACCATTAAGAATCCACTGCACTTATAGTTCAAATGGAACAAATCCAAGTTCATCTTAAAGATTTAATCCTTCCATCCAATTATTCTGAGAAGGTTGAAAGCAATTCTCATGGAAGAATTGCCAGAGCACAAGGCTTTTGCAGTGGTACAGTAAAGCGGCACCTAACATTCACTCACAGACCACAAGAGTAATTGTGTGTTTTTACGCATCTGCAACATGTGTCATCACCAGTAGCCAGGCAGTGCAACAGCAGGATCCTACACCCCAGCTGTGAAAAGACAAAGAAAGATCTCCCAAGTACAGCACAGCCCTACTTTCTCTCAGTCCCTTTGTCAATTTTTTCAGTCTATATTGTTCTGCTTTTATCTTGAATATGAGATAAATACAGAAAAAAAAAAATCCCCTGAGGTATTTTCTGAACTATTGCATTACTACTATGGGACACTTTCTTCAACATATACAGGTGTTAAGGTCCTCTTGCTCTTTTTAAGATCACAATGAAACATAGACAGAGACAAGCCAATACATGCAGCCCTAAAGCAGTGGGCAACGTTGGCAGGTACGCACTTTTAGATCCTTAAACTATTCCCATTATACAGTTCTTTGTTTTTGTTCAAATTTGCACATAGATCACGCCTCTCTTCTCTGCAGTGGTACATGGTAATACAATCAAATACATCACTGCAAAAGTGAAAGGAGCACGACTTCCCCACCTGAGGCATTACAAAACATAAACAACAGATGTCTGCTAGTCCTTTCTTACCCCCTATTTCTAGCAAGGGGAAGTGCTGTGAATATAAAACATGGAGGCCTTTGGAGGCCACGGCAATACCATCCACTCTGTTAATCAGCTTATGTGTTCTGCACTTGGAGAACAGGAAACAAAATCAGCAGCCTGCTGCAGAAGATACTGGGTTTATTAATACTTTGGGGCTACTCTTTCTTTTTACAGCAACTGTTGATAATCATCTGAACAGATCTCTTTGCTACTGGTTATGGCAGACAGTAAAAACAAAGAGATAGAATCACACAGCATAGGCACGTATCTTTATGTGTCACTAGTGATCCATATCCTAGGCTGGGTGCAATACAAGCAGCCAAAGGGAAATACTTTGATTACCTAAAATGTAACAAAAATGACAGCTAAAAGTTTTCTCCATCTGTCTAGTCTAAACAGAATTGTGTGTGCATATAGATTCAGAAATAAACTGGCAACAGCCATGAGATGATTGCATTTACTGTAGACACTGATTATTTGACTCTACTCAGCTCCATCCCGCTAACCCAGCAACTGCGAGAAACTTATTCTATGGTCGTGCAAAGCTATGGGCGATACAACACCTACCATCCTTTGGCCATCACATTGTCTCGTTCTCCTTTAGAAGGTAAGAATTTTTACTAGAATTTCAAACACTAATCTGCTGCCATCACACACAGGAAAATACATCACACAGAGTAAATACAGACTACCACCTACTTTCCAAGCCCCACATCTCATAACATATCCAAGAACCCTTGCTTTTAGCTTGGCCTAATGTCTAGCATCTTCAAATTTCTTTTCTGTTGAAAACAATTCAAGTTTGAGAAGCTTAAAATTAGTTTGCTTAATATCCTCCTTCCTGTTAAGGCTACGCAGCTCTGCTTATGGTATTAAGCAGAGCATAGATTTACAGGGAGGGATTTAAAAATGATTCTTTAAAAAGCCTCTGAACTGGATCTTAAATAACTTCTTTCTAAAATACATGACACTTAGAAAATGCAGTGATTATGGCATAAAGGATTTTTTTTACTTTATTTAACATGCCCGGGGTAATTCTTCCAAGAATTTAACTTTTTGGTAAAGCACCCATTTCAAATGACTGTCAAGAGTGTCACTTGAAATCTTCCTACTTAAATAACTTCATATAAAAACATGTTACTCTGATAGAAATTAGAACAATTAGCAGAAAATGTTAATTCCTTTTTGGTTTTAAATGTAAAATACAGATCATAAAATTGAAGTGAAATTAATAAGAAAATCCTTTTTTCAGAATGATATTCTGGGAATTGGGCTTTTGGTTCTCTGTGCAGTCTCTTTTTGTTAGTTGCAGAATCTACTCATATTCTATGTACAATGCAGCAATACATATCCAGTTGTACTGTACAAATGCACTTTTAATAATCTTTGTATTCGCACCCATTCTGGGGTCATCTTCTCTGCAATTACAGAACCCAGATCTAGCATGCCTGGAAGAAAGAAGACTGAATACTGCTCTGTGTGTTCTGTGGGCCTGGGCAAAGTCCCCTTAGATGAGTTTCCTGGGAGTTTAGGCCCACAGCACATGGTAAGGGAGAACAGCACTTTATACGTAGAGGCAGCCTACTGTTTATTTTTAAGGTGGCCACGAATTAAGAGAAATTCTGTTTCACAGCTGCTGCAGTAACTGTGGTCTCTTGGGTGAGCCACCACGGAGGAGGTGCTGCACACTGCTCCCTGCACCTCATCACATTGCATTTCTGTAGAAGTCTCCCCATGACATAGAATCATAGAATCATAGAACAACCAGGTTGGAAGATACCCATCAGATCATCGAGTCCAACCATTCCTATTGAACATTATCATAGAATCACAGAATCATAGAACAACCAGGTTGGAAGAGACCCATCGGATCATAGAGTCCAACCATTTCTATCAAACACTAACCCATGTCCCTCAGGACCTCATCCACCCGTGCCTTAAATACCTCCAGGGAAGGTGAATCAACCACCGCCCTGGGCAGCCTGTTCTAATGCCCAATGAGCCTTTCTGTGAAAAACTTCCTCCTAATCTCTAGCCTAAATCTCCCCTGGAGGAGCTTGAGGCCATTCCCTCTTGTCCTGTCCCCTGACATAGGTCTGTTGCTCACTAAAAGGGGACCAGGGTGTCACCTTCTAGACCTACACATTTCCTCACAGAGCAAGAGGCCATCATCCAAGTGAAAAAGGCTTTCTGCAGGAGAATATCTGAGCACAGTCTCCAGCAAGGGGGTACAACGCGGTATAAGCAACAGCTTATTCTAATCTAGCCAAAGCAGGCCAGAATTTAAAACAGGTCTTTTGGAGCACTGAACCGTACTGTTTAGACTTGGTTTTGAGCAGCACGTATTAATAGATGTCTCTTCCTACTAGGAGACAAGGTCAGGGAATACAACTATTAACAATGGATTTGCAAATTATTAAAGACCCTTCTTCATCCCAGCTGAAGAAACAAATGATTCCCAGATCAAGGGGCGCACAGTTCCTCTCCTAGCAGCAGTGGGCTTCTCTCGCAGGGAGAACATTTTTATTAGTTTTTCAAAGGGCTTGGTATAATACTGCTGCGCTTACCTCTCATGTACTGCAGAGAGACTTGAACTTCTGCCAGCAGGAGGGCTGTGAAGGGACTTCTGAGGCACTGTGACAGGCCTCCAGTTGACTTTACTAGCAGTTTTTACACACCTCTTTGGAGCTCCATTAGAACAGTTTATTTAGTGTTATTCCAATTGCTTTCATTAAAGACTTGTTTTGTGCTATTCCAGTTGGAGTGCTCTCTCATTCTGGTACTTCTCTCAGGTTTCTGACTGGGATGAAAAAGCTACCACAGTTATCCTGCAGACTGTGGACTGCTTAGTTTTTACATAAGTCCCTTATCTTGGCATACTTTGAAGCACTTGTTCTTTGCATGCAAATCATTCCTACCAAAAAATTCAACATGAATTGCTGCAGCAATGCTGGAAAGGCACTTACGAATAAAGGATATATTTTATTAGACTTTGGTATGCATAAGCAATGGATCTGCTTTATTCACATCAAAGAGAAATACTTTCACTTAGAGTCAATTCCTGTAAACTAAAGCCGAAACTGTACCACAGTTAGGACATGGGCAAGTCTAATATGGGGCCTTCTGCTCTCTAAAAAGGTCATTCCATCAAAAAGGAGGAACAATGTGCTGCCCTGAGCCACCCCCCTAATTTAACTGCCACCTGGTACATCATCCTGCAAGTGCCAGGGCTGACATTCAGCCAGTCCTATCTATCACAGGGCAGAGTTGCAACTCCTGGAAAAGCCAACTCTGAACTTACTCCCTATCTCGGCTGCTTCAACCCAGGATCTGCAAAGTTAATATTTGTTCTAGTTACTTCACTCCATTTTTCCCAGCCTTTCCCTTCTTCCTTTTTAAATGAAAACAAACACTTACTTGAAGAAAGGATGGGCCTTTAAACATCTGAAATAGCTCTGTGCTACATTTTCACTAGAAAGCACTGAACTTCCTTGGAAGTTTCCTATAGCACAGCTTCCATGTTCAAAACTCATAAAAGTTTCACATGTTTAGGCTTTCATGTTCTCTCAGCACAGTCTGGGTTTTTTCCTTCATTTTCATTAAATTCACTCAAAGCTCATGAACTTAAAGAATCAAGACATCTTTTCTTTCTCCAAAGTTTTGTGTGTGTATCTTCGAATGGAGCATGAAATTTCTTTGTCAGGAGTAGTTTTTGAACTAACCTTTTTTACAATATAAAATAACATAAACATAATTAGTAAATACTGCTGAATTGCTGCCCTGGGCTCCATTCCTTTTATAACCTTTCTGAAGACTCACTTTACTTAGAAAGATCCTCACAGCAAATTCTGAATTTATTTCCAGTGACAGCTGGCACCTCCCTGCCAAAAGCACTGACACTCTACTTCGGGCTGTTCGTGTTCTTTGCCATTTGCTCTCCCACGAGTGCATTTGTTTGGGGGAAACATTGCAGCTTGACTGACTATGTGAGCAGCCAAATATTTGAGAAGCTGAGCAATAACTCTGTTGTCATTTAAACAATTCCAGAATCTGGGTTTGTACTCCACAGTTCAACTGTGTAATACACAAGTGATGCAACTAGAAAGGAATATTAAACCTCTCTTCCTCCCTTTGAGATCCCTTGTGAAACATTTAAGGGAAGCTCAGATGATTTTCCAGCTCCAGAGAAAATGAGGCATTACTTACACGACAGGGGCCCAATCTATTACCCTCAGTACACGGGGATAACGCCCACTGACATCACTAGAGATTACTCATCTGCAGGGTGGGAGAAAAGGAAACAAAGATATTCTGTACAGACTGCATGTCTATATCCCAGAACTCCTCCTAATTTGTCTTGAAATTTTCAGCCATCAAACTGCTTTGCCAAATCACCCAGTTTCTTGGCTTCTCAGCTCACCTGCTCAGCTTTTTACCCTTGTAGTTTTGTTTTTTTAACATTTCATCAAATAAAATTTTTAATGTGCGTTTTGCAAATATCATGACTACTCAACAATGAGTGAAGAAAAAGACAAACATACAATTTATCATGTTCTGGATTGTTCAAAAAATAATAACCATGAAGACCTGATTACAAAAAAAAGGGTTTTTTTTTAAAGTGATGGTGAAACACGATAGTTGAACAGTTATCACCAAAACCAGCTTTCTGTTTGGTATCAGAAATATTACTTTTGTGCAAATATAGTAACAGAAATAACCTTTTAAAATGAGAGAACTGAACTGGAAAAGTGCCAGAGCTTAGAAAAACTGAGAAGGTGGCTGGGGAAGCAGGTAACATTTGGCTTAAGATACACTTTCAGGGAAGGAGCATAAGGTGATTAAGGCATCTAGGAAGACAAATCAAAAAAATGCTTCCTTCTAAGTATTTCCATCTGTGAAAGAGCTTATAGAAGGCTGATGTTTTTTTCCTTCTAAAAACATGATTCAATTTTTGTTCACTTATTTTACACTTTTTCCTGAAGAAGATGCCTAAACTTGAGTTGACACAGAGAAAATGTCAGGATAGGCAAACCAGAAGCATTTAAATAATAGAATAATAGTTAAATTTGTCTTGGAGTATGCCAAGTACACATCTGCTAGTTGTCAGTTAGTCTGCCATGTTGTTTGCCTCCTTAACTCTCCGGCTATCACTCATGTTCTCTCAATTCTCTTTCTCTTGCTACCTTCTCCTTCCCACAGATGCTTACATCACTTCCCTCAGCTCTGTTAATTCACCCATTCTCCCCTACTCCCATCCACCAACTTTAAGTCTCTCACTATTTTTGCATCTGATGTCTCCATTTTTGACATGGACAGCAAGGCTGGGACTATCTCCTCATGCTCATCAGTCACGGAATTCGTGCTCTACAAGCAGCTGTAAACAGAGCACATTTCCACTGCTTCTCCCAGTGAAAAATGCCTCACTGAGCGCTGTGACAGGGAGGACTCTTCGAGCAGATAGCAATTCCTCCTGCAAGGCTTCACAGCTCTGCAGGAAGCTCTCATTTGTAGCTGTAGACAAGAAAAATGGATCAGCTCTTCTGTGGGCCAAGCATGATCGTGCGTAAAGTAAAGTAGATACCAAATTGTTAGCCAACAGGCTGGTTGCTGATCTATAAGGGTTCTTAGGTAAGGTGCTGGATTCACTCCTACACTTTCCCAGGCTGGTTGATGGGTCCCTTTGAGGGAAAGGGACCATGAAGCAATCCTGCTCAACTAAGTAGTAGCACAAGTTGGAAAAAGGACAGGCACAGATTTTGTAATGAATGCCAAAGATTGAAGCACATGCAATTATTCCTTTCATGGGAAAAGTAAAGAAGCGAAATTTAGAACCCTGACCCTGCAAGATAACAAAATCTTACTTCCATATAGTATAGTTTTAATAGTATAGTATAGTTTTAATAGTAGCAAACCAAGGGGGAGCAGGACCCAAACAGCACCCTCCCTAAACAAAGCAGTGTTATGGAGTAGAGGGCAAATTTTCAATAACTGGAGAGTTAACTTTCATGTCAGTGAGGTTAAAGTCCTGAGTATTTGCTACTTATTTCAAAAAAGTGGTACTCGATTCAATGCTTTTTCCAATGAAAATCTTTCTGCAATTCTATCCTTCAAGCAGAGACTGGAAAAGAAAAAATAATTAGAGGAAATGAACCCTGGGAGGAAAAAGGCATTTTTATTCATAGAGAAAGCTTACTGAACCAGTGATTCTAGGACTTCATAAGGCTTGCTAAAGTCAAGACACCAGGATGTCTTTGGCAAAGACACAGGAGCACAGAGTCAAATAGCCTGAATGCCACCACTGTCCTCCTATCCTACTAATTGGCTCTGGGACCAAGGTAGCATTTTGTTCATCTGAATTTGGGCCAGAACATATTTCAGTGTTCAACATTGACTGAGCTACATGTTGACATCAAATCCTGTGATAATAACGATGAATACTAACTACTAGAGGGGGAACAAAATCTTCTCTTCTGCCTAACAGCACTTCTTTGTCTGCTTAGTGGTAACACAGACACAATTGAACAACACAAAATGTAAGGGGATACTCTAGGAAGGAGAGACCAGCAGTCTGTTAATTTTGGTGCTAAAAATGTGACCACTCACAGCTCATGGCAACTTGTCAGTAATGCCATCAGCTTCAGCCAGGACAGAAATTGCCTGAAGATCAAAGAGCTAGTGGATGGCAACCACCTGCACATGGCCTCCAGTGGAATCACTCTCCGCTTCCCAATGAACTGCAGACCTGGAAGAGGTCCCCTGACACACAGTAAGCAAATAATTCCTAGGTTATTTGAAACAATACAGCCTGTCTTATACCCATCCTTCCTGAGACAAGTCCATAGTCTTCCTAGTCATCCTGTTCCATCACTGTTCCATCTCTGCCATGGACTTGCTGCTTATTTTATCCCTGTGATTGGCAAGCCTGGAGAACAATGTGTTGCTGGCCTCTTTGTAGTAGACTTTGCTCTACTGGAGGCCGTAAGTGCAGACCATCTTTTCCTTTTTTTGGAGGGGGAGCGGGGAAAAAAAAAGAAATATTTCTCATTTTCCTCATAGGTAACTTTCTTTGAATCTCTTGTCATTCCCACTGCTGGCTATTAAACTTCCTCTGATTAATCTATTTCTTTGTCACTGTGCTGGGAAAAGATGAACACAGTACTGCAACTGGGACTTCACAGGAAAGGGACAAGTAACTTCCTGTGGCACTACCCTTGGAAAATGTTTGTTCTCCCTTGCTTTTTTTCATTATTAAAGCAAACCAACACAGAACTTCAATACATTTTCTGTTCTATTATGCAAACCCTTAATGAAAAAGATTCTGGAAGACAGCACCCAAGATAGACCAATGAAGGATTTCACTTGAGGCATTACTGATGGGACAGCAAAAGGAAGAGTGTTTGTTTAGATGCTCAGCAAAACCCATCATTTCTTCCAGATGGCTGAGAAGAAGAGATTAGCAAACATGATGACATGATAACACAGAGCTTCTGGCACAGACTGGAGGATGGCAGAAAGCCTGAGGAAGAGGCAAACATGAGTGAAAAGCACACAGGGAAGTAAGAGTGGGAAACACAACAAATGAAAGACACCCCTGGTACAAATAGTAAGTGTAGCCTAAAAAATGTGTGAACTCCTTCCACCCCACACAAAGTCATTAACATGTCCGCTCATAAAGATGTAACTGAAAGGTTTTATGGAACATTTCTGCTGTTCATTGGCAATAAGAGATTCTGTTAGTCAAGATGAAAGCTGGGGACAACTCTTTCCAATTCCAAATACGTAGAGAACAGAGAATGAATAGATTAATTATGAGCACAAATCAACTAATACACACTGATTTACAACAACAAATGAACTCTGAATTTGGAAAGGATAGGCTTGAACTGCACCTGTAATCTGGAAGCTAAAAATAAAAGACAAGCGTCCCCGCAAGCACTGTATTACTCACTATAAATATATATTTGACTTTGAAGAACTTGCCAAAGGGTTAAGAATCTGGCAAACCAGCAGGGAAGAATTGTATCTAAAATTACTTCCTAAGAAAGAAAGAGAGACAAGGAGTGTAAAGGAAGCAAATGAGACACAAAAGATGTGGGAAGAAAAGAATTGAAAAATATGAAAAAGAAACATTATTTTTTTTAAAAAAGGGAATAGTAGTATGTTTACCAATTATAAACCAAAGCAAATCCATCATTCTGCAGATAAACATATTCTCCATTTCTACTATCTCACAGGAATAATTTTTGCTTTTCTTCCTTTCTCTGTTGATTTTGCTCTCCTAGCACTGTTTGTACCTTTCCAATTTGTTCTTTCCCTATCTTAATGTGTTTAGAATGACTTAAGAAATCAAATATCCTGGAAATAAAAGCCACAGTAAGAAGTCTGCTTAGTGACACCTACAGATTTTGGAATTTGGCAGTGATGAAAATGAATTCTGAGACTGCTTAGTAAGCCTTAGACTGAAATAAACAGGTTTACAGAAACAACTTTTCACAGAAAGTGTCTTCCATCTTCAAAATTTCTCGACTACTGTCAAAAGCCTACAAATAAGAATGAAGGAGAAAGTTCTTTCATTTGTTTCAATATGCAGCTAACTACAGACTTCTCATCAGCTCTTCCCTCAGGCCATTCCTAATTCCCTTTGGAACTCTAAAAGTATAGTACATGTTTTCAAACAGTGGAGATATGTCATGATTTGACCAGTTTATCACTAGATGTCAGATTTTCCAGCAATAAATATGTCTAAGATCAGAACCAAATGGCTTAAGCAGAAATATTGTTACACCTTTCTGACCCAAGAAGTTAGCAGAATTTCAGGGTCACAGTGTCATTTTATTCTAAAAAAGAAGTTGATAGAGAGGGTGCATATCCTTTTGATACAGAGGATGCACACAGTCTTGCTTTTTACAATGAACATACACAAAAGTCTATTTCCCTGAATATAGTAGGAGACAGTTTATCTGCTCACGGTGCTCAACTTCCATCTAGCTGACAATGGACCCAAACCCCTCTCTTTGTAAGTTCCCATCCATCCCTCAGGGTTTTCACTTAATGTTTGCTTTGCTTGACTTCTTGCTTCTTTTCTGTCCAGTGGTCTGCAGCTGCAATTTCTTCTTTTTCACGGTGAGACTCACAAATATAAGAGCATATGCATTTGCGCAAGCAATGACATGTATGTGTGCTTTGTACAGAAGCTGTTACAGTTTCAACAGTTTTGTTCAGCCAAGAAGATCCACTGTTCATTATACTTGTGAGTATCAAAAAGGTCACCAGTTCACCTACTGGTTACAAAAAGTTTTGAGCTGGCCCATAGTATTATATCTGCATCCCAAGCCAAGTTATTGAGTTTGATATAGAAATTAAGCCACATTCCAGAGCCATAATAGTGCCCTACCCTTAACAACTATGAATGTCCACAAGCAATATATGAAGGACAACCTCAGGACAAATATTAGATATGTTTTAAAATCCCATTTATATCTGTTATTTTCAGGAAAGAAGAGATTAGGCTGACTTTACTGTCAGACAAATAAAAATAAAAAAGCAAAAAGCAACATCTGTGAGGATCAGTATTTCTGAAGGTTAACATAAATGCCAGTTGGAGGTAGCTGCTGTGCTGTGCAGAAGTGAACCAGGCCCCTCTTAGACTTTGAGAGATTGCAGACTACCACAAAATAGTAGTCAACTAAGAAAAACAGAATGATTCAAATTCCCAACAGAGATTAAATACTCTCAGAGTGAGAAAGACTGGGATATAAAAACAGACAGTTTGGATTTGTAAAGGATGATACAAACACACACAAAGACAAGTTTGAAGATAAGGCCATTTCTGACCACAGCACTGGTAGGAAGGCTTTAAACCTGTTTTCAGCTTTCTCAGATACTGATCATGAAGTTACATTACAAAAAGTTGAGGAGCCTTGCACTCCATGTAAGAAGTAAATCTGTGACAGCACATGAGGGTTCTCTCTAGAAGGAAAACGCAAGAAAAAAAGAGGGGAAACAGTTGGGTCTGCATTTGGCTGAAGTCAGGAAACAGAATCACTGTGCAAAAGAAGAGCTGCAGAAGGAGGTGGAGACGGCACTTAGACTCCAGAAGAATAAAGCTTTTGCTGCAGGTTGTTTATCCCAGTTCAACAGAAATGGCTGTGAAAAGCCATTTCCATAAGATATACTATCCATTGCTGCTCTCTCTCCAAGAAGTGGCTCAGTTGGGTAGGTTGACAGTTGCCAACATTCTGAAAAGGATGAAGATGTCCAGTGGATGCTATCGCTTTGCAAAACACAGAAGTACACACCATGGATAAAAGGATCACTGACTTGAAGGCTCAGTGGCAAAAACTGCAGCCAAAGTTAATTAGACTATCATCACTGAAAGCCAAAAGACATTTTTTCATATTTTAAAGTACAACTTACTTTCAGAATGTAGACATTTAAGTCAAGAGCTGTCAGAAAGATGTGTACAAAAGCATGGGGGTAAGGGAGGGCAAGAAAAAGAAAAATAAAACAACTGGAAATAAAAGGTAAAGATGTAAAGCAAACATCATCTAGGAGTAAGGTTTTCCCTCATTAAAGAAGTCTGTTTACTAACTAGCCAGTTAAATAAATGTGGGAAGGTACAAACCATGGCAGCGGAAGAGAAGGAAAAATCCTCAGGTGCATGAAAAATTTGTCAAGCCTTTTGACAGGGCTATTTAGCAATACCAAGTGGTCATCTGAAAGAGGCTAGGGGCTTCAGATTAGCCTGGCTCTCAAGACTCAAGGACCCTTGATGAATGGAAGACAGTCAGCTAATTCAGCTAAGAACATTTCTGGATGCAGGGAGGAAAAAGGAGATTATAAGTGTCCTAGTTTTGATATTACAATACAAATCTTCCTTGACTTCCACATTTTAAAAACAGCAGTTGCTGTTAGGCTTGGAGGTCGTGTCATTCTCCAGGAACAGTAAACTATGGCAGGAAAGAGAAAGCTCTCAGAAGAAGCAGTTTCAATTTTGAGGAGAAGACTACATCTCCTATACCTGAGTTCCCTTGAGTTCCTGTGGCCTAGAGGTGTATCCCCAATCACGTTGTCAGGATATCAAAAGGACTGACTGAAATTCTCAGCTTCCATGAGTCTTAGCTCACAGGTTAAAATCCCTGAAGGTTAATTCCTCAGTTTAGCAAGGGGTTCTTCTCATCTCAAATTCTAGAAAATAACTTGAGGAAACCGATGTAAGAAATTGTAACCTGAACTATGAAACCCTATCCAGAATAGATACACCTAAATTCCCACAGTGATACAGTTATTCTTTGCAATTTCTGTTTCCATTAGCTACCATTTTCATAACAAAACCACACCAAGGCATAACACAGTGGCTGCAGACATAGTTTTCAGAACACTTGACAAAAAAACAGTAAAGGTCACTGGATTATGTGTGTATCAACCTGATTAAAACAAAATATAAGAAATCCTTCCAGCCACAAAATAAAACATCAGATCTAATCCTGAGAGGAGGCTCCACTTAATATAATTAGCACCTGAGACAGCAAAAGGAAGCGTGTGCAGATCTCCAGAGAGAATTTTGTTCAAAGGCACCAAAATGTCCCACAAATGCAGGTTAATAGGACACGCGAGGTTTATTTATGGATTGAAAAATCTAAAACCAGAGCCAGACATACTTCATACTGGCCTCAAAGGTTCACTGACAGACATTAAAGCAATTCTTCACCTTTTGTGATGTGGATACAAAATGTAATCTGACTCTCACAAAAGGATTTGTAATTCAGGAAAAGAAAAATCTTTCTCCAGAGCAAAAATGCGGTCAGCTTCTTGAAGAGCTAGAATGATCGAAAAGAATGCTCTTAGCCTCTGCTTCCAGCCTTCCTACATATACATCAGCTAGCCAAGAAATTTATGCTTCTGAACAGCATTTTCAGCAGTCAACATTAAGTTTCTTTCATATGTACTACTTCTTTTCCTGAAGTAGTTATCACCGAAGCACAAGTTCAGCGGTATTGTAACTCCTTTCCATTATTTCTAATCTTAGGAAAATATAATGAAAACAGGAGAGGCAGCTACAAAAAGTGTGTACACCGAGACTGTGAACCATATTTAGTTTTGTTAAAATTCAGGTTGGCAAAAATAGAGCATTAAGCATTATAGACCACATGTCAATACGTGTATCTTAACTATAAGGATATGTTGTATCCTTTGTCTAGACTAGTGCTAGAAATCGTCATGAGAGATGGAGCAGATTTGTGACCTGGGGTCAAATAATTACCAAAAAATCTGCATCACAGAAATAACTGAAAACCACTGTAAGAAGTAAGACTATCAGAAGAAGTAGAGTGTAGTCATGGGAAGTTGTCACTTAGATGTGCTGTTAAAGAATGGGAAGCACCTTCTCCAGATCACAGGGAAATCAGGATACACACTCAGTTGCTCTGCCTGAAAAAATATTAAACTGGTGATGAGTGTAACAGGCTCAGAGGGCTCAGCCCTAAGGCACAGGCATGACTAGAACTAGTAGATATACCACCACCACCCAGCAGTGGTCACATTCATCTCAGTGATGCTCCATAGGTACATGTAATTACAGGAAATTCAGTCCTTAAAGATTTTGACATATTTTCCCTGGCAAACTTGAGCCGTAGGAAAATGCTGAATGTCCAATGGAAATAAACCCTTCTCCTTAGCCACTCTGGTCCACACCCAGCATCTTAGTTTGAATCCTCCTTCACAGGACGCAGGGCTTTGCGCAAATCCGAGAGTTCTGTCAAAGACTTCATCGTCACTGTCACTTAACAAGGCAGCTTATGTCTAGTTGAAATTTTGTACTGTGCTAATGGTGGTCATTAACAGGACTGAGGATAGCCCTCACATGTCCTGACCGCTGGCAGTACTGCCAGACTTCTCTTCTCACTATTTTATTGCTGTTCTGCTGAACACACATGGCTGCTGTTAAAATCCCAGCCAGCTGCTAACAACTGCTTGTTTTTTTCCCAGTTCATTAGGAGGCCACAAATAGTTTTAAATCATGAAGCTAATTAAGCAGAAGTAAGACTGCCAAATGCTTGAGACCTCAAACAAAATACACATCTACAAATTGCTGACCTGGTAAAGGACCACAGGGAAGAGTTCAGCACTGTCGACAGACTCTGCCTCAGTTCATCATCTTCCCCTATGCACATATTTAAGTGTTATCTTTGTGAATCACTGCTGCAGTGCTCCTCAGTACTGGCCAGAAAGAGCAGTTTTCAGCGTCACAGCTTGCTGTTAGAGAGGACCATCCACAAGCTGTGCTCCCGGTTAGCCCATCAGAGCAGTGGCCTGTTGTGAATAGCATTTCCACACTTGCACAAAACCTCCCTCCAGAATCCAGGTAGAACGGGTGTCCTGAGACAACTTCTCCAAACAACACCCTAGTAAGAGCAAGGTGCGGATCGACCTGCACTTGTATCAACTGGTACACAGGGCAACCTTGATGTTTCACACTACACAGCCAACAAATTCTCACCTTGGAGATAGGGCAAGGCTTGTAAGAGATTGAGGGGTACTTCTACGCATGCAGGCTAGATGTAGGCTCATCCCCTGAGGCTGGAAACCAGCTTTGATTCCTTGGGATTGAGTTTAACACAATGGACACAACTTGCCTGGGGCTGTTCCGAGGCAGCCATGTGGCTCATGGCAAATGCTCTTTCCTGGAGGCAACTTACTCATTCTGTTCCATCAGACTTTGCAATAAGACATGTGAGCAAAGATGTGCTTACACAACAACATGCTGCACTACATGGATTTCTAGGCATCCAATATTGTTTTGTTTTTTTATTCTCCATGTTATTTGTTTTCCTAAGTTCTTTGCCTTAATACAGACATATCTTGGGGCCAAGTTTGGGATAATGCCTTCCAGTGGGAAAGAAGACTGAAAGTATATTTCCCCTTTCCATATATTTCCGTGGGAAGCCAATACAGCTCACTTGTTTCACAGATGACAAAATACAACTGACGTGATTCATACCTCCTCATAAATAAACCAAAGATTATTTAATATTAAAAACAATGTACATGTCATATTATATCTTAAACATCAAGGAAAAAAATTTATTATTGCTCAGTTTTAGACTACAAGGCACTTAATCACACCATGCCTGAAGAAAGCAAAAGATTGGATTTTTTTTTTTAAGGAACAGCAACTTATAAGAAAATAAACAGAAACAGGAGTTCTCAAAATGAGAAAGGAAATGTTTTATATTTTTCCTGGTCCTTCTAGCTGGTATGTAAAAAAAAAGAACTGTAAGAAAAATATGGAAACTGAAGCACTTGGGGATTTTAATTTCTCAACTGTACCAGACTAAGAAGAAAAAAAGTTCTTTTAAACATTTTTAAATAATGTATTTAAAAAACACACGAGAAAGAAATATTATACACCAGTATTTCTAAGAGAGGTAAGAGACTGCTGACCGTAAAATAAAACAAGCAGTATCTGACTAATATCAGCAAGAGTCAAAGAAACATGATTAGGAAACAGACACTGGGATTCTCCTGCTTCCCCAGAGTCCAAAATGCATTTTTAATTTTGCTTCTCCTTTACTTACTGCTTTGCACACACACAAGAATTGCTTGTGGTCATCTGTTGAACAGTGTGCATGATGAGAATCCAGACTGATTTGTAGACAGGATTTAGTTTTCTGAGGCTGGTAAATAAACCCTCTTCAAAAACTCACTCCCAACAATAAGAAAGATGTGCACATCACAACAACCTGAATCTGAGACAAAGAAGGCAATAGCAGAAAATCTGTGTCCCTTTTGAGGCTAAACACAACTTGATCTGCTACAGGAACACATTAGAAGAGTCATTTATCAAAACCTTTGACTGCATATAAATCTGCCCAACACATCTACTCCAAATTTGATTAAACGAGCAAACAAATTACTCCACTAGCCAGAAGTCAAGACTAGGAAAACAGTTTTTCCTGGATCTACAGCCACTCTCAGTCCTGGATTTCAGTTTCGTTCAAGGGTGGAAGCTTGGAGTAATGGCAGAGAGAAACTTCCAACTTTCTGTTGGGATAATCAAATCATGGTTTTGGTTAAGAAGAGTCCCGAGACTTTTCTAATTCAAAGTCACTTCATTTTGGCAAAGGCATACACATTTAAAATTTATAAACCTATTTGACTACCAGCTAGACAGAGCCAAACATGACAGTGCTCACATGAAGAGTAGAGGGTTTTTCTGCCTTGTGGGCAGCCCTCAGCTGCTGCTACAGGTGTAGAGGAGCACCAAGTACCTTGTGACAGGTCTTGAAGCACAAGTCTCTATGTAATCATCTCCTGTCTACTGATGGACCAGTCCTTGGGACTTAACCTCAGATAGCACTGGTCTTCCACATTGTTTTCTGTTCTTTCATACCAAAATATTCACGTCCCCATTCTGCTCTGCTCCTGCACTGCTGAAGAAATATTTCAGTTAAATGCTAAATAAGTAAAATAAATACAGATCCTTGGAGTTCTAATGAAAGCTATCTCCTCACCCTTGCCTCCCTTTCCCATATCGGGACCAAGCATGGACATTAGGAGAGGGACATGGAGACAGCTGATCTTCAATTTTCTTGTACTAGTGGTGTGAAAAGGGCCAAACTTAAGTTTTAATTTTTGTTTTCTCTCTTTTGTTTCTCTGCAATTCTTGTGACAGGATTCATGGTGCTCTGCAGTCTGGCTCTGGTAACAGAATGTTTCAAAACCAGTACACAGCTATCTCTTTCTCAGGTATACATTTGTTGTATGGGATACATAGAGACTGGACAGGTCTGGCACAAAGATCTTATGACAATCATTTAGAATAACACAAGTAATTCTTCCTGGCTTCATCTACTCACAAGAACTCCAACTGCCACAGAAATGCAGACTGATAAAATCTTCATGCTGTAAAGCCTTATTTCCCTTTGGGTGTTTTGCACACAGATCTAAAGTAGGGTTACAGTGCTGGTGTATTGCTCGAACCAACCTAATTCTCTCCCGTGGATTTTCATCTTCCTCCTCTTTCACTAAGGCAAAACTAATGATGCTTAAGCTTGCCAATACACACTCTTTTGGAATAAGTTTTATTTATTCTGGCTTCACTTTCATGGTCGTCTTCTCATATCTCCATAGTACTCCCAAAGAGAGGAGGGTTAGAGTGCATTTTAATGGAGATTTTAGACATTCTGCAGACTCAGAGGGGAGAATGATGCCAACATACAAAAGGCAAGCAGAGCTGCTAGGTGCTAGAGGGCACACCTCTTTTGTGTGCTTGCCAGAGAATGCATCTGAGACAAATACCAAAATTCCCAAAGATTTATTAAAGCAATCTGTCTTAGCTAGTTGAGGACTGCTGGTCACTTTTCAAGCAAGTGAAATAAAAAAAAATAAATTCTTGTTGTATTCACTGGTTGACAATACATTAATATGTATACATGTTTCCCATCAAGTTCCCATCTATTTTAAGAAACTTACGCCAGAAATATATTTGTATAACTCTCACTCCATTCCTTTCCCAGTAAAAGTTTAACCCTTCAGGGAATTATTTTTTTCCTTTCTTTTTTCTTTCTTTTATTTTTTTTTATTTGATGCATCAGTTTCCCCTGAGATTAGCAAAAGAACTAACTTGGCTATATTTGGGAGGCCAGGAACAAAGTTCTACAGAGGAGTTAAAAGAATAACATAGCCTTGGTAAAAGAGTAGAATCAGGGGAAAGAGAGTGGAAAGATAAACTACTATAGAGTAAAGGAGATAGGTAGGATAATAACTGGACAATTTCAGAGAATCATAGAATGGTTGAGGTTGGAAGGGACCTTATTGATCATCCAGTTCCAACACCCCTGCCATGGGCAGGGACACCTCCCACCAGATCAGGTTGCCCAAGGCCCCATTCAATTTGGCCTTGTAAACTTCCAGGAATGCGGCAGCCACAACTTCCCTGGGCAACCTGGGCCAGTGTCTCACCACCCTCATCATGAAGAATGTCTTCCTAATGTCTAATCTGAATCTTCCCTCTTCAAATTTAAAGCAAGTCCCCCTCATCCAATTACTATGTGCCCCTGTAAAAAGTCCCTCCTCAGCTTTCCTGTATGCCCTCTTCAAGTACTGGAAGGTTGCTATAAGTTCCCCCTGGAGCCTTCTATTCTCTATGCTGAACAACTCCGATTCTCTCAGCCTGTTCTCACATCAGAGGTGCTACTGCCCTCCGATCATTTTTGTGGCCCTCCCCTTTGAATCATAGAATCATGGAATAATCAGGTTGGAAGATACCCATCAGATCATCAAGTCCAACGATTCCCACCAATCTCTAAACCATGCCCCTTAGCACCTCATCCACTCGAACCTTAAACACCTCCAGGGAAGGCGAATCAACCACCTCCCTGGGTAGCCTGTTCCAATGCCCAATGACCCTTGCTGTGAAGATTTTTTTCCTTATGTCGAGCCTGAACCTCCCCTGGTGGAGCTTGAGGCCTTTCCCTCTTGTCCTGTCCCCTGTCACCTGGGAGAAGAGGCCAGCTCCCTCCTCCCTACAACCTCCTTTCAGGTAGATGCAGAGAGCAATGAGGTCTCCTCTCAGCCTCCTCTTCTCCAGGATAAACAACCCCAGCTCTCTCAGCCGTTCCCTATAAGGCCTGTTCTCCAGCCTCCTCACCGGCTTTGTTGCTCTTCTCTGGACTTGCTCCAGAGCCTCAACATCCTTCTTGTGGTGAGGGACACAGAACTCAACACAGGATTTAAGGAGTGGTCTTACCAGTGTGGAGTACAGAGGGAGAATAACCTCCCTGGACCTGCTGGTCATGCCCTCAAGATGCCATTGGGCCTCCTGGCCCACCTGGGCACACTGCTGGCTCATGTTCAGTCGCTGTCAACAAACACCCCCAGGTCCTTCTCCTCCAGGCAGGTTTCTAGACAGACTTCTCCTAGTCTGTAGCTCTGCATAGGGTTGTTGTGCCCCAAGTGCAGGACCCGGCATTTGGCCTTGTTAAACCTCATGCCATTGGTCTCTGTCCAGCAGTCCAACCTGTTTAGATTTGATGAAAGCCTTTAAAGATTGCACATGAATATCAGGAATATGGTGAATAATCCAGGAAAATGTAATAATTATGTACACAATAATTCTGTACTGTTGGACTTCATGGGGTAAGTAGCTGGACAGAAGTATGACAGAAAGAAATAAAAAAGGCAATGGTGGTATCTATATCTCAGAAAGAAAGAAGAAAAGGAGGGAAGAAGCCAAATATGACTGAAAGATACTTACTCAAAAGGTTGCAAAGACATGAAAGGCTGATTTCATGAACGGGCTTGAATAGTCAGATGACCAAGTATAGTGATTTGTAGTGGACCTCCTGCTCTTCTGAGTAAGGCAGGGAGATAAAGTAGCTGACAGAAGTACCTCAGAATCAAAATCAGAGGGTAATGGTGGGCTTTACCTCCCCAGATACCTTCCAGATAACCAGTTCCTAGGGCTTATAATGCTAACGAAATTTCTGGGAAATATTAGGTAATTTTATATTTATTTAAGAAGGTAGAAGAACCTATTGTGGAACAACTATTCTAGGTCTCCTTTTAACTTCATCTAAAGCTTTAAAGTAACTGGCTGTAAGTATCCAGAAGAGTAAAGTTGTTTTGTTTTGGTTTGTTTGGTTGGGTTTTTTTTAAGAAAGGAAGGAAAACAAGAATAAAAGAATATGATTTAGTTTCAGCCTCCTATGTAAAACTGTGACAAACAGCCATGACATTTTAATCCATTATCCGTTTTCCACTCTTCTATTTAGATGTTTTGTTGAAACAGCTATGGGAGTCAAGTTTCCAGACACATACACACACACTTCCCATTGTAGCTGTAGTCTGCTCAGAAGACAGAAATTCTCATCCATTTAAAATCTACCAGCACTACAACATTCACTCTAAAAAATATGACCTAACAGTTGTATGGTGTCCTTTCTGCTGGGGTCACAAGTCATGTATGCTCTTAGTAGATCCCAGTGCTAGTTTTTGAGTTGCCAATGTCATTTCCCCTAAAGTCATATCTGCTGCGCTCTCTCCAGGCTCACTGGTCACCCTGACCTGGAGTTCACTTCTCTAACAACTCCCCCTGCTGCCATTCATTCTGTTTCTTCTCCCTTTGGCAGGTTCAAGCACTTTTTCTATCCTTTCAAAACATTTTAGCTGCCTGTCCTGAGAGGTGCAGTGGGATTCATTGCAACCTCATCAGCTATGAGGACTTGGTTCCTGTGCTGACAGTTCTGTACAGCTGCGGAAGTTTAAGATGTTATAATAATCTACTAACTAGTTCCCATCCCAACGTTTTCTTCCCAGGAGTCAGAAAATCTGGCATTCAAAGACAGGTAAGAAAATAACATAACTCCTCCATCCCAAAACTGGATAAGTAGTAAACCTATGGGATTTAGGTGTGTCAGGAATGTCTCTATTTCTACTGGAGAAAGAGACAGTGTACATAGCACTGAGATAAACTGTAACTTCTGTAAAACTCTGGGTAGCATAGGAAAATATAGTGTAATAGTTCCTAAAACCATCCAGTTGCTGGAAGGAACAGAGCCCAAGGGACATACTGTAGACAGTAATAAAAACTGAATGGACTAAAGAGGGAAAACAAACAATAAACCCAAGCAGGCAAAACACAATCTCAGTCCACCAGCTTGTCCATCATTGGTTAACTGATTCATGGAAACCTCCTCCAGAACAGAAATCTACCAGAAATACTACCACCATGCCTTCCCAAAAATGTATTTTAAAAGCAGCACCTATACTCCTATCAAAAGCAGTGAGAAGAGAGAACAGTCCATTTCTGCCGTTTTTTATATAAAAGAGCTTTGAAATTTGAGTGCACAAAAGAGGTGCATTTTAAAAACAATCCAAAAAAAATCTCCAAAGTGTTCCATTGTCTTTCTGATAAGTGCGGTTACTACTTACTCTGGGGTTCCTTTTCTAGATCAAAATGAATCTCATCAGAAAGAACATAAACAATGTAAGGAGATTAAATCCGGACACTTATTTTCTGCAGCAGTAAGACAGAGCACACTGTATCCAGTTCTCTTCCACCCTACAGTGCATTCCGTCATTTCCAGGAACCTCATGCAAGTCAGTCATGGTCCCAGATGAAAATTCCCCACACAGCAGCAGCAATTTACAACCATTTCCATTACATATAACTCACAAAATGACAAGGAAAGCAATGAAGGATTGAGCCAACAGTTTCAAGTTTTATCTTCAAGCAATTTGGCCATCATATGGAAGGTATTATGAACTTGAAATCACTCTCTTTTATTCTTGATATCTTTGTTTTAGTCTTTGCAATGTTTAATATAAAAATCTATTGTACTCTTAGAGCAAGAAGAAGCCATCATACCTAATTTAAGGCCTATGAGTTCCACAAATAGCAAGTATTACAACTAGGCAAATACAGACTAATCCTGCTGTATATTACAGAAATGAGAAATATCTGATATGATCTGATATGTGTTTTTTCTCCCCATGCACTGCCAAGAACTGTTCACCTAGAAACAGCCACAGCAGCTGAAAGTAGCTGCATTAGAAATTATTCTTATGTGAACAAAGCAATAGAATCCAAAAAAATCTTCCCCAAATCTTTTCTGAGTGTTCCTTGGTCGGTTTCAGTTCATCACTTACGTATTTAAATTAAAAAAAAAAAATAAAATTACTAGGTCAAACTGAGAAGGAGATTGAGGAAAGCAAATGTGACAACTGAGAGGGAGATTGAGGAAGAGGAATGTGACAGCCAATAAATAGCCTTATGGGCTCTAAAAATTTCCCATCAATAACTGTCTGAGAGAACTAAGCTAAAAATTATCACCCTAGACAGTCTAAGAACACTATGGGATTGCAGCTAATAAACTGGTGAGACCAAGATTGAAAGCAGTTGGAGAGGATGCACATTAAGCCTGGCTCAAGATACAAAGGACCCCTACCTTAATGTCAAAAACCAAATGAATCTAATGACACACTCGGTTTATATGAGGACATAAAACCTAAGAATGCCCCCTAGCAAGGAACTTCTGCCAACTTGTTTTCCATTCACTCTGGCAACCGAAACTGTTGTTAGTATTAAAATCACACTAGGAAAAATTCTTTGCACTTGGATTTATATAAATGCAAGGCTTCCTATAGGTGAATATAGGAATTATTTATTCACAGTAGTTGTAGAATTTATTCACTATCTCTAGATAAGTAAAAGCAAGTAAATTAGTCTTAAAAGATAAATATTCTAAATATGGTTTCTTTGGTGGGCCCATAATGAGGATTGTCACTGACTTCAGTTACACAAGCATCTTTGCAAAGCTCAAAACCATGTAACATTCTGTCCAGCATCACGCACCTCCTTTAGCCAGTGAAAATGAAGTGAGAGATTGTCACAGGATGAATTGCCAAGATGACCATCAGTTTCCCCCTCAACTTGTCTCTGCTCAAGTATACTATTTATCTGTTTAATGGGACAAATTTCGTAATGCAATGAAACAATTTATCAATGGTAGCAAGAACTTAAAATATTAGCCCCAGTAAAATCAGTTGTCAATGAAAAGGAGAGAGAAATGCTTGTCCTGTAAAAAATCTCTAACTTATCACCATTAATTTAGCCAGGTGGAAGCAACTGGAGATGGCAATGAGTTTTTTTAGACCTGGGACAAAGCAAAAGCTCCTTTCCCAGCAGGAAATCTGCTAAAGGCCAAGAGCTCCAGCACAAGGGCATGGCAGATTCCAGAAATCAATGTCTGCAGCTTACACTAAGATCTGCCAGCACAGTGGAGCATGTTTCCAGTGACTGCACATTGCTGTCAAGGAATCTCGGGGGACAGAGCAAGTTACCACTGTAATTCACGCCTGAAATGTGTCTCATTGCCTAAAACCATGTCAGGATGGTACACCTCTGGATATCCCTTTCATCCTCAGGGGAGACTGGTTGCCACCAATTCTAGGGAAGGTAGTTTAGATATACACTACTGCAGCTGAACTCAGAATCATGAAAATTGCCTCCTGAGATGTAAGTAGCTTGGAAAGCAAGTAGTAAGGAAGAAAATAGCCCCATATCCACAAAACAGATTGAAATGTACAAGAAGGAAGTTAGGACTTGGAATCACAATTCAGTAGCTGCAAGGTAGCTGCAAGAGATCTTGTCCTCTGCCTATATCACTTCTCTCTCAGTTTTGTGTTTCTCCTTAAGGAACATCTCAAACTACTTGTGTTGGCACTCTACAGCTGGGGACATTTACATAGCATTATTTGGGTTTCAGTTCACTTCCATACAGCCCTGAACTATAGAGGCTCAGGAACTATACCCAACCATAGGAACCAGTCTATGCAAGTAGTAACTTCTCTGGAGTAGTAAAGACACCCGAAGGCAAGAACTACTAGTTATCTCAGGTGATGCCATTAAAAACTCTCACTCAGGGCCCTCAGATGGCATTCTTCTTGTACGGTAGCTTTAAAACTGCCTCTCCACCTTACCAAAATTGATGTGATCTATAACTCGTCAAGCTGAACTCAGCCTAATGATCAGTAATAGAACAACGTGCCTGCTCAGAATGAATAATTGACAGTGAACCAGGCCTCGGCAAGGCTTTGCCTGTGAAAAATATATTATGATAAAGCCTTGTAAAATTTCCTTTTGTGCCTCTTTCCTCCCAGGCCACCACTATGTAGGTAATGCAGCAATCTTGAACCAGAAATCTCTGGGTTTCAGGCTTTATTAGAGATTAAAACTCATCCTGAGTCAGTTCAGTCCCATGCAGAGATCTAACAGATTATGGTAAAGAAAATGCAATATGTAAGCAGGGGATGGAAGGACAGTCTCTAACATTAGAAATTGTAACTTATTCTTTCAAACTGGAGAAGACAGCATTGTATCAGGCCAGCACCATGCTTGCTTTGCTTTCTGTTTTGACTAATTAGTGAAAAAGATTCTGTATATATAATTACATTGTTAATGTACCTCTCATAGCAGCCCTTGCTTTCTTTCTCCTGCACATATTTCTTTTATCGTCTCTGACCATTATCTGAAGTGCAGCAGACAGGAACAGTTTTCACAGGTGTGTTTCTAAAACTGGAAAGGAACAGAAAAATGTCATAAACAAAGATCTAAAAGAACAGTTAAAGCATATTCAGCAATGGTGCTGTACCCTTTGGAGTGGTCCTCAGAGCAGAGACTTGTTATTCCTAGGTAAGTCACAGCAAATTTTCTCCTGAACTGGGGATGGCTGAATCTTACAACAGTAATATCCCAAAATGCAGAGATATGGTAAGGAGCAGTGAACAAGACTATTAAGTTCTTTTTGCAATATTTTTTTTCCTGCTTTAAATATTAGTCTTTTCTGAAATTTTTAAAATATTCTTTTATCTGAAGTTTTCCCTGGATGCAATCCAGCTCTTACAGAGCAAAACGATTTCCTTTTCCAGTATTCTCGCCCTTATTAACTATCTAGTCCACACCACTACCATTGTGTTGCATTGTGTTCAGTGCTTTATCTCTTCAGAGGACATTGGCTGAGAATGCAACATGACCATTAAAGCAAAATTCTCAGTTTCCTGAGTTCAGAAACCCAAAAGTGAAATGGGTTATCATGGTACTACATATGTCCCAGAAGCCACAGTGCAGGACCAAACAAGGGAGTTCTTAGTAGCCCCATAGTCCAACACTGATTCTTAGAATCATAGAATCACCAGGTTGGAAGAGACCCACCGGATTATCGAGTTCAACCATTCCTATCAAACACTAAACCATGTCCCTCAGGACCTCGTCCACCCGTGCCTGAAACACCTCCAGGGAAGGTGACTCGAACATCTCCCTGGGCAACCTATTCCAATGCCTAATGAACCTTTCTGTGAAAAACTTCCTCCTTATGTTGAGCCTAAATAACCTTTGGTGGAACTTGAGGCCATTCCCTCTTGTCCTGCCCCTGTCACCTGGGAGAAGAGGACAGCACCCTCCTCTCCACAACCTCCTTTCAGGTAGTTGTAGAGAGCAATGACGTCTCCTGTCAGTCTCCTCTTCTCCAGGCTAAACAACCCCAGCTCCCTCAGCCACTCCTCATAAGGCCTGTTCTCCAGCCCCTTCACCAGCTTTATTGCTCTTCTCTGGACACACTCCAAACCTCCCACATGAAAAGGGTGGAGAGTTAACAAGCTGTGCTGGATTCACACTAGCTCATTCCATGCTGAGCTAGCTCAGGTATATCTGCATTGGGTTATAAGAACTAGGAACACATAGTGACTCAGTTTCTCCAGATGAAGCCAGCACAGTAAGAGACCTGAAGCTGCATATTCAGCATGAGGCTTAAAGAGATACTTGAAAGTTAGGGCAGTATAGAATAGGAATAGAGATCTGCCACCTCTTACTTAACCATAGTCTATGCAAAGCCGAACTGGTTTCCTTGAATATTGTGCTCTACAACATGTCCTGTAACATCCCTTCTATACAGGTCTCAGGAACACCAGCTAGCAGTAAACGTGTTTCTCTCACAGTACACAGAGAGGTATATTCACTCTGAAGGCAATAAGCTTTGGGATGCACCTCATAAGTCTGCTTTGCCAATCTCCTAATAAGGACAGTGACTGTGTATGCTGTGGGGCCCCTCTTGCTCAGCGGATGATATGTACCCAGGTCTCACCCTGTGCCATGAACAGACCATGACCTTGGTACATGCCGGATGACCATGACTGAAGGCACACAATGAAGAGCCACCATCCTGCAATGGAGCCACAGGAAGCTTCAGACTTGGAAGTGAGACAGTGGTGGGATTTGGTGCAAGGGAAATGCAGAGACATACTGAGCTGCCTGTTGGAAGGACAAGTCAGCAATATGTCAGGTAGCATCTGAAACACTGGGAATAAAGGAGAAGATTACAGAGCATGGACATTTTGCAATGCAGTGGCATGAGAAGAGTTGTGAGAGTTGGCACAGCATTTTCCCACAGGAGTGCAGCACTTGCTGCCTAAGTAATCAGAAATAAAAATCTGTAGAAAAGGCAAGTGCAAGACTGGAAGCTGCAGTTACATGAAGGGATCCACTGTGGAATTACATGGACTTCCCTAGCGCAGGAGTCTCCATGCCAAGACTCAGCAAGCAGAGATGTCCAACTGGACTTAGCTGGTTAGGTAGAGCCACTTCCAGCTCCCTTACCAGGAAACTGGAAAACATGCAACTGGAAAACATCCCCCCTTTTCTGCATATGAAACAAAAGAGCATAGTAAAGTGAGGTATGAAAAATACTCTCATTCTCTTAAGTAACTCCTATTGGTAACTGAGTACATCATAATTTTACCCAATATTTCTAGGATCACTGCATAACAAACTGTGCTTTACCATCATATTTCTGGTTCTTCATTAGGATGGAAAAATTAACCCAGATGGCAAGAAAATATCTTCACCAGGAGTCTACTGCAAAATAAGAACATATATTCCTCTTCATAGCCCCTCTTCAGACTATGACGGTAGCTCTAAATCCATCTGGAAAGATATGAATTGTCACAAGATGGGTAGAAAATTACCAAGTAAAAGGCAAGTTCTGTACAATTATCCTGTGCAGAAGAGCACAAATCTGACTGCAGTGTCAATTATGGATCTTTTCCCCAGATACGAGCAGAAACATGAACTGAGAGTCCATGGTATCAGCCTCAAAGAAACAAGGCTTTCAGTATAGATGAAAGAGAAAGTTAATTAAAATTTTAGCATATAATACATGAAATTAAAATGCAAAAAATAGGATACAAGAGATTTATGTATTACAGGGATTTTGAGCACACAAAATTTGTGATTTTAAGGTGAAAGGAGAAAAAGCATTGAAGGAAATAGATTTCTATTTTTAAGCAAAAATGTTTATTTGAAGAACACTAACATATACCTAGGGAAAAAGAAGTCTCCCTAAACTCAGACTTCAAGTTCATCAGTTTTAAACCTTTGGTTTAAATATTTAATTTAAAACTGAAGAGAGTTTTAGGAAAGGGCTAGTGTTAGGGTTAAGGTTTAGGGTTTAAGGTTAGGATTTGGGGCCAGGGTT
Organism: Coccyzus lansbergi; assembly: GCA_033558105.1. Lineage (NCBI taxonomy): Eukaryota > Metazoa > Chordata > Aves > Cuculiformes > Coccyzidae > Coccyzus > Coccyzus lansbergi. The sequence continues at coordinate 1,813,088 of JAUMJK010000305.1, read as the reverse complement.
CAGTACTAGGGTTACAGTTATTGTTAGGGTCAGGGTTTGGGTTATGGTTTAGGGTTAGGGATTAAGGGTTAGGTTTCAAGTTTAGGGGTTACAGTTAGGGTTAGTGTTCAGGGTTAGGCTTAGTGTTTAGAGTTTAGGATTTGGGGTTAGGATTAGTTTTTAGGGTTAGAGCTAGGGTTAGGTTTAGGTTTACAATTAGGATTGGGGTTTTGGGTTGGGGGTTAGAGGTAGTATTCAGGAAAGTTTTTGTCACGTTTTAGGCACTGCATGCTCACAGTCCAGAAGGCCAACTGTATCCTGGGCTGTATGAAAAGAAGCATGAGCAGCAGGTTGAGGGAGATGATTCTGAGCCTCTGCTCTGATCTTGTGGGACTCCACCTGGAGTAATGTGTCCAGTTCTGGAATCTTAAACATAGGAAGGATATGGAACTGCTGGAACAGGTCCAGAGAAGCTATGAAGATGATCAGAGGGCTGGAGCACCTCCCACACAAGGACAGGCTGAGAGAGTTGGGGTTGTTCAGCCTGGAGAGAAGAAGGCTCCATGGACATGTTATAGTGACCTTCCAGTACCTCAAGGGGGCTACAGGATATATGGGGAGGGACTGTTTACACAGGCATGTAGTGGCAGAATGAGGGAGACTTGCTTTAAATTGGAAGAGGGAAGATTTAGATTAGGCATTATGATGACATTCACAATGAACGTGGTGAGGAACTGGCACAGGTTGCTCAGGGCAGTTGTAGATGCCACCTCCTTAAAGTGTTCAAGGCCAAATTGGATGGTGCCTTGAGCAGCCTGGTCTGGTAGGAGGTGCCTTTGCCCATGGCAGGGGGTTTGAAACTGGATAATCTTCCCTTTGTCCCTTCCAACCCAAACCATTCTATGATTCTCTATTTGCAGATAGGGACCTCTGTAAGAATACAAGTGCGCTATCAGAGGAACAGACAGAGGAACAGGATTTATCTTTTTTTGACAATTACCCCTAATACAAAGTAATTTCTATGTAAACAGTGTAACTGTATAAGGTAACAGTATCAGCAGCAGATAAATTGACTTATTGACTTTTGTTTTTCTACCTGGAAACAAATAAGTATATTTATTATCTGATTTGTGATCTAATTCCTGACATCTGTCCAAGAAGAGTTTTGCCTCATTACTTATTTTTATTTTATCCTCTCACCCACTGCATTTTCCAGTCATCTCATTTCCTACTAGCAAAACTAAAACTGAGCTGATCATATACTGTCTAAAAACATTATTCATATTTGTTAAGCTGCCCTTCATATTATTCTTTCTCTCATAACTATCCTGCAATAGTTTTTCTGTTACCTTACACTAACTAGATAATATACTTTGGTTCTCTAAAAAGTTACACTGTAATGTCAGGCTTATACTCCTTAATTCTGTGGTCACTGCACCAGCACAAGGCAGAGCAGTCTGGGAATTAAACCAAACAGTACCAGCTGCACATGTCCTCACGGAAGCATTTATCAAGTAAAGATATTTCTCTTTACACAACAACTAAGTGTATTTGCAGATGAAGTGCTCCCTCCACTCGATCTCAGGCTAAAGAGTGTTCAAATGCAGCCATGGTTCCCAAAATGTGTTTGTAAGGCCTTTCCAGCATATGATTATTTGCACTTCACTACTCACATAAAAGAGCACAGTCACTTTATTCCTTTAGTGAAAGCAAAGCTCGCTCCCTAAACCAAACATCCATCCTGCAATGGCTTTGAATGAAAATAAAAAAGTCAAATTGTCACCAAAGAATGTTAACAGGCAAGCATGAAAATCCTCAAAAATGGAAACAATTATATGAAAGACGACTAAGATAGTAATTTTGTTTTGTAAATAGAGAGGGTGATGGAGGTTTTCCCAAAGAAAAATGGTTTTGAGAATCCAGACAGCTGCACCTGTCTAAGCTCAAGATAACTGCTAGGCTCATTGCTGCCATCACAACTGTACCAGTCCTTGTTTAGCCCTGAATTTTAGAGAAGGACAGCACTGAAACTGGAAAAGAAACTGTCAATTTTAGTCAAAAGTTGCTGGAACCCCAAAGAACATTTCTCATTTAAAGTGTTCATATACATATTTTTCAGTGTTTCCTGTGGAAAAACTGCAAAATTTCTGGTTTTTATTTCAGCTCTTTATTTATTTCTTTCTCAAGCCACTTAGACATAACAGCTAATTTTGCCTTTCTTGTACAGGGATAACAGTACATTAGTACATCAGCTTCAAGAATCAGTGTGTCTAGGAAGGGTAAATATACTCAGCAACAGCTGCAGTCTTCGGCTATCTTTTCCTCCCCATTAGATCTCTGGAGTTCCTTTGCATTGCTAAGTAAGTGAGTACTTTGTATGAGTACTCACACACCTGCCCCTTTTTGCTACCAAAATCTTAGGTGGCTTTAAAGAAAAGTGAGAAAGGGAAATCCTACCCTCCTCTCTTCCTATCTAGCCAGAATCTTCAAGAACTTCTGCTAGATACACTAAACCAGCTTTGCTGTTTTGAAATCCACATAGAAAACTGGAGGAAAAATAATTTCTCTTCAGTGTCCCTCCATAATCCCCCCATATATATGACATAAGAAAGACCAAGGATTCTATGATGTTTTATTTCATTGTGCTTTGTTAGAATAGAGTGTCAGAAAAGTTCAGGTCTAAATTGGACTACAAGGACAAGAGACCCTCATGAATGGCAGCTAAACCAGGGACCTGTCTTCTTACATATTGATATTATCTGAAAATATTGTAGAATAAGTGAGAAACCAGATCAAATCCAAAATTGTGTGAGTGTGTATGCTCCAGAAGATCTGTGCTGATGGTCCAGCAGGACTGGTTGAAGGTTTATATAAATTAAGAGGTGCACACTGAATATGTAATATGGTAAGGAATCATAAAAATCTTTCTAATTCAGCCTGTACTTGATGGTTTTAAAATACTTTGTGGGATAGTCCCTGTTTAAGCAGGGACTTTATTCACATAGGAGCAGCTGACAATGTCCGACCAATGATTTTGTACAGCTGAAATATAGAGAACTGTAAAATTGTATTATGTTGTAAGGGAAAAAACCAGGTTTCACAAGCCTTGGAAATATCAGTGGGAAGAGCAACTTTCAGACATGTTCAAGGCTTCTAGATCTAAATGTTTGGAGAATGTAACTTAGTCCTGCAGGCAATTCAAGCTAGCTGTTTGCCGCAATGGGTGTGGGAAAAGCATGCTGCACTTCCAGCAACACCCATATACACCCTCAATTAAGGATTTCCACATAATGGAAACACCATCTTCAGGGCAGTGCATGTAGTGGGACATCAGCTGGGAAAATATTCAGAAGCCTGGCAACTTTTCTTGCAAGTGAAAACCAGAACCAAAGTTGAAAGAGATGAAGAGCTGAACTTTCCTCAGACCTCAGTTATGTTAACTGAAAAGTTCAATCTCCCTTTTCTTGTCCTCTTCCTTCAGTTTCCCTATTCCTCTCTGGACATATTTCTTGGCCACCTGACATCAACTGAGATAATGCCAAAATAAGCCTGGAAAGTACATGGGAGATCATATATTTGACTTTCTTTCTGTAGAGAATGTATGCACACTCTTTTAAGAAAGGTGTGAACTCTGAAAGGCTACATTATTCTTGCATATTCACTGAAGGATGGAGTCATTAATGTTATCAGTGGCATTAACTACCAAAAAGCCAGGTGCTGATCATTATTTACAGACCAATTTCTTCTGCATAACATTGCAAGGGTTCTGAAGTGGTTGCTTCTCAATACACTGTTGACAATATTGAGGTTTTAAAAAAAAGGAATTAAATCCTTGGGGGTTCTAATAATTTAATTAGTTGTCTAGGTGACTTAAATGGATTGAACTGTGGGCCAGTTACTACATTCATCGCCCTCCTTTTAGCACAGAAGCTGTGTCTTGTTTTGTTCTACTGGGCAATAAAGTTGTACAAAGAACTAGGTTGACAGATCAGAGTGTGCAAAGTTTGGCATCAAGCATCCTCATCAGATAATATCACTACTGTATGAACATCATGTAATAGCCCAGTTAACAGTGCCAGGGCCTCAGTGATTTAAGGAAACTTGTAAACAGAATAAGGTACCCTAAATATGCCACGGAGATAGATGACCGGTCATTTTTTTAAATTTCTATGTAAGTTAGATTATTTAGGAAATTAAAAAAAAGGCAAATGTATAGCATTTTAACATTTTTCCCTTCTCCTTTCCACTCTTATCCCCCAACCCTTGATCATCAAGCAATTCACTCACTCCTGCAAAGCTCAGGAGGATAAAAGTATGACAAAAAAGTAAACCTGCGAACATGTTATCCTTTACGTTAGAATGGTTACTGTATTCTCTGTATTCAACAAGTCAATTTATGTCCCATTTTGTATCTATTGAGCAAACAGAGAAATATTGTACTTAATTTCATGTGGGTAGGACTAATCACTTCCACATTTATCTACTTGACAAGCACATATGCATATGTTGCATTATTACATTACAATGTAATATGATTCTTAGCTATATTTCCTTAGAACAGGCCTACGTATATGATGAGTCTCATGTAAGAAAGTATGGCACCAATAAAGTAATTCGTATCTGCTTCCCTCCCACTTTATTTCCACGCCTATTATTTCCATGCCTTATATTCTCTACAAGTTCATAGTTTAGACTGGAATTTGAATAGCATGCTGACCTATTATCTGAAATACACAAAACTTCAAAGTCACACTGAAAGACACTATTAAATTGAGACTTTCTCTTTCCCTTCTCCTGTTCCTTTGCAATAGAAGATTCTAAAAAAACGTTTCTTCTTGCTCTTTGTGCGACCTATTGTGCCTTCCCCTGTTCATCCTCATGCAGTTCATGTACTCAAATAGATCAGATTCCCAGAGAGAGAGAGAAGCTCCAGATATATTACTCTCAGCATTACCCCATTTCGACATATGCAATAGGAAACCTCTGACTGGTGCTGCTGCTGCTCCCCTTACAGGTCTACCCAAGTACAGCATAATGGTTTTAATTATATATATTTAGTGCTAGACATACTGATGGCTATATGTAGCCCCCAGTAAAATAGGAAAGTGGAAGTTTTCTTTCTGAGTGCTCAGAGAAAATATGTTAAAAATATGACCGTTTGCTGGAAATCTACCTTAGCATAGTGGATTTCTGGAATGTAGAATGCCTTGTAGGTACCGGGATGTTGAAAAAAAGAGAAAAAATGGTTCCTCAGTCAGACACTTTTTTTTTCTCCTGGGATGCCAGTATCCTTGATTATCATTCTGTCCTTAATTTTCTGCCTTTCAGAGAGCAAATTATTGGTAAAACTATAAATTAACATCTCTGTAGAATCAGCTGGTGTCCCAGATGAAGGTTAAAGAAAAAGCCAGTGGTAAGCTGTGAATTTTTTTCTTAGAGTGTAACCAGAAGAGCCATAATTCTACCAGTGTTGAAAAGATAAGGACTGTGTAATTTTCATCCTGTGATGAAACAACGGTTTTTCCATAAAAATAAAAGTGCCAACACTGTGATGGATCTGTAGCTGAGAACATACCCTCTGCATACCGTTTTAGCTCTGGTTAGCTCCACGCATATCTTAGGAAATACTCAATATCCCACTCACCTCCTCCCCACTCCCTCTCATTTTCTGCAGTTTTGAATAAGTATGTGCTCTACACTTGCAATCTGATATCTAAATCCCATCCCTCTACGTGGTGAGACTTCTATCATAACTAGGTCTGCCAGCTACACACTGCTCCCTCTTCTACCAAGAAGATGTCGTGGTTGTGTTAAAGCCTCTCTCTACAAAGCCACATAATTTCTTCAGGGTCAGCTACTGCTGGATCTTTCATCCAGCCAGGGAAATATCAGCCCCTCAACACTGTTAGAGAAGCAGCAGTTGGCTAGATCAAGGCCCCTGAAAGGTCACTGCAAACATCAGTGATCAGTCACAACTATCCCGTTAGCTATAGCAACAGAAAAGGGTTGTGTTTGACCTTTATGCAACAGCAAGAAATTAAATTGCAGCAGCACGTTATCAAGGTAGGTTGCTTTTCATATTACCTACTCTTCTCCTAGTTTCTTTAGAGGAAAATAGAGAACAAAGATGCACATTGTCATATTCTGAATCATCAACATACCCTTGGTATTGTCCACATAAGGAGACTGTAAAAGAAAAGATTAAATTATCTCAACAAGGTCACTAACATCCAGCAAAGATTGCGAGGTGAGAATCCAATCTCCCTGATGCTAGTGGGAGAAAAAGCCATTGGTTAAACATGACCTTAACCAAAGTAAGCATCAGCCCCAAATCCTTGTGCAAAATGGAAACTTTACCAAATACATCTGGACCACTACATAAAGAAATCAGGAAATTGAGTTTCTTCTGAAGCACAAGATTCACTCAAGAGTTTCACTCTGTAGCTGTTAAACCTTCCGATAGAAGCATTGACAATACCTCTCACATACCAGACATATTCATTATTTTTCCACTATTGTGACTGCTGCAGCTCTTGAAAACTTGTTCACCTCTTTCTAAGAGCTGGTAGGATTTTTTTTGTTGCTACTCAACAATCAGGGTGCAATATTTATCATGACTTTTTGTCTATGTCTCTGATGCAAGCCCTGAGAATATGAAAGCAGACCATATGTCACTCTGGCTCATACTGACAACTCATTTCATTTTCACAATGTATCTCTTACTTCATCTGTGAAAACTTCCATTTTGGTTCAGGGTATTAAACAACCCAGCTGCTACTTTGTCTCAGAAATGGGAGGGTTTTGTCGTTTTCTTTCCAATGCACTGTTTCCACTCGTTCAGTCATATAAGCAAACCGACCAGTCTGTCAAAATATTTTGCCTCCCTGCTGCTCTCTTATCACCTCTATTAATGTAACATAACTGGGCTTAGATCTACAAGAACATATAATAAAAATTCATTCCTAGTAGTAATATGTGCAAGAAACATCCATTAATTTTGCCAGGTAACGCAAAAAAAAGGTCTATGCACAAATACAAAATGTGTTCAGGATTCCAACAGCCTCTCATCCCATGCTCTCCTTTCCACTGTTCAGCAAGAGAAAGAGGTGCAGGTCCCCTCGGAACTCTACCTGGACACACAGAAGTAACTGCTCTGCTTGTCAACAAGCTAACAGCCCACTTAGTGCTCCCACAGCACTGCAGGACCAGAATCAAGCATCAATGAAGATCAGGGACCCAGGAACCAGGCCTCATTTCTGCCTCCTCTTACCTTCAACTTTTACTGCCTCCTCCCTCCTTCCTCCTGTTAGCAGAAGACATTGGTTTCATTCTCCTTTAGGATAGCAAAGCTCTCAACCAATATCTCATACCTACCACAGGCTGTGTAGCCACAGCACAAGAGGCCCAGGCTCTGTGTGACTGCCCTGCTCAAATGCGCCCCAACTTCCACTTTCTAATCAGGGCTTTTAGGGACTTAGGGGCCCAGGCAAACTGGCTAGGGAACCATATCCACTCCTTTCCATGAGCCCACGAGCTCCACTTCAGGTCATGTCAGGGTGCACCACCTAGCTCTGTCTTATGTCAGACCCTTACTGTGTACAGCTTGGCCTCAGGTCCTTTCTCCTCAATAAACCTTGGGCACACATTGTTGGAAGGTTCAACTTCACCTCTGCCTCCGGCACCATCTCCTCTTGCTCCTAGCTGAATCCTGGACCTAGCTCAGCCCTGTTGTTGGAGCCTGTCACATGCCCCCAGCTCTGCCTGCATGGTTCAGATCCCAGGAGATGGCATCCCATCAGCAAGGTGACCCATGATAGGGTCACCCCAGCTCCTCGCTCAGCCCACCTCACAGAGCAGTCCAGCTGGCACAAGAGGGAGGGTATGGGGAAAACATAAGAGGCAGAGATCATAAGGATGAAGACAGTTTGACAAAATAGCATCCCAGACTCCAGTGGGTTCTCCCTCCCAGGGCTACCACATTTGACAGTTCCTTTGAACCAAGCATCTGTTAGCCCCTGTCCAGTCCAAGAAAACCTGTAAACCCAAACGCAGCTATAACTCAGCAGCTAATGAATTCTCTAGCACTTGCTGCTGCCAAAACTCAGGACTGTCTGCCCTCTGCGGTGTTATTTTTTCCCTCTAATGCTAGATCACCCTGGAATGGATTGTGCTACTTACATTAACCACAGGACTGCTCATGCTGTAAATTAAAGATTCCTTTCTGTAGCTCTGCATCTTCTGCTCTTTGTGCCACAAATCCCTCTGGCTGTGTTGTTGCTATACCAAGCACTTGGCAAACAATTTGCCTAGAAACATATTTCTACAGCTACGGCTGTGTCCACAGCTAACTTGCTGTCACAGCTTGTGTCTGTAATCCTTCTATGCTCTTTTGAAGCTAGCATAGGATTGTCAAATGGCTAATTTTCTCTTCTGCTCAGCTCCACACGCAAACAGCAAGGCACTTTTAAACACTTCTATCTCCACACTCTTTTGTCTCAGCTTTCTGGAAACTACCCAGTTTACAAGTCCCAGCATCTACAGTAGCAATGCTTAGATACTTAGACAGTGGCATAAGATACATCTATGAGGTACCTTGTACTCTTGCCCTGTCCTTACACAATACATCAGACCCACTGTCCCAGTGGCTACCCCCTTTTTCCATTCTCGTTTTTGAAGCAAGGCTGTGACAAATCCTTCTCTCTCAAGCAGTAAAATTACTTTCTTTCAATAAATAATAAAACTGAAAGTTGATTACATTCTGTCTCACATTAAAATTTTCCCTCCTCTGACGCTGCCTCTCTTTTGCTTTCTGTTTAATTTTGGTTTTGGATTGCATTCAGTACTTCTAATACCATAAAAAGATGAATGAAATCTGTTATAACAGCTCTGCTAGCCAGAGCTTCAGCAGGAACACTACATTTGACCTTTACTTCAACAGGAAAGCAATTTAGTTACAAAAATATTTTATTTTTCCCCTAGACACTGCAACTCTCTTCAAAACCAAATAAGTTTTTCTATTGCTTCAACTGTTCTATTAAGGAAAGAGTAGTATGCAGTCCTTCCTACTGTTCACTTTGAGAGCACCAGCCACAGAAATCACAAAACACCTCTCACATTTATACGTAATACCCTGTCGGTGGGCAATCTAACTCAAGATATGTCAAAAGTGTGTTGACATTCCCTCTCCCCTAGCCCCTTCAGTTTATCTCAGAGACTCACAGTAGGAGCAGACTGAGTATTCTAAAGCATAATCATAGAAGAACTTTTTCCTGTAAAGATAATCTGCCTATCAAACCATGGCAAGGAAACCTCCTAGATATAATCTGTCCTCTGAACATTGCTTGCTAAAGCTAGCTCATGTTTTATCTCTGGTCAAATGTCAACATGATAAGAGGTATGGTACAAATGCAGAAATGATGTCCTGAGATGTCCATCATCTAGAATGGTTTTTATGAAATGAAAATTACAGTGGTCATCAGCACATCCTCCTGCACCACCTCTGAAAATTGATCACCTTTCCTCATTAGTCCAGTGGACAGCATATCAAAGGCTACTACTTTCAATTTCAGTACAAATCACGAGAACAAGGAACTGGAACCACAAAGGAGAAAACAGTTTCTGGGGACTTGCCATCACCATGGTAATGCAGGCACACCAGCATTACCTTCTCAGCAGCCTCGGTTCTTCTTGTTTCAACAGCAGTCAGCAAGACTTTTTTTTACAGATTGTAGTTCAATCACTGCACAGACGTAAGAAAAAAACCCCTCCCTTTACTCTTCAGTCGATATTATGCTCTGAACAGCTTTTATACTCTGAGAGGTTGCCAGCAGGGCAGAAATATGCCAGAACACCCACACATGCACACCTTAAGCACTCCCCTGGAGAATCCCTTACAGAGATCAAGCTTGTCTTAAGTATTTGGCTAGACAAGCAAGTCCTGTGGATCAGAACTAGCCTGTAAGATAAAAAAAGGTGGTCTACAACATAACTTCAAGGGAAAACTTAAGGCTACAGCATGTAAAGAACACTAAAGCATGCCTAGAAATTAAAAAAAAAAAGCACTTAAAGTGTGGCTGACTTTTCACTGGCATTACTTGGCACCTCAGGACAAAGAAGAACCAATGGGAGTGGGTCCACTTGCCGCAGGGATGAACTGGCACTACACCAGGATCCTCTGACTCCTTCTGTGAGATTACGCCAACAATGTTGCAGGAGTGACTGGCCAGACTCCCACCAGCAGCCCAGCCTCCACACCTGACATTAGCTGGGAGAAGAGAAACTCTATGGACATCTTGCAGTCCCACCTGTGACATTTTCCACTGATAAACAGTTCTTCTGTTGACTGCTAAGGGTTGCATGGACCCTTATTTCTCACCCCTCAACCGCAACCTCTCAGAAAAAGTCATCTTGTCTGCATCAAGCCCCAAAGAAGAGGTTAGGGGAGAAGAAGGCCTGGCTCTTATTGAACTGCTGCCTTCCCCGGATGGCAGGAGACAACCCTGCCAGCTGTCTTTCCTTCTCTAGATGGGAAGTTTCAGCCTCAGCACTGACCTGAGGCACACCACTCCTAGCAGCTTCCCTACGTGCAGGATTTGTCCTGCTGAGCACGATACAGCAATCCTCCCACTGTGTAGTCCCATTCTCCTTTTCATGTTTATCCACCTGGATACTGTGGCAGGCTGTGTCATGGGCCTTGCTAAAATCAGCAGAAAAGGCAGTGACTACTCTTCCTTTGTCCCACTAGAATAGTCATTTCCTCAAAGCAAAGTTCGTGTTGGTCATGGCACAACTTGCCCTTGGTGAAGCTGTGCTGAGCATTCCCTGATGTCAGCTTGTTCTTTGTATTCCTCCAAGTGATCTTTTGGCAGATATCACCACTTACCTTCCCAGAGAACAAAGGGAGGATAATCTGCTGGTTGTTTCTGGGATCCTCTTTTGTACCTGTCTCAGAGACAGACCTAATGCCTGCTCTTTTCCAGTGTCTAGGAACGTTCCTTGATTGACAGGCTTTTAAGGCAAAAGACAGTAGCCCTCATAGTGGCTTCCACCAGCTCTGTCAGCATCCTTCAATGACGCCCCCTTCCATCACCTAGACTTAAGGACACTCATTTGGCTTACTCATTCTTCAGCTGTATCTCTTGGAGGCAGTGCTTCATACCACACTAGGAGGCTTGAGGACACATCTTACTCCTGGGAACTGACAGAAAGCATTACCCCACAGTTTATAAGTCTAGTTTCTTCCTCCTGATGGCACTCACCACTTCATATGTGCTTCTGGCACTTTGCCTCCCTTCTTACTTGGACATATACATTTCCTTTCAAAGACAGAGAGAGTATTTAATCTCCTGGGTCATAGCAGGTAACTCTTAGCTTCCCTTCAACTCCTTCAAAACTGCTGTAGTGTCACCAGTAGCTGTGCCTTCAGGATATTTACAGAATTTTTATTATTTTTTTTTACCAGCAGTAGCCCTAGCCATACACACAGTAATCTTACCAGCTCGTGATTCAATTCTGATGTCTCTTTCATCAAAAACTTATTTTTTTGAAAAGAACAATACAGGGATTTCAGTTAAAGTCCTTCATTATCTCTGACCAGACTACAAATAGAGCAAGACATCTCCTACAGAACTGCTATCTTAAATAACTATTTCTATATCGATCTTCCAGGTGTTGAAATTGTTTTCCTCGCCCAATATCATGTAGAAAATTATCCTTTTTATCTCCCACATGCACTTCACTATTACTAGTTTTGGTGTTGAGAACAAGAAATACCTTGCGTTAAAAAAACGCAAGGATTTATTTTCCCCTAGCTTGCATCCCTACTCTCTTTGGTAGGATATAACCCACAGTCTCACCATTACTATCTGCTTCCCAAATATTAATGATAAAAAATTTTCAAAGCTGGACTGCTTCCTCTAGCTGTGGTCTTCTCACTTCAAAGGAAGATAGGCATCACACATGCAGAAATTCTTCAGCACTTTTTTTTGTATATATATAAATAACAGAACATGGAAAGATAAAGTTAGGATTAATGAGGGGAACATTTTGAGGAGAATAATTTGAGCCCAAAGGGCTTAGATGAATCAGACTTCTAGTAGAATAACGGCAGGTTCTTGCAACTACAAAAGTTTCAAGCTCCATGTTATTTTAGAAACAACATACTAATTCCACATCAGTTGCTGCTCTGCCCTTTTCTGCATGAAATGCATACTTAAATTTTTATTCCCTAGTCACACACTCTTCAACAGTATCTTTACTGGAATTGTTCAACAACAGTATTGCCTGGACATTATGGGGGTCACTGCTTTCCCAAAGCTGCTTAAGTAACTAGCTTAGTTCTGGGGACAACACTTAATTTGATTACAAAGTTTCTCTCTGAATAATCCATATTTCCAAAGCACAATAACAACAGTTGACTAGTTTTTAAAAAAAGAATCCAAAAGCCTAAAATCGCTAGAGCAAACAAGAACACAAAGATATAAAAAAATGTAAAGTAGGATTGGTCAAGGATTTTTGCTGCTTGTGTGGATGATAATGTTATAGATACATAGTGCTATACTGGAGACACTTGTGTGAAAGGTATGGCACAGAAACTTAGCACAATGCTGATAACAACCACCAGTGCTACTTACAAAGACTTGACTCAGTAAATCAGGAGTCTAAAATCCCTTGCTCAGCTGACACTCAGGAACCTAGATATGCAAGAAGTCTGCAAGCCCTGACAATATTTAGATTCATGAGAGTTATTTCTGCACATCCTTAAAAGTATCAAAACAGTTTCAAACAGACAGGGGATCTTGTACTGCCCTTCATGTGTGAACTCAAATGAGAAATGACAGATTCTTTTGTATATATCCTTGAATACTCAGTCTTGTCACAATCTCAGAGCTCACAGTCTATTCCTTAAGAACTTCCATGTCCCACCAGTTTACAGCCTGTTTGTAGAGTGAGTTCAGAGGAGAAGTAAGGCATGAAATACTGTCATCGAAACAGAGCATCTGTTGTTGGACCTCTAACCTAGGAAATGGGATTCACAGGTTCAACTCCTTCCTGATTTTTTTGCACAAGTAACTATTCCTCAGACAAAGTCTAGATGATAGTTTTTAATAACACAACATACTTAAAACAGGCAGCTTGATCTCTGTGAAATTCAAGCGTGGAAGGAGTAATATTCAGCAGTTTTAGGGAAAAAACATCACAAAGGAATAAAACCCAATTCAGATTTTCAGAATATGCAGAAGTAGAGCTTTTGTTACAGTATCAATTTGACTTAGTGCATCACCGACCAATATATTTCTGCTATAAAGTAAAACATGAAAACCCAGTACAACCCAAAGTAATCAAGAGCACAAAATATCCTTTCTCCAGTATACCAGCACAACTTGTTCTCTTCATAAATGTAGGGTATATTTTAAACGCTACTCCCCTTGGAACATTTATATCCTCTGTCTCACAAAGAGATAAACTTTGACCATACTGAATTAAACTAATTTAATTCATATACTTGATGTATATATATGAGGCTGCTTCAGTTATTTCCAGATGGTAATCTTTAATCATTGAACATACAGATTCCCTCATTCCCCTCAGTATCGATCCTCAACCAAAACAAAAGAAGAAAAACGACTCCTTTTAAGATATTTTAGTTTTGCTTTGAAGTATGGAAAAAAATTTATTTGGAAGATAGCATGTACAGCAAAGGTGGCAATATCTATTCCTAGTCTTCAACATATCACAAAAAACAACTCATATCAGGAACTGTGGGACTTTGGCCCAAGAAAAGTTCTTATGTCAATTTTCTTCTCTCAGTTCTTTTGTATCTCACATCTAGAAATATTTGTGAAGGAGACAGCTAGATACAGCTTAAGTTGCTTTCACTTCAGTCACCTTTCTACTTAGAATTCAAAACCTTTGCATTTAGACTGCCAGTAAAATCTGGAAGAGCCTACATCACTCAGCTCCAAAAAAATCCAGTTTTTAAATGGGTCATATCTGCTTTTACGGTGGAGGTTTTTCTGACTGATGAATGTAATTTCTACAAAAAGGGTTGACTGTGGTTATTAATTCACTCTTTCTGTGGTAGTTCCTTCCAAGATCACTGATTTCAATGGAGAATGGTAAGGTATCAAATAAAAGCAGGTCAATTCATAGTTAAGTATATTCTGCATAAAAAAATCTGATGTGATTCAACATCAGCTTTTGCTGTTGCCTCAGTTTCTTATTTCCTAGCTTTTTCTATAACTATCACTGCTATGGAAAAAGTGCTGGTGAAGGGTCTAGAGAGCAAACGCTATGAGGAGCAACTTAAGGAACTGGGGTTGTTTAGTCTGGAGAAAAGGAGGCTGAGGGGAGAACTTATTGTTCTGTACCTGAAGGAGGTTGTTGCAAGGTGGATGTTGGTCTCTTCTCCCAAGTAGCAAGTGATAGGAAGAAGAGGAAAGGGCCTCAAGTTGTGCCAGGGGAGGTTTAGACTGGAGATTAGGAAAATGTCTTCACTGAAAGGGTTATCAAGCACTGGAACAGGGTACCCAAGCAAGTTATCCTCCCTGGAGGTATGTAAGAGACGTGTGGTTGTCATGCTTAGGGAGGTGTTTAGTGGTGGACTTGACAATGCTATGTTTACGATTGGACTCCGTGATCTTTAAAGTCTTTTCTGATCTAAACAATTCCATGGGATCATCTGTCCATTCCAAACCATGTGGTGTAATATTTTAAGATATTTGCAAATAACATCAGTATGTGGAAATAAGTTTCTAAACTCCTCTACTCGACCTTTTACACACTAACACCTTCCTTTCTCTCAACAAACCTAACAGAGTCCTTTTTATGCATTTGGTAGGACCACTACAAGAACACAGGCAGAAGGGGTTGTTGCGGGCAGGAGGAAGAGAAGACAAGCAAAAGAGATGAACTCAGCTTCCTGAAATGGCCAGACAGCCCTTTACTACATAACAACTGTAGTAGCCGCACACTTGCAACAAATAAAATAGTGTCCACTTTACAGATAAGCGTTTTTCCAGGAACAAGATAGAGAAAACCAGGTACTAGCTCTTCACTTCTGGAAAGCAATTCAGATTTCTGTACCAAAACAGAATAAAAATACTTTCAACATTTTTGCACAAAACAATCAATTCATTACTAAGGCAAGAATATGAAAAGGAACAAGGAGGCTGAGGGGAGACCTCATTACTCTCTACAACTACCTGAAAGGAAGTTGTGGAGAGGAGGGAGCTGACTACTTCTCCCAAGTGACAGGGGACAGGACAAGAGGGAATGGCCTCAAGCTCCTCCAGGGGAGGTTTAGGTTAGAGATTAGGAGGAAATTTTTCACAGCAAGGGTCATTGGGCATTAGAATAGGCTGCCCAGGGAGGTGGTTGATTCACCTTCCCTGGGCATGTTTAAGGCACGGGTGGATGAGGTCCTGAGGGACATGGTTTAGCGTTTGATAGGAATGGTTGGACTCGATGATCTGATCGGTCTCTTCCAACTTGGTTGTTCTATGATTCTATGAAATAAATCTCCATGTGGAAACTTCAGAACTTCAACCTCATCCTTAAAGAAAAGCCATAACCAGTTTGAGTCACATAGTAATTTTATGTCTAAGTATTTCTTGCCTCTCTGACCAGTGCCTGTAAATCAAGCATTTGGAAAGTCTTCATTGATTTTAGAAAAAGTCCCATGCGAAGTTTTGTAATGGTTTTACTCCTTAAAGTTTACTCTTTTACTTCCATCTACTCTATAGATACAGATAGAATAAGCTCTTTTAAATCTTCCTTTACCATACAATAACATAAGTGTAAAAATATATATATATATATATATACACACATATATAAATGAGATTCACTCAAATATTAACAGGCAACAGAGTAATTTTTTTCTGGCCAGGAAAATGCCTCCCCTCTTCCCTGCTCACCAGAAATCTGCAGACACTGCAACACTATGTCACTCTATCTAATGTTTTTTTCAAAACCCTAAGCTAAGAATTTCCTAATTGCATGCTGTGTTTCAGACTGAGCACTATTTTATTCTGTCTCCCTCATTTACCCTGCTAGCAGGATACAAACACTGCCTCCTACCCCAACAGCTGTATTGGTGGTGTAAGAGGTACATGACAAATCTTCTGAAGTGGTTATTGAGACACAGAAATTGGCAGCTCTTGCATATTTTTAAAACTCTACCCAGCAGGTGTTTATGATTCTTGTCTCAGGTCTTGAGAAGTTTGGTGGTTTTAAGACCCAGCTTTTAGGGAACAGATCAAGTGGAAACAGTGTCTTTCCTTCAAAAATAAAACAGTGCTTTTTAATATCTTACATTTGTGAAGAATTTGGCCGTATTTGGAAGAGGAGGGGGAAAATTTTGAACCATTTAATATTTCATGATTATGTACCAAAAGTACATGACTATTTTTGGTTTAGGATGACTGCATATGGCAACACAAAATATGTGAATTTATTATCATCAACTTAGATTTACAACCAGGCAAAATGCCAGTAGTGGCACAGAGGCTGTAGTCAAGTTGTGTACCTAAGCTGCGTATTCTTCAAAGCACTGACAATCCTGACTATTTACTACAATTTTGCCTAAGCTTCTGAGGAGCCTTAGACCAGATCTGTCTGCCAGCTCTTACTGCAGACAAAACCCCCTCAGCTACAGAAAACAATTGGTCATGCTTCTCAGTGCTTTGTGAAAATACCATGATTGGTCTTGATGATGGAAAGAGAAATTACACCTCACCTCCATAAAGGTATCCTTTCCATAACAGAATTTAAACTGAAAGAAAAATAGAACTACTCCTTCTCGAGAGATGAGGGCTAGGATCACCTGCAGAGCCCTGAAGTTCTTAGATTTTTCACTTTCCTCTTCCTGGTCCCTCTGCTTCCAGGGGTAGCCATGATATTAACATCAACTCAGGAAATTAGGTGGGATGTTCAGCGACAGACACAGGATGAGACTCTTTCATACCTCAATGTCATGAGAAGCTTAGTGGAGACCATCTGAATTTGCTTTTACTGCTTTTGCTAGAAAGTAGGATAGAGTTTCTTTACAGGAAAGATAAATGCTAGCATAAAAGTAAGCAGCCAGTAGCCAACATAATAAAAAATACAGGCTGACATATATATTCATTCATTCATATTTTTCCAATGTAAGATGAAAAACATCACTGACTATGAACTCCATATTGCATATGGTACTCCATCCACCACAACAGGGACTGAGTAAGAAGTCTGGTTGGAAAATATAGGTGTAGATTATAGAATTATTCCAACAACCCAAATGGCTCCATGTACAGGCACCCATTCAGTGCTTAATATTACAATAACATATTTTTTTTGATTGCTTTTCCACAGGCCAGCTGTGAAATAGAAAACAAAAAATTAGAAAAGTGTCCAAATTTTCATTACGGTACCACAAAATTTTAAAATCCCATTCATAATGTAACAGATTGCACTATCGGCAAAGCCAGAGCAAGCTGTGATGACTAAAACCATATTCTATCCATCCTTTTCAGCAGCACGTCATTGTCTACACCAGATTCCTACTATGACTGCTTAGCCAACAGAAGGAATCATGAGAGCTATTTGTACTCAGCTACAAGTAAAACCAGACAGCTTGATGAGAGCTGTCCCCAAGCATGGTCCAGTTGCAGTACAGATTATAACAACAGCAAACCCAGGTGGTACTAAGTTGGTGTTCACCGCCCACCACAGCCTGCTTTTTCTACCCCCAGGTAAACAATACTTCCTTCTCAGGTGTGCTGGCACAGTCTTGCAGAACTCACTTCAGCTGAAAGGACCTGAGCTTTACAATGAAAGCACAAATTCACATGGACAGAAATACCCCAGGGGGAGGAGGGAAGGCTGGGACTGGGAATGAATGCTTGACTTCAGCTTTGAACAGCTTCAGCCAGTGAAGAGGCCTTGGGGAACCAGAGTGGGTTTCATGGGACAGCTGACTGCTTGCTAATATGGAAAGGACCAGGCTTATTCCCAGTCATGTATCCCCACCCCTTTCCTTGGGCAAGGTCTGGCAATGAATCATCTTGCTATGAACTGAAAGAGCTCAGTGAACAAATGTAAAACCTGCCACCAAAAAACTGGAGGCAGGGAAGCATGGAGCCAAGATCTGGGAAGAGAAGGTATTACATCCATCTCTTTGGGTGACCAAGAGCTGTCAGAGCAGTCTAACCTCTCATAGTGTGGCATCCTATATTTTGATATGAACTGTCCTACATAAAACACAATGTATTAATGTAACAATAAGAAGCAGCTGAGCAGAGGTGTTGAATGCACAGAAGAGCACGGTTTTACCTGTACTAACTGCAGGCTCAGTTAAGCTCACCCATGCTTGAAGCCTTCCATATCTATTGGAAACACTGGAAATGGTTCCCTGTGAGGCTCTGCCACAGATTTCACTTTATCTACCTTCTTGTGAAGAGTGTTAGGTCTTTGAAACTGTCCAAGACACCTTTGCTTGCTACAGTCATACCCAGGGCAGCCAAACCATCCTGGAAAATATTTACCATCTGAAGTTAGTTGTTGGCTGAATCTGTTTTTGTTGTTTGTCAGATGTGAACATCAAGATAAACATAAGCTATCCTTAACTTATTTCCTGGCAAAATCATTAGCTAATTAATATTATGTGCAGCAAACAAATTTGTTCAGCACATTGTATTTATAAATTATTCTCTGTAATTCTGAATATGTTATGCTAACAAATCAGTAAATCAAGTCATTTAGTTAGCAGAGCCAGGAACCCAGATTAGAGACTGTTGAATACTGATCTAATCAGCAATTCAGTTGCTGCATTGGGGGTTCAAAACACACAATTCATTGCACCTTGGCAAAACTCAACATAGTCATCTATGAAAAGGATGCATTGCCTGCTTTACAAACATCCTACACATTTAAACAAATTAGCTTTGGTATTAATGGTAACTAAGCATTGAGTGTTTCTCTTAGAGCCAGTTCAGCACATTTTCTTTTTTAAATACAAGTAAGAGATGTTTAGCAAAAGTAGATTTAATTTTCCTGTAAGGTTCCAACATGATGAAATGCCAAATACTTTCCATACGCTAGTTATTCTTTTGTAAGGTCATTTGATGGAAAAAAATACAGTTTTTCAAGTAAATGGATAATAGTACTGCGCACATGAAAGGCAGTAGCATAAATTTAAGTTTAAAGTATTTGAATTTCCCACCAGGATCATGTTCATATTGCTCAGTACTCAAAAAAAACCCCAAAACCAAGCAACAAAAAAACTTGGATTTTTTTCCTTCTGATGACAGAGTAAGTTGGATACCAATGCAGAATTAAGGCCGTTTAACTTCCAGAAACTGTAAGCAGCCCAAAATGAATGTCTTGCAACTGGTTGTCAATACCATGTCACGTAACCCATAGCAAGAGAAAGGGAAGTGATACTAGTGGCCTTGCAGCTGATCAAAAGTGGTGATAGAGTGGTGAAGAATAATAACCATTAGCGTCACAGAACAGATGTTGCAGGATGCTTGTGGTTTCACTTCAATATCTGACATTCACAGGCAAAACCTAATGTGTATGTTTGGCATGTGAAAGAACAGAGATGCATGGGAGATTCAACTGTTTTTCTTGTCTCTCCCTTCCATGCACATTGTGACATAAGTTTTTCCAAATCTTCATGAAGAGAAATCCATGCCACAGAAGCTGTGATGTGGCCCACTATTAGATCTCTGTCTGCGTACCAGAGATGCTGACATTCCCACAGCTAACTGAAGAAAGCTAAATTTCACAGCTACGACACGGCCTGAAGACAGTATTTCACACTTAAAAGGTCACAGGAAACAGCCTTGCTGGATTTATGTAATATTCACTTTCCATATGGAAGTGTTCAACCAAAGCTCCAAGTAGGGAAATTGGAGGAGTGCAGCGACGAGACAACTATTATAATTTCTTACAAGTGTTGCTATTTACACCTTTATACAGTTACTGCTTTCTGCAGGGAAAATTCACACTGCTAATGTTCACACATCCAACTTAGATAGCTAAGCGATAAATCTAGACTTTCTGGTCCAAGAAACCAGATTCAGAGCATACCTGTCTGTTTTGGCTTGCAATCACAACTGACAAAACCAACAGGCAAAAAAAAAAAAGGGTGAACAACTACTCAGCTGTGTAAAGCTTTAAATCCTCACAGAAATAACACTCCTGAACTAACCTGGTTTATAAGATGACAGACACATCTCCAGTCTTTCAGTGACAAGGAGCTTAGATTCTATTCCCCTTCTCCAGAAACAATCTTTATCCCTCCCCATGCCTATTCTTTTTCATTTAATGACAGACTTTTCCCTTTTCCCATCACTGCTTTCCCATCCTTCTGTGAATCTTTCCCACGGTTTTGATCTTCTAGATATCTGTATCAAAAGCCTTAAAAAAGTTGGGCACATTAGAATATAGAATCATAGAATCACCAGGTTGTAAGAGACCCATCGGACCATCAAGTCCAACCACTCCTATCAAACACTAAACCATGTCCCTCAGCACCTCATCCACCCGTGCCTTAAACACTTCCAGGAAAGGTGAATCAACCACCTCCCTGGACAGCCTATTCCAATGCCCAACGACCCTTTCCATGAAAAACTTCCTTCTAATGTCTAGTCTAAATCTCCCCTGGCGGAACTTGAGGCCATTCCCTCTTGTCCTGTCCCCTATCACTTGGGAGAAGAGGCCAGCTCCCTCCTCTCCACAACCTCCTTTCAGGTACTTGTAGAGAGCAATGAGGTCTCCTCTCAGCCTCCTCTTCTCCAGGCTAAACAACCCCAGCTCTCTCAGCCGTTCCCCATAAGGCCTGTTCTCCAGACCCCTCACCAGCCTTGTTGCTCTTCTCTGGACTTGCTACAGAGCCTCAACATCCTTCTTGTGGTGAGGGGTACAGAACCAAACACTGCACTCAAGGAGCGGCCTCACCAGTGCTGAATACAGAGGGAGAATAACCTCCCTGGACCTGCTGGTCACACCCTTTCTGGTACAAGCCAATATGCCATTGGCCTTCTTGGCCACCTGGGCACACTGCTGGCTCATGTTGAGTTGGCTCTCGACCAACACCCCCAGGTCCCTCTCCTCCAGGCAGCTTTCTAGACAGACTTCTCCTAGTCTGTAGCTCTGCATTGGGTTGTTGTGCCCCAAGTGCAGGATCCGGCATTTGACCGTGTTAAAACTCATGCCATTAGACTCAGCCCAGTGGTCCAGCCTGTTCAGATCCCTTTGCAGAGCCTCCCTACCCTCCAGCAGATTGACACTTCCACTCAGCTTAGTGTCATCTGCAAACTTGCTAAGGGTACGCTCAATGCCTTCATCCAGGTCACTGATGAAGACATTCAACAGGGCTGGACCCAGCACTGAGCCCTGGGGAACCCCACTTGTCACTGGCCTCCAGCTGGATTTAACACCATTTACTACCACTCTCTGGGCCCGGCCAGCCAACCAGTTTTCTACCCAGGAGAGTGTGTGTCTGTCCAGGCCAGAGGCTGACAGTTTCCATAGCAGAATGCTGTGAGAAACTGTGTCAAAGGCTTTGCTGAAGTCCAGGTAGACCACATGCTATGGCACCACATATGCTATGTGCACAGCTCTTACTTCAGCAGTCATGAATGTTCAAGACTAGCAGCTGCACCAGGAAGCTTTTCTGGTTTAAACATATGAAATGTGATCAGCGTCCTTTCTGAAATAGATGTCAACTAAGTCCCTAACTCTTAAGGTACCTGTACTGCTTTTGAAGCTAGGTCTCTGCACTGGATAGTGGACAAATGTTAACAGTCTCCATCCCACTCTCTTTAGACTTTACCTTCTAAGAGCCTTCATGGTTTCTACCTCTCTGCTCTGCTTACCCTCAGGTGGTCTCCCACTTCACTCTGCAGAGGATTCCACCTCCACTCACTGCTGTTATCTTTTCATCCCTACTGAAAAGTGGGAGGACTTCACTCCCACGTGGGATAGAAACAAATAGGCCAAACATCATTCAGCATGATGAAGAAGCTCCCTTTTTTCCAATCCAAAATTCAGACAGCTGAAGAAGCCTAGAATGCACAACTGTGCTCTTCTACATCCACCTAACTCAGGTTTTTGAAGGAGAATGGATACAGAAAGAAATATTTCCCTGGAGGAGACACCTCATACAAAGCTCTATACTGTGTAGTCTTCATGTTTTCCTTTTTTTTTGCCGTGCTTGGCATAGTTACATGCTAAAATCATCTAACAGCATAGCCTACTATTTATCTCCAGCAGACAAGTAACTCATTCTCCAAGGACCACATTGCTGAGATATGGGGAGTAAAAAGCAATTTGAGGAAGTTTATGAGGGCTGGAGGGACAATTATGTACTCAGGAAACAAAAAAATCTCAGATCTTTTTCCTATGCTACTTGGAGTCCAGGCTGTGGCTTTCTTGGTTTCTAGCCAGGTAAAGGCCTGACTTTTCCTAACACTGTAGCTAAACAGATAAGCAGCAACACCCCTGCTGTTCAGGGCACCAATTCCAAACTGTTTCATTTGTTCTTACTGCTAAAACTGAGCTGCTCATCACTGGGAAGATTGAGAGGCAGCATAACTAATTAGCCTGATTCTTAACCTCCTGATGCATGCACCAGAACTCAAGGAACGTGCTCAAATTGTGTTTCCATAGGTACGTTCTCAAGTGTGTGTCAATTTGTACTTCACAGAATCTGAAAGCACAGACTGCAGGCAAGATGAAGGCAAATGTGAAGATTAAGAAGGAAGAAATACAGTAGGAATTTTCCTTTCCACAGTTACAAGTTACACAAGATCTTCAGTGATGTACCAGGGGACAGGACAAGAGAGAATGGCCTCAAGCTCCACCAGGGGAGATTTAGGTTAGAGATTAGGAGGAAGTTTTTCACAGCAAGGGTCATTGGGCATTGGAATAGGCTGCCCAGAGAGGTGATTGATTCACCTTCCCTGGAGGTGTTTAAGGCACAGGTGGATGAGGTCTTGAGGGACTTGGTTTAGTGTTTGATAGGAATGGTTGGACTAGAAGATCCGGTGGGTCCCTTCCAACCTGGTTGTTCTATGATTCTATGATTCAGGCACCCTGCTCACCCTGCTCAAATGATGCCCTTGAACTTCTATTTCTGTTCCAAGCTACATAGCATAGCTCCAGTCTTTCTGCTTTATTGGATTTACTATGTATTTATTCTGATGTAATCTAACACTGGGCCATGTAAACAAAAGTGAATCCATTATAATGACCCTCTGCAAAATCCACCCTTACTGTTTACCTCAGAAGTTAGATCTGTAGTTCAGTATTCAGTATTGATGAATATTTATAACAGGCTCTCTACACCTTTTCAACCACCTCTCCTAAACTGTTTGCTGAGCCTCTTGTATTTTCAAGGTGATTTCTCACTTGCAGAAGCAGGTCAGAAAAATGCCTTGCATTCAAAGAATCATTTGGTGGTTAGAAAAATCCATTAGTGGATAGAAGTTTCCCAAATTACTGCTATTTTTCAAGAAAAAAATATAGCAATAATTTTAAATTATTCCAAATCAGTTGTGCAGAGAATTTAACTTAATGAGACTAAAGAACCCATAAATACATTGAAAAAAAAAAATCAAACAAAACAAACCAAACTATATGAAAAGGAATAAGCAGGCACACCACAGGAAAACAATCTCTTTAGTTAGTTATGGAAGACTGATTTTGTCCTTTCCTATTTTTCCTTTGTCAGTTACAAATGTTAATGATTCTCCTGCAGGGATCCCTGCCACCCTTAGAGTTCATTATTTTTGAATAGAGAAGAGGAAGCAACACTGAAGAAAAGTCAGCACTAATTGAACAGCATTGTCGCACAGTAACACAACACAACAAATTTTCCTCAAAGCTATCCCCACTGTGAGATAACAAATCCTGGTGTAACCTTACATAAAATCAGGCAAACAGGAGTGCAAAATGACATGTGATTTTACCTCAGTATTCAGCTTAGTCAACAGTCACACTGGGATGAGAGAAAAAGATTGCAGACAATGTTGTAAATATACAGTGCCTACGAAGATGAACTTCTATATTAACAGACTGTTTATAAATGTAGTTGTGTGCTCTTTCATGGCAACTGGTCTTCACACTCAGGTCTTTTACTGACAAGCATATTTGGAAGATAGAAAGATATGTCCCACCCTGTCCTCAAGTCTAATAAGCTAGTGTGTTAGCCTTGGTTTCATATGTTCTTATGTTCCTGATATTGCAGTCCTTACAATACGCCAGGTGATGTGAATATGAGTGAATACACCAGTATCTGTACGAGTACTGTCATGAACCTGATTTGATTCTAAAGAGAGAACTGTAGGTTAAGCACCTGTTTACAGCCTCTCACATACAGGTCCACCACCATTCTGACTCTTTCCCTGCTCTGATTTCTGCCTGCAGCACACCTCCACTGGAACTTAGTCTGAAATGATTCACAGAATCACAGAACAACCAGGTTGGAAGGGACCCACCGGATCTTCTAGTCCAACCATTCCTATCTAACACTAAACCAAGTCCCTCAATACCTCATCCACCCGTGTCTTAAACACCTCCAGGGAAGGTGACTCAACCACCTCCCTGGGCAGCCTATTCCAATGCCCAATGACCCTCTGTGTGAAAAACCTCCTCCTAATCTCCAGCCTAAACCTACCCTGGTGGAGCTTGAGGCCATTCCCTCTCGTCCCATCCCCTGGCACTTGGGAGAAGAGGTCAGCTCCCTCCTCTCCACAACCACCTTTCAGGTACTTGTAGAGAGTAATGAGGTCTCCTCAGCAGCAGCATACTAAAGACCTATGTGCAAACAGGTAGTTCCATAATATGCTACAAAACCTTTAAATCTATCAGTATTTTCTTTTACTAGTTAATTCTGAAGTAACAAAAGGTGACATGGCAGAAGTGCATGTATTTGCCTGTCAGTTAAGGTTTCTCCACGTCATTCTGCAAAAACAGTTTTCCCATTTGAAAACGTAATTCTTGTTACCATAAGACTTTTACTTTATTCTTCTTTTTTAAACAACAACAAAAAAAAACCTCCTCAGTTTGGAATTCACAGTTCAAGGTGACATCAACTGCTTTTGTGCTGAATCATGTCAATGCTTTCCTTTGGAAACACAAAACCCAGCTTTTTAATTCAAGGCTTCTCCTGGGGAAGTCAGAACTTCCCAATAAGCTCTGCTGCTGGCTTACTGAGTAAAAAGTTGATTAAGCTTCTCAATACAACAAACAACTCTATTTCATGCAGCTATCTTAGGTTATGACACCTCATTTTGAGAAACACAAACATTAGTTGGACACACAGGCATTTAAATTACCACAAAGTCCATTAATGCCTTCAAGAGGCTTTAGAAAGGAATTTAAAATGTGTAAAAGCTGTGGTGCATCTTCCTATTTTTCTCCCTGATAAGTGTGAGAACCTACTGATAAGAAAAATCCAAGATTGTGCAGAGTTATGGTCTATGCTATCATTTATCAAAATACTTTCACCTAGCTTAGAAGGGAACACATTGGGGAAAGTTCTTTTGCTGTGTTGTGCTATGTTGCTATGGATATAAATAGAAAATAAAATTATTTACATCTCACTCAGCTAGCATCAAGTCAAATCATTCTAAGTAAATACATCTGGGACACATGTATCAAGCACTCAATAAAAGAATTAATATGCAGCTCTAGCTACCCAATGACTTCCTAGATTCCAAGAATCATTTTTTTTTTTTACTTTCACTGTAAACAAACTAATAACTCTGAAGTCACACAAACAAATTTTAAAAAGACATTTGCCCAATGGCCCTGTAACGACCTGCTAAAAATAAGAAGATGTACTGATCTTATAACAAAAACTAGCTAACGTGTTTTGAAACTTATTTTCCTCCATCCAAAAACTGGTTGGGACTAATAATGCTTGTTTCTTATATTTGCTTAAGTTAAGATAATAATTCTTGAATATGTAAAAACTACAAATGTTATATTGATAAAACTACGAAGAAGCATAGAATTGTTAAGGTTGGAAAAGACATCTAGCATCAAGTCAAACACCGCCATATCTACTAACCAATGTCCTAAAGTGCCTCATCTACATGCTTTTTAAACACCTCCAGGAATGGAGAATCCATCTCTTCTCCGAGTAGCCTGTTCCAATGCCTCACAGCTCTTCTGGTAAAGAATTTTTTTTTTCTAATATCCAATCTAAACCACCACTGGTGCAACTTGAGGCAACTTCCTCTCGTCCTATCACCTATCACTTGGGAGGAGAGACCAACACCAACCTCATTACACCCTCCTCTCAGATAGTTGTAGAGAGCAGTAAGGTCCCCCCTCAGGCGCCTCTTCTCCAAGTAAGACAATCCCAATTCCCTTTGCTGTTCCTCACAAGACTACTTCTCAAGACCCTTCACCTGCTTCATTGCCCATCTCAGCACGTGCTCCAGCAACTCAATGTCCTTCTTGTACTGAGGAGCCCAAAACTGAACACAGTATTCAAGGTGTAGTCTCAGCAGCACTCAGTACAGGGACACAATCACTTCCTTATTTCTGCTGGCCACATCATTTTTTGATACTAGCCAGGATGCTGTTGGCCTTCTTGGCCACCTGAGCACACTGTTGGCACATGTTCAACCTGCTGCTGATCAGCAACCCCAACTCCATTTCCTCCAGGCAGCTTTCCAGCCACTCTTGCCTGAGCCCATAGTGTCATGTGGGATTGTTTTGACTGACGGAGTGGTGAAGCCCTGGCAGAGGCTGCCCAGGGCAGTGATGGAGTCTCCATCCCTGGAGGGGTTCAAACAACATGTACATGTGGTGTTTTGGGGTATGGGTTAGAGATTGGTGGGAATGGTTGGACTCAATGATCCAATGAGTCTCTTCCAACCTGGTGATTCTATGATTCTATAAAG
Source organism: Coccyzus lansbergi (assembly GCA_033558105.1). NCBI lineage: Eukaryota > Metazoa > Chordata > Aves > Cuculiformes > Coccyzidae > Coccyzus > Coccyzus lansbergi. The sequence continues at coordinate 1,786,206 of JAUMJK010000305.1, read as the reverse complement.
TGTAGGACCTCGCACTTGTTGAAACACATACAATTGGTCTGGGCCCATTGAACCAATTTGTCCAGGTCCCTGAGTAAACATTTGCACATTATAAAAAGTTTGTTTCACTTGGTTGGAATATGAGCATCCCATAGGTTTTTTGCTTTGTCTTTTTTTTTTTTTTTTCCCTTCTCCAACTGGATATGAGTTTGTCATGTGTTCTAGTCGGGCCTGCCAGTGTCAGCATGCACTTCCCAATGAAGCCTTATCGTCTAGCATAATCAGCTTAGACCTTCTGTATTACATTCTGTTATTTCTCATGCTTGATAGAGTTATGCTATCAATATCCACCTTAGTTTATAACAAATGGGAGTGATTTTAGCAATTATTTCTGTGTATTCACTCTTTCAAAAGATTTTCATTTCTTAAAATTAGAGATGATGATCTGATATTTAATAATAGGTTTGTTTTTAATCAACTAGGTTTTCAAAACCCGGTTTGCCTAATAAGAGAAATGCCAAGCAATATTTCACACTATTTGGATCAGATTCAAGTGAAAAGCTAACACCAAGATGATTCACATTCAGAGAACCAGCCTCAGAAAGTACTGCATGCTCCTATTTTCCAAGTAATGTCCCATTCATCAGTGCTAGAAACCTTGACTCCTTTTCCTGTTGAAGTTGTTTCAAGCATGTGGACAGTTTTTTCCAATAAAGTCAATGCTGAAATATATAATGGAATCACAGAATAATTTAGTTTGGAAGGGACATAAGAAGGTCATTCAGTCCAACCTGCTGCTCAAACAGATCCAGCTATGAGATCAGGCAAGGTTTTTTAGAGCTCTATCCAGTCAGGTCTTGACAGACTCATAGGGTAGAGATTATATAAACTTACAGGGCAGCATAGTCCACTGTTAATCATCCTCGCAGAGAAAGAACATTTCCTTTATCCAGCTGAACCCTCTTCTGCCTCAATTTATTTATTTTTCCTCTCAACATCCTGCTGTGCAACACTATAACGAACCAGGCTCTATCTTCTCAATAATCTCCTCATACATATTGTGGAAGGCTCCTATTAGATTGCCCCAAAGGCCTCCTTGTCAGGCTAACCACCACCAGTTCAATGAGCTGCTTCTGAAAGCCCCAGCCCTATGACTACTGTACAATCCTTGGCTGAGCTTACTCCAGTTTGCCAGTGTCTTGCTTTTACTGAAGGGCCCAAAAGTGGATATTGGTAATATAGATGTAGACTAACAAGAGGGGAATAATCCCTTCCCTCAATTTACTGTTGGTGCTTCTCTTAATACAGCCCTAGATTCTGTTGGTCTTTGTGGCTGCCAGGTCACTCACATTTATCTTTCTGCAGAACTATAACTCCCAGGTCCTTTACATCAGAGCTGCTTCCAGCCTGTACTGTTGCGGGAGAATTTGAATTTGTTCTTGCTGAATTTTGTAAGGTTTATATCAGCTCCCAGCCTGTCTAGGTTCCTCTGAATGACAGCCCTGTTGCTAATCAACTCAACTGTTTCCTGAATCTGATGTCAGCTGCTAATTTCATGAGAGACTACTGTTGCCTCTTTTAGACTAGTCACTGCAAACTGTCTTGAGGATGTCCTCTTGAAGACAGTAGCTTCTACAGCTGGAAGGAAAATTAACTGCAGAAAATTGTGCTAAATTTTTGAAAAGCAGCAATTCCTAAATAAGAGATATAAATAAACTGCAAAATCATTTGTTGAAATAAAGGTCAGACCAGCTAAGTCTTGTTTGGTCTGGTAATTATGTTGTGTTTGGCAATGAAGTACTGATGCTTGCACACTCAGCAGTTACTTCTGGTATAAACACACAAGGTGCAGAGAATTTTTATTTCTGCTATAGACATGCTACTCAACTTTCCAGTCTTCAGCCAGCCATAATGTGCTGGAACATACCATTCCTTCTCTTTGCCAATGGAGATGAGCCGATAACGAAAATTACGTTTAATCTCATTTTCCCTCGGGAGTCTCTATTGAAAGAAATAAAACCTAGACCCGTACTGAGGACAGAAAATCTCCTTGAACTTGAATACATAGAGACTGTCATCTTCTGTCCAAAGAAGCAATTAGGGAAATGATATACGGAAGATTTCTTCAGAGGTAAGGATGAAATAACCTCAGGAGAGTCCTCACTTTTATACCTTCCTTTATGGTTGTATTGTGCTACAGAAACATGATATGTAACTTGTGGCACCTTACCATTTCTATCACTTTTCTGTTTTCCCTTTGCAATGTCACAAAGTGTTTTACAAAGCAATATAAAAAAAGAGGTGTCACTTTTTCATACGCAGATCCCCCATTTCTAACAACTGCATCGCATCTGTCCGCAAAGGGCACTGCCAGTAAAATTCTTTCTGAACTCAAGCCATTATTTCTTTCTGTACCAGAACAAGAACTGCAATTTCCAGACAAGTTGTGGTTGTGGCTTGCCTAGATTTTTTTTTTCCAAGTATTCTTCAGCACAGAAAGTAGCATTTCACAGACAGGTTAATAATCTATAACCTAGATGGCCTGGTTCTTCCAGAAACTCTCAGAGATTTTGGTTACATAATACACTTTGTGCTTCCATTTCTTCTTCTTTCTTTTGTCTGCGCTGGCTGAAATTGTGTGAGTGTCTCTTGTTATATCTGCAGGTCACATACAAACAATGAGGCTTTTATTTGCAAATGTTTTGCAAACCACATGGCCCGTGAAATACTATTCCTCCAGACACCAGAAGTTTGTCTCACCACTTCTGATAGAAATACCTTAGTCCTCCTGAAATTACAGATTACAGAACTTATAAAAGAACAGAAAAAAACAAACTACCTTTTGCTTAGTCATTCCACCAGGTTACAGATATGAAAATGGCAGGAAATGTAGCATGTATCCATCATGTTCTTGGTAATAAAACAGTAGTTTAGGATCCTTTTCTCTCATAAAACATAAGGAAGCAGCAACAATGTCATCTGCAAAGAATAGGCAGAGTAGGGCACCTCCAGTCCCTCCTCCTCTTCTTCCAGGAATAACACAAACCCAGCAACTCGGCGCAATTCTGTGGGCATTTAACCATCTGCTTGGTGTTGTATTAGCATTAAACTTGCTCTTTGCAAAATATTTACACAAAATGTTTTAAAATACCAAGTAGCATAATACTTCTATCCAACTCCTTCCAGTCCTGTTCCCTGCCCACCATGTTGCCCACCCCTCCAAAAAAACCTAAACCCACAAAACAATAATGTTAGACTTTAGGGCTTTTTCTAGTACCCAACACAAGTAAAAATAAATATTAAAACCTTATCTGAAATAAATGAATAATAAAGCAGGCCTTCAAATAAATGCTTTAAGGTTATCTCAGAGAATGACATGGCTGTAATTTTTGTCAAAAGGACAAGCTATGAAGAAGACATTCAGCTTAACATCTCATGCAAACTTTTTATATTCTACCTCTACTGTTGTGTGATTACCTGCCCACTCTGCAAGAAAACTGCAGCTCTGCAGTTTTCTCACCTGCACCCCAAGTGAAAAGAGGTCTTCGAGTATATTTTGCATTTATATGCTAAAAGTCCAGCCATAGCACTTAGATGCTGGAAACACGGAGTGTTTGCTATTCTCAGAATTGGTGCACACTAAAATTTCAATAGGATAAGACTAGATAGGAAAATATATTTGTACTGAAAATGTACATGCTCTTTGAGAAATGTGGTTTAAATGATACACAAATCTATGAGATCATCAGTATTGCCTAAAAGTCAAAATACTTTTGACAGTATTTCGATCACTAGGCGAGACCTAGACTGTACTCTGAAAAAAAATGATACCCCTTCTTGCATCATCTCCACTCCAATGTCATGTGATGAATTACACTTTCAGAAGCCAACACTGTCAAATACCCTGGTGAGTCAGCAAGAAGCAAAGATGAAGATGTAATGAAACTCTGCGATGTTAAGCGGGTTTGCTAAAGTACTGTGCTGAAATGATAGAAACAGAACTGAAGGACATGGTGAATATGAAAAAAGAAAACAAATGAACAAAGTTTAGGATACAGCAGAAGTGCAACAATATGAATACAACTATGGATTGTGTGGTAGTTATGGTTGAAGATAATGAATGTAAAGAAGGCTTTATTACCATGCTGAATACCAAAGAGCTAGATGTACCAGACGTGCATATATTAACTTTACAACAGCAGCTACCAGCAACTGTATTGAGAAAATCAGGTCATTTAGTGCTTCTATTGTTTTAACCTAAATGCAGTGATCTACAATATAGGTAACACTTGTTTGTTTGTTTGTTTGTAAAAAGAACACTATTAGGGAGTATGCCGAAACATAAAGCATAACCAGCAACTTGTTCCATTGACCCAAAACTTGAAAAGTATCCAGGACAAATGCTTCTGAAACATAGGAATCTGCATACATTTGCTAAGTGCACAAGAGGTTGAAAACAGTGAAGGACCACAGAGGTGACACTGCTTGGTTTGGTCCTTCATGAGCTGCTCACCAGTGAGGGAAAAGAAATGCAATAAGGAGAATGCTATTTAACATTGATAGGAAAAGATGACTGACAACCCTGCTGGCCACAACCACATTTAGATATTATGGCATGTTCTTCTCCTGGTGTCACAATGAACTGTAGAAAGACAAGGAATAAGGCCACAAGAGACTGAAAGGTGCAAGAATGCAGTAGTATCCAGACACTGCTAGAATCCAGTATCACAAAGGACTGAAGCCTGACCTACTGCTAGATGCAGAGAGCTCCGTGGGATAGCTATGCTATTGAAATGTCACTATCATCACTACCGAAAAGAAGTGAGGATGGTCTAGAACAGCAGGGTCTAGATTCTGTAGTGCTCACTGTTGTGTTGGAAGGTGGCAATGCCTGCCACCTAGTGACGCTAAACCAAAGATAAACACAGGTTTTTGTAGTATTGTAGGGATGAGTCTACAGCAGCTGGGTTTAGAGTTCTACATGATGGGCAACTACCGACGTAGTTGTACAATTCTCTCCCCAGATTTCTAAAAGGCAGTGCCAGTGACCAGCACACGTGTGGTTAGATGACATGATTGCCATCCTCAGAATTTACACTAAGCAAAACCCCCGAAATTGGTAAAACGCATACTTTTGGGTGATGTGAAGAAAATGGGGCAATCACCCCCATTCTATACCCTGTGCCTACCACATGGTATGTGCAGGTGAAAAATGAGAAACCAGATTGCCAGGTGTGAAAATTTGTTAGAGCTTGCACGTGTGTCAGAAACTAAGTTGCCAGGGAACCTTGAAGAACTATCATGATACTCAGACAAAACTGAGACACTCACTAAAAATTTAAGATCTGTGGGCCTTGCAGACTGCCTACTACTGTTCCCTCCTCTGTTCTAGTGGAGAAAAGTAAGTATTTTTTAAGGGAGGTGGGAGGGAAAATGCTTGTTAAGGTAACAACTGGCTTGCACTCATGACGTCTTCTCTGAAAGAAACAATCTTCAGAAGTCTCAGGTACAGGCTGAGTATTAAAGTCAAAGAAACCGTGGCATTACATCGAGCAAGTGACATGTTGATATGTGGTTATGAAGAGTTTTATTGTGACCCGTGTGAGTGTATCTTTACTTCTTAAGGATATCTTGTTGCAAGTCTTCACAAAAGTGCTTTTGTTACTGTTAAGTGACCTTCTCTGAGGATGTCAAGAAGGCACACATCTGCTTCAAATGTATATTACTCTACAAGCAGAAACCTAAAGCATTCAATTAGTGCTTATTCATCCCACGGTGATGTGGAATTAGTCATCATATTAAAAAACTCTCCAAATTACAGGAAGTCAGGATGACTATTTTAATTAAATTTTAAACAGCAAAATAGTATTAGCCTATTAATAATTAATGTGAGCAATTAACATAGCTGTGCAGCAATTAATCTTCCTAATGGTATCCTGATGGGCAGTATTTTTCCTAGAGGGCTTTGCCAAACACTACAGAAAAGGGAATTTTTGAAAGGTCAGTTGATATAGCAGAAGCCTTAGCTGTGACTTATGTTTAGACTGATAAAACATTGGTGCTCTTAATCAGCCACGTAGAATTTAATTGTATTAATTTATGTTGCAGTGACCAACATTAACTCAGGTTAAAGTAAAAATAATTTGGCTTAATTCTTCTGTACACTACACTACTGCTACTGTCTCCATGAATAATAATTTGCCAGGACCTCTTAGGAATGTTATTATTTCTCTATATTTGAAAGCCAGGAACAGATATAGGACATGGCAACAATTATGAGCTTATTTCACTGATTCATACTATGCACAAAATACTAGTTAAAACATTGGCAGTGAAGTCTTAATTTCCTTTACCTAATCATATTCCTGTCAAAATAAGGGATTCAGGAATGATATTCAAAACACCAATTAGAGAATCTTTATTTGCCAAATACACCATACTGAAAACATTTTAATTTAATTTTAAAATGACCGGATGTCTAATCATCATTAGGAAGTACTCACTAGGAATTTGTTTTTCATACATGCCATAAACTGAGGTTTGGAAAGAGGTTCTGTAGATGAATGAAACAGCCCCAATAGTAACCAAAGCTTCAGTCTAGCAATTAAGCCTTTTTCAAATGTCCAAGTTCTATAGATCACTCATTGCAATGGAAGTCAAATAACTGTTTTGATGTTCTGATCCTGTGACAAAGAATTACTGACACAATTATTTGATAGATCTAACATGTAACAACATTACCATGATCAGCTGCAAATGACACAGTTGCTAGCCAAATCTAATGATTCATTATTATTTACTACAAGCAGCATTATACTCATGACACCAGGAATTTAAGAGAAAATTCATCTGAAATCTATGAAAAAAACCTCCATCTTATCTACATGCACTGTAAAAACAAAAGTACTAGAAGAAAATTAAACACTTTTTTCCTGCATAAGTAGAACATCTCGCCATAAGGGTGGTGTGGCTGCATTAGAAACAGATGAAGGTATTTAGATAATTTCCACTAGTAATTTGAAAGACCATGTAAGAGATTAATCAGAGAAAATTCTGTGACAGTTGCTTAGTCAAATCAAAGCATTTCAGCTGTCACAGAGACTTAATAATATAAATAAGTATTCCTTTGTTCAGTAGGTACTAGATATTCCCTCCCTGAATGGGGGAAGCAAGAAATTATGAGCTTTCTGCTAAAGAAAGGGGATTACAAATCCTGGATGTGTTTGTAACAGGGCACCTACTGAGTGAAATCTAGTTCTCATGATTCTGTTGAGTTAAATGCTTGGACTTGACTGCTTATGGGTCAGCAAGTTTACACAAAACAAAACCCCACAATCGTCAAAACCCAGCCTTTTCCATTACAAGACATCAGACACTGATTTTTACTCAAAATTTTGGATTTGTTGATTTTTTTTTTTTGAGGGGGTTGGTTTGTTTGTTTTTTTTTTTAAGTTACTGACTTCCAAGTTATGATACAAGAGATACAGTCCTGTCACAAGCATTTGTGCTTCCTACAGAAAGGATGATCTAAAAAATGTGGATGGCAGCAGTTCTACTGTTCCCATTTGAAATTCACTCAAAGTTAGGAGAGACACCAGAATATACTTTCCTTCAGCAGCTACTCTTCCATACCTTTTTCCAGTCATCATCATCTTTTCCCCAAACCATCTGTTTTCTCATCCTTGCACTACTTTTGATTTTTGCACCTCTCTTAGAGCTAAACTTGCCTCTAAACTTCCAGCCCACAACCTCACACTTTATCTTTGTCCTCCTATCTGCACAACATCACCTTCTGGCCCCACAAGCCCTCAGACCAGCTCAGGCAATAAGGTCTCCCCTCAGATCAAGAGGTTGAGAGGAGACCTCATTGCTCTCTACAACTACCTGAAAGGAGGTTGTGGAGAGGAGGGTGCTGTCCTCTTCTCCCAAGTGACAGGGAACAGGACAAGAGGGAATGGCCTCAAGCTCTGCCAGGGGAGATTTAGGCTGGAGATTAGGAGGAAGTTTTTCACACAGAGGGTCATTGGGCATTGGAATAGGCTGCCCAGGGAGGTGGTTGAGTCACTTTCCCTGGAGGTGTTCAAGGCACGGGTGGACGAGGTGCTGAGGGGCATGGTTTAGTGTTTGATAGGAATGGTAGGACTCAGTGATTCTGTGGGTTCTTTCCAATCTAGTGACTCTATGATTCTAGACTCAAAAACCAACATCTCACTGTTTCCATTTCCCTCTCACACCAACAAGTCATGCTTCTGTATGTTGCCTGTTCCATAGGTTTCCTTCCTCAGGTTCCTTACTTGTGCTCCCCATGCTCCGGCTCTTACTTCTTACTTTCTTGCCATATGATGTTAATATATCACATTCTTTGACTTCTGCAACCAAGCATTATAATCACAGAACAACCAGGTTGGAAGGGACCCATCGGATCTTCTAGTCCAACCATTCCTATCTAAAGCATTATAATGCCTATCAGCATCTTGCTACATCTCTAATAGTGCTAGTTATCAAAATATTGCTAGTTATATTCTTACTTCTTCACATCCTCTATTCCACTCAAAAGATCTTCACTGATTTACCAATTATAAAATGCTCAAAAGCAGAGTATTAAAAATTGACCATTTTTTTTGTTGCCTTTGGTTAATTTCATTAAAAAAAAGGAGACAGGAATCAAGCTCAGCAGAAAGATTCATACTTTCCCTTGTGTTCTACTACTGACATTATTGCTACTGACTTACAACTCACATCACCGGCTGATGGCAAGCAAAATGTTCATGATATGGAAACACTGCAATCATACTGCCAAATTACCTGCGTTTTCCCACACTATGCAGTATAATTTCCTTAAATTCACTTTTCACAAACTCATTTCTACCTTTTCCCTGGTGGTACATCTCATTAGCACAAGCCAGGCCAGAAGAACTGAGCAACTCCAGGGACTTGTAAATGAAAAGTGAATAGTGAAAGTAAATTATGCTGTGAAAAAGGATAGCAAGAGCGATGGACACTGCTCGTTTTGGTACTAAAATGATTTGAGTGGTCTTAGAAGGAAATATCATTTTATACCATGGTGCTCTACACAAGGTGTTTTCACACTGAAACACTAAAGTTCGAAAAAGATTTGCTAAATGTTGATTACATGGCCTGTAAACTCCAGTTACACTATAAACCTGTTTATGAAGTCATTCATTCTGTGCTTCCAATGATCTTGCTGCAATTTCCACTAGCCTTTAGAGCATGCTTTCCTTGTCTCCTTTTTAAGGAGACAACAGGGTGACTCAGTAAGCAGTTTGCTGCAACCCTGTTGCCTATGAGCCCATTCTGATCTAATCAATTTAGACGTAAATACAACAAGGTTATTTCACCTTTAAGAAGTCTCTGGCTCATGAGACACTGAGAATTCATGGTTCAGGCTTTTAAATACTTCATCTAAGAATGAGTGACAGGAGCATTATATTATAGAAACAGAGAGAACAATTTAAAAGAAAATAACTGTAATGAAGATATAGAGAATTTCAAGGGTTTCGAATTTATGTATCGATTCGGCTCCTAAATCTTTCCTGATCTGTAAGAATAGAGTCTGGCAATTTTTGACAGAAAAATAAATGCAAATCACCCCTTTTATCTTCTTAATCCTAATTTAGAGGGGAAGGGCACCACCATTTGAAATTGTGCATATTTTTTAACTTTAACACTCACTTGAACCAACAATATGTCTCTGATAAGGACTTTGCTATAATACATATTTCTAACTGCTACTTTAGACCAAAAACTAATTCTTTATTCTTCCTGAAATACCCTTGTTCAGTTTCAGTTACAACTGGTTTCTCAGAGGTCTACTTGCTGCCTCAAATAAAGGCTCAACCACGTACTAGCTCACTCACATCTATTATATTGGATATGACACCAACACAGGGCAGACACAAGATGTAGGCATATCCAGGTTGAAAGATTAGTACATCAGAAGATGTCAAAATGGTTTCAGTTTAGCTTGAACAGTATCTGGAAGGCAGAAAAGAATTGCAGTATTATAGAAAGCCAGATTCCCAAGCTAACCTCTGATATAGTTTGGAAGTGGTGTGAACAGAACCCATATACCCTAGAGAGTCTGGCTGCAGCTAAATGAAACAATGCTGGGAGATGTTTTCTAGTTTGTTTTTTGGTTTTTTTTTTTGCTGTTATTATTTTACTTTGAAGTACTTTGGTAAGAGTGTGAGGAAACCTATGTTTCCCTTTAAAATACATATTGCGTATTAGAAGAATAATCTGCAGTATATTTTCTCTACTTAAAAATAAATTCATATTGCTAGGCAAGAAAAGAGAGGAAATGACATGTTAGACAAAGTAATATGCAACTATGCATTTAAAAACCAGATTGTATTGCACAGAGAAATAGTACTGTGCCTCATACACCAATAATTTTACAAACTATAGAAATCAGAGCCAAATTCCATCAAATATCTTTAATATTCTGCAAACAGCATGAAATCCTCTCTAAATTCTCCAATGGGTTCATTGCATTGTAGGAATCCTCTGCCTAATCCACATGCAGATTCCCATTTCCACAACGTATTATGCTTAGCAATAAGATGTGCTTTTAATGAGAATGACTTTTGCAATTTACTTACAGACATGAGGCTTCCCACGTCATATAATACTCAAAATTATCCCCATTAAGGAAAGCATTCCACTGCATTCAAGCACTCTCCCACAAGAGACCCAGTTTATTAACACTACCCAGAAAGCTCTTGGATCCCCACAGGTCTAAGGCACATTGCAGCCTTTAATCCCAGCCTCCAGCAAATCCATGGACATTAATGATTTTTATGTGAATTAAGTCAAGCCCCATATCCCATAACTACCATGTCATGATATAATACATCCTCTGCCAGTTTATATTACCAGTTTCATAGTCTATGCCTCTACAGCACTTTACTCTTCATTGAGATGCTTAAGACATGGGTAGTTTTTATAAATAATAAAGAATAGATGTAGAGCTTTTAGCTGCAAGAAAATAAATTAATACACAAAAATTTGGCCAGAATTTCCATGCATCTCATTAGCCAATCACTCCAACAGCGTGCCTATTTGTAAATATTTCCAGTTATTAAATGAAACATATTAAAAACCACCTCAGCTTGCATAAATAAAAGCATCTGAACTGATGGAGACATGCAAACTCCCATCTCAGTTATGCTGACCCATAGGTCTTTGGCTCTGTGTAGTAAAGCTTAAGATACCAAACTGAGCTGAAAACCATTTTTCTATATTCAGTGACCTCCTATGGCTGGATTCTCCAAACATGAATATTATCAGCTGGCTCTATTTTACATAAAATTCTTGGCTACAAAGACCTACAGATATAACCTTCTCCCCTGACAACTGAAATAACGAAATGAAACGAAACTAACCCCACATTCATATTGTGTTACAGAAAGGATAACTTCATTGTGATCTATCCATAGCAATATGCTGCACTATAGGTTGCATCTGCACAAAAAGAACTAAAAATTTTCCTTTTATTAAATGTCTGTCACTAGCTTCCTGGGAATTCTGAGTTTCATTGTACAGTTTTGGAGTTATAGCCGAAGTTTGGTGGGAAGCACAAGCTGTAGAAATCTTAAATAAGCCTCTTCCACAAATGTTCACTGACTTTACAGGCATGTACTGATAAGGGTACCACTAGTGCCCATGTGCGACTCGTCAGTTCTTTGATTCACAACATATTCTTCCCAAAATTCCAAATAAGCATCCTAGCCAATGTCTGAAAACGTATGTATCTTTAACTCAGTTATCAGGTCTTGACTTAAAAACTTCATTTCCTATATCAATTTGTTCCAATTATCCTTAGTTATCCTCTCTGTAAAAAAAATTAATTCAGCCAGGTCATAGAACAACCTGAGTGCCTGAAACAGAGCATCATCTTTCCTTTTTTTAATGGTTTCAGACACCAACTCTGATGTAAGTGCTGCACTGAACAGTCTCTTTTGATATCTTACTGATTTCATCACACACAGTAAAAAAATAGCAATTAAGTTTTGCTGTACTAAGATCCCATCTGTGCCTGGGAGCTTTGAGGAATGAGGCTCCGACTACACAATGTGACCCGTGCATATGTTAGGCAGCAGCCTCTTCCTCAAATAGTCCCCACCCTAAGCAGGTGGATGAAGTGTTCAGGGATGTGGTTTAGTAGTGGACAGATACAGCTGGACTCAATGATCTTAAAGGTCTATTCCAAACAAGGGATTCTATGATTCTAAGCAAGGAAGGTGGGCAAGAGGTGGGAAGAGACAAGAAAATCTCCATTTAGAAGTATTTCTTTCCCACAGATAAATGAATTGCTGCATTTCTCTCTACAGTGACCACACCACTTATTCCCCCTTTGAAGAGGAACAAAGGAAGAGACACACACACAAAGTCTGCTATGCTTCAAGGCTCAGGGTGAAAGCAGGAACCTTGCTAACTTCTGTAAAATGCATAACTTTGCCAAAAATATCTATATGAAACATTGAATTTACATGACCTGTACCAAAAGAAAATTGTCATTAAAAGATTCACATCCCTGAAATATATATGAGACAACTTCCTTTTATATTAAAAAACCCCAAACAACAGACAACATGGTCATATTTCCCACTTTCCTCCTTAACCTTAGGTTAAGGGTCCTGAACATTAGGTTCAGATCATCAGATCACTACCAGGAACCCAGCATATAAGAAATACCTTTTCCGCACCCAAATACAACACTGTACTTCAGCAAGACCTGTATGTTTTAAAAAGCTTAATTCTAAGTTAATGATAAATTGATTACTCAATCAATAACACACATTCAGAATCAAAGTTCTCCCAAATGAACTCAGAATGCCAGTGTTAAAAAACCCTCTTTCTTTCTTGATCTGGAGTAAGCATAGGGCTCACAAGAAGAAACTTCTCTTAATAAACTCAAGTTTTGTGTCAATAACAATTAAAAAAATTAAAGATAAAAGGACAGAAAGTCTTAAAATTCAATGATTTAAGAAAACAGAGTGCAAAACCTTGAACCTCAAAGGCTAATGAAATATGTGTTTGTCTTTGTTAAATAAAATCAAAGTAATACTGTTGTGAGCAACTTGAAAGGTTAGAGGGTACAAAGCACTAGCTGAATATTAACATCAAGGGTATGGCAGCCTATGCTGTGAAATAAAGCTATAAAGTATATTGACATGAGCTACCATTCCTCCTTCAGAGTTTCAGTAATCACAGAACAATTACGTGAAGAGCCATCAATGTCAATCTTCATTTCTTTAGCCACATGAAATAAAATGAGTATTAATGGGAGAAGAGGGAAACCACTTGTAATAGTGCAGGCATGAAATATGGAAGAGAGACTACAAGAATAATTTTTATTATAGGGATGCTAGTAACAGATGTTCTTCCTCCCATATTTGTCAATCAAAGTTCTATTCGCAGACAGAAGATAAAATTAGAGGAGTTAATACTGAAACCTCAAAAAAGTAATAATTCTCAGCTGTATATGCAGAACAGGAATGTCTGCAGCTCGTCTTCAACAAGACCTTCTGAAGAAGCCAGTTGATGCAACCATCTGAGCATAAACTCAACCCCTAACAACCAAAAGGCAAAGTACTATATCCACTGTGCCTTGGCAACACAGATGAACACTCTTGTGAAAATATCTTCCATTAAAAAAGTGATTATTTATCTAAACCAAGGCAAAATCTGCACTGTGCTCTTCCTTCCCTTGAAATGAACTGGTTGCGAGAGAGGTTAAGTCTCCCATGACAGCCCTGAGTTGCGTCCTTTTAATGAACAACTGTAAGGTATCCAAATTATTGCAGGAAAGGATGCAGAACAACTCATGCAAAACCACATTTAAAGTCTGCTTTTCAGAGGCTTTTAAACGACAAATGACTGGGCAACAGCTAATTCTTTCAAAGAATGAGAAAAAAACTTAATCACCTGGGCTTGAAATGTACTATCCTCTCCCAGAACATTGTTCTTCTGGCACATTACCAAACACTGAAACATGCCTGCCAAGTGCTTATTAGAGTTATTAATTTTAATGGAATTGTGCATAAGAATGAACACTAAACGTATCATTTTTTTATCTGATTAATCTCTACAACGCTTGTTGCCATAGCTCTTTATTAGAGACAGTAATTTAAATCTGCAAACAACAATGCTGGAAAAAAAAGCTATAATTAAAACCAAAGCACAATGACTGAATTAAGTGGCATGCTGATGAGGAGAGCATTCTAGTGTGCCTTGGAAATCCCTGTCATCTGAGCACTGATGGGCTTCCTAGGCAATGCAACTCCTCGGGTACAAAGCCTTGAAAAGAGGACATCCTGCTTGAAGTCATGTATGGGGACGGGTTCAGATCTATCATCAGCATGGGATCTAGAATAACTCTTCTCAGTAGCATGAAGCTTGTGAAATTCTTCATTTTCTCAATATAGTGATGGGCTGTTCAAGGTTTAATGGCACTGTAAAGGAATGTGTCAGCCTCAGCCAAAAGATTGTGGCTCACACAACTCCTTCAGACAGGAAATATCACAGAGTAGGGTTCATGGATGAGCTACTTGAACTATCTTCTTTTCTGGGACCCAAGAAGTACTCGCAAGCAAAATACTAAGTTGATGTACAGGTTGACATATTGGCTTTACTTGTTTTTTCAGTTTTGAAACTGAAAGACAAATCTAATGCATCTGCTACACAAAACACAAGTGAAACATTCATCTCAACAAAAGTAATTGGAAAGTCAGAATTTCATCTTTGACAAATCTGTTGTTTGGTATATGTGTGTGAGGTGCCTTTTATAAATATTTCTAGATAGCAGCTATTTGTAATGCAGTCATACAAATTTCTAGCATAACTCTAACTGCAGTTTTGGGTAGGTCTTTGGTTCAGCTGAATGGTCTTGACAGTTTTCTGCAGATTTCATTTCTTGAGCTCCCAGTTCTTCAGAGCAGAATAAAAATCATAAGGGATTTGTTTCCCACCTGTGCTCATACCTTACCATCATTGCAAATGCAGGATATGTCTGGTTTTAATTGAAGGAATAAACCTACCTTAAGTTTAGACTTGCAAATAAGAGCTGTAGGATGCAGGCTATGAAGTTTGCTGAATGCCATGGAGCACCCAAAAGCACTCACTCAGTCCTGTCAAGCACTGTGCATTTGACTCCAATGCAGATCTCCGCATTGTGCTGCTGCTGACTGAAGCAGGAAGCATCCTTCATTACTCAAATGAGGAGTGAATCTTCAATGCAGGCAGTTAGTTTCTGTATGTGAACCACTCCAGCTCATCTGACCAAGACCAAACACAGCCTACAAATACATTCATAAAGCAGTTGCCAAATTTCTGTGTTCTTGAAACACTGTTTTTAATGTTTACTTCTGTTGCTGCAGTAGCCATTGATTTTCTATGGAGTACAGTAATTACATTCTAACCAAAGTTTAATATTACGCATCTTAATTATTTACAACATAATGTGTTTAATGGTGCACTGTATTACTTACTTTGGGTAATATATCTCCAACATTATGATACATTAAGCCAGGCAATAAAATTATCATGCAGAGAGAGACAGCATAACACTTATCCTTCATTGCTGATGTCCCTACTTGTCTTCTAAGTCTATAAGTAATTCCCCTCTTTAATTTAGTCAGTTGCCTGGAGGGTTTTCTAGAAAACTTTCTGAGGACCTCAAACTTAACTGAATATCAAATGGAAAGGATATGCCACGCAA
The DNA here is from genome assembly GCA_033558105.1 of Coccyzus lansbergi. Taxonomy (NCBI): domain Eukaryota; kingdom Metazoa; phylum Chordata; class Aves; order Cuculiformes; family Coccyzidae; genus Coccyzus; species Coccyzus lansbergi. Next base: position 1,770,485 of record JAUMJK010000305.1, on the reverse strand, counting down.
TTTAGTTCTAACAAGTTTATTACTGACACGCTGGTTCTTTGATGGACTATTTCACATTAGCAAACACCTAAAAAATGAAGCCTTTTGGCTAAAAAGAAATAAAAATTATAGATTCCCATAGCATGATGGCTTAGAAATTTATTTTCTCCTTTGGCAATTTAAATTAATTTTTCCCTTTGGTAATCTAAAATTGTAGGTGTTAGTGCAGGAAAAAAAAATAGAAAGGAAAAGATTTATTTCTTGTGAATATTTAAGTTTTCTCTAATTCAAATGTTCCAAAAAACCCCAAATGGTTTATATACAGAAAGGCACTGCAGAATTTTGCAGTGGTGGCAACAGCATGCCTGTAAAACAAAATGTGCACCTACACATAGAATCATAAAATCACCAGGTTTGAAGAGACCCACAGGATCATTGAGTACAACCGTCCCTATCAAACACTAAACCATGTCCCTCAGGACCTCATCCACCCGTGCCTTAAAAACCTCCAGGGAAGGTGAATCAACCACCTCCCTGGGCAACCTATACCAATGCCCAATGACCCTTTCTGTAAAAAACTTCCTCCTAATGTCCAGCCTAAACCTCCCCTGGCGGAGCTTGAGGCTATTCCCTCTTGTCCTGTCCGCTGTCACTTGGGAGAAGAGGCCAGCACCCTCCTCTCTACAGCCTCCTTTCAGTTAGTTGCAGAGAGCAATGTGTATAAATGAAAATGTATACATGTGTATAAATGAAAAGCAGAAAGAATATGTTGAAGCAAATTTAGCTCCATTGTCCAAAGGTGCAAGGCCTCACTTGAAAGATATAGATACCATGAGCAACAAGAGAATCAGGGAGGTGATGGGAAGGGAACAGTGACAATGCACCCACTTTCAGGAGCTTGTGGGGAGTGAGGTCATCTTACTACAGGGAAGAAGATAAGGGGGGGGCTTATTTATAGCAACTACCAGGAAAGGGAAAGAGAAGGAAATTTCATACCTGAAATATTTCCCTGATCATGCTTACAAGGTTATTCAGGTTTTTTTCTGCAACTTTATTCGGGTTGGATTTACACAATTGTAATTCTAGTCCTAAAAATCGAAGGAAAGAATGCACTTTAAGAAAGGAGAGAAAAGATAAATTATCTGCTCTTCGGAATCCCTGACTCACTTTATTGAGTGTTTTAAGCCCACTTATAACTAACCACTCTCCAAAACCAACACATGCATTTTCTGAAGGATTCTTCTGTTTCTGCAGAAATGAAGGGTTTGGACAATTATAGAAGGAAGCTAGCTCAGATACAAATTGTATAGCAAAAGATTTATTCTATAATAACTATTAAATGAAAGAGAAAACAGTAATATCTAAAGAACTGATATAGTCCTTGTTGTGTTTAAACCAACACATTAAGTATCTCTGCATTCACCACAAAGTACCATTTAAAAATGTAAAACAATATAAAGTATTGACAGAGGTTCTGGAGGTTTTCTACGAATCAATAATATTCAGTCTATTTTCACTTTGACCTTAAAAGATGACAAATAGAAGCAGCAATAATATGTAAACAAAACCAATGCTGAAATACTGTCCGGAGGATGGAGGTAACTGCCCAATCCAGAGTGACAGCATGACTCTTTTACCATCCAAGTAAAAACAGAATGTGAAAATTCTGCAGTGGGTATCTAATTGACATTGCTGGATGTCACTTTTTTTTCAATGACATCAGTGAGCTCCAGATCAGGCTTTGTAACATAAAATGATAGTGAGAGGGACAATTATTGTCTGTGCACACTTCTACACGTGTGTGCGCATGGAGAGACATGGGTGTGTGCAAAACGACATCACTCCTAAATCTCACAGCAGCTCCCTAGTGGCTCAGACAATCAGTGGCCCTGACAATCAGTGGCCCTATCTCATTCAGCCATGTGCCTGCCTCCATCTTTAGCCTTATCTTTTTCTTTGTCCCTGTTGTAAAGTGGAAGGACACAAGGTCATGCAGTTCCTCATCTTCCTCTGCATAGCCTCATTATGTCCCAGCACCCAGGGCTTCTGGAGGAGCAAGGGCAGAGTAAAGCACACAGCAGGGTCAGGTGTACAGCAGTGGGAGCATAGTTGTCTGCTGGAGGAATTAAAGGGTTCTTAGTGGTCAAAGTGCTGAATGACAGTGTTTAGGAAAAATATTCTGCTGTAATCCAGACGTGAATTTGGGTTATTCAGCTTAAAGGATTTAAATCACTCCTGCCTTAATGATCCTAGGATGGGGGCGGGGGTGTGTGTGAAGGTGAATTTGGGGAGGAAAGTAACACCAGGTAGGGGGTACTGCCTTTCCAAGAGAAGTTACAAATTCTGAGAGAAATATTGAAAAGCTATTGAAGGAATGGATAAAATACAGGAGCTCTGAACCAAAGGCTGAACCACAAAGCTAGTAGACTACAAGGACAAGAATTCAATTATATTTGCCTTTCATATCATTTCCAACTGCTAAGGATCTGTGTTGAAGCAAAGCATGAAGCACTCTGATCTCAAACTTATAAATTCATGCTCTGATAAATAAAGCACCTCTGAAGAGAAAAGAGGGGAAAGTTGCAAGAAAGGTTTAAAGGAAAATAATTATGCTTTATTACAAGGCATGTTAGCAGTATGCTAAATAGGAACTTTAAAAGCAGACACTGATCAAGACAGATAGATTTCCCCCCTCCCAAAGAGAGACGCAGCGTTTGAGACATAAAGGTATAACTTACTCTAGGTGCAGGTCGAAACATTCTAACATACTCAAGGTGCAAAAAGTAGTTTTTCTGCACAATGCATCATAGTGTGGAGGTTATTGGGCTACCTGGGAATCTGTCATATACTCAACGGCTCACATCACACAAAGTTGGTGAATAGTTTAGAGGAGAAGCCATATGAGGGGCAGCTAAAGTCACTTGATCTGATCAGCCTGGAGAAGAGATTGAGGGGAGACCTCTTTATGGTTCAGTGCTTCCTCACATGGGGAGGAGGAGGAGTAGGTGCAGATCTCCTCTCTGGCCACCAATGTTAGGACCCAAGGAAATAGCAGGAAGATGTGCCTGGGGAGGATTAGGTTGGATATTAGGAAAAAACTTTTCACCCAGAGGGCATAGGAACACTGAAAAAAACTTGCCAGGGAAGCTTTAATGGTGTCAAGTCTGACAATATTTAAGAAGCATTTGGACAACGCCCTCAGACACAAGTGTGAATGTTTGGGTTGCCCTGTGCAGAAGCAGGAGTCAGACTCAGTGATCCTTGTGGATCTCTTCCAGTTCAGGACATTCCATGATTCTACGATCAGACAGAGGAATGACTGCAGGACATTCACTCTCCCAATTCCTTCCTCTTCCCTCCTTCCTTTTCCCAGCTCTCCCCTCCATTCATAAAGGCCTGTCCTTACTTAGTTGGCTGACACTGCAGCTTCCACAACACTGCTATAAGGCCAGCTACAAAGCTTGGCTAAGACCAGTATTTTACCACAGACTAATGCCAGTACCAGTCCGATAGATTTTGGCCAAACTAATTTAATCCCATACTGTGTCTGCCTTCCTAGCTGCAAGGCTGTAATTCAGTGTTAACAGAAGAAAGAGGAATATTTTTTTTTTTTTTTCATTAAGTACGTATTTGAGTTACTTAGGAGAAAACAAAGCCCATCTTGAACAGCAACACCACTAAAGCCAACAATGCTAGCTATTCTCCTTCCCTGTTAGAAGGAGAACTTGCAGCAGCTTCCAACAAGCACTTCAAGCGGGTGAAGGAACCTCACACTCTGCTTCCAAATCTCTTAGATTGTTTTTGCCCAGGCATCTCTCTTCTTCATAGAATCATAGAACAACCAGGTTCGAAGAGACCCACCAGATCATCGAGTCCAACCGTTCCTATCAAACACTAAACCATGTCCCTCAGGACCTCATCTACCCGTGCCTTAAACACCTCCAGGGAAGGTGAATCAACCACCTCCCTGGGCAGTCTGTTCCAATACCCAATGATCCTCTGTGTGAAAAACCTCCTCCTAATCTCTAGCCTAAATCTCCCCTGGTGGAGCTTGAGGCCATTCCCTCTTGTCCTGTCCCCTGCCACTTGGGAGAAGAGGCCAGGTCCCTCCTCTCTACAACCTCCTTTCGGGTAGTTGTAGAGAGTAATGAGGTCTCCTCTCAGCCTCCTCTTCTCTAGGCTAAACAACCCCAGCTCTCTCAGCCGCTCCTCATAGGGCCCAGGTTCGTGGCTCGTCTCTGGACTTGCTCCAGAGAAACAAGCTTGGATGCTGGACTAGTTAGCAATTAAGAACTGACTCATTAATGACAGTAAATACCTGTTGTCTGTAGGAATTTTTAGTTTTTAATTATTTTCTCATTGTATGAGTGATAGAAGGCTTTTTCTCACTAACTGAAGCCTTTGCTTCTTCCATCATCCAAATACATCTATCCAGTGGGACCCAAAGAATTTTGTTTGCTTTGTAACTTCGTGGGGCAGCCAAGAATGTAAAAAGTTTAAGTAAAGTTACAAGGGAAAATGTAATGGTATTTGGAACTTTTAAAACAATTTACCTTTCAAGTGTCTTCTGAGCTCAGCTCAGAGACTACCCTTTCACAGTCAATCTCCCCCAGCCATCTCTCAATACACTGCAAACAAGATTAAGCTTTTGTTACTGTCTCAAAGTCAATCAGGGTCATCTACAGCAGACAAGGATTGAAGGTGTTTTTCAACTTGCTCCTTATCCTTTGGTGATAAGGTTCATTTCTTTTCAACTAATTCCAGACTGGGGAAAATACACTTTTCTCTTTCACTTCTTTGTAAACTTTGGAAGCTTCTTCTCTTCCTTTGGAGCCAATTCACTTTGAAGAACATTTTGTCTGTAGAACCTAACTTTGAAATGTTTTCAGTCTTTTAACAACAGCAATAGATTCTGTTCATTATAGTAATTTTAACAAACAACTATCTAACTCTTAACTTGCCCAAGATTGCTTCCTCTCCTTCGTACTATTCTAATTCCAGTGATACTGCAGGGTTTTTTGTTTGTAGTGGTGGATTGGGTTTTGTTTGCTTTTTTAAAGGATTTGCCTTTTAGAAATAGAGCTCACACCCTGTGTATGCATGGTACATTCCATGAAAATAGTTGTTATAGAGACAGACTCTTAAAGAAGAGAAGCGAAGTCCTCAAAGATAAATCATTGTATTTCAAAGGGATGTCCAACTGCAAAACATTTATTCTTCTTTTCTGAACAAATGTTTCAGGGATGACTCTTCATTGCACATGGAATGTATCTCCTGGCATAACCTCAAGCTCAAAGTGGTCCAGCTAATAGAATCATTTCCAAGCTGCAAGCTCTCTTGAAGTTTCCTCCCTCACTGATTCTTCATATGCTGACACTAGCAAAATGCTTATCCCATACCATGACCCAAAGCACAGGTACCGTCACGTTGGCTTCGGGACAGAAAGGCTCAGTAAAAGAAATCAGGTTCTTGTCCAGGCTCTTTCATGAGTGAAATCAAACTTATGTGATTAAGCGACTGATAAGACATCTAGCATGTTCTCTGACCTTGCTGAATTGCACATTTTACACTCTCTGATTTACTCTTTTGGTTTCAGCTGGCCATAAAGTGCATAAAGCTTTCAGCAACATTTTTACTGTGATAGTGCAACCTTAAGTTGAGGGCTCAGCTGCTAGATGTAAAGAGCAAGAAAAACCCAAAGAAGTGTGACTGCTGAAGAACATTCAATCTGCAAGAAAAATGGATATCAAGGTTTATATCTTGGAAAAAGAAGAATGTTTGGTTTTGCTTTTCTGTTCATACGCTGAAATTCTCTTTCTTGTGAAGATTAACACCTTAAAAATGAACTCTAGCACAGTTTGTGTGAGCATTTTTAAATTGCAGAGAACAAAATCTAAACATAACAACATACTGACTTGAAACATACCCCACTGTCCTTTCAGGGTGTAGTCCCAGCACAATACAGGTAACAGCTCATCAGAAGCACACACACAGAACACGCATAGTGAAATCAACTTATAAACAGAATGGTGACATTATTAATGAATTTCTGTGTCTGTCCATGTTGCTCTGAATGCCAATGGTAAGAAAAGAAGTTTAATAGCACAAACATAGAATCATAGAACAACCAGGTTGGAAGGGGCACATCGGATCTTCTAGTCCAGTCATTCCTATCTAACACTAAACCAAGTTCGCCAAGTGAGACCCATTGTTGGACCTTTCCATGCCATCCTGAAACTGGAGGTGAACTACGTCATTGGTGGAGTGGTATCTCATCGTAACATTGTCAATGTTCACATCTTTGTTTCTGAGTACTGGTTCTGAGAGAGTGTTTACAATCCCAGACAAGCAAGCTGCTCCAATGTAAATCATTACCACAAACTATTATGTCATACTTGTTTATAATGTAAACATGTTTTATCCCAAACAAACCACCTAGCCAGATTCAACTCTTACTACTTCTTTCCTCTCAGGGGTAACTTCTGTCTTCGAGTAGGTTTTAGTAGGGAAGAGCTGAACACAAATACATGAACTGTGTTTCCCCAGTGTTTCAGGCAGCTATAAACACAAGTATATAATGTTATGCAGTATAGACTGTGTTTTAAACAATTATGCAGCAAAGGTGACACTTGGCATTCTCACTATGTTACATTCTTCACTACCATCTCCTGGACATTTCTCTCTCTCTCTCTCTTCCTGAGCATACACGTATGTATGCATGTGCACACACTTGCACTTCTTCATGTGCATGTGAGTATATAGAATTAAACAAGAGACTATTTGCAGCATGTAGGAAAAGAGAAGAGCAGAAACTGTCCTGTTTGCTTACTCTCAGTCCCACTTTGATGCAATGCAATGCAATGCAAAAGCAATGTGCATGCCTCCTGCTTTCAGAGACTAATCCTGAATCCTGTTAGTAAGTTTCATCAGGTTTTCTAATGAAGGAAGCTGCCTGGCAGAACTGGCTGATATAATTCATCACTGTTTTAGATTTCTGTTTCTTCTTCCAAGGTCAGCTGTCCACTTTGAAAGAATGTAAAGAAGGATACAAACAAGTTCAGAGCCAGGAAAAAGTGTGGACTCTCTCTCGTCCACTCATATCAGTGGGGTGGCAGACTATTGCATGTATAAGGAGGGATACGAGTGGAAATATCGAAGAATCTAGTGTGTGAAGAGGAGTTCTGAAATGAAGACCACAAGTAGCAAGTATTTTAACTTATGGCTCCCTTTAGCTTGCATTTTTCCAGATGCACCTATCCATTGCACCAGTTCTATAAGTCAATTCTGTACCATCAGAAGACATTTGCAAACCTCATCGAATCATAGAATCATTAAGGTTGGAAAAAAACCCTAAAATCATCAAGTTCAACTGTTGGTTCACCACTACCATGCCTACTAAATCATGGCCTGAAGTGCTGAATCTACATGTTTTTTGAACATCTCCTTCTGATGTAGCTGGAAGCAAGATGTACAATTCCCATTAAGAGAGTAAAAGAGACATGTTTCACAGATGAAAAAGAAGAATCTAAGAGCAGTTCCCAACTAGTTATTCAGTCCTAGGGGAAGTCTTTTCCTCTCCCACCTCAGCAGTTCAGCCATGCAGCATTAATTCTGAAAAATGTGAGAACACACCACAGGCTGTTACCATGTTATGCACCCTCACTATATATCTGTCAGGCACAGTACTGGAAGAAGATACAAATCCTGACTATATTTCAAAAATCCACCTCTTCTCATTTGAGCACCTATTACCATTATCAAGTTTCACGCCATCTAGCACAAGGGGAGTCCTTGGCTATGATCTTCCTTTATCTGGCTTCTAAAGTAACTAAAATGACAGCCTTGAATATTGACAGAAATAGTCGCCAAAAGAAATTTGATTAATTGCTCAAGGACATCCATCTTTACTCATTACTCTTTGAAATTGCTCTGTCAGTCAGAGCAACACAAGTTTTTCACAGAGAGGATTAAGAAAAATCATACTGAGCAAGAACCAAAGTACTTTGTCACCTCAATTTACAGTTGATGTTATTTGCAAGGCACTTACTTCAAGGAACAAAACTTCTGTAAAAGAAAGAGATAATAACAAGACACCAAATCTTTTTACTCCTCTTAATCACTGCAGTAAGGAATAGGAATTGGATCTCCTGAAAACATTTTAGTGCAAAAAACACAAATGCACCTCTGTAAAAGCCAGCCTATAATGCAGTAACTCACAGGAGACAGAAAATTTACCTTCATGGCACTCTGCTCTGTGCCTTGTAGCACACTGTAGACGTACACTGACTGTGGTTTCAAACAGTTCTAGGCAGCACAGTTTAAGATACCAGCAGCTTACTTAGTCTGGTTGGTCACTACTGAGATCAGGCAGCAAGGTTTTATGAATCTGGTATAATGGAAAATTTCCTAAAACAGTCAAAAAAGCAGTCAAGGTGAAGCTTGTGTGTGATTTAGATATACTAATATTCAGCACAGCCTGTGAAAAAGCATTCAGTAATGGTATAATGCTTCATTTGACATTTTTTACAGATAGAGATAAACTTGAAAACATTAAATGTAGATAATTCTTCACTTGACTTCCTTTGGATAGGTCCAAGTGCTTAAAAATGTCAAATGAGGCTAATTCTTAATATGATGATTTTACAGAGAACTATCAAACACTGCCTGACATTTAGGATTCAGTTCTCTGAGAAATGAATCCTAAATGGGTACTTTAAAATATTTAAAGGTTTATTTTTTCCCTTGACATTGCCTCTTTGTGCAAAGGCATGAGACAAATAGATACTGAAGAACAAATAAAGCTTTGAAATCTTGCAAACTTCACCTTGCTATATACCCATGTAACATTCCCCAAATGTCAGAAGGATCTTCTTTCCTCACCATTTTGTACTGTTGCCTTTGAAGACAATAAATGTTAGCAAGATATTGAAGCAGTGTATGCTCAAGGATGCTTTCCAAAAGAGAAAACGGTTTGTTATTTTTGGTTTCTATAGTAGTAGAACAGCTACTTTTTATGAAAGTCTACATGGCAGACATTTACAAAACATAAAGACACACCTTTCTTTTCAAAGCTCTAAGCTCATAGAAGTTTCAGATGCTCCAGCAGCCATCCCGTGGCTTCATATACAAACCTACCTTCTACAAAGCAAATATGAACGTGCAGCTTTGTAATTAAAGACAGTATCCTTTAGGGCTCCTCCTTTATTCTTGTGGTAAGAGTTCACCTTATCCCTGTCCTGGGAAAGAGACTGCATCTAAAGACACATTACAGCCTTCTCCCCGAAAGGCAACAGCTCACTAGAAATCTGCTCAGAGAACATTGGGGTGGCTCTACCATCAGAAATATATAGCAGGTCACCAAGAGAAATAGATGCTGGTGTCAGACAGTGCCTTGCCTTTGCAGAAATACCTCTGGTCTCTGTGTTCTATTATACTGTGCTATTTTATTCACAGGAATCTAATTTAGTTGGCTGAGACCAATTTTATTTTTTAAAAAGTTCAAAACAGTTCACCTAAACTGATGTCTTGAGTCAACCTGAACCTGTGAGGGATTATAGGCTTCTTTACTTTGCATTTGAGGTCAAGAACTTATGAAACAATGATCCTGAGAGTGAAAATATAAACTATTTGACCTCACAGTGTTTCTGGGAAAAAACAAGTAAGGTACTTCACAAAGCTCTTGCATTTCAATACCGGACAGCAAATCTGTTTCAAAGTAGAAAAATAAGCACTTTCACTGGTGGCACAAAATTTGGGGTCTGGATGTTTAAAAGGAATGTCTACAACTGGCTGCAGGTTGTGGCAGACTCCAACAAATAAGCCCTGGAGACAGCAGCCTGGAAGGCAGTTAGTTAGCAGAAGCAGTACCAGAGAGAAGTGGAAGGAAAGATACTAAACTCTCTCGGACGTCCTCCTCACCACAGTCTAACTTTTCTGGTGTGCAGCATGGCTTTAAGATGTAATGCATTTTGAGATACTTGTAACTCTACTGAAAGACACTCTAAGGGAGGGTGTCCAGTGTTTCTTCTCTTCCTCCTCTCAAAAGCCCTGCAGTTTCAATGTCTAAAGACCCCTTACTTGAGTGTGTGCAGCTTCTCAGTTCACCTTTGTTCTACTAGAATCTACTTTGGACCCAGAAATCAAGACAAAGTAAGCCTGAGATCTCTGAAAGCAGTAGAGATTAGAACAGCAAAATGAGGAAAGAGTCATTAGTTTCCATTTCAAGAAGCTGTGTGTGTCTCTAACACCTTGTTAAGCAAAACAGCAGGGAAGAAGTGACCTTTAAGCTGAGCTAACTAACATTTAAACAAGAATAAGAACTCATATTGGTTCTTACTCTGAGCTTAATTGCATAATGCATTAAGTTAGTATCTCTCCATCTGTGTGAGCAATGTCTGGGCTTTTTATTGCAAACATTTCATATGACATTGGACAAAAGAAAAGCCAGATCATTTCTCTCTTTTCTAGAAACATGAAGTTTTCAACTCCAAGAGTCCTGACTCCAAAGGCAGAATCAAGGAGGCCCCAAAGTTGTGGCTCAAACCAGGCTTCTTAGACCACGTGCTGCACAGTTCAGAAATCCTGGGGTGGACACGGAGCTCTTGGGTAGCTTTTGTCACAGACACTTATACCAGGAGCAACTTCTTGCCTTACATACTGGTAACAGGTTTCTCAAGTGGATAGATACCATGAGAGAATTTCAGATTTGATGGCGTTTCCAAAAGAAAAGTTTTGAAACAGGAGTTTCTAAAGAGTAATCACTTTGGACTGATTCAGGGGCAAAAACCACCTCAAATTCCGAAATTTCAAAATTCTACTTTTTTAACACTGAGGGTGACCTTGAAACTTGGCAGGAACAGAGGGGCTCATTGGGTCTCTACTTGATGGTTTATAAAAAGAAACAAAAGGTTTATTGAGGCAGATAATTATCTTGATTTTATCATTGATCTGTCATTTTTAGACACAGCTGGACATTTGCGTATAAGTTAGTAACCATATTTCTTCGTGCACTTTCAAGGCAAGATATCTACACTGTACATAACCTTCATGTTTTGATGATGTTATCTCTAGAAAATCATTCTCTATTTCATTCTTTCACCAGCAGGTCCCATTAGGATATTTCCCATAATCAGATCAAAGTCTCTTTCCCAAGAAGGTACAGCAAAAAGGCAAATCAACACAAAAGGCAACCTGTAATCCACCCCCAGAAAACTTCAGAGAATGTCAGACATTCACCAAAAGCACAGTGGATGCCTACAAGTAACGATATTCTCAGTGTTGTATGATTTATGGTTGGATTCAATGATCCGGTTGGTGGGTCTCTTCCAACCTGGTTATTCTATGATTATGTAGAACTCATAAAGGCAATCATGGGACTGTGTCACAACAGGACGATTGTACAAAAGACTTTAATTAAATGTAGTGCCAGAGGAGTTTATATACCAGGGAAAATTCATCCCAGAGAGTATTTTAGGATCAAGTCTTTTTTTAAAAAAAATATCTGTATATGCACAAGCCTGAATTTTCAGGCAAGAGCAATAGGATTAGATCCACAACTGTCAGACAGATCAAATGTTTGTGCATTCAAGGCATAAAACTGAATTTTATTGCTTCTCCCACCACAGGTAGGTGCACAGGATAAGCATTTGGTGTAAAGCACATCAGAAAGGTTAGTCTTACCCTGCATGCATACCCCAAACAATGGTCTGATCAGCTTACCCAATAGCTTTGCTTCCTGCAAACTGTAGGAGAAATAAAGCAGTTAAATGTCTTATTCAGTAGTGTAATATTGTTCTCTTTCTCCCTCCTGATTTTTGGCTCTGACGTTTCCTGGCTCACATTTAACATGCCCACAGCTTATCAAAATTTCATTAAGACATCAGGGAGACAGGTACAGACAGAAATTTCAGGGGAACATGTTTTTATCTATAAATTATTTAAAATATACTTATTATTAAGAAGTAAGCACAAAACTGTCACAATGAATTAATCTATCTTAATGATTATCCACTGCATTAGGAATCAACTTGGTAACACTGCAGAAGAGTCCCAAAGGGACTAAGGCTGGAACATGACCTAATGGGTTTTAATTGCTGAGGCAACAAAAGCTAATACAGTTCCTGGTTTTCCATTCCTCCCAGTGTAACAAGTCAGGCACAGAAAGAGAACAGAAAACAAAAATAGAGGATAACTATAGAGAAATTAGAAAATAGCAGCTTTTTCTTTGCTATGAAAATTTGACAAAGCAAATCATATTAAAATATGAAAGCAAATAAATATTGTACTTTGCAATAAGCATCACAAGTTGAAGAAGTGTAAGAAATAAGCCAGAACACCAGAAACCAGGACTGTCATAAATCATTGTTTCATATTCTTGTAAAACTCCAAAGCCTAAGAGCTATGTTTTTAAGTGAATATCAATCTGAACAATATTTATATAGCGGGAGCTGTGACTCCAGACCCACAAATTCCCTGCCCTGCATACCCGTGTGCAGAAAACTCTTAACACAAATGGAGTGTGGCAGGGTTTGTGCATGCATGTACACACAGGACCATTTGTGTATCTACTTTTAGATCAAGGTCATCTGTAGACATAGGCAAAGCACACAGTTTTCAACAACAGATGCCTACTGGATGTGATGAAAGGGAAGAAAGCAAAATAGCTCTAACTGCCTGGGTTTGGAAAGCCGAATATGGCTGGTACTACTGACAAGGAAGCAGCTAGTGTCTTTAAATGAAGTACTGTATAAAAATAATAATAAATAAAAATATTGACTAGGCAGTCCATGAGTAAGTCTTTGACCTGTACACAATTTCCTCAATTCCTTCATGAGAAAGCTGCTTATCTTCTCTTTTTTTCTTCCAAAATCTCCTTTAAATGAGATCAGAGCCCTTTACAGCTAGTAAAAGCATTGCCTGGTGATACCCGTGATCACATCTCTACTATGAAATTTCATTTTAGAGGTAATCAGACTCAGGATAAGCTAAGCATGGGTTCTGAAGGTAACAAATTCCATGTCTCTGTGGCGAAGACGCATTTGGGATCCACATGACTGTCTGCTCTTTGGTCCCTCATTTCAAAGAATAGTAGTGCCAAGGACTGAAACAAGCTCATGCTTCACTCTGCAGCACTGATAATAAGCTAAGGCTAAGAAGGCATTTCCACCCTAACCTGATTTTCCACCACTTCTGTGCTGCAGAAACAACTTCCTATGAAACACGGAAATTTGAAAGAAAACTTGAGGTCTGAGGCTGATTTGAGTTCTTAGTTTAATTTTGGTAGAATAAACGTGAGCAGACATACTCAGAAACATCAAATTCCCTTATTTAATTTTTTTCGTCAAAACCTTACAATTTATTCTCTTACTGCCACAGGTTCAAAAGAACTGTGATACTTGTGTACTGCAGCAAATTCTAGACTTCTCCTTAACAGACAGTATAACTAACAAGGAAAGGAGAGGGACAGGAGAGTCAATGTTTCACCCATTTTGCTGTCCTAGGAAAAGGGCTCCCCATATACTTACTGAGCCATTGCAATAATTCCAGTAAGGAATTTTTTTGAGGTCATGAAGTTTCCAGACATAACATACTAGGAAAGCCTGCCCTCTAAAAACAGTACAAAATGAACACGATAGATCCCATGAAGATCTCTCAAATGAAAGGTCAGCATTTCCACTTAATTGCAGCTTTCTGTAAAGGTCTGGTTATTCTCCACCTTTCACTACCGTAAGCCTGATATAAATACACTGATGTCTGTGTAGGCACCTCTGATTAACTCTGAAGAAAGTAAGTTCAGAATCAGACCAAAACTGTTTCTTACAACCTATAGGGAGTTTGTAACACACTTCTCAATTATGACGGGACATGATGAATTAAGCATACTGTGTTAAGCCACTTCAGTTCAAGTCCAACATTCAGTGCAAACCCCAACATGAAAAACAGTAAGTCTGTTCAGAAACATGATACAAATGCCAGTTTAGGAGTTTTGTCTCATTGTTTATTTTAAGAAATACAAAAAAATGCTGAAAGAATAAACTCCCTATCCCTAAGGTGCAAACAAAGTGTAGGACACCTAAAAATGACTAGGACATTACTTATTCACTATGTCTTCACAGTCAACAGCACTTTAGAATTTAAACATTTCTGGTTGAGCTTTGTGAAGAGTAAGTTGCAATTAAAATAAATGACCTGCTATTAGCATTTTGCAGAACTGCATTAAAAAATCCTAATCCTAGTGTCCAGGAATGCTTCAAGGGACCTCAATGAAGGCAGAAGAAAGGAGAGAAATTATTCCCAGGGCAACCATTCTAGCTAAGAGAAGGAAGGAAGGAGCTCTCAACTAAAGCCAGGCTTCAGGAGAAACCAGAAAAGCTCTCCTTGTCTAGAGCAGCTAAGAATTTGAAGAGCATGAAATGGTAGGTGAGTTCAGGGGTGATGAAGGGAGGCAGAGAACAGACTGCAGAGTAATAGCAACCTCAGTATTTGGTATTCAGTGACAGACACAAGGATGCACACAGAGGGGAATAAAAAAAATGTCAAAATATTCTCTTCTAATCATCATAGCATTCCTCAAAAATGGATATATCCAAAGTGATTGAAACTTCAGACTTGGTCAGTAAACCCTTGATAATGCAAAACACTGAGAAAATTTGGATTAGTACCAGTAACATATGATGGCAGCACACACATCCAGCAGTTTGTCATTAAAAAAAGTATTTCAAGCAGAAAAACTTGTTTTACTGATTTCTTTTTACTCCCTCAGGATTGAACTTTATTCTGCTCTCCAAGTCTCTGTGACCATTTTTGCCTGCAAAGTCACTTTATTTCACTGAAAAAAACAGTTTCTAGAAAAATGAAAGCTACATTTGGTTCAATTTTCTCCCTCAGCTTCCCTCTACAGTCACAACTGCTCCCTATGTTCTTACCATCACTTTTTGGTCTGAAGCTAGCTGTAGCATGCAGTCAGAGACAAGATTTCTACTGCTTCCTTTATTCATCCAGTAGATCCCACTGCTAGCAACAGCACGTACTTTGCAACTGCAGCCCTGTGAATTCCACACAGGCCACACATTAGTACCTGCAGGTCTTGAAGAACTGCAAGAGCTGGACTTTCATTCTGCTGTGTTCCTCCTCTAACAAAATGAAGGCTCCTTTACATGGAAAGGTACCTGACTCGGGATATTAGTCTTCCTCTCAACAACAGTTTGGGTAACATGTAATGTGGAGCATAATGAACTAAGGAAAAAATTTTTCATGTAAAGGGTCATTGGGCAGTGGAACAAGCTGCCCAGGGAGGTGGTTGAGTCACCTTCCCTGGAGGTGTTTAAGGTGCGGGTGGATGAGATGCTGAGGGACATGGTTTAGTGTTTGATAGGAATGGTTGGACTCAATGATCTGGTGGGTCTTTTCGAACCTGCTGATTCTATGATTCTATGACATATATCTTCAGCCAGCTGCCCTTTCCACTCTGCAGCAACTCATCCAGAACAGGAAACAAATCCCATATTCTATCAGTAGTTTGAATGTGGCTAGCAGCACAAACTGATTTCTATACTATAGTCATAAGCCACCTCTGAAAATGGTGTACTTCTGGGTTTATTCTCTAGCTTGCCCCAATTTAAGCCTGATATAAGTTCATTGATATCTGTGCAAATACCTCTGAGGAAACCCCAGTAAGGTACATTCAGAATCAGACCAAAATTGTTTGTTACAAACTAAAGGAGCCTTTAATGTTGAGGGGTTTGGGGTTGAGTGTGTTTGTTTGTTTCTTTGTTTTTAAATAAAACACCTCTCTAGCCTTCACCAAAACTTCAGGTTCTGAAAGCACTTCTCCTTAACAAATCATCACAGTTCATGTTATTAATTACTCTTAGCATTGTCCTGAATTGTTGTGCCTAACTCTTTTTCTACAACTTCTACTTGAATTCTAATTGGTCATATTTATAATGCATTTTCATTGCTTTAGTATGTTTGTGTTTATTGCACTTCTAACTGTGGTTGTTCCATTTGCACAACATTTCAAATTATAATTCAGCTCTCTTGGGGTTTCATTTCTATAAGGTTTGGTCTTGAGTTAGAAGATATAATAAGAATATAGGATTTTCATTTCCTCTAACTATTGGTAACAAGAATAAATATTTTTTCCACAGATATAATTGTATAGCTCAAGGGAATACCACAAAGTAACAATTTCATGAAAGTATTAAAAGCATCCTTTGAAATCAGTCTTGAGATCAGTCAACTGTAAATGATTATTACTTTTTTACTATTAATTTTACCAGCACAGTGATACCTGGAAACATAACCAATTTTAATTAACAGCTCTTTATGACAGAAACTTCTGACTTATAGGGAGACATTGTGTGTATATATGTGCCCATGTTTTTTCTATAATTAATGTGTGAAAGACAGCTTGGGGAACCTACTCTTAGCAAGTTTGTGGATGACACTAAGCTGGGTGGAAGTGTCGATCTGCTGGAGGGTAGGGAGGCTCTGCAAAGGGATCTGAACAGGCTGGACCGCTGGGCTGAGACCAATGGCATGAGGTTTAACACGGCCAAATGCCAGGTCCTGCACTGGGGGCACAACAACCCAATGCAGAGCTACAGACTAGGAGAAGTCTGTCTAGAAAGCTGCCTGGAGGAGAGGGACCTGGGGGTGTTGGTTGACAGCTGACTAAACATGAACCAGCAGTGTGCCCAGGTGGCCAAGAAGGCCCAATGGCATCTCTGTTTGCATCAGAAACAGTGTGACTAGCAGGTCCAGGGAGGTTATTCTCCCTCTGTACTCTGCACTGGTGAGGCCACTCCTTGAATACTGTGTTCAGTTCTGGGCCCCTCACCACAAGAAGGATGTTGAGGTTGTGGAGCAAGTCCAGAGAAGAACAAAGCTGGTGAAGGGACTGGAGAACAGGCCTTATGAGGAACGGCTGAGAGAACTGGGGTTGTTTAGCCTAGAGAAGAGGAAGCTGAGGGGAGACCTCATTGCTCTCTATAACTACCTGAAAGGAGGTTGTGGAGAGGAGGGACCTGGCCTCTTCTCCCAAGTGACAGGGGGCAGGACAAGAGGAAGGGGCCTCAAGCTCCACCAGGGGAGGTTTAGTTTGTACTTTAGGACAAATTTTTCAGGGAAAGGGTCCTTGGGCACTGGCAGAGGCTGCCCAGGGAGGTGGTTGATTCACCTTCCCTGGAGGTGTTTAAGGTACAGGTGGATGAGGAGCTAAGGGGCATGGTTTAGTGTTTGATAGGAATGGTTGTACTCGATGATCTGATGGGTCTCTTCCAACCTGGTTATTCTATGATTCTATGTACAATTCATTAATTTCAATTTGATCTTTAGTCTTACACCCTTTACTGTGATCTGTGTCTGCTACTCCACATAATTTGGAGAAGGAGGAGGAGTGTTGGAAGATTTGTCTCAAAGTGTACTGTTTATTAAAGATTATCATTACCTGAAGCAATCTTACCTGGGGAGAAAAAAGAAGAAGCAATGTCCTTGAAATAGCTGTTTTCCCCTAGCTTCTCTGTAGGGAGCAGAAAGGATCAGATTTCCATAGAAGCAGAAAAAAATGTCAGGTGTCAGGCTTGGAGACCACATAGCTTGAAAGACTTTGAGGGAAGTGCGGGCAGGAAGGAAGCCAATACTTGAAAAAATGATGGAAGTTTGAGCAACACAGGGAAAAACTTGAGAGGTAACTGCCTGCAGCAGCAGGTGAGTAAGAAAGAAGTCTTCAGGAGACACTCAAACATGCAATTCAGACAAGAAGACACACCAATGGGAGTTTGAGTCCTGTAAAACTTGTACCCATTGCCAGCTCCTATTCCCCAATGAAAGGGAGACCGAGGCAGCTTTTTGACTGCTTTGTGCACAACTGCACAATTCTTGCAGTAACCCAGGTACAAACTCCATATTTTGGGAGTCTCTGCCTCTTGTTTCACACTGTACCAAACTCAGGAGCTAGCATATTCAGCAAAGGAACTGTGGAACTTTTATCTGCACTGCACCGAGGAAGCAGCAAGACAGTTCTACCACAGATATATCTGCATTTACAGACAGTGAACAGAGGGCACCGTGCCTAAGAAGCACTCTAGAAAACCTGAAAAAAAAAGAGAATGGTAGGGTTTTTGCAGGCCTGGGGCAGTGAACATGTGCGTGTGCTGTGCTGAGATCCACCAGGACCTGCCCAGCCTCACCGACCCTGTGAAAGTTCAGCTGGAACCTCCTCCTGTGGGAAATGACTGCACAGCAAAGCTGTTCAACAGAGCCTGGGATATAACACTAGTAAATCTGTTTCAGAGTAAAGTCAAAAAAGATCACCTCTAGCACTTCAATTTTTGAATGTGTAATTGCCTCAAAATACCATTAAACTACACTGTTATGGTAGCATTTTAAGAGGCAAAAGTGAAGGAGTAGAAAACCATTTGGATATTTATCATTTATATATCATTATCATTTTACAAATATATATCAAGTAATTACCTATGAGTTTGAGGCACATCAGGAAATGACGGAGGAGGGCAAACCTCAGGAAGAGCTGAACTTCAGCCCTGTAACTGTTGCA
Source organism: Coccyzus lansbergi (assembly GCA_033558105.1). Classification (NCBI taxonomy): domain Eukaryota; kingdom Metazoa; phylum Chordata; class Aves; order Cuculiformes; family Coccyzidae; genus Coccyzus; species Coccyzus lansbergi. The sequence continues at coordinate 1,751,947 of JAUMJK010000305.1, read as the reverse complement.
AGGCTTAGTCAGGACCGTTCTTCTATGATTCATACTCACTCCACACCACTGAAACACGAGGAATTGCAGTATTGCACCCCCATGTTCCATCTACAAACTTCCCAGGTTGCTATGACTGTCAACAACTGTAGCACAAAGAAACTTGAGGATTTCACATGTAGTGCTACCAGGCAGCAGAAGTATCTAATTCCATTGTTTTTCCAACAATCATCTGGGCAATGTGGAGCAGGCACCCATAATATGAAATATAGAGCATAGAACCACCAGAGAAGCAATGGTAACAAGGACCAAGCCAACTGGTGTCCTCATTCCCAATAAGCAGATACTTCAAATAATCAGAGCAAAGTGACACAAACAGCACAATCTTAAAACTCCCTAAACTAGTCATGTTCCAGATGAACCATCATTCATAGGGGCACTGTCCCAACACCACCTGCCTCTGTTTCCAGAGCCTGCTCATTGAGGTCACCCTGCACAAGACTCCACAGCACAAGAAAGTCCATAATGCTCCGGCTATACAAATACCTCATCAATACTACCAAGAGGTAAGTGCACAGATAGCAAAAAGACTGATCTCATGTTAAAAAAAAAAAAAAAAGCAGTTTGTTTTTTTTTTAAAATTCTGCACCAAAATTTAGTCAGTCTTCCAAACCTACATGGCACTGCATTTAAGTAATAAGCATTTCAGAGAATGTTAAGCATCAGAGTTAATGCCCAGTTAAGGTAGATAACTCGTAGGGACGTAAAACCTCTGTCTTTCTACAGACTCAGGAAGGAAGCCTAATATCAGTTCACAGGTAGCAAATTATAGGAAGAGTGTTATCTTGGTGGATCAAGTTCTGCCAGAAAATCATAGCATCACCCAAATACAGTGGAACAGCCTTTGATGCAAACAAACAAAAATTTCCCCTCTTCCTTCCCAAAGATTATTTTTATATGAAGAGAGACAAAGAGTTTATTGGAAGGATCTGTAATCCACTCCCATAATGTGGTGCTCATGAAGCAGTTTGGGATTAAAAAACCATGATATAGCTCTTCCAGGACATGAATTTTGATAGGTGCTAGAAAAGGAACCTGAATATCTTAAAAGTTTATCCCAAATCTCATTATGGCCAGGAATGTCAGTTCCAGAACAGAACTAATTTTCTGGATTGTAGTGCACTTAAAGAAAATATAGCTCAGCTTTTTCAATTACAGCAGATTCATTTTCTTCACACTTTTATTAGCTTGGCATTTTATTTCACTGAAATGCTATAGGCCCTGCACATAATAATGTGTCTCACAAATGCAATTATCAACTGAACAGCCTTCTAAGTGCTGCTTGCCTTTGAGTTTACCCCTGTGGGGGCACTGAAGGAGGAATGGGACTGTAGAGGAGAGATTCATACTGAAGAAATTCTCTGAAGTAATACAGTAACCCTAGTTCTTTTGGTATACAGTTTCGGAGCCTTCTGTAGCTTGACTGTATGTCAGGATTTCCTAAACCTGGGTACTACATTAGAATAAATATTTGTCTCAGTTCTTCATAACATGTCCATCTATACCTTAACTAGCAGAGAGCTATAGGCCATTGGTGTAAATGCTTAGTCTTATCTGAAGATCCCAGGTTGCAATCCACTAACAGAAACATTTGACACACAATGCCAATCTCTCTCCAGCCTGCTCTTCTGTCCATCTGTGAGAATGGCAGGATGCCCACTCTCAGGCTGTAACAACAAATTGGCCAAGGGACAGCAGGACTTCAGCAACCAGGTTAAAAAAATAAAATCTATGCTCCATCCTTGTCCCTTGATGGCAGTCCTTACATTCACTGCTTTACCCTTCTATGAACTTACACCACTTTTGGGGTTTTAAATTAGAAGTTGCTGGTGAAGTCACAGCCCTGGGATACATGCAAACAGCTGGCTTGGCTGCGTCAGGGCAGCAGGGATCATTCTGCAGCTATTGAAAAGCACTGTCAGAGGCAGCAGTATCTTAAATGGCACCTGTTGTCAATTTATGTGCCACAAAACAATACATGCAAAAGATGAAAAATACTCTGTGCAGTTTGGGTTGTCACCAAAGATTTTACTACCGCATTTGTCAGAGAAACGCTAGTGCCAGTTGAATGTTGCACTGTAACAGGAAAAAACTGCCAGTAGGAACTGTATGGAAACAAGATCAATGCCCCTAGCAGACATTCGAAACTACAGAGAAATCCAACAAGGCATTGCTTAAAAACAGAGCATGGGCAGCAGACTTGAGCTCTGGAGATGTCTACTGAAGTTACTGAATGTGTCACTGAAATGGTGATAGAGGCAACAGAAGAACCCCTGTGTCTAATGAAGCAAAGACCTTCTTCCCCATTTGGGATCACCATGCTCTGCTCTCCCAGTCTTTTCCAGCATTTACCCAGGCATTGTTGATCCTCAAGGGATGGAACAGGCTGAACTCCATCTCTTCCCTTAAGACAAGTAGGGATAATAATTCTTCTCACTGCTAACATATTTTGTTAAAGATAATGTACTCCCCCTCCTTCTCATTTCTCTAAACACCTTTCCCAAAATTTCCTCAAAGTATGTCCTAGAGAAGAAGACAAGAAAGCAGCTGCTAGGGAGGTGTAGTAAGATATCTATCACTTAGAAAGAAATCTAGGGAACTAATTTATGACCTTCTTTAGAAAGAAAATTCTGAAAGAAAACACTGGTTGGGACCTATCTGATCTTCAGAACTGTAAGACACTCACTTTTTAAAATAAAAATTTCCAAATTTCTTGGTAAGCTGATCTTGCTAAGAATAAAAGTTACATCTTAGCCAAGTACAGTCAGCAGCATGAGGTTTAGACTCCCAATGGTTACTCTTATGAGTTGAGCAAGCGATGTTTTGAGTGCCTTTCAGACACCAGGAGAGACTTTACTTTCATTAAGTGTCTTTACCAGCAACACTTCCTCAATTTCAAGGGAAAAAAACAAAAACATGTTTTAGGTGGAGGAGAAAGGAACTGAGTGGGAAACAAAATAATCTTCCAAGTTTGGGGGTTTTTTCCCAAAAGGTAGTGAGTGACAAATCAATAATATCTTCTAGGTAAGGCAATTTCATTCCTGAGATCTCTTGGCAACGTGTCTAACTTCAGCCTTTTTCTCATAGCTGTGAATGGCTATTGAGCCAACACTTCAGTACTAGGCATGAGCTGTATTCCTCATTCTCTGCTGTCAGAGTAGCAGTTTGCTGTTCAGGTTCAGCTCTGGGCACTAAAGGATGAATGGCTCTGAAGGCATTGTTTAAGGTTATCTCAGCTGCAGTGCACATGCTTTTATTTGCTGGTAAGTAAAAAAGGAGTCTCTTACTGGAGACCACCTCGTGATACAATCACTGCCTTCCAGAGCTTCAGCACAAGCAATCTATATCCTGCCAACCTCCTGAAAGTCAAAGAGACTCAGTACTAAATCTCTAAGAAGAAAACAACAGGTGCATGAAAACACTTAAACAGCTTTTTAAACAGTGATTGCATACTCGGGGGGGAAAAAAACCAAAAACAAACAAAAAAACCCCCAAAAACAAGAACTTTTTTTTTCCCTTCACCTAACCCGCCTTGTCATGGACATGAGGCTGATGCAATCTTTGGTTTGTGTCTCTATTCTGAGCTTCTTACTTCTTTCTCTTGTTTTTGTCTTCAAAATATAAGACAGTGAACTCAGCACAACAGACATCTCTGAGGTTCTTTCAGAATTCATTATAAAAAAAGAGACGCTTGAGACGAGAATAAATATCATATAAGCCCTACAAGCAAGGGAAACAATGCAATGGAAACTTGTACTGTTTAAGACTCCAGAAAAAAACAGAGAGGAAGAAGCTTTTACCTGTGCTGTCTAGAGTTTATAGTTATGGAATAGGAAACCAAAAGCCTTGCAGTTCTGGTGTTATGGGCATGTTATGTTCTGCTTTTCAACGGCTTACTCTGAGCATGCACAGGACAGCACTATTTCCTCAACAAGGAGGAATATATCTCTACAGTATTGACAGCACAACTGTAAGTGAATTAAATGCATAATCTGCCATATGCAGTTTCTCTCCCTTGCACACATTCACAAGTGCCAGAAATTATTCCCTGTGTCTCACTGAAGCTACAAATCTACTCAGGGTCCTTCCCCTCCCTGGTCACTAACAAATGCAAGCAGCAAGCTCCCTGTTGTTGAGCTTCAAGTCACAAACCAAGTTCTAGAGCAAAATGCAGGAAGGAAAGAAAAAACACAAACCAAACCAATTAAATTGAGATTCTAGTTTTTAATTAGCTACTTCACTGAACAAGAAAAGACACAGAAGCAGCAAAATAGAAAGGAATGTGCAAACATGGAAAGTACAAAATAGCTACAAAGAAGTTCAGGCTAAGGAAAGAGCCAGCCAGACAGGGAAACTCTTGGTTCAGCTCAGGAAATATGAGTGACCAATATTCAAACAGAATAATGGTGCAGTAGATCTCCAGGATCCTCTGCCAGCCTGGTGAGATAAAATGTAAGACTTCTCCCCTTGTGCTGTATTGGATAAAGATGCTACAGGCAGACAGAACTAGTCAGTGAGAACATGGACACATCAGGTAGATGGTAGTCTTTGTGAATTTTAAGAGCTAGATTGTGGACAGGCATTTCAGCAGAACAGCAGAGAACCCATTAAGAAGAAACATGACCCTTTCCTAGTGATAGGTCATCACTGGATTTGTATTTTGGCCACTATAGCCAGCTACGTAATAGATCATGATTACCTCCTAATTTGTAACTGTGTCTTGGGTGAGGGAGCACGATTTGGCTAAAACTCAGGAAAGGGACATCGTGAGATGCAGTGTTGAATGGAGGCCTGAATCAAATCTATGCTCCATTAAGGACCTACAGCCGTAAAAAAGATGTCTAGATGTTAGAGTTTGGGTTTGCTACTTTTTTTCCCCTAAAACAGAGCCCTTTGATATATTTCTGCAGCACATCATAAGTTAGAAGAAACACATCAGAAGTTTTGTGGTGAAAGCTTACTGAAAAAATGCACAAGGAAAAAAAAATTAAAGACAGACAGCATTCTCAGACCCTTTTTAAATAAAAAACATGTAGCTTGGCAGTCTTACAGTCTAGCATGCCAGACCAGCATCTCCTAGTAATCTATTAAAATATTTTTGTGCTTACAATATTTCAAAGGCATCAGTGCTCTGGAGATGTTGGGAAGGCTAGAGAGACCAAGAAGAACCACTGCAGTACCAGCTGCAGTGCCACAGTGCAATGAGTTGGCATCAGACATGAAGAGCCTGACCAAACCCATGCGTCTGAACAGCTAGACACTTTCTGGTACTTTTTATTGATACAAAAAGAAACTGTAGAGCCTAGTAGTGAGTCTTGAGGTGTTGTCTCCACTGTTTCCCTGTAGGTGCCACAGTGGTTTTCCATCCTACATCCTATTGCAATTTTCACTCCTTCCCAAAAGCCCCATCACTCAAAAAATAAATCACCATTTTACAACCAGACTTAACACAGTCTGAGCAGGTTCACCACAAGCAGCAGTTTCCTCAAACAAAAATGTTTAGCAATGCTCATTGTAAACCAAAAATAAACCTTTCTGAACATCCGTGCCAGTACAGCACAGCCTTGCCAGAACAGTAGAGTTCAACTCCACACCCACAGAGCATTCCTTCAAAGACTGACGCTGAGATCCTAGTATGATATGCCAATGTCTATCTCCTATCTCTCCTATGCAGGGAAATGAGGTCTCTTTGGCTGGCAGATGAAAATAGCTGACAAAGGGAGGTTGTCGAATCACTTCTCATAAAGAAATTAAAACAAGTCTAACATCTTTCTTCTCGCTTTAAACATAAGCAATATTACGCTACATGCACACTTACCTAATCCCTGAAAGCCCTTCTTAAATACTGCATACTAGTTCCACCAGTATGAACTTGCCAGATTTTGCCAAAACTTGACTGCTCCAGTATTTTCTAGGAGGCCAAATGAATGAACTAAATGCTTTACTTAGTGCAATGTCTCATCACAATTATTCACAGCATTAGTCCATTATATTTTACACCTCTGCATCTAGGAATGGTAGCTACCTATGGAGAGTAACTATAACTGCATCCTAACTGCACAGAAGCAAGAACACTTCACTTGATAAGAGAATATTTTCAGGTGTCTCACAGGGGAAAATAATACATTTGTATTTCTCTTGGACAAAGCATAAGGTCACTATTTGATTGCAGTTTGTTTGATAGCAATCTGCTAATATTTGTATAAGGGTCCTTGGAGAATCAGAGGAGAGACAGAACAAAGAAAACAGAGCAACACAAAGCAAACTTCAAGACATCTGGTGAATACCCAAGTAGTAGGAGAAGCGAAAATGATTAATGGTCTACCATCAGCACACAACAGTACAGTGGAAGAAAGATAGCTGGGTTTGAGAACTAGGGGCCATTAATATGTAAGGTGAAATGACCATGCAAATGCTGGTTGCTGAAGGACAAGGTAGAAGGAACAAAATAAAAGTTACTGTTGTCTGCAACACCTGGTGCTATAAAGCACCAGGGCAGTGGGCCAATATGCTGATAAGAAAGAGCAAAGGATGTTAATTATTCCTCCTCTCCCATGCAAAAGTGGTAGGGTTAATTTTATCCTGGAACAAAAACTATGTGCCATTGAAGGAGCATTACAGGATCAGCTCAATATCCAAACCTATCTGTCTAATGAGTATTATTTTCTCGAGCACTTGGTAATGGAAAAATGTAATGGCATTTTGCAAATCCTTGCATTATTTTGTCTCAAATGGACATTAAAATGGGAAGAAATGGTTTTAAAGTATAACTCTACTAAAAAAAAAAGAAAAGTTTTACTCCTTTTAAAAATTCTAAAATCTAGATGAATGGCCATTAACTCAGGGAAATTCTGAACTCAGGCTCATATGTTAAGCAAAATTCAGATCTGGAATACAAAATGCAAGTGCTGCCTCAGTTTTGTCATTTCACATTCCTTTAAAAAGCATACCTCGTTAGTTTTTCATGAAGTGAATTCAAACAGTCATTCTTCTCCTGCGTAACTAGGCTACAAAATCTAATAAACTTAAATAAATTAAACAGCATCCTTCTCATTCTCATTTAGAAGAAAACTTATCTAGATGCAAAGCAAATGGAAGTGATGTAGCTACACTTTGCTATGCTGGCAGGCAGACCCAATACAATTCAAAATGGACTTCAACTTCTTTTTGGCAGTGTAGACAGCTAATGAAGATTTAGATAAGCATAACGGAAATGAGACTTCATATCAATGCAGAGTTTAGAAACTGTCCTTTAAACAGTAGCTTTATATCACTTCCAGATCCTTCATTTAATGCTTTATTTGATAATGCCATACATTTTTCAGACTACTGTTGAGCTCCTTTTGAATGTTACAGACACCATGATCAAGCACCATAGGTAAGCTTCCTACAGAATATGCAGGACATTTTTAGAGAGGTGACATTGACATCTAGCCTTTAACACAAAGGGACTTAATTAGATTGGAATAAGCTAAGCTATCTCCTTTCACTCTGATTGTACCCTTCTTGTTACAGATGTACACACAGCAATCTACAAGTCTGTGTTTTCAACAGTCGGTTCTATCTCCCACCATTTTCTATGCTGTATTTAAAAAATAGATAATAAAAATGCTTTAAAAATGTAGATTATTGATCATCAAGAGTGATAGTGTTGGAACTGTTGCAGTGACGTTGATATCTGAAAAGGTTTTTAAATGCTCTTGTAATACATGTATTGCAGAAAGAGCTGCTTCTAAAGTGAAACCCAGTATATTTTTCATTTCTTATAATTCTGTTTTGACCAGACTGCTCAGCAGACCTCTCTACCTCTGCAGTGCACAGCATCATTCCTGCTCAGTGACTGGAACAGCCATGATTACACTGCCTGCTTTTATACTGGCCTGCAAGCTTCTTAAATCCTTTCATGGTGAAGAAATTGGCTCTCTTTATGACCTCTTCTACCTAAACTTTCATTCAGCCACGTGTATACTCCAAGACCACAGTTCACAAGTTCTACCACTAAAAGAAAGGGTCTTCAAAGTTTTTGCTGAGACTATGTTCACTCTGTGGGTATTTGCTGTTTAGACATCTGCCTTATACTACTCAAAATTATTTTCCCCTCTATTTTGTGCTCATTCTATGTGAATTCATAAGAATTAAGGGAGAGTATAATCATATAATCCTGATTTCTGCACTAGGTTGATTTTAATATCAATAAAGTATGCAAAAACACATATTGAAGCCTTTAACGAAGTTGAGACACTCTTGGCTTTAAAACATGAACAGAAGACCTCTTGGTAAAAACAGTCTTCTCTCTTCAGCTGCTTATGATTCAGATCCTGAATTTTCTTGGCCTCTTACACAGAACATACAATAGAGGGAATCTAAAGGGCAAGGTCCGGAGTTGTTAGTATGGTAAGCATCCCATTTTATTTAGTCTCCTATTCCATGTTGTCCAAATGCTAAGAAGTACCCATCTCAAAATAAAGGTACATCATTTCACACGAAACCGATAACTACAGCTATTTTTAGAAGGCTACTTTCAGCCTGGGCTAAGAATCTTAAAGCACCCCACTTTTCAAGAGAAGAGAGCGATCTGTGACAAGAGCTAGTGGGGATGATAAGGCAACAGAGGAAAGCTGTTAAAATACTCCCTCATCCCCAGGTTTTTCTGGCAACTACCTTGTTGATCCAATGACATCATTTCACACTAACAGACCGAGTCTTCCACACGGGGAGTGCGTAAACTGATTTCTGTTCTGGTTTTATAGATGCTCAATAAGAAAAGATCTTTCCTGTTTATGTTTTTTATGCTTTAATACTAAATAGATTTTTCTTCAATATTGGCAGACTTTCTTAAAGTCAGAGACTATTAAGAGGTTATAGAATATTGTGAATACTCCTTAACAAGGGAGATGTTTTTCATTTGGGCCTAATTTAACCTTAGTCCTACATAAACCTTCTGTTGCCTCATAATTTTTATGACTGCATCTTATCTAGATTAGGTATTTTGAATCACAAAGCTATGATTATGGAGAATTAATCTGTATTTATGTTGTTGGGAGAAATTATATATATTTTTCTTGATTGTTCATCATTTTAAACACTGAGAATTGGAGGAGAATTTTTCAATGGCACAAAAACCAGAGAAGGCTTTCCTGCATAAGGAGTTATCTGAAAGCTGCCACTGTACTTTAAATTTAGCCTGTATCTAACTTTCCCATCCTTTGAACGGGCTTGGACATGTGGTCAATGGTTTTGCTTTTAAAAATCTCTTGATTATTGGTTTTGGAAATTACTTTCCTGATAGCTAAGTGGAGCAGTTCAATGGTTAGTGCTTGATTGTGAATCCAGAGAGTGGAGATCAGCACCTGCCAGTCCCGTCCTTGCCCTCCTATCTGATCTGCAGCCTGTTATTTGAGCCCTCCCTGTGAAAGTGGTATTTTTGAAATAGTGCTGCTGGGGATGTGAGTTGCAAGGTATTTCCTTTAATTACCTTGATAAATATGCAAGAGTGGATATAGCTATACTAGAGCTTATGGTTGTAGTACAGCTTATATCTGTTCCTGAATTAAAACTTAACTTCAAGTCTGTTGGCACAAAATTGTTTTGACACAGTTCTATTGGCCAAAAAAACCCCCCGACCTGGTATAGTAGGGTTCTTGGCCCCACTTTGCTTCTGTTTCCATATACAAAATAGTGCTTTCTTTGCCCATAACAAGAACCTCAATAATCTGCTGTGAAACTTCATACAACAGTCCTGACTTCAAGTATTGTCAGAATCCCTTTCCCCATCTAGCTCTTCTTGCTTATTCCCACAACTAAGATAGCTGCATTTGGATGACATTTGTGCAGTTCTGAAGTGTGCCGATTTGTCTTTAAAACATTTCTGTACTTTTGACAGATTACATTTAAGAGTGACCAGTTTCCAGAGCAGGCTCACATGGCCACACTAGAGTTGAAAGGATACTTTGATGGACAGGCAAAGCTATCTGCAATGAGAAATGGCCACGCTTAGCCAATCTGCCAGCCAAACCAATATATTGTGGCACTACAACCCCAAGAACTCAAGAAATGCAAGAAATGAGTACCATACCAAGTAGTCTGTTTAGACACATCACATTGAGAAAACTGAACTGCCATAACAATATGCTTTAATTCCAATTGTAATGTAAAACTTGCTGTTTTCTTTTAAAATGGGACACTAGAGAGAGAATATCCTAGATTTCTTCTCCTATCCTGCTTTTCTGCCTCATGTTACCCACCACGCCATTCCAAAACCACCTCCTGAAAGATGCTACTGAGACAGTCTGCAAGTGCCCCATCCTCACTTGCAAACCACCTCCCATTTACAAGGTTCCCTTCTGTGTCCCTTTTCCCTTGGAGGATGTCCACTGTCCTGTGAGAGTCTTCTGCTCCATGGGCACAAAACACCACATTCCCTTAAAGAACCCACTCAGCTCTGAAAAACTGACTTCCTATTGCTGACTGCTTAAATCTTCCCTTCTTGAAGAAACTCTGTTCTGGTTACCCATTATATTAGACTCGCATGCACATTCATTTATTAGCTTCTCTTTTATGGCTTTTTTTAAATGAAAATAATTATCACAATCCAATACAGTTGGATTTGGATTTTAACCAGGTGGGTCCCAGCAGGTATTCTGGAATAACAGCTGTACCCAAAGACCAGAGCTGTTACCCAGATATTGCTAGCCCTTCAAGTTAAAACCAGGGCAATCTCACTATACTCATCATGAAGTAATGAACACTTAGACCTTTCACTGGTATACACAGTATGTACAAGTTTCCTCATTTCTGTGAAAGTCTGCCAGGCAGGAAAGCATTTTGTGGCTTCCATTTTCATAGAATCATAGAATCACCAGGTTGGAAGAGACCCACTAGATCGAGTCCAACCTTTCCTGTCAAACACTAAACCATGACCCTCAGTGCCTTGTCTACCCGTGTCTTAAACACTTCCAGGGAAGGTGACTTAAATACCTCCCTGGGCAGCCTGTTCCAGTGACCAATGACCCTTTCCCTGAAAATTTTTTTCCTAATGTCCAGCCTAAACCTCCCCTGGCGGAGCTTGAGACCATTCCCTCTCATCCTGTCCCCTGTCACTTGGGAGAAGAAGCCAGCTCCCTCCTCTCTGCAACCTCCTTTCAGGTAGTTGTAGAGAGCAATGAGGTCTCCCCTCACCCTCCTCTTCTCCAGGCTAAACAACCCCAACTCTCTCAGCCGTTCCTCATAAGGTCTGTTCTCCAGCCCCTTCACCAGCTTTATGGCTCTTCTCTGTACTCGCTCCAGAGCCTCAACATCCTTCTTGTGGTGAGGGGCCCAGAACTGAACACAGGATTCAAGCAGTGGTCTCACCAGTGCCAATCCAGAGGCAGAATAACCAACCTGGACCTGCTGGTCACACTGTTTCTGATGCAAGCCAGGATGCCATTGGCCTTCTTGGCCACCTGGGCACGTTCCACTCTTCTATCACCAAAATAATTTTAGATGTAGACAGACATTAACACATAGTCAGGTTGTTCTGCATGAACAGATTTACCCTCACACAGATTTGGTTTTTTTATTTAAAAATGGACAAAGGTATCTCTACATGAGGTAAAAGCAGTGTTTGCTTTACATAGAAGAACATTATACTCTCATTCTCCACTTTGCACTATGTGAGAGATCTATATAAAGAGAATCTCTCCTGGCACTTATTCTATCTGTGTTCTTTCTGCCATCTAGAGAAAATCTATAGTGTGGTAATCTCTCCCTGTCTCTGCCTCACTTGCTCTTACAGAAAGCTGAAAAATACATCCATTCTTCATTTCACAAGCCTGGCAAGCTGAAAAGACATTTTGGAAGTTCTCAATAATTTCTGTCAGACAGAATGCTATTTGCTGAACACAAACACAGCTTTTAGAGGAAACACTCTCACTGATGACTACGCTTCACCAAAGGAATAATTAATCTAAAATTTTAGATGTAAGTCAATTACAAGGCAGGACGCCCATGCCAAAAGAAATATCAAATGAGGAAAACAAAAAAAAACCTTATTCCCTGAGTGCTCTCATAAATGCACCCAAGACTCTGTCCAGCCAACACTGGCCTTCATCAACAGCATCAAATTGTCTCAAGAGCCATTAAGGATGAAAACAATTAGTGAATTCACACAGAATCACAGAATTATCTGGTTAGGAAAGACCCGTCGGATCATCAAGTCCAACCATTCCTATCAGTCATTAAACCATGTCCCTCAATATCTCGTCCACCCAGCCCTTAAACACCTCCAGGGAAGGTGAATTGACCACCTCCCTGGGTAGCCTGTTCCAGTGTCCAATGACCCTTTCTGTGAAAAATTTTTTCCTAATGTCCAGCCTAAATCTCCCCTGGCAGAACTTGAGACCATTCCCTTTTGTCCTGTCCCCTGTACCCAGGGAGAAGAGGCCAGCTCCCTCCTCATTCACCAATGTGAATATCTTACACGAGAAGGGAAGTGGAAACTGCAACACAAAACCGTGCAGAAGCATCCTTTCCAAGAACAACTGGATGTTAGAATAAAGGAAAGAAGAAACATTAGAAGTCATCACTTCAGAGTAACATCAGATCATCTTAACTGTAAGGAATCATTTATGCATTTCAGCAGCTTAGAGCACTGTTGCTTGCACACTGCTTAAATCGTTTTGCAAATAAGGACACTACACACCCATGTCTCAGAGAACTGTCATCTTCTAATACAAAATTTGAGGCATCCTATTCATAATTTTATTAAGTATCTGTGAAAAAATATTATGCATTTTCTCTGACATTATCTTCTTGCAGCTGTACTAACTCTGCTTCACTAACATAGGTTCCAAAATACCTTTTTCCTACACACAAAAAACCCCCCTCCTCTTTTAAGTCTTGTTACCTGCCAGCCTTGTCTCTTCTGCAAAGTTTTTCCTGAAAACAACTGCTTCCATCCTTCATCTCCCTGTTTTGCCAGTTATGTGCTGTACTTGTTTTTAGCCAACCAAAGAAGGTTAAGTCAGCTTTCGGCCAGTTAGTTCCTACAGCATATAAGAGTCACATATAGAGAGATTAGAAATAAAGCCTCTCTCCCACCTTCCCTTAAAAGGTCAGCGTTCAACAACATTACAAATGTCACAGATTTTTGTGCTGCTCATTTTAAACCCAATTATATTTTCAAAACTGTTTATAAAACAAATATTCCTGAGTAGATTCTCCCCTACGATGGATGATAGGGATTCTGCTTGCCTTGCAAGGGATATTTGATGAGCAAAGAACTGTCTGTGAAAAGACATTGTGATGATCCATGGATACAAGAAACACATGCTCAGAAAATTTGATTTCCAGCTGGTGGTAATGCTGTGCTGCCTTAGAAACTGACCTCCACACTACTTTGTCCAGGAACATATACCACCTCAAATGTAGAAGTGAGGTAGTCTTGCAGAAAGCAATTGCACATAAACAACAATGCATAAAAAACTTCAAGTGGGGTTTTACTGTTCTAGAAGACACATGACTTTCACAGCTCACGAGTATCCTTCCAACATTAAGTCACTGCACATAACTGCAGTTAAGAGATCTTCCTTCCATGTGCTGCCCCCCCAAAAGCCTGTGCTTGTGCTAGGCTAACCACAGCAAGGGATAAAAGGCTACTGCATTGCCTAAACAAGAAGACACTGCAGGAGGACTTGTCTCCTTTCTTGTAAAGGGTATCTTCTCACCTCCAATGCTTCCTGACCACTGTGGAGGCCTCGACAACAGGTGGAGTACAGCTGTACTAAACCAAGTTCTATCTGTGGTAAATCCTTAATCTGTATTTGATTAAACTGTACTCACAAAATCTCATTATTTTTAAATGAAAGCAGAATGTGATTTGCATTGTAACAGGAGGCAGAAGACTGGCACATTTCCCTCAAGTGAGAGCAAAGCACCTCACAGAAAACACAAACAAACACACAAAACCTCACATCAAATAAACTGTTTCTCACCTAACAGCTATATTTTAATTCATAGCCTTGAGACCGGTAAATATATGCCCCCAACAAAAAAAAAAGGGGGGGGGGGCAGATTTAGGCATAGCTCTTTGTAAGTGATGGAGAACTTGAGAACTGCCTAGAAAATTTCTTACAAAGAGCGCTATAGAAAAAAGAAATGGTATATACACATCCCAAACAACATTATGCAATCTGGTTTTGCTAATTAAGTATATGGCCACAGGTAAGCCAGAGACACAACTCTGCTTCCATGAACAAAAAAACCTGGGTAGATTTTGGAATTATGCACACTCATACCAGAGAGGGATAGTGACAGGCACTTACCAGGAGAATGTTATAATTAGAATCATAGAATAACTGGGCTGGAAGACACCCACCAGATCATTGAGTCCAATCATTCCTATCAAACACTAAACCATGCCCCTCAGCACCTTGTCCACCTATGCCTTAAACACCTCCAGGCAAGGTGAATCAACCACCTCCCTGGGCAGCCTATTCCAATGGCCAATGACCCTTTCTGTTGAAAAATACTTTTTCTGGTGTCCAGTCTAAATCTCCCCTGGTGGATCTTGAGGCCATTTCCTCTTGTCCTGTCCCCTGTCACTTGGGAGAAGGGGCCAGCCCACACCTCTCTACAACTTCCTTTCAGGTAGTTGTAGAGAGCAATGAGGTCTCCCTTCAGCCTCCTCTTCTCCAGGCTAAATTCAGATCTTTTACACAGTTTCTAGTGTATGTGAATTTGAGAGTCTCACTGAAGTCATCAACGTTTCCTCAGGAGTGTACACAATTCCCCAAGCATATTGTAAAAGGACAAAGCTCTTCCCAGTGAGATTTTACATCTCCTCTAGGGTGCCTACAATACTCCAGTGTTTGCACAAACAATGTGTCAACAAGTTTTTGTTGCATCTTCCTCTAATTTTTATTGGTGATGCATAATGCACCATTATGTGCTGTTTCACAAACACAGCCAGACTCCTTGAGTCTGTGAAGGAAGACTAGAAGTCTCCCAGGAAGAACGTTTCCTTTCTGGCTACACTACATCATGCGTGTGCCTGTATGCGTACATTGTTTGGCAACTACATTATTAATATACCTCAATTCCTTTTTCCTCTAAAACTACCTCAACTATAGCGACATTCACAATTTTATCTTTTGTCTGTTGATATTTTTATCATTGTTTTGCTGATACCTTTGGTATTGCACCTGTTGCAACACAGACAACTTTCAATATGTATGATCCAGCAACTTGCCATTCACTTTCTCAGCTCTCTCTCTCTGGTTCACATTTCTGTACACATGGTCTCAGGTCATGTTAGCAAAATATTTATTTCTGTATTTCATTTATTTTCCCCACCCAGAGAATATGTGCCACAGTCACTCATTACTTTTCCCTTTGGTTGTGATTAGGAGAAAGCTTCTCCCATTATCTTTGTGAATAGCCAGATATCTTCATTGATCCAGTAAAAGTTTTTCTGCACTTGTTTATCTCTAAACTAAAATTCAACTATTAAGTAACAGTTAAGGTGGAATCAAATAACACAAGCATCAGGGAATACAACATTTCAGTTCTTATTTTAAAAGGAAACAAAATTGACTACTGAAAAGGAAAGTTTATGGTAAGGAAAGTTTTTACAAAAACACAAACACTAGAAAATACAGAAATTCTGTAATAGGATTCTATGCAACTGCTCATTTTCACCATTTACCTTAACCCACCTTCCAACACAGACCACAAAGAAATGTGATCAGTAAGCATTGTACACCCTAGATGAAAAAGCATGTCATGGCCCATTTCAACCATGATCTACTTCATGAACTGCTTACATCACTGTATACATGCACATACATACTTATATGCACTGGTATACACCACACATATATGCAACCAGACCTGTCCTGTGATTCATTCCCACAAAGATCTCTACCCCATCTTAGTTTGTGCAACAGAGTAGTAGCAAGATAGCCTAATCAAACATTGTACACAAGGACATAATGAACTAAAACTTGGCCTACATACATCTATCTGTCAGTCACTGTTTATAAAGTAGAACAGTCAACTTCATTTTCTAGATGTTTCAACTGACAAATACTGACTCACACTTCTTCTGGTTTGGAAAACTGGAAACCTGGGTATGCCAATGGGTAGGGCTTATCAGCAATATTTCCCCGCTTATATGCAGAGAATGAATCTAAGGGATGTGTGAAACAGAACTTCAATGGGAAGCCGAAAATGGAAAAGATAACAGGAAATGGGAAAAGGCAAAATAATATTTCAATAGCAGCAGGCAAGCTGAGATGTCTAGGTTCTTTATAGACAGCCACAAATTCAGTTCACTTCTCAGAGCTGTAGCAGTAGGCAGCAAGTACCCTCTGTGTTCCAGTTACAGATTAATATTGTTCAGGCTGGAAGAAGGCCAAAATTTTAGAAAACTCTGTGCCTTCTCCACCGAGGAATACACTATTTTCTGGGGAATCTGTTATTCCATTCTGAGTCTGGATGGGGAGGTTGTCCTTGTGCACCTCTGTTCCTTATAGGGAAGAAACATTTCAAACTTCAGAGTCGCTTGTATGTTAACTTGATTCCACATATCACTCATACACTGCCCAAGTTAATCCACCTCCTCACAGCCCCTCACATGTTACAACTCCCTAGAATAGTCAGTGGCACACAGGACTTCAACTTTCTTTCCTGTAGCATCCTACAGAGAATAGGAACCTCTCCCATTTATTTCCTTCTGCCTAGTCCATAGATCCTTCTTATTGTCAGAGTAAGCTATATTCAACAGGTAAACGACAATTTTCTTTCAGTGCCTCATCAGTAAATAGAAGCATGGTACTCTTCTAGCTAAGTTCAAAGAAGAAGCTCATGCATAATAGCAAAGAGGTTAAAGAGGAACCCTATCATTAGAAGTTAATGGGTAAATGAAGACAACAGAGAGGAAAGACATACTAGAGAAATCACCTTACTCCCTTTGCTACCTATTCGATCATGGTAATGATCCTATTATTGATTACAATGAACATCCTCCCTTGTGACCAAAGTTTCTGCATAAGCCATTTTAGGATTTCAGTGTCTACCCAGCCACAGTTATCACAGAGAACAAGAGCAAACCTTGAAATATTCAGCTCTCTTTTTTTAAACAAGGTTTGTATCTGAAATACACAACAGCTTCTTACAGTTACCACAGACCTACAACTATTTTTGCACATGCTTCTAGGACCAAAAAATACAAGACATATGGATAATGTCATATGACTTTGTTTACTCCCTGCTTCTACATTCACTAAGATTTGTGACATCTGAACTCCAACCACAATTCGTTCTCTTTTTTTTTTTATGGTCAACATCATATCTTTCACACTGCCATTTATTTTCCAAAATTACTCCCCTTGTCACAGACTTGAGATTTACAGCTGAAGCTGACAGAACCAGTTTTGAGCACCATATATCAAGGGGATAGAAAAGAAAAACAGTTCGTAAAGAAAAACTGACTACTGCCTTAATTATTGAGAGACTGCTTCTTAACAAAAGCAGTGGTGGGATTTAAAGAAGCGTCAAAGTCACAAAACTCATAATTTTAGAAGCACCATGCATATTAAAACTCACCAATAGTTGCATTTGAAAATGGGAATCAGAGGTCTTCACAACTGCTGACCATTTTTACCCATTGTTTCAGCATTTTCCTTTGGTGTTCACCTTCAGTTGATGTTGTGTCATCTGCCAGTTTGAATTTTTTTAGATTTTGAGATGCCAGATGCCATTGTTCATACTTCATGCTTTTCTCTGTGAACGAAGCAGGAAACATACTTTGTGAGGTTTTTATTTTGCTATGTTCCCAAGTACTTTATCCAATCAGATTACAAATCAGAGTACATGCTTCCAAGTCTTGACAAAATGATCCACATACCATATATTCCACCACTATCATGCACAAATTTCACATACTTACCATTTGCATCATTTATTAATTAAAGATAACAGTCTGTGCTGTCAGTCAACACAGTTATATGATGAGATGAATCTTCAAAGCTTTTTATTTACGATTTCACATAAAGAATTGGCATAACCTCCTAAAAAACTTCACATGTGTATATTTTTTTTGCAAATCATTCATTAACCAGGAATATGCTCAGTACTGCACATGCACCGATAGAACCAAGTCTGAATGTGCCCTTACTGAGCCTCAACACTACCAGATCTGCCACAGTTCTGCTATGCATAGTGGGGCTGAACAGAGCATTTTTGAGCACTATAAATATTCTTGCTAGGACTCCACCTGGCTCTACAGGAGCATGTGGTGTGATGTATAGGAGCACAAATTAAGCCAGATTATAATGAAATGCAGCACCTAAGTAAATGCAGTTCTCCTTTTCACCACAGGGAACATGAATCATAGAATCATAGAACAACTAGGTTGGAAGGGACCCATCGGATCATCAAGTCCAACAATCCAGCTGGTAGGATCAGCTTTCCAGGCTGGTCACCAGCCCCAAGGCAGTTGACAGTAATCCTCAATTTATGCAGTAATTTCAATATCTTTGGTAAAACTCTAGCAAGCACAGAGTAAACTCTGGTTCTGCAGAGAAAGCATCATCCTTCCCCTTGCACAATTAGCCACCTTCATGGCTCCAGCCATATGCACGCATATTGCAGGTGGGTCTTACATGCCGTCTTCAAACAAACAGCCTCTGTGATGTGCCTCTGCTATTAAGAGCAAACATAAAAGACTGATCTTTTTTATATGGATAGATTCTTTGCACAGTTAAGAACTTTATTAGGTGCTGCAAGTATAACTCTACTTGCCAAACAGAGCACCTCTCCTTTGCACATTATGTTACATTATAAGACTTTTACAACAGGTAAATGTAAGAAGGTTAAGAAAAGATTGTTCTAGGAGCTTCACTTTTGCATGAGTTCATCCTCACTGTTAACCTAAACTTCTAAGGTATGGAAGTTTCTCAACAATATCAGCTTCTTTTTTGTTTTGTAATCAAAACTGAAGTCAGGTGCAGCACAATAAAAATCATGTTCAGATTCACTTACACATTGAAAATCAACAGAAACTATTTAGAAGTTAGATAATAATTACAAAGTAATCATTCATAATAACAGAAGAAAATAATATGGACTCTTAAAAAAAAAAGGTAAGAATTTCAGAGACTGTGCTATTCTGAAGGGATCTATAATTTTACAATAAATTTAGAAAAAAACAAACTTTAAGATGCAGTAAGGTATTATTTGCAGGGTAACATCCAAAGGCTGGTCATGCTCCACTGACGAATGCTTTGAAGGCAGACTCTACTTCAGAACGGAAAAAAATGAACAGGGAGATCAAGAGAACTAGCTGGATCTGTGCCAAGGATCCTTAAGGAGAGCTCAGAAGGACAGCACACTAGAAAACCAAAAGGAAAAAAACCCCTGATATAACATGCCTTTTCATCTTCCAGCAAGAGTTGCAATAAATAAAGTTGATCTGTGTTTAACATGACCTATTCTATGCCTAAACACAATGCCTCAGGACCCCAGTGATTTGAAAACATCACTTTCCTCCCCAGTATAGCAATAGGCTACTTAGGGAAGACACCTGTCTTCACTGGACTTCAACATAACAATTTCATCTTGCACTTGCAGATGTCCCCACTGTTAGTGAAGATCACTCTTAAAACTCTCAAAATTTGGAATGTGCAACATAAAAAGTTTCCACCAATTTTCTCTGTTGGTGATTAAATAATTATCTTGTCCTTTGTATTTGTTGTTGGCAAACCATGAACACTGTAGAGGCAGTAACACTTGTTGCCTCTTTATATGTCTCTGACTAGAGTGGTTCAGAAGCTATGCTACCAATCACTTGGTATTGTGCTCCACTAACCAACATCTCTTCCCTGTTTTTCCATCCATCCTTCATTAACCCTGATTAATCTGAGGAAGATTCTGTTGACAATAAAAACTTAATGCTTCAATAAGAGGCAGCAAGGACACATTAACTGACCAACCACACCAACTTACACGAATCAAGTGCCTTTGGTTGCGTAGTCTCAGTGCTAGGTGACAGGTCTTTTGGAGCAAACAACTGCTCAGAGAAGCTAGTATATGTTTCACCTGCTATTTTTATCAGTCTGCTTCTGTGCATCCATTCTTCATGCTACATGTTCTCTCTTTGTGTATTCAAACTGCATTTCTTAAGTCTTTGCAGGGATGCCCACCTCTTGCATTAATTCTTGTGAGTCAAAATTGCTTTCTTATCCATCAAGCTGCCAATCACTGTAATTTTCAGGGACATATTCTCAATAATTATGCTGCATGTCAGCACTTATATTTCTGTGTTTGCTCCACAGATTTAAAAAATAAAGCAAAGAGGTCCTAAACTAGTTTGCTGATTTTTGTGGCAGCAGACCTTCTTTCTGGATGTGTTATTTTTACATTAACCCACCAACTGCTGGCACTCCATACTTTTGCATTAGTGTCTAGAGGAATTGACAGTAGACTTTAATGTGCGTCAACATCCTCTTCTAAAATATTCACTTTTCTTTCCCCAAACACCAGTTTCATTAGCAAAAAGAAGTGTAATCCATGCTTAATCTCATTTAAAGTTTAGTCCATAAACCCCAGAACATGCCTACTTGTGGAAAATAAGTAATCTCTGTTGCCACAAGGCAGAAATGAACATTTCACCTTCAAAAATGCACCTGGCAGCCAGTCTTTCCTGGTTTTGTGGTGCTCCCTGCAGCATTGTCACCTCTCCTCAGTATGCTGGCATGTGGCAGAAACCTGCTTGTGAACAATGTTGTGGTCTCCAGTTGCCTTGTTGAATACTGATGACAGTATTATCACACATCCCAACTCGTGTTTTCACCTGAGGTTATAGGTATTTTGTACTCTCAAAATCCTGAAACACAGACTACTTCAGAGTTTGTGTTACACACACTAGAGAGAAGGAAACCTTTCTAGTTTACTAGACATTTGGAATTCATCTCCCTCAAGCAGACTTTTTGTTTCTTTTGGATTTCCAGTAGGTTTATCACAAAACTATGTGAACTGATGATGGATCAATGGACTTACTCTGTAACAAAACCAGCAAGGACTTGTTAGTTAGTTGGTAGTAATTAAAATTATTTTATTTTAGAAAAACCCTTCCATGTTCATTATCTTCTAGAGGGACTTAGCATGTAGATACAAAATGCATTTCTAGTGGTATTTTTCTTTAAGATTTTGTGTTAGTTTGCTAATATATTCCTAAATGATGTCAGCAAAGTCTCTGGCATCTGAAAGAAGGCAAGCAAAACAATTGCACTCACAGCATGGAACTAACATTTTGAAATGGCCAAGTTATCTAGAATTCTAGTAGAAATTAATAACACAAAATTTGTCTTTGTACTTGTGTTAATTAGTTTGCGGCTACATGTTTCTTTTTTCAGTTCTGATGATAAAAGTATTTTCTAGAAGTACTTTTATATTCATATTTTAAAACACCTTGGAAGAACAAAGTGTGTGCTGCTTTCAAAGTGAATGAAAATCATATTTGGTTAAATAATATTTTCTGAAGTATTTGTCCTTTTGTATAAATAATCAGTAAGTGCCTATGATCTAACAGCCTAACACAGTGGTTCTTATACTGCTATTTAATTTTTGCAATAAAACTACAGTACAATTCTTGCAACAGAGAGTCAAAGCACTCATACTGGCAATGAAGATAATGTGTGCCAAATTTATAATGATCTTATGCATGCATGCCCAAGTCCAGTAGCTGTTTGAAGCTTAAAATTTCATTTTTTTATTTTAATATAACTTGGTCTAAGTCATGTTCTTCAGTTCTCAACACTTAAATAATGCTGGGAAAAGTGAGGAAAAGGGGTGTAAACACAGCAATCAAGAATAAAAGACACAAAAGATCATAACTGTATAAGCGAACAGAGGAAACACAAGAAAACATGGGAAAATGGTTCTGGTGAAGAACTGGTAAAATTTTGTTTCATTAATTCACCGTACTGCTATTAAACAAATAAACAAGAACAAAACCCCACAAGCAAGTACTTCCAGACTGTAAGGAGAATTTGCCATTATTACATGATTGCAGCCTTTTGCAGCTTTTAGTTGCATGGGATGCACTCCGTGGCAATTTAGCATACACACAAATTATAGGGTACGGCCATGAGTTATCTCCAATGGTGTTGACTACTTATGTGCAGGTAACTTGAGGTCTTCTTCAACCTGAGGAGTGTACTGCTGTATTTACTCTTTTAGCAGTACTGGCAAGACCCGCTTCAAAGCCAGCCTTTTGTTTGTTTGGGCATGAAGAAGCTTTGAAAGTACTGATGTTTGCAAAACACCAAAAGGAAGAGCAAGATCTTCTGTGGTCACATAGAGAGATGCTCAGTACTTCTCAAGAAGTCTGCAGGATCTTTGACCTCTCAACAAAAGGTTGTCTACTTGATTTGAGACTCCTAGATCTTTTCATAAATATAAAATCATTAATGATTACGCTTTTTGGCAGGTTTGTTCACAGAGAATGTGTACTGATTCTTTGTAATTTTAATGATAGTCTCCTTACTGTTGCAAGACAAAGGTTTCTGTTGCAAGCCAGAGCTAGGCTAAACTACTTTCCAGGTATGTCTAGTGCAGGAAAAAGCTTTTAAGGAAGGTCATTGTTTTACCAGAAAAATAGGACAAATCTCCAGACAGAACTCTTTCTGTGTCAACATTTCTTACTTTGATCTATGGACTATGAGCCCTAAAGTCGCAATTACTTTAAACAGGCAAAAATGTTATTATGCATTTTCTGTAACTAAAGCTGACTTAAAATTTTGGGAGAGTCTGTTTTCTGGCAGTTGCCTATAAAGCTGGCAACCAGGTTCCTGCAGTGCCCATAACCTTTTACACCCTGATGGCCTAGGAGCCTAGGGAATGTCTTCAAACAAAGACATTATTTTCTTCCACTGGAAATGGTTTGCTGGGTTTTGCTCACAAATATTTAAACTGCATCAGAAATACTATTTTTAAATCCATTTGATAGAATTTGGTAGCAAAATAATTCCTTCTTCCAACTCCTTCCCCCCACCAGCTAGGGAGAATATCTTCCTCACCATGAAAAATGCATGGGAAAGAAATTCTCTTTTCTAGCCAGCACCATCTGGATGTAAAGATTAAATTGTCGAGAGGGCATGAGGAGAACTACAGCAGGCCAGCAAGTAGATGGGAAAGGGTAATATTAATTCGCATACTCATTAAAATTCAACATGCTTCAAAGAGATAGAAGAAAATTGAAGGAGATAATGTATAAATGCAGCAAAAAGTAACAACAAGCAGAGGAATCTTAAAGTCAGGAAAGAAGAACAAAAAATCACTGTAAGTATCAAGGCAAAAAAGTAATCCATACTTCTAGCTGGAAATTTGAACAAGGAGGCTGCTGAAAAGTCAGAACATGATACAACACTTAAAAAAAAATACTTCATATGAAAACCCCGTGTCATAACTTAGAAGAAGATCAAAGCTGTTGAATATTCAAGATTCTCAGTAGACCACCTCTGCTCCCTGTGCTCTGGAAGTTCTTTCCCAATTTGGCTTTAAACATTGAGACAATAAAACACAGTAAGTGCAGAAAAAGCCTTCTTCGTGCAAAGATATTGTGAAGATCCTGTAACAGGTGCAAGCAGGATATCCTCAGCTCAGGGAGTAGCATGTAGCAGTTGCATCCATTTGCATAATTACCAGGATGCTAAAAGGTCTATGGTGTCTTCTCTCTCATATGAGCATTCAGGTAGCCTTACAACATGACCATCCCAGGTCCACAAAGGCAACTTATATATGTATATGAACATCTCCCTGGGATATTTATAGAATCATTGAATAGTTTGGGTTGGAAGGTATCTTAAAGATCAACCAGTTCCAATCCCCCTGCCACGGGCAGGGACACCTCCCCCTAGATGAGGCTGCTCAAGGACCCAAATTGGCCTCAAACACCTCCAGGGATGGGATACCCACAACTGCACTGTGCAACCTGTTCCTTTGCCTCACCACCTTCATTGTGAAGAATTTCTTTCTTATGTTTAATCTAAATCTTCCCCTCTCCAATTTAAAGCCATTCCCCCTACACTTCAGGTACTGGAAGGCCACTATGAGGAGTCCCCAGAGCCTTCTCTTCTCCAGGCTGATCAACCCCAACCCTCTCAGCCTGTCCTCACAGCAGAGTGCTTTATCCCACTGATCGTCTTCACAGCCCTCCTCTGGACCCATTCCAACAGTTCCATATCCTTCTTATGTTGGCAATTCCAGAACTGGACACAATACTCCAGATGAGGTCTCACAAGAGTGGAGTAGAGGGCCAGAATCACCTCCCTCAACCTGCTGACCATGCTTCTTTTGATACAGTCCAGGATATGGTTGGCCTTCTGGGCTGCCAGTGCACATTACTGGCTCATATTGAGCTTCTCATCAACCAGTATGTCCAAATCCCTCTCCACAGGGCTGCTCTCAGTCACAACATCCCTTGCCCTGTACTAAAAGTGGTGATTGCCCTGACCCAGGTGCAGAACCTTGCACTTGGCCTTGTTGAACCACATGAGGTTCAAACAAGCCTACTTCTCCAGCTTGTCTAGGTCCCTCTGGATGACATCCCATCCTTCTGGCATGAAAACTGCATCACTTAGCTTGGTGTTATCATTTATATCAGCTTCCTTCATCAGATTCCAGAATCAAACACAAGAACCACTTTTGCTGTCTTTCTGCACATCACTGCATTGTTCTGTATTATAGGGAGAACAGAAAGATCACTGTGCCATGCATCATGGGATCTTAGGAGCCTAATGAAGCCTCTGGAGCTCACTAACTTCAATTTTGTCCTTCTTAACTGTTTACATTGGAATCATCCCAGAACATAAAACTTACATTGTACAAAACCTGTACAATACACAACAAGGAAGAGTAAATTAATTTAGTCTCTAGAGTTTTATGTAAACTCTGCACAATTAGCTAAATAATCAGTGGAACTCAGAAGAAGATTATATAGACTAGTTGGCAGGAGTCTAATTATCTATGCTGTCCACCATCAGTATGCTAATGTCAAGCATAAAAGCATTTACAGAAGTAGAAATCCTAATTGCCGAAGGAGGGGGAGATGAGGAATCCAGCAGAATATATCACTGTCAATATTTTATGCACTGAACCACAGGATATAGCAGAAATTTTCCACAGCATTTCTCACCAACTTTAACCATATAATCCTTTTAAATAAAAAAAAGATTCTACTGTATCTTGAAGATATTACCAAGATGCAGGATAATGGAGAGTTGTTTAGAGGGTTCACAATAGCTATTTTGTGCAAAGCACCCAAGATATTAGGCAGCTATATTCAATTCAACAAGCATTTCTACCTTGAATGTATTATGCGTGGCAAAGCCTCCATAAACACATGCTTGATGCCACAGTAAAGATAAAAGAAAGAGCCAAACATTCACTAGGAATATTTTCAGGTAGACATATGGAAAATACATGTGGCACTAGAAGAAGGTTGATGGGATCTTTAGAAATCATTTGTCCATCTAGAAACACGCAGTCAGTATCTGACCCATGAACTGGGGTCTTATAACATTCACAAAGGCAGCCATGATCACAAAGCTTCTCTGATGTTGTTCTCTGGGGAAGAGCCACGTTCCACAACAAACCTGAAGATGTGGATATGAAGAAATGTGGGATCAAGTCTTGGAACAGGTGAAGCTTCAGCAGCTCAATACCCAGGCCTGTTCTCTTCTATTTCCTTTCTCAGAACTTCCTTCTTGTTTGCAGTATTCCCCTTCTCATCTTGTCTGCCTTTTCTTTGCTGGATGCAAAGTTAATACTTCACAGTTTTATTATTAGCTTTATATCTCACTTTAAATAATTAATATTTCATTCTTATAATCAATATTAATGCTATCCAGCCTAAGAAAGTTAACATTGATCTGTGTGTTACAGGTAGCGATTTGGAGCTTGCAATTCTCACAGAGGACAGAGGGGTTTGTTTCATGCTATGACCTTTATCTTGAAGAAAAAAAAAAAGAAAAATAAACCAACCCCATGAAATTGCTTCCCCAGCAAAGATTCTTCACATGGCATTTTTCACTCAGTTGTAACCTACCACCTTGTAAAATCATAGGAACAAGGGCCTCCAAGCAGATACAAATATTCATACACACAGTCACTGGCAACACAGGCTTCAATCAGGTCAGGGAGGTGCCCACATTTCACAGCAAGATGCTCAGTGCCAGTTGGAAACACTAGGTCAGTGAAACGGATGGTTGCTGCAGAGATTACAGATTTCACCACTTTTCATCTCAACCCACTTAAGAGTTTTCAGGGTCAAGTCAGTCCCAAATTCAAACCCTAGGTCAACAAAACAAGATTCTTGCTGAGGCTCATCAAAGCTGTAAGATTTGGGCACAACAGAGTCATTTGCTCATTACAGCTTTCAGGGCAACTCTTAATAGAGCATTAATACAGTCTTTATTCAACAAAGCGCTTAAAGACAAAGGGCTACAACCTAAAGCACCCGGCAGCGATTAAGGATGAAGCTATGCTGAGAATTTAAAACAGCTAGTTCTCAAGTCTGTAACAACCAAATCAGCAAGATTAAGATCAAGTGTATACAAGCTACTTCTTAATTTGGCAACTCTTATGACTTCTGTCTCGTACTCCAAAGAAAGTAATACCCCCACGTCCTCATTCTGTCACTCTAGATTTCAGTGGTGCCCATTGAGTTTTGGCAGCTTGATTCCAGGAAAAAAAAGAAAATTGTCAGGGAAAAAAAAAAGCAAAATATATATATTTGTCTCCATCCCCACCCCTCATACCCATTATTAAACAGAAGCCTAACAAGCTAACTCCTAAGGATTTTATTTGTATCATCTTGTTAGGAGTCATGATCTTCTCAGAATCAATTACAGCAGCAGGAATAAGACAAGGTGCTTTGTTTCAGGAAATCATGTGCTTAAAGACTATGGAAATGCATTGATTTATTTCTTACCCAGGAATATGTTCCTGTAATGAAGATTAGTGACACAAACCACGCTCAGAGCTCTTGACTCCCAAACATTACAGCCAGTAATTTTACTGTGTTGGGCAATGTGTGCTTCAGCAGACATGTCACCGAGCCTGTAATGTCTAGGGGCAGAGGCAGCACTGCTGTCTTTGCACTCTAAGGCAGCTGCAGAACTGACACACTGAACATCCAGAACATAATTCAAGTCTCAAGAGCATGCAGCAAATCATAAATATGTATGGAGAATCGAGCTTACAACAGTACCTGTATATACAAACTGAGCTTGTTTTCATTCAAAAATCGAAAGCAGGTTGCTTTCATTTTCTATGTAGCCAGAAAGATTTTAACCAGCCGGAGTATTATAACAACCTGATGTTCTTTCACAAAGGATGCTTAGTAAAACTGCCTGCAATAATTTCTCAGAAGTATGTTTTAGAAAGTTTAATCCTTGAATTAATCAAAGCAAGTGTATTTTATGGTATTCGGATCAAGAGCTACTAACAAATTTATGACGTGGTTCAGTAGTTGAAACGGGAGGATGTAGGGCAGGGAAATCGGTTTCAGGCTGACCCAAACCAAATATTTTTCATGTTCAGTTGATATAAAAAACTGAAAATACTTTGGTCTGAGTTGAAATATGATTTTTTTCCCTTTGGCAGTGCTTTTCTGTTTTTTAAATTATGTTTACTACATTAAAAATATAGCTTAGAAAAAATAAAAGCATCTTTTCATTTCCTCAATGTTCTTGTCATTTTGACTGCAGATGAGACTGTTTCCTATTTCCACCAAAATTTATAGGTGATTTTGCTAACTTGAAACTGCATCTTTTGGCAATAAAACTCCATACCAATTTTTTTTTTTTTTTTGCTCTACTTTACTGGTCAGCTTGTGCTAAAATAAATAAATAAATAAATAAACACACACATACATAGCCAGTGGCAACCTGTCAAGAAAATTCACTGCAGGTAACGCCATCAGCATAGAATAGAATCATAGAATTACTAGGTTGGAAAAGACCCACTGGATCATCAAGTCTAACCATTGCCATCAATCACTACACCATGCCCCTGAGCACCTCATCCACCCATCTTTTACACACCTCCAGGGAAGGTGACTCAACCACCTCCCTGGGCAGCCTGTTCCAATGCCCAGTGACAAGCTATGCAGGGTCTTGCTTGAAGTTCTTGCAGAGCACAAGGTGACCCTGCTGGTGAACTGGTCATTACATGGAGTCAATGGTGTCTTCTACAAATCAGTCCTGAACTTTCTTCAGGTTTGGGTATTGATGGAATCACTTTTGACTATGAGGTATAAGCAATATTTGGCTTACGTGTGCTTAAACCGCCCACATGTATTTACAGAATTAATCACTTCATACTGCTTCCATGGTGAAATCTCACTTTTAGGGACCTCTATTTCCCCAAATCAAGTTCTTGCTGTACTTTTAACCATTTGCTCTTAAATGCTTTCTGCCAGTTGATCCAGCTGTGACCAGTGATTGGGTTTGCATAATTCATTCTGGAAGTTACTGTGGCTCACAACACTACTTCAGTCCTCATCAAAGAAAGGTACAGTGATACAATTAAGGTGGTCTGTGTGGAAATAGATGAAAATCATTTGTCACATCTTTTCCTCTGGAATATTCATTGCTCCCAGGAGTTAATCCATATACCCTATTTACAAGATGAAACACCTTGTCTCATTTTTTCAATAAATATAATGAAAATATATTAGATTGCTGGGATTTATACAGAGGTATTTGGCAGGCTTTTCAGGTCTGTCAAAGATAAATTGAATATGTGGTTCTTCTACACAGAGTGAATTATCTGAATAAATAATGTATTAGGTGAATTTCACTTCTTATCTATGTCTGATTCACTCTCAGATAAACATATATACATTTGCACCATTGTCAATGAGGCTACAGAACACTTAACAGCGGAAAACATGGCCTTAGGCTGTTTCTGTACTATTCATGACAGAAAACTGACCAATAATACTGACATAGTAAAACAACAAAAAAAATGCCTCTGGAGGAAAAGGAGAGAGTCATTTATTTATATGCCAGGGAAAGTCATGGAACAGGTGATCTTGAGTGCTATCATGAAGCACATGTGAGAGAACTGGGTGATCAGGCCCAGTCAACATGGGCAGATCTTGCCAGGATTGCCTTCTATGACAAAGTGACTGGGCTGATGGATGAGGGAAAGGATGTGTTAAATCCAGCTAGAGACCAGTTACAAGTGGGGTTCCCCAGGGCTCAGTGCTGGGTCCAGCCCTGTTCAATGTCTTCATCAATGACCTGGATGAAGGCATCAAGTGCACCCTTAGTAAGTTTGCAGATGACACTAAGCTGGGTGGAAGTGTCAATCTGCTGGAGGGTAGGGAGACTCTGCAAAGGGATCTAAACAGGCTGGACTGCTAGGCTGGAACCAATGGGATGAGGTATAACATGACCAAATGCTGGGTCCTGCACTTGAGGCACAACAACCCAATGCAGAGCTACAGGCTAGAAGAAGTCTGTCTAGAGAGCTGCCTGGAGGAGAAGGACCGGGGAGTGTTGGTTGACAGCTGACTGAACATGAGCCAGCAGTGTGCCCAGGTGGTCAAAAAGGCCAATGGCATCTTGGTTTGCATCAGAAACAGTGTGACCAGCAGGTCCAGGGAGGTTACTCTCCCTCTGTATTCGGCACTGGTGAGACTTGCATCCTATGTTCAGTTCTGGGCCCCTCACCACAAGAAGGATGTCGAGGCTATGGAGTGAGTCCAGAGAAGAACAACGAAGCTGGTGAAGGGGCTGGAGAACAGGCCTTATGAGGAGTGGCTGAGAGAGCTGGGGGTGTTTAGCCTGGAGAAGAGGAAGGTGAGGGGAGACCTCATTGCTCTCTACAACTATCTGAGGGAATATTGTAGAGAGGAGGGAGCTGGCTTCTTCTCCCAAGTGACAGGGGACAGGACAAGAAGGAATGGCCTCAAGCTCTGCCAGGGGAGGTTTAGGCTGGACATTAGGGAAAAAAAAATCACAGAAAGGGTCCTTGGGCACTGTAACAGTCTGCCCAGGGAGGTAGTTAATTCACCTTCCCTGGAGGTGTTTAAGGGCTAGGAGGACGAGGTGCTAAGGGGCATGGTTTAGTGTTTCATAGGAATGGTTGTACTCGATGATCTGATGGGTCTCTGCCAACTTGATTATTCTATGATTTGTTTGTTTCAGCTTTTCATTATGCTTGGTTTTAGTTTTATCTTGTAAGACTTTTACACAGAAAACACATAAAACCAGCAATAAAACCTTTATAAATTGTATCTCACACAACACTGTAAAATAATTTCCAATAGCTCTTAACTGCAG
Source organism: Coccyzus lansbergi (assembly GCA_033558105.1). Lineage (NCBI taxonomy): Eukaryota > Metazoa > Chordata > Aves > Cuculiformes > Coccyzidae > Coccyzus > Coccyzus lansbergi. The sequence goes on along the minus strand of JAUMJK010000305.1, from coordinate 1,721,573 downwards.
AAATCTAGCACTATGTTTAGAAGCGTAAGTGACTTCCTGCTTTTTTTAGACATATATCTGGCCAACAGGCCGCCTGCCTGTGTACATGGATAATGTCACAACATTCACACAGCATGCACAAACCTAGTCAGAAAAAATTATGTGTGCATATACTCAAGCTTTTTACACACTTATCTCCATAAACTGAAAGACAGCGTGGAGGTGCTTATCTGTATAATTCTGAAGAATAACTTCCTGATCCTCTATAAATTTCTTTTCATTCAGACACAGGAGAATACAACCCCTTGTTAGTGCTATCACAGAGAAGTGTTCAGTCTCACAAGGAAGGTATACTGCCCCTTACACTAGAATTACTGGGAAGTCAATGACAACGGACTGTTCAGGTCTGGAGAGAAAAAAAATGTAGCTGAGAAGGCTATTCCAGTTTAAAAAGAAAAGGAATCAAAACTACTTTAATTCTAGTAGAGATGAAAATTATGTCAGCTACATTGCTTCTCCAAAAGATACCTTAAACATTTGAAAATTATATCAAGGGATGAGACTATGTAGGGAAGAGACTATGTATGTGTGGTCCTCCTATATCAATTTGGAGATACACCCATGCAACATTCAGTTAATACTGATCTCTTGTATACAATTATGCTGAAGATATATCATCCTATTAATATAGTAGATGCAGCTTTGACAATCAAAGAGATCTTTCTTGAGCATTATTTATTTTGTTTTTTTTCAATCTCAGGAGACATAAGATATGGGTAAGGGTAATCTCAAGCACAAATACAGGCTGGGTAGAGAATGGTTTGAGGGTAGTCCTGAAGAGAAGGACTTGGTGCTAGTAGATGAGAAGTTCCACATGAGTCAGCAATGTCTGCTTGCAGCCTCAAAGCCAATTGTATCTGGGGCTGCATGCAAAGAAGTGTAACCAGCAGGTCAAGGGAAGTGATCCTCCTCCTCTACTCTGCTCTAGTGAGACCTCACCTGGAGCACTATATTCAGTCCTAGAGTCCTTAGCCCAGGAAGGACATAAATCTCTTTAAGCAAGTCCAGAGGAAGGCCACAAAGAAGATCAGAGGGCTGAAGCTCCTCCCATATGAGAATATGCGAAGAAAGTTGGGTTTGTTTAACCTAGAGAAGAGAAGGCTCCATGGAGCCTTATAGAAGCCTTATAGAAGCTTTCCGGCACTTAAAGGCGGCCTACAGGAATGCTGGGGAGGGGCTCTTTATCAGGGAGTGCAGTGGTAGAACAGGGGGTAACAGTTTTAGGCTGAAAGAGGGGTGAATTAGACAAGATATTAGGTAGAAATTTCTTGCACGGGTTGCTTAGAGAGACTGTGGATGCCCCATCCCTGGAGGTGTTCAAGACCAGGTTGGACGAGGCTTTGAGCAATCTGACTTAGTGGAAGACGTCCCTGCCCATGGCAGAGGTGTTGGATCTATGTGATCTATATACTTCCTTCCAACCAAAAGTGTTCTATGATTCTATGACTATATTATATTTATGCCTAAGATCTGCAAGAAATAGAAGTGTGTATGTGAAGATGGTTTTAAAACCAATCTTATTATGCTGGAGCACATGACAACTTTCTTTGCTGGATAATATGGCAACACTTTTCATGTTCATCAATGGCTGCTTCAACGAGTGAGAGAATCCTCTGTTTCCCATATCTAATTGGTTATATCCATGACATAAGTAACAGGATTAAGTTGTGAATTCCGATTTGGCAACATAAAGTTTTGGATGAACAAAGATAGATAATCAGTCTAGTGCTTTGCTATCTTGAGACTGCGAGACTATCTTCAGGTTTCCTAGACAGAAATCCATACTGTTTTGCAACAGAACAAGAGGGTTGCTCTACAACAATATCATGCAAACATGCAGTTGCACTACCCAGGCTTCCTCTGAGTCACTGAAGTATCTACAGTACACAACACCTGCCCGAAGAAAAAGCATTGGCAGGAAAATTGAGGGGTAGCTGGGAAAAAAAAGTCACACACAGACTAGCCCAAATCTCAGTGATTCAGAAGCCAAAAGAATTCTAAGTAAGCAACTCACCAGCCAAGACTCATCTGGCTTGGCCTTATCATTCAGTAATAAGACTGAGAATAACAGATGGAGCTGGACAGAAGACAAGATCTCTGATTTTAGATCTGCTCATCCAGGATTAAGACAAGCACAAACATCTGTCTACACCTTCCATTAAAAACATATAACAATCACGAATGCTTGTAACTGCAAAATTTCAAAAGCTAGAGCTCCAAAATTCATTTAAATTTCAACTGCATACAAAACTTACCCAACTATTCGCTGCTTAACTTACTATTCTTTTTGCAACTGAAAGGCAAAGCGTGTTCCAGCTGCCTTCTGCAACATTAGATACTGAAGCCAGCACTGATCAAATACTGGCCTTACAGATGACAGCATCCTAGATGAAATAAACTTCAGTCCTTACTCCACATGCCAAAGATACAGAGGCTCTGTCATAGAATCACAGAACAACCAGGTTGGGAGAGACCCACTGGATCATTGAGTCCAACCGTTCACAGATACCTTATATTGAGCTTAAAATCACTCAGATGCCAAATGGCTTTATTCATCATATTCTATAATTTCTCATACACTACAAATTTCTGTTATGCCACAAAAAGATGAACTATCCTGTATTGAAACAACAAAGGGGAAAAAAAGCAACGCCTTAGAGTCCTTCCCAAGGAGAAGTCTAAAAAATCTGTAAAAAAATAACAGCAATTATCTGCCTGTCTCAAAGGATAACCATGAGAGTGAGCCATAGACTGAAAAGTACACTAGCTGTATTAAATACCACTCTCAGAAAACTTGAATTAATAACTGATAAAACAACAAAGTAATTTAGAATTGCAATAGTTTCACTTCTGATTAGAAAAAAAGTTACACTGCTGAAAATTCTCTTGTTCCAAAGAACTCCCATCACAGAATTCTCTTGCAAATTTCAAAGCAAGGCCTCAGCTCTACCTATATTTAATATAGATTTAGGAAAAGCCACATGGAAGAGGAAGAATCAAGATCTCCTTTTCTTCTTTGGGAGCTCAAGTTGTGGCATTTCAAAAGGAACCAAAACTAGAGGCGCCACTAAGCTATTTCTAGCACGAGTTTCCCAGAACAGGACTTCAAAGGAGACCTTAGGCAATACCTCTTCTTCCAAGAGAAACCATAGAGTCACTCAGATATCTACACATACACTCCGCCATCTACCACTTAAAAAAAAGTCACAGTTTTCTTCACATTTTGGAAATGCTTTTGGGGTTTATTTAAACTTGTTTTTAAACAACGTTGTCAATAGGAAAATACAAGCAAGTGCTGCCATCTTCAGTAAAAATTCCCTGCAGCAGCCAGGGTTACACACACCTGCCTTGGGCACAGATATTTTGAAGCTCAGCCAGCTCAGTAAGGTGGATTTGTACTCTGAGAAACCCCATCTGTCCACTTTTAGTCCTTGCTAGCCTTCAGCTAATTGTCTGCCAATGTAAGTGTGGACCAGGTAGATTTTAGACCAGAAACTGACATGATGTGATGGTCTCCCAATGTTAAAATCTCGAGAAATCTTGTTTTCTGCCATTCTTCCTGCATTCTTGTTGGAAGTGAGAGAACAGTATTATTATAACGAACAAATCACCAACAGGAACCAGAAGATAAATTTCAGTGGGCCAGTACTGGTTGGGATTGCTCCCTGGTGTAGAATCACAGCCTTTTAGTGTAAACTACCATCAAAACATTGTGACAGTTAGCAGGTCTGTTAAGAATTTTCCCTCTTGCTTAGAGTATTGTTTTGTCCCTAAATAGCAGACATCATCATCATCATCATCGTCACCACTGTTTACTGAACACGAGGAAATAGAGTGCCTGAAGAGCAGCTGTCTTTCAACGTGCTCAGTTTTCATGCTACTTTCCAAACACATTTACATTTGAAAACATACAAGATGATCAGAACGACTTTTAGCAAGACTCTTCTTTCCTTGTGACCATACAAGCCAAACTGGCTGTCATCATAGAATCATAAAAAAGTTAGGGTTGGAAGAGACCTTGAAGATAATCTCACTCCACCCTCCTCCTCCCACTAGATCAGGCTGCCCAAGAACTCATCCAACCTGTCCTTGAACACCTCCAAGGATGGGGCAGTCACAACTTACCTGGGTAACATGTTCCAGTGCCTCACCACTCTCATGGTGAAGAAAGTCTTCCTAATGTGTAGTCTAAATCTGCCCCTCTACAGTTTATATCCATTCTCCCTGATCCTATCACTAAAAACCTTTATGAATAGTCCTTCTCCAGCTTTCTTGTAGATCCCTTGCAGGTACTGGAAGGTCACTATAAGATCTCCTCAGAGCCTTCTGTTCTCCAGGCTGAACAAGCCCAGCTCTTTCAGCCTGTCCTCATAGTGAAGGTGCTCCAGTACTAAAATCATCTCTGTAGCCCTCCTCTGTCCCCATTCCAACAGCTCTATACCCTTCTTATGTTGAAGATTCCAGAACTGGACACAATACTCCAGATGAGGTCTCACAAGAGAGGAATAGAGGGACAGAGTCACCCCCCTCAACCAGCTGGCCATGTTTCCTTTGATGCAGCCCAGGATATGGTTGGCCCTCTGGGCTGCAAGTGCACATTGCTGGCTCATGATTTGCACTCCACTCACCTCCCTTCAGCCCAATAAACTACAAACCCACAGGATAGCTTCAAAACAACATGAATGGAGATTGAACTTGCGGAGTGATGACAGGACACACCTGGTTACCAGGACAGGGCAGCAGCCTATCCCGTGCTGAAAGTGCTGTGGAGGACCCTCCAGAGCAGCAGAAAGTGAGCATCAGTGATGGTTACGTGCACAGCAACCTTAAAGAGTCAGGCCTGGTTATTTCCAACTGACCACAGAAGGGAGTTTGCCTGCAGTCACTGTGGGAAAGGCTCAGGAGAGAGGCTCGGGAACACCTGAAGAGTAGCAGCCCAGTTCAGGACTGTGCACTTCATAGGTGGACCCACTATGTTGACATGCTGAGGTTGTCTTTAGGACTCGGGTCTCTTTCCCATCAGAGAAGGACGTCGTGTTTCTCACTAACTTTAGTTACAGAATAAATTGTCCTAAAGCACAGAAAATACCTCTGCAATATAAAGAGGACTCCCACTACAGCTGAATCTGTCAACAACAGTTCTTTATTCTCTAGATAGATCTAGATTTAATAACTCTTTCAAACTGTAGACACATATCTAAGCTAAATTTCTGTGCATATTTTTTTCATTTTCACTATTCTCTTCAAGATAAAACATGAAAATATGATTCTGGCGAAAACAGATTAGTCCAGTCACTAGGGAAGCAAAACGTGTACTCCAAGCGATTGCTTTGGCTCCGTGAATATTTAATCTTTTTCCATCAATTCATTTCCATTTTTTTCTGGCATCGGGCAAAAGCTTCATATCAGACCACAATTTTTCTATTGGCTTTGATCTAAATTATATTCTCACAATATACAAGTAAAATACCTTTAAGTAAAAGAGCAGAACTAATACAGATCCGTGTCTATAAAATATCTAGAGAATTCATTCACTAAAATATTGCCCAATCACAACATAAGCAGTACGACCATTAAGTCTCTATCATGAAAGGATAAATCTATAAAAAATGATCTGTAAGAGAATCTAACTAATCAAGATTTACTCCCTTCTAGTAAGGTAATATTTTGCTTACCCCCCCCTCAAATGACAGATGTCAGACAATTTAGTCTCTTTAGGAAGAACAATCTTAATCTAAAGCCTTTAACCGTTTCTCACAGCATTCTGCTTTGGAAACTATCAGCCTCTGGTCTGGACAGGCGCACACTCTCCTGGGTGGAAAACTGGTTGGGTGGCAGGGCCCTGAGAGTGGTGGGAAATGGTGTTAAATCCAGCTGGAGACCAGTTACAAGTGGGGTTCCCCAGGGCTCAGTGCTGAGTCCAGCCCTGTTCAATGTCTTCATCAATGACCTGGATGAAGGCATTGAGTGCTCCCTTAGCAAGTTTGCAGATGACACTAAGCTGTGTGCAAGTGTCGATCTGCTGGAGGGTAGGGAGGCTCTGCAAAGGGATCTAAACAGGCTGGACTACTGGGCAGAGTCCAATGGCATGAGGTTTAACATGGCCAAATGCCAGGTACTGCACTTGGGGCACAACAACCCTGTGCAGAGCTACAGACTAGGAGAAGTCTGTCTAGAAAGCTGCTGGGAAGAGAAAGACCTGGGGGTGTTGTTTGACAGCCGACTGAACATGAGCCAGCAGTGTGCCCAGGTGGCCAAGAAGGCCAATGGCATCCTAGCTTGTGATAGAAATGGTGTGACCAGCAGGTCCAGGGGGGTTATTCTCCCTCTGTAGTTGGCACTGGTGAGACTGCGGCTCGAATCCTGTGTTCATTTCTGGGCCCCTCACCACAAGAAGGATGTTGAGGCTCTGGAGAGAGTCCAGAGAAGAGCAACAAAGCTGGTGAAGAGGCTGGAGAACAGGCCATAGGGGAAATCCAGTGGGTCTCTTCCAACCTGGTGATTCTATGATTCAAGTTTTGTACTGAAAGGGTTATAAATTCCAGACTTTTCCATTCACATAGAAGAACTTTTATTACAGTAAAAGGGACTCAAAGAAACAAAAAAAAAAAAGGAAAAAGAAAAAGAAAACATGTAGATATACAGATACATTTTTAAAGGATGACTAGCACTGCCTTTTCCTGCAGACTTTTTGTAAAGGCCTCTCTTTTCTCTGTTTGCCTTCCTATATAGGGCATTGATTTTTATCTGGGTTTATATTATCACATCCTAAAATATGCTGTGAAACCTCTGCATGTCATTTCCTCCTGAAGCTGTTCAGATTCTGAAGCAACACAGAGAGGATGCTGAAAGATGTATATATTACCAGCTATACATGTTAGTTTCAAACTGTTAGCAAGTTGGTGATTTTCTTTCACTGACTAACACTTACCAGAAAAAATAACAAGACATACATTAAACTTTCATGCTTTCAATGCTGTTTTTTAAGTATTCAGCTATGTCCCTCTACTGTGCTACAGCTACCGTGTCCTGCAACTCCTAAATAAAATACACTGTGAACTTCCATCTCCTTCTAGGGAACTTGCTGCTTCTCTTGCTGTGAGAATGATGAACTGCTGCAATGGTCAGTGTCCCAGGTATCCAGTTTGGCAGATCACATAGGTCCAATCCCATCACAAAAACCACAGTACACACATAGAGCAGTTAATCTAAACCTGTGCAGCAGGTCAGACTTTTCAAGAAGTACAGTATATGAACTACAAGTTATACTTGTCATAAAATCGTAACTATGAAAATATTAGTGGCCAGAAGCAAACTGTGTGGATGAACAGCCAAGAAACAACAGATTAATCTTAACTACTGCACGATCATTCTTTGCCAAGTGACACCCATATTACATTACACATATGTAATTAGTGGTTGGTGTTTTCTTCTTGTACTTCACTATTAGTTGTGGTTGTTTGGTATGGATTTTTTTTAATATATGCATTATTTTATATTTTAAGACTAAGGAAAGTCGCAGCGATAAGAGACTTGGGCATAGCTATGACTCTTTACTAGTTGGAAGGAAAATGCTGTGTGCTACAAAGGCAGAAAGACAATCTGAGAGCTGTCTGTGAATAGGTTTTTCTAACTCTGACTTGTCACAGGTAACACATACACATATCATACCTGTGTTCAACCCATTTCCTTTACACTTACTTTTCCCAAATGCAAGAAACTTGACTGCAGGATTTGTGGTAGCGAGGGTTACATTTGTGCATTCAGCTGGTGGGGAAGGGGGCAGTTTGTGGAAAAGAAATATGGCTCAAAACTCTAGAAAAGGCAGTAAGCTTGTCCTCACCATCAACAGCCCTTGAGTGAGGGCGGGATAGAAAAGATAACATTTGGCTATCATGGAATAGGATTATTTACACAGCAGAAGTGCAAACCTTTATCTGGGGGGATGTAAATAGGTCTCTGTCTTTTACATCAACAAAAATTGTGGGTCAGCTGAACATTCTGTGAAGATAATGGAACTATTGGTAATTTTTGTGACCGAAAGTGATCAAGCAGAGCTTATACAAAGTCTATCAAATAGATGTCTCCTTTTTCTATAATGCCTAAGTAGATCTGTTCTTTAATCACTGACGTGGATCAACTATGAACCTCCAAATCCTTACAGCCTCACTCTTGCAGACTTTCATCTGACTTTCAGGGTAAGCTTTGCAGAATCTTTCCTTCACTTCCTCTGTCAGGAGAAAATAATTTTCTGCATTTACTGAAAAAAGACTGATATTTTCCTGTACTCCCTTATACTGATGACTGCTCAGTAACCCTCTCTAACAAATAATAAACCAAAATGTATCATTGTCCAACTAGAACCCACAAGGAGGGGTTGGTTTTTTTTTTTTTTTAAGTTTAACAGTTAATCACTTATTCCAGCTTTAGCTGACAATGCCTATTTCAAGATCAAGAGTTCTGACTGTAACATCAAGTGCACCAAATAAAAAAGATACCCATTTTTCAAATCTCTCTCTAGAGGCTGCCAGTTGCAATATACCATCCAACAAGTACAAGAGTTTTCAGTTCATTCCAGAGAGCAAAGTGAAGATAGGAGAATCTTGGAATAGAGAGGAAGAACCTGTCAGGCAAAAATTAACTATTGAAAATGATGTTTGACTAACAAATATAGAAAAGGCTTCTGAGGTATTTTATTATCTCATGAAAAAAAAATTAAAATTTCATGTCGTACATCCCCCAGCTGCAATAAAGACCAGATAACTAATGGGATTTGGGAGTTAATTTTATTTCATAGCTTCAGAATAAGAAGTTTTAAGTACAGTACCCACAGCTTTATCTGCCTCAGTGCACATCACCAGCCTGATTCTCTTTACTATTTCAATGGAATCATAAGTACCATTTCCACATACTTAACAATGCTTTTGGTTCTAAAACAGCCAGTTCCAAATGTGTGATAAAAAAGAAATAAAAATCTCGTGACTTAAGCATATGTGCATGCCAATATCTAGAAAACAAGTTCTGGAGATCATCACCCCATCCTCCAGATTATTCTGGGTCCTTAAATTGTTGACTGTCTTTCTGGAGTGTGGACAGAGAGACACCCTCAAGTCTGCTCGCAGGGAAAATCAGCACAATGTAATAGGAGGTGCAGAGATGAAAGGACAGGCTTCTCCCCTATAAACTACCTCCCACACCACCTATACATGATTGTGAAGCAGAGGATTTTCAGGAAAAGACTGCTTTCAAGGAGTGACTTACTTGTAACACAGGCTTTTTTTGTGAAGCACAGCACAGTCCTACGTTTAGAGCAACTTCATTGGTTTTGAGCTCTTCAGAAACAACAAGGAGTTATGCAATACCAACAGCCTAGAGTATTTTTTTCCATTCACTGTTTTGGCAGAAACAGATGCCTGCCTCATGCTGTAAGGAACAGCCATAAGGATGTAAAATGTTACATGCTAAACAGGCATACGACCTCACTGTGGGGCAGACACGTTCAAAGGAGCAAAGAGGGTTGCAGACATGGGCTTATCATATTTTTTCCTTCATTTGGCAAGAATACAGTCATTCTGTTAATTGATACTCCTACCACAGTGTTAAACAAGCAAGTCAGACGAAATATAGTTTGCCAATATTTTGTCACATTCTAGGCTTTCTGGCATTAGTTACTGTCTATATATCCTGGGGCACCAACAGATGAAAGGTCTGATAAAAACTCTTTCCTCAATTTCATGTCCAGGAAAAATGCAGGCTTTATTCTACAATGCATGAACACCTGGCAAATTAATAAAAGGTGACAACGAACCAACCCTTGCCCCCTCACCCATGCTGGATTTCAGAGTCTCAAAGGGTTTTTAAGCTTCCCATCCTGCCTCCCATCTCTCACAGGCTACATAAAACTGGAAGAGGACCTGTGAGGGTCAGTTTTTCCTGGCAAAGATGCCAGAAGAATCCATGTATTCCTCAGCTCCTCAGGAAGACTATGGAGGAAGGAATTTACCTCAGAGGGACCCAGATGGCTACTGCTTAATCAATCAGCACCCAAAGCTTGTGCCACTGCCCACTGCTCCAAAGTTACACTTGGCATGTGTGCATACTTAATACAATGAAGAATACTTGAATGGGCTACAACACATCCATTCCAGGTTTTCTTTAAAAAACTGCTTAAGAATACCTTGAGATGCATTCCAGATCCAGCGGCATTTACTCCTAGTGAGATTACGTCCTGGTATATCTTGCAAAGAAGTCAGCTTACTTCAGTGGTGCCAGCTGAATTACTTTCTCCAGAAAGATTGATCTACTCTGCCTTTGGGATCAGTGTGTATTTTTCACTTCAGCTTTTCTGTTTATAATAGCATATATATATACATAGAAGAACACTACTTCATAGACATTAAAGTTTTTAAATAATGTGGTGCAGGCAAAAAACCCAACTGGAAGCTAAAATTTAAAAAATAAAAAGAAGACTACTAAGGCCTCCATCTGGTCAACAGCTATGGCTGTTAAAATATAGCTTTGGTGTCTATCACAGGTGTCTTCACATGCAGCTACTGACCCAACTCTTTCCATAGAATATCAGGGTTTTCATCTTGGATTTATACATTCTCAATTGCTACGCTAGGGAAGTCAGGGTTGATCACCATAGATAATAACCCAGAAGGCTCCCTCAAAAAGTCAGGATTTGGACACTTAATGATTTTCATATATGCTGACCCTAAGTTTTCTTACAGAGCCATCATTGGTGATCTGTTAAAGCACATAAAATTTCAGTTTTACCAGGTGGTGCTTTTAGCCCACTTGGGCTCATGAAACTAAAGGGAGTGAAGGACAGGTGTGACACATCAAATTGTCCTCCAAGCCTTACACAAAATTAATCTGAAATACTTTTCAATCCTCTGCTTTCAGATTTTCTCTGGTTCCCAGCTCCCAAGGATTCCTCTTTTATTGTATGCTGTTAACATAACTGCACCAAACCATTTCATTATAACAAGCTCGTTTTGTAGCCAACCGCAAGAGTAACAGCTGTTCATTCCAGAGCCAGCACAGACATGCTGCACCCAAGTGGCACACTGAGCACTGGCACGTTAGCTACCCAAATCAAAGGCAATAATAGCACAAAGTCTGTGTTTGCAATGCTGCCCTTTTTTGGCATCTCCCAACAAACCTTATTGTCCATGACCGTAACAATAAATAAGACATTTTTAGTGGGGCATAATTTCAAATTAAGGTACAATGCAAAAAATAATAAAGTTTGTCCAGACTAGAACACAAAAGCCCATTAAACATCACAGAAAATAAAGTGGCTAAAAAAGAATGTGAAGAGTGCCTTGTAAATGTTCCAGTCTAAGCAGTAAAGTCTCTTAACTACATTAGAAACAGGAGGGCAGCAAGGGAACAGGTAGCACCACTTGATGACTATGTTATAAAACAGTCACTCAGGAATAAGGCCCTATCCAAGGAGCTCAATACACTCTTTTGGTCAGTTATTAATGACAGAAGTTATCAGAGAGATCCCATACCTTACACATCCATCACAGCAGTACCTCAGAGGAGTCCAATCAGTTTAAAGCAAGTACAGAGGAATCATTAGACAAAACAAAGTAATTGGAGGTTAATACATCACCAGGAGTGGATGGCGTTCAAGTGAGAGGTCTGAGAAAACTCAAACGTGGAACCTCAGAACTGCCAACAAAGGTTTGCAGCTGATAACCACAGATTGCTTCTATACCAGAGGACTGTCAATGGACTCTCATTTTCAAAAAGAGATCCAAAGTGCATCAAGGGAATAAACAAAGAGTAATTTCCAGCAACAGTATGACATACACAGTCTATAACAAACAATAAGACCAGTACACGGGGAAACCAAGTCAGTGTCCAGGAGCCACCATGGCTTCTGCAAACGGCAATCCTGCTTCATCAACTGGCTGGACTTCTATAAGGGTGTCAAGTAGGCATGTAGATACATGGAATGCTGCAGATAAAAGGTATCTAGATTTTCCACAAGCCTTGAGCAAGTTTCCACACCAAATTAAAATGCCATAGGAATGGATAATAAAGGCTTTTCCACATACAAAATAAAGTTGAAATGATAAGAAAGAAAGGATAAGCCTTCAGGCCTAACAATCAGTTTTCTCAGTGAGGAAAACTAAGTAATGGGATGGGTCTTCCAGGGATCAGAGTTGAGACTGGTTTTACTCAATCCATGACTTGGAAAGGAAATTGAGCAGTTATACCTCCAAGTTTGTGAACGCTACTAAACACTTTCAAGCAGTCAAATGCTATGGTGATGGCAAGGAACCTCAGAAGTAGCTCACAGAGCTAAGTAAGTCGACAAAAAAATCCAAAACTGGCAGGTGAGAAAAATGCATTGAGAACATGACATAACAGGTTGTTCTTCCTGTAACATCTTCTTGTAACATCTGAAAGCCTGCATCTTGTGTACGGCATGCAGTACACTCATTTGGGAAGGAAGGAGTTGAGCCAGAGACAGATTCACAGAACTGTTGGAAGGGCATTCACCTAGTCCAACTTCCCTGCTCATGCAGGCTGAGATAGAACAGGTTGACCAGGACCATGTCTGGTTGAGGTTTAAATGCCTCCACAAACAGAGTCCTCACAATCTCTTCTGGCAACCTGTTCCAATTTTCACGACAAAAAAATTTATTTTCTTGCATTAGATGGAATATCTAGGTTTAAATTTATGTCCATTGTCTCTTGGCAATTAAATGACCAGTGAAGGAATCTAGAGGGTAAGTGCTTTACACTGAGATAATAGAGGTTGACAGAGAAGGTGAGTTGGCTGGAAATGGAATACTACTGTTATCATCTCTGGCCAACCAAAAGACTGTACCACCATATGAGGGATATGGTTCCTAACATCAATTCACATGTTACCCATGGACAAACGAACAATTATGACTCAAGTTGATAGGAAAATTTGCTGTTTTCCACTTAAAGAAGCGTATTTCTCCAACAAATTGCTCTTGCCACTTGTTCCGTATTGAATAAATAGCTAAGACATTTTGTGACTTTTGACAGTAACTCAATGTGTGGAATGCCAGGGCAGCATTTCGGGTGACTGACACCCCAACCCATCCGATCCACACACAAAACTCTTCTCCCATACAAGTAGGCACAGGCTACCAACGCTAATTTCTGGCCCAAGGCATCACTCTTTTCAAATTAAATTAAGGACCTAGTTAACTGAAACTTCTGGAAAAAAATATGAAGGCAAATCTCCAGTTAATAGGGGAAAGGAAAGGGGGAAAAACAGTCACATTTAGATTCCTAAACAATTAATTTTATTTAAAGAAACTTGTAGGTCTGGTTAGCACTAGCATTGTGAAACTTCAAATTTTCCAGTCCTTTATTTTCAGTGCTGAAAAAACAAACTAAGCCATGTCTATTTGTTTAATTCTCTGGATTAACGTTTATTTTTCTACTTATTTCATCAGTTGCATGAGCAAATATATAAGCAACTCTAGAACTGGGACATCATAGCGGTTCCTGTAAATCTTACTAGTCCTAATAAAGGCTGATCTATAATAATTTTACAATTAATAGCAGAAAGTACTTCAACAATAAAGCTCTACTCTTTGAAATAATACTTTTGAGTTGGATCATTCCCAATTGTAATGCTATCAGCTTTTGCATGTTGTAAAAATACTAGGTATGTTGCCTTCTTACACTCAACCAGACCAGTATTGAACCATTTTGGCAGTGATGAGCTAACAGATGGCAATTCAGCAAAACTTTTCAGTGGAAATCATTAATAACATCAAGTTCATTTGATACTTCAGTCATAGCTTTGGAAGAGCTGCAACCACCCATTCCTTCCCCACATGCAAGAAAAACTGATGGACTACAAGCCAGTTAGCCTAACCCACAACTCTTTTGAAGACAAATAGCTTCCTGATGACTGAATTCTTGGACTTGCTTGTGCGCATTATCACTTAATAAAAAAACCTCAAGAACTGTCATTAGAGCAAGAGCAAAATGGCAGAACATTTAGGCTGGACCCAGATAGTCTTTCTTATTGTCCAAGCCTTTCCCAGTAAAGCATAGTAATTTAAGAGATTAAAATGAAATACCATAGAGCTACCACAATCCAAATTTTCTTAAAGTTTGTATTTAGTTACCAACTTCAGCCTTTCTTTCCATATCCCAGAACTTCTTACAAATTGCTAATTCTAGTTCCAAACCAGAATTTTTTCACATTTCATGGCAGGAACACAAGTAAAGAATTCGGCCGATGTGTTTCCTTTTAAGTGTCCATGAGTTTGTTTTCTGACTACTTCACAGACGACACCTACAGGCAATCACCCAGTTTTAAAGCACTGAACAGAACAAGTCTATTGCTCTTAAACAGCTACCCAGAAATCACACTGCTCAGATTTTATGGATAGTTCTGAACAGTGAGGTGTTTGTGATTTGTCCAAGACCACAGAGAAAGTCAGTGGCAGAATTGGAAATACAACTCATCTTTCAGATTCCTGTTCCAGTATTACAATCAAAAGACTCCTTCTGAAAAAGATTTTCTCTTTCACAGAACTCCTTTTGACAAGAAATTTCACTCAGAAATGAAGAAATTTTCCTGAGAAAGCTCTTCTACTGTTAGAAGTAAGAAGTTTTTGTAAGTTTAAATGAATTCACACAAATTTGCTTCCAGCATAAAACAGCTACACTGTCAAATGTGCTCTTCTGTTAGTTTATGACAGTACTTATTACCATTTATCTGAAGACTCGAAGTCCTTCAGCCCAGTCAGACAGAGACATCTTGAACACAGAAAATGTGGAATTACTTGACTGTACGTTTGAAAATGTACAGTTGATTTGGAAAAAAATCAGTTGTACGTTCCTCTTTTATTTAATCCCTTCATTTTAACAGGCATACAGGTTTCCTTGAAGGATTTAAAAAATATATATTTTTTTAAATCTTTTGCGGGGGGGGGGGGGGGGGGGGGGGAAATATGAGTGCAAACTAAAAATATTTTACTTGAAAAACTAAAAGCTGAGACATTTTGATTGACAAAATGCCATAGCCAGTCATGTAGTACGAGTCAGACTGCAATGTTTGGACTTCTTCAGCTACTCCAGGTCTTGACAGACTGAGGCACCTAGTTTCTTCATTTTGGGCATATGGGAAGTAGAGAGCAGCCCAGCTGCCCTGCCCCAAGACAAATGCTACCTCTTCCATCTAGCAGCTTACATATGTTCTACTATCAAGGTACTCCATAGAATCTGTTATAAATCTGTACTTCATACAATCTGTTATCAAGGTAATCCATACACTCCCATAGAGTTATGTATCAAGTATTTATTGAAGTTGAGTCTACTCACTAATTCCATAATTAAGATTGCTTTTTAGTTAACATGAGAAATACAGGTCAAGAAGAAAGAAAATATGTTTCTTCTTTGTTCATATTATTCTTTTAGCCATTTGGAGCTTAATTTGGGTTACGCCAATTCCCTTCTGAAGACAGACCAGGATTCTCTAGGCAGATTACAATTTGCCTCCTGAAGGCTTCTCACTCACATTGTTTGACTGGTGGGTCTCACAGCAAAGTCAAGCCATCACACCCTTCTAACAAGTTGCTTGTATCTTCCCACTGCCTTTGTGTGCCACAGGTGTCCCAGGCAAGGTCAACCTTTTCTCTGTCTCTCAATTTTCTTTTTATTCCCTTCCTTATCACCTCTACTCTTTTGCTCTCCCCAAGAAAAGAGTATTTCCTACATCCCTCTTCCTGAAAACAGTGGGCAAAAAGTAAATCCTCCAGTTCTACTCATCATTTTGATTATCAAAGCATACTTGCAAAAGTTCAATGCTTCTCCCTTGTCTCCAGTTTGGTGTGTGTGTTAACAACCTTGCTAGCCAAGCAGTATACACAGAAGTATTTCAGATGACCAGCTTCACGTGTACCAACCATATTTTAATTTGTGTCTACCCAGAGTATCCAAGACATCACAGTGTCTTCTCACAGTATTCCACAACTACCCACCTCTTCCATCTTGATAGTAAAAAATTCTGCACAATTGCAAGTTCCATACTAAGAGATAAGGCTTTTAACAGTATGTCACAGCAAGAGATTGGTTTCATTAAAACTCATTTATGGGCAAAAAGTCAGGATAAGTAGCAATGGTAGTTTAGGATCCTCCCTGGGTGCTGCATTAAACATCTGCTTCCAGTTTAGTTCTCTGATACAATGTCATTTTATCTTTAAGCCAGTCCAGCAGAAATGCTTCATTAACTCTCTTCAAGATGAGTGTTCTTGCAGCAGCTAGCACCAATATTCATTTGCTTCCCTGTTCACAAAGATCAAGAACTGAATATGGAGAGAAAACAGGGGCATTTTTCTTCTCTGAAAAGACTTGTGTAGATCAGGACTGCACCGAAGCCCAATCAGCAAAGGTAAGAGGGGGTTAAAGGGTTATCAATCTGTAACTTCTTGGAGGTACTAAAGTTACTATTATGTGAAAAAGGAGGAGGAAGAGAATAAAAGACTTCTTTATTGTCCTTAGGTGTGGAGAAGTTGAGCAGTCACACAGTACAGACAGGAAGCCCTTTGACTTCTGAGAGGAGAACAAAATATCTGAGCATTGCCAGTCCTGACAGCAAAATTTGTCACACTCCCACCTTCTTTGCAGGGTAAAGAATCAACAGTAGCCGTTTACAAGGTAAACATTTTGCAAAAGCTCCCAAGACATGACTTTACAGTGGCCAGGTCATTCCATATGATCCAGTAATAAAGATCATCACAACTGTTTCCTGTAAAACAGCACTAGTTTACCCACTCCCTCTACTCATTTACTTTCCCTAGTCAATTAACCCAAAGGCCAAAAATCCATTGCCCTGTCTGCTGGAGTTTAGGGCTTGCTTGTTCTGCTGGGTCTTTTCTGTGAGAGAAGAAACAAGACAAAACAGATGATTTTCAGCAACAATCAATGTTTACATAAATGTCAAGGGGAAAACATTTTATAAACAAATTTCTCAATATACTTCCAAGCAATTTAAAAAAAATGCAGAGCTGCAAATTCCTGTAGCTCAGCCATCAACAGGTATGAGGAAGCAGACTATCATTCCTGGTTGACTGCTGTAGAGAAGCAAGAAGAAAGAAAGAATGCCTTTTACAATCTATTCAGATTGCATCCGTTTATTTCAAAAGGGAATTTAACCTTAAGGTGCAAGAGGAAACCAGAAATCTCTCAGATAGCAGGACAACAAGGGTTTCACCTGGCTCCCAGGCACATTCGTGTGACATGACAGCTTTCCAAGTTGTTCTTTCTCAGAAATACAATTGACCTAAATGGAACACATCTTTGGATGAGAGGAATAACAAATGTTTTGGTGGTCAAGGTTTATTTCTGATGCATCAAATTGATTCAAAGTGTTCTTAAATTAAAAGATCATTTAATTCTTAATTTGTCTTCCAAATAATCCTTACAGGTCTCCTAGGTTAGTCTCTTCCTTCCTCCCTTCCCAGAATAACAGAGACCTCTCTTGTAGCCATAACAGAGCTGCGTATTGTTTAAACACAACTGTTTATGGTAAGAAGCAAGTCATCACTTGGCTTACACGGTGAACTACAAAACAATTACTGGGAAGTGACGAAGTATTATCAAAATAGGAACCTATTAGTACTACGGCTGTATTTGTTATTTCCAGAGTATCTGAACCACTCTGGGCATGTTTCAAAACACAGCAACAGAAGAGGCCTTGGAGTGGTGGGTGCAGGATAGAATGCACTATACTTAAGTGCTGGTTCAGTTTCAAATAAAAAAATATCTAGTAGGTGGAAAAGGCAGCCTTGTCTTTTGACTCTCCTGTATTTGTGTCCATTTTCTCTCCCAAGAACACACAAAATGAAACAAGACTGAAGAAAATTAAAAGACTTCTGTTACTTGTGTCCCGGGGTGTCTTATCAGATGTGGTTTATGATGGAGGTGCTAGGAATTGAGGTCACAATCTCAGCTGCATTTTCTGGGGCAACAGAATCCACAGACCATCTCCTCAGTCCAGATCTCAACACTACAAGGCTCTCAGTGGTTGAAAAGTTAGTGGCTCCAAAGCTGTGGTGGTAGTCACAGACTGAACCCAGGTCTTAGCTCCACAATCCAACATCCTTTATTACACTCCAAAACAAAAACAGAGTCTAAAACCCTTAGGCATTTTTATGTGGCTGGTGATACTTACAAAAAAATTACAGAGCTGGTCAAATCCAGGTAGGAGTCAATGTAACATCTCATTCAAACATTGCCCTTATAACTACAGAAGCCCTCTTAAACAGCTTCCAGAACTATGACCCAGGGCACATCCTCAGAACAATCTATCCCATTCATTTCTTCTGAGAAGGTTTTTGGTGGTACTAAAGGTAACTAATTATGATTTCTGGTGCATCATTTGTGTTAGGTTAGCAATTAGCAGCCATGAGACAACAGAGGGGATGCCTACAGAACTGCAAGTTTTTCTAATCTTCTTTCCAAAACCTGTTAGAAATGCTTTCCATTATTCTCTCAAATACACCTTACACAGCAATGAGAAAACTATCATAAAACTGAAGTATAAAATACTTTAGCCTTACAGGCTGAATATAAATTGTGAGCAGGTTTGGGTTTCTTTTAGAGAGAAGCGCAACACTGAGTCAAACCAAAGTTACACTGCAGCACCTATAATGAGATTTCCTTGGCTATCAGAGCAATGAGGCAAAGGTCATCATGTTGATATTCCATGAAAGGCTGCAGCATTTAAGGCATTTTGAATACTGAAAGACTACCTCTGCATTTGCAAAAAATTCTCCCGCAAATACCTGATGACATTGTCAGCATGAGGTGTTTAGTCAACATTTCTAAAATCAATGCAAAGGTCAAAGCAAATAAAATATGTTGGAGTGCTGAGCCCAAGTGTACTCTCTCTGAAATGTGGTTTGAACACAATCCATCAATATATACTTCTTCTGTTCTATTACCCACATAATCAACAGCCCTGTTTCATCATAAATCTGTTGTTCAGAAATGTTCAAAAACGTCACAATATCGGTCATCTATGACAGCTGCCCAAGAGCGATTTATTAAAATGTTTGGCTAAACAGGTCATCATCCCAATGGCACATAATAAATCAGAAAGCACTTGACAATATTGCTGTTACAATAGGTGCTGGTAAATATTAAAGTTGCCTGGTGTTTCCATAAGAAAGCCCTGTTTTCAGTTACTTGCAGCTTTGCAAAACTGTTCAAGCTGAAGTTCTGCATGCTAGAGTTCTGCCTTAGACTGATTTTTATTTTGTTTATGGGAATATTTTAGCCAAAACAGTTCAGATGTTGGGCAAGCAGGCCAGGGTGCAGTAAGTTTTATTTCAGTTAAGACGAAAACTAAGAATATAGTCTGTTAGAAGCCCTAGCACTCAGATTTCCTAGAGGCCATCTTCCAATTCAATGAGCATGGTCTACATCTATGGTTATGATGCCAGCTACCTGGCATCCCCCCCAGATTAGATCAAGTTGACAATTTGAGAGGGTTTTGTTTTTCTTATTACAGTTTGCAAGGTATCGTAAACACCATAATGGTATCATCTGCATCACACATGAGCCTTCTGACCAAGGAGTTATGTTGCCCAACAGGTGTAGCTCCCAACTGCTTTGGGTTAACCTGATCTGAGACCTTGATCAAAGACAGAGCCTGGAAGAGGAGAGTTTCTACTGTCAAATCTTAAAGAAACGGAGTTACTAAACAGGGAAAGTGAGACTAGTCAGAGAAGCAAGAAGTAGCTCTGATGCTTCTGACAGAATTACCCATCTGAGGGCTCTGTAAGCTACAAGGCAGGCGCTGATCTAGGACTGCTGCAGCTGGGTTTGCAAGGAGGCTCAGAAGCCATTGGAGACCCTAAGGAAGCATTTTCAGCTAGTACTTGTGAAGCAAACTCATCAGAATTGCACCTGCACAATAGCTTTACAGACATAGGTTTTTGTTATAAATTCAAAACCGCCTATAAATTTAACTATAGTCATTAAAACCATTTTAAACCAAGTGCTGAATAGCCTTGAACAACAATAACATTCCTAGCATTCATGCTGTAGTTGTTTTATGATTCTAGGTCTGGATGTAAAGAGCCTTCATTGCTTAAAGAAAATACAAACAAAAAGTATGGCAATCAAGGAAACACACGTTCCAAATATACAGGAAGAAAATATCATAGTACACTTAAAGAACACCTTGAATAAACTTGCAACAAAACTGTTTAAAGAACCTGTCAAATACTGAGAACAAGGAGGCTGCTAGAATTAGGAAAACAGTTTTGGAAGTACATTCAATATCAACAGAAAGGCAGAGATTCCAAACAAAGGTAAAGAAAAAAAAAATCAGTATCTCTGATGATACTAGCTCCCAGACTTGTCTTTAAATAAGGATTTTGGAGGAAAAAAACTCCCTCTTCCCTTCCTACTATAGAAAATAACAGTGAACTTCTGTTTTATGTTGATTAAATGTGCTTTCTCATGTCCAGGAGGAGTACAATTAATTTACAAAAAACAGCTGAGAAAATCGTACAGCAGCAGTGAGCATGCTTCAGGGCTTCCTCCTCCAAGGGGTAAACAAACAAACAGGGGAAAAAACCAAACAGAAACAAAAAAATGTAATGTCCTCTTTCCCTGAAACCATTTCAAGTGATCCTTTCTGTGGAGCACTGAGCAACACACTCACGTAGGCAGAGGCTTCTCTCTCCAACTTAGTTAACACTGTCCCCTCAGCAACTGCAAGGTTGTTTTTCACTTTCCAGAAACACAGAGAGTGAGTATATACACTGAGAGAGAAAATATAAACTGATGGCAACTCACCACAAGAAACAACAGCCTAACAGTAACACAATAAAACACTGAGAACACAACTGTAGAAACACAAGTTAGGAAGCACAAACATGGTTATTTAAGTGGAAAGTAAATAACTTTCTAGGCACTAATATGTAATTTCACAGAAGTGAGAATTTTATCTGTACAGAAAATAAGAATATTGAGGTTTGTTCCACTTTTAGTGATGCTTTTCTAATGGTCAGAGGACAAGCTGTTGATGGGTAGGTATCAAAGAGAGACACGGAGTCAAACAAACAAAAAGGATATCTCAAGTCTCAGACACTTACCAAAAATACACTCCAACATTTCTGAAAATTGTGTATGTCCCTGTATTTCCCTCTCTCAAGGCTACCCAAATATAATCTTGACTCTTCCCTTTAGTCACCAATGCAAGTCAAAACTTAAGTTGCCAGTTTTAGATACTCACTCCAGTCCTAATACCACGTGGAATCCAGTCAGCTGATTATTCAACACAAGATAGATTACTAGGCTTTTCTGAATCAAAATATTAAGGCACTTCACTTATTTGCTTAGTTCATGCTTACCTAAAACTAAAGAACACTTCAGCTCTTCAAGGATAATGGATATGCTAATAGATGTCTGTCAAAGAAAAAAAGGAGAAAAACTAACAAATACCAAGCCCAACACTAGCCCACCAGTCTCTCCCCCTATACACTATATTACACATTTTAAAGAAAAGGTTTCATACAAAAGCTTTCAAAATTCATTTCACATTTACTCAACTCTATTTGAAATAATGCCTTTCTGCATATATATTCAGGAAACTCATCAAAACATCCTGGTTGTTAGAAGTCAAACAAAACATGTTCATGAAAAACAGTGTAAAAAGGACACTACAAAAAAGCCCTGTTGCACGCTAGGAGGGGCATATTAATTAAGGTCCAGATGGGATTTAACCTGAAAAAGTAACTGCAGGCACTAGCAGCACTCCTCACACCATTCCTCCTCCTCATTTCTGTTAGAAGTTGTAAAACATACACCATGGAAGAGTAGAGAAAACCAGAGAAGAACTGCAGCCTTTAGTCATGATGCCAGTCCAAAAACAGCACACCCAGAAGCAACTGTACATCTTCTATTGACTGAAACAATAATGAAATTTCATTTTGAGTTTTTTTCTAACCTCCACTGGTCTTACGAGAGCAAACAGCATGGCTAGCAGCAGACTTTTTTTGCTACCTGCCACAGAACCTTCCTTTCAAGCACAGGTCAACTGGGACTACTGGGAAATTGTTGGGAATCGAAACTAAGCTGCTTAAGAGCTTACTTACAAACCCTCTCACTCAGGAATTTTTGTAACATCCTCAAATGAATAACTAGCTCCTGAAGGATAACAGATATACTAAAACAGATATTAAATTATATTATCTGATATTGCATTTTGACATACATGAAGTACAAACAACATGAAAGGCAAGTACAAGAAAAAAAAGAAGTTTTTACTGTATTTCATTTTTGCTCTTTAAGTTCACAGCAAGATTTCTTGCAAGACACATGGACCCTTAAAAATTCACCTGTTTGTTGTTATACTGCCTTAAAGCAGTTTTGGTTGTAGATTCTGCAGATCAGCAGAAAAGAAAAATTAGGCCAGTTAGAGAAAAAAACTTATTATTTTTTTTCTATACAATTACAAAGAGAAGCTACCAATGCACTTACTCTAGATATAGTAGTATTACACAGGGACTCTCTTTCTTCAGTCAATGAAATCCAGTATTATCTTGTTTAGCTCCCCCCAACTAACATAATGCAACTTTTATACTTTGGTGCTATTAGAATCATAGAACAACCAGGTTGGAAGGGACCCATCGGATCATCCAGTCCAACCATTCCTATCAAACACTAAACCATGACCCTCAGGACCTCATCCACCCATGCCTTAAACACCCCCAGGGAAGGTGAATCAACCACCTCCCTGGGCAGCCTATTCCAATGCCCAATGACCCTCGGTGTGAAAAACTTCCTCCTAATCTCCAGTCTAAACCTCCCCTGAAGGAGTTTGAGGTCATTCCCTCTTGTCCTGTCCCCTGTCACTTGGGAGAAGAGGCCAGTTCCCTCCTCTCCACAACCTCCTTTCAGGTAGTTGTAGAGAGCAATGAGGTCTCCTCTCAGCCTCCTATTCTCCAGGCTAAACAACCCCAGCTCTCTCAGCCACTCCTCATAAGGCCTGTTCTCCAACCCCTTCCCTAGCTTCGTGGTTCTTCTCTGGACTTGCTCCAGAGCCTCAACATCCTTCTTGTGGTGAGGGACCCAGAACTGAACACAAGATTCAAGAAGCGGCCTCACCAGTGCTGAGTCCAGAGGGAGAATCACCTCCCTGGTCCTGCTGGTCACACCATTTCTGATACAAGCCAGGATGCCACTGGCCTTCTTGGCCACCTGGGCACACTGCTGGCTCATGTTCAGTCAGCTGTCGACCAACACCTCCAGGTCCCTCTCCTCCTGGCAGTTTTCCAGCCAGACTTTTCCTAGTCTGTAGCTCTGTATAGGATTGTTTTGCCCTTCATTCCTTGAGCATGTGGTAGTGTACAGGGGTACATGTTACCTGTGTATTTGAGAGATTTATTGCATCTCTGAGTCAAATCACACTTTACTCAAGGAAACCAGAACAATACGAAATCCAATCTGTACCACAGTCACTTACCTAGTTCTTCAAAGTTTTCACTCTGGTTTTCTTGTCTTGTTCTACATGCAGGCTTTTATCCACATGCATGAAAGAAATCAGCACCATTCTGGTCTGACCTGACTAGAATTTGGGAAAAGGTTTTTTCCGTCTCAGTATCAGAAACCTGGTCTCACTGTATGCAGCAAGCTCAAAGTCTACAAATATCAAATGAAAATCCCAAATGCCCTTGCAAAGCCAGCAGCATCAACACAATCCTCTTGTAAAGACTGAATCACTATTACTTTTTGTAGTATGCGGGTTGAAAAGGAAAGGGAAGGAGGAACAAGTTTTCCTAGAGTTAAATTTCTCTTTAAGCCTAAAGGTTTATGGAAGTTTGGAGTCAGTCCACTCAGCCCAAGAGACAAAACCAACTCATTTTCTTACAGAAGGGTACAACAGCCATACCTGACCTCTGAGCCTAGGCACAGACGACTTCAAGATACCTCCAAGCTTCACTAGGTAACACTCCCATCACTCTCAAAATCTCTGACCTGTTTATTCACGATACTGGCCGAAGACTACTGTATTCTGCCCTCTATGAAAATAAATTAAAAAGTTCCCACACTTCATTGTTAGTTATTAACCACCAAAGTGGGTCACGTTCAGCTGGTCTCACAAGAAATTTTTACTTTGCTCCACCTAGCTCTGCTCTTCTGCTTCCCTCGCTTTCAAGCTGTATGCCCAAGCGAAAACCTCAACCAATGTTTGATATGAGATGACCCTGCTGGGTGCCCACCAAAGCCATTCTATCACACCCCCTCCCTCGGGTGGACAGGGGAGAGAAATATTTGCTTTGATTTCTGTGAAACAGACTTATAATATTTCTCTGATTTAAACAGACTATGGCCCTGCTGCATCAATTCGTACACAAAATCTGCTGAGTTTTCTACAGTTTTTCCTCAGGATCTGGTGCTACGCCGCCATCCTGTTCTAGCAACACACAAGCTCTGCCTGTGACTTGCTACTCCTACCTTTTCCATAGCGTACATATTGGCTATTGCTTTTGTTTCTTGAATAAATGTGGATTGTTTATCTCTCTTGAGGATCCATTGTGCATCCTTTGCACGTAATGCAAAGTCATTCTTCTTTCCTTTCACATACAGGTACCCATCACTTCTGGGTTCTCAAAGGCATAAATAGTGATTCACTCCACACTTTTTTTTTTTTTTCAGGTAGCTACTAAAGTATTATCATGTCTAATTTTATGGCAAAAATCAGTCAGTTTTGGAGAGAATGCCAATCCTTTCTGAAGATCCTGCCTGTACCTCCTTTTACAACCTCAGAAGCTGACTAATTAGTAGACTACACAGACTTGCAACAACACGTCAGTATTTTTAGAATTCATTTTGAGCCATATCCACAAGGACATACCTGAAAAACAGCCTAATTTGTAGCACTAATGCAAAGGATTTCTTTGGGATTCGAAACAGGGAAACTTCGCTAGTAACTAACATGTTTTCTTTAAAGTCACATGAGTTTTATAACCATCATTACTAAGAAAAATAGTAAACAGAAATTATTACTGATTCTGTTTTCTTATGGACACACTAAAACATATTTCACTAAATATTATTTAGTATTAGTATTTCTATCAGGACTGCTTAATATCCAAGAAGACCCTACTTGACTTCAGACATTCTTGCTGGTGTTCAAATGAAAAGATATTTAGAAAATGAACACTCAATTGCAATTCTAAAAGCCCCAGTATTACAAGGTAACATTTCTTTTTTGAATAGCTAGCTGGAGGCATCAACCTAGTTGCCTGTGGTTGTTGCATTACTCACACATTATCCAGAACCTGAGATCACGTGTTCAGCAAAGTATCCATTATGGTTAAATGTGTACATGAATAATGAAAGTATAAAAGGTTACCCGGTTTTGCTTCTTTGATTGCTGTCAATGCTTAACCTCTATTTGGATTCCAGAGAGTAAGAAAGAATCCTTCATGTGATACAGTGCTTGTGTAGTTGCCCCATTTTCAGAAAGACATGTGAGGAGAGAACGCTTTGCAGCAGAGTCCAAAAATCATGCCAGTAAGATACCATTATCTCAAATACCACACATGCATAAATAACGACACTCTACTGTGTATTTTACTGCTTATTACTGAGTATTTAGTAAGGGATGGGTGCAAGATTGCTGTACCAAGCTTCAAAAGAACCTTCTCTCCAGGACCCATTGTCTCTACATACAAGACTTTGAAAGTGTCCAGCACAATCACATGCTCATTCCTATTGGTTTTTAATTCCAAGAATACTTATTTGTAGATGGCATGGATAATCCTGGGACAGACAATATCTCCTTCCCATCTGCTGCCTCCACTGCTGTATTTCAATTGGTTTATCTGAGAAATCGATGGGAAGTGAAGCTTCAACCTCCTCTCCCTCAACTAAATGGACCATAATGCATTTCTTGCAGCCTCCAAAGAAACTGTACCGTTATTTTCAACTGATTGCTGAAAGAATTATTCTTGTCCTTTCCTGTCACACACTATAAAGAAGTTGTGGCACTACAAGACTGACATAAAATAATTACTACAGTGATCTGCTGCTACTTTAGTGACTTAGATCCCATGACTCCCATTTTTTTCCCCTCAGCCTTCAAAAAACAACAAGCAAAAAACCACCTGACAAGCATAATCCCCATTCCACAGCTCTTTAATTATTTAATGTCAGGCTACCTCCCCACTCTGCCAGAAACATGCTAGAAATATAGCTGTTATGTTTGCTACAGAATACACTTGAACGTACCAGCTTATTTCCAACTGGAGAAATAAACAAGGAGGGATATTACACAGCAGGACTTTTCTTCAGTGTATGGTAACAGTGTATGGAGTCTATTCACATGTCTAAGAGGATAGTGGACTGTGTCAGGCTGCGATGGACAGTCTTATCTATAGCTCCAGCCAAATGTTATTCTGGGCCTAGGGGATTTTTTTGTTGGTAGTTGGTTATCAAGGCTGAAGACTTGAATCTTAATTAGCACTAAGAAACCACCAAGCTCATTTATCAGGGGAAAACAGCATAACAGTTTTCTCAGGCATCCGGAGGGATTAGATTTCTGCTATGAAAGAGACACACAGCACTACAGAATGCCCCATGTAGCAGGGAGGTAAATAAACAGTTTTTGGCATTATTTTCTAATGTGGAACTACAGAGTATGCAGCCCTTCTAAAAAAAAAAAAATGTGTAAGACAGCATCTCTCATTAATAGCACAAGTAGCATCTCTTGCCCCACTGTATCTTCAACTATAACTTCTTTTTGAAGTTCGTTGAGTAAAAGAAAACACTGTCCTGCTAAGATGACAGAAGTCTCATAATATAAACATCTTTACTAAGCTGCATGGCAGGGGTAGAGTAGTTCTCTGTAAAAATGAAATACTGATTAAGAAAAGTGTCAGCAACCTGGTTACAAAACAGAACAGATTACTCGCATAAGAACAGAAAGTCTTTCATACCTACACTCTTGCTCAGGCTTTCCCATGTAGCCTTCTGCACAAACTATTTATTGCAATCCCACTGAGAAGCAACAACCCTCTATTAACTGAATATTAAGCTAGCACTGCGGTATTCCAGATGCACAAAACCTAACAGTAGATCTGTAAACTTAACCCTTCTTCTTTGAACACATATATTACAAGGCAGAATAACTATATGAGAGAATATTAAAAAGTAGTCAGAGCAGTATGCCTGTCATGCAGCTCTTTTCCTGCTTCTGTAGAAGCACAGAACAGCTCCCCCTCAGATCTATGACCTAGTCTGTCCTACATGCAATCAGCAGTCGAGATTCCCCAGATGTCCATCAACCTCTATCATTCTGCCACACCTCAGTAATGCTGGGCAAAGAAGTTAATCTCTTCTTGCTTTCTAGTTTCTCAACACTGGTGTAGAGACAATGGTGGTAATTTTCTTTTAGCTACTAGTCTGACACACTCATTTTACCTTTGTGCTCTGAAGTTTTAACTCCGTGATCTCTACCCTGTTCCTCCTCTGGTTCACCTGCATATCCCTGTCCTCTTCCATACTGGTTGAAAATCATCTCTGTTTTACTAATGTGCCTGTCTGACCTAAATGTTCCTCAACACCCGTCTGCCTTTCTTAGCTCCTAATTTAAATAACTCCCAACTACTCATCTCTTTTCTCTGCCAGAAGTTCTACCCTTGTCAAATGAGAATTCATCCAGATTTGACAGGTAAAAAAAGAAGCAACGTCCTGCAGATCTGTCGTTTAAAACAAATGCAGTTCTACTTTTTTAAAAAATTGAAATATATTTGATGAATACATTTTTATTTCTTACAGTGATCACCTCCTCAACCCCAAACTGCATTTTTAAATATTTAATAAAAAAAAGATATTGTAGTGTTCAGCACAAAATAACCACTGTAACATTTCAAATGAGTTCATAGCATGAATAATAACTGCAATTAAAGCTAAACAGTTCAGAAAAGTGTCAGTCCCAAAGAAAATATTACTTTACCAGTTTAGATAAGAGGAAATGTCTTTGTTGGCATTAGAGTGTCTCTTCATTGATCAGCTTTCTACCCTTGGAAAAGTCATGCGAGTGAACCTACCCCTCTAGTTGCTTCACGTACTCTCTTGCCTTCGTCTCTGTTTTGTAGCAGAACATCGAGCTATCAAAGGTTCTAGTTACATGCAATTATCCTAAGTTACATAGCAATCATCTAAAACACAAAAATAATCTCAAGGTCTTTTGATAGAGAAACTGCTAATGCAAAGAACAATACTGTTTCCAGATGAAGATACTACTACATGTAATAGCAGTAGAGACACACTGCAAAGAGCCCTACTCCATAAGCACAAAGCCCTTCCTAACACACCACTAAATAAAACATCAAAGCAAAAAAAAAAAATGCATTGAAGTGTGAAGCACCAAGGCAGCAGATACCTCCCTTGTGATCAGTACTCAAGCTCTGTGTCATCATTTGAGAAAGTCTCAAAACTCAGCATATGTTAATGGGCCATAAATACCCAGCTGCTCAGGAATAGCAAGTTTGCATTATATACAAGTTGTTTCTACAAATGTCCACAAAAAAATAATGAAGGTCTAATAAAATGGCTGGGAAATAACAGCCTTCAAAGCTTTTTCCCATCTACACAGAGGACAGAAGGAAGTCAAATTCATACCATCACAAGAGAGAAGAAACAGGGTAGTGCCTGGCAGTGCTTCGAGGGAGAAGCAAAAAGTTCAGTCTAGTCCTGCAAAGACAAACAAGCAGCAAGCAAAAACATGGAAGTGAGGATAAAGATCCTAGTGACCTGCTAAGTGACTAGAAAGAAGATGGGGAGGAAAGAAAATGACAACTTATCTAAGACTCTTCAGTTTCTCTCCAAGACAGAGTAAGATCAACAGCTTTGCATGCACAGCTCCAGAGGCTGATGGTTCCTCTCTCCTCACAACGCTCAGTTCAGTAGTATTCCAGGGTCTTAATGTGCTTTTCTTTGAAAGATATCACAGAAAGATAGGCAAAGAAATAACAGCTTTGATATTCTTCTAGGGCTCAGAACTCAGCAATAAGACAGAACATTGAAATCAAAGGAGTCTTTTTAAACATACTGCCTGTACGCAATCCTCCAGTTTGGTTTCAGTACATTTGAAAGTCAGTGCTAGGGTGCTGACTAATAGGTTTTTTTGGAATATCATTAACAGTGAATTGGTTTAAATAAATGTAATAAGCTGAAAAGTGAGACTCCCCACTCTCTGATTAAAACTAAAACCTTTGCTGCTGAGATTGCTACAAGTCTTGCATTTAATAGGAAAAAGATAAATACTAATATATACACACAGTTTTAAAAAAGGTACTGTTTTCTAAATTGTATGAAGCGCAGAAAGAAAAAAACATCTCTGAAATCTTATTAATAATTCTTTCTTGTGCAACTACAAATGTCAGAGTAAGGAAATTAATTTTGTCCTATTATCTAAACAAAAAATCATTTGAATATCCCAGCAAACACTACATAGAACTCTTCCACTGTTAATATCTTTCTAGATGTTCTTTAATCGATCAGGAAGACATATCAGCTCTGAAAAAGTCAAGAAATATTATTTTTTCTCCATTGGGGAAAACAAGCCTGATTAGTAAGAACCAGTAGAGCAGAAACTGAGTTAGCAAGTGTCATAAGTTTCAGAATGGAATACATTCAATTAAAAGTAGAGCAGAATGTGATATAAACAATGCCTGAAAATATATCTTTCTTAAATGATGCAGCCTCTTTACATTCTTCTACCTAAGCATCTTCCTCTCAGACTGAGAATACTTAGGTATACTAAGATGGGATGTAATCATGACTAAGTTCTAAGAAGGACAATTGTGCATGATCAGTCTACAACAGCTCTATAAGTTCATCAATAAAACAGTGAATGAAACAGAAACAGATGATAGTTGGCAATGCAAAATGAATTGCATTTGTTCCTGGCCATTACTGCTGGCCAAAATAAAATAAAAAAATATCAGGCTCTGTGGACTTGGGAGAAAACATAATATGAATATAATTTTCCCCATCACAGTTTAATTGTTGCACCTGAGGCATAATATTCAATTCAGAGAGTAGAATGTGTAACAATGCTGTTCAATGACAAAGACCAGGACTTCCTGGCCTGTTGAATCAAGAATTCTGAAATTCATTTAACAACACATTTGCATGACTCATGAACAGATTGGAAAACTGGTCTCTACTCACTCGTCCCACAGAAGACAAAGGGTCAAGCAGGTTCTTCAGTCATTCTCAACTGAAGTAAGTCAGGCACATCATACAGATGGTTACATTGACTAGAACCATATATCATCAATGAACAGCAGAAGATACAGGAATCTGACAGCAGAGCACCCTTCCTGAACTGCAGTGGGCACCAGAGTCATTAAAGTTCTTTTAAGGAAAAGCATAACTATAAACTAGATACAACTAAACATCTCTAGCTGTCAGAGCAGGTGGCCCACTGCAATATGAAACAGCAACAAAATATTCTTAGTTCATCCATATAAAAAGAGCCAGTAAAACAAAGCATTGTAGTTTTTCTGTTGAATGACAACAGGAACCAGTACATGACTAAATTTACATGTAACAGTGCAAAGGTATTAATATATTTTCTTAGCAAACCCTAAATCTAAAGGTACGTTATCTTCATTTACTAAGCAAAGCAGAAACTCTGGAATCACTTTGACCTCCAAATGGCTTCTTCACATTTAAACAGGTCTATAGGTATAGACAATTATCCTTTAATCTGTAGACCACCTCAATATATTTATTAGGTTTAGCCAGATATTTCTCACGTTGGATTTTGGAGCCATGGTGAGCAAGAAAACTAGACATCCTTAGGAAATGTTGGTAGATACAAAACAAAACACCGTTTTGACAAGTGACATGTTTTTTTCATTTCAACACTCAAGTGTATTTATTCAGCTGAGAACTGGGGAATATTAAGTGTGCTGCATAGATGATGTGCCTTACATTGGAAGTACAGGTAGGAGTATTAACAGTCGCTAGACTTGCTCGTGCAGTAGAGGCCATGAAACCTCCTCAGTTCCCTTCTTTATCCAAGGCAATTAGCTTTACCAAAATGCTTTCAATGCTTTACAACATCAAATTTCTTTCAAGATCTCACGTGTTATCTCTACAGAGAACTGTGATGAGCTGCATATATATGCTGCATGAGTATATAAACCTACTCAGGAAGCACTGTATTATATTTTGCTGCAAGATTTGGACTGATCTTGGAGTATACTCCCCCTTGCCATTGTAACTATCTTCAAACTACATGCCAAGAGCACAGAGAACTTGACAACAAGGAAAAGAATGCAGGTGGTTTTAGACTAAAGATATGGCAAGGAGCTACTACAGTGTCCGAAGGAATTATCTCTTTTTTTCAGACTTAGCCCTCAAAGTCATTACATACATACACACCACCACCCCCCCTTAATATGCACAGATTAAGACAGATAAATATTTAAATCTGGTTTACAGATAGCTGCACATTTTTGGAAGTGCTCACAGCTTTTCTTAGTGCTCAAAAAAAAAAAAAAAAGAGAAAAGTGTGGTACATCAATGAGAAAAGGAAGATTAAAGGGAATGTACCCCCACTGATGGTTGGGAATGGTGACCTGGTATGAACAGACAAGGAAAAGGCAGGGGTACTCAACAACCTTTCTGTACCAGTCTTCATTGACAGCCACACACATCACTCCTTCTGGGTCATGGGACAGCAAGATGGTGACCAAGGGGATAAGCCCCCTCTCGCTATAGAGGAGGATCAGGTTCATGACCACCAGAGGAACATGAATATTTATAAGTCTATGGGACCTGATGTGATGCATCCCAGAATCCTGAAGGAATCTATAGATGTGGTTCCTAAGCCCCTCTCCATGATATTTGAAAAGCCATGGCAATCAGGAGAAGTACCTGATGACTGGAAGGTAACGTTGTGCCTATATTTAAAAAGGGTAGGAAAGATGACCCTGGGAACTACCAACCTGTCAGGTTCACCTCTGTGCCTGGGAAGCTCATTGAACAGATCCTCCTAGAAGCTAAGCTAAAGCACATAGAGGATATGGAGGTGATTAACAGCAGTCAGCACGGCTTCACCAGGGGCAAATCCTGTATGACCAGCTTAGTGGCTTTCCATGATGTGGTGACCACAGCAATGGACACAGGTAAACTGATGGATGTGATCTATCTAGACTTCCATAAAGACTTTGACATGGTCCCCCACAACAACCTCCTCCCTAAATTGGAGAGATATGGAATTGATGGGTGGATGGTAAGACGGATAAACAAGTTTGAGTGTTGTATTCAGAGAGTAGTGGTCAATGGCTCAAAGTCCGCATGAAGATCCATGACAAGTGGCGTCCCCTCAGGGGTCCATACTGGGACCAGGGCTGTTTTGCATCTTCATCAGTGATATTGACAGCGAGATTAAGTGCACCCTTAGCAAGTTTGCAAATGACACCAAGCTGAGTGGTGTAGTTGCCACTACATCTATCAGAAGAATGTGATGTCATCCAGAGAGACCTGGACAGGCTGGAGAATGGGCCTGTGAGAATCTCATGAGCTTCAACAAGGCCAGGTTCAAGGTCCTACACCTGGGTTGGGGCAATCCCATTTTCAGTATAGGATGGAGAGTGATGTGGTTGAGAGCTGCCCTGCAGAAAGGGACTTGAGGGTGCTGGTCAATGAGAAGCTATATATGGCAATGTGCACTCACAGAAGGCCAGCCCTATCCTGCCCTGCATCAAAAGAAGCATGGTCAGCAGGTCAAAGGAGGTAATTCTGCCCCTCTATTCCTCTCTTGTGAGACCTCATCTGGAATCTTGTCTCCAGTTCTGGACTGCTCAACATAAGAAGGATATGGAGCTGTTGGAATGGGTTCAGGGGAGGCCTACAAAGATGATTAGAGGGCTGGAGCACCTTTCCTATGAGGACAGGCTGAAAGAGTTGAGCTTGTTCAGTCTGGAGAAGAGAAGGCTCTGAGAAGACCTTATAGCTACCTTCCAGTACCTGAAAGGAACGTACAAGAACGCTGGAGGACTATTCATAAAAGGACAAGGGGGAATGTGTATAAGATTGAGAAGGGCAGATTTAGACTAGACATTAGGAAGACTTTCTTCACCATGAGAGTGATGAGAGACTGGAACATGCTGCCAAGGGATGTCCCATCCCTTGAGTTGTTCAAGGCCAAGCTGGATGGAGCCTTGGGTAATCTGATCTAGTGGGATGTCCCTGCCCATGGCAGGGGTTTGGAACTAGATGATCTTTAAAGCCCCCTTCCAACCCTAACTATACTATGATTCTATGAACGTATACCTTTCTCCTCCATTACTCTATCTATGACTTCTGCAAGTCAACGGTACTCAAAGGTGACCTAAAGGGATTTGATATATTTCTTGTAACTGTGAACACTAGACTCTATTAACAATGAGGCCTTTCATTGATTTACTGTAGCTTACTAAATAAACCAGAATGAATGCACTGCACAAGTCTTTGCTCAGAAGAGCAATGATTAGAATTCAAAATAGATCTAGAAGAACAAATTTTCAAGGGACAGAAACAGAGAAAAGACTAAAAGGAGCCAAAAGAGTCTTCACTCCCTTATCAGTTAATTGTTCAATTCTTACTTCAAGTAAATAAATTTAACATACTAAGGAAGAGTTCAGTTTATTTCCTTTTCTCAGTTTTTACTCTCATTAAGCAAGAATTACAATTAAAGAAGACTACCTTAAGTCTTCATTCTGTATTCTCTACAGGCAGGAGTGCCAGGTGGCACTACCTATGAGGACAGCAAAAGAGTGCTACAAACATTTCTTGAGCTATAGCAAGGCCCACAGGATTTGATGTCATATGTTGCTCACAAAACCAGTTTTGGAAGTACAATAGTAAGTACCTTCTTAGAGCTCTAGATTTAGGCAAGAAAAGTGTTGGGTGGCTCGTGGCATTAAATATTTGAGATATATGTGACCATCTTGTCATACTGCTCCACTTGTTTCTTTTTCTTGACCTTCACCCTCTCTGTGATGTTCTTCTGAACTTCATGCAGCCTCCTACTTCTGAAAGTGGAACATGTGATCTTAGACATAAAGCCCAAGGGCAAAAAAGCCCACAACTTATTGTAATTCAGCAGCTTTCTTTAAACAATATGCAAAACAGGAAAGCCAGCCAGCCACCTTTATATTTTGAAAAGCATTCCACCTGACTCAAAGCCTCCACGAGGAGTAATTTTCCCTCTGATTAAATTCAATGAACTTAAATACTCTGAAAACAAAAAAAAAGGAAAACTACTTCCATGCAAAGGCCCTGAAATAATTTTTACTACAGCTCCAACTATACTCACATTTAAATTAAAAAAATCAGCTACTGACTGGTCGATATTTAAATGTGAAATCAGAACCTCTTATCTCCTAAAACTTTTATTGCATGTTTGTACTAGTTCAAAAGCATCAGATCAGGAAATAAGGCACACAGTTGTCATGATTTATGATACAGCAGACATCAGGTAGTCAACATAATTCCAGGTTGTTGTAGAGGCTGCTTTTTCCTGCATTTATAATGCATTATTACCTCCTGTCATGAAAATCTGGTTGAATATTTCATCCAGGCTCTAACACATCTTCAGCTGCTCCCCAAAGGACAACTTTAACAACCCATTCCATAACATCTGTCAGCCTTACAGACTGGAATGACCGTGTTTTCAACAGTCAGCTTTGCAGGCACATCTGCTGGAAACAACTGGCTGAACAGAAAGCCGTTGCTTGGTTTCTGAAGAGCACCTTAGGACTCGTCAAATCCACTCTAGAGAGCTTTGGGGGTGCGTATGAATACACAGAGGACAATGGATGATGATGACTTACATCCGTTCTCCTGCATATTACAAAATTTTCTTCCCATCGCTACTATTGTAGCAGACAAACTAGTGAAAGATTTCCTAGACACAGTTTCTCAGCGTGAACTCTGCAGATGTAACATGTAACAAAATCATACAAAGAGTTTACAAGTGCAGAAATCTTGAATGCAGGGGTAAATACCTGTAATGTAATGAAAACAAACTATCCCTCTCCTACACATAGGGAATACCTATGGAGGTACAGCAAATTTACTATAAGGTTTTTGCTGATCTTTGTATATAAACTGTACTGCATAAAGATTCCAGGAGTAGATGCAGTGCAAGTGACCATGTCTACCCATCATGTATACTTAACTACGAGTTAATACGGCAATCAAAAAAGTGAGCTACAGGCCTGTGGTACCACAGTATGCTTGGACATGCCAGGAAGCCAAGTCAGTGTCTGACATGAGCACAAGAAAACTCAGCTAATGAGGAGGCATCATGGTAGCATTTCCAGTACCACAATATTTTTTGGCCTAACTACTTTCACTTCTTTCTCTTCAAAAAACAATATTGTCCCTAGATATTTTTCCTGATTAAAAGTCAGTTCAATCATTTTTCCAGGAAGATTTTCCAAGAGTGCTTCTATTTCTCAGTGATCCCAAGTGTTAGCATTGGATACACAAATTAACAATTTTCTGAGCTCCTTCTGAGCTCCACATTCCACTAGCATCAAACCAGGTACTAATATTACTTTGATAATTGATTCCAAGACTAAAATGATGTACAAGTGCTAATTGCACACCTGCCAATGGATAAGGCAGGAAGAAACACAACCTGAAATTCACTTTACTACAGCAAACTTTCTTAAACTTGGTACAACAGGAATAGTTTAAACTGAAATAGTCAATAGAACTAAAAACTGTGTGAATTTTCCTGACAATATTCGGAGTACCCTGCAGTCTCAAAGTGAGGGACTTGGTTTTAGTAGGGAACTAGAAATGCAGTGATAAAGGTTATCTTCTTTTGAGGGGCGAAAGGGTAGATTTATTTATACAATTTTTTTAAAAAAAAGTCGCTTTTTCTTTTAAGCTTTTTGAGAGCTGACCTGACCTTCACACAGTGGAAGGGCTCATATGACCTATAGCTAAGCCAACGGGACCTTTGACTTTCAGCAGAATGTAAGAACTGTTAAAACTAGTAGACAAAGTAAAACAGCATCGTGATGCTGGCAGTAGAAGGCTTTAACACAAATCACTCCTTTTAAAAAAAATCAATACAGATGCAAAATGTAACAGCTATTCCAGGAAATGGCATGACAGCTATGGATGGTATACAGCATGAAGAACTCCAAACCCACACTCACCCTGGAGCAGTCTTTTCTTCCACTATTGGATGAACTTCACAATGTATCTTCTTGCTGCTCAGCTCCAGACATCAGGAGGCAAGCTAAATCCCTTATCTTCATTTAAACTTACTGTGGTGCTGGCACTATCCACATTCCCAAAACAGCAATTTCTTCCCAGTTTTCTGAACCTCATATTGATGCCACACAATCTTAGGAGAGCTTGAGACTAGCCACAGTGATGCCCTGAGCCTTGATAAGGGAAGCTGCTGAAGGAAGAGGATGGAAACACTTATGTCCTCATGTATAAATGTTTTAAAGCCACTTTTAAGCAACAAGCATGCAACAGCAGTTTTGCTCTTGATTAGGTCTAGCCATCTCAGAGAAAGTGAAAATGCCAGATCCATATTGCTCTTGGGACATTGTAGGACCATTAAACTGGAAGCATATCTGCATATACAGCAGAACTCAGCTTCTCTCAACCACCCTACAATACATGTGCATGACACCAACCAGCAACTTCTTAGCAACTCTAGGTTTAGCTTGCTCAAAATTGCAACTTCTAGATTAACATATTCAAAAGAGAAGCTCTTATTTCTTCCTGTTTACAGTAAATTAATTAAGTATTGCTGAACTTTATACTGATAAATAAATGACTGAGATACTTTCTCAATATTCAAAAGCAAAAAAAAGCAAATAAAATGACCTGATATTAATAAATCTTGTGATCTCTGTGTTGAGTCCAAGGTTGTTAAATACTTGCAGCCACCAACACTGTGTTAACAAAGGCTTCCAATATAACTGTCCTTAAGTTCTTATTGTTTCCAAGGAAATAAAACCTTACAATAACGTTTTGGTGTTTGAAGATCTCCAAAAGTGGAAGGCCTAAAAATCATCTCCCTTCACAACAAAAATATTCCGCAGAGCATGAAAATCCATGTCAGCTTGAAAAAAACACAGATACATATCACAGATACGTAAAATGGTTTACTACAAATGTACGTTATCACATCAGTAATACTGCATAACATATCTAAGAAAGCTTCCATTGACCAGATGAGCTATTGGTCTAGAGCTCAAAGTTGTCCTACAGGACCACCTCAGACAGTAGGGGAGGACTTGGATGACAAACCTGTCCTGAGCTTCACACACAACTGATTAAGCAATTAAAGCACTCAAGTTAGCTACCACAGGTGTATGCATATTGTGCTGCTTTCTCAGCATTAGCCACATCCAGGAAAGCCCAGAGCTTCATTTATATTAGGATACTGAGAACTGCTAACACTAGTCAACTGACTGATGAATTATGTCTTAATATCTTCATTCATTTAGGGAACCATTACACTCTCATCTACATATTTTGTTGCTCAGCCCTTACATACAATTAGTTTGTAACAGAGCTTTGCTTGGCAGAACTAGGAGTATTTTCTCCCTGACCAGGTACCACAGACTTGCCAAAGACAGAGGGTTCTGCTAGTGCATTCGTAGTTTTTTCAAGAACCGTACAACTTCATTTGTTAAACAATTCTGATATCCAGTTCTACATATGAACAAGCTTTAAATAAACAGTTGTTCTAGTCTATCATTATCCTTTCTCCCATTTTTGTGTGACTCTTCCTCTTCTTGTGTTAAATGATAAGAACTACCCAGAGATGTTCTGAGTTTGTTTTTTGGGGTTTTTTTTTTGTTGTTTGTTTGCTTGGGGTTTTTTTGTTAGGTTTTTTTGTTTGTTTTATTTATTTTTTTTTTAGATAGGCTCAATACCAAGCAGAACAGAGCAGTGGGAAAAGCACACGTTATGAAATTTTGCAGTCTGCCAAATTCCAGCTAACAGAGGAACTTAACAGAAATTCATTTGAGTAATACAAATAGCAGAAGCTTTCAACAGCAAAAACAATGGAATCAGTATTTGGCTTGTTCTTTTAATCTTCCAAACTTTTCCTGAGGGGGAACCATACCAACTGGGGACATGCTGCACAAAATTGGTAAATATTGTAAGAATTAGCTTTGCACACATCTGATTACTTGTGGTGTCTATTAGCCCTTAGGGTTCAGAGGAAGCAGTAGAGCATAAACAATACTGTATTTGCTTCTTCTCACTGCCCTTCCTATCCTTCTCTCTCTGTGTTGAGGGCTGCTGAGCAACTGCCCCAGATGTAATGCCTGCATGCTTCCATGAATCACATGAATAAACGGTGTGCAGACATCTCAGAGCAGCAATATCAGAGCTCCCTGCTCCCATCTTTCCCATAGGCTATGACTGCATCAATCCTCTAACTTGCTTTGCTTTTACTGGTCCGTCAGCTTGTCAGCTGCTTTGCTTCCACTAGACATTAAAACAACACAGGACTTGCTGAATATTCAGTGAATCACAAAGAAAGTGTCTGGAAACTCACTCAAGCCTATCCCCCTGTCCCAGGGAAGACCAGCTAGACCCAAACTGTTTGTGACAGATTTGCCTCACCTGTACTTACCAGAGACCAACGAGGCACTCACAGCTTTACTATGCAACCTAATCCAGTAATGAGCTATAGTTTCTGGCTGTTTTTCTCACCTAAGTCTACAGAAATCTCTTGCACTACAATGTAATCACATTATTTTTTGCTCTGCTCACCATGGCCATAGAGGACTCTCCTCTTTCTCATTGTCTTTTCAAAATTCTGGTCTTCTCCTGGCTGTCTTTCATAGAATCATAGAATCATCAGGTTGGAACAGACCCATCAGATCATCAAGTCCAACAATTCCTATCAAACACTAAACCATGACCCTCAGCACTTCGTCGAACTGTGCCTTTAACACCTCCAGGGAAGGTGACTCAACGCCCTCTCTGGGCAGCCTGTTCCAATGACCAATGACCCTCTGTGTGAAAAACTTCCTCCTAATGTCTAGCCTAAATCTCCCCTGGCAGAGCTTGGGGCCATTCTCTCTTGTCCTGTCCCCTGTCACTTGGGAGAAAAGGCCAGCTCCCTCCTCTCTACAACCTCCCCTCAGGTAGAGAGCAATGAGGTCTCCTCTCCAGCCCCTTCACCAGCTTCGTGGTTCTTCTCTGGACTCTCTCCAGAGCCTCAACATCCTTCTTGTGGTGAGGGGCCCAGAACTGAACACGGTATCCAAGGAGAAGTCTCACTGCTTGATCCCAAGAACATCATCTCTCAGGTCTCCCTTGCTGATTATACTCTGGATTCTCTGTATTTTCCTTAGAGCTTGGAGCCCCAAAGATTACATGATACAGAAAAATTAGTAATGCTAACTGTTAAGGTTACTATTCCTGTGTTACATGCATCTCTCCTATGTTTTGCTTGCATTAGTATGAATGTCAGGGAGCCTGGGAGATCTGGAAGGAAAGGCAGGAATCCTAGTCCCTAGCCCATAGCTTTCTGCTGTCAACAAGCTCAAAAATCTTGCGTAGAAACAGCTCTTGGATTTTCAACAGCTGCTGATGCTTAAGTGTTACAGACCTGCAACTAAAGGACAGTCTTGGGTAATCTGGAGGGATGAAATTTGGAAAAAGCCTTGTCAAGCAATGAAAGAAACACTCTGCAGTGAGGAAAGCTCTGAACAGGTCAACACACAAAGCTTGCCTGGTCACCCAGTACAGTTTTAGGTTTTGGATATAGGGTCTGAAATGAGATCTTCTAATTTTCAGTTCCTCTTAGTTCACATGTATGGCAACAGCATATACTGGCCTTTATTTTGCTGTGGGAGGAGAGAATTTTGTTATTTAAGATACATTTTTCCTACTCTAAGTCACTATAAGTGCCAAAATAAACAGTCAAATTGAAGTTTAATGGAGCTAAAATGAAAACAAACTTGAATTTTAAATTATGTTCTCTGTTGAATCCTGTGTAATAAGTTTATCACTGCAGCGAAACTTCCTATATGAGAAACACTTAAAGGGAGAGGTTTTCAGTACCTATGCAAGAAGTAAATGACACATAGGATG
This sequence comes from Coccyzus lansbergi, assembly GCA_033558105.1. NCBI lineage: Eukaryota > Metazoa > Chordata > Aves > Cuculiformes > Coccyzidae > Coccyzus > Coccyzus lansbergi. The sequence continues at coordinate 1,681,394 of JAUMJK010000305.1, read as the reverse complement.
TAGTTTAGTGGGAATCCAAAAAATCAAAACCAAAAAAAAAATCACAAACATCATGAGGAGATGACATTTAATTTGAATTGGTGTATTATGAACAAGCCTTCAAGACTTTGAGTCGCTAAAAGGCTAATTCTGATGTCTCATTTTGTCAGATAAAAAAAAGATGTAGCAAAACACTCGAAAAGACTAAACTACATGAATAGGGCTTCCTACAATTTGGACATAACAGAAAAGGGATTTATGTGTGCATTGTACCCCTAAATAAACATGCCATTCTGAGCTTTTTAGATGAGTGAAATAAGGAAATATAAAATGCAAAAAAAACCCTAGTAAATATTAATACCCATCTTTTGCATTGATTTTACCTCTTGGACTTCTGCTTCACTATCCATTACAGAAATGACAGATATTTTTTACAGTTTTAACACATCTGTATAAATGAAGGGGAATCATGAGCAAAGGCCAGTATCAATATTGTTATAAGGTGAGTCAGGATTCAGTGATCTTTTCAATTAAATTTCAGCAAATGTTTCTCAGTAAATGAAAAGAATGGTGGCTTTAAGGTCAATTGTAATGGGGCTTTTAAGGTCAGTTTTCCTTCTCTAGTATTAATCCTAATTCTCACTCTGTGAAAAATCTTTAGGAAGAAAACCATTTCCAAACACTTAAGTATATTTATTACTCTCATTTCCTCCCTAATTATGCAGATTACTGACTAGAATAAACCGATTTGCCAAGTACTCTAACAAGGGTGCTGTTACTGGCAATCCACTTCAACTAAACTACCTACTGCTGGCAACTTGCCTACAAAGAGGATTTAATTGCATAAAAGCCAGAAGATTGCTACTATCACCTTTCTAACACAAGGGCACAGCCTATGAAACGTGCCACCCTCAGTATGCATAGCCCAAGATCCAAACCATTGTGCAATGTGGCTTGCCAAACATGCATGTGATCCTCTGATTAATCAAACATAGTAAATGATAACAATAGAAAAGCAGCCAGTTCTTGTCTGCTGCAAGATATGGACCTTCCTATCTGGTTGGTTGGTTGGTTTTCAGATTTCAAAAGCTTCAGTGATTCACAGATGGAGAGAAACCAAAGTTGTTCAATTTGTGCCCATTGGAAAATAATAACTGGGCACTTCAATGCAGAAAAAAATATGGATCAAATTTAATTTAGGTGGTATTTGCTGTTTGAGGTAATTATCCTTTCAAGTGCTAAACTGCTGTGCAGTAGTGTATTCAAAGGAACGTAGCAGAGACCTGTGAAAGAAAAGTTCACATTTCTTTACTAGAATGACTAAATAAGACTTGAGATCAGTGAGACCTGAAAGGAAACAACAAAGCTGCATAAATACCTTGCACGTGTCACCAATTATGCATTAAGCACAACGTCTACACAAGGCAGCAGGGCAAACAGATAAATAACTACTGTTAGCATGAGCAGTGCTCTCCCTGTCACTGGAAACGTTGCACAAGTGAAAGGAGGCAGGATGGGCACTTCTTGGAAAACACACTGTGATTCAGTCTCAAACAAATCAGGGAAATGGAAAATCACTTCAAAACTAAATCTCACAGGAAATGTTCCTGGCAAAAATTGTTTCTATGATACATAACGGCAATACAGCCAGGGAAAAAGTAAATAAAAGCCTACAACTTGTCTGTTCCTCTATGCAGTATGAGAGAAAACCAATATTGCACATTTACAATATATGGTCCCCTTTGAAAATGATCATTTGTGAAAGCACATACAGTCCATGTAGTATTTTACACAAAATTAACACATTCTAAAAGTTGGGCAGTTCAACAGGACTTGCAAAACTTAAAGTTTGTAAAACTTCACATCTCGGTGTTCCAAACTAACGTGTTAGTGTGCTGTAAAAATAAATACAGTGCCCAGGAGCAGCAGCAGTGCAGTGTAACTGAAACAAAAAACAGATTCTGAGATTCTGAAGTTGGAAAGTTGAAGTTGTTCAAGTCCTTCATCTTACTCATGCACCATTATGTGAAAAAAATCAAATGTTTTAGTGTACTAAATAACCCCCAGTGTTTGACAACATGATTGCAAAGGCAGTACACCTTTCATTATAATTAAAGCAGCAGATATCTCCAGGACATACTAAATTATAACTAAAAGCTACAATAAACTGAAAATATCATAAAATAACAGATGGTGGTTAAGTCATTAAGAAAACCATCTCCTTAAACTAATGGATTTCACTAAAGATCATCAAAAGCAGTGAAGTGGAAAGTAAAGCAAAAGCTGATGAAAATGCAATAAATCCAGAGTAAAGACTGAGAACAAACACGCAGCTTCAATACAATCCCCAGTGTTTTTGTGTGTGAAAGAATTCACATAGACTGGAAAATAGAAAAAAAATTGAAACTGATGGCAAACCCTTTCACTCCTTAATCAGAATAGTGTTTTGGCAGAAATAGGAGCAAAATGTTCCAGGAATTAGTTGAGAAGGCAGCAGAAGCAGCAAAATTCACATTGATCTCCATTTAGTGACAGACAATAGACGCATGCTGCAGATACCTCATGCAACCCATGCTGCCATCTAGAAACAGAGCTCCATCTACACAATCACTACTTGGCCAGCCAAAGACTTTGATTTCAATAGTGTTGAAGACTTCCACATACTAACAAAACCAAATAAAACCAAATAAATTCCAGTAGGAAGTTAAATTCTTCTAAACTAACATGTTAGTAATAATCCCCAGTCTTTTCACATTGTTCATAATGGACATTTACTTGCTTAAGTATGTCTTGCAACCTTTGTGTGTCCTCATGGCACCTCCTCATACTTTACAGCATCTTAGGCATCTCTACTTGGACACATAGCTGGCTCTGGGTGCAAACTGCTAAACTACTAACTCAGACATGCCTTTGCAACATGAAATAGAACTTATTTGTTGGATAATCATCATAGATAGAAAATATGAAAAGGAATTTCTGTTTAGAAAGTAGCCACAAAGTACTCCTAAAGTCACAAAGACAAGTGAATAGTCCCATGGATTAGCACTCACTTTTACTTTTTTCTTGAAAGCAAAACTCAGATTGAACGTTAGCAGTGGGGTTTTCAGCACAGCACAAAAGCAGTAAAGTTGTACTTTATGGACTGCCTTTTACCAGCAAGCTGGAGTTAATTTTCTCCCCTAGCTGTAAGATACCCTCCTTCGTAACGTGGGTCTTATTAACGAAACAAGTTTGGTTTGGTCTCTACTGCCACAGTAGGTGAATTCCAATGTAATATATTACTCGTTCCTACTGTTTTGTGAAGGTTAGAAACAGACCTTTAATGTTTATCAAGCAATGAAGAATGATGTTACCCAGAGACGGGACGCTGACATAAATCAGCCCAATTTATGATCTAGAAACCAGGTTATTCCAAATCAGAAATTATCTCTGTTCTTCTCACAGCTGCAAGAGTCTTACAAGTACAACATTTTACCTGCCTAATAATTTTCTTTGCCCATTGTTACTGGGAGGAAATGGTGAGTTCCCTGAGGAAAAAAAACCCTCTACTTTTGAGAAGTAATTCAGCCTTTCAGGTTGCTATACTGCATAAAATCATAGAATAGTTTGGGTTGGAATGGACCTTAAAGATCATTTAGTTCCAACTCCTCTGCCATGGGCAGGGACATCCCACCAGACCAGGCTGCCCAAGGCACCATCCAACCTGTCTCTGAATACCTCCAGGGATGGGGCATCCACAGCTTCCCTGGGCAACATGTTCCAGGGCCTCACCACTCTCATGGTGAAGAAATTCCTCCTTATGTCTGTCCTAAATCTGCCCTTCTCCAGTTCATACCCGTTGCCCCTAGTCCTGTCACTACAAGCCTTTGTAAACAGTCGCTCTCCAGCTTTGTTGTAGCACCTTCAAGTATTGGCAGACCACTTAACTTCTGCAGTAGTTTTACAACACAATGAATAGCATGCACAACAATTTTGCTTACAGGAACCTAGATCAATTTCTAATTGCTCCTTCAAAGAGCACACAGCAAAACGCTGCAACTATTATGGCAATATCCATGTAAGAAAAAAAAATGAAAAAGCTAAAGAAAATTAGGCATAATGTTGTGAAACTGTCACACTAATAGCAAATGCTTCCACTTACAAGAATCAATGGGAACTGACAGAACGTTCCTCAGAGTTCCCCTCTCTTCACTGCCTTCTTTCTCCACTGACTGCAATAAGAACATTTCTTAAAAAAACAGCAACCAACAGATAGATGATATTTTCCAAGACCTGAATATTAACTATGCATTTCTACAGTAAAGCCAAAGCACTTGGTCCTGAGAGTGCTGTGTTTAACTAGCTAAAGATAGAATTGTGAAAGCAGAGCTTCGCACTCCCAGATCTGCCTTTTACCTCCACTGTAACAGTGCCCAGCAAACACTGCACTACAAAATGCCTCTGATAACAAAATACCTTTTGAGAGTCAGAGTGAAGGCTCAGGAAAGCAAAACAAAGTTCTAAATGTGCAAATGTATTTTGAGCAGTACAAGCTAGAACTAGTGCATCAGTAGGAGATGTACTTCACAGCTGTAAGGAAACAATCTTGTTTAATACAAGAGATTTAAAATTCTACAGCTCATTGGAATTGTAGTTGCCACTGGTTATGTGGTCACTTAAGCAACATTTTTCAGTTGTGACACCATAAAAACCCCCAGTGACCCCTTGCTTTGGCAACAGAGAAAACTATGTTTCCCCATGTCTTTTTTTGATCTCAGAATCCATGTTTTGTTTAGTAAAATGAAAGGACGGGTCATAAAATACATTTATGAGAGATGGCAGCATATGTGTTATAAAGCAGGGGCAAAAAAAGATATACCAACCATTAATGGTGTAATTTTATGTAGACTGCCACTGCACAAAGCCCTTCCTCCCATCACAAAAGAGCAGTTCATGCACAAGAGAGCAGGAATCAACCCCTCTTTTCAAGCAGGGACTATTACTACTAGTTAGTACTCATTGACAGCAGAAAAGAGAGTTTCATTAGGTCCTAGCATTCCAAAGCAATTGGATAAAAAAAAAGTGGGCCCTTTCAAATATTAATAAATATCCATAAAACATATTTAGAGATTATGGTTTTAAAACTAACTTGCTAAATTCTGCAGATCTCTCTAAAATATAATGTCTGTCCTGGAATATTTAACTGACCCAGAAGTCCTAGCACTTTAAAACATGCATATAGCAAATTTAAGTTGAAAATAGACATTTTTTGTAATGACTTCACAATGACTGCACTGTCAAAACAGCTACTGAAACCAGCCATCATTAGTCCCTAGTACACAACACCAGTATGATCTTTTCATAAACTCATAAAAGCCAGGGGCTTGGGGACTAGTAAATGAAATTCAATCTTCTACCATCAGTTTATTAAATGGCTTCTAAAGTAATCAATGCAAGAAGGCAAATGGAAACAATCAAACCACTATTTCTGGAAAACACAGCTGGCAGAACTGGAGACAGTACTCTCAGCACTTGCAAATTTTTCCTCAACACGTATACTGATGTCAAATAAGTTGTTGAGGGCAAAGTCCTTCATGTTGCTGTACACAAGGAGAAAGGATTTCTAGAAATGTTGCAGCATATTTGAACCTTGATATCAGAGGTATCAAGCTACTAGGAAAAAAGCCTCTTAAAATACGGTTCCTTCTAAAACACCATGAATATTTTGGCTTTTAAATCAATCCACATTAAGCAAATACCTCTTAAATACCCTGACTGAACCTACATAAAAGCTAAAGAATCAAGCTGATCCAAGACAATTGCAGCCCCAGAAGTAGCAGACCCGTCCTGCAATAACTTGGTGCACATGCCCTTGACAGTCTAGTGACAGCACTTCAGTTTTCAGAGTCTGTGGCCAAAAGCTGGCCTGATAAAAAAATCAGCAATTTATTTGTTGTTTATTCATTTTCAATAAGGCTATTTCTTCAGCAACATCACCTTGAATCTCTGAAAGAAACTCTCTTTTGCAGGTACTATTGCTGCTGGATACATTTCACTAACAGGAAACTCCATTGGATTCCAGAATAACCACATAAAAAGGATGTTATCCATACCTGTTAAAACTGCATGCCTGAAGAAGGGTGGAAATAGGCACATACCTTTGGTTGAGATTAATTTCACCCTGGATGTTGTCTTTTATTTCCTCTTGCTATAAAAAGAGGTGAGAGACAGAGATGCTCAAAAGCACGTTTAACTTTGAAGACCTGCTTTGTCTTGGTTGGCAAATGAACAGAGAATGATATGTCTCTTTTCTTATAACATCCTGCTTTGTTCTGCTTCCCAGTTACACTTCAAATACTTTTGAGCTGGATCTATCTGTCCCCATCTTTTTTTAGGTGCCTACACTGGACAAAAGTCAAACACATGACCAACTAAAAGTTAGACATGCAACTTTAAACTCACTTCCTTTTATAGTGAGTGAAAAGTCTCCACAAAGAAAAAAATACTCAAAATGTATTTGAGCAACAACCTGCTTCTTAAAACCAAGGTTGTCATATTGAAAAAATGCCTAAGAAACAAAGAAATATCAACGTGCCAGATACTAGTTCATTCTGACACATGGGAACCAAAAGTCCCATCTAGACAGGCTGGGAAGGAAAGTCTTCACATGTGAATTGTGATGTAGGGTACTTTTTCCCCCTAAGGGTTGGATGAAAAAAGATAAAATGTTTAATAGATTGGGGGAGATATTACCACTAAGATAATGAATGTTTGCAGCAGAAATACTCCCTCTAGCTATGGAAAGTAAAATAAAATTGAATTTGGCTCAGTAGCCAAATGATGACTGAGAGAGGTCAGATAGGAACAAACCAGTTTGGACAGAGTAGTGGATTTACACAGCTCAAAAACAGATTAGGCAGCTAGAATAACTGGAAATTATCAGTAAAATTTTCAAAATCTCTTTTGGAGCAGACACAGCTTCTTCAGTCATTTGCACACTCTCATGGCCTGAATATGAAGCAGCAAATTTAGCTAGAGACAGGAGAAGCACAAGCCAAAGATTCTGTCACATGAGATATAATAAAAGCCATACATAAGCCAGACTACTGTTTCTTTAGTGTAGGCAGATTTTTATGAGATGTGTTTGAGGAATTGCTATAAGATCTGAAGTAATATGCTACTAGGGAGTTTTAAATCAATGTACTCTCTCCAAATCTTCCTAAGCAAACTGCAGGGACTTTTAAATGTGTTCTTGTGAAATACCAAAGGAAAGAATAGTCTCAGAAAACTTAATAGTAGTAAATGCGAGTCTGCGTAAACCAGGGAATCAGATAATCTTCTAAAACTTAGAAAATCTCTACAAAACCAAATTGCTGATGACTAGAAATGTGACCAAGACACAGTTTGCGAGCCTGTGAAGTGTTGCATTGCCTAGCGAAGACACAGAATCATTGTAAAACAGAGGGACTCTTGGGGGCCTAAGGAACACCACCACATTTGCAGTGTTCAAGCAGCGAGGCACATCTTTGGAGACTCAGAAACACTGTAACACCTCTGATCAAATTTACCTTCAGCTGGTCAGGATTAGATTCTCAGAGAGCTGCCTTAGATCAGATAGGAGTTGGACAGGATGATCCTTGTGGGTCCCCTCCAACCCAGGTTTTTCTATGATTCTATAGACTCAAGCAACAATTATTATAGTAAACCTGTGACCACAGCCACATAAAAATGCATTACCACCACCACCTCTCATTTGATTTTCAGTCACAACAGGAAGACAATACTATTCCCCGCACATCAATATCACTAATTACACCGATACAAGGAAGAAAGCAAAAACCCACGAAAATTGAAGTGTCAGGGAACAACAAGGGCTGACTGTTCTCCAAGCAAGAATGACTCCAGCACAGGCAGTGTCCCGGGCCACAGGACCAACCAGGGCCACAGTCACACAGCATACGAACACAGCAGGAAAATATAAATTAAAGAAAATAAAATGCAATTAACTGAAATAATTGGTTAAGATAATTTGATGATCAATCAGAATAAAATTAGGCAACAGGATTAAGAGGTGTGAGTAAGCACCTCTCAACTCAATTTCCAGAATCCTCTCCTGTACGTGATACATAACTGCATGTTGAGAAAAAAATAACAGTGAGCAAGGCTTACTGCCTTCTTTAGAGAAACAAAAGAGGTGTACATTATATCACTCTCCTTATTAAAATAGTCAGCCAGCAAATACAAGACCTGAGGTCAATGCTTAACTGAGCTTGGTGGGATTCAATTTTATATTTTCTACCTCCTCAAGGCATATCTTACCTGCTTGCTAAGTATGCCTAAATGGGGGAAAAATTCTGGGCACCGTGGACCACAGTGCAGAGCAGAACGCGATAATCAGCCCATTAAGTCTTACTTGTGATCATGAGTTCTGCCTCCTCCTTCTCCTGTAAAGTCACTGGAGCAAGCAGAGGCAGAGTCCAAATCACAGAGCTTTTTTTTTTTAAATCCCAATTGAACGCCCCAGCCACTACAGTAATTTTCCCCTTGTCCTCTCCCTTTTTTTAATCAGACTCTTACATTCTCATTCATATACTTGGTCTGTTTAAGGTAACGCAACCTGATTCAGGCTGGGAAAACAACTTCCACTTCCTCTACTCTGGTAGGAGAGTAACAGAAGTCAAAACTCCTTCAGGTTGGGGAAGGAATTTATCCTGGTCACACAGTCTCTCAGTATGCGTTCGAGTCAATTAGGCTGTAATACAAAAGATGTGTTGGCAGACTGTCACACCACTCTTGCAGCTTTGGGAAGGATGTGGTCAAATATGCTTCTTGTGAATGATTCTCTGTAAGCAGGGCGTAGCTGAAATCTATTTGATCTAATTAAGCTCCTGGAAATTGGAAGAAAGACTGCCCATTTTCTGAAACTTTATTACACTCAGAGGAACTCTGTGCTAAAAGATCCAGGTTGAGGAGAGCAAAATTCAAAATCAACTCTAGATTCCCCAAATCGCCACACCACTGGGGAGCTGCCCATTGGGAAAGATGCTTTAAGTCCTCCCTCTGACAGGCTGGGCTTTTGAAAAAACGTTGACACTTATGATCTGTGCCCATCCAGCACTGAATAGGTTGATCTTGTTCAGTTTTCAAGTTGAAAAAACACAGCTTAACTTCAACTGGTTTATCAACCAACTTGCTTGCATCTTTATCCGAGTACAGTGATTATTAACTTTCTGGTCCATTACACACTAACTTTTGTGCCAGACTATTTGACTTCCAAAGTTCTTTATAAAAACGCATAGTCCTTATTCAGAAATTGGATTGCCCCACCTGAGTATTCATGATAAGCAATATGTCCACCTGCACGCAAAAAATCCCAAGGTTACACAAACATCTTTTATTCAAAGGAAAGAGCAAACAATAAAAACTTGGAATGCCCAAATAATGTATCACACCCTTCAGCTGCAGGTTTGACCCTAGTCTTGCCCTCAGCATCTACAAGTTGCTGCTAGGCCAGCATTAACAGTGCATGAAGTGTCTTCTCTCCTAATTATATCCAATTGACCAAGTGTGAAAGAGCTTAAATGCAGGCTGGCCTGTCCTTTGATGCAGAGGGAGCCCACACTTTCCAAGTAGTCTACAACACAAACCCACCGTCTTTAGAGCCTCAGGCTTTTAGGCATTCAGAATTCCAAGTGATTTTTGAACGATTGTTCCTAAACTGTAGGAAAGGTGCGTCTGGGTGCTTCCAGCAGTTTTTGCTTTCCCCAGCTGCATCCTCTGCTCATACCCACACAGCACATCAGGAAGGGACCAGGTTGTGAGTCCTTCCCTCCTGCTCCCTGGTATCCCTTGAAGGAACTGGGTGGCTAAAGCAAGGTAGGAGAGTGTACAATGCAAGATCTCTCTCCTGATCCCACACAGGGTGTTTAGAGATTTGTGTTCAACCATATTCACACTGCAGAAGACAGTACAGAACAGTACATCTAACATCTCTACAGGGCTCCCTTTTTAGTATTGAATGAAATCCCAGGCTTATATCAACCTCACTTTCTAAATCAAAGAAAGTTTTAGCAAGTGTCTCCCAATTATTTAAATCTACCAGAAATCTAAAGCTGCTCCTTCATCTATGTTCAGATGGAAATCTCACTTATTCTTCTTCACACTCACTAGCAAATCTTAACACCAAGTTCCCCATATTTTTTCCACCTATGTATTAAAGGAATGTCACAGTCAAGTCAAAGTTTGCTAATGCCTGCTTGCCTACGTATTTGTCATTATTTTACTTGAAATAGCTGCTGTACTCCGCATAAGAATTTAGTTTAAACTACCCAAACTTGCCTTTGGTTTGCTGGATGATGGACAAGTTGCTTGTGAACTAAACTGCCAGCTCATGATCAAAACTGGGATGAATTATGATGTTTCCAGTTTTGTTCCTCTTCAGGTTATCTTTTTGCGCAACTGCAGTCTATTATGCATTGAATCAGGAAGTAATATATGGATATCTAAAACAGAAGAATATCTGGAGCGCCTGGGTGCAGGCACTGCAGTGGCTGTACACAAAGCGAGCTTGAGTTCAGCAGAGTCTGAACTGTGCACAGACTCTCTTCGACCTAGCTGAATAAGCTCCAGTGTTGCCTCTGCCCCAGGCTATTTAACTTCTCCACTTTCTTGCAAGACCTGTTAGCTTATACACAGAGCTGGACAAGGCTCTTAGCTAACAGGCAAACCAGACAACCTGCATAGAAATCATGAAAAGCTCTGTCTATGTTAGTGGGCAAGCAGTTATGATAAATAAGCAGTTAATCTGCACATCTCACTTAAATTTTAGGTGGCTTCCAGAAGGCTGAAGAGCAATAACTTGGCATTTGGGTTTTTTCCATTTTTAATAAAAGAACTTCACTGCTTAGAAGAAATTAGTCTTTAATTAAAATTTAACAGAATACATTCCTTACGTTGGCTGGCTGGCCTTCCCTAAATAGAATCATAGAATAATCAGGTTGGAAGAGACCCATCAGATCGTCAAGTCCAACCATTCCTATCAAGCACTAAAACACATCCCTCAGCACCTCGTCTACCCATGCCTTAAACACCTCCAAGAAAGGTGACTCAACCCTTCCTTGATGGAGCAAACTGCACAGCTACAGTTTTCAGGAGCAATGTCATACTTTTCTTACTGAAGGTGCCTTCATGTTCATTTTCTAGTTTGGAACCAATACCTGCACCACAAAGACAATGCAACTTTCCTATAATAAGGATAGTTGTGCCTGTGATGAATTACTTTTAGGACTTAATGACTCTCAGCGTGGCATTTCTTTTCCTCCTGCTTCACTGCTTGGAATATTTGGGGTTTTTCCCCTTTTCAAATGATGTCAAATATGCCTGCTTTGGATTTTAATTAAAGCACTTAATTGTTGAGCTGATTTTGTTTCTCGCTAAGGTGAGACAAAATACTTCTGGGCTGTCGTTATTTCTTTGTTTTTTTGGTTTTTTTTTTTCCCCTATCTTATGCTTTTTTTAAAAAAAAATTCCAAATGCAGACATTTTACCAGAGTGATTTTTTTCCTGCTAGGGGTGAGTTTCTGTTTTTATCAAGTTCTTTTCAGTCATTCCATATATATTGTCTCTAATCTACTATCTAGCATGCCTCAATCCTCTGCTCATATCACTTCAAAAAAAGGTTTCCCAGCAGAATATTCAACTAGTTTGACATGACTGAAAAATAAAAAAGTTTAATGACCTAGTTATAGCTCATGGCTACCTCAGCTAAGTTACTTTCCCTTCTGCTTTCATGAGCTTAACTGTATTCAATCACTTGAGCTACAAACTGTTCTTACTGTCATCTCTTCATTAGTTAAAAAAAAAAAAATAAAGAAATGAAGAAAATAAAAGGAGAAATTAGAGGAGGGAAAATAAAAAGCAAGATGTCAGATTGTTGGTTTAGAAGAAGCTGTCCTATAGACGCAGCACATCCAGTCATAAGAAAGTACAATGATATGGGAAGGGGATCTCGCATCGATCAATGTTTATGAGAAAAATGGGAGTTAATTTGTCACTTTTCACCACACTGACTCTTTTAAATCAGCACAAATGAATCACTCAATAGCTCCTGTCTTAACACATGACACAAGTCACCACGTGAATTCTAACCGTGCTTAAGAAAACAAAGGACTGAAACGCTGCTCATCAGAATTAAAACAGGTGGACCATATATCACAAATTATTTCCTTTTTGTAACCAGCAACCTCAGAAGACAAGGCACACAGACACTCTGATGTGCCTATCATACTGAGAGTTAACTTTCATCTTGCAAAGTGGTTATGATTATCTACCAGACTACACTCTGGCAAGAAACTAGAATGCAGAGCTGAACACCAACAGAGCTCCTGGCAACAGTTTACAATGGCACCACCAGGGAGAATAAAAGCACACAGAAATGGAAAAAGAGGACTCTCCCCTGTAATTAACTAAATATCTTGCAAATATCCAGCTATTATTAGAATCTATTAATATGACTACTTAAAGCAAAAGCAGAAAGGTTGAATGCAAACCAGAAAAATAAAAACCAACCTATTCAGCTTGCTGATAGAGGATAGAACAAACCACAAAAATTAAATATGATGGTAAGGGAGAATTCATTAAATGCCTGAGACAGGCAAGTCATTGAGTCTGTGCTACACTTCTGAGGTTTTGTGAACAAGGTGGAAAAAAATCTTAGCTGAAATAGAAGTACCATGAGGGCCTCCAGCCAAACATAACAAAGAGTGAAGGCAACAGTGGGAAAAATCACTCCTCAACAACAGGATATGTGCAAAATGTCCAGGGCATGATACCAAAAAGCTGTATGTGATCAGGAAAACCACAGGAAGTAAAACAATCTACCTTGCAAGAAGATGTTAAAATGTCAGCCTTGACAGAAGCTGAAGGAGTGGTACAAGAAATTGCCTGACACCAGACTTCCCACAGTACAAGGAAATTACCTAGCCTAGCTTGTTTCTGTATTTTATTCATACTCATTATTCATAGGAAACTGGTTAAAATGTTATTAAAGGCATTGCAAGAATAAGGGTTAAAGAGACAGAACATGGGGAAAGACGCCAATTCTAAAAAAAAGCCCATGGCGTTGCTGGAAGCACTTGAAGGTGTAGTAAGTAGTCAGAAGGTTATGCTGTAGGCATTACCAGCTGTAACTACAACTCTGTAGTATGCAGGCTTACATGGTTCCCAGAGTTTACATCAAGGAGGTGAGACTCAGCACTGAAGGAGACAATTAGGCCCTGGGGTAAGCAAGGATTTCCTGGAAATCTTTGATTTTCCACTGCAGTGACAGAACATATTATGCATCCTGTGGTGGTTCGTCTGTATAGGAACTTAATGGGATGAAAGCAAGTACCTGCAACCAAACAAGCTCCGAAACATTATTTTGCTAAGGTGGTAATGATGTAATGGATTTTTTTCAAAAAACAAAACCCCAAATAAACAAAAAACCCCAAACTTATTTAAATGCTGTATAACTTCTCCAGAGGTTTGCATACATGGACATAGGACAGTTTCCCACACTAAAGTGGGAAAGAAGAAATAAGAAAGCATTTGGAGGCTCTGGCACTTGTGAAAAAAATTACTTGAGATAAATTTCTGCCAGAATATTACCCATGTTGCAGAAAATACATAGACATTTCTACCATCAAATTCAAGAGCTAGACACCGACTGGGGGCAATTCTCCAGCAGTTGCAGGCTGCAGCATGCAACAGCATTTAGTACGCTCTTGTCTTTTTTTGCTCTAAAGATGTTGTCCATTGGGCATTTTAACCCAAAAAGTGCTATTTAGAAGAGGAGGACAAAATAGTTTTAAAGAGTTCCTGGCCACTGTGGGAAATAGTTTTGGCAGGGAGAGTAGAGAGTATATTCTAAAAGCAGGGAGTACATTCAAAGCTTAGTTTCCACAGCAACTTTGAGACATTACAGCACATACAAAAACTTGTTCAGAACAGTTCTGATTTTACCTACCAGCAACGTTTTCTGCTTTCCATGTTACTGACACTCTGAAATTGGTCATGCCTTCAGAGATGAACCTTTAAAGTGTTCAGATGTAGACTATTAGTATTTCTGCCAACACACAGGATTTGAAATATACATTTGACTTTTCTCGTTGTAAATTCTGTTCTTGGTAACTTTTTTCACATTGCTGCAGAGCTCTTAGAAAGCTCTTAGAGAGCCTGAGTGGCAAAATACCTCCGATTTCTCTAATCCTTGCATTCAGAGGGTAGAGGTCACACTATAATGATAAAAACATCCTGACACGTAGGAAGTCAGCTATGTTAGAATTAAATTAGAATTCATGCTTATCCTTTCTGATACAAACTGATGGCTACTCTTCTCCTTCATGAGCAGAAAGGATGAAAGTAGAATGTAAGTCTGCAACACTATAATATAAGCAGCAAATAAGATGAAAGAATATGATAAACACAAGTAACCATTATAAAAGAGGACCACATAGAAAATACCAGTATACAGTCATTTAACTTGTATATATTTCCTTTAAAAAAAAATAGACATTCAATGAATTTGCAGCTAGAGAAAATAAAGCTTCTAGGAGTAGTGTCCTCATCCCAGCTGGGAAAGCATGTATTTCTTGGTTTTGGTGGGGAAAAGAGTTAATTTTCAGAAGAAGTTGGGAAGAGATATAGCTGGGACAGTTGACAAACTGGCCAATGAGATATTCCATGCCATCTATGTCATGACCAATATATAAAAGTGGCAGTTCGCTGGGAGGGGTGGCTCAGAGCATGACTGCGTCCACAGTTTCAGCAGCATGTCAGGATCACAGCTGGGAAGCATCTGTGGGAATTGTTTTTTCCTCCATGTGGTAGGTGGTTGATTACTTTCTTTGTATATTCTGTTGTTATTGTTCTTATTGTTTTCTTCCTCCTCTGCTGTTCTAATAAACCGTCTTTATCTCAACCCATGAGCTTCGCCTTTTCTTTTTTATTCCCCTCCCCATCCTATCAATGGAGAAAGGGGTGAGCAAGTGGCCAATATGTTTCTTTGTTTGTCAGCCAAGTCTAAACCACAAGTAGCAGTCACTCTGAAC
Organism: Coccyzus lansbergi; assembly: GCA_033558105.1. Classification (NCBI taxonomy): domain Eukaryota; kingdom Metazoa; phylum Chordata; class Aves; order Cuculiformes; family Coccyzidae; genus Coccyzus; species Coccyzus lansbergi. The sequence goes on along the minus strand of JAUMJK010000305.1, from coordinate 1,666,347 downwards.
AAGTACCACAAAATAGCGAAAGTATTCCGGCATTAGCTCTCAAATTTTACAGTCTGAACCTTAGGGAAAACTGGGAAAATAACAGTAGATTTACTCCTGTTCAAATCACCTACTCAGGAGACAAGATGAAGCAAAGGATGTCTAAGGAACACAATCACACAAAATATTTGTCATCTATCTAATTGCAGTATCATAGAATCACTTAGGTTCAAAAAGACCTTTATGATCATCGAGTCCAACCATGAACCTAGCACTGCCAAGCCACCAGTAAACCATGTTGCTAAATATCACATCTACGCATGTTTAAAATACCTCAAAGAATGGTGATTCAGCCACCTCCCTGGGCAGCCTGTTCCAGTGCTTGACAATGCTTTCTGTGAAGAAGTTCTTCCTAATATCCAGTCTCAGCCTCCTCTGGCATAACTTGAGGCCATCTCCTCTCAACCTTTCACTTGTTACTTGGGAGAAGAGACCAACATCCACCTTAATACAACCTACTTTCAGGTAGTTGTAGACAATGATAAGGTCTCCCCTCAGCCTCTTTTTCTCTCCGTTAAACAACCTCAGTTACCTCAACCACTTCTCGTAAGAGAACTTGTCAACAAGGAAAAGGGTATATTTCTAGATTGCATTTTACGGTGAAGTTTGGGTATCTCTGATCCCTTTCAGCGTATGACAGGTTCTTTGCTGGGAATACAGAAGGTTGCTTTCGAATGTAGAAAAATGAGTTTGCACACAAATCTGAACATAAAATGGGAATTCCAACAAGGAACATACCCTAAAGAAGTTTTTGAGAGTTTATTAAGAAGTCAACCCACCTGCCTTCTTCAAAACCTTCTCCTCCTTCTTGATCTCCACAGGGAACTCAGATGTCTGCTGGCAGATACCTCTGAAGGCCATACTGCCAAGTCTCATGGTTGGTAGCTGTGGGTCTCCTACTGGGCCATTATAATTTGCCTCCAAGCTTTCTAAGTGCTGCAGAAAGAGCCACCAGCTGTCTAACCAGCATATGGCTCACAGGGGTTTCTTATTTTGGGAAGAGAAGCATAAAATTAAATTTAAAAATATGATCTGCCACAAGGATTTGAGGAAATAGTTTCTCTGATGTGTAAATTAGAACTAAAAGGACAGCCCTTCTCCTGCTGTGCTTGTTCACTCTCAGACATGTATCTTGTGAAAGGAACAGGGAAAGGTTTGCAAAATAGTAACGGTATATTCCCATCCGTCACTGGTTTTCAACACCAGTCATCTAGACTAACCAAGTGGACAAGTTACTTGATTAGGGGTATTTACATACACTCTTCAGGTATGAGTATGCATCATTTCTCACAGGAAGGAGATTCTTTCAGAAATCCCATGGATGCAGCAAAAAACCATCTTGACTAATTGTTGAATAGCCTTGTTGCTCTTTTCCTCTTGCTCTATCTACTTATATACACACACATATGAGCCAAACATACTCCTACAGCCTTGATGTCTTCCAAAGCTTTATCCACATAAAAGACATTGGACAACATGCCAGGGGAAAGACTCTCAGCTACGAATGAGGTTGCAATATGGTAGACGGGTCACACTACTAGTTGGTGACTAAGGCACATAATGTAGCCTCAAAGGATTGCCTTGAGCCTAGATCATGGAGTGGAGCGACCTAGTTCTAGTGCTGCCCCATGGTTCATTCCTCAATCCCATAGCCTGGCACAGCTGCTCAGCAGAAATAGATCAAGCAATAACTAGCACAGACTGGGCTACAGCACTGCTAGTGACCTTGAAGCAGGATAAAACAAGACCAGGGCTAACTATGAGGTGATGATGCTTATGCACAGCATCTGGCTCATCCAAACCACATGGAACATGTGGCAAGTGTGACAAAATAGTTTATAAGAAACAAGGGTTTATTACTAAGCTGCCTTATCCCACATTCCCTGATGCTCATACAATGCGACAGGACTGTGATACTACTGCAGAGGAGCAGTCATGTTCAAGGCCTGTTACTCCACAAAAAGGAGTATTTTCTTCTTTTTTTCAGTTTTCTTTTTAAACAAGCTACATTTCTTTCACCACAAAGAAAAATCATTGTGCTTCTGTTTATATTTACTGTCAGCATAGGGTCAGTTCTTTGTGCTTTGGGTTTTCACACAGTCTAGGGAAATGCCTGCAAGCTTTGTTTATTTTAAAGATATTTTTTCCCCAACAAGGCTTAGTAGATTTTACAGCTTATTTATACAAGATGTTAATGATGGAAGAGATTTAAGCTGATAATACCTCCTTAAATTAAGAATAGTTAATGCTACAGGCTATAATAAACTTCAACATATCTGTAAACATACAAAACTCTCCTTCATACCAGGACTAGCTTGGCTTTGGTGGTCTTTGAGAAAAGGTCGCCCTGTCCCCTTTACAAAGTTGATACAGGAATGGAGGAGCCATCCAACTGCTGAACTATGTTTTGAAGAGAATATCACTAAAATGATGAAAAGGACTTACTTTCCACCTAGCATCAATATGAATGTCCCCTGTCCTCTTGCCAATACAATGCAGTAACACTAGTAATAGCATTCCTTAAATGGAAACAGTTCAGCCGGTCAACAGGGAAATAATGCTAAAGAAAAAGCTGCTTAAAAGAGTTAGCAAGAACATGTGAGGCAGAAAGAGTTACTAAGATACAGCTGCAGTTTAAATATGCCTGAAGAGACACCTTCTGGGGAGTGCCTTTATGCTGCTGTGATGTTAACAGGCTCTTAGTTTACTGCCATCATTGCTAGCAATGACATTATGGTATTCATCTTTCATCCATGAATCTTCCACAGAGGAAGAAATTGAGACAAATGGGTCATGCAAGGCCAGCATCAGCAATGTAAACAACCTAAGCACCTTGAGTCCTCAACTCTGCTCTGTATCTGCCTGGTACATTCCATGCCTCAGGTAAGAGCAAAGAGGGGACTGAAATGGTTACGGGGCACATCTTTCTTTGTATGCAAACACACAGAGCAGAAAGAGTAGCACTGCCTGTTACTGTAAATACTGAGATTCTATCCTTGGTTATTTGGGCATAAACTGTTCAGGTAACAGTGTCCTTTGGCTGAATCCTAATGTTTTTGCATTCAATCCTGTCATTCCAGTTAAATCTTATATTCTGCTGCCTAAATCATAATGAGTGGTCTATTTTAACTTTTCAAAAATAAGTATTCACATCCTTCATAAACATCCAAGATATTTGCACTGCCAAGATCTTTCCCTGTCTCCTTGACATCTTTTCCTGCATTGGGATGTAGGATGACATTCTCTGCTCCTTAGAAAGTACTGGAAAGAACTAAAATGCAAGGAGAGGAAGGGGAGTTGCTTCTTGCTGCTTTAGTATCCCCCAAGTGTCAGTAATTTGTCCTCAGATCTGTCCTTGTTCTTTGCTTCCAGTCCCCTCTGGCTTTAGCAGAGCTCTACTGGAAAGCTTCCAACCATTTACAGGAATGAACAGTTTAAAAATAAAACAGGAGCTTTGATCAACAGAAAGAAGTTTAGCTAGGAAGGAAAAAAGGAAACACAAGGAAACTGACAACTCGGGCAGAAAGCAAGGCAAAAGCAGGTTCATTATGAGCTGACAGACATTTCTATGCCTGCTTGCAAAGCCAAAACCCTCCCTGCTGCTTGTTCTTCTGCAGAATGCTCTGCATTAACAGTGAAAAACATGTTTTGTTTTCACCTCTGACTTTCCTCCACGTGCCTGCACTCCTAGCTTTATCAATTGCAAAATGGTATTTTCAGGATCTTTCAACTGCACTAAACTGTGTGTGCCTGTGCACAGTTATGTGTATATACACATGAACATATAACCATCAGTTCATCAAATTGTGCTTATTCATAGCTATTTTTCCCCTCTATCTCCTTCATGTATTTATGTCTTAGTTCACAAAAGCCATTCCAGCTGCTGCTAACAGAAAGATCTCTTCACTATTTTTCCATTATAAAGGAGGAAGCAAATACAACATGAAAAGTTAGACTACCACTCCTCCCAGATTTTTCATGACTCGCTGAACTTAGCATATTTCAGATAACATATAATCACAAAATCCTTCTTCAAATTATAAACATCCAAACAACCACAGAAGTACCTTGTTTGCACTTGTGAAACAGATTGAAAAAGCCTACTCCATATATACATTCAGGCCCTCCAGAGATATCAATGCTCAGGGCATACCTAAAACATAGATAGACTGAGGAACACAGCAGCTTTGGAAAGTGCGGTCCCAGTAGTCAAGGTATTTATACTGAATAAATTATGTGGAAAAAAGAAAAGGTTTTCCAATATCTAATCTAAATTTCACATCTATCAGCTTAAAACTGTTACCCCTCATTCCACCACTACTCAAGCTGAGAAAGAGACCCTCCCCAGCTTTCCTGTAGGACCCTTTTAAATACTGGAAGGTTGCTATAAGGTCTTCACAGAGCCATCCCTTCTCTAGGCTAAACTTCCTATTTTTTAATCTGAACTTTGTATTTTCTTAGCTTAAATGAAAAATCCCCATCTTGAGCCCCTACATTTTTAAACAACAAAATAATAATATCACTGTCACATCTATTAAAAGCTCAAGTGAATCAGAGGAAGATTTACCTTAGTCAGTCATAAAACTAGGGGGCCTACATGACCAATTCTTTTGTTTGACATATTTTCAGATCATGTGCTATTACTGAAAGCAAAAAAGGGAACACAAAAAAATTTTAAAACTGCCCATCAGATTCCCAGTCCTGAGACACTGGAAGGATGCCACTTCTTCAAATTCAGATACAGGATCTGTAACTTTTTTTCCTTATTTTAGTTTTTTTTAATTGTGAGAAGCTTAAGTTACAAAAAAAGCAAACTTACTGCAGAGGTGTCAGTGAATGCAACTACAGATACCCATGGAAACACAGGTGTTTGAGCAATACCATGCTTTCACTTTGACAATTACCTTTATACCCAAAAGCAAATGCTTTTCATTCAATATGTAAATTAAATCAAAAAAATTCCATGCAGCAGCTGTGTACTATGTGTTTTGGAAGAATGTTGGTTATTGTGGAAGTATAATCTGCTCGCATGATTCAATATTTACTATTTTTTAAAGTTATTGCATGCACATATAGGGATAAAGGGAACTGTTATGTGCATACAGTTCCATGCTCTTAAACCAGGAATGACTCTTAGATCATTTATTTCAATCTGCTGTACAATAAAAGCTTATCAAGCCTGGTTCAACCTGACAACTCATATTTTGCTATAGTACATATTACAGTACGGCATCGCATTCTTTCTTGAAAACTTCAAGAACCTGTCAGTTTATCCCAGTAGCTAATCACTCTCCCATATAAAAACCTGTGTACTGTTTCTCAGAATCAACTATTTCTCTCAGATGGAGTCTGTCTAGCTTTGACATACAACCTTTGCTTCTTGTTATGCTTATATCAGCAAGATTAAAGCACCTTTTAAGAACTCATCATTTTCTTCTTATAAAAGTACTTGTGAAATGCACTCAACTAGTCACCTCTCCATTCAATAAGTTAAACAAATGGAATCCTGGAAGCCCTTCTTTGGAAAATGTATCTTACAGTTTTCCAGTCACGTTTTGCAACTTTCTCCACTTTTTCAATGTCATTCTTGAAGCATACACAGGAAAACAAAGCATGCCATTAAAGTCATCCGAGTATGAAGCCATTATAATCTTCCAGATTCAAGAAACTTCCTCACTGTTTAAAGGTGACTGAACTGAAACATTGAAAAGGACTGGTCCAACACTTCAAAGAACAAGTATTAGAATCAGAATACAAATACAAGAGTAGTCTGCTCACAGGCCTAGTTTTCCTGCCTTATATATACCTAAAACCAATGCCTCTACTTCAGGAGCTGCCAGGTAATATGGTACAGTGATGCTTCCCAGCATTTGGTGGATCTGTGTTATGGACATGGAACTAGAGAGCGTATGACTTTCCATCTTCCCTGCTAAGCTGCCCAACAGAGAAGTGCCTACTGTTAGGGACAGACCAGGTACATTGGGATGGAATTCAAGAGGAGTTAAGATAGATAGAAACAAAGCAGCTTGTTCCAACAGCTCCAGCAGGTACCACTCCCAAACCTTCCTCCTCTTGTGTACTGTGGTTCCCATCTCCTCAGCACCTCCACTTTCCTGCCCTACAAAACAGCATCAGACACACCACCCTGTAACATTTGTCTTCGTGCTTAGGCTTCACCAGTTTCAGCCATCTATATCCAATCAAGAGACAACCTCAAAATATAATGAGAGAAGAGTATTTTCAGGCAGATTTAAATGGAAGGCATTCAAATCTCACCCTTATCTGGGCTTACACACAGTACAGAGGAAGTTTTCCTAATAAAAAATGCCAGCTAAAAGATTTAAAATTTGAATATCAGAAAAATACCAAGCAGGAGGGAGGAAATTGTGAATGGGAAAACTCCAGCATAACTTACTGTCCACTACAAATAAAAGTGAGGTAGACACAGAACACCTCAAAGACTGTCATTAGACGCAACTTGAGATTAAGGTAACAAGGAGATTGCGGATGTATATACCCTTCCCTGCAATCCTGTGTAAGACTGTATACTACCTGTATGTGACTATCCAAAGTATATTTACATTCACTTGGAATCAGGTATCCTCCACAGAAGACTGAAGAGTTTCCAGAAAAAACTCTCAGTGCTGAGGAGCACTACACAGCTCCTGCACAGAGACAGTTACAGAGAATCACAAATGTGGCATTTCAGATTCCTAAAGCAATCACTCGTATTTTTTCATGTCTTTGCTTCAGCAAAAAATAGCACTGTGAGGTAACATTGCCCTGGTGCAGGAATAGCCAGGACATCTGCCCACAGCACTGCTGGTCTTCAGTTTTTCAATAGAAACACACAATTCAACAGAAATTAGCTGGCAGTTAAGCATGCACATGCCAGTTGTAACCTATTGGTTTCTTAACCTGAGCAGCCCAAATACTGAAGGGTTTGTTCGGTGTTTGTGTTGGGTTTTTTGTTTTTTTTTTTTTTAAGAAAAAACACTTGTGAAAGTTTTCACTACCTTTTTGCTGTGGGCACTCAGAGTCTACAATGGTAATTGTGGCTGTAGTCCAGAATTTGCTTCTACAGCTTAACAACCATCCAACTCCACAGAGAACTGATATTCAATTCTATTTCAGCCCATCCTCTTGGATTCCTTACTCATAGCTATGGTAATTGCTTTGCAAAATCCAAAAGGGATCTTTGCATCCCTATGTGTTTTTACTCTGTCCTTTCCTCCTCATCCTCCTGCATCTCTCTGGCATGTGGAGAATGAGGGTGAATCCTGAAAAGGGCTGTAGGTTGTTGGTTTGGGTTTTCTTTTTTTTTTTTTTCCTGTGGAATTGCATCAAGACATTTAGAAAATCATTAGCTTTCTCTCCCTTTCAGAAGTCACAGGGTCATAGCAATGAATCTTGGAAGTTCATTGCTTGCACTCCAGGACAATGATACACATCTTTTTAAGGCAGCACAAGCCATGGGAACTGAATCTTCTTCCAAGTAATACACCAGAAATATTTCCTTATGGGGGTTCAGGTAAGGGAATAAAGCACAGAGAAGAATATGTCACCAAAAAATGGTATTCATCTTCTGAGAAGCAAAAGATGACTAGTTAAAAAGATAATGTCAGGGCAATAAAGTTATGCTGGAGTGCCTTGCTTGCAGTTGAAAAATGCCCATTAAGACCTCAATCAGGACTCTATGGCCTTGTTTGTATTTGTTTATAGGGTTCAATAGTCACAAAGCTTAATGGAAGAAAATATTTTTCATAAGTATATTTGAAATTATCTCCCCAAATAACTGCCTCCGGCCTAGGGAGTAAGTCATATATTCTTACCCAGTGTACACTCCTGACCCATATAAAGGCCTCTGCACAGCTCATGGCACTTACACAAATGAGGACTTGTTACTCCCTCTCCAATGATGCCTCGCTGATTTTCCCACTTAGACAAGTGGGATGTTGCCCAAAGGCTCTCCAGGCATACTGGAAATAGAAATGAGATTCAAATGTAATTACTTTTGCAGCCTTCCTTTAGAATACACAGGGTAAGCCTACAGACCTGCATATACTGGCTGGTTCCTCCAGCCATCGTGTTACACCTCGCCAAGAAGTGAAACTGCTGCTCATGACACTGTATTTGAAAATACATTAGCCACCAGATTCCCTAAACTTGGATCCAAAGTTCAGAGATACATCCTCTACAGGCACTCCACACATCAGAGAGAAATCCTGATCTGTTAACACAGTTAAGATAAAGATACAGAAACCTAGGACACTTATACTGTGGAAAAAATGGTATGTTCTAAACCAAAAGGCTGTGGCTAGGCAAGTTGATCCATGTTAGAATAAGGATTACCCAAGCAACCTGTTTTCTTGCATTCACAGCGTTCAACTGCATAATTTCAGTGTTCTTGAAAAGCTACTAGCTTTGTCTCAAGGGGCAGCTAATCACCCCAGAGACAACTATCTAAGCCTGAACTGTTGGTCAGGATTAAATCCTACTTCCATTCAGGTCAAGTGGGGGGAGGTACATGCAATGTATTTTCTCGGTCTCGAATCTACCTCATCATTGCACTTTCCAGTAATTAGTAGAATAGCTAGAAGTGATTAGACCCATACTGACCATGTAGATTAAACTAATTATCGCTTCTAAGAAAATTTCTTCAACTTCTCCATCCCAAAAGGCATGCTTACATATTTATGTATGACAGTCACTTTTTCTAGTTAATCTTCCACAGCACTACCAAGGGGACATCTCTTACCAGTATTACATCCACATTGATACATAAAAAGCAACAGGTGGTGGTGTAGGAAAGAATTATCACTAGTGCAAGATGTTTATAATCTGATGGTCACACCATTTCACACAAATAGATGTACAGCAGATGGATGGCAGCCAAATTACTCCAGGAGTATTATTCTGGGGCTTGCAATTAAATTAGAGGTCCTCAAGAGTTCTGGAGGTCTCCCGAAGCAACTTCAGACAGGTTCTGATGAGATCTGGTCATCCAGATCCAAAAAACAGAAGCCATAAGACAGTGCAACAATCAGAAAATACGGTTCCCAGTAAAGATATATGGAGGGGTTGCAAGTTCACCTTGTTTTCTTCCATAAGATCAACCAAACACAGGTCACAGTATCATAAATATATTCATCCTCCTCTCCAGTGAGTTAGATATAATTTAAGAAAACAACTTATGTAGAAACTGTAAATTGTTAAGAAAATATCCAATAACTGCCAAATTTTAACCTAATTTATTTCTAAGGTCTCTAACCACTGTTTAGACTACCTTCCCTCCCACCAGTAATCTTTCTACTCCAAAGCCTCCAGGAATACATGGTTCTAGGTTTATATTTTGTTTTTAATCTATCATTTAAGCAGCAAGGTAGCTGCGAAACCAGAGAAGATACGTTTCTACTTATGAGTATATACCGCTTAAAGATGTTGCAACATAACTATTCTGAAGTAGATGTGATTTGCAAGCAACCTGAAGTTCATTCTCTCACTTCCCTTCAACTAAAACTAAGTTGGTGGAAAATTAGTACATGCCAACATAAGATTGCCAAGTGCTTCACTAAGGGCTGTTGTAGTTAAATTGCAAAAACTCAGACTTAAATTTACACGTGATAATTGAGAAAGTAAACAATATTGATTTTAGCTCAGTATCTTCTTTCCATCAAGGACAGAGAGAAGAGAGACTTGAAACATTGTGACCAAATCAATTTAATGTAATTAGCCTTGTAACATCTCTTTGCCATCATGATTGTACCATGACAGTGGGAAAATAAGACTACAAATCCAAAGGATATTATAGAAAAAAGAAGGCCACGCAACACAGATATTTCCACTATGACTAGATTCAGCATTTGTCCACACACTTTTTAGCAAACCCATAGCTATCTCATCAACATGTCAGTCTTCTCCAGAAAAGTGCCACAAATGCCTTTAGAAATAGCACAAAAATATCTACAGAGAGCATTTCTGAATACTGGTGCCTCAACTGTCAAATTTGCCAAGCCTCAGAAATACATCCTTTTGCATATCTCTTCAAATAAATGTCTCCAAACCTATGTCCCTTCCTCTTTCTGTCTTTGGGAGGAAGCCAGGAATGTCACAGACCATTATTTTTATGGCAATTAAGCCTTATATAAATGTGGGTAAGCAACTTTCTGGGTAAGTTTTGCCTTTTCTTACAAAGGAAAAAGTCAGAACATTTAAGTTGAACTGCTCAAAGAAAGACAAAACAAAATCTTTCATCTAAATAAAACACTTCCCTAATCCAAATAAAATGTGCATAAATTAGGAAATATCTTCCGAGTTATCCCTCATATAACAAAATGTGCAAAAGTGATGCTTCTGAAGGTGACATAGAGAAGAGTTTAGATGGAGTTTCTGAAAGCTTTTGATAATGCTCTTCTCAGAAGCCTTATTTGGAAAAGTTAGTCACACCTCCTCTTGTTAGACCACAGTATAGAATAAAAGAAGGAGAGCAACAGAAATCAAACAAACTGCCAGCTTCTTCAGCTTGAGCCAAGTCAATAGCAAGGCACATCAGGATGCTTGTGGAGCATCTTGGTTTAGCACCCCTGTGCCAGCTTGGTCAGCAGCAAAACACAGGGCAGCTGTAGTATCAGTTCCTCCCACACAAAGGGAGGGGAAAATAAAAGAGGGAGAGGCTTGCGGATAAGAAACAAAAACAGCTTTAATGAAACAACAATAATAAAAAGGAGAACTGGAATGTCCATAAGAAGATAATAAAATATATAGATGCATACAAACTGGAAGTCCCTAATGACTACACATCACCACTGATGCTGCAGGGCGAGCATAGGTAGGTCCCAGACTGCACTCAGCGGCAGATAGGAGCTGGATTCAGGAACACATGAATCAGGAGCAGATGGATAGATAAGGACCTCACCTGGCCACCAAAGAAGAGAGCTTGACCTTCGTGACCCCTAAGCCTTATACTGAGGATGACATATATTGAATAGAATACTCTGTTGGAGACACCTGTGCTGTCAACTCCTCCCTGCAGCTGTGACTCTTTTCAGCCCTTTTGACTTATGGCATCCCACTAAGATGAGAATATCCTTAGTTTCTATGGGAACAAATATAAGTTATGGCCTTCTTGCCATTGCCTTGTTACTTTGGTGGTAACTATAAATATTATGTGTTATCACTTACAGAGACAGCCACTACCTTAAAACATGTAGTTAACTTTCAGAAAATGAAACTACTTAGGAGAAGTTTAGCTGAAAAATTAGAAAATTGGTTCTGCTTTTGCTCTAACCAGAACACAGAGACAAGAGGTAGTTCATAGACTCACTAGTGTATCACAATGAATATCAAAGTGAGTTTTTGGAGAGCATCAGTGTTTTCTAGTTGTTAATCATTGTAAGAATCTTGGGGGGGAAAAAGCGTATTTCATTAAAGAACTGAGCAGTGAAGTGGCAGAAAAGCTGCTTCTTTTATACATTTATAGTAATTAGTGTACTAGCAAAATAAAAGCACTTGTCACACATGTTAATGCACCTGGAACTTTCTTACAATCCTCAAGACCTGACTATGATAAAAGTGGTAGGTTAATAAGAACATTTCTGCTCTGTGTTGCTGTTGCAGGAAAGCCTAATGGATCCATGGAAACTCATATGAGCCATATACAGATTGAAATATGCTGATTAATTTAAATGAATCCTAATGAGAATTTCTTATGTTATAAGTTGCAACAGTGCTTTTATATTATTATTATCGCTATTTGCCTGGGAAAGGAAGATGCACAGTTCAGTGCTTGAAGGTGGTCTTTGTAGTCAACTGGAAGCAGACATCGTGTTATGCATATTCCCCCGGATATGGATGAAACACGAAGGCAAAGGCAGATTGCTTCGCTAATTTACAAAGGTACAGAAAGGAAGCCCACCACCTAACACAGGTGCCTAAATTATCCCAAACCCTTTAGTTACTGTTACAAATATACAAGTGTCTATACAGCCTTCTATCAAAAGCAGAGGGAGTTTTTGCTACTAATAAGGATACAAGTCAAGCTACTTCTGCACTTGTGGTAAAATTACAACCAATACCCATTTCATTTCTGCACTCACATTGTCTCTGCTCCTTTTCATCAGTAGACCATTAAGCACTCCAAAGCCAGAGAAGTATCGTTATTCTCATTTTCCAGATGTAAAAAAAAAAAGAAAAGGTAACCCTGCATGTAAAATCCTTTTACTGGTGTCACCTAGCAAGGCAATGGCTGAAATAGAAATTAAAATCAAGTTGGAGGAATCTTCATGAACCAACACAGTGGGCACAAAGATGAATGCCACATGCCAACTTTAAGTGTTTTAAAACATCAGTAAGGTTTTTATTCTTTACCCCACAAAGCTGAATTCAATTTAAAATTGCCATAATCTAGGTTCTGTATGTCACTTTCAAGTATACTTGTAAGACCACCGAGTAACAGCCAACAAACAATGTTGAATGGAGGCAAGTTAAAGAAATGCTTTCTCCTGAGCTTACCTCTATCTCTGCCTTCAGTAATGCTGTTATTATCTTCCCCGAATACATATTTGACTTGTCCAACTGCACCAAGGAGACTGAAGAGGCCTCAGGGGCAGTGCTCATCTTGCAGATGAAAAAAGTCAAGCAGACCTAGATTGCAACAGAATGCGAGAGGTGACAGAAAAGTTTATATTATCATTTAGCCCTAATTTAAGTATCTTAAGACCAAATTAACAAACAATTCTAAATATACAGGCACAATAAATTGAAAACTCACTTTTCTTCACAAGAAAGCCTGTCACTGATCACTTGTCTTCCCCTCCACTTGCTAATATCTCTCCCCTCAGGACACATTTCAAACGCTCTTGTTATCCCAGTATTGCAGCATAAATGCAAAGAACCTAATCCTGATGGTTGAAGTGGCAGAAGCCAGGCTGTTGAAAAAGGCAAGGCCTGTCCACACTTAATCCTATTTCTTGTCACATACCTTCAGAGTAGTAAGAGACCTCGGTCTTCAGAACTGAAGGTCTGAGCACAGTGGAAGAACCTGACACACAGCTCCTGCCATTGGGCATCTTCCTCCTTGACACAGTCTGACGTTGCGCTTTTGTGACCATCGCTCCCAGAGGCAGAGCCTCTCTGAAAAACACACCCACTACAACCTTGTGTTTGTGCACAGGCTAACATGCTCTGCCCACTTCTCCCAGGTGAACTCAATAGGCTTAATTTGTAATCAGAGGTGAGCAGCCTTCCTCCTGTGAAGAACAGAATCACCCCAATTGCAGCTGGGCTTGCAAACTCCAGGCCAAGCACTAAAACAATTCAGATGCTGAGGCACAAAAAAAATTAGAAACACTACTGATCATCATTCCAAAATCACTCCAGATTTTTTTCTCCTTCCTTGAGAGCTTCACTTTTGGAGCAAGAAACTGATTTTGCAATTGAGGTCTTTGTTACTTTGTATTAATCTATTTACTGGATAGGCTGACTCTTCATTTAGAACAGGTTTCAAAGTGAAGAAGTAGATCAATGCATTTGAAGAATAATTTGTTCCTTATTTTAAGTTATTGACGTTTCATCTAGATAATTAAATTTGTGTTGAGACTTTCCGTGTAAAGATTTTAGCTTTGAGAATTTTATGGGCAAGTAACAAATATCCCTTTAGTAGAAGTTATATAATGGAACTCCCAGGGAAAATGGTATAAATTCTCCTAATTTATACTTCTTTGTCATTTTCCCCCCCACCCTGCTGTAAATTTTCAAAACATTTATTATATGTGTACCTCTCTAATGTCTTTCTTCTTCCCTCAGTTGATTTGATTTCCATTATTACAAGCTGTTGGGTCCAAAGCTGCCTGTCATCTAGCTGTGATATAAGTATTCATTTCACAGCATTGTGTCGGAACCTTAAAATACCTCTCTTTTTGCAGGGAGTCTCAGTAGCTTTCAGCCTTAAGGAGAGAGAGGAATCCAAGGTGCTAATAAAGAGTTAAGGGAAGCTTGGTTCAGTGAATGCAATAGTAATTACAGCATAATATGAAGATTTTTCAGTTCTGTTTGGCTTCTGCGTAAACGGTCTTTGCAGTATTTTCCAGTCAAAACTTTGTGGAGTATGGGAGATGAAGCTGGTATGGATTTCTTAAGATGAACTTTGCTCATGAGGGAAATAAATCTAGCGAACTGTGGTTCTGAGCCTACAAAGCGCAGCAAATTATCAGGCACACAAATGTACTTCTCTTGGCTTCCTTTTTGCTTTGTTTGAGAAACTGGGCAAAAGTAGTACTGTAGGGGGAAAAAATTGTAACCCAAAACATTTCATACTACACTTCTGTAAATGGATTTAAAGGATTTTTTATGAGTTGCTGTGGAAAAACAAAAATTGTTATTCAGTATGTCTTTTCATGAAGAGTTAAACTTCACCTAGAGATTGCTTTTTATACAAGTGCAATGTGTATTCAAGGCTACATAAATACACTAGAACTGTTTTCTTATTTAAAGAAATCTTTTCTCTCAGTGTAAAAGATGTAGATGCGTTTTGTTGAATTATATACAGTTGAATTGCTATTTCATATTTGATGGTAAAATATTCAGTAAAATTTAAATAAGAAAATATACAAGAAGAATTTGAGAGATTTAAGTAACTTAAGTGAGCATTTAAAAACCAACCAAACAAACAAAAGCCACCAAAACCCGCACCAGAAAACATAAGCATGTGAAATTCTGCAAATTTTAGCTGAGTTCAAAACTCTGTTGTGGCAGCATCATTGATACCATGTGTAACCATTCCACAGCTGGAGTGTTTTGTATAGAATGGATTATCAGATCCTTTAATTTTAAAACACAAGTTTCTTCTACATGAGTACTTGTCAGACAGGAATTTGTATAAAGTTTGAAGTAAATAATTAATCTACTATTTAAGAGCAGTTTAGCAAGTTTTCAAATATTAAAACCACATAGGAATCCATCAATTTAAATATATTCAGATCAATATACAAGAACTTCAGTTTCCTGGAGCAGATAGGTGAATTGAGGTTAATTGTATTTATACTGTCTCTAAGTTTTGACTTTCTATGTATTGTGAAGGAGAGGGTATATGTGAGGGTGGAAATAAGATTTTAGTTTGATAAGACTTTCTTTGTAATTAATTAAAGCTGCTAAATTTAAGAAACATCCACAGCTTCCCTACACTGCTGAGAGTCTGTAAGTGTAAGTTAAGTTATTCATGTGTATTTTGACACTCTAGGCTTTACTGAGGTGCTCAAGACCAGGGCCTTGGGCAGCCTTGTCTCATGGGAGGTGTCCCTGTCCATGGCAGGGGGGTTAGAACTAGTTGATCTTCAAGGTCCCTTACAACCCAAACTATTCTATGATTCTGTGAAATCTCTGAAGCACATGAAATGTAGAAAAACATTAGATTTACATTACATAAAATGTTTGTGATGGCATTTATTCTGAATAGTTCATGATGATCCATTAGGCAGTGTGGATTATTTGCACATGCCAACACCTCAGAAGTAAGTCGGAGTCTCAGAGTGATGGAATAGTATAGGTTTAAGAAGCCTAAAGCTTTCAGGTAAATATCCTAATTACTAATAAACAATTATTTGCCACAAATGGTGACAGTCCAGTGATGCCTTCTAAAAGCTGGCACAGAATAAACACACAGGGCACACAGACCCTTGCAAGTAAATTGCCACTGAAACCATGCGTTTAACAGACTAGCTACCCAAGCTGATTAATAGAAAGCATCAAGGCCTTTAAGATTCTTAAATCCACTTCAGCGGGTATTGATTTAGGCGAAAGGAAATATTTCCTTAGGGAAGCACTTAATAAAAGAACTTAAGATAAGGGGAAGTAGTTCTGCAGTTCAATGCAAGCGAAGAAAGAGAATGCTTAAGCAAACAACAATCTCTGTGATCAGTAACATCACTAATTTTTTATGCTGCAGCATCTGAACTGTTTAAGTATTTCCTCTGGAGCTTGCAAGCACTGCTGCCATCAGTGTGGTTCTGATCATGACAGAAGAGAGGCTGATGTTGGTGATGTGTGATTACAAATTCAGCTTCATGAGCTCAGCTGGGAGAAATGGGCAGAGCATGTTAATCCATGCAGAAAAACAAGGCTGTAGTGTCTGTTTTTTCAGAGAGACTCTGCCTCTGGGAGCAGTGGTCACAAAAGCATAGAGTCAGAATGTGGCTGCGTGAGGGAGTAAGGTGCCCAATGGCAGGAGCTGTGTGCCAGGTTCTTCCAGCATGCTCAGACCTTCAGTTCTGAAGATCATGGTCTATCACTGCTCTGAAAGTGTGTGACAAGAAACAGGATTAAGTGTGGACAGGCCTTGCCTGAAGTTTAGGTTGCCTTTATCAGCAGTCTAATTTCTGCCATATCAACCATCAGGCAACTGAAACACCAGGGCTGAATTCCCTTTTGGTTGACATTTCATCAGGCAGCGTGTAACTGAGTTAGTTTCAAAACAGCAAATTGCTTTCTTATAATTTAAATCTAAGCTCTCTATTACACTGATTCAGAGGGATGATTACAAATAACCAATTGTATGCAGTAGTTTCTTTCTCCGAAATGGAAAAAAAAATGTGAGTGTGTGATAAACACACAGATGTAATTATCACTTTAGATTTTTCAGCTAAAGCTGAAGAAATTCTTTATTTTCTCTGCCATGCAGGCATAGATACACAATAGCTATGATATTCCTTGTGCACTGCCCTCCAGCTCTTTGGTCATCCAATAAAAAAACCCACTTTATTATTTTGGATAAACATACTTAATGTTAAAATAATATTTTCTTGTTTATTTCACTGCAAAAGATAAAAAAAAATTCATCTGATCACTGTTGGATCTCTTGCAGCAGCACAACAATGCAAGATGAAACCAAGACAAATTATTACTTAATTCAATTGGGTGTTCTGTTCTCCTGCACCACAGAACAGCCCTTGACTGAAGTACTAGTTGAATTCTACCGTTTCTGAAAGCGTTACTGAGACCTTAAGATTATCACACACCAAGGATATATGTTAGTTGTTCCCTGTTAGCTCTCACAGAGTATATCACACTGTTTTTAAATAATAGCATTTAGACTTCATGGGGACCATTGCAAATAATATTTGGAAAAGTCGGTATTTTTATATTTTTGCATTTTTAAAAATGAATTGTTATTATAATGTAAGTCGAGCAGTTTCTTAATTCTTCCCCTTAATTCCTGCTAAAATAGAAATTATAATGCAAAGTTACAGCATAAAGCATTTACATTTCTGTGCTTTGCTATGCATGCAAATGTATTTTTCTGTCTTTTCCAGAGGTGACACCTTAGGGCTCTGACATGCAACCACTTTACCATGGTTCTATGAGCACTAAAAATAGCTGATAGCCACGTTCTAATACCAGGGAAAATGCAAGGTAAGGCAACTCTGCTGAAAAATCCTTTACTAAATCAACTTCCCTCTCATCTGCCCTGGGCTAAGAGCACACATGGAGACACTTAGAAATGAAACACACAGAAATGTCACAACTCAGTCCCATGCCTGAGCACTCAACCTTGACAGTGTGACTATCGGACAACTCCACGTTAACTAGAATCAGAGACTGAGTAAAAAGGCAATATTTACATCCCTGGTCTCCCCCTAAAATCCAGTCATTAAATAAGCTGAGGTCTAGCTGCAGAATTTCTCTACTGCTTGAATTCATTTTAGAGACAGAAGCCAAAATCTGTAGCCTGCCTTTAAAGCACCTATTTGCACAAGAACTGCTACCCTACTGTTAGGCTCAAGCATAGGCTGGGACTCATCATAGGGTTAGGAAAACTAACAGTTGAAGAGCACACTTCCTTATCTCAAGTGGATCTTTTTTTTAAGGACACATACAAACACACGGTCAATGTTGTCATTTACATTTCTGTGTTATAAATCCAACTAAATCGCTTGCCTCTCTTGGGATACAGCTAAGTCCTCCAAAAGTATACTACTCAAAAGGAAACTTTCCTGTACCATTCGAAACCACCTACTGTATAGCTCATGTCTCCTCTCCTTTCCATCTTTTCCTTTGTTTTGGCCACAGACAAGGCAAGAAAGTCCAAAACAGAGCAGTAAAAGCTTACACCAGTACCTGAAAATCCAGTGAGAACTTTAACAGTTATATACCCTTTCTTTGACAGATTTGAGAATGAAACTGGCAGCAGAGTCACATTTTCTATGAAAAATGTGCAACTTAGAGTATAGATATGTTCAACTACCAAGGAAATGTATGTTGATTATATGAAAAGGTGTATAAGAGGAAACTGAACAGCTGCCACCTCCATTATATACATAAAATCCATAGTTTAGATTTTTAAAAATATTTTTATTAAGAAAGAAACTGAAAAAATTACTCAAACGCATGCCAGCATTCAAGTGGCTCTTACTTTCTGATGTTGATTACGCATCAGACAACGACCTGAATTCCAGGTTTCTGCTAAGGCAAAGTAAATCAATATAGATATCTTCCACAAAAAATAACAGACTTGTTTAACAACAGCGTATATTTGTTGACAGCACAGAGTACTAAATTCTGAAATAATCCATTGGAAGTAGCAGTTTCTCCAATACTGTTGGCTTAAGAGTTAAACAGTAATTGCACCTGATATGTATAGGATACTTAGCCATTCCCTGGATGAAACTATTTGCTCTCACTGGAGATCATGAGATTGTTATGTATTTATCAAGTGCCTATGAGATAAAACTGTAATATATGCAAATAGAACACATTTTTCCCAAGGTATTTACAGTACACACTAGAAAGATAATATAGTTTATCACAGAACACCAAGCAATGAGATAAACACACTTTATATTGGAATCTTTTCCTTCAGAGTCATTGTTTGTTGGAAGGATGCAGGGAGGTCAGTTTTGCAAACCACACTTCTGAACCAAAGGAACATTTATTTTCTAGGGCCACTGCTGTGTCCCTGTTTTACAAAATACTTTGGATTAAGGAAATATATTAAATAAATAGTAGACTTGGAAATTCCTAGCTCGGTAAACTACTATGACAAACAGTATATTCAACTCAATTTTTGTTTTCAAATCATCTATTTGTAAGCTAAGAATAGGATTGATAGCAACAACTTATGAAAAAATACTTCAATTTACAAAGTTCAAAGCCTATTTTTTGCTTCACTGTTCCAATATCTTTTCGCTTCCAAGATGATGTTGGTTTCCCTGGCAGCACAGTTCTGTTAAGAAGAAAAATACAACATAGCGACAAACCAAGTAAGCTTTTGATTAACGTTATCAGAAAGTGATAATACTGACTGACAGCAAGAACTGTGCATGTTAAACACAAACTTTAAGAGAATTCATATCACATCTCTCGCATCATGATCACATCTTGCTCTGCCAGGGGAGATTTAGGCTAGAGATTAGGAGGAAGTTTTTCACGGAAAGGGTCATTGGGCATTGGAATAGGCTGCCCAGGGAGGTGGTTGAGTCACCTTCCCTGGAGGCATTTAAGGCACAGGTAGATGAGGTCCTGAGGGATATGGTTTAGTGTTTGATAGGAATGGTTGGACTTGATGCTCTGATGGGTCTGTTCCAACCTGGTTATTCTATGATTCTATGATCATTTTTTTTTTTTTTTTGCTGAGGTCCATGCCTATTTCTCTATATCCAATCCCTTCACACTATTTTATAGTAACCATTGCACTAATCATACACTGTGCCTACAGCCATTGTTTACAAGTTACTCCACATAACACACATAACTATTCGTATTTAGTTACCAATTAATTTATTTCAAACAGTTTGCCTAAATACTTTTTCTGGGTATGGTTCCAGGCTGGTCTGAAAAGGAAGATACTCTTTAATGAGTTTGTTTGTAATATGTCGGTATTCCTCTTCCCAAGTTCCAGACTAGCATATTTTAACTCCTTCTTTATTTGACCATCCAATATTAGTATAGGTTAAAATTATCAAGGAGAGGTAAAGCAAGCACAGTCTTGAAATGCTCTTCTTTCTTCAGATTCTCCCTTAGACCATCATTTAAGTCTGGAGCTATATGCAGAGGCTCTCTGTCATGCTCAACAGCCACTATAGCAATACACTGAAAAACTACCTGGATCTGTCATTGTCCCTGTTCCCTGGGCTTACAGGAACATATTTGGGGTAATATGGTAATGAAAACAGCAATCATACTAGCTTTAGTTGCCTTGAGGATTCAAATAAACTCAGTAGTTCATTGCTGCAATTGTGATAATTGGCATAAAAAGGGGAGAGGCTTGTGGATAAGAAACAAAAACAGCTTTAATGAAACAACAATAATTAAAAGGACAACTGGAATGTCCATAAGAAAATAATAATATATATATAGTTGGCATATATACCTCAGTTCCCTTTCCAGATCTGAATTTTTGCCTGTGCCTCCATTTAATGTCTCTGTGTGACTGTGTGCTAACAGACATGTGACAGCTTCCCTTGCTTGTCAATTCTTTTTTGCCTACTTCGCAAACAAAAGCAAAGGGTTGCCTGGAAAAGAAAAGAAGAAGAAACCCCAAAATATAATTAACATCAACAGTATTCTAAATGAGAGCTCAAAATTTCAAATCTCTGACAGAGCCCGAGGAAATCCTGATGTAGCGGCACAGCCATGACCGTTTTTCAGTCTTGCAGTAGGAAAAAGCAGCTCTAAATGCAATCCACAGTGGGAAAAAAAAGGATATTCAATAGTTCAGAGCTGCCATACACATTCAGCAAGCCCAGAGAAGTCACAAGGGTACCTGCTGAGCCAGAAGATGAATCTAGACAAGATTCAGTATGGCATGTCCACTTCCCACTGGCTGCTCTTATTTCACAGCACCACAGGGAAACTCAACAGCCAGAGGACACAAGGCAGCCCTGTGCCCTCACCTCACAAACAGCCTCACCCCTCCAGGTTCCCCCTTCCCACAGCCCATACCCAAAATGCCATGATTTTTTTCCTAAAAAAAAAAAAAAAAAAGAGGGAGGGAGCATTACACAAACCTGAAAACCTTTAATCAAATCAGTCATCCTGAGAGCTAATTAGAAAATAAACTAGTCAATTAGTTCAGGCAGTACAAATAGCCAGGAGGGTAGAGGGGATGCTCTGAGGCTTTACCTCTTCTCGGAGTGGGTGAGTCCTTGCAAAGGTTCTGCTCACCTTGGGAAGTTCAGCCACTGCTGCCTCCAGCTGTGGTCCCAGACGTGGGGAGGGGAGAAGAGTGTCATCTACCACAGAACAGGGAGACAGCAACACCATCCTGGGACTTGGAAGTGGCTAGATGTGAAAGGGAGGTGAGGTGTGAAAAGGAAGCAAAGCCTGCTTCCAATAAAGTAGGTTTGGTGGTAGCAGGTACACATAGGTGCAGTGAACGCGTGATGTATCCTGTAAACACATACAGCACGTAGGAAACCAAAATTCCTGATCCCTTCTACCACTGCACTTCTGGAATTCTTCAGAAACCACTCAGTACATTGGTTTGACTCAGATGCCACTGAAGTACCTGATTAAACACCTATTTGCAATGAAATCACAGTCATACACTGTTAACACACGCAGAACTACTTACTACCTCATTTTATCTGTGAATAATAAACAATTACTCTCTCAAGTCTCGGTAGGTTGAGATGTGCTGTTAACAGGTTACCCAAAAATTCTTATCTGGAAAGAAGTAAAAGAAAAAAAACTGTCTGGCTGCAGCAATATCTATCTTTTTTCCATTAAGGACTCCATGCGTCAGCAGAAGTGTTCTGGTATTATTATTTTTTTTGTAAAATACTTCAGTCATGAGGGAAAAATTATTTTAAGATAAGAATTGAAGTCACAAGTCTTGTTCAATGTGTACAGAAACAGTACATGAAGAGAGTCAGTCTCTTCACAAACACAGAGCTCACGTCTCAGTGTCACTTAACTGTGATAAAGCTGCCGTAACCAGCAACAGTTTGCCTCATTCTTCTTCTGAACTGAGTTTCATAGGGAGAAAAATCCAAAGCCAACAAAAAAATAAATGTTTATGCTAGTGGGACTCTCCTATACTTTAATCAATTCAGCAAAGCTACATGGTCATTCTTGTGCACCCTAGAGCATTATGAATTAGATGACTGCTTCTTCTCTAAAGAGCAATTATTTCTAGGAGGATAGGTGAACACTACAAGTCATTCCAGAAAATGTACTGACTGTGGAAGAAAATGAAGAAGCACCTAAGCATCCAGGAAACTTGAAAGCATTCTTCAGCACTGCAAGCAACAAACGTAACTGTTAGGAGAGATCAAGGCAAGTGATCATTTTTTTTAAAAACAAGACAGAAAAAGCAGAATGTTTTTTCACTCAAATCACAGATATTTATAGGGAAAACATAAAAGTCAACAAGATAACATCAAAGTAAAGCTACATAGAACTAAAAAATTTATGTCTTTGGCATGACTCATGGACCTGTTTCCACTCCTAAATCTTCAGTAAAATACCTTTTTGCAGCCTCTATTTTTGTGTTATAATAAAAAGATACATTAAAGCACAAGGATCACTAGGATACAAGGAAGTATCATGAAATTTCAGGTGCTGATCTCAAAGCTGCCAAGGCAGCAGGCCTTGCTTATCTTGCAGACAACTACAGATGCTTCAAGTACATGAGGGAGATTACCAGAATGAAATGTTCCCCATTTAAAGCATTCACAGAGTATTTTCCATCCTACACAACAGAGGTGATAGAAAATTTTCATTCAGCAACTCAATGTAATGAATTATTTTAAATCATAAAGGATGATTAATACCTTAGTCAGTGAGATATTTCCATTGCTTAATTAGTGTTAAAACATGTGCCTTAACTCTAGTCCAAATTTGTTTAGCATCAGCTTCCAGCCATCTGATACTGACATTCTTTCTGCTTTAAAGGAGAACCTTTTGATTTTTATAATTTTTCCTTAGAGTTTGATCAGTCCAGTTTTAATAACCCCTTTCTTGGTTAAACTCCAGGGATGGAGTTTCATTAATCTCATGAGGCTTCAATCACCCTTTTCTCTTGTTTCAGAACTTTTTCTACTATCCAACACAATTTTCAATGTATAAGCATCAGGACTAGCCCAATTATTTTCTTAGTTCTCCTACTAATGTCATAGACATAACTGGTGCTATCTATTCTACACATCCAAAGATCATATTTGTTTTAACTAACCATCATTCAACACCAGGAATTTTCATCCTATAAGATACCTAACCTGAACCAGCTGAATCATAAATGCTATAAGGTGGCATTGACTTCCAAAACATAATCCTCATAAACTCTCAGATATTTAACTCTCAAATAATTACTACCTGTCTTTCTATCTTGATATACACAGAAACATAGAATCATTTAGACTGAAAAGACCTTTAAGATCATCAAGTCTAACTGTATTGGTAATACCAATCTACCCCCTAGGCCATATCCTGAAGCTGCACAACTACCCCTGTTCCAAACACCTCCAGGGATGGTGACTCTACCACCTCCCTGGGCAGCCTGTTGCAGTGCTTCATAGCCCTTTCAGTGAAGACATTATTTCTAATATCCCATCTAAACCTCCACTGGCACAACTTGAGGCCCTTTCCTCTTGTCCTATCACCTGTTACTTGGGGGAAGAGATCCACACCTGCCTCACTACAACCTTCTTTTAGGTCGCTGTAGGGGTTGATAAAATCTCCCGTCAGGTTCCTTTTCTCTAGATTAAATAATGCCAGTTCCCTAAACTGCTCCTCATACAACTTGTTCTCTAGAATCCTCACCAGCTTTGTTGCTGGTGTTACTTAGATGTGCTCTAGCACCTCCAGGTCTTTCTGTAGTGAGGGATTCAAAACTGAACATATTATTCAAGGAGTGGTCTCACCAATGCTGATTACAGAGGGACAATCACTTGCCTAGTCCTGCTGGTCAGATAATATTGTGATAGACCAAGAACAATTTTCCACAGGAGCACACTGCAATGCTTTCTAGGACAAGTACTCTCAGGTATAATTTCGCAGTCACTTGACTAGTGTATATTCCATCTAGTTTTCATATATGTTACCAATTTTTTAATCCTGATGTTACTTTGACATGGTGCTTGATAGCTCTCACAGGAGTCTATTAGGTCAACAAAATTGTTCATGGTCAATCAAAACAAAAGTATTTCCTTAGGCAAGCTCTTCCATATGCATGACTGCCCAGAAGACAGGAATACCCTTTATCAAACAATCATTTCAGTTTAGAATAGTAATTACTTTTCATATTTTATTTAATTAATAAGAACATACAGAGCACTTCTACTTTAAAATATAGGACATCACTGTAGAAATAAGCTGCTCTTTATAAGAGGGAGTTGTTCTGTGTCCATGGATACAGTGAATTTTTCACAGCTGGGAGAACTTAGCCTCAGAATAGTTTCCTTCAAATATTTATTCCTGAGAGAAAAAGAGAGTAGCAACATTTGAAAGCGCACAGGCAAATCTAATGTTCTTATACAGGTACTGAGAAATTTCCATTTAGCTACTTAATAAGTACCAGAGCAAGGTAGTTCGTTCTGACAAGAAGAGAAATATATTGGAAGTTTTTGTCACCACAGGACATTAATTTGCTCTCATAAGATAGCAGAGGTGTTCTGAAGGCAAATATTTTTAATGCTTGTAAACCGATGGTGATGGTAAGCAGACAGTTCAAACTAATTGCCAGCTCTGTAGTTTTATTAGGAACACGTAAGGCTGGCACTTTCTGAGATAAAAAGGGCTGGAAAACATATAGGATTTCATCAATTTGAAATAATTGGCAGTACTTCAAAGAGGAAATCAAATTTAATTCATCACAGAGACAAAAAAATCTTTAATTTAAATCTCCACAAAGAAATTTGCTTTACAGTGTACAGGCAGCTTATGATTTTTCAGAATGTACCCAATATGGGAGTAGACTAACCACCTCTAAAACAATGGCAACAATCCAGCAGTGGTAGTCTAGCTACAACTATCTACAAACTGTGTTTCAGAAGGCAAGGAAATAAACTTAATCACATATCAGCTGCAGACCACCAAGAAGCATACATGAAAATATTTGACATTCCCAGTGTGTAAGATTCTGAATTCCCCTGCAACTGTCTCAGTTCTCAGTTCGTGAAAGTCTACAGTAGAAGAGCCAGCAAGCAGACTTGCTCCTATAGAACAGTATTTCTTTGAAAAATTCTGCGGATTATTAACTTAACAAAAGCAAAAAAAATATTATGTAAGGAAAGTCAGACATTGCTGCTTCCTAATGGGGATTATTGTGCGGATATACACTGTTTATAGGTTTTTTACTCATACATCTGAACAGGAAAGTATGATTTTTACCTGATTTAATTGAAATTAGTAGAACTGAATTCTCCTGATGAAGAAAAAGTTCTGTCCTTTTAAACACCTCCAGGGAAGGTGACTCAACCACCTCACTGGGCAGCCTCTGTCAGTGCCCAGTGACCCTTTCTGTGAAAATTTTTTTTCCTAATGTCTAGTCTGAACCTCACCTGGGGCAGCTGAGGATGTTCCCTCTTGTCCTGTCCTCTGTCACTTGGGAGAAGAGGTCAGCTCCCTCCTCCCCACAACCTCCTTTCAGGTAGTTGTAGAGAGTAATGAGGTCTCCTCTCAGCCTCCTCTTCTCTAGGCTAAACAACCCCAGCTCTCTCAGCTGCTTCTCGTAAGACTAGTTCTCCAGCCCCTTCACCAGCTTTATTGCTTCTTCTTTGCCATTGTGCTTCTTTGTAATCTGGCAATCATTTAACTTTTTTTACCATTACTTATTCATTAATTTCTAAATCTTCATATCAAATGCTCTCAGCCTTTCATCCATTAATCCCACGCTGGGGGCAGCAACTTTGACTCATCAGTTTAACATGAATGCCCCAAGAAACTGCTAAAGTTCAAACAATGCAAAATTACCAAAGTATGCTTTTTCTAAACAAGCCAAATCATTTTCACAACCCTGACAATGAAAAGAATTTTAATTTTGGAAAACTGAGAAACACAGATAAGATGCAAAACTTGCAATCTAACCTCTTTCCAGTTCTCGGAGCAATCACAGCCTGTAGTCAGCAATAACAAAAGGACGGGCCTAGAAGGGTTATGCAAAGGTTTTCACTTAAACTTTCTTTCTCCTATAATAAAACCAAGAAGGCCTTAAGTAAGGCCAGCCAATTTTAGTTTCCCTAAAACTTTTTAGACATCAGCTGAATGATACCAACAAATTATGAGAGCACCAAAGGTTCTTACAATTTTTTTCATAATGGTGTTTTATCTGCCATCCATCTTCTTAAGTAAATGAAAGTAGGTGTTTGCCCATGACAACTTTATTTTTATATTAATAAAAAAGGTTAGATTCTGGTAAGAAAGGCAGAAATCAGAGCAGAGAGCTTGATTTGTTATCTAAGGCACAAGGATTTGTGAAGAAAGAATGCGAAATTGTGCATAGTTCTAGGTCTACATGAAAAAAAACAAACCACAAAACCTACCGTATGCAGCTGTTGGTACATACCTGACCCCCAGTATTCATCCACATGCATTGCATATGCCTTAAGTTTTTAAAAGACAGTCGATTGAACATGAGCCAGCAGTGTGCCCAGGTGGCCAAAAAGGCCAATGGCATCCTGGCTTGTATCAGAAATGGTGTGACCAGCAGGTCCAGGGAGGTGATTCTCCCTCTGGACTCAGCACTGGTGAGGCCGCTCCTTGAATCCTGTGTTCAGTTCTGGGCCCCTCACCACAAGAAGGATGTTGAGGCTCTGGAGCAAGTCCAGAGAAGAGCAACAAAGCTGGTGAAGGGGCTGGAGAACAGAACCTATGAGGAGCGGCTGAGAGAGCTGGGGTTGTTTAGCCTGGTGAAGAGGAGGCTGAGGGGAGACCTCATTGCTCTCTAACTACCTGAAAGGAGATTGTGGAGAGGAGGGAGCTGGCCTCTTCTCCCAAGTGACAGGGGACAGGACAAGAGGGAATGGCCTCAAGCTCTGCCAGGGAAGATTTAGGCTAGAGATTAGGAGGAGTTTTTTCACGGAAAGGGTCATTGGGCATTGGAATAGGCTGCCCAGGGAGGTGGTTGATTCACTTTCCCTGAAGGTGTTTAAGGCACGGGTGGATGAGGTGCTGAGGGACTTGGTTTAGTGTTTGATAGGAATGGTTGGACTCGATGACACGATGGGTCTCTTCCAACCTGGTTTTTCTATGATTCTACGATTCTATATTGAAGGGAGGGAGAACTAGCTGAGGAAATGGAAAGAGATTTGAATAGCTGTTACTACAACAGAAAGAATGGTGCAAAACTAGTGGAAGAATCTAATATGCTTCATTTTAGTCATGTATCACACAGGGGAATGATGAAGTATCACTGACAGGTAGACTATCTGCTCTCTTGCATGTGGTCATGAGCAGAGTTTTGGATGGGGTGACAGCAAGGGCAACAGCTCCATAAGCAGCTTTCAATATTTGTTGCTGCTTCCAGGCACTTCCAGATAGATAACCAGGTCTCAGTGCTACTCATGTATTCTCAGCTTCGGTCTGTGCTCCTAGATTACATGCCTAGGCCCATGTGTCTTCTAGTCTTAGCACTGGGGAACATAGCACAAATTAATAACACAAAATAAGGATCTTAAAAGACCAGACTAGGGGAATTTGGGAAACTAAAAATTATATTATTCCTTTACTTCATGGCTTCCATCCTATCTCTTTCTCTGCTCATTTCTGCTCCAAGGCAGCAGAAACTCATGCAACATATGAAAAGACAGAACTCTGGAGGACCTAGAACAGTGAGGTTCTGTTTGCTTAAGACAGATTGTTTCAGCCTGACATGAACCTATTAACTCCTCTGCAGCCACCAAATCAGTATCCCCTGTGGCAGGTCATATCTTTCAGGAATGTGCCCCTCTTTAGTTGAGCAGAGCCACGAATGAGCTGTTTCCAGCCATTGCACATGTGCAAAATGCATTTCTTGTGTTTTTCTTCAACCATCTTGCATCAAACAACTTGACCAAAATGCTTGCGAGCTATGCATGCTCAGAATTTCAGAGAAGCAGAACTGGATCCTCAAAGAAGCTGTAAGATCTATCACAGCAGAAATAATGGCAGCATTAATACTGTAATTTCAAATTTTACCATATAAAGGAAAAAAAAACCAAAAAGGAACTACTTGCTATGACGTGAAACATGTACTTCCTTGTGAAAAGTAATTAGCATAGTTTTTAATTTGGGACAGCAGAAAAAAGCTATTGATTGTTTGATACAAAGCTATGTCAAAGGATTTAAACTTCAGTGAAAGGTAAGAATAAACAAATACTTTGGGCTGATTACAAATGCACTTGTCTTGCTTCCAACTTAAATGGAATTCTGATCATCTTGGAACACTTGTCTCAACTTTAAAAATATAATTATGTTATTAGCATCAATTGTTAAAACCCCACCTTCTATGAAGCATAAACTAAAGGGTGTTTGATCTCTCCAGAGAAGTAAAGAGATATTAGCTAAAATTGACTGTGCTATATAAACTACTTCAAGGCAATGAGTCTGGTCACAGAATGGTGATAGGGATGAAAAGCGGATCAGCCACATCCCTTTTTTAAAGGTGTGAGCAATCATGCAGGGAGGATTTGATCACTTTTGCTTTATAGTCAGTGGAGTGACCTAAAGTTATGCTTAGACACTAAACAACCATCTCCATTTCAGAGAGTAAGCCATAAGAAAAGTAATTTGAATTGCCTACAGCTGCCAAATGCAAGCTTTTGTAGGGTCTGGATGCGATAGCTGTGTTACTGCAGGCAGCACAGCAAGCTGAATCACAGTTCCTATTGAGTCACACATCCTTTCTTACCCCATGGCAAATGTGAAGGAAAAAAAAAAAAAAAAGAGAAGTATGCCTTCTATCAGTGGAATAGTTTACACACAGGGACTGCAGATCCACTGCCACATTTGTACGTCTTCTCCAGCAGTCCTTTTATTTCATCAGGTTAACTGATGCATATATACCTCATTCCAAAGATCCCATCATTCCAATCAAACTGTTTTCTTTGCATTACCAGCATTTTATTTCAAAATATATTAACCATTCTGTGCTTACAAAGGACTGCAGTGTAAATACAATATTAAGTTAAAAGCTTCTTAAACCTGCTACAAAAACTGTTTTTATTAGGAAGAGGACTGATGCATACAATCAAAATTGTTTAAATACCTCTGCAGTCTACATGATTACTTCTTAACCTTAACTCACACGCTTTCTTCTGCCACAGATGGACACAGGAGTTACATTTTCAGTATTACACATGCAAAACCAGGGACTGTACCAAAACCAATTATGATAACATTAGTTTTGAGCATAGTTCTATAGTGGACAAAATTTGTGTCAACAGACAATAGACGTTATTGCTGTAAATACCCACAGGTTCTGTATAGGAACTCATGTTTTAGAACAAATTGCACTATGTAATGCAAAAGATCTGCTGTTAGGTTTCAGTAGCATCTAGCCAGTCTTAAGGTCCAATGACAAAAGTTTCTTTAGATAACGATTGGTGGAATTTACTGAAGGAAAGAAAAAAACAACTTCCCTAGTCTTGAGACAAAAACATCAAACACTAGTTAATACGTAAATATATATATATATATATGTAACCACCTAACTAGCAGTATAAAAAGTTGGTTTCCAATCATCACTAAAGCATACAAAATTTGGTTTCAAAGGTAACAATCTCAACAAATTGTATGCTTGCAGAACACACCAGTGATGACACTCCAAACAGAAAACACCGATTGACATAGCTAGTAAGTTCTAAACAATACAAAAGTAGTTTTACTGATACTTCTTCCAAATTCTTCAGGTAGGGCTGAGTGTGGCAGAAAGGCAGCCAAAAATTTGGATTTTGGTTTTCCAGCCTTATGGCCTGAATAAAAGTTCTTAAACTTAATGAACTTCTGCTCTGTGGCTATTTTTCAGATTTGTGATGCCGCTTTAACCTACACTAATCATGAGAAGTTACTTTGTGTTGAGATCCTCATTGCATCATCGTATACAAGAGTCAAATGGCAAAAAAAGTGAGGCTAGGAAAAGAAATCAACATTTTTGCTTTAAAATTGTGACGCTGAAAATGGGCGCTACAGCATTCACTCTGCCTTTATTAGCTTGGAAATGCATCTTGTTGCAAGCAAATATGCCCTGCTTCTAACTCAAACCTAATTTTGGTATCGCTACATAGTGCTATATTCACAGAATAATCCAATTCAATGCAACATGAATTATGTTTGTCCAAGTTCTTCTACAGGCAGAGCACATCAGGGATGCGTTTACTTGCCAGTTAGTGATTCCTTCCCCAACTGAACATACTATTTCAGTATGGACATTCCAAGTATAAAATGGATCCCAAAAGAGCAAGAAGTAATACTCTTAGGTACTAAATCAGATTCAAAACAAGGTGCCAAATGAAGAGTTTAAGGAACTGGGGATCTGAAAACATATTTCATGATCTATTAATTTTGGCAGCTTTTTAGTAGATGTGTGCAAATACTTCCAGAAAGAGTAAACTCTTAGTAACGGATTTCTAGATGGAAGAACAGCTTTCCACAACTTTACATTAATTACTATAAGTTCTAGTCACCCTACCATTATTTGCTTGGCTCCTACCCAGCCTTTATCAAGTAAACATTCTATAAATTTTTGCTTGTTTTCACTATATACAGGCACTATTTTGCTCTCAGCTATCTTTTTTTTAAAAAAAAGGTAGGATAAAGTTTCAGTTGAAGTCTGAATAGGACTGACACTGCTCAGGCATGTGTAATGTTGCATATCAATATATATTTACAAACCCAGTGTCGAACCCCTGAATATACTCATCAATTCTGGCATTGTTTTTGGTTTTAAAATACAAAGTTCATTCTCCACATTGCACTTTTAAAAGAAAATTTCTAATTATCACTTAAATGCAATTTTGAAGAATTTTACCATAAACAGAGAAGGTATTTTAGTAAAAGTGGCAGATAAACAGCACCAGGTTAAATATCGATCCTCCCTAATGTTTGTTAAGAGTTTTAGGCCATTCTAGTTTTGTAGAAATAGAAATAATAAGAGAGTTGCCCAAGTACGCACCACCAAAAAGCGTAAGACATAACAAGAAACCCTTTGAAATACAAGCCAGGCTAGAGCTATAAAGATGATGCATCCATAGATTTGAGAAATGCCAGCTGTCATTCAGTAAAGATTATTTAATTGGGAAATCAATTTTCTCCTGTAAAATTGCAAACTCCAAGGTTTGCATCTCTAGAAGAAAAATGCTACCTCCTTTATTAAACATAGTGAACACTAACTCCAATACCAACAGCTTGCAGTACCTTCTGAAGAAAGTTCTACCTGTTTCCAGAGGTAGCATCCATAAACGTGCCCTTGTCTGCAGTAATAAACATAAGCCA
Organism: Coccyzus lansbergi; assembly: GCA_033558105.1. Lineage (NCBI taxonomy): Eukaryota > Metazoa > Chordata > Aves > Cuculiformes > Coccyzidae > Coccyzus > Coccyzus lansbergi. The sequence continues at coordinate 1,634,910 of JAUMJK010000305.1, read as the reverse complement.
ACATAACTTTAACACGTGTCTGAATAAAGGAAGCATCTTCTATCACTGATGCAAAACCATAGATTAATGGTATTTCCCTACCCTTTAGTGTATTAAAAAAGGCAGCACTCTGCAGTATTCTGTCACCAGTAAAAGGGATTAGCAGCCCAGCAGTTCTGCTGCTGCTTTTACTGAGGAACAATCTTATCCAGTTTTCTGCTTTCAGGATTTCTAAAAAGCAAGGTTTAACATGGCAGCCATAACCCTATTTCAGAAGTTACACTAATACCCACAATGTATAATACTTAAGACACCATCCAATTTCCGCTACGCAATGCTTTTTTCCCTTATTTTAATTAAACAGATTATGGATTTCCTAATCCAATAATCACTGGCAAGATACACATAAGCTTACCTTTCTCCCCTAAGTCTTGAAGAGAAGCTATATAGACCTTGAACTCAGACAAGTTTAAAAGTCCCCTCCATGAGCTGCAAACACACGCCACTGTGCGTGGAAATACTTGGCTGCTGACTCCATTATTAAATACACAGGTATCAATTTCTGAAAAATGTATATTGTATGTATGGTTATGATGTTTTTGGGGGGGGCTGTTGTTATTGTTGGGGGATTCTTTATTTTTTTTTTAAAAGGAGTCTTTCAAAATAAGCTGCTACTGCTCCCAGCTGGTCATGGTGCATCTGTGCTGAAACTCACTATCTTGTAGCAAGGCTGGCAAAATGAATGTGTGCCAGATTCTCGCCATTGCAGTTTACGTATCCAATTAAGTTTGTATTTACAGTGACCCGAAGTTAGCATCCTGGGTTGTAAACTGGCAGACATTCACTTCGGCTGGCTCTGCTACAGCACGGTAACATTCAGCTATAGCACATGTAGGAAGGAGAGGAAGGGCTAATCTAGTGCAAAAACTAGTTACCATCAGCCCTTTGGCACTACACTTTGGAAACCAGCCCGATGTGCTAGAAGAGAATGATAAAAGCCAGCACAGTTGTATTTTACAATACCATAAGACCACATTGTCTTTGTTTACAACAAGCATTCCCTTCTGAATTCTAAACTGCCGTTGTTCAAACCAAATACTAAATACAAGTATAAACACTCGCTCCTGGAATGACTGTTTAAGGTAAAGCTAAAGACCACCAACTTCTTGCTTATAAGCACTACGATAAAGATGGTGCCTCCCAGGAAAACTGCTGTTTTATGCTACTACAGAAAATTTTCTTAAACCAACAAACCATCTAGAAGTTTATACTGCAGACCTGAATCGTAGAATCATCAAGGCTGGAAAAAACCTCCAAGACCATCGAGTCCAACCATCAGCCTGACACCATCACACCTACTAAGACATATCATAAAGTGCCACATCTACATGCAATATAACCAGAAACTGGCACATTATAATAACTAGTATTATTTTTTCTTTTAATGTAAGAGTGATCTAAACTAACCTGTTCTTAAAGAAGCTGACTCTTCAGAAAATATTAGATTGTGAAACATGCAAGGCCAAGGTTTTCCATTTCTGCTGGTAAGTAGACATTAAGACAAACCCTAAATAATCAAGGTATGCTTTTTCATAAGGTGGAGCTTGTTGTTGTTGGAGTTTTTGGTTAGTTTGTGGGGTTTTTTTTAAACATGGTGAATTTCAGTGAATATTTTGAATTCTAAGATGATATTATTGGTTCAGGGTTTGTTTGTTTTCTTTTAGGCAGTAAACCGTTACTGTATCATCACTAAGCCATAGAATTACTTCCTCAATTGGGCATGGTACATAGCATGAGCTCCTTAAGCTGCATTTACTGAGAAAGGCTGTACTACGGATGGTTCTTCACGCAAGCCTTAGCTGAATTTGAGACAAGAAATATCAACAAGAAGTCTCATTTCAGATCAGGACAAACATTAAATTACTATACTAGGTACAAATTCTTTATACAAAATGATTTCTCTTCACATTGCAAAAGAAACATTTCAAAATAGCAACATATCTTCACAGCTGATTTTACCAATTTGCCAATATTGAAGATAACTGTATCTGAAAGAGTATTTTATTCTTCACAGAAGAGACCTTTCTTTGATCTTAGGAGGTTGCGTGAAGGAAGAAGGAGAAGAAAAGTTAAAAACAAAACAAAAAAACATGTTTTAAATTCTTTAAAATTACTAGGTTGATTACAACAGGAATCTGAAAGATTGTAACAGAAATAACTGGGACAGCAAACAAGGACAACAGAATTGTCTTGACCAGTGGGCAAAGAGGAACAACGGAAAACTCTAAATACACTACGGACGCATATTACTTCGTAGTAATCTTTAATTGCTTTCTACCAGAAGGTGTAATGAGAACACAACATTTCAGTGCAAGATTCTGAACTAAAAAAGTAATATAACAAAGAAGTTTTCCAAGTATCCTGGTGGCTTCATTCAAGCCGTTTAGAATGTTGCAGGAACACTTAGGGACAGGCTCAGGTTCTCTGTCATCCTCTACCCTCGCCAGTAACAATGTGTTTCATTATTCATGATCCACAAATCCAAGGAAATTAAAGCACAGGACAGTTACTGAATTCTAGCAACATATCCTTCCTATTCAGTTAATTGGAATTGGTGTGCAAGTCTGCCAGAATTTAAGATATTAAATGGGGTTTTTCCACATTTCAATGAACTTAAGCAATATCACTAAACAAAACCTGACACTGTCCTCCAAACACATACTCACAAGCCTCCAAGTATAAAACAAGTATGCTTGAAACCTGCCATTTAAGCACAAAATTTCATCAGTAGAATTACAGCAGATAATTTTGAGAACGTGAGATGTAGGCTATTTTTATATTTAACAGGCAGCCTGTTTATCGCAAACCTTTACCAGGACTTTCTCGCTTAGTAAGTACCAGAATACTTTCCAATAACATTCTATGGCAACATAGCTTTAGAAACAATATAAAAAATACATGCAGTATCATGAAAATCTGAGCCTTCCAAATCTATAATCACTCCTGGAACTCAAGTAAACCCAGCATCTAAGTTACTCAGAGCTGTTGCTACAAAAATCTTAGATATCCTCATCCCTAGACAAGAATAGATTTTTGTTCCAGCAGCTGCATGTCAACAATAAATGCAAGGCATGCCTGTATTTTGTTTAACTCGTTACCAATCAAACTCTGAAATAAATTCATGAGAAGTTACTAGAAACTGAAAAGTGGCTCTTTGGTTAAACGTGCATCTGCTACTTTGTACCTAGGGCCTCACTGGATTTGCAAAAAAGCTGTCTGAGTATGGAATTTCTATGAAAAAAAAAATCAACCTTACTTCCTGTTTATAAAAAGGATCCATTTACAAAGATCCATAGTGTCAAAATATTTCAAAAATCAATACAAAAGGCCTTAGTTGTCACCAAAACTGCTATTTAAACAAAATCACATATGGAAGAAAAGCATTAGAGCAGTTTGATGCTGTGATGTAGGCAACACACCATTTCAGGAGTTTAAGAATTATATTTATTATTAAGATATGTGTAAGTTATATCTTATAAAGATATTTGGCCAGAGGCTTAGAGGGGGAAAAATTAAACAAAAATCCATGCTGTCTCCCCTTCCTCTTTGGAAAGAAATTTGTCTGAAAAGTTAATTGAACTCACCCACGGCAACATTAAACAATTCACATTCAACTTCTTCCTATTACTGGAAGTACACATGACAATAATACATTACCTGTGCCTGAAAACACTTTAAGGCCTTTGATTAAATTTAGTTTATGAGATGACTCCACTGGGATGGTGGGCAAACAGCAAAATACTGTCAGATTTCACTGCAAACAACAGCAAGACCTGAATTATTTAAACAAGTCCTCACATTTCAATATGAGGAAACCCCACAATTAACAATCTGTCTCTACTAATTTCAGGAAGATATTAGGAATACCAGTCTCCAAGAACATTAAATTTCAGTGTGCATAAGAGGATAACATTTAAGTGTTGTTATAAGTTACAGACAATGGCCAAAGTATCTAAAGGAGTACTCGGAGGAGCAGTAAATAATTATATTCTACTTTTACTTAACAATGAGTGGCTTACACCTTTTTTTGCCACCAGAATAACTGAGAATATACGTTTTGGAATTAGCTTTCTTTAAAGCTACTACAGTTTAATAATACAATCATCCCAATAAATAAAAGTCAACTCAGTCATTTCAGCAGTTAAGGTAATGACTCCAGTGAATATACCAGTCCTCTTAACCGTTCTGTTTATGAAGATGAAGGGTCTTGAAGATCTTCAACAAGGCAGTTGAACCGTGTTGTTAGTATGCAAAGCCATGAAAAGTAGACATTCCCTCTTGAAGAGGCAAAGTGCACAATAACGTAAGGCTAGCAGAAGTGGTTTGTCCTAAACCCCAAGCTATGCTTCCTTACAAACTGCCCCGAGGCACAGCTGGAACAGGACAGGAGGCCATGGCTGTTATGAACAGAAGAAAGCAGTTCTCTCATGTTGAACAGAACAGCATCTTCATCACTCTGCAGGTGTTTTCATCTCCTCAGGACTCTCCCTAGATGCCCTGAAGGAGAAGTGAGGGGGTAGAAAATGTGTTGAGTGATTACAAGTATCTGGTTTCCTACAAAGGAAACAGGAAACAAATGCACATGCAAATCTCTGTGTGTATTGTGGGAAGCTCTGTCTATGGTGTCCGTCTTGGAATATAACTTACACAAGTCAGACAACAGACAGGTCCTACTAGTGTTTTTTCTCCTAAATACCCACACAAAAGCCAACAACAATATTTATGTGAACAAAGCAAAGGATTATTTTTGACAAGCACAGAATTCTCTTTAAGATATATGTATAATGTGCTAATGTACGTAAATTGAACAAGGCAGCAGAGATATTTAAGTGGCCAGTGTCATTAGTAAGTTAATACGATTTCCAACTCTAAGTATTCAATCAGGAGTTTATTATTCCTTAACTGTGCAGTTTAAAGATACAATTCCACATTTGATAGCTTCAATAAAGAGATTAATCAAGGTCACAGTTTTAAGGGAATAATAGCATACAATGTTATCTCACTTTTTAAATTCAAGTATGCTTATTTCTAGTTTGTAGTGGTTTACAGTAGCATAAAAATGCAATATTTGCAGGGAGACCTCTTATTAAAAGCAGTGAACACTGTCTAGACTATATGATATCGATGAATAATAGTTTTGCCCAGAAAAATGGATGTTCAATCATCTCCTAGCACAATGGCACTGTATAAATTATGGGATATAAAGGTATTATCAGTGTATTTTCTAAAAGAGGCTCCTGTCAGAATCTGAAAGAAATTAAACAAACATCTCAAGTTTACAAATTCCAGTGAGTATTTCACTTTAATGTAATTTTTATTTCTAGAGTATGGGGCAGCTGAATCCTTTCCAAATAACTTCAGTACTCATGTAGGTGTACATGCACAGTCATGCACACACTCTCTATACAAATATATATGCAAGACATTTACAACTTACCGGTAAATCTGTAACGGACATGCTGCTTGTGATGGAGTGGGCACTGAATTTGTTGGGCTCACCAACATGGCACTATATATGTTGGAAGCAACCACAAGTATACAAAGTAGAATTGGTCCTATGATGGCTCCTTCCAGACCCAGGTAATAAGCTCCACCAGCTACAGCAAGACCTGTCAGGTAAGGATGACCACCCCTGGAATAGTGGCATAACCAGGATAAAATTAGATTAAGAACAACAAGCAATAATACAATCAATTATGAAATGTGAATTTATCGTAAGGTTTTATTAAGCTTAGAAAATTACATAGCTAGATGTAGATACACTTATTTGCAGTATAAACTGTGGTTTAAATAACTGCACAAATATTCCAAGCTGTATTCTGTGCTATATTTGCACAACAGATCAAACAATGTCTTGTAGCATATAACGTTGGTAATATCCACAATGGAGTAACAACTTCATAGACGTCTGCTGAAAAATGTCTGAAGTAGTTAATGGCAAAAACATTTCCATTCCAAAACCACAAAGATGTCTGATTAAGAAGACTATTCATGCATTCTGGTCAAGAAATGTTAAATTTTAAGACAACTTAGCAACATGTACTATGAAGCACTCCTGAGCAAAGACATTAATTTACATGATGATTGCAACTTGCATTGCATCTCTCCAAGAATAGTTAGAATACATTCTTTATATAAAGTCATCTCCTCATTTGCTATAAAACAACCTCTCAGCCTGACTGTTTGTTATCATTAGCTTTAAAGTTTTTAGATTTTTATGAACATATTAATATTTAGTGGAAAGTTGGAGCCAATGGAGCTTGGCATAAGAGCAATTATGGCAACAAGTAAGCCATGCCGGTTTTCTTTTCTGTGTTTCAGTTCAGATACACAACATGAACCCTATCAACACCATCTACATAAAATTTGCTATCACGCTTTATCTTTACAGCTAAAATGATGATGATAGTACAGAATTATAAAGAAAAGCCACAGTCAAAACTTAGCACCCAATTTTCAGCAAGTAGCTCCAAATTCTGAGTGAAATGGGGTGAAAGTATCAGATAGTCAGTTTAGAGATCCAGTAGTTTCTTCCAGGTTTCTACCATGGTTCCACCTTCCACCCAACTCCCATACTGGTAGTCTTTACCTTCATCACAACTGTGTGCAGAATAAGATCATGAAGTACGACCTATTATATCACACACACCTTAATTATGTCTTACCTAGATCAAATTTAACCTACTAGTAGGGCCAGATTGTTTTTTTTTTTTTTTGAGGGGACAGGCTGGACCTTCAAGTTTTAGGTTTTTCCAACAGTAGACACATAATTCATTTCTAAACCATTAAAACCTTTTTTTTTCCCAGCATTTGCATCAGTTTATGTGCTCTTATGGCTGGTTTGCTAAACAAAACTGATGAAGAAGGACTACAGTATAAATGTAATGCATTTGGAAAACTCTGCATAATGTAGCTATAGCTATTTCACATAGATTTAATCTAATCTGCAAGACAGCATGATGCTTACTCCTCTCTTTAATGGGAAGGATATTTTTCCCCCACCATCAGAAAATCTATTCCTGCCACATACCTTTTCTGGACAGTAAACTGAGCCTACAATCCCTACGGTCAAAAAATGTATTCTATTAAGTATAAGAATTACAGGCTGGTAAACCAGCTACTAGCCTTAAATTTAACCACAATTTATTAATGGAAAAAATAGTCATTTGACTACACTTTACCTGCTAGCTTTAATCCACGTAAAATAAGTAGTGCAATGGTCTATGAAAAGGATTCCTAATGTTGTGCATGTTATCATTAGGTTCTCTCTGCTCAATGTAATTACATTTGATAAACAAAAATATTAATTTCCAGGTTAACAAAGTACTGAAGCATTTAGCGCCCTTATTCTTTGTTAACTCTGCTATATTGATAATCAGCACAAATAAGGGACTAGTACCAGCTTGTCTCTAAATCTGGACCACGAAGGTCTTAATTCACACAGGTAACTCAGATTTTTTTCTGATCATTAAGACTGAAGCAGTAATTAGAGTACAACAACATGCATGTGTCTTGCACACATGAAACCTGACAGTTCATATATTTGCCAGCTCTGTTAAACAGCACTGCTTTATGTTCCAGTCTGAATTGCATAAAGGGATTCACTAGGCAATTCAGCAGCAGGAAATATCACTGGCACACCAGATACAACTGTAGATGTTGATTTTTTTTCTCCACAGTTTGGAGTTGTGTATAAACTCAAAGCTGAAACCACAAAATACTTCAAGTCCCTAACGGCAGCCAAACTCCTAGCCGGATTTTTCAAGAATCACAGAATCATGGAATAGTTTGGGTTGGATGGGACCTTAAAGACCATCTGGTTCCAATCTCCCTGCCATGGGCAGAGACATCCCACTAAATCAGGTTGCCCAAATCTGTGCCTACCTCGCACAAGGGAAACAGTAGCCAGTGCTGTCTTAGCAGAAGCCTCTCTTCAGTTTTGCAATTTCCATCTGTCTCAACACATTTAGAAATCAACCCATAATCAATATGTTTTTACACTGGGGTATGGTGACACAACACAAAGGCTGGATTCATAGAAATACTCAAAACACTCACAATCCATTCTGATTTTTTTTTTCAGGTCCCTAACTAGCTCACAGATTACTTGTTTGTTCTGCAGCATCACCTGCCATTAGGTGTTGTACACATCTTTAGTCAATTATTAGATAAATAGCAAACATATTCTTAGAACTACTTTACCAAGTGAAAAAGCTGATTTTGATGACTCTGAGAATGAGTTCAAGACCTCTGAAGTGACAAAAGCTCATAGAAAAGAGGCTTCGCATAGTAACAGCCAGTAAGACTTCCTCCTATGAGGTGGTATCACTACACCTTTTTCTATGCTTGAAGACACTTTTGTCCGTGCTTCAGAAAAGTAAGTCTAATTAAAAATGTTGATGACGGTTAAGCATTTTTATAAAAAGTCTTGAATGTACTTACCCTGATATATCTGAATAAATTGCCGTATCTACAAAATAGGTTGGCAAGAGGTGAAAAACCAAGAGCAAAATGGCTTTGCATCCCTGTCCTTGCACAAGCCACAAATCTAGGACTGCAGGGACGGCTGCCCAGTATGTCCCCAGAAATGGCACTGCTCCAAGGATTGCTGCTAATGCTAGAATACACAGAAGCAGAGGTGAGATAAAGACCAGAGAAACATATTCTATAAACATATTTACAGCTAAATCCTGACACTTCTGCCACATGGCTACTCCTAGTTCTATCAACTGTTGTTACTAAGACACAGAAGAAAAGCCACGTAAAGCTCTTGGTGTTTTATAGCTGCAGTTTAGGAGAAAAAAAAGAAAATAATACTATTTTCCAAACAGAAAAGCTTCACCGACTGCCGGCCATAAGGAGGTACTTCCAGAAGAGGTACCAATTCAGAATAAAGCAAAGGCACATCAACCATGGACATCTCAAACTTTCACATAACTGCAAATTGGCAACTGTGTGCAGGAAACCATAAAAGCAGAAGTCTTGTATTTTACCAATTTTCCTGCAGTCAAACATAATAATGTAGGTAGTGGTGTGAGAAACCAGGCAAACATAAAATCCATATTTCTGTATACACATGTGTACATGCAGGTGTACACCCTTTTGCTACAAAAACCCATTGTGATCTGAAGTGATGCAGTACTGCTGTCATTCCAATTTAATGTTCACAGGAATGAACATAAAAAATATTTAGATTTTTTTTTTCTTATTTTTTGGTCTCATTACCCAGAGAGCAAAACCTTCTAAAATTTTGCATGTAGCTGAAAGAAAATGAATTATTATCTTCTAAGTAGGTCCAATGACACCCCATAGCTTTAAGGTAGTTTATAATCCAACCTATTTTACCAGCTTTTGTTGCTTTATAGCTTCCCCTTTTGTTCTGTCATACATGAGGGTACAGTTTTTAATTGCTAGTATTATTAGTCGTACTTTTAGTGGAAGAGAGGCAAAAGAGGAACAGGGGAGAATATTTTTCAGTGAAAACTGTTTAGACATTTCCAAAGCTAAGATCAAGGGATAACAGAAAACCAGAGGTTGGCAATACAGTCAGGCAATGATACTGAGAATAAGAAGCACAACCCTATTGTGTGTTTTCATGATACCACATCTTCCTGCATTGAGGAATCTTGAAAAAAAACAGCACCTGTCAGCTATGGAAGAAACAGAAGCAAAGCAAAGCAGAATGAAGGCAAAACCTGAAAAGACTTGGACTGAATAGAAGAGAGAAAGAATTATATCCAGCAAAAGAAACAGACAGGAAAAATAAAATAGCTGGCAGGGGATGTTTTGTGAAAACAGAGAAAGGCAAGGCACAGAAGTAAGATAGCAATCAGGGACTTCTCTCTACCCTACCCATGGCCATCCTGAAACACCCTTGGAATATATTTTCATGGCTGGAAATAAAGAATTTGAAAATAAGAGCTATGAAAAGCTGTATGGTCTGCATAGAATAATTCAATCTATGATAGTTTAAATTAAACTTGGAAGAATCAATCAATGCTAAGAAATTCTTTGGAAACACAACACATATCACAAAAGTATTAAACTTGTCATTGTATTTCACACAATGTATTCATACTTCATGCAATTTCATAGTCAGGTTTGAACAATATACAGGAAATAAAAATGAGGTTACATGTTGAACTGGGAACAAAGAAAGAAAATTCTGAAGAGCTACTCATTAAGTTCATACCATACACTGAGTTTATCAAACAGATCACATGATAAATGTGATGATAAAAAAATGTTATGATAATGTTATGATTAAAAAGTAGCCAATCCTGTAATTAGAAACTGTCTCAAGACATTTGCACAAATCCACCAAATTAAAGTTGTCTGTGCAACTCATATTCTGATAGTTTCCAGATTCTGATTTAATATTAACTAAAAATAAAGGAGGTGGTTGAGTCACCTTCCCTGGAGGTGTTTAAGGTACGGGTGAATGAGGTGCTAAGGGTCATGGTTTAGTGTTTGATAGGAACAGTTGGACTCGATGATCCTGTGCGTCTCTTCTGACCTCGTTATTCTATGATTCTATGATTCCATAACTTCAAATAATCTTAACAGGAACATTTAATCCTACTGATCTTGTATAATAAATAATTATACCACATTATCTATAAACAGACTAGAATTGTTAAAATTCTTACCAGATGGTATGAAGACTATGTTAATCCCAAATATAGTGTGAGTCAGCCAAGTGTAGAGTCCATAGAAGCCAGCCATTTTGAGGGAAGCATCAAATACACCTCTAAAACAATCAAAGAAACTCTGTTAAATTCTATTGGTAATAAGATTTTGGGAACTATAAAGATATATATAAGATGCTTTGAAAAACTCCAAAGCTGCTAGTGCCACAAATTACACAACTCAAAACATAACACTGAACCCTTTATGCATTTGTTTCCTGTGAAAACAATAAGCATCCATCACATCCGTCATTTAGGGCATTTAGACAGAAACCCCTCAGACTGCTCTTTACTGTATAATGGGTTTCAGGGATAAACTCCCTGAAAGAAACTGCTCATGCATCAGACCACATTGTCTATCGAAAAATCACCTTTCATCTGTGAGAAGCACTACCATTCTATGTACTAATTACTTTTTCTTTGCCCTTTTCCACTTCTGCCTGCTCATTCATTTTCTTTATCTGCTTACATTTCCATACCTGCCCATTCTCATCAGATTAAAACCACTGGTCTGTGAAGCAAAATAGGTTGCTTTAACTCTTACTTTCCCACATACTAACATTGCTTTCCTGATAAAAATAACTGAGCACCTTACATTCCTTACTGGATTCTAGCCTCAGCAACCAAGCTTTTAGGTTGCTTACTAGGTTACATTAATGAAATCAAATAGAAACTCTAGTAACTAAATTCAACCTTGCTGAATCTATGTTCAACGTGCTGGCACAAACCAATGTTTTAAGTGTGTCCACTTCGTGAGACAGCAAGCAGGCAGCTAAGTGCTCTATCATTCTTACAGCATCAGTGTACTTACATATTTGAAATATCCTATAACTGGACTGAAAACCTATGCCTTAGGTCTACAACAGCAAAAATTACATGCTAAAACTGGTATATCTCACCACTGTATTACGCCACTTTTTCATTCTTGTTTGAGAAAGGCATGAAGTTTCCTAGAACCATTATTTTAGCTTGGATCTAAGTAATCAAACTACTCCCAAGTTCCTCTCCTCAGAACAGTCCTAACAGTTGCATCACTGCAAGAAGAGGCACAGACACTCTTAGCAAATATTAAAAGCAGAGTTTACTGATGTTAACTACTCATCTTACATTTCATGCTTCAAGTTACATTGCTTATACCTTTGCAGTTTTGGGAACTCTGGCAGGAGGGCAGAAAGGACAGGAAGACAAACAACAAAAATCACGGCGCCAAATGATTAGTGGAAAGGTTTTCATTGCACTTGGAAAAGGAACACAGTCTACGCAGAAACCAGCCCTTTCTGGAATTATAGATTCTAAGAACTGTTTTTCCCCTCTGTTGATTCAATAAAGCCCTCATTTCTGGAAGGATATTGAACTGCTGCTGTTAAACTGCAAGGCAGAATTTTCTCTTCTGAACTACCACCAGAATTCCAGGACTCCTAGCTTTTCCTTCTTTGGGCATCACCTTCATTATACAGGTGCAAATCTATGAGCAGTTTGCCTATTTTTGCCCTCCTTCCCCACCTAAAGGCAGGTATGGATCCCCGAATGACTGCTGAATTAAAATTATCTCACTCCTGGAAGTTTAAACCTCACACATTAACACTGTTTTTCAAAATGTGAAATTCTCTTAACATTAACTAGGAACAGCTGTGGTAGGACATTTTCTCCCAGAAAAGAGGGAAACAGAAAATATGAAAAAAGCAAGCTTTCAGGAATGACCTGAAAGAACAAATCAAACCTTTTACAGACAACTACATAGTGTTTGAAGATGGGGAAGGAATATTTGCAAATATATGGTGTCCTTAGTGAAAAGAGGCTGAAAGCTTCACAATTTAGATAAACTTCTATAGTATTAAAATGGCAAATCACAAACCAAAATATATAGAATCTACAGATTTTGAAGAGTGAAATACCTCTATTTTAGTTATATGAAAAGGAAATTTCTGGCATAAAATTTTTGGCAAGGAGGAGAGACGATACCAAAGGCACAGTAAGAATACTAAATATGAGTTTGCATTAAAAACTCAGAATGTTTTCATACTACAGCTACTCAAAAGTTTTAGTTTTCTACACCTTACGTGACAATTCATGTTTGCTCCTTCTGAGGATATCAAAGGAGCATAGTACTTTTGTAGGAAGAACCTGTTTATTAATTGAAACTGATTCTGTCAACCATCAAGTTTAAGCATCAAATAAAAACGGGAAAAAATAATCAATCTATCAACAATTTATATAAGGATGCCTTACAAAACCAGAGGGCTAAATACCACTTTAATCCATATGTGTGAGTTATCTGTCATTTGATTTTAAGAATTTAGAATGCTGTCAATTATAACAGGGTCTTTGGCAATGGAAATGTCCAGGCATCTTCAAAGTGCTATCAGTACTGCAATAGGTCTTCTGGTTGCCTAAAGATACATGTGTTGCTACAAAACCCTTATGGTTTCTATCAAGCCAACTTCCTCAGCCTTTTTTGGTCTCTTAAATCTTAGACTTGCCTTGCAGGAATCACTTTGCACTATAAACTTGCTATCTCACAATTTCTGAAACTCTTCATTGGTGACAATTTTCAACTTTTTTTTAATGCAATTTGACAGGCCTTTTGAATCCAAACCAAAAAAAGAAAAAACCCAAACATATGCAGAACAATCTGTTAGAAGAAAACATTAAACCTAAATATTTAATAGTATCTATGCAAACGCAGACTTCAATATAATATAATTAAATCTCTGAATAAATCTTTTTCCTATTAAACAGGATCTATGGCACAAATACATGTCAGTTGGCAAAAAAACATTTTAAAACTGTTCTTGAAGTATCTCCTTATTTTTCTGAAATATCAGCTTCACTTGAAAGTAAAATATCCATCTACAAATATAGGAAGGACTTATTTTTTAAACAAGTAATCATTTTAGAGTTTCCCCACAGTGACCACAAAAGAAGGAAAGACAGTTGTCTTACAATAATAAAAAGAAAGTTAACAAACTAGGAAAATTATTCTGCTCTGTTTAATGCTGATGTGACTTACAAGAAAATTTTATACTACTAAGTTCGTTACTCATTACAAATGCAGCAGAATAACAGAGAGAATAATCATAGGTCATCATGTGTGTTGTGCTCTGATGTCATTCCGCAAGTTGATATGTAATTTCTTTCAAAAGCAAACAGCATACACCTCTGAAATATGGCAGAACAGTACAGCATCTCTCCAGCTCCTTGCATCTAACCCACACAACTAATAAGCTGAAAGGACAAGGCATCACACCGTGATGAGAAGCTGTGAGGTGACAGGGGTCAGGCAGAAAGCAAGGCTATACCTGATTTCATCCCTTTCCTCTCCCTCACCATTCTCTGTGTCTGTCTCAACTCGTCATAAAAATGCTCATGGGATTCTGCTTGGTGGCAAGGGTGGCCCAGGAGAACTCTAAAGTCTCTGAAGATTCACTTTTCTAACTTCTATCAGAAAAACTAAAAATCATACCTTAAAGTGTCTAGAAATTCATATCCATTTGACCTCATGGTTAAGAGCAGCTAAAAAATAATGTTGAAAACGCTAACCAGAATCTTCATCAACAGTATGCTTCAGCTGCCTTGCATCTGTGATACCAGACCTTAAAGATGATACGATATGCTACTGCAAACACTGAATGACTTCATTACCATCTGTAAAATGCAGAGCTTCCTAGTGAAATTGTGACAGTAAATTAATTTCATCTCTTAATATGTTACTGGCACATATACAGCTTCCTTTTATATACAAGAATAATTGTATGTTTCAGAAATCAGAAAATCCAATTGCCGCTCATGTCTCACTCTGGCACTGTATCAGGATGAACGACTTTACCTGCAAGAGCTGTCATCTGCAAATGTGTAATTTATGAGTACTTCATAGCCATTTGGTGTACAGCATAGTTAGACATACATATTCCATTTTAGTGAGCTTTGAAAAAACATGTAAAAGTTTAGAAAAAATAAATCAGAAGACATGGGTCATACTTCACATTATTCAGATTAAAAATGAAGATATTTCTCAAATTGCCAAATGTTTCTGCGTAGCTGGCTTAAATATTTTCTTGCTAAAGTTCTTTCTAATTCACTAAATACCTTGTCACTTTCACAACAGAAAGTGCCACCTTTTTATTTTACAGGTTTTGTGGGGTTTAGTGGATTTTTTCCCCCTCTTATTGATTTGCCATAAAATGTCTACAGATTCCCCTTTGCTTTTCCTGAAGTTTGCATTAACTGTATGTCCACCTGAATTCAGGTTCACTTCACAGAGCCTGCAGGTAAGGTCTGATCACCATTAGTTACAAGGTAAAATTTCAAAAGTTTCAACCTGGTGCTGGAACAAGCCCAGTACAAAGGAAAGAGGCAGAAATGTGAAGACTCCTGCAACGCAGAACACACCTCAAGGTTCAACTCAGAGCATTCATTTTTTTGACCTCAGAGTTAATTGCATTTTCTACATCTCTCTGTTCCCAGAGCACTGGAAGATAGAAGAGCATATGGGCTGAATATGGGCTCCAGCCTAGAGAAAAGGAGGCTGAGGGGAGACCTTATCACTGTCTAAAACTGAGAGAAGGTTGTAGCAAGGTCGTTGTTAGTCTCTTTTCCCAAGTGACAGGTGATAGGATGAGAGGGAATGGCCTTTAGTTACACCAGTGGAAGTTCAGATTGGACATCAGGAAAAATTTCTTCACTGAAACGGTTATCAAGCACTGGAATAGGCTGCCCAGGTTGCTCATTGAGTCACCATCCCTGGAGGTATTTAAAAGATGAGTAGACGAAGTGCTTAGGGATATGATTTAGTAGTGGACAGGTACGATTGGACTTGATGATCTCAACGGTCTTTACCAACCTAGTGATTCTATGATTCCATGAAATGATGAGAACTAGAGTTTCCAGGAAGATTATAGTAAGCATGTAATAACTTTGGAAGTCAGATTTACCGGTTACTATACTGAATTTATAATGAAGGCATATTGACCATGGCTGCTGAATGGGCATTAGGAGGAAAAAATCAGACAAAAGTGACAGTTGTCTTTGGAAAAGTTTGCAGGAATTAGCGTTTGCCTAAATACCTCACAAAAAACTTTACAAGCCACACATTGGTTTAAAATCCAGGTAAAACATAAGTTTGGTAAAAGGAACATCCTATACCCAAAATACTATTAAGAAAGGACAATTTCACTCTTTCATCATCTTTCCAGCACTGGTATTTGGGTTTTCTCCATATTCTCTATATAGACTTCATAGACATTGCATGGCATCTTTGTTGCCAACTCTTCCTGTAAACAGAGCTAACTAATTCAAAATAATGCCTTAAGAAATTCCAGCTATTCAATTCCTTTTGGGAACACAAGTTTTATAGCTTCAAAGTAGAAGGTTCAAGGTATGGAACTGCATTTGCTTTTAAACTTCAGAGCAGAGTTTCACAATTTACTTCAAATCAGACTAACTCAGCACTGCTGTAAGAAAAGAGCCCTTGCATTCCCCTCTCCTCAAGCATTCATTTCTACCCCAGACCACCCTTCCTATATTTACCTGCCAGCACAGTCTCTTTTACGTACTGCAACTGCTTTTACAATTAATTCAGCTAATACTTATTTCTTGCTGGGTTAGTTCTAACTATGTCTGTTCTCTACTCCCAATACAATTCAGAGAGTCACATAAATGTGTTCCCATTAGGGAAGAAGGCAGCACATTCATGGCTGAAAGGCAGAAACTCTTCTTTGCACAGCAGTGCCGTCTTATCCCAGTTGAAACTATCACCAGTTGCCACCAATACTTCAAAACCAGGTAACTAATTTTCTTTCTTCAGACACCACCAAGATCCATTGCAAAAGACAAGCTACCTGTGACAATCAAAGAACAGCTATTGTCTTAATAAGGACTGAAGTATTCTACAATGATTCCCCAAAATTCAAGTGAGCAACAGGAGAACACTGAAGAATGAAATGATACAAATTCTTCTGCAAAAACGTCCTAAGCTGCTCTTTGGCTGTCTTTAAGGGTTCTATTCTTACAGGAATAAAAAAAAGAACCCTCATTATTTTTCAATTTCAAATTAAACATGAAAATATGCAAAGAGTGCCAAGATATACTCCAGCTATGAATAAAGCAGAAGCGACAGTGCTTCTTGACAGAGTCAGATCAACTCAGGAGCAATATAAATATGCAGATGATTTTCAGAAACCACCCCATGACAAGATTTCAACAGTTTTTCTGTTGAAATTTATTCCTCCTTCAGAATAGGATACAACTGAACAAAGAGAGATAACATCTCCAGCACATGAAGGCTAGTAATGACACTAGCCAGATAAAGTGATACACCTTGGAATAAACCGCAGGGCCTTGAGATAGTGTAACTGATGCAAGTATTTCATCTCTCGAGGCAGAACACAGCTCCAGTGACTGTGTCTAAACTTCAGACTTTGAAACAGTGGGAACTAGCAGGAAGGACACAGCAGCACACAGCCTTTCTATTCTAACAAAGACACAGTTATATTGTCCACAAAAGAACTATTAAGATGTAGTCCAACTTGTAGGACATTCTACATCTAATTATGAAGCCACGAAGCCTTCACCAGCCACGAAGCTGGAGAAGGGGCTGGAGAACAGGCCCTATGAGGAGCACCTGAGAGAGCTTGGGTTGTTTGGCCTAGAGAAGAGGAGTCTGAGAGGAGACCTCATTACTCTCTGCAACTACCTGAAAGGAGGTTGTGGAGAGGAGGGAGCTGGGCACTTTTCTCAAGGGACAGGGGACAGGACAAGAGGGAATGGCCTCAAGCTCTGCCAGGGGAGATTTAGGCTAGAGATTAGGAGGAAGTGTTTCACACAGAGGGTCATTGGGGATTGGAACAGGCTGCCCAGGGAGGTGGTTGAGTCACCTTCCCTGGAGGTGTTTAAGGCATGGGTAGATGAGGTCCTGAGGGACATGGTTTAGTGTTTCATAGGAATGGTTGGACTTGATGATCCGATGGGTCCCTTCCAACCTGGTTGTTCTATGATTCTAATTATTTCTTCATAATACTTTGAACGTTATTGAAGGACTATTTGGGCCTGGTCATAAACCGCAAATGATTCTTCTGAGAAGCACATTTGAAAATATTTATTATTTCTGAATGACTATTTCTAACGCTTATAGATTTTTATCATGAGCTAATTAAGTGCAACATCTAACTACTCTTAAAATATATCTTGAAATATAACTAGTTCAGACCAAAAGTCTGCCTACTCAGCATCCAATCTCCAGCAGAGGCCAGAAGCAGACCCTAAGGGAACAAAGGATTTAGAACAAACACATTGACCAGAACACTTCTACATTTTTCCAGCCTCTATTTCCACCTCAGGGGATATCATGAACCAGATGCAGGCTGTCTATTTAGTAATCTTCAATTAAAATCCATTCTTAGCCCTGTTGAATCCTGCAAGTTGCTGCAACTCCAACATTTTTTGGCAAGACCTTCCCCATGTCTACTGCCTGTCGCATGAACCAACACACCTTTCTGTGTTTCTGTTGGCTATGTTTGTTGTAACAAATGTTCATATTTGATGGGGCTGGCAGATGTCTTTATGTATTACCAAGCACTGAGCTAGCATGTCTATGAAAATACAGCTGCCAAGAGGAAGCAATCAGCATGAGGTCATCAATTTACATGTGAAGTTAGGACAGGTTTTCACCCACAAGTATCACTTTCATTGACACTACATTTTATCAGTCATTCTATTCCCCAGACAGTGCAATCTTCCAACTGAGTTTGTAGTTTTGTGGTGTTGGTGAGGTGTCCCTGTACTTTTTTCCCAGGACAATTATGAGTAGATGGGATAGTAGCAGTCCCTACTTCAACACCATCATTAGTCCTGCCCTCTGTTTATTATCTTTTTAATTGAATATTTATCCATGCAGAAATCTCAATTATCTCATCCCTACTTAATTTCCTTGAAAGTCTTTGGAAAGAGATACTATAAAAAACCCTTTGAAACTTCAGCAGGACACAGCAGCCAGCTCAACTTATTAATGGTCTTGCTTGCTCACCACTTCAAAACCCATGAAGAGTAAGGCAGAACTTCTTTCTTTTTTTTTTTTTAATTTTGTTTTAATTCTGCCCTTGAGTTTCCTTTGGTGACTTATTATCACCCACTCTTTCCAATTAGTTACTGCACATTTTGTCTGTTTCTCCTGTAACCTCCTCTACAGTCATTGTAATTTCTGAGAGATTCTGCTGCAGCTGACACATAAGAAGGGTCTTACAATGTGACTGCCCCCACTCACCTTCACAGAAAAGAATGCCACAGCATCAGTTTACACACACCTCCCATTACTCAAGCCTTTCCCAGCAGCTGGCATGCATTGAAACTGTACAGTGAACATTTATTATTCTTCACACCATTCGTAAGGTTATAATACGTTTAGATCCCCACTTTCGCTTGAAAAGTTCACGAATGAGAACAACTAGCTAGACTCTAAAAAGTTTGAGATCCATTGTAGTTCTAGATGTAGAAACTCTTACTCTATCCAGAGTATTACTACCATAAAATTATGAATCGCAAGCATAGAGTGCATTTTGAATGCTTATGTTGGTATAGAGAATAAATAATGGATTGACCTTATAATTCAACATAAGATGACAACAAAAGCAAAAAGCTAAAGCTGTGATATTAAATGCTTAAAATGTCAGGAAATCTTCAAGTTTTGTACGACCTTTCATGCTGTCTTCTTACGTTATAATAAATTCATCTTTTAAACAGCAGAAATCTAACTAAAGTTCTAATAGTATATACTGCAACCTTAAACACAGAGATAAGTAATTATTAGATATGCAAGCACAGAATCCTGCAATAAGTAACACTTAAAATAACTCCTGGCCTTTGACACCTGCAGGGATGGGGCTTCCACAACTTCTCTGGGCAATCTGTTCCAGTTTTTCTTTGTATTACATCTTGAATAACTTTTTAAAATCATGTGCACATAAAGCAATATGCAGACAGCTGTGTTTAACAAGAACAAATGCCTCCAATATAAAAGAAAAAGGAAATACAGGTAAAGACAAATCCTTCTTTTTGTGTATAGGAGAATGTTTAAGACTAAAATAGTGATATGAGTGAGACATAATTATTGCTACTAAACCAATCAGCTGATAAATCCTACTCTCTATCCCACCAGGATAATCACATTACAATTACTATTGGTTTGGTTCTGCAAACATACTAAAACATTGAGGTATCTCTTCTAGACTACAATCTATGTCATTTTTTCCCCAAAAACTCCACTTTCCTTTTCTCCACGTAATTGAGACAAAAAATAAGTATCTATTATTTTCAGTTTTTGAGTAGGAAATTATTTCATTAAGACAGAGTAATTTCCAACTTTATTCCCACCTTGTAACATATACCGTATGTAGAAAATTATAAAATTTCAGTAAGGTCCTGTTAAATGCATTCCTGTGACAAAGGGATATCTCTGCAAGAGATATCCCTGCTACTAAAGAACATACATTGCATGCAAAAATTCAGTCAAAACATAATTAGTTAACAGTTGTCTTTGAAAAATTAATCTGAAAGAAATTAACATTGCAGTAAAATAAACAAGATCACACATTTTGCTTTTTCTAAGCATTAGCTTAACATGCTGGAAGATTATTGTTTTCTGTGGGAATTGTATCACTGTCTCATTTTCTCCATCATTACTGCTGGGATGCCACAGCAGACCAGCTAGATGCTTAAATAGCTTTTGTTTATTTGTTTGTTTGCATGGTAGCTCATTTCAGATCTCTTTAAATGTTAATAAATAAAAGTTGAAAAAACAGTAAGAACCTATTTCAGCCATCAAGGCACTATAGGTTTTATTCAAATCAAACCCCTCTTTGACTTTTCGGGGAAATTTCAGTCGAGGACATGATTACAATTTCCTCTTTAGAAACACCTAAGATTTTAAGTAATTTTTATATAACCAATGAAAAATCCAACCAAATTTGAGGTCTGCATGGTAAGTGAAGAAAATGAAGCAAATAATGATAACTCTTCTCAAATTGAAAACAAACAGGATTCATCTTCCTGGCATACAGAACAAACTTCCATTAACAAACATTTCAAGGCATCACTCAAAATACTGATTTGGTTTTAAGACTGTTCCACACTGTAATCAGGCCCCACCAGAACTGAAAGCTGCAGTAACTTTAAGCCCCAGCCATACCCGTGTGCATGCACTCATGTGAAAGTATCGCACACACTAAATTGCACTGAGGCCGTGACAACATGCAACTTAGTAATGTGCAATATCTCCACCAGAGCAAGCAGAATGGGAGCTTCAGGGAAGAAGGGTATGGTGCATTCAGGAAGAGAACAACATGCTGCTCAGGGAAAGGAAAATGGGTCAGGCAAAGGTGTGCATGCTACTACTTTGGAGACCTGTGAACTGGAGAATTACTACTTTATCCATTCAGGGGTGGGAGGGAGATGGGGGAAAAATCCAGACAAGAGAGCCACCCCTCTATTTCAGAGATAAAGAACATAGCTTCCTACTTACGCAGTGAGGTAGGTGACTCATGAACTAACTTAATTTCACAGAACCTTTCTGAACAAAGCAAATCTCACAATGATACGTGCAGATACCTCATATATATCTCTCAAAATAATTTATTAACGCAACTAATAAAATTACAAAGAAAAATTCCACTAGGTAGTCCCAAGAACTAAAATTATTTAAATCCAGTAAACGATCCCAAGTGGTTCTCACATTTCTAAAGCAAGAAATCTTCCGAACCCTGACTGAGAGTGCTGTCAGAAGAATTCCTGCAGCTCAACCTAGTCTGGCGTTATACTTCTGCCACTATTGCCAGTCCTCTACCTATTCCCCTTTCTCCACTGGTTTCTGTAGTTGACTTGTAGAAGTTGAAGTGAAAGAAAATCATGTATTTTAGCTTCAAAGGCTACTAAACACCACTGCCAGTTAAGAGTCTTGCCCGTGATGAAGTTGCAATACTGTCTTCATAAATCATAAGATTTTTGTGTTGATGCCCACTTATGTAATATGGAGAACAGGAAGAAAAATATAAAAAGAGAAAGAAAATGTCAGGAGGGATGAAAGGCAAAGGGCAAGTGGAACACTTGTCAAGACAAAAGAGTAGTGGAGTGTGGCCACACTGAAAAAGTTAAAATTAGAGTGAGAAAGAGCTGTGGGGGATTGCAAACCAAAGAAAAACAGATAAACCAATTGGGCATGAAAGACTAAAGCCACTAGGCAATAGAAGCTGTTCTGCTACTGAGGTATCAGTAGCATACAGGATAATTACTGTTTTCCTAAATTTTTATTTCCCACCTAGTTTGCAGGCAATAGCATGTAAAATTCCAGCATGGAATCTGGCATTATGAAATCTGAATGAGTTGCTTTACTTAAGTCACACCAGTACATCATAAACCAGCCAGAAAAAACCTGCAGTCACACATGCCTTTGTTACTGAACTTTGTCCCAGACCTACTACTGTTTTGCATGGAATCATTATGCAACAACTGATCTTCCCTCTCCCTGCTGCAGATTAAATGCTGCCTTCCCCAAAATGCAACCAATTGGGGGGAAAAAAAGGTAGTATATGGCCACAATGCACAAGTGTCTACTCTAAACTAACACAAGTGTTTTCATCATGTTATTCAGATCTGGGTTCAAAACACAGTCAGCATCCTTCTGAAGGATTGCTTGGAGGCTAGCAGGACCTACCTGTGAGAACTGGACAACTCCATGAAGTGCAGATATTGGGGGCAAAGGCAAATGCCCAGCTTATGAACAGAATTGCATTTGCAACACAGGAGAACGGCTGCTGCTGGTTTAGTCTATCTCTTGCATTTCCCTTTGCCTCCTTGTCCCAGGAGAAGCCTAGAAAGACTGAATTACACACCTAGGCTGAGAAGCTCCACCACGAGCAGAGGCACTTGCATCCCTCCCTCTCTGGATGTCTAAAGACTTAGAAGCACAAGAGCTTCTTGAAGATGAAGCCAGACACTCCGTGACTGTGCACAAAGAGTAGCAACAGATCAAGCAAAGATATTAGAGAGACAGCTATTGCTTTGGAAAAGCAGAAAACTACAGTCTCGCCAGGAAGAAATGATGGACTTCACCCCTAAGGTTCCTTCTAGTTGTTTCATACAGAGGTCTTTTCAAGACTAGGCAATAAACCGTTTAAAAAAAACTCAAATAAGACAACAACAACAAACACAGTATAAATGTCTCCTCTAGTATTTGGCACTTTCGTCACTTCAACTGGATTCCTCTGTCCCCCACTAGTCTCCACAGTTCAGGAAAGAGTTACTGGAGCCCAGACCAAAGCCTTTGAGATGGTGAGGGACACACAAGGGCCAGCAGAAGGAGACGACTCTGGTCTCCATTAGGAAGAGAAGGTTCAGAGCCCAGGAGAAAAGGGCCCAGAGAGACAAAAGGAAAATATTGTCACCTGCTTAATTATGGCACAAGGTCCCAGAGAGGCTATAGAGCCTCTGTTCTTGAAGGTATCCAAACATGACTGAACAAAGCCCTGAGCAACGAGACCCAGTTGGGCCTGGTCTGAGCAGGAGCTTAGACAGGAGACTTCCAGGCATCTCTCCTACCCTTTGTGCTTCCCTGTATCTTTCAACTTTACCTGTCCTGCCTTCCACAGACGGGAAGGGACACCCACAAACCTTGCAGAAGATGGCTTGCCCCACTACCACCCAGGCCCTTAATTCAGATCATCACGAGCTTGAGACCCACGCTGACCTGAAGCAGACCACCACAAGCAGCTGCTCTGTGCGTGGGATTTGTCCTGCTGAGTACCAGACAGTGGTCCTCCCACCACGCAATTCCCCTCTCCTGCCCACACCTCACTCATCTGGATACTGGGGCTGCCTTTGTGACGGGCTTTGCTAAAGTCAGTGTAAATGGCAGTCACTGCTCTCCCCTCATCCCACTAGGATAGTCATCCCCTCAAATCAAGGCTCACATTGGTCCTGGCACTACTAGTCCATGGCGAGGCTGTGTTGGGTGTTCCCTGATGTCAATTTGTCTTTCGTGTGCCTCCAAGTGATCTTCTGTCACTCACTGCTCTCCCCTTGTACCATTAGGGCAGCCATGCAACCTCTCATGTAAGGCACAGAATGATTTACCCTTGGCAAATCCCTGCTGGCTCCCTCTACTACATGGTACGAGCTACTGGCATTTTATCTCCATTCTGCCCTGGACAAAGAGATTTCCAGTCAAAGGCTGGGAGGGCATTTTGCCCTACGGCTTTCAGCAGTCAGCTCTTGTAGTCCCTTCAACTTCTTTAAAATTCCTAAAGTGTCACCAGAGCTGCATCTTTTTTTTTTCCTCCCAGTAATCAAGTGCAAATTTAACAACTGAGGTATTGGAATGGAAACAGTCGGATTGAACACTGGGCTCAAAATAGGCTGCAAATTCTTACCCCAACACAGCTCATAAATCAAAGTGTACATACAGAAAAATGTCACTGTCTTTGAAAACCCATCACCAAGGGAGTTAGAATACTATTTATAAAATGTATAGCTACTTATAGTCACGGCAATAAATATCACAACATGGTTCTGATGAGAGAAACCACAGTGGGAAACGGTCTTGGTTTGATTAGATGCTTGCTGGATAACTGCTTCAAATTAAGGGATTTCTTGAGCTACAGAAACCATTTGCTGACTGCCCTCCTCTTCTATTCCCCTGGCTTTTTTTTCTCACAAATAAATGGCAAAGCAACCAAAGAAACAGACTTCCTTGATTGTATCCAACTTCCCTAGTACTTTTCCACAAATACATGTTCAAAAAAAGTGCAATGGATGCAACTGACAACATGAGAAAAGAGTATTTTCATGTTGTTTGGTCCATGAGGCACTGAGATGTAACTGCATCACTTGCCAGAAGGATCACTGCTCTCAAAACAGGACTAGTTAGATACACTCTTAGCTTTGTGCATGTGCTATGTTCTGCTGAAGAGCAACAGGAAGCTGGAACACAGCTTGTGACTTTCAAGATTTATAAAACTGACCTTTCTATACTTTAGGTCAACTTCAATGTGTGAGTAGTTTGAGGTTGAATTCGTGTTGTGCAATGCTTTCACAACCTAATGATCACAGCGACTTATGGAAGTTTCGTTATTTGATAATTCATAACACAAGTGGAGCCTCCTCCTCCTCCCATCCTGCCACTCTGACTTTTATAGATAAGGTTGAACAAGCCGCTTTTAGGTATCTACCCCTCTAGCAACAACAAGGGATCTGAACAGGCTGGACTGCTGGGCAGAGTCCAATGGCATGAGGTTTAACACGGCCAAATGCCGGATCCTGCACTTGGGGCACAACAACCCTATGCAGAGCTACAGACTAGAAGTCTGTCTAGAAACCTGCCCAGAGGAGAAGGACCTGGGGGTGTTGGTTGACAGCAACTGAACATGAGCCAGCAGTGTGCCCAGGTGACCAAGAAGGCCAATGGCATCTTGGCTTGTATCAGAAATGGTGTGACCAGCAGGTCCAGGGAGGTTATTCTCCCTCTGTACTCAGCACTGGTGAGAACGCTCCTTGAATCCTGTGTTCAGTTCTGGGCCCCTCACCACAAGAAGGATGTTGAGGCTCTGGAGCGAGTCCAGAGAAGAGCAACGAAGCTGGTGAAGGGGTTGGAGAACAGGCCTTCTGAGGAAAGGCTGAGAGAGCTTGGGTTGTTTAGCCTGGAGAAGAGGAGGCTAAGGGGAGACCTCACTGCTCTCTACGACTACCTGAAAGGAGGTTGTAGAAAGGAGGGAGCTGGCCCTGGAGTGACAGGGGACAGTACCTGGGGACAGGAAATGGCCTCAAGCTCCACCAGGGGAGGTTTAGGCTGGACATTAGGAAGAAATTTTTCACAGAAAGGGTCGCAGGGCACAGGCTGCCCAGGGAGGTGGTTGAGTCACCTTCCCTGGAGGTGTTAAAGGCACGGGTGGATGAGGTGCTGAGGGGCATGGTTTAGTGTTTGATAGGAATTGTTGGACTCGATGATCCGGTGGGTCTTTTCCAACCTAGTGATTCTGTGATTCTGTGAATTCATCATCAAAACCAAAAGACAGCTGCTACTTCATGATAAAAGAAATGGCTTGCAGTTGAAATTATTTTTTCATACGCCAACAAACTCTGCATGCATAAACTCATGGGAATTTTTTACTAGAATCTTCATATTTATGTATTAAAGATCACAATAATTATTGAGTGGAATGCAAGCTACTCTAGAAGCATTATGATCAGACCTAGCAAGAGAGCAACCAAGTAGTGTAAATGAGCAAGAGAGAGGAAGAATTCCAATAAGGCACTAAGTACAGGCACCAATAAGGCACCAATAAGGCACCAAACAAATATGAATGACTGACTCAAGTTACCTCAGTGAAGAGTTACCTTACTTATAACAAGCAGCTACATATTCCTCTATCTCTAGATGTTAGCTTTTTCTCTTTGTGTTTGCAGTTACTGATGCATGTGGGCTCTTTCCTACTCATTTTTCCTGTGGCTTCTCTAACATTATTTTCTCTCTTTCCACCTTTCCAAACTCTGACAAATGTCTTGGGTCACCTATATCACAGACCTGTGAACTTAAAAACTACATTTAATACAATTCTCCTTGGACAGTATCCATGCCCAGGGAAACCATGTCCTATTTTTTGACATTGTTCCCTTCTACCAAGGGCTAAAAGGAACAACTCATGAGACAAGTTTCAGTTTCTACATCCGCCCACGTTCTTCAGAAGAGAGAGAAATGAGATATCAACCACGCAGTCAATGAAGAGTCAACGGCAGTCACTCAATAGAAGGGCTATTAAGTTTTTAGCAGAATTCCAAATTTGTTGCTTTCTCTCTGGATTGCTCCTTCATTTGAAATGACTACAGTAGTTATCACTGCTATTCAAGACCTTGTGCAGCATGATATAACCTTCTCATTGTTAAAACGCACCCAGTGACAGCTTAATTCCAGTAAAAGATAACACTCACTTATAAAGTGTACCTAAGAAAAACGGCAAGCATCTTGCAAGGAGTCTGGAAAGCAGTTTTAATACATAGCTGGTTTAAAGTCTATGCATCCTTTGTATGTATGCTCAAGATGATGCGGAAAGCAGTGTTGCAAGAAACAACAGCTGTATAGAATTCTGCATGCAGTCTCTAGACTTTGTCTGGTCCACCAGCTTTTTTGAAAAAGTGAGCTATAACTTAAATACCTTATTTAAAATTCATTTATTATGTTAGCAATATGTTAAATGTTTCAAGCTGCTAACAGATGAAAGCTGATAGTTTCATGCATCCTTAATGAATGAAATACATTACTACACCACCTCCAAAATTGCTTTATTGTGAAATCTCAGTGAACTATACTTAAAACCACAAAAAAATCCTTCTTTAAATACTGCAGCAGTTTCACTTCTAAACTTAAAACTGGTACCTAAGCATGAAACACTGTGGATGCTCTCTGGAGGAGCACTACAGCAAGATTTTCAGTGGGATATGAAGAGCACTCTCCTGTTGTTCCCTTTGATATAACTTGGTCCATGGAAATCACGAACTGCATTTCTATCAGGATGAAACTGAACTGGAAAATGCACTTCTAACATTAGCACTTCTAACATGTTAGCAGTTCTAACACACTCCAGTGGCAAATGGGTACTTAGTCCCAAAGATAAATCTAAAAATAGTTCAAACTAAGTAACTCTGAAATTTGTACAGCACAGAAGCCAGGTCCTGCATTTCAAGAGTTCTGCCATATGTATCTGTTCCTACTGAGCTGCACTAGCCCCTAATGCCAACATAGCTGCAAATACACTGCTTCCTGATGCGTTAGGGATGAGATGCATGTATTAGTTTTATAAAATACTAGTATTCACTACACACAGACCTCTGATTTTTTTTTCAGCCAAGTCCAAACAAATTGCTCTTTGAACAATCAAGGGGTAAAAAGTCATCAATGCTGGGTTCTTGAAAAATCTTTGAGATTTGCAGCTCATCTTTGAAACATGAACTGCTGCAGTCACTAAGTATTTTTATTTGAACATCTAATTTTTAGTTGAACATCTAATTCCAGAAAGTGCAAGAAGTAAACAACACACCTTATTGCTTCCTCCACAGACTGGCCAACTATATTTGAGGAGGGACCTGGTTGAGACAAAGGTGTCAGGCTTATCACCCACTTTACAGGCTTGTAGTATTCATCACTGGAACTCAGTAAGTAGAACAGCGTGGTCAGAAAAATCACCTGCAGAACAAATCAGAGTTTTAAATTAAAAGGCAATAAATACTTCCCAGAATACAGTAGGCAGCTATACTTCAGATATTGAATTTCATTGGAAAGGCACAAAATACTATTCCATCAGCTTGGACTTGAGAGAAACATACAGAGCTAGAAGAATAATTTTGTCCTCTGCTCCACAAAGGACTTAGAAGTTATAGCTAAGCATTATAAAACATCTAGTCCCGTTTAGCAATTCCCAAAGTCACATCTATATTAAACTACTAGATCTAGATCAACATTCTAATTGGGCATTTTGGGGTTTTTTGGTTTTTTTTTCCAGCATGTTCAGCAGATTAAAGAACTGCTAAACAGTAACATCTATTCTTAAAAATAAAACACAAATAAATACGAAATAAATCTGAGTTGTTTTGAGTCATTATGCAGCTGGCAAGGTATACAAATTAAACAAAAATTCACAAACAGAATATTTGTACTACTTATTAGGCTGGCAATCCTGACTGAATATTCCTGTGTGTTTGAAGATGAGTCTCAGCATTAGTGACATCAGTTCCACTGTTTCAGTTTAAAGACCAAACAAACACAGTCAGATTGCATTAGCTTCCTGTATGTTGCAGCCCACTATGGTTTCCTTATTTTCTTGCTAGTGCACTCAGCAACTTCTTGGGCTAAGCACACATCACAGAAATGTGTCCCGCTTGAAACAATAACTCAAACAAAAAAAAAAAATAAAAATCCATTCTATATGCTCCAGTGGTAAACTATGGCTTACATTTCATGTGCAAGCCTAAGTCTTCTTACTTTCTTCCCAAGATTAAAAGGTTTCCTTTCACTTTCCTTATTTCCAACCTAATTGTATGCTACAGTAAACCATATCTTCTTAATCTTTCAATAATCCAAGCAGCTTGAACTCCAAAAGCATCTTACTTTCAAACATTTTATCCAGTTGGGAGATACGACATGCCTTTTTCCTGCATTCTCTCTGAACACACTAGGACAAAAAATGCAGACAGCACAACATGCATTACCAGTCTGAAGAATGCCATCCATTTGCCTCCATTACTAATTCCTTTCTACTCAGTGAAATGTTACTACTACATCCTCCCACCCTCCCTGCCTTTTAACTCAGAGGTCACACTCAGTTGTTCATCTACTGTGACCCCTCTCCAAAACGTGATATATAGGGTTAGCTGTATTCCATCTTTCTAGGTGTGTAACTTCTGCCTTGGATGATATATGAATCTATCAACTAAAACAAGTCATTACATCAGCACATTTAAACAGTATACTGTTAACATTCGTTTTGAGATCATAATAAAAACTACAACGTTGATTTAGGCCTTGGTTTAGCAGGAAATAATCCAGTGCCAGCAGATATATCAGCTATGTTTAATTACAATTTTAAATGAGTAAATCTTAAAACCTGAATCGGATTTTAGCATCCTCTGTAATGCTTCAAGTATGGTTATTTTCTCCTTGACAGGGTCTGACACTTCTCCTAAACTGTAGTATTTCCCAATCTCACTACAAAGCTCCCTATACTGAGCAGACATCCAGGTGGTGGATTTTTTTTCTTTTTTTTTTTTTTTAGCTTTCTTCCACTGGGATCCAGCAACAGATCCTTCTACACTTTTCAACACAGAAAGCAATATATTTCTCTAAGCACAATATCCACTCATCCTGACACTCACAAGAAGTAAAGTGAAAAAACAGTTCCACTGGATCTAGTTTTATTAGTGCAGTCTCAGTTAACTTCTGAAGATGTTGCCCTTTGAAAAGAATATAGCAGCCAGGGAACAAGCAAATAACTGCAGGCAAAGAGGTAAAGTTTGATTCCCTGTGGTACAAGAAACATCCTGACTTGAGGCAGGCTATAAGTAAGAGCTGGGGATTAGTTCAAGTGGCAACACACAGAGCACCTGTACTGACTGGAAAAATCTGTTCTTCTCCAGTGTTTACAGAAGAAACCTACTTGGGGAGTAAGAGCACATCAACATACACATCCCCACCGGAACTGTAAAAGCCAAAGTGACAGCTGGGAATGAACAGCAATGGAATAAAACGATGTTAAACTAAACTACAAGCTAGGAAAAGATACAAACCTAACTCAATTTCTGTTACGACACATGTAACCACAGCATCCTACAAAATAAACTGAATCCCAGAAAGAGCATGTAATAAACTTGGTACAAGCCATGAAGCATCTAGAGCTAAATTCTTTGTCTCAGTTATAAGTGCATTGAAATATTCTGCAATTATTATCCAAATGTGTAATTTTAAAGTATACTAACTTCTCAGACACTGTTTTCAATGTGTCATCATGTGTGAAGCTGTGGACTAAGGAAGAAAAGAAATGAACTATTCTTTTGCAATCTTTCTCTACTAACTGAAAGGGAGCTAGAGAACAGCAAAATTAAGTGGCAGTGATTTCATTCAGTTAGACAGTCATTCCATTAAGTCTTATTGTGATCTGTTCTTCTTTAAATATTGAAGAGAATCCATACAGGTGCTTTGAAATGCTCTTAAACATTATTTCAGTTTTGCAGCTTTGTCTACAAAGATCTCCCTCCAGAGCAAGCATAAAGGAAAATGAAGTTAAACTGGGAAAATGCTTTGTTTTCTGACAAATGTTTTTGAATCCTGAACTAAAACTCAGGACATGGATTTCAGTCAGGCTTCTAAGGTCAGTATTTGTTCAGTTCAAAGAGAAAAAAAAAAGTCCCAGTCCAGTGTTTTAAGTAATAGCCATCACATCAAATGAGAAGAAAGAAGTTACCTCTATGATTATAAATTAACCCACAAAGCTGTAGCATTTCAAAAGAAAAGAGACTACAAACACCTAGACCTCATACTATACTAAAAAGTAATACATCCTTTAAAGAAAAGACTTTAAGAAAAAGGTTTCAGAGACTACTCCTCAGTGAGTGTAATAACATTAATAAGAACTAACCCTGTGTAAGAAACATTCTACAATTAAGAGCTCACAGACATTAAATAAAAACAACAGAACACCTCCCTTCCACAGATGTGCTGAAGACACCTCCTTAAAAAAGAGAATACAAGGAAAACCTTGTGAAATAAAAATACTTTTGCTTTCCCTGTAACAATTTTCACCTTTTCTGAGACCATTGGTTTGTTTAAGGATACGCTTATGAGGACATTTCAGAAGATTTCTGCAGTTATGTAGGATATCACAAGTTATCTTCAAAGAGAGAAACAAGAGTTTTCCATGACAGAATGACAGGAAGTCTGCCAGTTCCTTAACGTGAAGTTACACAACTGTTGCCCATTGTCTAGAACACTCCCCAAACCGATAGTTTTGAAAGGTGCAAAATCTTTAATATTTTGGTAGCAGATAAGGTTAGAAGATACTTTCAGTGTTTTAGGTTTGATTTTCATTGTTACAACACGTGTAGACAAATTCCTTCAGTAAAAAGACAAAATACTTACCACTGAAAGTACAAAATTGAGAAGAGCTGTCCCACTGTGGAAAAGGATTGTCACTAATGTTGTGACTGTAGTAAACAAGAGGCTCACATTACGACTCATCACTACCCACAGAGACTCCAGGATCTGGAAAAGGAGAGGCATACAAAGACATAAGATCAGGCACTGGAGGTACACAGAGTTGCATACAGAGAAGACACTTTTTTTTTTAAAAAAAAGATCATCTTCCCACACTTCTAAATTAAAGCAAGTAATATCAAGTGAAAATGACTACTTTACCAAAGAAAAGTTTCTAGGTAGATAGTTACAAGGTTTTAGAATTTTTCTCCCAATGTTTAAAATGCTTTCATTATGCAAAACACTTGTGTGACACTTGTGACACTTGTTGGTTGCAGTTAACATTAGCCTCAGTCTGAAAGCAGACTGTGTCTTGGGAGAGAAAATTAGTCTTTTCAGAAACAGAAATACTAAACCACAAAGAACAAGGAGTAACATCACAAGGCAGAAAAAAATCTGAAGGCAGTTTCAAGTCAAATAATTACTACTTTAATAGATTTGTTTTTAAAATGTTTTATGGTAATAAGATATATAATTTTTACAACATCCACTGATAGCTACATAAGTTGTGGTTTTGAATTAATCAAGTAATTATAGAAAATAAATCAAACAACGCTAGAAAATCTATTAAATTATTTGCTGGATTGGGGAAGTGGGTTTTTATTAGTTACAGGCAGTAAAGAGTAGTTTTGAGAAATGCCTTTAAACACAGAATCCCCACTACAGTCGAATTCGTTTATGTATGGACATTGACACATCAATCCAAACAGGGCAGGCGCTTCATGAGACACTATGGAAATAAACGCATGGCACATGGAGGCATCCTAAACACAGTGCACAGTAGTTGCATAATAAATATTTCATTCAGAAGGAATAAAGCAAGAATATATTAGCCAAAGTGATTAAAGTATATAAAAGAAACAAGGTTACAAAGAAAAAGCCATACCTTTTTTCAGACTAACTAATACGACTGGAAAAACAGTGAAAGCTCTGAAACAAAAGCCCTTCTTTATGTTCAAAGCGGCAAGTGAAGGCTTCAATACTTGCAACAGTTACTGTTGTTTTACTGAGTATCTTATTCAATTAAACCGAATTAAAATATTAAAACAAACAAACAAACAAAAAAGCCATAGCCAAAATAAAACCCCGAACCCAGTCATTGGCATGTGTAGAGCAGACAAAGGAGTGTGAGCTGTGTGACTGTCTTTCCTTTGCAACTGAGTGAAACATATAGAAGATCATTTAAAGTGTAAACTTGGGAGGGCACAATAGCTGGGGGAAGTGGCAGGTAATTACATAGTAAAACCTGAAAGAACTACTTAGTCCATGCTTCTCACATTTAATGGGAATTATAAAATTTAAGGTTCAACTTTTGAACAGATTTTATGAGTCCCTCTTGAAAATTCAAGATGAAAAACATTCTCTCACTGGTACCTGTCTCTTCCTTTCTTCTATGGATCCATTCTGGGGGTACAGCAGTGATATAAGTTCATGCAATCACTAAGTAACTTTTATTAAAAAATATACCCCACCATGAGGACTGTAAACACAGCAGACAGTGGACTTTTTTGTAACAGTTTGTAGCTAAAGCAGCAGCTTTTCAGTTGTTTTTCAGCAAAAATAGAGCTGCCATTGCTAATAACAGACAATAAGTTGCATGCTAAGTGTGCAAGGCTGTAAACCCAGATGTTTAAGCCTGTTACTAGAATTTGGCATGTCAACAGGAGCTTGGTGTCACAGATTTC
The DNA here is from genome assembly GCA_033558105.1 of Coccyzus lansbergi. Taxonomy (NCBI): domain Eukaryota; kingdom Metazoa; phylum Chordata; class Aves; order Cuculiformes; family Coccyzidae; genus Coccyzus; species Coccyzus lansbergi. The sequence goes on along the minus strand of JAUMJK010000305.1, from coordinate 1,601,722 downwards.
CTGTTATAACATGTTTTTTAATCACCGAACAGCAGCAAAGGCTTTGAAAATAGGGACACAGGTTGAAAACAAAGGCCCCTGAAACACAAGCAGTTCTTTGAGGAAGAAGGCATTGATGATGCATAACATTAAAAGCTAGGAAAAGACTGCTTTTTCTTTAAGAAAATGCAGTAGTAACTAAGGAAGGGAAAAGAAAAACCTAAACAGGCAAGCAACAAGACAAGACACTTGCCATGACCTGGAAAAGTAATGCTCCTCCAAGTATCACACAGCATATAGTTCAGGGCTGAGGTCAAGGAGTGGGAGCTATCCAGCAACAAAAACATCTTATGAAAGCACAAGCTCCTTCATTTAAGAGAAGATGATGTCCATTTCAGTTCCAGCTTTCCTTATTTAAGAGCCATTGAGCCTGCTGACTTTGACTCCTGTGACTCAGACCATCAAGGACAGTGGTTATTAGTGCCAACTACACAGTGTTTCTACGATAGCTTCCTATCCTCACAGCTCATGTAGCACATGTCCTATTAAGTACTGATCACTTTGAATACAAAACAATAATGCTTTGCAGACTGTAAAACAAACTGTTAACGTGAAATGTGTTGGTAATGCAATTGGTCTGGTAAAGTTTTATTTCAAAGATTAAAACTAGCCTGATTTATTGGCCTTTTAAATACTAATCACAGTAACTGTTAATTCTCTCCCTCAAACACCATCATGTGCAATGCAGCAGCTAAGCTTATATTGGTGAGTGGTTAACAAGGAGAGGGGCTTGTTCCATCTGCTGCAAGAGACCATACATCTTGGGCTGGGGAGGTGCTGAGAAAGCTTCCTTCAAAACAGAAACAGTATGTTCCTCCAGTACAGGCTGCATTTCTTTGACACTTCCCAGGAGTAGACAACTGTAGCTAGTCTGAATGCAGTTATCAGGCAGTTCAGTCTGTATCGGGAATCAAGAACGTCCTTGTTAGGTAGAGTCATTAATCAGAACTGTGGAACTAGCGTTCACTAGCATTTGCTTTAGAACAAGTGCAGGTGGTGCCTTTCCCTCAGATTTGGTATGTCTCATGCAAGTAAGTGGATCTTCTAGGACTCATCTCCAGCTATAAAGTAAGTCCTTTTTATGCATATGTACCATTAACATTTCAAGATACATGCTTCTCATCACTAGGATGAGAAGACATATGTAGCAGACATTAGTCATTACTGAATATAGTATCAGAATGTGCTCTAATACTTCACTAACAGTCACAAAATCAAAATACAGGTACCTGCACCTAAGAGCTCCTAGTGCTGTAAGATTCTCAGAGCATACTGCAGCAGACTTAATGAGCTCAGCTACTATGCATATTTCTAACACTTTGCTAGCGGAGACCAGTTTTCCAAAACAAAAGTAAGCATGAATATTTATGCAATAATGATGCTTGCAATATTACTCTTATTAAATAACTGAATATCACACCTTCTTCCCCAAAATACTGCTTTGTAAGCAGCCTTTAGGGATCAGTGTTTAAAAAAAACTACAAAGCTGTACATATATGACTCAAGACTCCTTTATGCATCACAGTGATGTGTCATCATAAGCATTAGTTGCTGTGCCTTTCCAACCTGTAACAGGCAAGAAACCACAATTCTTCTAAGTGTCCCATTGGCCACTTAAACTGGCCAATACCTGAAAGCAAAGATTAGAAGGCACTTGACCATAACAAGCTATTTTCTGACAACTTTAAGTCAACAAGCCTCTAGAAGCCAGGTAAATTCATGTACTTTTAATTACAGAAATCATTAACAGATATATAAAAATGAACAAAACTGGGCACAAGGAAGTATTAGGAAAAAAACTGCCCTTCTGTATACTTCTAATTTTTTTTTTCTATTCAGAAAGTTGTACCATCCTGAAAACTCAAAAATGACAGCAACGGAATAAGTCAATAAACCTTTAAGGTAAAAGAGAAGCAATTGACTTTGTGTTGAATACTACAGCATGCACAAGATCAAAGGCTTCCTGCTGCAATTAAAAGCTGATTTCCAAATAAATGTTTACCCATAAAGTTATGGGCTAACCTTTCAGACCTAAACAGTTTATTTAAAAAAAAAAATCTGCGTGATCTTTACATGAAATGGAAACAAAACAGCAATAGAAAAAGGACTATGCTCCAGCATTGTGTCTTTTACTTTTCTAATTGTAAAGACATCAGCTCCTCCTCTAAAAATACGCATCAGGTTGAATTTCACCTGAAAAAGCAACACCCATTATGAACAGAACACCAAAGCTTTGACAGTTTAGAAAAAGAAATGCATGGTGTAAGAACAGCGTGTATTAGCTATAAACTTAGATAAACTTAAAGACCTTCTCAGGGCCGCAGAAAACATTAGGATATGTAGTAACTCAGTGAAGTACTTGAGAAACTGACTTGATTTGCAACACACGATCAATCATGCTAAAGACATGGATAGAGAAACCTAACTGAGCTGAAGCTCGCTGTGTACAGCTTAATGGAAGGTCTTCTGTCTTTTTGTCTGGGAAATCTCTGAATGAGATACTGGTTGCTGGTAGAATTATAAGCTTTCTTGTGCAAGAAGCAAAAAAAATCAATTTAAGGAGACACTAGCAATGTCTCATATACCATCAAGGGAGTTCCAAGTGCTCATTCACAGATTTAGCCAGCAGCAATTTACTTTTTCAAGGTGTCAGGCCTTCAAGAAATGGAGGAAAAGGGTATGAATGGAAAAGCAAGTGAGTAGGGAAGGAATGAGGCTTTTTTGTTTTTCAGAAATTAAATCTTAATAGTCCAGCTATGTATTGCATATTTTGTTCATCTGAAAAACTACCTTAGAATAAAGCATGAGGTGCAAAATTTGAGGCACAAGTGAGGATCCACTCTATTTCTTTTCCCCAGAGTAAGAACAGGATGAAATAAAGCCCAATTCAGAAACACATCACTGGATAAACTGTTTGAAAACACTACTGCTTCTAAAGAATACTGGAAAAATCTGAAGCTGAAAGGTAGCAGTGCTGCCAACACAAAAGCTTTTGGAAAAAAGCAAGCTGATGATTTTGAAAAGCTTATCTGCATATTAAAACTTCAGGCAATCTACAAGTTATATAATTAATTACTTCAAAATAATTAATGTCTGTCTATATCAAACTAGAGCTAAGTATAACTGCTATAATGAACAGCACATTTTGAGAGGAGTACAGAAGTCTTCAGTGCTTTATCTGATACTCAAAGTACTGAATGGATGCATATTGTTACCAATTACATTGCCAGTAATTCCCCAGCACAGCTACATCAGTGATTTAATTATATGCTTTCAACTCTAATATGAAAGTTTCTTCCACTACAGGAAAAGTCTGAAGTGAAACCCTTGCATATGTCTTCTTTTAATATTTTTCTAGCAGCAATTGCTCCTTCTCTTAAACAGGATGAACAATATGATTTCCATTAATGGAAAAAAGCTTATCTTTTTGTGATCACAATATGACACTGTCAAATGGCTGTATTTTCAAAGAACATAGTCTCATCTACACTATTTCAAAATATTTCAGAAAGTCAACATGCTAAGAAGACATACTATGCTAAACCCTAGCCTTAACCTACGCATAAGTATTTGTTACGTGGAAGTAATGTAATCTCAGTTTATTCTTTTCCAAAGGTGGAAAAAATCTCATGATAGCTGCATTTCTGCACACACTTCTTTACATTATTTCATTGTCTTTAAATGGTTTGTGGTTTTAAAAACTGACAAAGCAAATTTTGGACTGTACTGTGTCTTGCTATATTCTTAATAACTGCAGGCTAGCATTGATTTCATGTCTCTAAATGCAGAAACATTCTACAGTGTGAATTACAGAGAACCTGTTTAACATCCCCCCAACTCTCCTCACAATTCCGTGCCATACACAACATATTTGACTAAAAAAAAAAAAAAAAAACCAAACTCCCACAAAGTCACACAATAAAGCAAACAAAGAAGGAAAAAAAACCCCAAACCAAACATAAATGTTTGGTTTGGGGTTTTTTTCCTTCTTTGTTTGCTTTATCCACCCAAAACAAAAAAGAAACCCCTCAAACTATCCATATAATTTAAAATATTGATCCTCCCCAATTTAGAAAGCCATTCGAACAACTCATTGTTCCTATTCAGGATACCAAGAGAAATATTTTCATGTTCTGATGAAAACGTAAACGCGAAATATAATAAGCTTCATAGGGAAGGAAAGCATCTTAGAAATACCACACTTATGTAAACACTATTCTTCCTTGCATAATCTCCAAGTTTTAATGACCTTAACAAGCACAGAAATCAAATTTATATCAATTTCAATTTGAAATAGCAGCGTGAGTAATATTTACGCAATGCACTGCGGATGAGCAAGCCGGCAGAGAAAACGCTGCCCATTAAGGGTGAAACCGGGATTCAGAGCTATAAACTATGGTGATGGGTTTACAGTCTGTCATTAGTGTATGGAGAATACAGACAGGTGTTTCCCCCCAGCTGATGAGTAATGAGTTCATGGAAATAAACAGGAAAGCAACCACCGACACCTTTTTTCCTGAACATCTAAACCAGAATTTAGAAGTAAAGCAAAGCATGTAGCTAGATGAAATGTTTAATATTAATGTATTTCAGATTTAAATATTTATGCTCTTTAAACTATTTCCTGAACTATTGTAGCCTGTTTAGATTATTTAGCATCATGTTTTCTGAGCGCTGTGCAGCAATGCTGTAAATGACATGGCTAGCACCGATCATGTAGTTTCTCCTCCTCTCCTTCTTGCCTAGAAGGAAAACCCACATCGATTTTAAGTGATGATGTGCTGCACATTTCCATAACTCCGCCCCAAGCATGCATGGTCAACTTTAAGAAAGTAGCAAGCAAATGCCACTATTAACTGAAGAAAAGTATGACTGCAATAAAAACTGGGTTCTTTTCTTGACTTCAAACTTCTACGACCGAAACTGTAACCATTTAAGCAACAATTGAGGGAAGTCACAAGAAGGACATATGCCTATCAGTCTACATTAAGAACTGCCTCGAGGCAAATACTACCTTTAATTGCATAGAATCATGGAACAGGTAGGATTGGAAGGGACCTCAAAGATCATCCTGTTCCAACTCTCCTGACATGGGCAGGGACATTCATAGAAACATTATGTTGTGAGTTAGGTATAAATTCTACTTATCCATTTTGAAAGAATATTAACCTGAAGGTACTTCTAGATTATCACAACAGCTTAAGCCAAAAATGAACTATCTGGGATTGACTCTGTATATTAAGTATTTCATACTTCACATGGTTTTTAGAGAAATGCCATTGCCTCAGTTTGAATTGCTTTCAATGCTTTTTCTTTTTCTTGTTATGAGGTGAAGGGTTCACTGTAGTAATTCAGGAATTCACACAATGTGAAGTATTAATTTGTTTTTTTCAACAGAAGTTTCATAAAAGAAGAGAGAAATAAACTGCTTTCAATGTGATGAATAATAACTTCAGGAAAAAACAAGCATGACTACATAAAATAACCTGTTTTCATGACCTCCTGGTCAATAGTTCCCTCAATTATAACCTAGACAAATTGGTCCTTCTTTTAAAAAGCAAAAGACTACGTAGCAAAAAGCACTTAAAATCAAATTGTAGGTGACACAGGTAATTTTACAGTAACAATCTCTCTAGGGAAGAAGTCTGGGAAGCCAGTGTTAATGAAGATGGTGAAATCGGTAGGGTTGTCTTCATCACAGTCAGTTCTGTTTATAGCATGGTTGTGTCCTTAGTAGGCTTACAATAACTGCTTAGGTAATTTAAAGTAACACTAACAGTGTTTCCGCAACTTCTCATATACTTGAATCCACAACCTTAGTGGCAGTTCAAGGAGGAATTGTTATCAGTTAAAAATGAGACAAAATAGGTAATAAGGGAAAAAAAATACATACTGAAAGAAATGTTTCGATGTTATCATGAACAAATGATGCAACATCTTGCCAGTCCAGAATATCACCAAGCCAGCTGTTTTGACGGTTTATGTGCCATTTGTGTCCTTTGTGTCTTCCAGAATGTGTTACATTCTTACAAAGAGAGACAAAGACATAAAAAAAGAGACATTTGAATAACTTACAGATACAAGAAAACCAAAGACTAATGAGGACCAGATAAAACACCCATTAAAATACCTAGAGCTGCTTTAACTGGCATCCTCAAAAATATCTGGAAATACTCTGTACATTGGAAAAATTAAAATTAAAATCTATTTTCTCTAGTGGACAGTCCATGACTCAATGAGCAATCCTGAACACAAGCAGGTTGCACATCAGGATTTCCCCTTGAGTGGGGACGCCTGTCAAGGATACTCCTGAAAGTTGAAAGATTTCCTGCTGCAGAAGATCCTCAGTAAGCAACTAACAAGCACACTGAAACTTTGAAAATCTTAGTTAAGTGATGCATCATCCTTTAGACAAACCATAGAATGAGTCTGGGACTAAGCCTGGATCCAGCCACACCTAGACTCAGAATGAGTTTAGAAAGCAAGGGAGTCCTTTCTGAATTGTTATGACTCAATGAAAGGCTATCCCTGACAGTTCTTACTGATCATGTCCTCTACGCACTAAATAATCAGGTGTACCTTGCCTTCGAGTGTCATTCAACTACTGCCACATTCACCATGAAACACTGTTAACTCACTGTTCAATATCAATAAAGTTTACTGTTGCTTCCCTCTTAGAAATGAAGTAACATATTCGAGACAATATAGAGTGTGATAGAAGGGGCAGGGTTAGAAATAGAGTCAAATGATCAGTTCCAGCCCAGCTTGCCAATGGTAACATAGCATCTCTAGAATGGAAACAGCAGCTGGGGAACAGATTTCAAGATTGTAGACAGCAAGTATCAGTGTGTTCCTGCAGCTCGTTCTGCTGTTCTGATTGCTAGGAAAGCTGTTTCTTACCCTACCAGAAGAGGATGTACAAGAAAGAAACCTCACAGTATTCCCTCAAATAACAGCTGCAGGAGAGAAATCATGTATTGCAATGACAACAGACACAGCCTGTGATCCACACTGCAGCAACAAGAGTGCTCCTGGAGCACGCACAGTTAAACGGAGCCTTGCTGAACAACCCAGTGCTATGGACCATCTGACACACAAGTTGGATCAGTAGAAGTAACAGGTTTATGTATATAACCACATTAAAAGCAGGCACTTTTCTTGGTCAAGTATTTAACACTGAATACTCCAAAGTGCTTAGGGCTACTAAAATCTATAATAGATACAGCTTTAATTTCTCCTCAGTGGTCCCATATTCCTCAAAAGTGTCATGTTATCTCCCCACATGCTCTCCTACAAGATTGTCACATTGGAAAAAAGAAACTAATTCTTTCCCCAGCTATTTTCACTGCTATACTGAAACTCTTACTTCTTTTAACATAGAGATCTTGGAACTTTTAAGGTACTTTAAAAATGACTGTGTAAAGAAAAGTGTTAATATACTACCATGGCAATTATTTAAATATAGAGAAGTATTTCAGGGGTATGACTTCTGGATTTTGGTATTTCATTGTACCAAGACTAATGAATTGCTTGTTTCTTCCTTTAAAAGGCAAACAGCACTGGCAGCATGAAAATGATTTATCTCTTATGAACTTTTCAAGATTCATTGTGCAGAGCCCATTACAGGAAGGCTACTACAGTTGGCAATAGTGTTGTAAGAAAATTGGTGAAAGGATAACTTCTTCCACAAAAATTCAAGTTAATAAAAGTTACACAAATCATACAGAATACCAGTTTCCTTTCCCTAACCCCTCAACATCACAAACTTCAACAGAATATTCTGAACTATGAAATACTAAATACAAAAAGTGAGCAAAGCATAAATTAAATGGCATACATAAAAGCACACCTAACTACTTAAGGGAAGGACATATTTCTGGCTGTACTCGAACTACGACTGTAGAATGATCTATCTTATATATGGAAATACCAACTTATTATTATTATGACCTTTACTCGGCATTCCAACTCTTTGCTCATCTTTCTCAGCAATGCATACTTAGCATAATTACCTCAAAGCACTAAGTGATAGTTTATATAAATACCATTTCAATAAGTCACCTACCTTTACAAACCAAGAGTGATAAAGTCTGTCCCATAGCTCTAGCACTTGTTTTTCAATCACAGCAGTGTTATTCACTTTATCTCCTAAAATCTTATGGAGCTAAAATACACAAAAATATTTTATTATACAGCACAGAATGAAGTTGGCATTTACTGACGAACTCCAAGCTAGATAAATCACGCGCGATTGTCAAAGACATGGCTCAAACACAAGTACGCACTTCAGATATGTTTCATAACATGAAGATTCTGTATGTAAGAAAAACATTCTGCTGCACTAATCTGAGGCAAAACATTATCCCTAAAATGCTTCATTTAAAATGCTGATCATTTCTAGAGTAAATATTTCAAATAATCTGGGATGTGAACTAGATGTTGAAACGCATAAATTCTTCTCCTGAAGACTTTTAACTTAAATAAATAAATTATATTTCTTTAAAAAATCCAATCTACCACAAGCAGGAAACACAGAAAATAGAACACTGGTGACGGAAAAAAAATACTAAGTCTACATTGCCTATGACTGGGTAGCTAAAGGCAGATAGAAAAAAATTACTTATTTGTATTTCTTCATCTTCGAAGCCCAGGAAGCCAGCCATATCCTGGGCTGCATCAAAAGAAGCATGGCCAGCAGGCCAAGGAAGGTCATTCTGCCCCTCTGTTCCTCTCTTGTGAGACCTCACCTAGAGTATTGTGTCCAGTTCTGGAATCCTGAACATAAGAACGATATGGAACACTAGGAAGGCGTCCAAAGAATGGTTACAAGGATGCACAGAGGGCTGGAGCACCTCCCAAATGAGGACAGGGTGAGAGAGTTTGGGTTGTACTGCCTGGAGAAGGCTCCTGGTAGACCTTATAGTGACCTACCAGTACAGGAAAGCTGGGGAAGAAGTTTTTGCAAGGGCATGAGCGGGAATGGATTTAAATTGGAAGGGGGAAGATTTAGATTAGACATTAGGAAGAAATTCTTTGTGATAAAGGTGGTGAGGTACTGGCACAGGGTTGCCTGGGGAAGCTGTGGATGTCCCTTCCTTGGAAGTGCTCAAGGACAGGTTGGATGGTGCCTTGAGCAGCCTGATCTAGTGGGACGTGTCTCTACCCATGATAGGGGGATTGGAATTGAATGAGTTTTATGGTCCCTTCAGACTCAAACCATTCTATGATTCTAAGATTTGATGTATTTTCACTGGCAATTTTATTAAAATTACAACAGATTTTCCAGCTCTTTAAAATAAATACTCTATTTAGCAGAAGACTACTGAAATCACTCCCACCCTTCCTTCAACTCACAAACGAAATAGTGGAAAGAACAGTACTGTCAACAAAAAGGTTAACCACACATTTTAAAAAAAATCACTAACAATTTTTTTTTTACTTTTATGAAATACAAGAAATTAAAATATTAAAAAAGGTGGGGGAGCTGACTCTTACCTTATGAGTAATCCATTCTCGGCCATACTGGTATACGTTATTAGCTGCTGAATTGAGTGCCTTCTGAATAACCTGGGCTTCTGGGAGCCAGCTAGTTGTTTTTTTTAAAGAAGGAAAACAAAGTTAACCGCTATGTATTCTACCCATTTCATTCCATCTGACACATTACAAATTAACATTTTGAAACAATAACAAACATACGTATCACTACAACTAGAATATTTCTTTGTACATATCAAGGAATACTCTTTCTGATAAGCAAAGCACAATTAAATCCAGGGTATATAATTGCACTTGGAATTCTTCAAGGTTCCTAAAGCCTTAGTTAAATTGACATCTCAATCTTTTGAAGAGAGATGTGCTCTTCAATCTGTATGACTGCTGTTCACATTACATTCCTGAAAATTTTCCTAATGTTCTAGTTCGCTGGAAACACTATGCAAAGCAGTCTTGTCTAGCTGCAAAGATGACCTTCTGAATTATGAACTGAATGCAAACTCTTAACATCATATCCCTGAAAAAGCAACCAGATAAAGCAATAGGTTTGGGCACCAGTTCTGAGTCCCCACCAAACTGCTCATTAATTTTGTCACTTCAAGCAACAGATCTACTGAGTTGCCGGCACCGTGAACGCTTGTGAATACAGGGCATATACTCTCTGCTTTGACTTTCTACATCTTGATTCAATGGCATATGTTGGTTGGAGCACTTCCAAAACAAGAATGCATCCAAGAAATGTTGCCTCAAAGGGAATTTTGCAGCCAGCTCTCTACACAGAAAATATAATTCAGCTCCTATCTCACAGCCTCCTAGAGAAAGCATTCTTTGCCATTACTTTTCTTTCACAGGTAAAAGGGAAAATATTGACCTCTTTATTCTCTGCGCTATGCAAGTTGTTCTCCAAAACTGTAACTAGAGAAGTTTATACAGCTCTCCTGCTGTAACAAAGTCCAACCAGTTCTCAAATGAGATATCACACTGACAGACATCAAGAGTAATGAATAAACACTACTGCTGCCTAAAAGCTAAACTTTTACATCTGCCTGCAACAGTCACTCCCATTTGTGTTCACCTAGGGGATGTTTTATATTAAAAACTATGCATAAGAGCACCTGGAAGCTTGTTCATCCACCCTATACTATTCGCTTAACTTCAGCATTCTTACTTTGCCCATTCTGGGTGACTGGCTACTGTCTCATTGATCAAGCTGCTTGTGACTTGAATCATGTGAACACTCTCTTGATGTACCTAAATTAAATACAGAGAGAAGAAATGTTATGCAACGCAAACTAGAACTCTTCCTACATTCAGAGAGGCATCTTTTTTTCCCTTTTTTTGAGGGGGTGGGAAGGAGGGGTGGAAGGGGTGTGATGAGTTTCTACACTTAAGAATAATTCTTCCAATGCAGTCAACTCATTATGAAGAATGAAATGCCATTAATATACAAAAAAAAGCAGTCAATACAATAATTGTCAGTCTATTCTGACAATTTTGGTCACACTGTGCAACCAGTAATACCAAACAGAAATTTAAATCTTATCTCATAAGTGGAAAAAAAATCTAACAATACAGCAGTGCTGTCAAGGGAAGTACTGAAATACAAAGTATGGTTTCAGACATACATTTTTAAGTCATGGATCAAATACATGTAAAAATTAATGAATGCTTAGCTCCAACATGACCATGCTATGAAGTGCCTCATCAAATTAATTCTCCAATAAGAATGATTAAAGACACATTTTATAAATATCTTAATGTTCCTTTTAAGAAGATAAAGAAACTAGGCAGGAATGTTTGCACAACTTTTAAAGCTTTCAATTTTAAGTGTGCAACATCATACAAGCCTACAGTCTGTACAAAGGAGACTGACACCAGAACCCACTAATTTTTGTTCTGTAACTGTATTCAAAGTCAAACATTCAATCTCCATTGACTGTTTCAAGTATGAACACAGGTCCACAAGAAAAAAGGGGGAAAAGAAGTACATGAGTGACCTCTTCTGGTGAGTCAAAAAAGCCCAAATACAAACCAAAAATCAATTTCAGAGAGTACCTGATCTGAACCACAGCATATTTAAACTCATGAGTTTAATAATGAGGTTATTACAGGGAATTACACAAACAAATTGACAAATACACCTTAAGCATTTTGCAAATATGTTTCTGATGCATGGCAAATTAAAAAGAAAAAATTCTCAGTGGCTCTGATGTTGACAAGGAAAGCAACAGGTGCAATTGGATGCAAACCAAACCTGGTTCTTTAATATAGACAATATTAATTATTTTACTAGAATAAATTTCGTATTTCCAAATATCTAAGCATTAGTTTTGTCACGTGTAAATAAATATGAATATGAAATACAAATAAACATATATGTATTTTTATAAATAATAAGTCTTGGAAAGTTAACAAGTTCATCTACAGAGCATTTAGCTGCTAAATTTAAAATATTCTTTAAGCTACACAACTTTGTATAAGTATCCATAACTTTGATTCAGCATTTAAAATGAGCTCTATGAGTACATTCCTTAGTGCACTGTACCTTTGCAGTAAGGAGCAGGGCTAGCAGAAGGGTTCCTATCACTAGTAAAAATATTATGAAAATGCTGATTATTTTATCTAGCATTTTCTCCAACCATACGATCATCTGTGCAGAAAAAAAAAGAAAAAACAAATCATAGCATATAAATAAACCATTATTGAAAGCAATGCTATATGACACTATTGTTCTCTTTCTTTAAAAACAGAGTGCAAAATTAGGCTCTAATCAAACAGCATTTATGCCCAAGCTTGGAGATGAACAATTAACAAGCAATGTTAGCATGATTAAGGTCATATGACATATGATTTTGCAAATGACATTTACACATTACCACAAGACACAGCAAGCTCTCTGCAAAGCAAGCAATGATTCAACACTTACATACTAGACCTAAAGAAGCTATCAGCTTAGGTATTTGTCTGTTTCTTGCCCTTCAGCAATCTGGAAAAAACATACAGCTACAATCTGCCCAGGAGTTGGAAGCTACCAAGCTGTAAGTACAACCACAACTTTCAAATTTGAATAGCAAATACTTCATTTGTTGTTTAGAAGGCTATTTCTACAACTAATCAAGTTTTTAAAGCTGCTCATCAGTTTCCAAGCTTAAATGGGGTTGGAGGTTTTCTACATTATTGAACATTGGGCTAATTATTTAGCACTGACTATTTCTACCTACTTTCCACCTTGAAAGTATGCTCAGCATTAAAACACGCATAATCTGAAACTACGGATGCAGGGAACAGGCATGTATGTTGTTCTGTCGGTTTACAGAAAGGCCCTTTCTATACAAGTCGGCAAAAAATAACGGCACCACTTAAGACTAGAGACATTCTGATAATATCAATCAAAACAATAAAATCGCTCAGTTATGTGACTATAAGCAGTGCAGGATGAGCTTCACCTTCACCTCATACACAAATCCACTCTTCACATAAAAAGCTGTGAAAGCCCACGCAAGTATGACCAAACAAATTTTCTGGCTTCTATCGTTCAAATACCAAACTATTTCTACTGCACATGGCATTACTGACGGAAAAAGTAGCAGCAGAAGTACAGCTGTAAAGTGTGTGCTTTAAGAGAACTGAAGTCAAAGCCAACATACAGTAGATGAAAGTATTTCAAAGCAAGTACAAGTCTCATATTCAGTGAAAAAGCAGGCAACTTTTTACTTGGAGATTTTGCAAAACTAGTAATACACTTGAATTTATGCAAATCATGAGCATTCTTAATTATTTACCATATCCCAACTTGTGACATTTGCCCTCGAATAACTAACTTGAGTTGGTTAACACTCTACCTCCGATTCGAAAATAAAGTAGGGATTTTTTTTTAATTATTATTTTATTTGTGCTCATCCTGTAGCAGCTGAGCTGGCAATGAACATCAAGCAATTATTTTTAAACTTCAAGTTCTTTTACAACCACCTGTTTGTCTGGTCTAAATTAACACAGGGATTATATTCAGCATTTTAGAGCTGTTCTTCAAAATCATGAAGAAAACTGGAATAAAGCAAAATGCTGTTAAAAGAAACAAGTGTTGAGCCAGCAAGTTTTTGTAACAAAATCTGTACTACATTATGACCTGGGGAAAGGAATTCAGAGAACCTGAAAGAAGCTGTATAATCTTTTGTCTTATCGACTTCTAATATGTTTCAGCATTGCTGAAACCATCTTCAACCATTAGAAATATCTTGCCAGTGATAAAGGGAGGTAACCTGCCTGCAGCAGTCCTGCATCTTTCTGAAAAACTAAGTAGCCTCTATTCAGCACTGTTACCCCTTTGGAAATAAGGATTATGCAAGAGAAGCAAGAAATAAAATTCTTCATTATAAGGACAAGAAACCAAAATATTGCAGAAATTTTATAGCATGGGCTTGAAAATGAAGCTGTTAAAAATCAAAGCTGCCTTTGTTGAAGTTCAAACTAATTACTATTTGTTTTCTAACTCAGAGATAAAAGAAATCCGCTAGTTAGTCTTAGCACCTTAATCAGACTCACTGAATCCAACAAACTGGAAGTACAGTCAGAGATTTCAAAAATCGCTCGCCTCAATCTTTGTCTGAGTGGTATCTAACAGATGAAATCTCAGTGCAGCTGAAGCTGGATGCTTTTGGTGTTTTACCATGGAAGCAATTATTGGAAGGTCAATCTCCAAAATATCAGAAGACTCTCTCTGAACTGTAACACAACCAACAGAGGATCTTTTCTTCACTCTCCTTACTGTGGGTTGGAGTATGCCTACACTGCCACTGAGATGCAGCTGCAACACACGCAGAGCCTGAACTGTCTTTAATCTAATTAATAAAGCAATGGCCATCTGATTAATAAAATAAGGCAGCAGCTTCAGCCATTCATATCCATCTTGTGTTTACTTACTTGTGCAGGTAGCCCAAACAAGCTAGATAAAAGTAGACTCTTGTATGCCAACAGGTATGCAATTACAGCTCACCGCAGTCTTAAGGCGATTCAAGTTATACAATGGGTACAGACAAATGTCAGGAGAAGACTGAGTAGGATTGAGTATTGTGGAAGTAAAAGTAGATGCACAACATTTGTTTAGGGCTGTGTTTACTCCCTCTCCTTTAATTTTCTTGCTATTAAACCACTTCCTTCTTCCTTGACATTTACACACTATATTTTACTAGAAGTGCTCACCTTTGCACTCTCATGCTCAATAATGCATAGGTGCTATCTCACTGCAGGTAAGCTAAACTTAAATCCCTCTGTGCTTGTACTTACCACTGAACTGGGTTCAGACTTTGTTGTTTGTTCCCTGTCAGACCTCCCTTTACATCCTCCATGTAAACCATGAGCATGCACACAAAGACAAACATATACTGACTAAACACTAACCATCAGCCAGAGATGAAGTTTTAAATTCAGTTCCAAGCTTCTAATCTAAACGTTAGTCAATGGGGGAAGCTGATGCTGCCACAACATCCAGAATTAAGCAAAGGTAAAGGAAAGCCAGGCTCCTAAGCTACAGAAGGTCACACTTGCAAAACCAAACTGGAATGTTACTGATTTGTGACAGACTGTCCACAAAAAAAAAATCTTTAATGGTCACAATTTTGGAGGGAAAGATAGCTTCATTTCATTTTTTTTTTTAAATTAGCTCACTATTGAAAAAAAGTTTTAAGATGAGTTCTATTCTCTTAAAGTGCTTCTCAATCATTTCCAAGTTCTCCCCACTTACAACTTGTGGGTGATGACACAAACTGTTTTAAACTGATAAATAAATAAATAAATAAATAAATAAACCTACAGCTCATGCTTAACAATCAAGAATCCAAATTTCTAGACAGGTTCTCCATGTTGTTTAGTATGATACATCATCTGTTAAAGCATATTTTCATACATTTCGCTCTGCACAGCCATCCGAACGCTAATTTTTCTAGTATGTTTTATCTACTAGTTTTATCTTCTGGTGAAATATACTCAGACATCTACTTCATTTTTGGTTAGATTTACATGAAACAAAGTACTTTTTTTTAATTTAAAGAGCTTCACTATTTATCAGGACTTTTTCCAAATAAATTATTAGACTTGTTGACGTTTCCTTTTAGTTCTGAGGATATCAACTTATTAATATTATCTGATGAGAGTAAGGGGAAGCCTGTAATCAGGACACATCTTCGGGTTATGCCAAAATGAATCAGATGAGTAATTAAGTCAGAAAAGATAGAGAAGAGTCTACGTGAGGTCTCAAGTCTACTCATACCAGTGTCCTCCAACAGCAACAGCAGAATATAGCAATCCTTTCTGAAGGCTCCTGCCATAGGCAGTGTTATAAAGAACAAATTGTCCTAGCTCAACCCAACCTCTTCCATATTTTGTGCTACATATACCATGTTAAACTATATGATCACATACAATTCTTGTTTGCCAAAGAAAAAGATTCAAACAGCTCTTTGACAGGAGCTCTTAGAACAGGAATAAAGAAATAATATTTATCACTAGTAGCCACAATCAGCCATCATTTCAAACTCTGCCATCAATAAGAGACTTTTAGTTTCTTTGTGGATTATCAGAAATTCATTTTGGTGTTCTCACAACTACTTCAAAGATAGGAGAAAGGTGCAGAGGAAGCAACCTTTTAACTGCATCTAGTGTTCTATATTACAAATCTCTTTTCTTTGCTTCTGAGGAAGTACCTTCTTTAAACATAATTATTTAAAAAAAAGGGAAAATCAACCCAAAAGAAGAAACTCACAAGAAGCCGATACAGTTCGCACAGTATTTTTTGTCTTTTTTTCCCATCTTTATTATAATATTATTCTACTTGCTCCTGCACAGGAGTCAGCACTGCATGTAACATTACACGACTTTAAGGATCACTTCCTATGAAACCGTAAAGTAAAATGGTAATTTTCAAAAATAGCTCCTAGGAACTAAAAAACTTAACTCTAACTCTATCCGCAGGATTTTGCCTAGTAATGCAAAACTCTTACTTTTAATAAAATGCAGCTCTTTTAGAGTTCAAAGCAATTATCTTGAAATTATTTTTGCAATGTATTGATACTATGGGAGAAATTTATCTATATACATGAATCTTCAAACAAGAAAATCACAAACTCAGAGTCAGAAAAAAAAGTAGCTGAGCTTAAACTTTCACCTGTGTCTCAGTGAACTCAGCTCATCACACAAACTGTGCTAACAAACCAATGATTAATAAAAATACTGTTATGAGGAGTTATGTTTGCACTTATTCACTAGTTGTACATCACTCATATAACACAAGTATTTTGAAGTCAGGAAATACGGGTTTAATTTTAAAACAACCAAACTATATACAAGGGAAAAAGAACAAACAAAATTTCCCTTCTTACTGGACTATTATAGGTGAAACATAAAGCATAACTCTACCCTCTTGTTCAGAAACACAGAAAGCCTCCGCTCATAGAATCCTGTGTTCACGTATTAAATACTGAAGACCAAACTTTCTAAACTCATTACAGCTGCCCAGTCTGGAAACTAAATGCAGCATTATTCCCCATCTGTTACCCACAGCAGAGATCAGCTGTGCAGACCCATTTCACTGTTTACAAGAACCTTTTAGCGAGTTGTGCCAGTGCCCATGGCCTGCACGCTCTACTCTATTTCACTTGCTTTCAGCAGCATTTAGAACAAGCATATCTCAAGTGCATTTCACTACATACAAGGCAGATCTACGATTACTATTGTAATAGCAAGTGAATGAAGAGGACGGGTTCTTGTTTTTAAAACAGTAATCACCCTGACTTTCCCGCTAATACTGATGGTAACTAAAGATAGAAGTTGCTGTTGAAAGCATAAGACATTTCCAGATGTGTTTTTTTCCTCTTTTACTTAATGACTTCTTTTTCTGCAGATGTACACGTGCTGCAGGCATCCCTCTCCAGCTCTGTGCTTCCTTGAAGCAATGACACTGCCCAAGTTTCAGACTTCAATCACTGCACTGAAGAGTCGTCCCGATTGCAGTCACATATGTGGCCAAACATGGACTGAATCTGTTTTAGCTTCTCTTGGGATGACAGCTCCCCAAAAAACAACAGCTAACCCTAGTTGACCAAGACAAACCATGGGAACTGAGGAGTACCTTTTATATGAAACACATCACACGCTTTTAAAGACCACATGAAAGAAAAATATTTTAGCTGTACCAACTACTTTAATCATATTTTTAAATATTGTTTTACTAATCTTCACTTCCCTTAAGACTGTCATGTGATTCAGCAGTTCTGAGACCATGGGCATTCTCATTTCACCCTTACTACACTGAATACCGCAGAGTCTACAGGCCAGCAACACTTCAAACAGATTAACAGCATTGGCTGAAGTCAGTCAATGCACTATCTGCAAGCACTTACATTTGTAGCTTTAAAGCTCTGCTTCACTCTCCCCTCTGTCACATTAATTCAGTTAACTGATGCTTTCTCTGAGCAGAGAACAGCTCTCCAGGAGAGAATTGGTTTTGTTCTGTACACACACGTGGGGGCCAGGTGGAGCTCAAATGTTCTTAAATAAAAGTGCCTCTAACCGAACTATTGCTTGAATGGCTAATGCAATATTCTGCTCTACAAAACATTCAACTATGTACGTTTGTTTTATTAGAAGAGATGAGATCAGATAGAATTATATGACCTTCAGTAGCTTATATCAAGAGCTGGAAAAGAGACACTTGGGAAAGAAAACTAAGGAGCAAGGCATGTTAAGGAGGGTCATGCTGCCAAAAAAAAACCAAACCAAAAACCAAACCAAAAAACCAAAAACCTCCCCAAAACCACAGAATCCATTAGTTGGAATCACATTTTTTCTGTTTATTTACCTTCTTATTAAGCCAGTGCCACAGCTTGTCAGTGGCAGGGGGAGATGGAAGAAAAGGGGAAAAAAAGACAAGAACACAGTGGAAAATTATTGGAAAACGCAGTAATAGGAGGGGGGGAAAAGCAATGAGAGGCAGGCAAAGTCATCCACAGAATGAAAATGAAATTGTTTCAGACACAAAGGTAAACTGCAATAGGAAGAAAAGATCATAACTTTTAATGCAAAAATCTAGATTCTATTATTAACATGCACTTTTTGAAGCAAAGAGGGATATAACAAACAAGGACAACTTTAATGACATTAACATAGTCGTCAACGTGATCTGGGCAATTCTAGCTTAATTATTCTGAGAGTTAACATTTCAGATTTCAGAGCGTGACTTGTAAATGTTCTCCAAGAAGGGCACTTTACTGGAACACCAAAACTTAACATGAGATATTTTTTTATTGCGTTAATACTCCCATTCGGGCATTTTCCTGAGTATTTAAAACCACTGCTATTATTTAGACTACTGTTAAACATATTTTGTACGGTTTTTAGTACCACATACACATTACAACATTCACATACAATGGCACATCATCAAATGCATAATTAAATCTGATACACACACAGCAGCAAATTGTAGATCAAATAAATGTATGGATTTCATAGAATCATAGAATTTCATATAGTTGCAGTGGCTGTACAGAAAGCACTTTGCATTTCTCAACAGTCGATTTTTCCTTTTGTACTACAGTATTTTTCCTTACTAATTATCACCCATACTGCTCAAGTACACCCATTTTAGCATCTATTTGATGCAGGACTATACTCTTAATTCTAGCCATTACTAATCAGTTAGCAACAGAAAAAAGGTTTAATGTTATCTATTACTCATCTGTGTGAGAGGTTGAGATCAAGCAAATGAAGTTGGTTTCTCTCTAAAATTAACATCACTGAATGCTCAATAAATCTAGTGTTTTCAGCAGCTGCCAGAAATTATATTAGCTCCCAATGGAAACAAAATGTAAGATCATTTCAAATTTTAAAAAACAGATATCACTTAATTAACATTCTGATATCTGAAGTAAGAAACTGATTTACAGAGAAACATGAACATCAGGAAAAATGAAATTAAAATCTATCAAAGCACCCAGTTCTACTAGTTTTTACTACTCGTGGTTCATTTTGGAAAAAATGTAGATCCCATGGCTGTATTTCTCAACTTTGCAATTCTAATACAACAAAAGCTAGAGCTCTATTGCTAGCCTGAGATTTTAGCAGAACATGAAAGGAAGTATTTGTTTGGTTTTTTCCTATAATTTCAGTCTCCTGGAATAGGATGATAAATACAACTATTACGAAATATCATTATACCTCAGATGTAACAATAGTTTTAATTAATGTTTAAGACAAAATCTGGAAGGCTCTACCTGCCTACAATCTTACCAATTTTTAAGTTGTTCTATAAATGTAATCAATCTGCATTTAAAAATGGGCTATGGCTTAATTCTAATCTTCAAGTCATCCCAAACTAATAAGGCTCCAACCACTTTTCCAGTAGAAAACTATTTCTAGAAGATCTCATACGTCTGTGGAATACCTAGAATAATATATGTACTGGTAGAGGCTCTGCCTGTTTCCTGTGCTTGTTCTAACTACATGCTAAACTTGGTACCAGAAGAACCAAACCTTGACTTTACTCAAAGTCCAAACAATCTATTATAGCCTTCAATAATAAATTTCTAGTATACTGTATATATAAAAAAATATGACAAATATATGATTCACCAAAATCTAACAGCATGCATGCAAAACACTAACACATTCTAATTAATAAAAGTCTACCACATGCAATTGGCCAAATGCCTGCATTGATGAACTGCCTCACAAATTCTAACAGAACTACAGCCACTATGCTAAAAGAAAACTGTTTTCCTTAAAAAGAAACCCCTATGAGTGAAGAAAATTATTAATTCTTGACTATTGATAGGAACGTGCATGATACTCTATCTATTAAATTTTTAAATTACTTGGTGGATGACAACAGAAACTTCTGTACTCTTTCCTCCAGAAGACTATCTGAATTGTTGCATCTGTTGGCTCCACGGGGCAAATGCACAACCAGGGACTAAGGAATACAGTAAAGACACCCTATTCCCATAGTTGTAAAGAACAACTTCACTGTTTTGTCTGTATTAAACATCTGTATTGTCTGAGGGCTGCCTGACTGCATCTCAGGGCTTTGTTTGTTGTGATGGCAATGAATAGCCAGAGATGGAGGTGCAGTGGCAGGTGACACACACACTTGACTGCCCTGGAACAGCTGGACCGTGTTGATGGGGCACAGAGTGGCCTTATGAAAGAACTTGCAAGAAGCCACACTGTGCACGCATCCATCACTCCAAACGGATCACAGTCTGGAAGAAGCTGCTGCTGGTGCTGCTGCTGCTGGAGAGGCCATGTGTTTCCAAAGAACTGCTGCTACCCATTGAAATGATAGCCCTTTCCCCTTCCCCTTCTCTCTCTCTCCCACCACCCCCTGCTCCCATCTCGATAGATAGATAGATAGATAGATAGACAGACAGACAGACAGACAGACAGAAAAAAGCACACACACACACACACATATACACATCACTTATTACTGTTTTTTCTTGACCATGTTTTCTTGACCTTGGCTGTTTTCAGGGACTGGATTGTAATCTGACGAGATTGAAATCATTTTTTATAGAATCATAGAGTGGTTTGGGTTGGAAGGGACCTTACAGATCATCCAGTTCCAACCCCTCTGCCATGGGCAGGGACACTTCCCACTGGATCAGGCTGCCCAAGGCACCATTCAACATGGCCTTGAACACCTCCAAGAATGGGGCACCCACCGCTTCCCTGGGCAACCTGTGCCACTGCCTCACCACTCTCATGGTGAAGAAATTCCTCCTTACGTCTACTCTAAATCTGCCTTTCTCCAGTACATACCCATTCCCTCTCATCCTGTCACTACAAGCCTTTGTAAACCTTCCCTTCCCCAGCATCCTTGTAGCCCCCTCCAGGTACTGGAAGGTCACTTTATAGTCTCCTCAGAGCCTTCCTCTTCTCCAGGCTGAACAAGCCCCACTCTCTTAGTCTGTCCTTCTATGGGAGGTGCTCCAGCCCTCTAATCATCTTTGTAGCCCTCCTCTGGACCCCTTCCAACAGTTCCATACCCTTCTTCTGCTGAGGATTCTAGAACTGGACACAGCACTCCAGCTGGAGCTCAAAAGAGAGGAACAGAGGGGCAGAATCACTTCCCTCGACCTGCTGGCCACGCTTCTTCTGATGTAGCACAGGATATGTTTGGCCTTCTGGGATGCATGTGCACATTGACGGCTCGTGTTGAGTTTCTCATCAATCAGCAACCCCAAATCCTTCTCCGCAGGGCTGCTCTCAATCACATCATCCCCCATCCTGTACTGAAACAAGGGATTGCCACGACCCAGGTGTAAGACCTTGTACTTGGCCTTGTTGAACCTCATGAGGTTCTCACAGGCCCATTTCTCCAGCCTGTCCAGGTCCCTCTGGATGACATTCCATCCTTCTAACGTGGCAACTACACCACTCAGCTTGGTGTCATCTGCAAACTTGCTGAGTGTGCACTCAATCTCACTGTCAATACCGATGAAGATATTGAACGGCACTGGTCCCAGTATGGACCCCCGAGGGACACCACTTGCCATGGATCTCCATCTGGACACAGAGCTGTTGACCACTACTCTTTGAATGCAACCATCTGACCAGTTTCTTATCCACTGAACAGCCCACCCATCAAGTCGGTATTTCTCCAATTTAGAGAGAAGGATGTTGTGGGGAACCGTGTCAAGGGTTTTACAGAATTCCAGATAGATGACATCCATTGGTTTTTCCATGTCCACTGCTACGGTTACCCCATCATAGAAAGCCACTAAGCTCGTCATACAGGATTTACCCCTGGTGAAGCCTTGCTGGCTGCCATTAATCACCTCTACTGACCTTCATGTGCTTTAAAATAGCTTCTAGGAGGATTTGTTCCATGATCTTCCCTGGCACAGAGGTGAGGCTGACAGGCTGGTAGTGTGTTTTCATATCTCCCTTTCCTCTTCAACAGTGCCTACTGAAGCCAAAATGTTTGCTAATCATACTTAAATACAGCTCTAACATCCTTTCTAAAAAAAACCTGGAAAGGTTGCCATTTTCATTCCTCTTCTTTCCTTGTCCCACAAAAATCACAAATGTCAATACTCTATGGCATTTTTTTTCCCAAATTCTAAGAGTTAAGATGCATCTGTAATTCTACAATGCTTCTCTAGTAGAATTTAAAATATATGAAAGGATTAGTGTGATAAGCATTGGAAGACTACATACAACTCCAGCCACCCGTGATAAAGCCAGGTGAACTGCAATTAGAATAGGTACAAATGAGGACAACAGAATCACATAGAGTACCAAGTGTCTTCCTTATAAAGGCTAGAATGTGAATTTCTTTAACACAAACAGCACATATTTAAAAGGAACATGATTGTCATCTAAAATATGAGAGGGAAAGGGGAGATGGATAAACAAGCCTTGAGAAGAAGAGGCTGAGGGGAGACCTTATTACTCTCTGCAACTACCTGAAAGGAGATTGTAGAAAAGAGGGTGCTGGCCTTTTCTCCCAAGTGACAGAGGCAAGGACAAGGGGGAATGGCCTCAAGCTGCGCCAGGGGAGGTTCAGGTTGGACATCAGAAAAATCTTCCACAGAAAGGGTCACTGGGTACTGGCAGAGGCTGCCCAGGGAGGTGGTTGAGTCACCTTCCCTGGAGGTATTTAAAAGATGGGTGGATGGATGAGGTGCTCAAGGACATGGTTTAGTGGTAGATAGGACTCAATGATCCTGGAGGTCTTTTCCAACCTGGTGATTCTGTAATTCTGAGTTGTGCCAACACTGTTCTTTTGCAAAAGCATGAATATAAACTGACCTTAAATACATTTAATTTGAAGAGTGGGAAGTTCCGCTACACATTACAACAAAAGCCCTACCTTCTTAAACACGACTCAATGGAATTAGGAAGGTTACTGTATCATATAGTTATGCAATACAAAGATACTAACTCCTGAAACAGAATACATATAACATTGAGTCTAGAGAGTCTTCTTGCATACAAAAGTTGCTAATGAAAAGCTTTGTATAAGCTAAGTTTTTATCTTAACATGTTAATACTTCCCACTACCTTTGGAAATACCCTTTATCTTGTTCATAGCTGTATTCTGAAAGGCTTTTCCTTTTTCAAAATCTTCCTCAATAAACTCTGTGAAGCCATTACTTATCTCCTAGAGGCATTTAATGCTTTTGTTGACCTTTTGACATCCATTTACCCATTAGGTCTGGGCTTAAGCTTTTCCTTTTCCTGTAGGACTTCAAAGCTATAAACCACAGACAAATAGATGCTCTTGACATATATGCACTTACAGAGTTCAGCTCTTCAGTTACAGAAACTCTGAGGTAACGGCTTTTTCTAATGTGGAGAATACTTCAACAACACAGTTACAGAAAGCACACTCTTACACATTGGTATAGCTATTACAAACAAAATAATCTATCAGGTTAAGTCAAAACTTCCAATTTTGAATGGAGGAACCCTTGTAAATTTTATAGAGCTTTCCAACTCTGCGATTTGTAATGCAAATGTAGGCACATTTTGAATTGAGAATGAGGGAAGGGAGCACAGAAACCTTATTTTATGGCACTTCCCAAATACTTTATCCCACACATTTCTTCTCTTACACAGAGAAACCTCCTTTCTGCACCACCATGCCACTGTGTTCAACAACTACACTTCTACACAGTATAAACAAATGTGTTCAAACTAGCACAGGACTACTTACAGAATAAATTAGTTGCTTTTTAAATTAAGTTTTCACAACAGAAGTAGAAACATCTCGTTCTTCAGATTAAAGCTCATGAAGTTTAACTTCAAAATTCTTGGAATCAGGTAAGGCGACTGAACCACAAGAAGTCTGCCTTACTCAGATAAGGAATCTTTTAAAGCTAACTCAACATTTTAGAAGTGACTTCTGACCAGATTTGCATGTAATCATTTAACAAAGTTTAAATGTGTACTTACGTGTGAATAGTGACAGAAGAGACACAGTTTAAAATACACCATAAAACAGACACAGTTTTACATGAGAGAGATGCCCATTAGTGACAGACATTTATTTTCGAACTAAAGCATATCAGCATACAGTGAACAGAGAACAAAACAAACTTTCAAGCTGCTTAAGGAAATAAATAGAAATACCTTACTGTCAAGCTTTAGCATGACTCTTCCAAGCCCTCTGATCGGCCATGGAGCAAGAGCTTCCTGACGTTCCTTCACAAAATTTTCGACAAATTGCCACCAACTTTTGCACCTGTTTGCCATGAAGGTCAGAACTCCAAAATGAACCACAAGTTTTTTAAGCGCCCAAACTGTAACCACAAGAAGGAAATAAAGTATTAGAGTTTCCAGATTATGCACCTGTTCTGTTCTGAAAGACATATGAAAAAAAGATTCTTGAGTTTTACTTCCCATTCGAAACCACTTTCAGAATTTTCAAGTGGTTTTAGTACTAGTCTCCTCAGCTGCTTTACAGGCATGCTTATCCACATGGCATTTAAAGGGCAGCAGAAGAAAGCTGCCTGTACACTGCCTGATTACGCAGCTAGAAGACTTGAGCAAGGCCTAGGGTCCAAGAGGTGCTATTATTTCAGTACAGAGGATTTAACATGTCTTCACATAACACATGAAATACCACATTCAGATCTTAACAGTGTATTACACATAAAAGAAAATTTTCAGCCTCAGTTCTAAAGTTTTAGGCTTTCCATATTGTGAGAGCTGTCTCTTGCCTTTACGAACTGATTGCAGATCATGTGCAATTTCACAGTAAAAAAAAACCCAGTTCATTTAAACCTTCAATTGAAGTACAACTACTGATGAATCTTGCCTTTAAACATAAAAACCAAAATGTTGAGATCAGTTTTTTATCTGTGCTTGAAAATGGTTACACAAAGCTTCAGAAAAATCCACACTGCTCCCCAAAACCAGATAACAAAAGATATATTTACATCTTTTACCCCCATAAAAAAGCATTTCACCACCACCAGCAGCTTTTTTTTTAAAAAAACTTATACCCTAACTTATACCCACTGTAAAATAAAGGGCTTCTTAAAACACTAAAAATGTCTGGCACTACAGCTATAGAAATTAAAGCTCATGCCTGTTTACTTACCATGAAATAAAGTCCAGAGACTTTTGTGCCAGGCTTATGGATGCAATTGTGCAATAGGTCTGTTCTCCCTCACTCACTGAGTGTACATGCAAAACTCACAAATCATCACAAGCAGGAATTTAAAAATCAAAAAAAGCACAATGCATATGAAACTTTCCTTTGAAGTTACCAGATGTTTAACAGTCATGAAATATTTGCCATATTCTTTTTTTTCATGGAAAAGAAGGAAAGTGAGTCATCTTCCAAAGCCATTTAACATAAGAAGTTAATATATTCACATTATAAACAAAGATTTGTATTACAGCTCGTTTTCTGGAGTATTGATGCAAGCATACCAGTCACAAAAGCATCATTACAAGATACATCAACTTACAGGATCACAGTTATGATATGTAGCAGTGACAGGGCATGAAGTTTCACAATCTAGTTCTGCCATGAACTACTGACACACAAAACTCTAAACAAAACTAGACTACATTCTCAAATACTGAAAAATATGGTTCTAAGAGAAAACAAAGTGAAACTATTAGCAATAGAATGTCACAACTGTCCTAATGTCTCCCTATTTTTTTAACCAGAATTTAGTAACAGTAATTATCACCTGCAGATCAAAAATTAGTCAGTGTTAAAAATTCTACTTACACAGTAAACTGACCTTCTGTAGAAACACTAGCAGCACTCCTACAATTACAATGTATTTGTAGCAACATTTGATTTTATTATGAAAGATTATTTACCAAACTAGACTCATTATATATCATTTATAGGAATGGTTGGACTCGATGATCCGGTGGGTCTCTTCCAACCTGGTGATTCTATGATTCTGTGATTACTTACTGCCATATATCAACACCACAATAACTGATTCAGACTCAAAAATTCACACCATGCGTCTACCTGGAGATGTGTAATAATGACCTACATAGGCAAAACGGTTAACTTTTTGTATCCACAGGGCATTTATTGCAACTCCACAAGAGACTATTAAGCCACATCTGTTACAGTCACTTATTCATTTAGAGCTCATTCAACAACTTGTTGGCATTTGGTTTACTTACCCTCTGGCACCCCCATGCGGCAAACATTGCATTTATGCTCTCGAAGAAAGAGAATTGCCCTGATAATCTTTCTACTAATAATCACATGGCAAACATACAAGACAAGGAAAAAATAGTGCGTAAGTGCCATGCACCAAAATTGCAGGATGAAGTTTTGTGTGATGAAAAGCAACTCATGGTAAATACACAAACTGCTGTGCAACAAAACAGGGCAAGTTTGCATATTATATGGTAAACAGCAAACCTGAAGAGGCATTGTAACCTTTTGCTTTAAAAACAAACTTTTAAACTTTTAAAAGTGTTAAAAAAATATCTTCTAAAGTGGCTGAGTGTGTACATATTGCAAAAGTGGTGCCAGGAGGTGCCACAGTCAGTCACACAGTTCTAGTTATAATAGGTTAAAAAGACCTAAGAGAGAAAAAGCTAAAGGAAGGCTGTTATTAGCAAGATGTGAACAAACCAAGAGAAGGGTTGCATAGTAAGAAATTCTAAGTATCTCCAGGAAGCAGAAAATTACCTGAAAACAAAAACAGAACTAAAAAAGGGATGCAACACAGCTAGCAAGGAAGTACATGGAAGACCATAAAGAGACAGTAAGACTCCCAAGCTCACATCACAGAATAAAGCACTAGAAATGTTGCAAAACCTGCTTATTGGATAGTGTTCAAATTCAGAAGGATTTTTTATTATTTTTTCATTTTATGGTACAACTACGGTATAATTTTTCTACCATCTACAATCTACATTAAGCAACTTTTTAAAAGAGCGTATCATGCAGAACTACAGACTGGGAGAAGCCTGGCTGGAAAACTGCCAGGAGGAGAGGGACCTGGGGGTGTTGGTCGACAGCCGACTGAACATGAGCCAGCAGTGTGCCCAGGAGGCCAAGAAGGCCAATGGCATCCTGGCTTGGATCAGAAACGGTGCGACCAGCAGGTCCAGGGAGGTGATTCTCCCGCTGTATTCAGCACTGGTGAGGCCGCTCCTTGAATATTGTGTCCAGTTCTGGGCCCCACACCACAAGAAGGATGTTGAGGCTCTGGAGCAAGTCCAGAGAAGAGCAATGAGGTTGGTGAAGGGGCTGGAGAACAGACCCTATGAGGAGCAGCTGAGAGAGCTGGGGTTGTTTAGCCTGGAGAAGAGGAGGCTGAGAGGAGACCTCATTACTCTCTACAAGTACCTGAAGGGAGGTTGTAGAGAGGAGGGAGCTTGCCTCTTCTCCCAAGTGACAGGGGACAGAATGAGAGGGAATGGCCTCAAGCTCCGCCAGGGGAGATTTAGGCTGGAGATTAGGAGGAGGTTTTTCACACAGAGGGTCATTGGGCTTTGGAATAGGCTACCCAGGGAGGTGGTTGATTCACCTTCCCTGGAGGTGTTTAAGGCAAGGGTGGATGAGGTATTGAGGGACTTGGTTTAGTGTTAGATAGGGACGGTTGGACTAGAAGATCCGGTGGGTCCCTTCCAACCTGGTTGTTCTGTGATTCTGTGATCATTTCACCCAAGCATAAACACTCAATGGTACCAAGATACTCCTAATAATGTAAATGCTACTTTATGTAGAATCACAGAATCATAGACTGGTTTGAGTTAAAAGGGACCTTACAGATCATCCAGTTCCAACCCCTCTGCCATGGGCAGGGACACTTCCCACTGGATCAGGTTGCCCAAGGCACCATTCAACATGGCCTTGAACACCTCCAAGAATGGGGCACCCACCGCTTCCCTGGGCAACCTGTGCCACTGCCTCACCACTCTCATGGTGAAGAAATTCCTCCTTATGTCTATTCTAAATCTGCCTTTCTCCAGTACATACCCGTTCCCTCTCATCCTGTCACTACAAGCCTTTGTAAACATTCCCTTCCCCAGCATCCTCGTAGCCCCCTCCAGGTACTGGAAGGTCACTTTATAGTCTCCTCAGTCTCCACGGGGAGAGACCAGAAGCAGCCTTGTGCCAGACAGTCAGCTCCAGCTGGCTCCACAACAGACAAGAGCTGAGCCCACCAGGCACAGGCATGGTGCCTCTGGGAAAATATATGTAAGAAAGGGTAGAAAACACTAAGAAGAGAGAAGTAAAGAGAAGCGAACAAAGTGGAAGCAGAAGCAGAGGGAACACAAAGGTCAGGGGAGTAGAAGTGCTCTGTGGTTGACCACGCACATCTATCAGAGGCATCACGGCCAATGGTGGACGCATGCCAGAGCAGGAACATTTCTTGGTGGGACTCTTGCCTAGAGATGAGGAAATGCCTGAGCTGGTGCCTCCCCAAAAGGACTGAAACTCATGGATGTACCCACACTGTAAGACAGGAAGAAAGTAAGCGGTTCTGTGGGTACTTGGCCTCTAGCTGGGGCCAACCCACCAGACTTAGTAAAAGGGAAAATAGCTACATTTAAGTGTTAGATATATTTCAATAACCTGAAAAGCAATGTTTAAACTAAAGTTTAGAGAAAAACTAGCAAATTAGGAAAATCACTTTGTTTACAGTAGAGGTAGGGGAGGAAATGTCTTCATATCCATAGCAGCTGATGTGTATTTCTAGAGTTCCCATCTTCCCTATTGACCCTGCAAGAGAGTACTAGAAAAAGTGGCATTCAGTTTTAAAATAACACCTTTCAATAACTATCATAACTACTCCTTGCTCAATATAGAGGAGAACAGATGCATGTAGGTGTGAAGCAACAAAACTAATTAAAAGAATCAAATTTATCTTCCAGCTTGTCCACAGTACCTAGCAATTCATTTCAAATGGAATTTAAAAGTTAGCATGAGTTGTACTTCAGTACTGAGTAACAGCTAAAATGTTCTTTATCCATAGGTGCAAAACCATGAAAGACAAGACATCAAAAGGAAGAACAAAGTACTCTAAATGAAAGGTATTCTTACAATGAAAGGTATGGCACTAAATTATTCCAGGTAACTACAGTAAGTCAATAGACAAAGCAATTTTACACAGTTGTCCACTACGTAGTAGCAGTGCATATCAATCTTCGTATTTGAAGCTACAATCCATCACATCTGAATGAATCACATCTGGATGTTCTTGTCATAAAAACGAAATATCTTGAAAATGCTGTAAATGAAAACTCATACAAGCCTACAAGTCTTTCCTTCTCTTTTTTTTAACACAAAGCCTAAGGCTTCCCAAAGTCATAACTTCACATGTATTTCTAATACTTGGGTTATTACCTGCAAAAGGCACCGGTAATAGTTGCACAATCCAGAAATTTAGCCAGATCTGGACAATGACAATGGCCCACACAAGCGTAACAAAGTAAATGTCACTGGTTTTCTTTTTTCTAAGAAGAGCTCCAATCTCAGGTCTTTGTCTGCTTCCAGAAGGGGATGAAGAGGAGGATGAAGGTGAGGAGGCATCTGGAGGCTGATCACTTGCTGCTCCTAAAACAAACAAATGCAAACAAAGAAGTGGAAATGATCACATTAGTGTTCACCACAGAACAGAATATGCTCCCTAGTCCTAAATTAACCTCTCTTCTGGTTGTTGGGGGTGTGGGGGTTGTAGTTTGGTGGGTCTTTTTGTTGTTTTGTTGGGGGTAGTGGGTTTGTTTGTTTGTTTGTTTGCAATTTCTCTATAACATAGAGACAGACGCAGCAGCACTCGTGAATTTTGAAAAGCTATAATAGGGCTCTGTAAACTCCTTCACATCAAGCAACACGATCTAGCAGTGCTGGGAGAATAGAAGAAAAAAAATGTTACAGCCTCTAAGAGGTCTCCTGTGACTGCAAGTAAATTATTAAATAACCAGAAAATCCTAGAAAAAAAACAAAATGTAATTCATTTCTAAAAGAATTCCAATGTCTTAGAAGAAATACTCAAAAAGAAATCTTAGATTTGCTCAAAGCACATTTAACAAAATTTAAAAACACACAATATATTGACAAGGAAGATTGCATCTCACAATGTTTTGACTATGGTTTCTCTGTTCCCGAACGCTTACATTACAAACACGGCACTCACAATTTGATCCTTAATTACTTGCTTGAATAACACATTTTAGTAACAACATCAAGCATAAATTAGTGGGTAACAAGTGTTGTCATTCTCTCACTTATAAGTTAGTAAAGATAAAAATCAATTAAAAATGTGAACTGAAATGTTAAATGCGCTTACAAATAAATATCAAATAGTCATTTCAGACAAAAATATTATGTCCAAGTTAAAATTCTTGTATAGAGAACATAGTAATTTATATATTTAACTACTTAGATGGTAAATCTACCTAGTATTAGACTAGTATACGTGACACCAAAAATATCTTCAGTAGCTGTATGTAGAATATCTTTCTGAGGACAGCAGTATTGACTTTTACTGAGATTCCATGCTGGTGGCAAAATGCACCTGCTTCCCACACACCATCACCTGAGAAAAGTTTGCAGCCATGGTAAGAATGCACATACAAGAAAACCTCAAATGTTACTCTATGCTGAAGAATAAAAGGCAGTCTCTTACATTGGTATATACTGCAGCAGGTAAGCAATGCACACAGCTCTTTCACTGAACTTGAATCACACGAACGCCAAGCATTTTCCTCCCACAAAGAAAAACTGGTGCAAAACTGTATTACAATATGCTACATGCATACCAGTCAAAAAACTTGGGTTCCACACGCATAGTTTTAGTGGCAATGTGCCACTAAAGCTATTCTTAGACTAAAGCAAGACAGCTAGAATGTACAAAAAGATAAGACAGTTCTGCCGTATCTGTACAGTAGTGGTAAGAGACAAATCCCACAATCTGGATGAACAGACTTCTTGTGTTGGAGAAATCTGCACTGGTGTTTTACAAGTAAGGAGAAGTATTTTTAGACCTTGCAAACACTTCCCCACGACACTACTATAACAAGGCAAAGCTATTGATTCTCCCAGTTGATAGACAGTGGGACAATGACAAAAACATCAGCTGGTTGCTGGTAACACATTTGGTGGATCTTCAGAATATTCCCAAAGCAACGTATGCAATGCTGCAAATGGCTAAAGACAGCAGAAGCTTCAGGTGGAGTGCTTGGCAAATCAGTTAATGTCCTAAAGGGATGAAGCCAGCCCTGTTGTACAAACTACACCTTGGAGAAAAAGACACAAGCTAATTTCTCATAAGACAAGAGAAAGTTGTTGGTAAAGAGAAGCTTTCCTAAAAAGGTAAAATATTTTCATCACAAGAAATAGAGGGTTTATCATTCCCCTGTACTTCCCAGTCTATTTTTAACAAAGCAGGAGAGTACTAATAAAAACAAATGGATCCAGCTTATGCACTAAAGAAAGACAAATTTGGAAGCAGTATATCCATAATCGAAAATTCTCCCCTATAAATTCAACTTTCTCAACACTTTTCACTTTTTTTTCTCCAAAATCAATATAATAAACATAAAAAGTAACACAACAACAAGCTGAAACTCAAATATTTATCAAAGGAAGTGCTAAAAGCCAAAATGGAAAAAAAAAAAAAGTAATTTAATAAGCTGAAGGCTACCGGTAGTGGGAACTACCTACTTTACTGATAATGGAAAATTTGATCAACATATTTTTGCAATGAAGAAAATCTCAATTAAATAACAGCAAAAGTAATATTAAGAATACTACAAATTACGCTGCCTCATTCTCTTACAGTTTCCCTATAAACTTCAGCAGACTGCACAAGGAACGCAAAACACAGATGGGAAAGAACTGGCAAGGAAAAAAAAAAGATTATTTTTTTTTACTGGAAAGACTAAAAACTCCGAGAGGATCCCAAGACAAGAAAGCTCTTTCAGAATGCAGTTCCACTGCACTTCACTGGGTCACTGCCAGTGCCAATTTAGTTTGGCTTATTCTCCCCATGACAAATAAGCAGCATCAGAACTGCCACTGAGATGACTATTATGTCACTTCACAAAGCTGATTCACCTAAAAAAAAAAAAGCCACCAAACTTTGCAAATTAAAAAAGTCACATTTTGTTGGCCAGATGCGGTCTGCAAACCAAGGCATGAGTGCCTTGTCAACACAAACAGGGAAAAATGAGTATTGGAATACTGATTTGGAGTAACCTCAGGTTCTGTAAAACCCCATTCAGTGTGCTTCATGATATTTTTAGAGATGAAATCTGAAAAACATGTTCCTATCTTTTAACTAATGGAACTACGGCTATTCTGGCAAAATCAGAACGCATAGTATTTATTTGCATATAATAAAACCAACAAAATAAGTAAATTTCCAGGCTGTCTTAATACATGTTCTTTTCTTTATACAATATGTTAACTGTCAAGTCAACTTCTTGTAGTTTTGAATTACTCTCCTTCCTTAAATAAAAGGAACAACAGCATAAACAACAACACAAGTGTTTGTATCTCTGTACAGCAGAACTTCAGAACAAAATCTTCAGTTAGATGAAACTAGTATTTATTCTGATTAATGAAAAAGTCTTGCAGAACACCAGTATGAAGGTACCCTTTTACGAATAACTACCTCTCTCAGTAATTTAAAGTGAATAAGACTATTTTTTTAAGATAACAAAGAAGTGGGGGGAGTGAAGGGAGGATAAGAAGCATGACTACATGTAAGGATTTCAGTTTCTATCATATTCAAAGCCAACAAGAAAACAGAATCAGCCAACAAAATTCTGCAGCAGTACCTGCTTCTTAAGTTGCAGACTTCTCAATTGGTGTATACTCTGGAAATTCTTGAGACACCAGGAAGGACAAGTTAGAACTCCTGCACAAGTGTAATTAAACTGCTCATCCCCAACACTAAATACCAGTACTCAATAACAAAATAAGATATGTTCAGAAAAACCTATAAAATCAATACAGCTTGTTTCCCCTCCTCTTTCTTTCCATGAACAAATTTAAGCAGGAGACAGTAAAACCATGAAGCACTGATTGTTCTAAAATTGATTTAATACAGTATAAGCCTTGTTATTGCTACTGACAATTAATCAATCTTGACAATCACTGACATACATGGAACAGATTAGGAAGATCTCCTGGAGGCTGCTATCCACCTGGCAGATGATATGAAATCTTTCAAGATCTTATGCTTCTCATATAATAGATATGTGTTGTAAATTAGAAGTTCCAAAACAAGGTAACAAACCATCAAAAAATCACGGCAGAGGAAAACCAAGACAGATGAAGTTTCTCAACCCTGCAGGTATAACTTTTTGCTGAACAAGAATAATGTTTCATTACCATAGGCACAGGCAGATCCAAACTAACGATGACCAAAAAGATGGAACAGACTGTTGGAAAATTATTTGAACTATTGTTAGGAGTAAGCAGAAAACTCCGTATTTGTTCTTTTCCTGCTGTGAAGGACAGCAGAATTTGGTTAACTGTCTCAAGAAAATAACTCAAAAGAAATTCACTATAAAACCACAGTAGTTTTACTTTGGCCAGAAGACATTACAACTTGAAAACAGAAAACTAATGTCTTAAGAGTAAAAAAATTAAAAATAGTGTGCGAATTAAAATTAAAAAAGCAACAAACAAGAACGCAATCGCATACATAGCACATTTATGGGCAATTTGAAAAAACAAACAAACCAACCTAATCTCTAAAATTAAGAATTAGAGACAGCAGTACAAAAGATCTGTCACCATGATGCTCCACTCTCACATTTCAGGACATAGGTCCATAGAGTTCTATATTTAATTTCATGGTAAACACACAAAATGTAGAAACAAAGATCAGGAAAGAATAAGTTGTCTGAAGTTGCTGTTCTCATATTTTAAAATTAAGCATGCTTTCAAGTACAGCTTACACTGACATATTTGAAATCAGGAGGTGTGTTTACATTTCATTGAAAGATTTTTTCGTTCTATACCATTCCACCTGGTGGCTGAAGTAACGTCACAATTGGCAGTCTTCAGATAAAAGGTTTTAAAGCCACATGCTCACAGCATTCTCTCCTGTACAATAATAACATTTCCTCACCTTTAGTGTGAATTACACATTACAGACAATATTAAGAACATCCTGTCTTGAAGTAGACAACTTTTAGACACCGCTAATTTCAAATAAGTTTTGGAAGTTCACATTCTGTTGAATGACCCATTTAGTTTTTTCGCAGGAAATGGATGAAACCTTTCAGTTTCCAGAGATCTTCATAACAGTTTTTTTTCTAGTAATACATTCTATGAAAGGCCTACCTGGAAAAATTAATGTGAAATTCAAAACCAGTGAGACATCTAAACACCTTCGTTGCAAATCTTTCAAAAGCCATTTCCTACAGATTCCTAGTTGTGTTATTGCCAATGAAAGTATGCTACAATGTCGAGTAACTCACTACAGGGAAGACTTTGAGCATGCCATAGTTAATAAAGAACAAAGGGGTTTCTTTTTACACTGATGTACACAATAAATATTCCAGTCTGCCTGTACATGGTCGAGAAATAATAGTTACATCTCGTAAATGCCAACAATTCAAAAGGTGGCTATGGAAAATTCAAAAAATAATAAAGAAAAGGAAAAAAAAAAACCAGAGTCTCATTCTAAAAAAAATTTTAAAATAAAATTTCTTCCAGTCAGGCCTTCTAAATGCACAGCCAGCCACATAAATGCTATCATTTGAAAGACAGCTTTTATATTATTGTTATCTTCACATTTTTTAAAACATAAACTTGTTTCATACTGTAAATATAAATGTACTATTTTGGACAGGCTGGAGGGGAGAGTGAGTACTTTGAAATTTGTTCTAAATTCCCTCCAATTTCATGTCTTTAGAGCAAATTCAAATGTTTTCTTACAGAGTATTCAGTCACCTGAGGGTTGTGATGGATGTTCACTATTGGACTCCTCTTCTGTCATCGAAATTGCCATTGCAATAGTTGAAGCAGCAATGGAGAACACCTGACCAGGAAGCTCTGCCCCTGTAAAATATATATGTGTATATAAATAAAGAAAAGTTTGAACTTTAAAATGTTTTATTTGTTGCTCAATGTCCACCAAGGCTGTCAAGCAACAGAAATTAAAAGTTTCCCAAAATAATCATACAGTCAGTACTAGAAAAGAACACTTGACATTTACTTTTATGCAAAATCTACTCTCAAACAGGCAAAATCTATTTTTCTCGAAGTCTAAACACAAATCATAGTTTCAAGAAACTGGTATTTTAAAAAAGAAAGATTGGATATAAGAAATTTGCTGGATGGAGTTGTCTCAGTTTCTCAGTACTGTAAGAGCTACTAAACATATATTGCTCATTACTTTCAAAATTACCCTCTGATTTCAAATTTCCTGCACTTCCTTTCTGCTTGAAACTACAGACAGGATTTTGTAAACTTAAGCAATAATGCTTGTTAATAAGAGTCCCTGCTTTGTTAAGGAAAAGAAACATTGCAATGATTTTTTGTGATGAATCAAAGATTCCCCTTAACATTTGTAAATTACTCTGAAGCAAACATACTGTAACTCTTACAATTATTTCTTGCAATCCGTATGATATTAAATTTACAGTAGTATCATCAGGATAGTCTCACTTGACTTTACAGAATTTTTGCCTCCAACAACAAAAGAAATAGTAGCTCATTCCTTACCAGAAGACTCCTTTCCGTTGTGCTGTTCGTGCAACATGCCTACAGTCATCAGAATAACTATAACCAGAAACACGGGAATTCTCCAGGAACCTGCCACAGAAGCTGTAAGATACAGGGGGGTTGTACATGAAATACTATGTCATTAATATACTCTACATTTAGCAAAAGCAAAAGAGGCACCACATCATAGAATCATAGAATAACCAGGTTGGAAGAGAGCCATCGGATCATCGAGTCCAACCATTCCTATCAAACACTAAACCATCACCCTTAGCACCTTGTCCACCTGTGCCTTAAACACCTCCAGGGAAGGTGAATCAATCACCTCCCTGGGTAGCCTGTTCCAGTGCCAAATGACCCTTTCCGTGAAAATTTTTTTCCTAATGTCCAGCCTAAATCTCCCCTGACAGAGCCGGAGGCCATTCCCTCTTGCCCTGTCCCGTCCCCTGTCTCTTGGGAGAAGAGGCCATCACCCTCCTCTCTACCGAGAACAATCCAGGCAGACACTAGGAAGTGCCATAAAGCAAACAAGTTTTCTACATTCACAGAAAGAAAGAATAGAAAGAAAAGGTGAATGAGTTTCTCAATGAAGTTAACCAAGTTGTTAATGTTCCTAACTTCAGTGACTTTAAACTAAGCTGATACAGAAAACAACTTTAAAAACAACATGCCAAATTATATGAATATACACGCAAAATAAAAGCATATTAGATATCAGAGGCAAATCACATTCACCCCAAAAGATCTATATTTATGTCAGATCTCCAGAGAGTGGCATCAAGCAATGGCTCCTTGGGTTCTGGCTTTTCAGCTAGTACTTCCAGCAAATACAAGATTGCCAAAATGTAAGCAAATGTAAAGCCATTATGTGTAGCTTAAAACCTCAGCAAAGTGTTCTCAAGTAGTCAAAACAATATCCAAAACCTGCTTTTTCTTTCTTACTAGCAAAGTAAATCACTAAGTTCACTGTGAAACCTTCCATCATGAGTCTTCTATTATTTGCATGACACTTCCACCATAAACATGGATATCATCTGTTAATTTGATATATTAAACACTCAAAGTAAATCTACTATAATAGATTACTATAATTTTATATTTTTATTATCAGATTATGTAGATTACTGCCAAATTTATTTGATATTGTTGATATCTTCACAAGTTTGTTGACTACTGGCAGATTTTTTGGGGGGGCTTCTTACCTCCATAAAATACATTTTACAGCATCAACCCTGGTTAATAGCAGACTCTCATGAAATTAATAATATTAAAAAATCATCACAAGTGGAAGTCTAAATGCTCCCACACGAACCCCAGCCTTTACCTACTGTCAGGGAGTGAGCACCAGGTCTGTGAGCCAAATAAGGGAAAACCATGGGAAGTACAACCTGGACAGGAGGAGTGCAAGACAAGTTGCTCAGCATTTTGATGCCTTCATGTTTCCTATCCCAGTACTTTATGTTGGCTACATGCAGCTAGAATTACTGAGCATAGAAAACAAACTGCATCTCAGCTAAGATTCCATCATAAGGATTCAGTGGATGAGCAAGTGAATAGCTTTGTTTGCAAGACAATGGAATCCTAGTGGACACATTAGAACAATAACTTCTTGTTACTCACCTAGGTGAAAGAGCAGCATAATCCAGACAGGAACAGAGATCGCTTTCAAGTAACGTTCAGTGCTGACATTCCATTTGAATGAAACCACCAGCAGGTAACCGACTACCAAGGTCCATATCTTTAAGAAAAAAATATATACAGATATGTACACATATGTAAGTACAATGGAGCTGTATTTTGATGAGTGTGTACACACACACGCATGCACCCCTAACTGCCATACTCAGAGAACTGAATGCAGGTTCTAATTCTTTAAGAATCCTACATTTCAGAACTGTCAATGATGGGAGGTTTACCTCCATGTAAGAGAAATGTAAAGTCTGTGCAAAGTGAGGGCAGGCTAGACATGCCTTCAGTTTGGTTCTCAAGTGAGGGGGTTATACATGCTCCGCTATATACAAACCCTGAAGGAAGATAAGCTGAAGACACTTGAGACCAAGCAAATACTGTTAAACTACTACCGAAAAGTGAGAATCTAAATGAAACAGAGCCACTAGAAGCACCAGTGGGGCCACAGGGAGACAACCAACAAAGCACTGAAAGTTCCAGTACAGAGCAGCTTGCCAGCTCCTGTATTCCAGTCCAACAAGACAAAGTGGGTTTTAAGCCAAAAATAGCCATTAGGAAGCAAAAAAAAAAACCCTGCTGCTCATTGGCAGTGTTCGTTCAGAAAACAGTCATGCCTTTAAAAGCCTTGTGACAGGTAATTTTACTGACTAATCAACTCAAAACAGTAAAGAGACAAGCATGTCCATAACAACATAACAACAGGAAGATACAGTCATTTATGGTTTTGCTGCTTCTAATTGCCTTTTACACCTCTGTTCACCAAAAAAAAAAAATTAAAAAAAAAATTGCAATGGAGGATTCTAAATAAAAATCTCAAGATGAAGAATTTGAGTTTGAAAATGCTGAAAAGAACAAAGTAGAAATCAGAAGAGGCAACAAGAGGTGAAAAGCAGCTACTCAACAGAATATATGAAATAAGAGGTATGCAAATCTGTAAAACAAAAAACCCCAGTGTTGCATTCTTAAAAAATAATTTTAAAAAATATCTGACATTTCTGGCCAAAACTGAACAAACATTCCCCATCCATATCCATAACCATTTAAGGACAACTTTAAATTTATACCTATAAATCCATAAATCCCAAAGAATTTTAAGCAGTACTTCTATAAACAGCATTTGCTGAATCAGATGTCACTGTAAGAAGAATGCACTGGCAGAGACACAGAACAAGCATCAGAACACACCAAAAGAGTTCACACCTCGATACTCTGCACTACATGACTCACACTAAAAAAAACCCAATGGTATCTATGACTACTCTTAGGTACCCAATT
Source organism: Coccyzus lansbergi (assembly GCA_033558105.1). Lineage (NCBI taxonomy): Eukaryota > Metazoa > Chordata > Aves > Cuculiformes > Coccyzidae > Coccyzus > Coccyzus lansbergi. The sequence continues at coordinate 1,562,544 of JAUMJK010000305.1, read as the reverse complement.
GGTGTACAGGAAATCTTAATTGTACTGAAATGAGCAGACAAGCAGTGATGGACCCTGTTAACTTCAGAGGGAACACTCCTACACGCAAGGTAATTTAAAATAGCTTAAAAAGTATGAACAAGTGTATATACTTTTCATACTAATCTTTCTCATCAAAGCTACCAGTCCAACTTTTCACGGCAATCTATCCCTGCTTTAGCATCAGTTGAGCCGCATAATGCTGATGGCCAAACGTGGACTCATGACAAATGACTAAACTACTATAACTTTAGGCATTAAAACTAAAGTCATAAACAAAACAAAACTATTTGATCTGAAATGCACAGCAGTTCTTTAACAGTATAGGTTCATAACATAAATTCATTCACAAGGCATATTACAGCACAACTGTCATCGAAAGAGATAACTCAGCATGAAGATGGCATTTTACTTTCTAACATCAGCCACACAGCATCATTATATGATAAATATCCCAGCATCGAGGCAGTTTTTCTTCTAAATACCTTTTCAATTTAATGATCAATTACAAATAAAAGACTCAGTAAGTTCAATGAATTAAGCTTTCTGATTAAAGTACAGTAGAAGCAGAAGGCTAATAAGCCTATGTTTAACAGCCAACCAAGCAAACATGTTGTACTGGTTCTAGTCACACACGTAGCTGAAATAAAAGCTAGCATTTCAAGGTTTAGGATTCAATAAATGTTTTCTGCTGATAATTCACTGATTCTCATTTTGAAAAACCAAGCAAACGATGCAAGTAACAGTCCTTAGTATTTCTTTTGAATGGAGAAAAATAGCTTATTTTAAAATAAACAAGTCATTTTGTTTTGAAGATCAAACAATAACAAGTCTGAAGCGCTGTAAAAATCTAAGTAATCAACTGACTGGTGCAAGAGGTTTCATTTCAGTGACACCAATGAGTAATCAGTTCCTCACCCATTAGTTTTACAGCCATGCACCTTCCTACAGGGCAAGAAACACACTGCATGGGAACTAGGGTAGCCTGCTTCTCTGACTTGGGTACCCTACTTCCAACAATTCAGAGTTGAAAAACTGACAATTAACTTAAATCGACATGGACTAGGATTTTATCCCATACCAAGGCCTACAGCTTCCCCCACCCTCCCCTTAACCCATTACATGAATGTCACATAATCTTTCCTACTGCTTTCCTGAACGGTCTCCAAAGATTTTTGCTACAAAAGCATGAGAATATTAACAGCCTCTTTAGTATTACATGTCCGTCTCAATAACTGACACCATGGAAATGAAAAATAAAAGACATCGCCTGCTCTCATTAAAATTAAGCTACTGTAATTACTGCGCTGAAACTATAATGAATACAAGTTCCATGCTGAAACCAAAATGCCTATAAATTTGATTTATAAGAGTATACAGCCAGCCATGTAACTAATACACACAATTCAGATACTGCAGAATGTATTAGCTACTATATTTACTTATGAAGCTGAAGTCAGCTGCAGATACCAGATTTTCACCATGTACTCTCAGATTTTAAATGCCTATTAAACCACAATTAATATTTATAGACATGCACAACTCCCATATTTCAGAATTTTAGGACAGTTTAATCCCATAAAGCTTCCTTTTGTTTTCCTTCCTTCACTTATCTGCATTATCTGAACAGACAGCAAAGGCCTCATTTCTCACATCTCATTTGCACTTCGTAGCACTTCTCACAAATTGAATAAAACATTGTTTTGCCTTTAGACATAAAAAGTAAAACTGTCTCCTTCCCAGCTGTAAGAGTGCAGTGCAGCTTCCTGGATTCCAGCATTCACTTTTGAGTTACAATGATAAATTTAAAAAGACAGATTAAGAGACGTCTAGGGAAGTGTTAAGGACTTCAGTTCTCTTTAAATTGCCAACTGGAAGAAAAATTACATCACAGAAGGACAGAGCTTTTATGTTAAGCTCAAGTACCTGCTTCAGTGTTTTGATTTTCCTTTGAAATTTCACTGTTGGAAAGGATTTATCAGCATGACCATGTCACCAATGTTACTGAAAATCTGTTTCCAGTTCCATTTGAAGTTGACAGAAACTGCAAATGTGACACGCTCTTTTGGCTTCAGTATCATTTTTCAATGAGAACAAACTCTTTCTTGCTACTCAACTCTTGACAGCATTTATATCAATTTATATTGAAGAGTAAAGTTATTCATACAGTTCACTGCTTTTTTTTTCCTATCACCAAGTTAATTTCCAAGGGAGAGGTTTATACAGATGACCTCATTTAATAGCTCGCTACTACGGAAAGCAGCATTTCATTTTCCCTCACTGCCACACAGCCCCACCTATTTTGCACACCAGCTTCAACATTCAGCCAGCCAGGTCAAGATCCCTAAGCTGTCAAAAAACTATCCAGAAAAAAAGGACAACAACAAGGCAACCGAAGCATATGTCAGAAATGGGATAAGCAAGAACAGCTCCTTATCAGGAGTAAAGCTGTCGGGATGATTCCGTTTCCTTGGAATACGGCCCCATCGATTCAACATCCAACAGCGAACACACTTATAGGCTTTATATAAACCACTCCATGGTACAAACACAACACTGACGACTGAGTAGAATAACCAATTTTTTTTTATATATGTCCTGCCAACCTTCCAAAAGTTTCTATTTCTTAATTTCTCAGTACCTACTCAATGCCATTTCAACTCCTTTGTTTCCTAGTTACAGCACTACCCTCTCCCCTTGTCATTTTACAGTGTTGGTTTCTTCCAAGTTGCACTTTTCTACCTGGAAATCATATAGCAATGTCTTTTTTAGAGTTTGTTGTTTTGTTGGGGTTTTTTTTAAACTCAGATTTAAATTGAAAATCATTTGATAAAACTATGGGTCCAAGTGAAAGAGTTTCCTATTTGCCAATTTGTTTCAGAGTCATGATCAAAAAACCCAGTCCTAATTATGTCACCACTTCCCTTTAACATCTAAAAATAAAACTTTCATTTGAAAACAGAGGTTTTCATTATTTTTTCTTACAATACAAAATTGCCAATTACACTCACCAAACATTCACATGGCACTTTTGCAAACTTTTAAAACAAAGCTGCATCAAGCAAAGCTGGTTGAAGAATGACCTTACAACAGCAGTTCATTAGTTCTACCTTTTCTTCCTCCGTGGCACTGCAGGCTAGCAAAGGAAAATATACCTACTGCAAAAGCAAAGTGGAATACTGTTTAACTTGAAAAATAAAGTGACAAACGAGACACTAAATGCATCGCTAAAAGTCAAACTGTTTGTCATTATTAATATGACACAGCAGAAACAATGTATGGTAAACTAATGGCAACTCCTGCAGCCTCTCTACACCACAGAGGGTGAGAAGACAGAGATGACTGGGAGTGAATGATAGAATCATAGTATCACCAGGCTGGAAGAGACCCACTGGATCATCAAGTCCAACCATTCCCACCAATCTCTAAACCATGCCCCTCAGTACCTCATCCACCCACACCTTAAATACCACCAGGGAAGGCAAGTCAACCACCTCCCTGGGCAGACCATTCTGAGGTAGAGGTCAGGAAGAAAGGAGGGGCAGAGGAAAGGCTCTTTTCAACACAGGTATCTCACAGCAGGTTCTCCCAAAACTGAACATGGGTGTGGAAAGGAAAAACAAATGGAGAAAGGAAAACACTACTAACATCTCCGTCTTGCCTTGCCCCTCCTCATCATGTTTTTATATAGGCCACAACGTGGTTTCTACAGAGTTGTGAAAACAAACCAAAACACGTGGTTTTGGTAAGAGGTATTTACAGTTAGTACTTGCCTGTATGATTTATAAGTCATGATACTAAACAATGAAAGATTTTTAAAAACAACATAAAAAATGTGTAAGGGCTTTTTCAGGTTGGTATTTTGTTGGGTTTTTGTTGTTTGTTTGTTTTTACAGTGGGCAAGCTTTAGAAACCTGCAAGACTGCTCTAAGGAAAAATAGAGCAAAAAAACCCACCCACTATTCAAAACACTCACAAAATACAAACTATATGCACCTCAAAAACCAGAACTGAATTTTTCTTATTTATGTTTATTCCCGCAATATAGTCAAACTTAACCCTGCCCTTTGCTAGAACAGAAATTGCCCCATCAAGTGAACTTTACAAAATGTGGATGCTTTTTCACGTCACCAGGTGATAATATCACTGTGGAAGCCAAACATCTTGTAGCCTGTGAACCACAATGTTTTCCAAGCAGCCTTTTTGAGAATTTCAGTCTGTCACGGTTCCTTTAGGGAGTGCTGACATCTAGTGCCAACAGCAGCACAGTTTTTCCCAGTGGTTGTCTTTGATAGCTTCCCTGAAGGGAGCAGATAAGTAAACTGGCCAAAAGAACTAGCACCTACTTTGACAATATTCATATGCAATGGTCTTGGGAGATAGTGTTTCCAGATTTCCCCAGCACTGTAGCGAGGAAAGGATTGTTTAGGTCTTCCAACTGCATGCAGACCACTAGAACAAAGTTAATTGTACACAGTACAGTCAGAGATATAAAAAGACACTGACATGCATATACATGAGTGCACAGTCCTGACCCTGACCAATAACTCGTGACAAATGATGGAAGAAAGAATGGTTATGGGAGAAAGATTTTGAGAGTTCTGTAGCCAAGACCACTCCAGAGAATCCTGCAAATTAAGATTATATCAGATTTAATTTATTAAGATAAACTTCAGAGTCAGTGTGGAGCCCCTGTATAATTAATTTAATCTGCCAGGATCTACAAAATGTTTTCTAAATAAATATGAGCATATGAACCCTAGTGAGAAAAATAAAAAAGAAAATACAACCAACAGCTGGCATTGTCTGTATATTACTCTAAGTGTAAACTGTCACGCTAAAGTAATTTGAACTCTGGACACAAAGCACAAGAGTTTCCCATACCTTAAATACAGAGATGGATGCAAACATACATCCTACAAAACCACGATGACAAGGCAGTGTAAGATTAGTCTTCAGAAAGTATGCTAAGCGCAAGGGTAACCATGCTGAAATTGCCATAGCAAATAAACACGTAAGGGTGCATTCAGTCCACTATGGGACAAACTCCACCCCTTTTCACAAAAAAAAAAAAAAAAAAAAAAAAAAAAAGCAAAGCATTCCCCTTCCCAAAACGCCATAATTGCTTTCAGTCAAATTCTAATGACAGGCATGCTCTCTCTTCTCTAGTACAGCGGAGGGAATCAGAAAGGGAGAAGAAAACCACGTGCATTCTTCCCCTCTGTAAACATCAGCACCACCCAAGTGTAAGAATAAACACACTGTACATCTCTGAAGCCACAGGCAGAATTGTTGGTGGCTGGAGCACAGACATTCATAGCTCACAAGAGGAAAACTTCCATAAACAAGTGTATTGTGCTAATCAGTTATTGGTCTTACACTTAAAACAAGTCGTGCTTCCTCATCTCTTTAATGCTTTTAATAAAAGATTTGCATACCATATTCTTGGCAAGAGAGTATTCCTTGCTGTCTGAGGGGGAAATTTACTTATTTTATGTTAATTAAGTTATTCCATATCAAAATATTTCAAACCCCAGAAATCTAGATTGGCTTAGTGGGCTGTTAAAAGAAACAGTGCAAGAAATGAAATTACCATTACTTTTGTTTATCACATTGAGTATCTACAAACAAAAATAGTCATAATCTCCATACAAGATAACATACAGAAGGAATGGTGGAGAATTCAGATCCCAGAGAATAGTACAATGCAGTAAATTAACTGGTAATACCCAAAACTCCTGTGCAGCTAACCAGCAGACTGTATGCATGCAATATAACAAGGCAATTAAAGTTTTAAGATGCCTAGCTGAAATTAAAGCAGATACTATTAACTGCTCAAGGCTCCTCAGCAGCATGGATAAAATTAAGTTATCCTGCTCCAGCTCTGAAATAATGCAAATAAGGTAACAGCAAAAATTAAAAAAATAGAAGAGGAAAATAGCATAGAGTGTATAGAAAACGACAGACTAAACTGAAGTCATGTGTACAAAGGGAAGCCCACAGTTTCTTTCTCACATTGGGCTCCCGAAAAAGACACAGGCAATTTGCTTAGAAAGCTGCAGCAACTGATTTGCTTAGGGAAGTCGACAGTCAGTTGCTCAAATGGAAACAAAAAAATCTTTCGAAGGAACTCAAAAGTTCTGGGAGCTGACTACCTTTTGCTCAGTTAAAAAATTTACAGCACTTCAATTAAAACAAGTGTCAAAGCAGAAACACCAGCGCAAAACAGATGTATCAGCCACTGCTAAACAAGATTGCAGTGAGCATGCACAGACACCCCACAGTGCATTGCAACCATAGTTATGAGGTTAAATCAGTGCAACTTCCTTTAGTACCCGTAGACTTACTCAGTGCAAACATACTTTAATTAACCAAGCTTTAACAAAGGACTGGGCTTAGCCAAGTTGGTTGGTGCAGCAATATTGCTTATTTCTTAAAGCAGGTAGGCTAAGATAAAGGGAAGTCTTAAGTTTATCAACCACACTATGTGGCAACTAATCAAAACTTTCAATCAGTACCAAGCCACGTTTACATTCTTCCACCACCCAGTGGAAGGCAAGGACGTTTGCCTCTTTATTATAAAGTACCTCTGTCTATCTACTCAGTCTTAATTACACTTCTGAGGACAAAACAGACCACAAACACATCTCCCCTGACATTTTCCAGCCTATGAGAACACTTCAGAATAGGAAGCCAAAAAATCTCTTCACTCAATGTTTACCTTCAAGAGACAAACGCATTTTCCAGTCCACCCTATTCACACTAGATAGCTCAAAGTACCCTCTGTAAGTACATTCAAAAGAACTTTTTTACTTGAAGTATTACTTTTTTGTTTCTAGTATACACCTCCAAGGCTGTGTTCGAGGTATCAGCATGCACCAGCTTCACCAAAGGAATAGAACTAGGCATAAAGAACACGCATAATTCAAAACCAGAAGCCTGAAGAAGCCTGTTAGATTTTTTTTTTTCTTGACAGTTTCTCTGTCTTGCCACATAAGAAAATTAGTTTTAGGTTGTTCTTCAGTTTTAGTTGTATCCCCACTAAACCAACTGCATATGTCATTTTCTACCCAAGGAGTAGGAGGTGTGTGTTGTTTTGTTTGCTTAAAAAACTAAAGTAGCTTAAAAAAAATTCTTTGACACTAAACAATCTGAGCATGCCAACTGTACATCAAAATTTAATAGAAGTACAAGTTGCTGATCTTCTGTGCTTTTCCATATCTCTTTACTTCAGATATGTAGCATTTTTTTATTTTCCATTTTAACTCATGAAGTAAAAATTAGTTCTGCCAGTTTTAAACTACTCTACCTTCTGAAGACAACACAGGGAAAAGCAGTCTCCCAGAACCTTTATTGCAATAACTAACATTAGCAAGTTACACAGTTTCACTTTTCATGTTCAGATTATGCACACTAGATGCTTTAAGAAAAAACAGAAATCAGTACATGGAGAAAGCAGCTTTAAGATGCTTTTCCCCTCTCAAGTCACTTGGAGAGCTGAGCTGCTATTTCACAACACACCACACCTCTTATACCTCTCCAAGAGCTGATGTTTGCCCAAGACCTGAATTACGTCTGACTTAACATCCCAAACCTGTGGACTGAACTATGGACGCAAAACACCGACAGAGAAAGCATATCTGCTCCTGCCGCGCCCACTTGACCACAAAAAGCACCTCTCCACGCTGCAGGTTCTACCCTCGGAGGCTTTTTTTTAAAGCTATTTTACATACGGTTTTCAATGGGAAGGCTCGCTTTGCCCTACACCACCGCGATGGTGCACCTCGGGGTGAAACTCGCACCCACGTGCTACAAGCAGAGTCTGGTACTTCAAGCATAAAAAAAACCAAACAAAACCCCCAAACCAAACAAACAGAAAAGCTACAACAGCGACTTCAAATAGGAGACACTTTAAACATGTATCTCTGTGTGTGCATTCCTGTCTGTGTGCATGTCTGCAAGTGTCTTGTGCATGTCTGTGCATATCTGTGTCTGTGTGTCTGTCTGCCTGTGTGTGTGTCGGTCTCTGGGTGTCTGTGTCTGTGCATGTGCCTACCTGCATGTGTGTGTTTCAGTCTGTCTGTCTGTTTCAGTCTCTGTCTGTGTGTCTCTCTGTCTGTGTTTCAGTCTGTATGTGTGCCGGTCTCTGTGTCACTGTCCATTCCAGTCAGTGTTTGTGCATGTGTGTCTCTATATGTGCATCTGTTCTGGTGTCTGTGTGTCCATCCATGTGTGTCTGTCTCTCTGCATATCTGTCAGTCTCTGTGTGTCCGTGCACGAGTGTCTTGTCTGTGTGTCCATGCATGTGTCTGTGCCTGTCCGTTTCTGCGTGTCCATCAGTCTCTGTGTGTCTGCGTGTCCATGCATATGTCTGTCTCCGAGGGTCTGTCTGTCCTTCTGTGTCCGTGCACATCTGCCTCCACGTATCTGTTTCAGACTGTGCATGAGGGTCTGTCCGTCTCTGCATGCCTGTGTCTGTGCATGTCTGTCTCCATGTCTGTGTCCATGCATGTGTCTGTCCATCTCTGTGTGCCAGTGCTTGTCAGTCTCTGTATGTGTCTGTGTGTCTGTGTCCATGTATGTACGTGTCTCAGTGTGCCCGTGTGTCCATGCATGTCTGCCTGTCCATGCATGAGTGTCTGTCAGTCTCTGCATGTCTGTCAGTCTGTGTGTGGCTGTGCATGTGTCTGTTCGTCTGCGTGTGTCTGTCAGTCTCTGCCTGTGTCCATGCACAAGCATGTGTCTGTCAGTCTCTGTGTGTCTGTGCCCATGTATGTATCTGTCTCAGTGTTTCTGTGTCCATGCATGTCTGTCTGTCTCCATGTGTTTGCCTGTCCATGCATGAGTGTCTCTGTCCATCTCTGCGTGTCTGTCAGTCTGTGTGTGTCTGTGTGTCTGTGCATGTGTCTGTTTGTCTCCGCGTGTCTGTCAGTCTCTCCCTGTGTCCATGCATAAGCATGTGTCTGTCAGTCTCTGCATGTCTGTGTGTCAGTGCATGAGCACGTCTGTGCATCTTTCTGTGTGTCTGTGCATGTCTGTGTCTGTCTCTGCATGTCTGTGTCAGTGCATGAGCGTCTGTGTCTGTCAGTCTGTGTGTCCATTCATGTGTCTCTGTAGCTGCATGTCTGTGTCAGTGCATGAGTGTCTGTGTCTGTCAGTCTGTGTTGTCTATGTGTCCATTCATGTGTCTCTGTAGCTACATGTCTCTGTGTCAGTGCATGAGCATCTCTGTGTGTGTGTCAGTGCATGAGCGTCTGTGTCTGTGCGTCTGTGCACGCCTCAGTCTGTCTCTGCGTGTGTCCGTGCCCCGTGCCCCCTGCCCCGCTCCCGCCGCGCCCCCCGCCCCGCCGCTCACCCACTGGCTGCTGAAGCAGTCCAGCCCGCGGCAGATGAGCCGCCCGGCCTGCGCCAGCAGCACCTGGGCGCCCAGCGCGCTGCCCAGGCCGTGCAGCCCGTAGAGCAGCGGCCCTCCGGCGCCCAGCAGCAGCAGCAGCCGCCGCCGCCGCAGCGCCTGCTCGCCCAGCGCCTCCACGCCGTAGTCGGCGAAGCAGACGGGCAGGAGGAGCGCGGCCAGCAGCACGGGCGTGCGGGAGCGCCGCAGCCGCCCGAGCCAGCGCCGCCCCAGCGCCGTCAGCGAGCTCTTGAAGGGGTGCAGGAAGGTGCCGCAGAGCACGGCCCACAGCAGCGGCCGCAGGAAGGCCTCCAGGATGAAGTAGACGAGCACGGCCGCGCCGCAGCACAGCCCCGCGAACAGCAGCGCCCCGGTGTTGTAGAACGCCTGCTTGATCGGCTTCTCCAGCCGCGGCAGCGACATCCCCGCCGCCGCCGCCGGCCCCGCCGCGCTGTCGGCCATGGCCCGCGCTGCGGCCGGCGGCGCCCGGCCCGGGGTGGGGCCGCGGGGCGCCATGGGAAATGTAGTCCGAGGCCCGGCTCCCTGGGGGAAGGGGGGCCGCGGGGCGTGATGGGAAGCGTAGTCCTAGGCCCGTCTCCCGGGGAGGGGGCCGCGGGGCGTGATGGGAAACGTAGTCCTCCGCCCGGCCCCCGGCTGCGGGGCGGGCTCGGCGATCCGGGGTTATGGGGTGGGTGGTGCTTTAATACTAAAGGCGACGCCGGGATGTCTTCACCTGGTTTGCGTGTCCGCTCAGGATGGTTACTGGACTTATAAAATCATAGAATTGCCAGGTTGGAAAAGATCCATCGGATCATCGAGTCCAACCATTCCTATCAAACGCTAGACCACGTCCCTCAGCGCTTCATCCACCCGTGCCTTGAACACCTCTGTTAGCATCGGCGTGACAAACACATAACACTCCGGGAAGGGTTATATGTGGTGCTTTATCGTGAGGCCCCGGGAACCGGGGGACAGTACCCAAATCCGGTTCCAACGACTGTTACAACGTGACCCAATTTATCCTCACGAGGTTTCGCAATCTAATGTATATTCAACAGGTTACATCATTGTCTAATGCATATGTATGTTTCGATAATTTCATCAGCAAGTTTTTATCAGCTCTTACTGCGCTTGTGCCTCCTTTAGCAACAAGCAATCCGTTTGTTACATTAATCTTATGCTTTCTATGAGGAACAGCTATGTGAGTATTCTAGCTCACAGCTCAATAGACCACAAAGTAACATCTCAAGGTCTACCAAAGAAAAGCTACCAGTGAGAAACAAGAGAAGCATTATAGCAGAACAATCACTTAATGTTGTAAAAGAAACTTTGAGCCTGTATAAGCCTTTGTATTCGTGGTGGTGTTAGCATTCCTAAGTAACTAACACTTCTTTCTATACCGCTTGGTTTTAAGATTTCTTATAACTTTAAAACTACTACATACATTTAAATCATTTCTTTTCTTGATTTGCAACTAATTCAAACTACTGAATATAATAAAGTTTTAGATTCTTGCACCAACACCTCCAGGGAAGGTGAATCAACCACATCCCTGGGCAGCCTGTTCCTGTGACCAGTTACCCTTTCCGTGATTTTTTTTTCCTTAATGTCAAGCCTGAACCTCCCCTGGTGGAGCTTGAGGCCATTCTCTCTTGTCCTGTCCCCTGACATTTCAGAGAAGAGGCCATCACCCTCCTCTCAACAACCTCCTTTCAGGTAGTTGTAGAGAGCAATGAGGTCTCCCCTCAGCCTCCTCTTCTCCAGGCTAAACACCCCCAGCTCTCTCAGCCATTCCTCATAAGGCCTGTTCTCCAGCCCCTTCACCAGCTTCGTTGCCCTTCTCTGGACTCACTCCAGAGCCTCAACATCCTTCTTGTGATGAGGGCCCCAGAACTCAGCACAGGATTCAAGGAGCGGCCTCACCAGTGCTGAGTCCAGAGGGAGAATCACCTCCCTGGACCTGCAGGTCACGCCATTTCTGATACAAGCCAAGATACCATTGGCCTTCTTGGCCACCTGGGCACACTGCTTAAACGCACATATTCATAGGGATTCCAAGAAATACTAGTTACCTATTCTGGAAATATTGGTTAAACATGCATAGAACTCATTATCACATCTTATCACCCGCTCTCGAATGTACATCGCAGTTCCTTTGTGTCTTGACAATCCTCTGATGCTCTTTATCTTATCTCCTTCCTCAAAGGGTCCTCTTGGTGAGCTCAGGTCTGTCCTTTGTTCCTCCTGGGGGACTGTCCTTGTTTTAACTAATAAACAAGCTAAACCCCTATTACAATCGCATTATTTTCTGCAGGGAGAGAAATTTGATGTGCTCCAAACCTCTTCTCACAAGTGAATTTTGAAAAGTTTGATCTCTAAATAGTGTTTTTATTAACAGAGTTTCTCATAAATAACATTTGTATTAATACAGGAAAAGTGAATTAAAAGAGAAGCATTTTCAACATCCATAGCTGCAGCCTTCTGGATATGCTAGATTTAATAGATTTCCAGAATTCCAGAGCTCCTTTATCCTGTCCTTCCTCTTTTGGCTGCTGCCGAGTGTGGGCTGAGAACTCCCAGCACCTTCGTTACTTTGGCTGAAGGCGGCTGCCAAGGGCTGGAGCTTAAAAAAGCCCTGCAGCGTGCTTCACATACTCATCCCCATCCCAGCAGCACAGACCTATCACAGCTCTATTAAACACTCTCTCGTCCCTAATGCTACCGTAGTCTCTGGAAGCCGGAAATATTCGGAAATGTGCAGTGTCATTGCAAGGTGGGGAGCAAGACTGGTTAGACTAGCTGGAAAATTTTGTCTTGTCTGAACCTGCTCTGGCATCAAATCTTCCAATAAGGAAGCATCTCTGCTTTTACTGGAAACAAGGTGTTGCTAGGAAAAAAGTAGTTGTTCTGTCTGATTTTTTTTTTTTTGACCCAATATTTGTGACATTATGTTGCATCAAATGCTTTTTGCAAATAATCTAGAGAAGAGCTGATTTCCTGCATCTGATGCACACCAGAGCTCTGTGTTGACTGGGTCTGATCACCCAGTCCTCTTGCATGTGCTATATGATAGCACTCAAGATCACCTGTTCCATGACTTTTCCGAGCACTGAGGTCGGAGTGACAGGCCTGGAGTTTCCTGGGTCCTCTCTCTGACCCTTCTTGTAGATGGGCACATCAGCCAGCTTCCAGAAATTGATAAGTGTTTGAGAAACATCAACTCTGTTCCTCCTCTGCCTTTTATGCTCTTTGGCTCTTTGTTACAATGTGCATATCACTGATTACTAAATGGGATGTGCAGAAAAATGTCCGTTGAATTTCCACAGAAATTGCTTCTGAAGAACAACAACAACAAAAAGTCTCTGCCTTTCATAGCATTTGAGAATTTTTTTCTATTCATACTGGTCAGTTTTTTATTGTTTCTTTTTCCTTCTATAAATCTTATTTTCATTTGCTCCAGACAAAGCTAAAACCCAAATGCTTTATGCAGAAAGTGGGAATGCACACTGCATCTTTTGCTAACCTATGTAGAAGTATTACTGTCTACTGCTTTAGAAAAAAGAACCCCACTATTATTATTAAAGGCAGAACTGGCAATGTTACAATAATCCAGTAATGGTCTCTTGATGATTTAATTCCCCTTTGCTTCACCAGGTTTTAACTATCTGACAGACCTTTTGTACAATTGGTGTCTGCCATTAACTGAAGTTTTTGAAGATTCTTGGGTAAAACGTTCTGGGTGGTTTCAAGGACAAAACTAGAGAATGAAAATGTACTGTTTGTGCCATAATAACAAAATGGGAATTTCTTAGTCTAGCCTTAGAATAGCCACTTGAATTTTTGCTGGCAAATGGAAAAATGGAGTTTGTGTAATTTATGCTGGTCTTCTTAAAAGTCTGCAAACATTTGTCTGAGGTAAAGACTTGGAAAAATGGTAAACCATTTGTTACTGAAAGCATCAGCTGAACTTGCATGCTCTGTGGCTGCATCTCTGGGGCAAGCCAAAATTTTCCTCTCTAACTGAAAACAGAAAGCTTCATTTCATTTTTCTTTAATTAGGGATAAGTAAAGGAGGATGTAGGCTTTTAGAAGGCAAATATTTTAGTTGCAAAGCTAGCCACATAGAAATAAGAAAGTACCAGAGTATAAATCCCCTTTGTTATCTTTTTTGACATCTTTGGGGAAGGAGTGATCAGTCAGTCAGATGATAGAGCAATGGTTGCACAACCTGCGCAGCCCCCTGCCCCATTTTATGCAATTCTGGCATTGTGATGGGTCTTAACTCCACATTCATGATTTGTGTTGGATGAGAACCTTCTTCAGGGTAGAGGATGTCGTAGGTCAGGGAATGAGTCAGAACTAAGTCATGCAGGAGACTACTGTCTTTGCACCACTGCTCTTTATTTGTTCAAAAGCTGAGAAGCGTGAGGTGACCAAGGCCAGCATTCGTCAGGAGAGAAACTGGATTCTGACAAGCTACACCCAAAGCCCCTAAACCAGTCCCAACACTATGTGTCAGAGAGTAGTTCACACCAGCCCTGATCTCAGGCTTGCATTCTAACTTCTTTCTCTTACTGATATTTACCCAGCTGTCTTTCAAAAATGATCCCACGTGGCAGCTCTCAAGGCCTAGGTATGAGTATTTGTGTCTGAGAAATGTTTCACTTTCAATTCAGCCAAATAAAGAATGCCAAAACCAATTCTGATTATTTCCAACCAGTTCTGCAACACTACAAAATACTGAATTATCAGTGTTTGGATGAATTCTGAAACACTTTGATACTAAATCTACCTGTGTTCAGAATCACTCAGATAGTTAGCACACTTGTTAAAATTAAAATCTGATTATAAATAATGTAACCAAGGGATATATTGCTACTGTTCTTCCATGCGGGATGAAGGATGCATAGTTAGATCCAGCCAAATGCATCAAGACAAGGAAAAGGGTTATTGGAGGGGTGCAGACATTTCATCTGCTCCTGCAGCTTTTTATTTACTTGACCAAGATCTCTGTTGCCCAAATTTATCAATGTAAAAAGTACAAAAAACCCACACCAAACTCTAAAGGGAATGAAGTTTAATAACATATATGGATCATGTTACCTTCTGTAAACGGGCATTGAGCCTGAAGCCACTTCCGTCTGACCTGATAAACAAATCCCCTAGAAGCAAATCTACAAGAAGAAAAATTAGTTCCCTATACTGGCATTCAGTAAAGAGGCTTTAAAAGAGAAAACACTACTGCTAAGCCTAGTATTGGTTAATCAAGCACTTTTTGAAAATATGACTTACTTGCATATGAAAAGAATGTGACAGTGGAATTTGGTAAATCTTCACCTCGCTGTCTTGGTAAGTTCAATCATAGACATTAATTTTTCTGCATGTGTGTGGCATATATCTGCATTTTTTAAAAAAATCTGTATTTTCTTTACAAATCTTTTGCTGCTGAGAGATCCTATTCAGAAAACTAAAACTCATAAGTAGTCATAAGCTTCAACTTATTTAAAAAAAAAAAAAACCTTGGTAAACTGAAAAGGAAAAATAACCCCTATTTTTAAGATAAGACTTCAATGAAAAGATATATTTAGTATTTTCTGTTTCTGCAACAGAACTGTGTTTGCATGAATATCAGGAAGCTACATGCTGAGTTACAAAATTCTGCATGGGGAAAGGTAATTATTAAAAAAACATAAAAGAAAAAAGAAGAAAACCAAGGAGATTGCCTGACCAGACAATGGTCAGTCTTTATTGTTTCATTATATAGCTTAGATGTGATTGTAAAAGTCTTGAAAGATTAGAGAGCCAGAACAGCAAATCTCACAGCAATAGTATGCAACAATATTTTTGCTCAGAAGTAGAAAATAGTAATGATTTCTCATTAACTTATTAATGTGAAAGCTTGAATGTGATTTTTTTAGTGCTTCCCTATTTTAATAAACATGCATGTCAAGTAGCCTTTATTTATTAAAGAGGATTTAATAGATGCTAATATATTCATGGCTATTCACTACAGTTGTGAAAGAAGCCATTTCTATCATAACAATGTGTTTTTAATTCCTGTAAACATCTGAACGATCGCCTTCTAATGGCTGAGGAGTTTGTAAAAAACAATACCTTGAACTAGCAAACTTCAAGAAATAATTTGTTTCTGAACATTTTATAAATCAATCTGATGATACTATATCATTAGACAAAAATCACATTCAATCTATGATATTCAATAGCTCCACAAAAAAAGTCAACATATGTTTAAAATAATTCTGATAATTAAGTGCCCAAAGAAGGCAGCAATCAGGAACAGGTTCAAGATTTCTCTTAGCAAACAAAGAAGCTGAATTAAAAAAGAGATTGAAGAGGTAATTTTCAGTTATATCTTGAAATATCAGTCCAGTTTTATAGAGACTAGTCATCAAAATAAATTAATATAGAGCTTTTGAATCACAGAAGCTAAGATTATTTACTGATCAGTCAGCAGATAAGTTACTTTGACAAATTGTCATCTTCATTATTTGATTACAACAAGTGTTTACTACAAAATACTTTCCTGCTGAAAAGAGTGATTAGACTCACCTTACATAACTGTTAAGTTCTATTTGCTTAAGCATGCAGAATGTAATTAGTATTTGTATATAAACCATTTTGCATCCAGTAGGCGTCCCGAGAGTCAGTGACTTAATTTTTATCCCATGTGCAGCAGTACCACAGTCACACTTACCAATGAGGGAGGGACAACAGGAAATTAGGTGGCTGCAGCACCAGATGACCAGAATTCCTAATTACACAGTTAGTCTTTATCAACTAATTAGTTCTGTTGACTGATCCTGACACTGCTTGCGCGAAATTAGTGGCTGTTGAAAAAGGTTGCTGGAGTAGGATCCTGAGGTTGTCAAAACCTGCAGTTAAGCAGGATTCAAAGCACAGGCAATTGTTCTGTGCTAGCGTACATATCTACATTATTTTGTTTAGAACTTTTTTCACTTGCATATCCTCCCATATAAAAATGTGTACAGCAAGTTTCTAAAAATCTTTTCTAATCATCTGTTGTCAACACGTAAAGCTATATATCTTCATACTGCAAATAAAGAATGCAACAACCAAGCCTTGATTATTCTCTGGACGTGGTTGAAGAAACCTGCATCAGCGCGGAACTTCTAAACAGGGAAGCTGAGCTTCATGAATTCAATATTTCTTTGTCTGGAAGCAGCCATCCAGAAGATGTCTTCAGTCCCGGTGAAATACAGGCAGTCTCAGCTTGTATGGACACCAATGAGCCTCCAGACGGCTACATTCGCAGACGAGGTTATACAGAGTCTTCACTTCTGAAGCTCCCCACAAAGGAGTGCATTAGGAACTACCATGCACCTTTCCAGTTTGACCGGCATGCTTTGGCCAGAATTTCCACTTCTCCGACTTTAAGGCGCCTAAGGATGTCCTCTGCCTCACAAGCACTGTCATTTCAGGACAGCTCTGACCCAGCTCACCTGGGGAATCAAAAGGAATACAGCGGCTCTCTCCACCACATTTGTAAGAGTCCACCTCGGTGCACTGCAGCTTCCTCATTGTCATTGCCTTCTTGTGTCCATGAAAAATTACTATCTTGCAAAGCAAAGTCTGAGACAACTGTAGCAGATCCAGAATCTTCCAGTTTCAGATCAAAGTTGCGAAGCCAAAAAGATCCTCTCAGCAATGGTAGTCCCAATGAGACACTTAAAAACTCTTGGAGAGCCAACTCTGCTACACTGCCTAGAAGATTCCTCCACCCCAGCCCTACAACACAGGAAGATGTCCAGGTAAGGGGGATGGGATAATGCAACCTTCTTTTTAGTCTTGCATATTCACTGCTGGTCCATTGCATAAATAAACCCACAATTCTTAACCTAAACTACAACCTGGCTGTAGTTCCTTTGATACAACAGTCATGGCACATGGTCACTCTTTCCAATCTCTGTTCATTCCACCTGGTGGTCTCGAAAGTGGGGCTATGAAAGAACAAGACTAAGTAATTTAACCAGTTCTAGTTTGGGGTTTAGAAGATTATTTTATTTCTGGGATTTTTCAGCCAAATTCTTCCTAAGCCAGGGCAGTTCTGTATTCTGTTCTACTGAACAGCATTACTAACCCCAACAAAACCAATAATGAAATCATTCAAGGTGGTTGAGCCAAATATAAGGTTTGCTGCTACCAAAAGAAGACGCCCCATTCCATTCCACTTACCTAGCTCTGCCACTCAACAGCTCTCTCCATTTTTATGTTCAATTCCATGAATAAGCAGTCAATTGTGCAATCTTTTCTGAAAAAAAACCAAACCAGAAACACTGCTCCAGTGAGTGCCAGCAACAATAAAGAGAAATAAGTAAGGGAGGAGCTAGCATTCCATCTTTCCCTGGTGGCAAACTCTTGTTCAGCTGTCTCCCATAACTTCACTCCAAAAAGAAAAGGAGAGGCATTACATACAGCAGGTTTGCTGTAAGATCTGCTGTCATAGACATTGCCTTACTTATGCAAGTAGTTAAGTTTGGACACATGCGTGACTCCATCCTTATGCAACGTGCCTACACACATATCTCCCTGAACATGGAGGGTGTCAAATAGGTGTTTAACACTTTTCTAACCAGTTCGCTTTGGCCCACAGGAAAAAAAAACCTACTTACCCCCCTTCAAATATTAGAAAACATTCAGGATTTTTCGCCTAACTCCACAACAGTAAAAATAATTAACCAATGACCAAGTGTATGTAGTACATTTCTCTTAACAAATGAGTACATGCTTGTTTGCTTTCTGATCAAGTAACAAAAATATCTCATTTTCTTTCAGAGTGGATTGCCTGTAAAAAGGTATGCATATATTTGGTTTATCTTAGTCTAAGTTTCACTTCTGTACATTTTTATGGATTCACTCCACTCTAAGAAAAAACTGGACAGTGAAGCATGCATATGTAAGTCAACCTTAATTTTTAGACTTGCTTTGTGAAATACCTGTCACCAGTTTGTTAAACCGTACCTTTTAATGAGGTTTTCTTTCAAGGATGGTCCTCTCCCTGACATGCTCAGCTGTATTTCACACAGTATTTCAGCTGGACCTTCAGAGAGCTCTGCTGTAGAAACTAACTACCTAAAGGTCTGGCCGTTTGGATTAGCAGCGTCAAATTTCAGCTTGAAGAATGTGAAAAATCTCATAATCTTGAGAGATGTTCTTCAAAACCTTGTGGGAGGGGAAAGGGAGGAAAGAAGCTAGCAGAATAGCTTGATGCTTTTCTCATAGGTGAGAAAAGAAGATCTAGAACTGCTGCTGGATGGGGGGATTTGTTAATCCTATGTACTAAGAATACTTTAATTTTACAAGTTAGTGCAGGCAAGATAAGGTACTGTGTATTGTAGACCTATGCAATGAACTAAATCAAGCTTCTACAAGCAATTATTAGAAAGTAAAAGCTTGATTAGATATGTGTTTGATTTGGCTATGTTTGTTTCCTTAAAATGATCAAATGCTTACAGAAGGGAAATTAAGTTTATTTTCTCCTCACACAAGGAAGCAGGAGGTATTGCCTTCCTTAACCACAGCTCTCTCACTGGTGGTGTAGTGCTCAATTTACTGCATGGTTGCTTTGAAGATTTCAGGTGGGGCAAGCAGATGAGTGAGGTTTGTTAAATGCACTAGCACTGGTGAGCTTGTCTTGGGGAAGGCAGAAGTAGCCTCACAACAAACGTTAATACACTGGTTTTGTGACTATACCATAATGCATTTCACTTGTTAAGGCAGTAGACATCATTAGCTGAGCTGTGTCTCCTCTTCTTCCTGATATTTTCTCATTTTTCAGGCAAAAGTTCTGTTATAAGCTGAAGTTTATGAAGAGATCTGTGTTTCAAGCACATTTATGTCTGGGACTGAGTGGATTGGAGCAGGCTGATACAGTCGTTACACAATGCAGTTCCCTAGACAAAGCTTAACAAATGTCTGCATCTGAAATCACATGTTCACTGTAGAAGAAACCCTGCAGATTTTCTGAATTTTTGTGATTACCAACCCACTCTTTAGCAGTTTGAATATACAATGGAGATAGAGAGAGAGGCATCTTTGCAAGGTGGAGATAGAGATACCTTTGCATCTCACTGTGAAATAGGGGATCTATAAATGTCATGGGAAGAATATGCTCTGTTCAACTCAAAACTATAACACACAAGCAGATCTCACAGACAGGGTGAAGATTTGTGTGATCTGTTGCAAGCTTCAGGGAAGAACTCAAAGAATATTGAATGCAAATAGCTAAACTGGAGAACACTGAATATTTACTGGACGTACCTCTTGGTGCCACTTGCCTAGGGGAGCCACTATATGCCAGCTCAGATACTGGGTTGGACATATTTTGATCCAGACACCTTTTAAAATCAAGAAATCACACAGGGAGCAACACAAGCTTTGTTCCATAGCCTCCAGCAGGAAAGAATCATAGAATCATAGAAAAACCAGGTTGGAAGAGACCCATCGGATCATCGAGTCCAACCATTCCTATCAAACACTAAACCATGTCCCTCAGGACCTCATCCACCCGTGCCTTAAACACCTCCAGGGAAGGGGAATCAACCACCTCCCTGGGCAGCCCATTCCAATGCCCAATGACCCTTTCTGTGAAAAACTTTCTCCTAATCTCTAGCCTAAATCTCCCCTGACAGAGCTTGAGGCCATTCCCTCTTGTCCTGTGACAGGGGACAAAAAGAGTTTGGATGATGTTTTCTACTTTTTGTCTTGACCAATATTAGAATATGCAGAATTATATAACAAAAATTACACGTTTCTGCTTTTTTTGGTCAAGTTGAATTTGATCCAAGGTCTGGGCAAGGACATTATTCAGCTCCTCCTTTATCCAGATCATTAGCCTAACTGCTTAACAATTAATACCTTCTTATTCATAACTAGAGAAAACTGCTGAAATATCAGGTTATTCTCTCTATCTACAAGCACATTGAGAGAGTTTGCAACACTTGTCCAAGACTGACTTGTATGATCTTTTAGGGTAAAAACTTCCATCCATCCTTCAGTTTTAATTAAATCTCCATTCTCTCAGGCTATACTTTCAATAGCTTTTCTTAAAGCAACAGTGCTTGTCTGAAGCAGCCTTCCCCCACACATAATATATATAAACAAACAGAAAGAACCATAGAGGTAGCACAGAAAGAAGTGTGTGTGGTACAGAGAGTGAGTTGCTAAAGGCAGCACTTCCATGGAAGGAAATGTTGATAAAACAAACATTTCAGTTTAGTCAAAGCTAATTTTCTCCTTGTCCTCTGAGATTTATCAGAGACTGGGCACAAAACTTTCCTAAAGACAGAGTTCTAAAGAAGAGCCTTCTCAGTTACTAATAAGGCAGCTCCTTTTCAATGATCTGAGTGAGCTGGGATCATCTAACTTGAAGTGACCAGACTGCAACTCTGAAGTGTATTCTGCAGTTGAAGAATGCTAGATACTTCAAGCATCAATAACACATTGGCAAAATGTTGTTGTGAATCCAAACTGAAATACATCTCCTGAACTTTCTAGTACAGGAGTGACAACTTTCAGAATTATCACTGTATTATATTGCAGCATCTGGCTTGTATAATAATCCAGCTGCCAAGGAGATTGAGCTAAGGAGATTGCATGGTGAAATCATTAGAGGTTTCAGAAGCATTTTAATACGATTGTTAGCAACACTTTAAATCTGCACTGGGTAGCACTCAGTGCACCTCATCAGTATGCGGTCTCCCTTGCCCTGGAGTGGACTTGCAGACAGCCAAAAACCAGAACCCATCTATAAAAGCTCTCAAACCACATGTTACATTCCATTTCATGAGAAATATCAATGTTTTATAGTAAATCCCTAAAGTTAAATAATCAGATCCCGTATTCCTCATTCAGTAGGACTACCAGAAAATGAAAAGCTTTTAGAGAACTCATGTGCTGCACATTGTAAGCTCTTTATCCCTTAATTTTCAAGCCCTAATATGACCATGTTTCAAGAGTTAAAGCCCTTCTGGTAGCTCTCTCTGGTTTTAGGAAGAGTCTTTCCTTTCATCTATACAATTCATTTGGTTTATTTAAGGCAACTGCAAGCAATATTACTGTCTGATTATAACCAAAACCACAATATTACTGTCTGATTGTAACAAAACCCACAATCTCCATGTCCTAATATATATATATAAAATCCCAGTTATTTACCTCAGAGCTCATCTGCCAGTTGGTAAGTTGTCAAGTGACTATTCGTGTACTATAGGGGAAAAAAATGCCTACCAGGCTTCACATCACGTGTTGGTGAATGGCTAAATGTTCACAGCAAGGCATCTGCCTAGACAAAAGTAATAAGAATTACACTCAACTGACCAAAAATATCATACACAATAAATGGTGACTAAAAAAGAGAATTTTTATATATGCACAAACACTTCACGTCTCCTCCCTCAGCTGCCCTTTGATGCAGTCTTCGTGCGTCAATCAGTTGAAGACAGCAGAACAGAAGCTACAGACACTCATCACTTTGTAACAATATACTAACACTTTTAATTACTTGTCAGTGTGAGTTGTTAACAAAATCCAAAAAGGCTTTTGATGTGTTCCTTTGAGGTTTTTGATGTGTGATGTTGATAATTTCTGTATTTGAATGCAGGCAGCCCCTGGCACAAACACACCATTTGATACAGAATGCCTGTCATCCTACTCAATAGATTTATATCCTGGACAATGCCATACATTTATAACAAAAATAGGTGGAAAGAGACATTTGTTTTCAATCAGCAGGGTTGCTAAATCATTATATTCAAAACACAAAATATTTGAATTAGCAGAAAAAATGTCATAAAGGTTTAGAAAGAAAATACCAAAAACTAGCCAAAAGGTTAAATATTTTAAAAAACCCAAACAAACAACAACTGAGCAATTTAACTGCATCATTAGTATGCTATCTTTTCTTGAAATCATCTGAGTTATATGAAGGTTAAAAGTAATGACAACTCACATATCAATTAGGGACATGATATTAAATGGCTCCTTTGGATTCCAGTGCCAAAATATAGATTCTGAAGTATTGACTTTTTGCCTAATCTCAGAAGAACCCAGGAGTTCTCCAAGTGCATGTTAGTTGAGGCAAGCCGTGGCGATAAGCACCTTGATCTCAGCAACAACGTAAAGTTGGAAAGATAATTAGATATTTGCTGACAATCATTGACATTTTCTACTCATTGTTCCTTTCACACATTATATCATAGCTGCTGTGATTTGGTATTTCAGTACATTTCGTCCTGCATCAGCAAGGAGAACTTCAGAAGTTTCCTGTGCAACCATGAGCGGAAAGAGATGATGTGTGTTGTTTTTGCATCTCACAGATCAGCTGGGCGCAGGCGTAGCTCCGTGGTAGTGAGCTTGCCGGGACTTGAGGTGTTCCCTGGAGACCTCCTGGTGCCAGACAGTGCCATGGACTACCTGCCCCATGCAGCCCTGCTGCTAAGCGCAGGTCAGACATAGGGTGGGGTTTGGTTGTCTGAGCCCAGCAACAGCCATGACTAAACCATGTGTGCATGTAGGATGGGAAGGGAAGATCAGTGTGAGAGCTACACACAAGTCAGTGCAGCCTTCACAGCAGATTATCTTACCCCACATCAAAGTAATTGCATCACTAATTTTAAAATTGCCCCAGTTTACTTTTTTACCTGCATTTTATTGTTGAGTGCAAAATGTAAAAGGTAGACGAGGGAGGCAGGGCATGGATCACCTCCCTCCTCTACAGGCTAGGAGCAACCAGAGCCCAGGTCTGGATCTTCATCTGAAAATAGTTGAGTTAAAAATCCCTACCTGTATGGCTTCAAGCAGAAGAAAGACAATGGCCCATGCCACCCTCTCCAGTAGTGCTCATGAGAGTAATTGACACAACCCGTGGCTAGAGGATGCTCAAAAGACCTTCTGAAACTAAAATGCAGACCTGCATGCAATTTCCACAAATATCTCTTGTGGAGTATAGTATAGAGTACAGTGTGATAACTACAGATCAAAAGGTGCTGGTGAACAGATGTCAAAATTTTCTCAAAAAATAAATAAGTCAAGGCCATAACCAGGAGTTTCATGAAAGCAAACAAGGCGGCCATCAACAGAAAGAGTGACAAGACCTTCAAAATCCAAAATGAGAAAGTTTTAGCTGTGATTCCAAGTCATGCAGGCCCAAAGGTGGGTGCCACATTGAGAATACTCTTTCAAATTTCTTGCTGAACAGGCACAGGCATTCCTTATTTCTGCCCAGTACATTTCTATATCTAAATCCCCAGCTTTTCCTGTGCCTCACTGAGGACCATGAGTTACACCCTACACCAGTGTGACAGTCCAATGACAGCAGTAAATCTGATCCAGGTAGAGCACAGTATAATTAATAGCCTTCACCTAAAACAGAAAAAAGAAATAATAAATTATATCTATAAATATCAGTTTTACTTTTAGCTATTTGTTTCTTTACTGATAACATATTTTTTAACCCATTAGAGTCCAAGAAGTCAAGGTGGCCATTTGCCAAAAGAGGAATTGTGAGTATTTCATCGCTTTTTTTCTCTTGTGTTGATTTTTCCTTCTCCCAAAGCTAAGCTGGGTAAAAAGAGTTTCTTTACTACCCTTTAAGAAAGGCAGTCAGCAGGTGAGCTGAACTTGGAGGTCTCAGCCCATCCTGGGACTGCTTCAACTAATCTCCAGTGAAGGTGCAGCCACCAATGATGCTACACATGATGCACGAGAAAACACAGCCAACACCACTGCTCCCCATCCCTGTGGGAGGTGGGAGGAGAAGTGCCTTTGGCATCAGGAGGGCAGAGTGAGGAGGGAAATGCAGGAGGCCTCATTCAGGGTGTTTAGTGGTTGACAGCAGATCCACCGCATCTCCCTCATGGAAGAGCACGTGGTGGGTAAGTCAATACATTTGTTGCAATGACCACAATGTATCTGGTATTTTCTCCAGGCCAACCTAGACCTTTAGGGCTTTGGAATACCTGCATAAGTTCCACTCACATAGAAGGGAACTTGGCTTTATATTTCAAGTAGCTTTTAAAATGCTTTCTCTGGCCTTTTCTGTCCTTGTGGGCACCCTCTCATTATCCAGTAAAAATGCACATACCAAAACACTTCAGTTAATTTCCTTGTCTAATACATTTCTTTGTTGTTCCCAGTTATGAAAATTTTCATTACTATGGTATTTGAATTTCCTTTTTGAGTGTAATTCATCTTTCAAAAAGTTCCCACTTCATTTGATAGTGTTTCCATAGAATTTGAAGGTGACTGGCCTAAAACTGAGACTTTTTTAATTCAGCAAAGTATTTTAAATCTGCAGTAAAAAGCATTTGATACTTAGCCAGAAGTTATTTTTGAGACTATTAAATGCCATCAAATTTAATTTATGAAGATGCATTTGCTAGTGCATTGGTTGAGTGTGTGTATGTATAATTGTAGTATTGTTTCTGCTCCATTTCAAAAGTAAGAGTTGAGTTTAAACTCTGAATTCAAACACATTTCAAAATTGGCTTGAGTTCAGTGCTTAAAGTTCAGACAATAGAAATCCATGAAGCATGAGCATACAGTTCCAGAGAGCACATAAAACTTAAGCAAGCACTTTGTAAGTCTGTGCTCATAGCACTGAACTTGAGTTCATAAATATTGGTTAAACTTTTTACATGGCACTGTCAGTCTGAAAAACAAAGCGATTATTTTTATTTCGTGATCCTTCACACAAACTCCTCTTGGTGTCTAAGACTTCTAAAAGCCGAATTTATAGCCACTACCTCACAGCTGACCAAAGAAGCTTTTTCAATACATAGCTCAAAAAAACTTTAAAAAAAACCCAAACATAGCAACAAAAACCCCACAACCCAAAAGACCAGCCCAAAAACCCAGACATGCAAAGTTTGTATACCTACGGCAGGAAGATGATTTTGGCCATGAATTTCTTGTTTTCTATTTCTGACAGGGCTAAAGGAAGCAAAATATTTTATTTGTTCTGTCTGCTGAGGGCAGCCCATTGTCTACTACCATACAAATAATTTGCCCTGTCAAGGGCTTCTTTGTTAGATAAAAAAGATCTTGCACACCCACACTTAAGCCACCAACACATCCTACCCATGGCTACAAATAAACCTGCCATCACTGCCTGGCTCGGAGATTCTGGAAATATGAGGAAATTACTTGGTTAAATGCAAACCTCTTACAGAGAGCAAGCTTACTGAGCTGTGTAAACTTTTAAGTCCTTAGGTCTTTAAGTCCTCTGATTCATACCGTCAAGTTTTTTGTCTTTCAACAGAGTAAAGACAAACAGAAGCAAGCATCTGATCTGGAAAACTGTCTTTCAACCATTAAGATCATAGACTGCAGCACATATGATTTTTTCTGCTTTAAGGTATCAAAATACTCAGTATACTGTACCAAGAATACTTAAAGATGGGGATTAAAAAAATGGTGTTCTTTTCAAGTTACCATTTTTTGCTACATTAATCTGGATATAAGACCTTTCTGCAAAATTAATACATAAGCATAAGGTGTATTTGGGTTGTTTGAAATGGAAGCTCTAGGGGAGAACTGTGAATGCCATAGGTGGTTAGCAAGGGCCCCCACAACTACTTGAATTTTGCCATAATTCCAGACTGCCCTAGATCAAGGAGGTACCACCTTCAGGAAAAGGCATTGAGACAACCCTGTCAGAATTGCCTACAGATCTAAGGAAAGAAATTGCAGGATTACAGAGATGCCAAATGGGGCACAGTCACCCCCGCTGCTGCCTTAGGGGTGTGTTCAGAGGTGGCCACATAGAGGTCAGTGCTAACACCAAGGTTCAGCTGCAGAAATTCTACCTAAGCCTGTCTGCCAGATAAACAAAGTTCCTGCCTCCAGGGCACCCTAGCCATAGAAACACCAAGCTTGTGGGCTTGTGGGCTACCGGGGTGATATTCAGATATGCCACACCTAACACCACCCTGCCTCCAAGGCAAAGCTTTTACTTCTCATAGCAGATTGTTATATGCAGTTCCCCATAGACTTGGTTGTTGAGGACTCCTGTCAGTCCCTAACTTGTATGTGAATATCTGATCTTGGAGCAGGTCAGGAATGGGATAGTGAGCACCTTAGAACAAACAAAAAAATCCTGTGGGATCTTGATTTTTACCTTGTGGAAAACAGGACATTATCATCCATCCCTGTTTTCCAGCAACAGTAGCAGCACAGTAGATTAAATTCCTTAGCATTTACAAGCTGCCCTTTGGCTTTTGATGTAACATCCTGCAAACACAGACTATCATCCTGTGTTACTTTCAACTCAATGTGTTTACATTATAAATATTTTGGAGGAAGATACTCATCTTTAAATCTTTTTAAGGAATCTTTAAGCTTTCAGAAGAATCACTAATGCTGGCAGCTGGGCTCTTTACATGGCCAAACAGGTCATAGACTCTTCCTGTAAAGTCTGAAGCACCTAATGCAGCAGTCAGTGGTTTTCTTTCTTCTTCAACCAACAGAGTAAATCTTGGCATGAATTTATAAAGGCACAACAGACTGACCCGAAAGATGTCGACGGCCGGTTAGAAGTGAAAAAAGAAGCGGCAGTGTGGGAACTTTTCACAAGTGAATGCACTTACTTTCTGGATCATTTGCTGGTTCTCAAGATGGTAACTTTAGATTTTGTTTCTAAAAATGATGAAATACTATTTGCCCTGCTGTGAGCATGGCAGACAAAGACATCTGTAGTCCCTCGTTGGGTGTTTAAAGGGGAAAGATTTAAGCACTTGGATTTTCTCCTACCCTGCCTGCTCCTCCTGCTTTCCACAATTCCCTTTGGCTTTTATCTTCTAGATGGCATCTCTTCTTCTGGACATTACTTTCTAGTGCTTTTGAACACCATCTCACTGCAGATTCTTGTGGTAATTTAAGCTGTTATTATTCTACTCTACCTCTCACTAACTCTGAGCTGAAGCCACTCTCCAATTTACTGTACTGGATATTTCTCTAACACTAGCCTATAACGTTGTACTCTTTGTCTAACTTTGTATAGAGATGTGGTTAGGCTATCCTGACTAAAGCATGAAAACCTCATCATTCAGCAGCCCTAGAGCTCTAATATTACAAGAACTAAAAAACAACTTCTCTCCCAAAACCTCCAAATTGCCTCAATCCTGATAAATTCTAAGAACTTTTAAACAAGAATGCTATACACTGTTACAAGAACAACTGCACCGTTTACATTTATCACACATCAAAAGTTAGTGTGTCCTTTTAAAAGGATGGAAGCTTTTCTATCTATGTTCCTATCATTTTTCCTCTTATCCTGCACAAGCAATTTCTGTTTTCTTGTTAGTCAAAGTGAAAAGATTAATGAAACATTTTCCATGTTGCTGAAAAGTTAGCCTAGGCAGTTAAAGAAGTGATGGAATAAGAACTAAGATGGAATAAATAGCAGAGTGCATTGAATTCCTCTTTGGTGGTGCAGAACAGGAAGGGAGAGGAAAGAGGACAACAGGGCCAGCTCTAAGTCCAAGGCAGTATGGAAATGTCCTTCCTTCTAGACTCTTTCTCCTGAAAAGATAAAAAATGGGAAGGGTGAGGATGTGCAGATCCCTTGGTGAGCCTGATGTAGGAACCCACAGACAAGCCTTAGCCAGCCCAGCATGATAAACTGTTCAGCCCATGCTGGCTTCCCAACCTCTCCTGCCAAAGAAAGAACCTATTGAATTTGTGTAGCCAGTTTTATAGTTACCTGCTACTCTGAGTACTTCCGTGTATAGACATATTCCACTGATTTAAATAAATCTGCACAGAGAACTTTAAGGCCACTATAAATCCTCTTTAAGGTCTCAGATCAACTGTTTATGGCAACTGAAGCATCAAACAAGGATAAGCAAACACAGTCACTAGCTCTTCAGTCACCTGGATGATGTTTGGTTTTTTATTATTAATTCTTTTCACATATGTACAAAAAATTCTATTTGATAATCTACATTTTATAAGCCTTATTCAAATTTAGGTCGGATTCGGCACAGCTCCGAGATCATTATCAGAGCTTAAATAATATAAAATCTTGAATAGCCAATAAATACACGAGCATTTATCACTTAATACAGATTAACAATTTGAAGAGATTAAAAACCTTCATGAACCCTCTGTTTATGCTATTCCAACATTCCCCTTGCCCCCAAGTTCCTCTAATCAACTGATACATCAGCAGTTGCGTGAAGTAGGAAAGAAAGCATTTTGAAAAGTCATAGAAATCTGCAGCTCCAACTCTGATGTTATTAATTCCTTCACATGGATCTGCAGGGGGCTCAGTTGCCCCTGTTCAGCCAGAGAGCACAGCAGGGACATAGCTGCTTGCGTGAAAGCTGCAAAGATACCCCAGAGATATCACTTATACCCTTGTGCTCAGACAAAGCCCAGTATGTGGCCTTCAGGCAGGTAATGAAATATTTCTTAGATCATCATCTTCTGCCCTCTCTAAATCAAATGATAATTTCTCAAGACTTACAGTGCAACCATTCTTTTGGGGAAAAATTAGATACATTCAATTGGCATAAGTAGTAAATAACATTGATTTGTTTTGTTTAAAGGTATTTATGAACACTCTAAAATACCTCCAAAGTAATGAATTACTCTTGGATGTGGATTTGTGGAGGCTTTTTGCAAACCTAGAGGAGTTAAACAGGGTGAGTAAAAAAAAAAAGTCTTACTGAATTCAGAAACCAACCAGCCCAATAAAAGGAGATGAGAAACCATCTGTAAAGCTTCTATTTGGTTTCTAAGCCCACATTCAGAACTTAATTCAAATAATCACAGAATCACCAGGTTGGATCAATGATCCATCAGTGATCAATGATCACTGGATCATTGAGTCCAACCATTCCTATTAAACACTAAACCATGTCCCTCAGCGCCTCGTCCACCCGTCTTTTAAACACCTCCACTATGGTGACTCGACTACCTCCCTGGGCAGTGCCCAATGACCCTTTCTGTGAAAATTGTTTTCCTAATGTCCAGTCTGACCCTCCCCTGGCAGAGACTGAGGCCATTCCCTCTCATCCTGTTCCCTGTCACTTGGGAGAAGAGGCCAGCACCCTCCTCTCCACAACTTCCTTTCAGGTAGTTATAGAGAGCAATGAGGTCTCCCCTCAGCCTCCTCTTCTCCAGGCTAAACAACCCCATCTGTTTCAGCTGCTCCTCATAAGACTGTGATTCTGTGATAATAACAGCTGAACTTACTAGAAGAATTTAAAGTGAGATAATTAGCCTTTCCTTCATTTCTCTTTGGTCTATCAAGTGGGGGTCAAATTTCATCACCGTAAGTTATTGTCATGTGCATCCAGAAAAAGATAAACAGGTATTTGAACAGAGGAGAGCTCATTTGGCAGTTGTTTCTGAAGTAGAGACAAGTTTGAGACCAATTCTTAAAAGTAGCACCCTTTAGGTGGATATGTTAAGATAAACTCTGTACTGTCCTTACAGCAAAAAAGGAAGAATGGCAAAATAAGTTTCCATTCACAAACAGGGGGGCATAAAGACTTTGGAATCAACTATGCTACATCAGTACAGCAAGTTAAAATTACATGATGACCACTTCTATCCAGCCAGGGTTTCCCTCAGTGTGGGTGGCAGGCTGCCTCCCACACAGAGCAGATCCTCAGTGTTCATGTGCTGCTTACCTTCCAGCTTCCAGGAGGAGGGTGACCACAAGGCTTGGCTGTGACAGGCTCCAGACCTTTGCTGCTTGTGGCTAGCTGCTGGGAGACTGTTTTCGGCTCCTGAAAGATAAAGGAGCCCATAAGTCCAAATTAGTTTTTATATAATTTTAGAAGCAAACCAGAAGGGTGTTTATAGCTTAAGAACTCTTTTGCAGGGGTGCAAAGATGAACCAAACACCTCATCCTAGAGCAAAATGAATTTTGCAAGGCACTCTTTATCATAGAATCATAGAATCATAGAACAACCAGGTGGTAAGAGACCCACTGGTTCATCGAGTCCAACCATTCCTGTCAAACACTAAACCATGTCCCTCAGCACCTCATCCACTCGTCCTATTTAGCTGCATAAATTGAATAACTGCTCACAATCTCATCACA
This sequence comes from Coccyzus lansbergi, assembly GCA_033558105.1. Taxonomy (NCBI): domain Eukaryota; kingdom Metazoa; phylum Chordata; class Aves; order Cuculiformes; family Coccyzidae; genus Coccyzus; species Coccyzus lansbergi. The sequence continues at coordinate 1,532,043 of JAUMJK010000305.1, read as the reverse complement.
TGCCCTAAACAAACTGCTTCTTTCAAGTTCTTTCCTTTATTGCAATTGCCTTGCTTTAACAATTACCATGTCCAGTTTTAGCAAAAACATGAAAAGCAGGAAAACTCTTCAGGTTAGAGACAATTAACCAGAGCTCAAACACATGAGCAAGTCACTTTTTCTCAGTGACTGGCCACACACCAGGTGAACTCCTGTGAGTAACCACCTGAGCAGTTTTGGAGATACAAGGAAAGAGATTTTTAGCCAATGTGTTTTGCCTTGCACTTGTTATGAGCTAAAACGATACACACAGCCAAATATAGGAGTTCAGTTGATACGTGGTTGTCAATTTCCTTGTTCTTGTTTAAAGAAGGGAGTGGAGTATATTGCTCTGTGCCATTCAGTGATCACAAAAGCTTTGAGCTCAGCTAGAGCTTGGTAATGTCTTGAAAAGACTATCTTAAATAAATTTTCTATTTTGTTTGCTAACTTCATTGTCCTTACTAATTAAGATGATAAATTATATAAATAATGATATAAAATAGTAATCAAATGTAGGAGAAAGTAGCTGGTCTCACTGCCTTTTCTATTTTTTTAATGCATTTTACAGCATACATTCCTTCTTAATAGCAGGCTGAATTCATGAAAGAGATGCATGCTTTGAAAGGTGTAAAATGCACCCTTGTCAAAATGAAAGAATAAGTATCCCTGCCCATGTAAATACACCTAACAAAACAGTGTGTTCAGCTACCACAGTAGTTCGTAGCAGTATCACACAGGATGATGTTCCCTTCTGGCCTAAAATTTGGCCTAAACTTGTGCCTGGTCATGAAATTGTGTGCAAATAGTGTCCTCGGGAGGCAAGTGTGGGTTTGGGAGCCGGGTTTCACCCACATCTGACTAACAGTGTGGGCATTGTTGAATCCAGTGCAAACATATCAGGTTAACTTTTGGTAACTTTTTCTAGCATTTTATAGAAATTTTCCTCATCTCCACTAGAATGAAACAAACTCAAATTATGAAATATGGTATCTTCTTCAAATGACCAAGAAGACTTCCTTAATTGTCACAGCTCTGTCATGCACAGTTTTTCCATTACATATTATCCACCCGTTGTAATTTTTCATGTCAATTCACACTAAATACAGCTGCTACCCTAAAATAAGTTTAAGTGGAATAACTAATCTTATTTCAAAGCTTTTGCCATATTGTATTATCACAGACTGAGTAGGTATTTGTATAGATATGTTTTAACTTCTAACTAATTAAAACATTCCTGATGTAATTCTGAAGCAGTGTCAAGGAGATAAGTTTAGGTATCCTATTAGGCTTGGAGCCTTTGAAGAGACCAGGGATGGAAATAACGCTTTTTAAATTTAACTTTGGAAGGTCTCAGATGCTGATGTCTCCTTTTTTAATCCCCCTTACTTAGAAAAGTCTAAGCTTTGTGAAAGATTTTTTTGAGTTTGTCAAGAAGCATGTCAGCAAATCAGACTCTCCTGTGGATTTCAGCTCCATACTCAGAAAGGTAACATAATTACAAATATTCTTGCTTAATATCAGCTTGTCCTTGCAGCAGACTGTTCATCATAGCATGCAGGTGCTTTATAACAGTCAAGTCATTCAAGGGTGTGCTAGGTGTCACATGCAGATTGATCTCAGCCTCAAACACCTCCTGTCAGTAGGATGTTCTTTATATTGATTGGTGTGTTTGAAGTGGTTATAGAAAAACGCTCCGTTGTGGAACAAAGCCTGGAAAGATTTTTCTTTCCTGGTGACCAGTAGCCCAGACCTTGTGTAGGCTTTGCCACTGCATGAGAGCTTCTCCCTCTATGGAAGATGCTTTCCTGAGACCAGACATCAGCCCCACTGCTGGATGTTTCCTGCCTCTCTCCAGTCCATCACATAGATCATAGATCTTCCTTTACTCCATGGACCAGACACATGAGGGGATTTAAGTGCTTAAGAACTCAATGGGGTTGAAATACCTCTTGCACTTTGGCCTGTGTCTGCTAAGTAAGCACAGAGAATTGTCCTACCGCTGCTGACTGCTGCTACCTTTCGGGTAATCTTCATGGTAAACAAGTTAGTTGTCTGGACATTATTCAGGGGATCTTCCACATGTATAATATTTCCTGCACAATTTCTTGTTTAGCCTAGAGAAAAGAAGGCTCTTCAGGAGACCTTATAGCAGCCTTCTGGTACTTACAAGGGAGCCTATGGGAAAGCTGGGGAGGGGCTTTTTATCAGGGAGTGCAGTGATAGGACGAAGGGTAACAGTTTTAAGCTGAAAGAGGGAAGATTTAGATTAGATATTAGGAACAATTGTTTTTTTTACAGTGAGACTGTTGAGGCACTGGAATACGTTGCCCTGAGATGCCTATTCCTGGAGTTGTTTGAGGACAGGGTGGATGAGGCTTTGAGCAACCTGATATAGTGGAAGGTGCCCATGGCAAGAGGGTTGGAACTAGATGATCTTCAAGGTCCCTTCAAGCCCAAATCATTCTATGATTCTGTGAAATATCAATACAGACAGAAAACCAATTCATAGACCTGAACTTTCCCTAGCAGTAACTTCTGGGAAAATTTAAAAATAGACCCCATCTCAGGATTAGGGAAAGGGAGGCTAAAGTTTGGCTTCTCACCCCTATTACCCCTGGTTTCAGTTGTTCTTATAGATATTGCTTGTGTGAGAGAGACAAAATCCCAGGAAAAAAAAAAGGAATTTTTATCATTGACATAATTCAGCTCTTTAAAGAGCTATCTACCATACTTATATAAAGTGACATGCCACATGAGGCTATGTAAAGCTTTTGCATTGATAGTGGGTTTTATCTTCTGCTTTTACATCAATTTCACATCATTTATTATTAAATTGTATCGTTTGTGGGTTCTAGGTAACGTTCTAGGTATTGGGTTTGGGTTCTAGGTAACGTTCTAGGTATCATTCATGTGTTCTAGGTATCATTCTCGTCATTGTTCTAGGTAACATTCTATGGTTCTAGGTAACATTCTAGGTATAACATTCTAGGTATTGATCTAGAGTTCTAGGTATCATTCTAGGTATCATTTAGGGTTCTAGGTATCATTCTTGTGTTTCAGGTGTCGTTCTGGGTAACGTTCTAGGTATCATTCTTGGGTTCTAGTTATCGTTCTTGGGTTCTAGGTATCATTTTAGGTATCATTTTAGGGTTCTAGGTATCATTAATGGGTTCTAGGTATCATTTATTTCTAATGAGAACAAATTAATTAATAAATAATTAATAAATTAATGCTTTGTGCCCAAGTAGAACTGTTAGAACTGTGTTCCCAGGCTCTGCTTGAGCACTATTGTGGATTTTTTTATTACTGTATCACTTTTACTACTTTTAAACTTGTTCTTTACTTTTTTAAATCCCCCTTCCCCTGTTTTCCTACATATAAGGAAATCTCAGGTAAAATGTATGTTACCAAAACAGAACATTTGCTCTTTCCTTTGTAATGACATTTTGTCTTTGTGGATAAGTTTCTGAATATTTTCTGCAGTTTTTCCAGGGTGATCTCTGCCAGACACACCAGATTTATTGCCTTAATTATACATCAGCTGTCTTCTACCTGGAAAACCTGAGAAAGAGAGAAGATTTTGGCATATACCTGAAAGTAAGCGATGGTTTTGCTGTAGTTGTTGATTTCAGCTTTCCTGCCTTATGACAGAATTTTAACAACAGATTAGGAAATTTGCTAGGAGCAAAACTATGTAGATAGCATTTTACACAGATTTTTTTTAACTGCAGAGGTTATCAAAGATATGAAGTCACTCTTCCGAGTGTATCTTCCCCTAGACATGTGAAAGTCCCTACTTGTGATCTAGAACAGGCAAGTGGGGGAAGTCAGAATGGAACAATTGGCTGCGTTTTTTGCAGGCAGAAAATATGTACTGCCAGATTCATGCATGTGTTTTGTACATAATCCAATTGACTTGAAGGCCTCCGCCTTAGCAAAATCAAACTGTTACAGAAAAAAAATCAAGCCACTTTATAAAATCTCTTTCGAGTATTTTACTTTGCTATATCTTACATATCAGCTTAGTTTAGATGTTTGATGGCACCACAGTATGTAGGATATTATGTGATTTAGATATCCTGATATTTTCACAGAAAGGGTCATTGGGCATTGGAATAGGCTGCCCAGGGAGGTGGTTGAGTCACCTTCCCTGGAGGTGTTTAAGGCACGGGTGGATGAGGTCTTGAGGGACTTGGTTTAGTGTTAGATAGGAATGGTTGGACTAGAAGATCCGATGGGTCCCTTCCAACCTGGTTGTTCTATGATTCTATGATTCCTCTGTGTACAAAAGATCCCCCAGCCCGTGTGCTGTGCCACATAGGCATAGACAAACCTCAAAACTGGAGGAGCATACCGTGATTTCTTTCACTTGAAGAAAAGGGTACATGGCAGAAGCCAAAACAAGGGGAATAGAAAACTAGGAGCATCTCTGTATTTTCATGTGTCTTGGGAGCATGTGGTAAGAAAGTAAGGTGCATTTGTTAAGAAAGCCAGGCTGCTTTCCTTGCTCGTGTGTATTCACAGACCCATGTGCCCAGAAGGAGGAAGCCACTCCTCTACAATGGCAGTAGTTTAGCTCCTGTAACAGGTTTTGCTTGACCATAGGTGAAGCAAATGTACATTTCGGTATCAAAACACCACCAGTAAGCATAGAGAGGAAACCTTTCTCATGTAAGGCTGGAAAGAGCTATCCGTGATCTCTTCATAAAGTTACAGCACTAAAGCAAGTTATCTTTACCAACGCTACCTCCACCTGAAAGCCGCAACTCCAACGAGTGCAGTGATAGGGCTCCCAGCCAGAGGGCTCTGCTCTTTCTAACTTATCATAAGCAGGCCACTGTGTCCCGTAAATACTTAAAATTTATCTTAAACATTACAAGCTTAGAAAGAGAAACTTGAAGATGTGGGCTTTTCTCACAGGCAGCCCAAGATCTGTAGGGCACCTCTTTGTAGCAGCCACAAAGACTGCAGTTTTCACGGCCTGGGAGATTCATATCGCTCACTCCCTGTCAAGGATTTCATGCACTCATGGCGAGGAAGAAGGTTCCCAGTGGGAAGTTGCGAGCAACCCTAAAAAATAAGGTGGCCCTCAGATGTAACTGAGCTTTTCTTTATGAAATTAGAGTGGCAGATAAATAAGAGCATTGCTTGATCCTCTAGCATACAAGACAGGAAGCAGTGATGCAGAAACAGAATTTGAAGGAGCGATGTGATTCCCCTCGTAGAGAGCCTTTACACTGCTCTTGCTCTCACTGCATGAGAAAGTCCCTCTCTCCTTACAATCAGCTGATGATGCAGAAAATTGTTTACTAACCCCCTGCCAGGGAGTTGAGACCTAAGGCAGGTTTCCCTTGTCTTCAGCAGTGGTGTGAACAAAATGAACAGTGCAAGAGGCTGCATCTGCCAGAGCTGCTGGTCGCTCCCTTGCATCGACTGACACGCTATCCCCTCCTCCTTAACAACATTTGGAAAAGGAGCATTGATGAAACAGAGAAAAGCTTTATCCAGTCACTTAAAGAGAAGGTGGAAAAGTCCATACGTAAGTAGCTAAGGTTAAAAGTCAGGTGTGCAATTAACAATTAGCAAGTTATGTGGCCTTTTTGGGCACATACTTTGAGTGTGAATGGGTCCAGTCTCCCTGCAGAGATGAAATGAGGATGTGTATTCCTCTTTACAATCCTGAGTGTTTCCTCATTCTATAGGAAATTATTAGTGCCACCTATGAGCAGTCAAAGCTTCTCTGAGCAAGGTCATAGGACTCCCAAATCAGTGAATCACTTGTATTTGCTCAGACTCTTCTGCAGTGACATGCAAACAATTAAGAGCAGATAAATAATTGGAACAAATGAAGAAAGATCTCAAACAAAGAAGTTTTTCAGTTGGATTTATGTCTAGGGAGGATTTGTTTGGGCTAATCCTTAATAGGATAAAATTACACTCACAAAGGGAATATTATGTCAGTGACCTTTCACTAAATGACAGATTTTTTTACCATGCAAAGTAGCTGAAGAGATATCTCAGCTACAGATTTTCTCTAGCTGTTGTGGAAAAAGAGGGAGTTGGCCCAGGAAGAATTTTTTTTTACCTATGCTAAGATTTAAGTAAATAATTTATTAATTTAGTCTTCTTCGGGAAGCCATAAAGGCATCTGTAAATGTCTTTTAGTCATATAGTACATCAGCAGATAAATTTATTCTCCAAAGTCCTCATGCAGTTCCAACTGAAATCACAGACAAGACAGTGCATCAGCAAAATGCACATTCTGCCAGACTTGGCAGGGAGAGGCACCAGGCAGTGCTCATGTCAACCAGCAGCACACCAGGGCCATGACATTGCCTGGAGACACCCAGCATGGTGGTGCTCTCTCTGCCTCTATCCTTCTCCCTGTCCTGGAGACTGAAGGCTCAAACATCTCCTTGGGAGATGAGGCAGAGAGTTAATGTCTTCTAAAGATAAAATCCAGAACTACTGCTTCATGGGTAAATACTCCAATAATTGAATTACCACCTTTAAGAGGCGCTCATGTTTTTTTTCTTCTTGCCAAGTCTTACGAGGAGTCTAGTCTAATGACCACATTAGGAGCACACTTTTTAGCACAGAATGAGTCCCATAGGAAAATAAGATGGTTTTGTCTCTGGTCTGGAGATTTCTGCTGGGAGGACAGCAATTTCAAGTATAGCCCCAAAAGACCATGTGATATCTGGGGAACATCACTGGCAAAAAAAAGAAGTCAGTCCACAGTTTAGATACCTCTGGTCCAAGGAAACCAAAGATAGAGAAGTGACCCCTCTTTATTCACAGACTTGAAAAAAATCTACCTTCATTTTTTGATCAGTGAATTGGTAGCATAAGGAACTATAGTGGCCTTGGATCAGCAAAGACTTGATCTCCACTTTTTACAATGTGAGGCACTTCCATCGTAGTTAAATACTTCAGTTACTTCTGGCACCCCTTTGCTTGATATTAATTCTTATTCATTTCAACAATCTTTTGATCAGACTGTAAATAATGAAAATTATTTTTCTCGCACTACCCTAGACAATTTAGAAAGGTGGGATTGTTTTTAAAGAACTTCTTGAGTTTAATTGGGTTTTATATGATTCTCCCTCTCCCCCAGTCAGATTAATAAACACAATCCTTGCATTTAGCAGTGATTTTAAGCCTGTTTGAATGCATCATTTGAAACTCTGGCTCTGCCACCCTAAAAAGACTTTAGTAATTTCTTACAATGAGGCCAAGATTTCATCTGGGTCTTCGCATGTGAGGTGCTCTGGCTTCTACTGGATAAATCAGTTATTCAGCATCTTCTAGAAACAGGACTATTTTTGCTAGCCTTGGTAGTAATTAGTATTTTGCATATTTCAGGGGATCTGGAAGGTAAAGTTAAATGGTTGGACAACTTTCAAAAGTTGAGGCAGCTGCAGGAGGTCATAATGTGGCCTCAAGTCTGGGATCGTGACAAAAGATTCTTTGTCCCAGAGGTGAGTTTTAAAGGGCATTTTTCCTTGTGGAAGTTTTAGTTTCCTATCTTTATAATGTGGTCTAAAGTGGACAGGTTGTCTGTGTTCTAGTTGCTGGGGGTGGCTCTGCTTTAACAGGAGCAGATGAAGCCTGAGCTTTATAGCTGAACACACAGGCTGTGCCTTGGATGGCAGCATGGTTTGCTCACTGCTAGCACCTGAGAGAATACAATTATATGATCCAGGAGGACTCTCCAGTATTTGCTTTTAGAGGACAGAGTAAAATGGAATAGATGTAAGCATTCCTACCTTTTCATATGAAGATACAAAGTAGAAATTATTTGCCTTTTTACTTATCAAGGTGAGCCAAAGAAATTTGTGGTTTCCCCCTAACCCATACTGACATACCTTAAGCAGCATTATGTTAACATCATCCAGCAGGTCTCACCTCAAGGATTATGCCTGTTGCAGCAAGAGCTCTGCTGAAGCAACTCAGTCATGCTCAGTTATTAACTGTGTGATGTATTTCATCTGAAATACCGTTAGAAATGTGCTCGGTTTATTTAACTGCTGGTTGCCTCCCAGTTGATCACCAGGTATGCAAGATTCCCCATTCTCTCTATCTTTTTTTGGGTCAAGTGTTTGAAGCAAAGCTTGAGAGAAAACAGCAGTGAAAACATTTTATCTTCAGCGAACAGACTTCTCCTTCATGAAGGGAAGCTAACACTAGCAGGTAATGTTCCTAAATGTCCTGGTATGATGAATTAGCTTAACAGAATAATATTTCGTTATGGCAGGTCCAGAATGAACCTCTGCAGCAATATTTGGGCAGGTGCAGGAAAGAGAAATCACATGTACAGCTTGTCAGAGAAAGACTGCCAAAAGGATGAATAATCTGCATATTCAGGCTGCTAGTTCTGAAGAAACAAGCCTGACTGGCCAATGCTTTCCACTCAAAGAGGATGTTTTACTGCCATGTTCAAAAACACAGCAAAAGGCAAACAGGAAGTCTGAACTGTACTATACAAGGTGCCTCGCATGCCCAGGGACTGATGTCAACATATCTTACCTCTTTGGCACTGCTTCTGCTATGTGTTTCAGTGAAAATTATTGAAAGATACAGAGGTTTTTTCCTATATTTCATCTCTTCCAAGGCTGCTGTTTTGATGGATACCTTGGAACAAGGAGGTGTTATCCTGCTGTGTGGTTTCCCTTTTGTGAACAGAGCACTTGTATAACATGCCCTTAACTCCACAGGTAGCACAGTGTTCCCATGCAAGTATATTGATTTCTACACCACCTCTCACAGCTCTATATTCCCCGGCAGAGCGGAGACTCATTCCTCCAGACATACAGGCTCCATTTTGTAGCAGGACAGAGGGTGTTTGCTAGGGAGCTGCTGCACAATCTCTACCTGCACAGGAGAAAATTTCTGCCTTGCATGAACAGGAAGCAGACCCTGAGCAGTTTGGAGAGGACCATCATCTGAAAGGGTGCTGAAGCTGCATGACACGGTGGCTGCAGGGCTGTAGCAATGATTTGAGCACAAAGAAATGAGCACAGCCCATATCTTACCTTTCCTTTATTACTTCCTCAGGAGCAGAGGTGAAGACAGGCACTCAATGCTTTCTGACTCCCACCAGCAATATTACTGTTATAAAGGGAGCAGCAAAAGGGAAACAGTCCCTTTTACAGTGTTTTTGTTTTCTTTCCCACGTAAAGAGAATTACAATAGCAGAGGAAAAGGAACAGCATAAGAGACTCAGAGAGCAGAAAAAAAATTTGCTGAGGTGATTCTGGAGGTGAAACATGATAGTAAGTTGGGACATACTGGTTTTTAAGTGCTGCCTTTGAGAGTGCAGTCCGGGGGATGAGGAGTTGTGTACTATGTTGGAAATCACGCTTCTTTGTTAAAAGCATTTTGTAATATACAGTGATTCATAGATGCGCCTGACCTTAGAAGTAGCAATTCCTTGAGATAATCCTGCCATCAAACTGAGGTTTTTTTGTTTTCCTCCTCAGAAAACACAAGACTGCTTGAAGTATACCTCTTCCTATTCGATGATTTCCTGTTAATTACCAAAATTAAACATAACAAAAAGGTAATAATGGATACAGATATACAAGCTTGGAGTTGTTATAATTCTTTAGTTTGTTAAATATTTTAAATACACGTTGGAAGAGTGATCTAATGATAAGATGCAAACCAGCTAATCAGTATGAAAGATGGGTAGTAATTCCTTATACTAACAGCAAAACACAACTTTGATTCAAACCCCTGCTTCTAGGCTTAGTGTGTTACAGGAATACTACAACAGGCAGAATTTAAATCACAAGACCTTAATATTTCCTGGTGTCGTTTGATGTGCTGGATTCCTAGAGCTCAGAAATGTTTCAAGAGCATCAGAATTTTTTTAATGCTTCTGTCATGACTTAGTCCAGCAACCTGAGAAATTTTATGCCAGAATTACCAGAACTGCTGGCAAGAAGTTTAAAAAAGGGGAAACAGGGAAATGCTAAAATACATTGAAAGTTGGCTTTATTCTGAGTTCCAACACAGCCTGTTTTATGTGTTCTCTCTTTGTCTCGATTTCCCCTAGCTTAAAATGGAGATATGACTCTTCTTAAGAATTTCTTCATTGATGAAAGATGCAGTAGGCTGAGTTCTATAGATGATAAATATCTGTATTTAGCTACCATACTGGATGATGCAAAATCCTAAATCTTCAGTGTAGCAATATATATCTGGCTAAATAAATTTATGAAGATTATTTAAATTAAGGCTAAGTGCACCTGTGCTAAATCTCAAAAAGTTTGTGTCTGATTTAAAGACTTCTTGTGTTTGTTTTATTTTTAAAGAAGCACCAGTTCTGCCTCTGTAGGAATTGGAGAAGGAATACAGTGAGAGATGGTAGAACAGCAGTACTATCCCCTAGCAATGGAGGGGGATGAAGGGAACAGCAGTTTAAGGGACCTGGTGCCCTTTGGCAAATCTCTTTGAGGACTGACCCATGTACATGTGTTGCTAAAACTTTTGTGAAGAGCTGCAACCCATGTGGAGCAGCAGCAATTCTGTGTTCCGTGTATACATGAGAAATGGGAAAATATATCTCTAAGGAATGGAGGAAAAATCCTGTTATTAAAACAAGGGGAGGGAAGGGGATTTAAAAAGACCTCTGAACATCTTGGACTGTTTTCTGCTTGCAGAGTCGTATTGTATTTCTTTCGTGGCTTTTTTAGGACAAGGTGTGACTTGTAGGGTAGCTCCAAGTATCAATGGGTTTTTCTGAGGTTCCTTAGGCAGACAAGCTGTCTGGGTATCTTTGATAAGAGAAAACACATAATTTAGGGCTATTTAGCACCTGTATTTCATGAACAGATGACAAACAGCTAATCAACTTCAATTTGTATTCCCAGAAACACGGGAGCTCAGATCCCAGCTTAATCTCCATCTGTCCTTCTCTCACTCCTGAGTTGCAGTCATTCATAAGAGAGGGTGGATTTTGCACAGTCCTAGACCAGCCTATTCCACTAGACAGACTGATACTGAAAAACGTTGACCCCATCCACATAACAGGTAGGTACCCACGTGTATTTGAACACCTTCATAAATACCACCCATGCCCATTAATAAGCTTGAAAAAAAAAAAAAAGAGTAGTGCTATGTTAATCTGCTGCATTGTAACAGGCTGCTATGCCCCCTCCCTGCTACTAGCAACCCGCCCAAGCACACCTGCTATCTGCCCCAGGAATTTGACTACTGGAATATTCTTTTACCTCCTCCTCCCCTAAGCTTGCTCGACAGCAAACTTAATCCACATCTTCACCCCAGACATGTGACATCAGTGCCCATTTGTCCCCTCGCAGGGAAACCTGCTACATGATGACCAGAGTAAAACACAGGGCCCAGGAGATGCTGTTGTCACTGATAAACTTCTCCTGCAGAAGTCTGGCAGGAACCAGAGTGCTGCTGGCAACATGCCCTGGGCAGCAGCACCAGCACCAGCTCATGCACACATCCCACAGAAAGCTGAAACCCACCATCAGCCTGAGCATAGCCATCATATAGACCTGTTTGAAATAAAATAAAAATGGGTCACTTATCGTAATTTTTGACATTTTTCTCTAACTTCAGTTATGATTTAGTCCACATTGGATGGAAACTTCTCCTAATGATCCTCAGCTAGACTCAAAAACACCTTAGCTGCACAATGATTAAGTTAAAATAAATACACAAGCAGAATTAACTTTTTGAATAACAAAGCTTCTCACGCAACAAAATAACTAATCCTATGAAGATACCCTTGAATTGGAAAATATGTTTACATTCATCATTTATTCAATCATAATTAGATAATGTGATATAAAATTGGACTGACAGCTGCATGAGGGAATTATTATCATTTCTCCATGTTTTTTTTCACAGTCTTCAGCCTGAGAAATGCTTTCCTAATACAGCATGAAAATAGGTATCGCCAGTGCATAGCAGTTTTCTTACTACAAGCTCAGACAGAGACCAGCAAGGTAAGTAGCACACAATTTTTTCCTATTTAATTACAGAACTGTTTTCCCTAAACGAGACTCTCAGTCCTTTCAGAATAGTCAACACCAAAACAACACACACACACACACACTCTCCTCATATGTAGTAGTACTCAGATGAGAAAACTGAATCACACTCATCTATGCATGGCACACATCTTGCAATTTCAGATTGAACAGATGGTATGATTAATTCCACTGTTACATAACTTTGCCCCTCATTTTCATACCACATCACATGTCTAGTAAGAGTGCTGTATATAATATCTGAAAGTGTGACAGGCACTTCATAGAAGTATTCTTCTCCTCTAAGCTGAATTTCCAAGTTACTGATTAGTACCTTGAATATGTACCTGTTATAGGCGTCTCCTGAAGAAGCCATTACCTCCTTCTGTTATTGAAATACTACCTTTCTCTTACAAAGCTTCTCCTACAGCAGGTGGCTACCATCTTCTTCTCAATGTCTCTCAAGTCCAGTTCACCCAAGGAGAAAATCCTGCAGTAAAACATTCTTTTTAACTTGGATGTCATGTCATTGCTACATCTTGTTGCCTTTGAGTTCTCTGTGCCCTAGGAAAGGCAGACTTTCTAGTATTAGTTGAATGAAGGGAATCACCTTATTTCAGCTCTCATGGAGCCCAATCTCAGCCCGATTAACATCTTTTTAAAGAAACTTTGCTAGCCACAATGAACTTCTGGGTTTAGCTGACCTGATTCTGCAAGGCAGAAAGGAGAAGGTGATCTGGTTGAGATCAATACTGGTAAGAACTATCAGATCAGGGTCTCAACCAAGCTAAACTGCATCAAAGGGAGACAGAAATCTGAGTGAAGCTCTGTGTGTCACAATCTGATTGACTTGGGCCTAGCAGAGGGCTGTTAGTTTGTGATCTACCTCTTAGATCTCCTAATGTTTGTAAGGTGCCTGCCTCAGCTCCCAGCTCACCCTACCTGCCTACCTGTCACTGTACTCTACCAGCTGCATGGGGGGCACACTCAATGCATTGAACACCAGTGTGTTGGGTCCCTTGCCCCACTCCCACCTCTCTCCAGAGACCTAATACTCAGCAGGCACACACCACCAACAACCTGAAATGTATGGTTGTTGCCCAGGCACCCATAACACTGCCTTGCCCTCTGTTCTCTTCCCCTGTCCCCTGCTTTCCTTCCTGAGTCTTGACAAGCACAACAGTTTAAATCCTTCCTCCTGTGGGTCCACTAATGCCTGACAAACCCTTGTGTAACCACCACCACGCTACACATTGGACTCTACCCCACCAGCAATTCCAGGGGAGCCAGCGCAACCACCTCACGCTGAAGCCAGGCTCTGCCAGACACAAAGAGGTTGTGCATGCATACTCTGCTGGCATCTACTCCTGGGACTCCCTGGATCTGCCAGTCATGCAGTTCATCTCTCCAGCTTTCTTTTTTATTTCCCAAAGTAATGTATTTAACTTGTTCAGGGTGTAAACACACACAAGAAACAATCAGATAGGTCAATAACAAAAATCTATGAATCCCAGCGTGGCATGAAGAGGAACAGGCTGCCCCTTCTCATGCATTTCTGCTCTTTGCATCAGAACTCATTGTCTCTACAGGCACTCCATCAGGGATAGAAGCCCCTGACTAGGCAAAATAAAAATCCTGAGGTGGTAGATGCACAGCTGGACCTTAAGCTCATACCACTGCCAACTGCTTGTAATGTCTCATCACAGCAATGCAGAGACAACTCAGCTTCTGTGACCCACACTATCTGGATGAGCACAAAGAGAAGGAAGTTATGTATTTTAAATCCATCTCTCTAGCATCACCTGCGTGACAGCAGATAACAGAGCTGAATGCTGTCAGCACGATGCTAGAAATTGAAATTCATGTGGCAGCACGTGACAGATCTTGGAGGGGGACAAAACTTGTAGTGCTGATTGTGTCCAGGCTTTTGTAATCAAAGGAACAGGGAGCCCAAATTGCAAGCACAGTTAAATTAATAAATATTACACAAAAATATGGGTGAAATAGCCTGCAGCAAGCTTTGCTATTTAAAAAAAAAAAAAAAAAAGCCAGATCATTAAAATGCTACCTTCCAACCAAAAAAGAAAACCTTCACTGGAAATCCTTGGCACCAGACACAGACTGTAGTGGTGTGTAATGACCTGAGCAACTGTGAGAGTCTCAGTTCTGGGATGATAAATATTCAGTTCAGGAGTTATGAGCCTAAGCATGAAGAAAAGCTAAATAAAACTAAAGGCTCTGCTTGGTTTTTATCTGAATTACTGAAACTGTTTGAGATTGTCTGGGTTTACAAATCTTTTCTTGTATTACAGAAAACATGGATGTCACAGATAGAAATGGCAATCTCCAATTACACCACACAACATGAAACCAAGCAAAGCGCAACTTTCTGCTTCAAGGATGAATCCTCTGAAATTTAATAATGTCAGCACAGCACCAACAGATCCAGTGGAATACTACTGAGCTGAAAACACATTTATTTCTCCCAGTATGCTTTAAGTTTCTGAAGCTAACAGATTTGACTTGACTAGACAGAGGTGATAAGTTTTGACCACAGGATCTTGGAATAAACTGCAAGGGGAAAATGAGCCATGCAACAAACAGATCTCTCTTAGATACATTTTTACTTCAGCTAGGGGAAGGCTCCTGCCATCCAGGGAAGTTTTAATACAGCTTGTCTTTTTCTAGAAATCAGGATGGGGGAAAACCTACATTGGTGAGAAGTTATTCCAGAAAAGTCTAGAAGGTTTATTCCAAGATCAAGGAAACTGTGTTAATAAATTTCACAAAATTGAAGTTGTGTAGCCATAGCTCCCTATAGTTACCTCTATCTATTAAACTATAGTATCATGTTTTTTAAATTAACATTGAGCTTGTGGAGGCAGATCAGTAAAAGCATGTATTGTGTTGACTCCCCACTAGTTTTTAAAATGAGATTATTTCATTTGCTTTGAAAAAGTTCATAATTACGTATAACACTCAGTTAAACTAGAGGTGATACAGAATATGTAAGCAGAAAGAACAAAACCACAAGGATGCTCTGCTTTATTGGGATTTTTTTTTAACCTGAGGTCTTTCACCACTTGATTAACAGCTGATATGTCATTAAGCATTGCTTGCACCCATTACAACCTTTAGAGTTCAAGTTTGCCTCACAAACTTGAGTGTTCCTTTTGCATTAAACTATTTGATACTTAACTGCTATCTCAGATCTGTCATGCATGCCCCTGTTAATCACTTCTTTCGCTCCCTTTTGTTTTGAGGTACTGGAAGATACTCACAGAGCAGCCTGAAACCGCTTGCTACAACATTCATTCAGGCTTCTACCTTGGAGGGAGGTTGCTCTCACCAGGTTAGCTGAGCCTTTGAGATTAGTTATAGTCAAAAGAGAAAGGGAGACTTCTCTAAAGCCATTCTTAAGTGGCTCTGTCAATTCTCTCACTTTCTGTGCCTGATCAGTCTCCCACAGCAGAGGTTAGTTGGCCCTTAGAATAGCCCCCCAGCACCAGAAATTACTTCAGGGAGAATTGAATGCAGATAAGGACTCTGCTGAAGAAGTAGTAGAAGCCCCATTCTAGCTGTTGGTATTTTTCACTGGGAAATCAGCATTCACTTTACTTCCACCTCTACTCCACAGTGAAATTACTCATGAGTTCAGGTGTTGCCCCTAACCCAGCTCCTCCCATGAGGATGCAGCAGCAAATTTTATCCACTTGAGCTGGTTTACCTGTACGTATGAGCTACAGACTGGAAGCTGTATGTCTGTACTTACCTGGTTCAGCACCCTCCAGATGCAGCCTAGTCCCCTGCAGTGCTCACTCCTGCTCTTCAGACTGTGCCTGTGATGGACAAGCTTTTGTCACAGCTTCCTAGGAAAGGCATCAGGCTTCATGCAAAATGGTTTATGAGTAAGGCAGGAGAGCAGAACAGAGTGGAGACAGTAGTTCTGCTCCAGGACACCACGTGAGCTGCAGGCATGTAGCCATCACTTGGCTTCCACCGCTGTGCTGACTCTCCTCGTGATCCCAAGCTCTGCTGCACACTACATCAGATACTGCCCCATCCACCTGTCCTTCTGCAGTGGTACATTCACACTCTGTACTATATAATAACTTTGTACAATTCCTGGAGCTCAACATACCTGCTGGGGAGGGAGGCAGGAGGAAAAGCACCTAAGGAGTTTAGAATAATGCCAGGCAGCCCTTCTCTAAAGTTCTGTAGTGCAAATGAAGAAATAGAAAGCTAAAACTTCAGTCCCGCAACCTAGGCTACATGAAAACTTACAATAACAAGATGTCAGGAATCCTTCACATCCACAAATCTCAACAGGACAGAGAATACCAGGAATCCTACAGAAACTCCAGGCATTCCCTCACGTAAGCTACAAAACTCTGCCTGGACCCCACTTCACTAGTTAAGAGGAACCTGCATTATTTCTGCCACACTCCTAAAAGCCCTTCTAATCTGTAATACTGCATCAGCTGCATGAGAAACAGGTGATTCAATTAACAACCTAAATGTGTATATCTGATTTTCATTAATGTCAAATCAATATCAGCCAATGTAAGCTTCCAGCTGCTTTTTAATTGCAGTTGGAAACAGGGTATGAGCATTTAAATACTTGACTGCATAATTAAGTGGTAAAATTAATACAGTCTGCAGTGTAATTAGAAGCAGCTCAACTCTGACACAAAAGCACGTGCGTGAATGAGTGCTGCTGCACCTTTCCGGTGACAGAAAACCTTCCCCTCTATAAGCTAAATCAATACCAGAATTAAACAACCAACTTCATAGTGCTTGAACAGCTCCTTAGCTGACACGGGAGACTTCACACACCAACGTACTTCAAACACAGAGGACAAATAAAGCCCTATTATAAAAAGGGAAAGAAAAAAAGGATTGAGAAGTAAAATCTTAATTTTTCCATCTTATTTTTATACAGAATTCTAAATTTTGTTTGCGCACCCAAAAGGTAGTAGATGCAATTGTTAAGATTAAGTAGATACAATTGTTAAGAACCATACTGATTATTTAATTGGTAATTAAAAAGTTAAAAAATGCACACAGAGTAATATTTCATCATTCAGTGGGTTTTGTCCCAACAGCATTACCTACTAGTAACAAAACCTTTATGAAGAAAAATAAGAAGTCTCTACTTAAGGACTGCTCTTCAATTTCCTCCTCTCCCACCAAGAAAAGAGTTTTCCATATAACGTTTCAGATTCTTTTTCTATAGAGGAAAGACAGTTTGTAGCTTGGTCTTAAAAAAAAAAAAAAGAGAGATACAAAACACCATTCTAAAGTACAGCTATTCATACACTTACTGTCACTATATTGAAGCTACTGATTTTAATATGAGCATAAGAGCTACTTTTTACCTTGCATATTATTAATTAGGAAATGCCACTCAGAGAAGTACTGCTGCAAGAAAACTAGATCTCTACAGCCTGAAGAATCAGGAATCATTCATTTTAATTCCAGCATATTTACTGAAAGCTTATCAGAATGAAAATTCAGCAGAGGAAGACCCTCATTCTATCCATTAGCACACAGTAAACAAAAATTATGTACCTCTAAACATTCATGGAGTGTCCAAACTGCCTTTTATCAGAACCATCTCATTTTATCTAGCAACTTATTACACCTGCACTGCTGTTTCTCTTTCAGGTGGCTGCCTGTAAGCCATGCCTAGCACCCAGCACCGCCCCAGTAACATTCTGTTTGTGGTGGGACAGGTCTTCCTTGGTGTAAAGACTCCAAACTGCACCAGTATCACTTGGGGCAGAACAGAAATTGTTAGGTAGAAATTTGGTAGGATAGTGTTTTGCCTCAGCTTGAGTTG
This sequence comes from Coccyzus lansbergi, assembly GCA_033558105.1. Lineage (NCBI taxonomy): Eukaryota > Metazoa > Chordata > Aves > Cuculiformes > Coccyzidae > Coccyzus > Coccyzus lansbergi. The sequence goes on along the minus strand of JAUMJK010000305.1, from coordinate 1,514,172 downwards.
TAATGCTGAACTTCACCAAAGATCAGACATCATGGAAGCACTAGAAGATTCTTTACTTGCCCTTCTCAAGAAAGACTTGTGAATAGGCCCATGGAAGAATATTTGTAGCTCTTTTTCTCCCCATTAGCAGTTAAGATTTACTTTCAGACCTGATAAAGTTAAGCTTCTCCATGCTCTCTCTCCTAGAAGGCATATGAGGTAAATTATTACTTTCGGGTTACATTAATAGTTAAACAAATCATTAATACAGCAATCCTGAAGTATGCCAGGGTGCTAAATGCAACTCTGGAAGGTAACAAGCATGCATCACTACCTGAACCTTTTCAGTTCCTGCAGAGTGGAGGAAGCATGCCAAAAAGAGACTTTGATGGCTCATTATAATACTTTTTTTGCATTAAAATTCAATTAGTAAGTGTCAGTTAAGGTTTACATGGGAGGAGTTAGAAGTACAAATCCTTCTATTAGATAAGCACAGATGCCAGCAAATCGGACCTTCACAGGTACATCCTTATTCCTTAGATTTTTCTTAGCAGACTCATGCAGTCATGTTTTTCACAAATAGAAATTAATGTCACCTCTTTGACTTGAGTGAAGCTATAAATATGGATTTATATAAGGCTGAGGATTTGGTTCCTACTGTAGAAAATCTTCCCTTTCCAAATCTGTGTTTCAGCATTTGCTATAAACAACTAAACATACCGGGAACAAAATTTAAAAAAAACACCAATCAACACATAAAGCAACAAAATAAAGATTTCTAACTCAAGTATTGTCACAATATGAAAATTTAAGAGCACAGGTATGACCATAAAACAATCTCTAAGGTTACAGCTGAGGGAGAATGGGTGATTTTCACAAGACAAAATTTTCGCAAGACACACTTTTCACAATTCTCAAGCCCTGAGAATTTTATTTCACAACGTATTTCAAATCTTAAACAAAGCCAGCTGTAAAGGCTGCAGTGACTGCTTGAAATAGCATATGATTTTAGATTAGATGCCAATTTAGGTATAAAATGCATTGATACTGATACATTTTTATGGATGCATTTTTATGGCAGTGCACTTCAGGGCCATATAGAATCATAGAATCACCAGGTTGGAAGAGACCCACCGGATCATTGAGTCCAACCACTCCTCATAGTACCAGAAATTCTCCAGCTGTCCCTAAGAATGTATTTTTGCTACTAGTAATTCTTCAAGGGTGAAGAGGGCAGCAAAGGAAAGCTTTTGCATTGATGCAGAAAACATACATGGGCCTAAAACTGCATGTGTTGAAGTCTTCAGTGCTCTCCTCCGTAGAGGGAAATATGAACTGAGGTACTAACTAGTCAGAGAAGCTTGTAACTTCTACTTGCTGCTGCATTAGCAGCCATGATTTTGTGGAATGAACTGAAGCTTTTCAATTCCTCCTCAAGAAAATTCCAGATACTCTTAGTTTTATTTGCTCAAGGTGCAGTCAAAGCCCAACATTACAAGCTGTCTTAAATGTGATACCAAAATACCGGATACTGAGGTGGGCATGAAGCATAGGAGGTAGACAATGCTGGCAAGAGCAAATTATTCATGATTTATACCTGAAATAACCACATGGAGCTATGAAATAACTCGGTAATGGAGCCACAAGGTGTCAGCACTGGCCTGCAAGTTTGGAAAGTAACTCCTATCCCTGTGTGTGAAACTTTCTGTCTCTTTTAACCCGCGTTACTGAACATTCGGGAACATTCACTTAAGGTTAATCTCACTTCATCAATTCACCTCATTTTAAAGACAAAGTAATATCCTCTTCCAGTGAATGAAAATTACTCAATGTAAACTACTATAGATTCAATAATAGCCGGACCACAATAAAAATAAGTAATAAAAATACACAATCTGTAAAGTCCATCTTTAAGGTATAAACTTTGTACCTTGAGGTCATCAGCACATACCTTTGTATTTTTGGCTAAAAAAATTAATATTTTATGCAGATTAACAACTCAAATGGGATTACTACAAATTAAACATACTTTACAAAATAGCAGTAAAAAGATAATGAAAACCAGCTCTTGGGAACACCAGCTGTGGTTGTACTCCATGACCGTAGTAGTAGCTGACTTCATTGCAGAAACAACTTTGTCCAATATCCAAGTTAAAGTTTATGTTATTACCAGCAGCTTTATACTCGAATGATTCATGTAGACTATGATCCTTGTTCATTTAAAAAGGGGAATGAAATGGTTGGTAGTAAAGCAAAGCAGTCAATAAAACCATCACAAAGATTTCCACCCAGGGGGCCAGCACGTAAAAGGCAGCACCAGTTAAGACTCTGGGAGGAACAAGATCAGGAGCACTACCTTGCAGGGTTAGCCCATATGGTAGTTGCCTGCATGGATCTAGGGATGTTTATATAGAGAGATCTGAGTAACAGAAGAATATATTGGCCTTGTCAGGTTTGGGACAAAATGCCTTGCAATCTGTCAGATGTTATGCAGCACAAACAGAAAATAATTTAAGACCCTCTACTGAGTATACTTAAGACCTCTATTGATCCTTATCACTTGGACAGTGAACAAGAGGCTGACACATGCGAGACCCATCCTTTCTGGCAGCCTGCAGCTCCAGGGTAGTGATACTACAAACACAGCAAGCAGGGCACAAACTGAAAAAGAAATGTATTTCTTGGTGCCTTGACCCAACTCTTCTCATTGCACTAGTAAGGGGCATTAAAATACCTGTTCAAACCTGAGAGATTTCACAAACTGAACCATCTCACTGAAAGGGTCATTAGGCACTGGAACAGGCTGCCCAGGGAGGTGGCTGACTCGCCTTCCCTGGAGGTGTTTAAGGTGTGGATGGATGAGGTACTGATTGACATGGTTTAGAGACTGGTGGGAATTGTTGGATTCGATGATCCAGTGGGTCTCTTCCAACCTGGTGATCCTATGATTCTATAATCACTCTTTGAGAAACTCAGCTGCTTCTTTTTTTTCTGAGTATTATGGGATTTCCTCCACTCTGTTCTCAATCTTTAATGTAATTTCATCACCTTCTTTCTGCAAAAGCCTGTTCTGACTGCTTCAGGAGTCATTCTGTCTGGCCAAGGCATGGGGCAGCAATAACAGTAGATAAAGAACACCCAAATTTGTAATATTGGTAACTTGATTGCGTCAACTAGGCTGCAAAACTACAGTATACAGGTCACCACCAGAACCTCTACACTTTATTTAACACTTTATTAAATACAGAAAGTTACAATTATTTACAGCTTCCCTATGTTTGTGATGGTGACAAAGGAAAAGAATGTAGCTCCCTAGGTTTTTTAATTTGCTCCTGTCACCAGCCTCACTTACTTAAGTGGAATTACTCAGAGTAATAAATTCAAGTTCATGGCACAGCAAGGAATTGTTAACACAGGGTAGCAGTAGAGACCTCTTCAGCCTCACAGACTCCCCCTCCCTCCCCGCTTTTATAAATGCCACACCACGTATTTTTTTTAGACTAAAAAGGCATTTATTATAACAGGTTTATAAACATTGTTTTCTGTCACTGTCAAATAGCTAACAAGGCTCACTGAACATCAACATTGAGTATAAAACAGATGTTACAAAGCAATTATTTTAGAGCATGCACTGATTGCAAAGTAGTTCTGTAGGTCATCATAATTCCTTTATGTATTCATCCAGTGCCGTTTTTCTGAAAAGACAAGTGCATAACTACAAAGAAATTTGATGATTACTTCTGGACTACAAAACACCAGTTCTGAGCTCCTACCCTGCCAAATGCTCACTGACTTCACTTGGACGTTGGGTATCGGAGTACAGAACTGAGCCTGGTATGAAGTGTGCAGAACATCATTTAACACTATAGTTGGAAGTTGCTTTTTTGTATGTTTTACATTATGTATGTATTAGTCTTCAGAACACAGTCCAAAGGTAGAGATGACATTTCAGGTTCAACCATTACACTTCATGTAACACAAGACAAAGTGTCAAGAGTTAACATAGTTCTAACAGCCTGCTTATTTGCAAAGAGGTTAAAGCAAAACAGTATTCAGGATATTTTAATCTAGAACTACCAAGGCCCAACAGCAATCTGTTTTAACCTAAGCAGAACTCAGGATGCTTCAAATATGCTAATTAAATAAACCTGCCTAAATAATACTGGGGACCTCACAAACAAATATCAGGGCTCCACCATTTCATTTTTCTAATTAGTTAATATGTTTGGAATTTAATCTCTGACTATCTGCCTCAAGACTTGAACGATAATTCCAGTTTAACAGAAAATCTGATGCAGCAGGTTTTCTATTTCATTTTTTTATCACTTGTTTCATATAACCAACTGTAAAAAAACTGAAAAAAGAAATAATTGTTTCATACATGAACAGTCCAAGATTTCAAAAGCAAACATCATATTTTGTAGGTAAAATATAAGGGGTTTTTTTCCTCCTAGATTTACATATGGCATCTGTGCTTCCTTTCCTATTATCCTAATGCTCTATGACAGTATTTTCATGACTTACTGAACTTATCCTCTTTTCACCTTGTTTGGGAAAAAAAAAGAAATATAATACTGTAAAAACCCTAATGTTAGGTTAATTTTTGTACTAAAGAAGGTGACAAAAGGCTAATATATAAAAGCTGGTAACATCTCAGTATTCCTCCATATCACTCTGCCCTCCGATAAATTAGATAGGAATCAGGGAACATGTACGAATCTATGTTTTGTCTTCTTTTCTCTCCAAAGCAGAGTCTACCTTTTTGGTTTTAAAAGCTCTAGTATAACTCTCAAACTCACACACACACACAAATACCTTCAGCAAATTTGCATCATCTAAATATTAATTCTGGGAATAATTAATTAATTAATAATTTTTCATTAGCCTAAACTTTGCAGATCACTGTCGTAAAATGCCTGCAACAATATTTTCATTCCACAGTTAATTGTTCCTTTATTAACACAAAGTTAATTGTTCCTTTATTTTGTCTTCCACTGTTCCCGTCTTATAAAATTGAACTGAACATTGTCAAACATAAGAGAGAGATGTGAAAGTAAATTAGGCAATACATTGCGATTGCTATTTGCCATAAAACATTCACTGCCCTGAGCAGGCATTGGAACCATAAAAGGTTTGCAGCTGCTCGGTACTTCTGAAAAATCCAATTACTTCTTTAAAAATGAAAACATGAATTTAAGTAAGCATAATTTTAAAACAGATCAGAAAATTTACTGCTATCAGGTAATTCTGTAATGTTTTAGTCTATAAAGTGTGCACGACTTTTAAAGAAAGTTTCTTAAGAGCACCACATAAAAGCTCACCTTGTAAGGGCATTCCTAAGCAGCCCCTGATTACAGATCAAAAGTAACCTAGATGCAGCAGCTGTTCTAACACAGGGGCTCTGAAGTCCTGTATATATTCAAACCTCATATGGTTTGAAAAAACATTTCTTATTATACAAAAAATGCAGAAGTTGGGCAGAAGAACAGTTGCGAGTGACCATGAAGCTCTGTCAGGGGAAGTTTAGACTGGACATTAGGCAAAGGGTCTTCATGGAGAGGATGTTCAATCACTGGAACAGGCTCTTCAGGGAAGCGGTCGTGGCACCAAACCTGTCAGAGTTCAAGGAGCATCTAGACAATGTTTAGTTATATGGTTTCATTGTGGGCAGTCCTGCTGGGAGCAGGGAGCTGGACTCAACAATCCTTATGGGTCCCTTCCAACTTGAAATATTCTATGAGTCTATGAGTGCAATTCAAATTACTCAGCAATGAAAGAAAAAAAAAAAAACCTGCCTTTTTCCTTACAGCAGATTCACTGCTATTGCCAATTCAAATCACATGTTTTCAAAGAAAGTACTGTCTTTCCAGTTTGCTTTTTCACACCTATCAGCTCCACAAGCTGCACACGTCCTCCTTGACATCTCAAAATTACACTGGTTTTGCCTCACAATCTGAGCCCAAATTAGATGAGTTAAATAACCGAGTTCAAGTATACATAGTTTTACCAAAGTCATTATAAAAATGAAAATATAAAAAGAAAGTTACCTAAATGACTATTTCATACTAATAAAATAACTTTACAAAAGGAAGGTTTACATAGATCTTACTTTGTATCTGCAAAAACCAGATACTTTGACATATAAATTACGCAGAAGTAATTAGATACAGAAAAAAGATGTGGTGAGAAGTTGAGATATGGTCAATAAATAGAATTATTTTCTTTTCTTAATTTTCAAACTCAGGAAACTGAGATTTTCTTTGAAGCCTTCCATTTAGATCTGTATCTGTGCTGGGTAGGCTGGAGGTGGAGGGGAAGGCGGGGGCTGTACGCCCTAACACACCTCTACAGAAATACTGATAAAGGAATTTTAGTTAGGGAAACAGAAAATAAATAATGAAAGCTACTAAGAAAAGATGTAGAGCGTCCATCTTTTGATACTCCAGCTGCTCCAGCAGTAGTTTGTAAGACGGCCAGTGAGCAGGTACAGAGGCAGCAGAAGTACAGACTATCACTACTGTCTACAGGGTCTTGACAGGTTTTTATACTTCCAAAGGCAAGATTAACCCTCTAGCTGTAACCTTGGAGTGTCCTGGAAGTGCACATCTTGAGGCACAGTCTGACCTTCTGCCCATGTTGGCCCTTACACAGCTAGAATCATAGAATCATAGAATAACCAGGTTGGAAGAGACCCACCGGATCATCGAGTCCAACCATGAACTAGATAAAAGAGAGAACTTGCATAAAAGCTAAATTCTCATTGAAGTCAAACCCTGTTCCTTCTATTCACATCAAGTAATAATTGCTTGTGATTAAAAGTGACAGATATGCACATGTAAGCTCATGCGAAAACAGAAAATATGCCAAAACCATTGTGATTCAGCCTTACCACTAGTCTTCCCACTCTTCTATCCCAAACTGTTTGAGGTCACCTATGCCTTGCTGTACAGTATTCAAGCAGATTGCTCTGCCCATTCATTAATCACTATGGAGTCAGGGATTAAAAGGAGGATGCCAATTCATACAAGTTATGCACATACACAGCTCCATGAAGCATTGAAACAATGGTAATAGGTATTTTTCTGCTTCTACCGTAAATCTAAGACTGTAGACCAGTTATACCTCATATCAGCACTCTCACAGCAGTTATCTCTGAAAATGAGCAATATTAGACTTCTTTTAAATCCGTAAAATGCATGTTTCCTTCTCCTAAAGCTATTACCCAATATTTTTCTTTGAGGAAACTATTTGAGATGTTAAAAACAGGGGGGGAGGCATAAACACACTTCACATCAGCGTGCCCAAACCATCTAAACCACAGAGTCACAAAATGGAATTTAATAGTACAAAAATTACAAAGCTTGCATTTAAGCTTTCATTCTCTCTACAGTACAGCATGCTGCAAACTTCCAGTGGTCTCAGAACAGATGCAATGGACCAATCAGAGGGTCTGTTCTCCAAAAAGAGAATAATTTTCTTCTTTGTAAGTGCCTGATGCATTGAAGGGATGGAAAAGTAAGGAGAAAACAGACAAAAAAATAGGGAGATGCACATCTTCCCTTTCTCTTACTCTTAGAACTTACTTACAGGTAACTGGAGTGTCATCAATGACACAGGTTTCTAATTGTGACCTGGATAACCAGGAAGATAGCTGTGTGTCAGTCCACCCTGCCCACTAACTCCTCTTCACAGCTGGACTAAGATTTCTCGGTATCACCTCAATAAATAGCATAAGGCAGAAGTGGAAAAGAGGACAGGCTATAGGCCGCTGACAAGGAGGACAGTACTTTTCAGAGGAAGACTAGACATAAAAACTCACAGTAAAAACACCATCCACAGTTTGGTAAAGGAAGACAGACATATTTAAGGGATTTGGTGTAGGATGACTTGTGCTCTTTGTTATTTCCATTTTGCAGTGCCCATTGAACACATGGAAGCAGTTGCAGGGCTCCTCTTCTTGGTTCAGAGCCAGGATATGGTGCTCCAAGTGAGTTTCAAAACTGCTGCTTGGGTTTAGTCATGTACAGAACACTCCAGTCCTTCTCTAATCCCTGTGTTGCAGACTGGAAAGATCAGTGACAACTAAAACTTTGATAACTTTTAACCCAATCTGAGGGTTTCCTCAGATTAGGAAGACTGCAAGTGTTTATTTTCTTGTTGTCCAATATTGCAAAGTCAATCAAGAAGGATAAGAAGGCCACAGAGGGATTTCAAACTTTTCTCAATATGTTCTCTTTCAAACCCAGAGAATTTCCCTTACAATAACAGAATGTTGAAGAAAGCATCATCCAGTATTCACTGAAATTATCAAATTAGACAGGCATTTAGGAGAAGGGGGAGAGGATTAATTATTATCCAGCAGTATCTCACCTATACATAAAAATGTACAGTTATTTTATTCCAGTGAATTAAAAAAAGACATTACCACTGCTTGTCCTCATCACTTATTTTTCTCTCTCTCCTACTCTACTTTTTATTAATGACACTTCAAGCCTAGCTTACTATTTGTGCCAGGATACCAGTCAGATACTACAGTCAAAAAACCAAGGGCCCATTGCAATACAAGCTGTCACAAATATAAGCAGTTGATTTCTCTTCTACCTAACTTACAAACTGTAAAAAGTATGAGACATTCTAGATAAGATTGACAGAGTGAGGAAACGGTAGTGTTATGGTTAATGTAACAAGCAATGATGACAACTGAATTTTGCTCTGCATGGAAAGAGCATATTCAAGGACATTAATTGATGCCTCATGATCTTTGCCTGTACTATTTTTGTAATAATAATCAAAAGTTAAATTTCCAAAGTACACCATACTCTAAACAGGCACTTTCTAAACTCTATGTATCCACGTTAGGTAACCGTACAGCAAGTAATTCTCAAAATATAATTACTTTTGAAATGTGTTCAGTAACAGCTGCTTGCTAGTAGTCACCATGAGGTAACTAAAAATGAATTTGATTTGGAGAAGGAAATGTCTGCTTCGCTTTCTGAGGGAGACATTTTCCTTTGGTTGGTGTTGGTACCTGCTAATTAGAGAAATTCAACAAACTATCTGAAATGTCCTAAACACTTAAAAACTACTTTGAGGAAAGTTAATTTGTAGTAATTTTGTATAACATGGATCAATCCTACTTTTCCATGTTAAATAGACAAAAAAATTTAAAAACAAAATACCTTCCATGACGTTACTATGTCCACTCAAGTGTTAAGACTTACTAAGCGTTGTACCAAGTATCGTTAAGTACGAGTTAAGCCTCTGCATTTCTCTTATGGCCTTTTTGTTCTCATATTTCTTCCCAGCTACTAGTTTCTAAGCACTCACACCTTTCTTTGCTTACTTGACTCTCCCATTCCTGCTTTTCCCACTCTGAAGAGCTTCTCTCAGATAAAATGCCACAAGACAGCAAACTTCTTCCACTAAAAGAAACTTACCCCAAGTCCTGCTTCTAATCTGCCACAGCTATTCTCAGCTCTGCTAAAACTTTCATCTATTTGATCTCTGCTATCTGCGAAATGTTCAGAGCTGGATTTGTGGTTTTACTCATATCTGGGAAGAGGCATGAAGAATTTTTAAAGAGTTTACTAATGAATAATAATAAAGCTAAACTGTACCATCAGTTGAAATGCAAATCATAGATTACTGCTTGTTGTGGGCTTCCATTTCCTCCCAATTGATTAAAAATACATAATTGCTGATAGTTAAGTACTTTGAGGTTTGTGTGAAAGTTTTTAGAAAAGTGCAAGTTTCTGCCAATACTTCCAACAGGAGAACATAGAATAAAAAACCACCAGTCAGCACACTTTACAAGTAACCTGAAAAAGGAAAGAAACTTGCTTTTACCCTAACTGAGAACATGCATAATACAGCTGAAGACTGAAGCAGTTTATACTTGGCAGTGGACATACCCTGTCCACTGCAAAAAGTATCTGTGCCTCTACTCTGAACCTGCTATTGCTTCAGAGCTTGAACTTTAAACACAGCTGATTCCATGTAAGTAGAAAGCAGGTTTAAGGGTGTTGCATGTTTACTTTCGTATTATAATTGTCATCTTTACTGCACCTCCCTGCTTGGACCCAGCCAAGCTATCCTAAATCTAGCACTGTATTATAGAAGAAAGGAGGACCCAAAATGTTTTTTTTTCTCCTGCTTCAATACTTTTCATTGATTAGATTAGCCCTTTAGTCAGTAATCAGGCAAATACCTGAAACTAAAACTGTAAATACAAGGCCATGAACTAAAGCAACCCTGAGGCTACTTTAAATAGCTGTGATCTTTGAGAAGGAACTGCAGTATTTCAGGTATCACAGCTGCCTACAAATTAGCACAAAGGAAAAAGAATTTTCCCTAATGATTTCTTCACTTCACCTGGTTGCTGAATTCCAAACTCATTATTCAAGGCTTCAACCCTCTACAGCCACGATGGAACACAGCCAGTCTTCCTTATTAACTGGTCTCCGCTATGTATATCATCAAATGATGAATAGATTATTCAACTTGGGAAAGGTAATTTATTCTAAGTAAAGCTACTATACGCATTTTCAAAGTTCACTTCATTCTGAATTTGATTCCCCTTCGCTTGAACCTAATCCAGCAATTTTAAGTAAGCAAAGTCTTAAATACATCAATGAAAATGCATATTACTAAGCAATCTTTCTTCTGAACAAGAGATAGAGAGTGATGGGGAAAAATTCCTTTTCAAAAATAGTTAATACACTATAAGTATAGGTTTGAAGAATGCAGAGAGTAAAAAAAAAAAAAGATTGTCTAAGAACTTCAGTCTGTGAATAACAATGCAAACCCGGCAAGGCTAGTGAATGCTCTTCGCTCTACGCAGCAAGGACACCAGAAAGAAGGCCCATTGCATGCTTTATCAGATCCTATGTTACAGAGTCCTCAAGCATATCACTTCAGATAGAACTTTGACAAAATTTAAATTTTAATTCTATTTAAAGAGCATTTTAATGCGAGTTAGAACCTTATCTAACCACATTTATACGTGTCATACACTTCCTGTCATGTGATGAATGGAAATTCTCCACAAGACATCAAAGTTTTTCATAATATTCTGTGGCTCATAAATACATTTTGACACTTTCCCTTTTGGCAATATTTAGCTTTTATCTTTGTAATATTTATTGGCGATAGCAAAAAATAATATATTTCTTCTTTAGCTCATCTTTTTCCACAGTAACTGCATTTTAGCAATGGTTTGATGAAACTAAAGATACTGCTTTTCTTAATCATCCCTATCTTTCCTTACAAACAATTGCAATTATATTTTCATTTCTTTGTAAGTTAACACTAGCTGCCCATACTCATCTTTAACGTGAATGGGATATACAGGCATAAAACACAGAAAACCAAATGCTACTTCATGCTACTACACAAGAGCTTGAAGACATATTTACATGTCAGCAATATTACTGATTTTACATAAAAAGAAAAATAATTATTTAATCTATTGGGAGGATATCCTATGGCTTGTTGGGAAGTTCTGTATTCTCTATGTTTTACACCTGTTTTGCCTACGGAATGGAGAGTTTACATTACTTTATTCTCACTTACCCTTGTGTCAATAACTTTATATCTCACTCATAAAAGAAGTTGCTATTTCTTTCAAGAAGGCTCTTGAAAGACCACTGTTATGAAGACATTCATCACCTCTTTTCCACTGAATAATAATTCACATTAATGCTTGATTATGCAAGTTTAGTTTTGGAAAGTGCCAAAGTAAACTTTTATAAATATTAATAAAAAATGGGAGAACTGTCGATTAGTGAAGGGCAGGTTTTATATTGCTGTGTGGGTATTCAGATCTCAAGTTCTGGAACTGTACCTGGAGTCATTCTGTCTTCTCCAGAAGTACTACCAGCGGTATAATAGTTTCCCAAATTTGCTTTTCAGAAGCAATTTGGAAGGCAATTTTGTTATTTGATAAGACGTACATCATTAAATTCATATAAATACCCATACAGACAGCCCTCCAAAGCACACGTATGCACGCACACACATGGATTTTACAAAAGTTTCCTTTTCTTTAAGTAGTCACAACACTGAAAGTATTCTCCTATGTGTTCACTGATTATTCTTAAACGATTTTTCACCACTCTGCCACTCAAAGCAGATGGTTATTGCATTCTTCTGAGAAGCTAACTATGTTCAAAAGCAGCTAGATGATGGTGGTGGTGTGATATAAATCCCAATACAAAAATGCATCGTCCATCCATATAGCTGTCCATCCTGAGAAACTTCCACTGACAAATTCTTGGCATTGTCCATCACTTATGGGGTTCCCATCAATAAATAGAAGGTCAGTGCAACAATGAGGAGCAAGCAGAATGGAGAAGAGAAGGTCTGATAGGCAGCTGATGGCATGAAAATGTCTTCATACTTGTAAATACTGACAACACGCTCTGATACAGGTGGCGAGTCTATATCATGACGAGTTATAGAACCTTTAATAGGTAAGGGCAGAAAGAAATAATGTCAGATGCTTTTTTTTTTTTCTATAGCCAAAGAAACAGGTAGAAAGCCAGGTAATTTTCAAACCTACAGAAGCATGCAATATTACACTGTCTGTGAGTAGGGTCATTTCTCTGCTTTCTGAAATTAAACTTCTGCATAAACCAAATGAAATTCAAGTAAACAATAAACATCTTCCAGAGGAATTCAGAACTTTTAGTCGTGAATCTCGTCTAAATTTAGCTTTGAGGAGTAAGGACAATAACTGTGTAGTCCAGGATACAGAACATGTAGGATTCTGTTATTTATCTTGTCTTCCTTTTTATCTGTTTTTCAGCCTTATGCTGCCACAATTTTAGTTCATTAAAAGGTGTGGGGGGGGGGCTGTCTAGTAAGAATAATGTAATTGAAGGACATTTTTCAATCTTGGCACCTCAGTTCTGTTGATAACACAGAAATCAACTCACCTTGAATTGCTGGACCCCAAGCAAACAGATAGTACCAACTCAAGTGCAGATCTACAATGGTTTCCTCTCGGGGAACGTAAACAGGACGCTTGAATCGACACGTCACACGGTTGTTTTCAAAAACCCCTTCTTCATCTCTAGCAGGATTCCTCTGGATTTCTTTAGCCCACTGACCGACATTATAAAAGTGCTGTATTCGGACCCTTCCGTTATCATCATGAACACAAGCCATGACATCATCTCCTCCCTACATGGTAAAAACATGTTAGCAGAAGGAAACCAATATTTTCACAAAACTATTCATTTATTTATATAATTTTAATTACTAAAATCGAATCAAGACCTGGGGCTCTCACTCCCTTTTTCAAAACTACATACACAGAAATGTTTGTTTCCCTGACAATGTGTCAATCAACCTGACTGAACAGCACAAAGTTGACACTAATATTTACTTACCCTTACTATCTCTGAATACTCTTTTGGATCTTTCTAAGAGTTATTTTGCTTAACACATATAAGATGTTTGTAAGGCATGATACCACCCTGATGTCACAAAACTAATTGATTGGTGGAAGGCTGTTTGCTTCTGTAATTTGTTCTGGGATCTTGTTTCATAAAACCTTGCAGTCCTGAGTCCTTGATGTGTACAAAATATGCTGCACAAGATCACTGACTGAAATACAATATAATTTAGAAAATTAGGGGAGATTAATCTACTAATTCTGGACAAATAATAGCATAAATTGAGGTGTATCTTTTCTAATGTCTTCTCACAGAATCATAGAATCATAGAACAACCAGGTTGGAAGAGACCAACCATTCCTATCACACACTAAACCATGCCCCTCAGCACCTTGTCCACCCATCCCTTAAACACCTCCAGGGCAGGTGAGTCAACCACTTCCCTGGGCAGCCCCTTCCAGTGCCTAATGACCCTTTCTGTGAAAAAAAAAATTCCTAATGTCCAGCCTAAATCTCCCCTGGCGGAGCTTGAGGCCATTTCCTCTTGTCCTGTCACTTGGGAGAAGAGGCCATTACCTCCTCCCTATAACCTCCTTTCAGGTAGTTAGAGAGAGCAATGAGGTCTCCCCTCAGCCTCCTCTTCTCCAGGCTAAACACCCCCAGCTTTCTCAGCCATTCCTCATAAGGCCTGTTCTCCAGCCCCTTCACCAGCTTTGTTGCTCTTCTCTGGACTCGCTCATGCTCACTTAAGGGAATACCATTACTTTTATCTCTTAAGAGAAACTAAAAAATATTCAGCATGTAGTAACAGAATATAGAACACCATAAGACACAAGAAGAGAGGAATACATATGTCCTTCTTCACATAGCATAAATAGCCACTAAGCATTTCAATCAAGCAAAAAAAATAACAGAAGGAAGCATGAAACAATTGTTTGTAGAGGTCATTCTTAGAAATATTAAAGCAGTTACTAGAACAGTTACTCAAGGTCACTGCCAAAGTGATAGGGCAGCATTATTGCTCAGGAATTAGCATTCATTTTAGGAGTACTATCTTACAGAAACCTTAGTATCTAGAACCATTAAAACACTGCGTAAGCTGAATGAATGGCTTTTCACTGAAGACCACTGTCGCATAGGTATCAGTGTCATATTAAATACAGGTCCTGTTCCTCCAGTACTAAGTTTTCTGGTATATCATGCTGATGATAGACAAAGATGCTCACTAGCGTTTTCATCTCTGAGTTCTTTGTTAAAGGGAAAGGAGAGAAAAAGGGTGCAGTTCAGCTGTGTGGCAATATTGCTACATGAATTTGCAAAAGATGTGCCTAAAGTGAGGGGAAAAAGGGCAACTAGGTAAAACACATGCTTGAAAAGTTTCTGCACCTCAGTGCTGCTGCAGGTGACCTTTCCAGCTTCTGTCTTGAACCTATCTTTGCTCTCCATAACTTATTTTCCAAGTTTAGTTCTCGTCTGAGTACAAATCCCTTATTCTTAAGTACAGAGGCGAAAAATAAAGCTGGTTTCACATGGAAAAAGATCAAAAAAAAAGAAAGAAAAAACATTCTGAATCTCAGTTAACAGAATAACATCACAAAATCCTGCCTAGCCACAAAAGCCTGCAAGTGGAAAATCATAAAGCTCTGTGAGATGAAGAAATAGGTCACAGGACTTTAAAAAAAATCTATTTAGGACAGAAAATACATTTTTTTTTCTGAACTTCTGTAGCTATCCAGGCCACACTACTTTGATTGGGGCCTCCAAGGCACAGCCTACTTCTCACAGCCAAGCTGTTTTCACCAAGAGTCGTTTTGCCATTACACCTCTGTATCCCAGGACACAAAAAAATCCTGTAAGTTATGAAAAAGAATGAAGTCAGCAGGGGAACGAGAAAGGAAGACAAATGCTGGCTGCTTTAGTTCAGCTGACTGACAGGCATTAGTTTGCACATATAGCAAACATGGAAGCAAAACCTTTTATTTTATGTTTATTTTATTCTTCTTACTGTAGGGAGAGACTTAACATGCTGCTTGGTGTGCCTGGGCTGAAATGTAATGGGTGGTCCCAAAGGGTCTGATGAGGTGCAGGGGGCAGAATCCTGGGATCTACTGCAGGTATTTCAGAGTTACCAACTGGTAACAGGATCTTTGATAGCTTAGGGCCATATACTTAAAGGTGATGAGCTGCGTGGAAAATGCTGTTGAGTACCTGCATTGGCAGGCATGCAAACTCTTCCCAATATTTTCCTGACACACTGTTCCTCACAACATTAAATGTGAACAGATTCTAATGACATGAACTGTTCTTTATGATACAAAAGATCATCAGCTTTATTGTGTTTATTTACAGTGCCATATTAAAACAAATATCGCAATGACTGAAAACCACCTGGCGTCACATTTTCTGTCCATTTCAAGTTATAAAAAGTTATTAAGCTCATGCGAGTCCTGCCACTGACTTTTGTGGGTCCTAGCCTACGACTTCTAAATTCCGTATTTCTTTCATACTACTGCTTACAACTATACAAGAAATATTCCTGTTCTCTGACTTGTGATTTAGGATGTACACTCAGTATTTTATTACATGGAGTGTTTCTGTATATGAACACCCACATTATGAACTGCATTTCAATCCTAAACATTTTACTGCAGATTAGAGACAAGACATGTCTGCATTAGTCATCCACTACTCAATTTTTTTTAAGTCTGTACAGTACATGCTTGCTTCTGTTTTGCTTATACAGGCACTATGAAAAATGAAGCTTTTGAATGAAAAAATAAGTACAGGGATAAGAATAAAACCAAATCAAATAAAATCCAGGAGAGACTGAAGAAGAAATCTTGACAACATTGCTTTCTAGAGCATCTTTAAATTTGCAGTAGTAATTTTGTCACTTTGTGGCTTCCCTGGAACAACACAGAGGTATGAAAAAAACCAAAAAGAGTTCCGAAGTAGAATATTAGAAGCTATATTCATATCATGGAAAGTCAGTTGATTTACTGAAGAATAAAATTATTTGCTACTTAGTTTCTCATATGCCTTTAGGCCAAATAACACTGCCATGAAGCAGTGACAGGACATTTCCATGTGAACTGGCATACCCACAAGGGCTTTTCTAATACAAAACCAAAGAGCTAACAACATTCAGACATTGTGAGCTGGACTGAAATAGCATTACAGTTCTCAGTGAATCAGAGAATCACAGAATGGTTTGGGTAGGAAGGGACCTTAAAGATTCGATCCTCTCTGCCATGGGCAGCAAACCCCCTCCCACTAGATCAGGCTGCTCATAGCCTCATCCCACCTGGTCCTGAACACCTCCAGAAGAAGGGAAAGGACGTGTTAGGAGAGATGAGGCAGTTTTCTGGGAGGCAGTAGGCCTAGTTTCTCCTTCCAGACTCCCTACCAAATGCTGCTTTGTTTTCAGCAAGTCAGTTTTAACTCAGATGCTCTGCTTATGGCAGATCAAATCTATATCACTTGTATACTAGTACGTAAAAGAGGGCACTTTTTCACATGAACTGTACATATCTTACCATTTTCTTGTCTGAGGAAAATCCCACCGCCACCCAGCCATCAGTATCAGCACTCAACTCAAACTCAACATCAGCTCCAATTCTACGGTAACTTAGAAAGTAGTCACAAGTCTCTGCGTTGCATCCAGGTTTACCGTACCTAAATGAATTGTAAATAAAAGCAACTTTTCCTTGCAATTTTCTGTTATGGAATTTAACTAAGTTTCTGCAAGAAAAGAACTAAAAGCATGCATTTAGGTATAACAGCAGTAAAACATTATATTATGCTATACACAAGGTATCATTAATTACATCTTTGCAATTATTACACTTTTAGTGCAAGAAAGTATAGCATTTAAACAGCACGGTAAGCAATTAATTACAAGCCACATTACTCTGTTGACCTTCCTAGCCCTGCTTGTGTAAGTGCTTCATGAAAATACAGGAAATATTAAATAACTGTATGACCGTTACCTTGATGTGTATCCTTAAATAACATAGTTTATTAAAATAATACAGTCCATAACCAAATAGTACATTCTTAAATAATAAACATTTATTAAAATGAATATAGAATCATAGAATCATAGAAAAACCAGGTTGGAAGGGACCCATCGGATCTTCTAGTCCAACCATATGGACTAGTTTGGAATATGGAACATTTACCAAAGTCTCCAATGCAACTAGTCAGCATTTGCAAACATCATAAAGATATCTGTACTCTTATTGCAGACTGACCTGAAGCATCCCTTGGTTTTCCCACAGTCATCCACTCTGATCTTTGCAAAAGGATCCACAGGAGGAGCAGTAGGGAAAGGGTAACCTGTGTAATCAGAGTAAATCATTACTAAATAAATTACAAGGAATAAAACCCAATAAAACTAAAGAGGAAGGCTTCCAAGAGTATTTACTTTGGCTTCTGATAACTGAGCTGTTCAGATGAGAGACTACTTTGTCACACACACTATCCCTTGCTCGGATGGTCCTGGATGCAGGTACCAAAGTAACACTGATAAGTGAAAACCAAAATCTCAACTTTCCTACATTCATCAAGAATGGAAAAGGATGTCTGACTGGGCTTTGCTGCACCAAAGGCAAAAGTTAAGGGAGCAGGCACACAAAGCAGAGCAGTCAACTAAAAGTTAGGGATCTCCGCTAGGCTATCTCATTGTCCACTCTCCGTGCCCTCAGGATATCTGCAAGGGAACTAAATCTGATTCCTTAACAATAAATAACAGTATTAAGCATAAATGCAGGACACCAGATTCAGACCTCGAGAAATGATTATGGTCAGGACTCTATACCACATCCTCCATTAACAAGTAAGATAAAACATGCAGAGAATTAAAAGGTAAGAGTATCAAAAGGGGTCATTGCCTGCAGTTACATGGGAAGTAAGACCCAGAAAAGCCAGACAATGAAAGTCATGACTCCAAACAATCCCATCTCCTACACAACAGTGTGAACATTTGCAAACAGCCCTTTTCAGTCTCGGCTCTTAGAAGTTTGTGTCTGTGGCATGAGCATAGATACTTTAATAGAATGTACTTTTATTTAGCCAACTGAAAACCAAACAGCCAGGTGTGAAACTACAAGGTCCTCTGAATGGGCTTCATGGAATAGGAAATAAACACTGCAGTTAGTTTCAGCATCTAGGAATAAACAGTTAACCCACACCACTTTAGGCATCCGGGAGTCCTGATTCACCTTCCTAGATTTTTAACAATGCCAATAGAGAAAGAAAACATGCTGTAAACTGCAGCCTCCCTTAGGTGGATCAGGGGCCTGGGTAAATTACCTAGCATAACACATCAATCTGGCAAAATTTCACTGGAGCATCTCTGAAAGATCAGTCCAGTCTTCTCACTTGCTCCTCTTTATTTACTTTTTTCTCAAATGTACAAACAACCAGTTTTCAATGCAGCCTCCTCACAAAATCGGAGTTTTAACATCCAGTCATTTGTAAGCCAAAAAAACCACAAACTCCAGTCGCAACTACAACGTCCCTTAGCACTTAAGACATAACAGTGCATTTTTAAAACCACAAAAAAAAAAAAAAAAAAAAAAAAAAGAAAAAAAAAAAAAAAACAAAGAAACTTCTAACTTAGCAGCACTGAAAGCTTTTCACAAGCAGGTGTGCACCTTAGAAGGCGAGACACTGCCAGCAGGATGGAGACAGGGATGGGGACAGGCATAGGGAGAGAGATGGGAGCAATCCCGCGGAGAGCATGGGGGCGATCCCAGGGCAGGGATGCGGGAGATCCTGGGGAGGGAATGGGGGCGATCCCGGGGCAGGGATAGGAGCAATCCCAGGCAGGGATGGGGACAGGGACGGGGAGAGGATAGGAGCGATGCAGGGAAGGGGATGGAGGCGATCATGGGACAGGGATGAGGGAGACTCCGGTGCAGGGATGGGAGCGATCCCGGGACAGGGATGGGAGCGATCCCTGAGAGGGGATGGGGGTTGATCCCGGGGGTTGGACGGGGACGATCCCGGGAGAGGGACGGGGGCGATCCTGGGATGCGGACGATCCCTGGACAGGGATGGGAGCGATATCGAGCAGGGAGGATGGGAGCGCTCCTGAGGCTTGGACGGGGACAATCCCGGGGCAGAGATGGGAACGATGACGGGGCAGGGATGGGGGCGGTTCCGTGGCAGAGATGGGAGCGATCCCAGGGAGGGGCTGGGGACAGGGACGGGGAGAGGATGGAAGCGATCCCGGGGCAGGGACGGGGGCGATCCCAGGGTGCAGTCGATCCCGGGGCAGGGATGGGTCCGATCCCGGGATGCTCTGGATCTCGGGGCAGGGCTGTGGGCGCTGCCGGGATGCGGTGGATGCCCGGGCGCTGCGGGCTCCCCGTGCGGAAGATGGCGGCGGGCGCTGGCCTTTGTGCTGAACGCCGCCGCCGCGGAGCCGACCTCCCCGTGCCCGCCCGCCCGGCCGCGGCCGCCGCACCCTCCTCGGAGAGGTAGCGCAGGTCGTAGAACTCGTTGGCGAAGGTGCCGTACGAGGAGTCGTGGTGGGCCTCCTCGCCCGGCTCGCCGCCGCCCGCCTCCCGCCGCCCGCCGGCCTCCTCGGCGGGGCTGGCGGCCGAGCCGGCCAGCAGCACCAGCAGCACCAGCCGCCGCCCGCCGCCGCCGCTCCGCGCCGCCATGGCCGCTCCGAGCCCGGCCCGCGGAGGGGGGGAGCGGGGCGGGGCGCCCCCAGCGCGGGGCCCGCGGCGGCGGGGGAGGGAGCGGCGGCGGAACCCCGAGCGGAGCGCTCAGCGCTGTGCGGGGCAGCCGGGAGCTGAGCATGGCAGCCGTGGGCGTGGGAGATGGGAGCGTGGGAACCGTGTGCGTGGGACCCGTGTGTGGGGGAGATGTGAGCATGGGAGCCCCGAGCGCTGCAGTTGGGCACTGTGCATGGGAGCTATGTGCACGGGATATGTGCATAGTGTGTGGGAGCCGTGTGTGTGGGAGATGTGAGCATGGGAGCCTTGAGTGCTGCAGTTGGGCACTGTGCATGGGAGCCATGTGCATGGCATCTGTGCATAGTGAGCGGGAGCCGTATGTGTGGGAGATGGGAGCATGGGAGCCCTGAGCGCTGCAGTTGGGCACTGTGCATGGGAGCTATGTGCATGGGATATGTGCATAGTGTGTGGGAGCCGTGTGTGTGGGAGATGGGAGCATGGGAGCCTTGAGTGCTGCAGTTGGGCACTGTGCATGGGAGCCATGTGCATGGCATCTGTGCATAGTGAGCATGGGAGCCGTATGCATGGGAGATGTGAGCATGGGAGCCTTGAGCGTTGCCCCTGCGTGCTGTGCCTAGGAGCCGTGTATTGTGTATGGCAGCAGTGTATGTGAGAGCCGTGTGATGTGCGTGGGAGATGGGAGTGTGGTAACCGTGTGTGTGGGACCCGTGTGTGTGGAAGATGGGAGCGTGGGAGCCCCGAGCGCTGCAGTTGGTCACTGTGCATGTGAGCTATGTGCATGGGATCTGTGCATAGTGTGTGGGAGCTGTGCGTGTGGGAGATGGGAGCATGGGAGCCTTGAGCAGCCTGTGTGCTGTGCCTGGGAGCGGTGTATAGTGTATAGCAGGAATGTATGTGAGAGCTGTGTGCTGTGCGTGGGAGCCTTGTGCGTGGGAGCCGTGTGATGTGCGTGGGAGATGGGAGCGTGGGAACCGCGTGTGTGGGAGTCGTGTGTGTGGGAGCCGTGTGTGTGGGAGATGGGAGCATGGGAGCCCTGAGCGCTGCAGTTGGGCACTGTGCATGGGAGCTATGTGCATGGGATCTGTGCATAGTGTGTAGGAGCCGTATGCATGGGAGATGTGAGCATGGGAGCCTTGAGTGCTGCAGTTGCGCACTGTGCATGGGAGCCATGTGCATGGCATCTGTGCATAGTGCATGGGAGCCTTGAGCAGCCTGCGTGCTGTGCCTAGGAGCCGTGTATTGTGTATGGCAGCAGTGTATGTGAGAGCTGTGTGCTGTGCGTGGGAGCCTTGTGTGTGAGAGCCGTGCCATGTGCATGGGAGATGGGAGTGTGGGAACCGTGTGTGTGGGAGATGGGAGCATGGGAGCCCCGAGCACTGCAGTTGGGCACTGTGCATGGGAGCTATGTGCATGGGATCTGTGCATAGTGTGTGGGAGCCGTATGAATGGAGATACGAACATGGGAGCCTTGAGCATTGCCCCTGCGTGCTGTGCCTAGGAGCCGTGCATTGTGTATGGCAGCAATGTATGTGAGAACTGTGTGCTGTACGTGGGAGCCATGTGCGTGGGAGCCATGTGATATGCGTGGGAGATGGGACTGTGGGAGAACCTGAACGCTTGCAGCTGTGCCCTGTGCATGGGAGCTGTGTGCTTGGGAGATTTGAGCATAGGAGCCCTGAGCGCTGCAGCTGGGCACTGTACATGGGAGACATGTGCATGGGATCTGTGCATAGTGCGTGGGAGCCGTATGTATGGGAGATTTGAGCATGGGAGCCTTGAGCAGCCTGTGTGCTGTGCCTAGGAGCCGTGTATTGTGTATGGCAGCAGCATATGTGAGAGCTGTGTGCTGTATGTGGGAGCCATGTGCGTGGGAGCCGTGTGATGTGTGTGGGAAATGGGAGTGTGGGAGAGCCTGAGCACTTGCAGCTGTGCCCTGTGTGTGGGAGGTGTCTGCTTGGGAGATTTGAGCATAGGAGCCCTGAGCACTGCAGTTGGGCACTGTGCATGGGAGCTATGTGCATGGGATCTGTGCATAGTGCGTGGGAGCCGTATGAATGGAGATTTGAACATGGGAGCCTTGAGCGTTGCCCCTGTGTGCTGTGCCTAGGAGCCGTGTATTGTGTATGGCAGCAGTGTATGTGAGAGTTGTGTGCTGTGCATGACAGCCATGTGCGTGGGAGCTGTGTGATGTGCGTGGGAGATGGGAGTGTGGGAACCATGTGTGTGGGAGCCGTGTGCGTGGGAGATGGGAGTGTGGGAACTGTGTTTGTGGGACCCGTGTGTGTGGGAGATGGGAGCATTGGAGCCCCGAGCGCTGCAGCTGGGCACTGTGCGTGGGACCTATGTGCATGGCATCTGTGCATAGTGCGTGGGAACCGTATGCATGGGAGATCTGAGCATGGGAGCCTTGAGCGTTGCCCCTGCGTGCTGTGCCTAGGAGCCGTGTATTGTGTATGGCAGCAATGTATGTGAGAGCTGTGTGCTGTGCGTGGGAGCCATGTGCATGGGAGCCATGTGGTGTGCATGGGAGATGGGAGTGTGGGAGAGCCTGAGTGCTTGCAGCTGTGCCCTGTGCGTGGGAGCTGTCTGCTTGGGAGATGTGTGCGTGGGAGGTTTGAGCATAGGAGCCCTGAGCGCT
Source organism: Coccyzus lansbergi (assembly GCA_033558105.1). Lineage (NCBI taxonomy): Eukaryota > Metazoa > Chordata > Aves > Cuculiformes > Coccyzidae > Coccyzus > Coccyzus lansbergi. Next base: position 1,491,448 of record JAUMJK010000305.1, on the reverse strand, counting down.
GCAACTGGGCACTGTACATGGGAGCCATGTGCATGGAAACCATGTGTGTGGGAGCTGTGTGCACAGGAGATGGCCACTGCAGCTGTGTGCTGTGCATGGGAGCCACTTGCGTGACAGCCGTGTGCTGTGTATAGGAGCTGTGTATGTGAGAGCCGTGCACAGTGCATGGGAGTCATGTACGTGGGACATTTGAGCATAGGAACCTTGAGTGTTGCAGCTGTGCACTGTGCATGGGAGCCACGTGCATGAATGATGTGTGTGGGAGCTGTGTTCATAGGAGTTGGGAGCATAGGAGCCCTGAGCACTCCACCCATGCACTGTGGGACCTGTGCGCTTGGGAACCATGTGCGTGGGAGATGGGAGCATGGGAGCCTTGAGCTTTGCAGCTGTTCACTGTGCGTGGGAGCTGTGTGCGTGGGAACCATGTGTGAGCTGTGCTGTGCTGTGCGTGGGAGCTGTGAGTGTGGGAGATGGGAACCCCGAGCACTGCAGCTGTGCACTTTACGTGGGAGCCGTATGCTTGGGAGCTGTATGCATGACAGCCGCATGCTGTGTATATGAGCTGTGTATGGGAAAGCTGTGCGATGTGCATAGGAGCTGTCTGCGTGGGAGACAGGAGCATGGGAGCTCTGAGTGCTGCAGCTGTGCACTGTTCATGGGAGCCGTGTCCATGGGAGCTGTGCGCTGTGCATGGGAGCTGTGTGCATGGGAACCATGTGTGGGGGAGCTGTGTGCATGGGCCTTGTGTATGTGGGAGCCATGTTCATGGGAGATGGGAGCATGGGATCCTTGAGCATTGCAGCTGTGTCCTGTGCATGGGAGGTGTGTGTGGGGGAACCATGTGTGTGGGAGCCACGTTCATGGGAGATGGGAACATGGGAGCCTTGAGGATTGCAGCTGTGCCCTGTGCACTGGAGTCGTGTGTATAGGAGCTGTGTGCATGGGAGTCGTGTGCATGGGAGGTGTGTGTGTGGGAACCATGTGTGCGGGAGCTGTGTTCATAGGAGCTGGGAGCATGGGAGCCCTGAGTGTTACAGCTGTGCACAGTGCATGGGACCTGTGTGGTTGGGAGCCGTGTGCATGGGAGCCTTGAGCATTGCAACTGTGCACTGTGTGTGGGAGCCATGTGCATGGGATCTGTGTGCTGTGTGCGGGAGCTGTGTGCATGGGAGATATGAGCATGGGAGTCCTGAGTGTTGCACCTGTGCACTGTGCATGGGAGCTATGTGCATGAGAGCTGTGTGTGTGGGAGATGGGAGCCCTGAGCATTGCAGCTGTGCACTGTGTGTGGGAGGCATGTGTGAGGGAGCTCTGTGCTGTGCATGGAGGTCCTGTGTGTGGGAGATGTAAACTTTTGCACTGTGCATGGGAGATGTCTGCTTGGGAACCATATGCATGGGAGTCGTGTGTTGTGCATGGGAGCCATGTGTGTGGGAGTCTTGTGTCTGAGTAGTGCAAGTCACCCCCAGCTCTGTCCCAGGCAGAGCCCTCGTGGCACTGAGCCCTCCTGCATAGACCACCACCAAAGAGATGCATAGTGGCCTTCCTGCTTGCCACAATCCCATTCCCTGTCAGCCCTATCCCTCCACTGGGAGCACCTCACAGCCCACCCCACGTGGCAGCCACCCTGCTACTGGGACATCATCTCCCACAGACCAATGCACGTATCTTGGGTAGCAGAATCAGGCCCTCCCCATCTGCCCTCGTGGCCTCAATTCACCAAAATCTCTCATCATGTGCTTCAAGAGGATGTGATAAATTCTGCTCAGTAGTTGCTTGGTGAACTTATCTCTTTTCCTTTTTTTTCTCTTCTTTTTTCTGCAATGGGACTGAAGGCACAGCACAACTTCACATTCATTTCAGGTAAAACCCGATGCTAGTGAGCGCTTGCTATCTGATTGTTCTTGCTTTCTGTTTTATGCAATATAACTGCAGTCATAGAATCATGCTGAAAACTTGGTGGAACTGGAAGAAAGCCCAGCTTGTGCCCCCAAAGTTTGCTTGGACTCTTGTAACCGATGCTGAACTTGCAACTAGGTTTTAAGGATACCTTTGTATTGCCACTGTGCTGTGGTATCTACGAGTTGATGGAGGAACAATAACCTTTCATCCCCTGTGTTCACAAAAGTGGCTCTTAGGTGTGGATTGTCATCTTTTGGTTGTAACTTTAATTTCTTTAATATATTGTTATGTGTGGTTACGCTCTCTCCTCTGAGAATCTAGATGAAAATTCAGCAAGACAAAGAAGGAGGGGGGGTGGGAAGGATGCAGAAGAAGATGTAGCTGTCGACAATATTCTGAAAATTAAAATAATTCTCAATTTAAATGTTTTCTTTCAGTAGCAATGACTGAACTGAGTTACTTTGTGATGGGGCACAGAGACTGCCCAAGACCTAGGCTACATTAGAGATAAGTTCATTCCCTTGGCCTGAGTGATTGCTTGTAATACCAGAGTGTGCTCAGCTGCATCAAGTGGAGGATGTTAATACCCATCTCCCCATTGTAGTCCAGTGGAGTAGTGTGCAATCTCTCACTCCAAATAGAGGAACAGCCAGATAGAGTTAAAAAATAAGTTGCAAAAGTAGTTCTGATTGCATGTAAATTTAACATGTTCCATAGGAGCGTACGGAAAAAGCTATGGGAGAAAAACACTGAGCTTAAGCACAAAATAGTGAGTGCCTTCTTGCTACCTTGCTGAGCCTGGGAAACTTTACCAGGTCAGTGGAAAATAAGCAAAAAAATGGCAATAGAAAAACCCTTATAAATCAGGCTAACAGGAAATAAGGCTGCAGCTTATTCTTTCTGGTAATAATCAACTCTGATGAAGGCCCCCAGTCTCCTTTTTGAAATCGCTAGCCGAGGGTTATGATGCCTATGAAGAAGCATTTGCTTAGCGATGGAACAGCTGTCAGCTGCATGCTGGTTTTTCCTCCCTGGAAACAGGCTTTAGCGCACTGCGATACAAGTGATGCTTCGCAGCAACAGTAAACACTTAGGATGCTTATCGTGTGTTGCTTGTACCTACATGACATCTATAACTTTAAATCTGACAGCTGAGATAACTGTCTGTGATTACAATGAGGCAGCACTGATTTTCTAAAGTGAAGATATGGCTGAGAGGCTAACCGTGTTGCATGTGCCTCCCTCCTAGCAAATCCTTAAAAATGAAAATTAAAGTAACTCCAGATACACGTTTTTTCCACAAAACCTCTAGTGTTTGCCTGAACGTTGTTCCTATCACATGGTACAACCTTCTTATAGGAAGCAAATCAAACTGAGACTGCTGGAGCATTAATGGGTACCTTCAGTGTTCAGCAGACACAAAGGTCCACACTGCAGCTAATAGCACTGGCTGTGCGGCAGCAGTTCTGTGGGAAATGCACTCCTGGAGTGCATTGAAGATAATGATTCTATGATAAAAATCTTGATCTGATCAAGTAATTTATGCTGCCATCAAAAAAATAAAGCATTAGCAGAAGGAGTCCAAACTGCCATTGCACGAGGAGCTTTAATCCTTGAACATCTGAGTGTTCTGAATGCTGTATTTTGCAGCTTGTACATGCTGGTAATGGCTTTCTTCAATGGGACATACACATGCTACCTCATGTATGAACTGCATGGTGGAAGGCATCACCATCCTCTGACAGCCTTAGTCCTCTTGCTTTTGGTGCATTTGAGATGTCATTTTTACCACTTCTTGTGCCATCACCTCCTGCCTTGGGGGAATCCAGCAGTCAAATTCTCTGTACAATTAAAATAACTTCTCTAGCTCAGGCAAATGTCTGGTGCTAGTGCTCAGTCTAGCGGTGTCTTCCCAGAGCTAGAGACTGGGATTATCTCCAGCCAACCCTTAAGGCCCATCCTGCCTCCTCTCTTGGCTGTCATCCGACCTTTCTCAGGGAGGCTAATGCCTTTGGTGGTATTTGAAACAGAAATTAAAAGTTCAGGAACAATCTATAGTTTACATAGCAGACACTTAGAAAAACAAAAAATCCTGCCTCAAAGTCCTAACTTAGAAGTGGCTGCCACTCCTGTACTGGGGGTGGAGGAGAAGGGTGAAACCCCACTAGTCATGTGAGAACATGACCTGAATAAGGAAGAGAGGAGTGGGGAAAGGCTAGCAATGCTGGCAGACCATTAGTCTACAGAAACCCTGAATGCAGCATCCTTTGTGTCCACTCTTCCTTTGGGACAACCAGTGTCAAACAAGGTCCCTGCTACTGTGGACAGTTAGGCTGGACCCTGCATGATCCGGTTGCTTTTCTGATGCTGTGCACGACCTCTTGGGGTTTCTCCATTTGAGAGTCCTGTTACAAAAGGCTCAACTTCCTTACTGAGCTCTTCATGAGTTATTGCCCATCCCATTTCACCCCCAAAAGCCAAAGCTGCTCAAGTTCACATTGCCCTGTCTTTTCCCTGCTCCTTCCTCAGAATATCCAAGCCTCAGAAAGAGCTCCTTCAAGTCTAGTGCTCCTTGTTATTTCCATCAAATCAATGTGTATGGAGAAATTAGTATGTATCCACCAGTGCTAACAGAAGGGCTCCCGAGACAGCAGTTTTCTTACAATAACACTGCAATAACCCGAACCAGCATTTGTAATTCATCCTCAGTTTTCTCAACCCCTTACAAAAATCTTTTTTGATATGGCAAATGTATCTACTCTACCAGTAATTTATCTTGGGCTTTTCTTTATTAAGCAACAGTACAAATTTTGCAAACTGAAAAATTGCCTTGTTTTTGTTAATAGAAATTTTTCCCTTGCACTAATTAACTACCTGTGGCTCTAGGGACACGTTCGCTGTGTTACTTAGACGAAGATATGGGAGAAAAAATGCTAGGAACTTCCTGCAAGCAGAGCTTTTTCATAATGTTCTACAGAAATCAATTGATGAAGAAAAGAATGTCAAATACCAATTCATTAGTAATATCTCCTACGAGAAAAGTAAAAGCTAAGTAATTGCCTTAGGAAAACCAAAACACTGCAGAAAAAAAACAAACCCTGTGTGCTGTTTCTGAGAGCTGCTAAACAAGGAGATGAGTGAGACTTTTCGAGGCATGGTACATCTTCAGGTATGAAAATAATCACCCTAAATATGCTGTCATCCAAATAAAAACTGCATTAGGTTGTTAGGTCATCTTTCATTCAGCACTGATAAATCTTTCATTTGCTGCCTCCCCTGAGTTACATGTCTGGTCCTGCTTAAAGGGCAGTTGTGCCTCTGCTGCCAATGCTGTTCACAACAGCACTCATTCTATAAAATTAATCTAATGTAGGAAAAAAAGCAGTGTCCTCAAATTCTTTAGTGAAAACATAACATACACCAATCTAAAGATGTAGTCCAGAGGTCTTAGAGTAAATAACATGAGTTTTATTTCAGTAAGTACCCTGGCCCCTTCCCAAGGTATATTAAAACTATGCAGCTTTTTTTGTTCTTATATTCCTTTACATCAGGCAGTTTATATCTTTTCTCCCAAGACTGCATTTTTTTACATCTCTGGCACTCTTTGCTACCCCCAGCATGAATGCAGGTATGGAGAGGTAAATCTACCCTGAAAGCTAGATCTGCCAGATGGTGGCACAATGTGTACCAGGAGGTTTTGGAGCAAAACTTTTCACATTTTTTTTAAAAAGTCCTTGTTACAAAGAGGCTATTTATAGAGTTATTCTAATAAGGAGCCAAAACAGAGCAGCTTTTATTAGAACTCGCAATAGAGGGCATTACATTGAGGCCTCTGTGTGCATAAATACCACTTACTTATTGTGAAAAATTGGCCTAGAGAGCTAAAAAATTCAGCTTGTATTAGCAAAGAACTCATTTATGTAGGAATGTTTTAAAGAGTTTAAGTAGTACTGGCAGAATTCAATTAATTCTGTGTGTGACAATGTCATTTCATCCTAATTAGTTAAGAACTCAGAAAGAAGAAGGAAAAAAAAAAAGATAAAACCCTGTTCCCTCATAGGACTCCATTTGAAGAGTTATGATGAAAGTTTTGTAGGTTTGCCTGCTGGAAAACAGTCATTTAAAACAGTCTTTTCTCAGCCCAGATTCAGATTGCTCTCAGTCTAAATAACGTTAATAATAATAATCTTATCTTCCAGCTTAAGCTTATAATAATATTATTATCTTCCAGAACTTAAGCAGGCAGGAGAAATCAGCCCAGAAGCTCCTTCTGGATTGCTTCTCTGCAGTGAAGTTGCTTTCTCCATCTCCTAACCAAGGCAGCCGGGAAACACGGGGCCCATAGGTTATTCCTTTTCCCCTCCTGGGTAGAAGCTACAGAAGGGAATGCTTTGCTTCAAACAGCCCAGGTTAAAACTCCAGGATTAGAGAAGTTTTCTCTTCCTCCCAGAGGTGCTGGAAGACCGTAGGCTCCAGGGCCGTGCTCGCTGTCTGGCTTTGGGCTGGAGTACCTTGGTTACCTACACTGCCCCCTGGCACTGCACAGCCCAGAACCACCAAGTGCCATCTCCACTCTTTTCTGGGACTTGGGTTTCAAGACAGACTCTCTCTTGTCTACAAATGAGATAAAGCATTATTTTATGGCTGTATAGAGAGAATCACAGAATCATAGAATTCTTCAGGTTGGAAGGGACCTTTACAGGTCATCCAGTCCAACTCCCTCGCAATGAGCAGTGACATCTTTAAATAGATAAGGTTGCTCAGAGCCCCATTCAACCTGATCCTGAACGATTCAAGGGATGGGGCCTTCCATTACCTTCCTGGGCAACCTGTTCCAGTGTTTCACCAAACTCTATATATGTATGTGTGTGTGTGTATATATATATATATATATATATATATATATATATAAAATCATAGAATCACAGAATCATAGAATAGTTTGGGTTGGAAGGAATCTTAAAGATCGTGTAGTTCCAACCCTCCTGCGATGGGCAGGGACATGTCCCACCAGACCAGGCTGCCCAAGGCACCATCCAGCCTGGCCTTGAACACCTCCAGGGATGGGGCATCCACAGCTTCCCTGGGCAACCTGTGCCAGTGCCTCACCACTGTCCTCTGTCATCAGAAGTCTCATCTCCTTGTGCTGCTTTCCTTCTAACTGTTTCCATACTGGTGGAGTTTAACACATAGATAGCTGACTTCCAGAAGGGGATGGCAGAGGGCCTGAAAGGTTTCTGGGTACTCTCTGTAAACCCTAAACACCTTATCTCAGAATTTACTCTTCAGCCCTGGCTTTTCTTCCCCTGCAAGCCAACCCACCCCATCTCACTGCTAGGTGTTTGCACACAGGAATCAGAATCATAGAATCACATAACAACCAGGTTGGAAGAGACCCACTGGGTCATCGAGTCCAACCATTCCTATCAAACACTAAACCATGTCCCTCAGCACCCTGTCCACTCGTGCCTTAAACACTTCCAGGGATGGTGAATCAACCACCTCCCTGGGCAGCCTCTTCCAGTGCCCAATGACCCTTTCTGTGAAAAAAAAAAAATTCCTAATGTCCAGCCTAAATCTCCCCTTGAGGCATTCCTTCTTGTCCTGTCCCCTGTCACTTGGGAGAAGAGGTCAGCTCACTCCTCTCTACAACCTCCTTTCAGGTAGTTGTAGAAAGCAATGAAGTCTCCTCTCAGCCTCCTCTTCTCCAGGCTAAACACCTCCAGCTCTCTCAGCCATTCCTCATAAGGCCTGTTCTCCAGCCCCTTCACCAGCTTTGTTGCTCTTCTCTGGACTTGCATAGAATAGTATGGGTTGGAAGGGACCTTAAAGATCATCCAGTTCCAACTCCCCTGCCAGGGGATCAGGGCGCTCACAGCAACATCCAACCTGCCCTTGAACACCTCCAGGGACGGGACAGCCACAACTTCCCTGGGCAACCTGTGCTAGTGCCTCACCACTGTAATTGTGAAGAAATTCCTCCATATGTCTAGTCTAAATCTGTCCAATTGCCCCTTGCCCTGTCACTACAAGCCTTTGTAGACAATCCCTCCCCAGCTTTCCTGTAGCCCCTTTCGGATACTGGAAGGTCACTATAAGGTCTTCTCAGAGCCTTCTCCTCTCCAGGCTGAACAACCCCAACTCTCTCAGCCTGTCCTCAAATGGGAGGTGCACCAGCCCTCTAATCATCTTTGTAGCCTCCTCTGGTCCCGTTCCAACAGCTCCATATCCTTCTTACGTTGAGGATTCCAGAACTGGACACAATACTCCAGGTGAGGTCTCACAACAGAGGAACAGAGGGGGCAGAATCAGGTCCTTTGCTGCTGGCCACACTTCTTTTGATGCAGCCCAGGATATGGTTGGCCTTCTGGGCTGTGACCTACATATAGGTAAGCACATAGATATGTATGTATGTATGTATGTATACATCCATCCATGTGGCTATGTGTGTAATTTGGAGGAGAAGAAAGGAGATTGGGGGAGCATGGAGAAGAATTCGGGTAGAAAGAGGTGAGTCTCCCTGGGACCCCACCGTTGCCAGGCCTGCTCTGGGGCGGGGGCAGCCGCGCGGGGATGCCTCCAGCCCCTTCCCGGGGAGCGGGGTGGGTGGCAGTAGCAGCCTCCGGCCGCCGAGGGGCGCCAGCTCACCGGAGGATGGCAGCCGCACCCCCCCAACTCCCCCCCATCTCATCCCCGTGGAGATGGCGGCGGGGCCAGGGTTGGGGAGCTGCTCAGGGACCCAAAAGATGTCCCCTCGCTGCTAGAGGCGGGGAGCTTGAAGCAACTCTGCCTCTTAAGGTCTCAGGAGAAGCGGCTGAGGGAGCTGGGGCAGTTTAAGCCTGGAGGAGGCTGAAGTCTGAGCTTATCACCCTCTACAACTACCTGACGGGAGGTTGTAGGGGGGCGGGGGCTGGTCTCTCCTCCCAAGTAACAAGTGATAGGACGAGAGGGAATGGCTTCAAGTTCACAGAATCACAGAATCACAGAACAACCAGGTTGGAAGGGACCCATCGGATCTTCTAGTCCAACCATTCCTATCAAACACTAAACCAAGTCCCTCAAGACCTCATCCACCTGTGCCTCAACCACCTCCCTGGGCATCCTGTTCCAGTGACCAATGACCCTTTCTGTGAAATTTTTAAGTTGTGTCAGGGGAGGTTTAAGCTGGATATTAGAAAATCAAAACTCTTTACTGAGTGGTCAAGCACTGGCACGGGCTGCCCAGGAAATCATAGAATCATAGAACAACCAGGTTGGAAGAGACCCATCGGATCATCGAGTCCAACCATTCCTATCAAACACTAAACCATATCCCTCAGGACCTCATCTACCCGTGCCTTAAACAAGGGAAGTGGTGGAGTCTCCATCCCTGGAGGTGTTCGGAAAGCGTGTAAATGTGGCACTTCAGGACATGGTTTAATAAGTACGATGGTGTTGGGCTGGCAGTTGGACTTGATGATCTGAGAGTTCTTTTCCAACTTGATTTATTCTACTTAAATCCATATAAAGTAACTTGTTAGAACCATCAGCCATTAGAGGAAGGGACCTGAGTAAGACTAGGGTTGGAACTAGATGATCTTTAAGGTCCCTTCCAACCCAAACTGTTCTGTGATTCTATGACTCTAAGACATACAGGCAAATGACTGGAAAACTTTTGTGGGACTGCAAGAGTCAACCTTCTCTGTATTTAAACAGCAGTGAGGTAACAACTTCTTGGGCAGTAAGGTGAGTTGCACAGCACTGAAGGAAATAACAGTGCAAATTCCAGCCTTTGCCTCAAGCTTCTCTTTTTGCATTTCATTATCAATAAGCACATCGATACCTGGACGGCAGAGAGAATCGGGTGCACTAAGTGGCTTTGCTGACTAAAATAAACTGCTCCTTTCTTCACATTTAAACAACTGAAAGTCAGTTATGCTGAAGGCTTTGGATAGTACAGAAGTACACTAATGGAGAAGATATAAGCATCTCAAAAGCCTCACTGTAGGTTTTGTTAGAGAGTCTTTGAACCTTTGATGCAGGGGTGAGCTAAGCATAAAACCATTTACTTTGATGTAGAAAAGATCTCAGACATCTGCTAATGATGTAAGAGCAAGCAGCTCTGGAGAGCTTGGATGTATTGTTTGGAAATTCTTGTAAACTTAAGCTTAAAAAAGAAAGAGATATTTTTGATATTTTGATTTACTGAAGTTGTTACCAATAAGAATTTTTTACTGTAAGGGTGGGGAGGCACAGGTTGCCCAGAGAAGTCATAGAAGCCCTGTCCCTGGAGCGTTCAAGACCAGGTTGGATGAGGCTTTGAGCAACCTAATCTAGTGGGAGTTATGCCTGCTCATGGCAGGGGGGTTGGTACTGGATGTTCTTTAATGTCCCTTCCAATCAAAGCCGTTCTATGATTTAAATTAGTGAAGTCAGATTTACTTCCCACAATGCCAATGAAGTCAGAGTCCAACATTTATTTATCTAGGGATGCTTGAATATGTAAATGTTTTGTAAAACACAGCATTATTGTGTAATGGTCAAGATTTAGAAACACTTATACTTAGTGTGGGGATAAAAACATTATGTTTGAGGGTTGTTAGAGGAGAAGTTACTTCCTTGAGAGAGGATCTCTAACCATGGTTACACCTCTGATTTCCACTAATGAAGAAGTGTTGATCAATGGTTGTTGTTTTCTTGTTAAGTTCTTCATGTGACACCAGCAATAAATAATACTAAACTTATGTTTTCTTGCTTCTACTGTGCAGCTACATAATATATCCTAAGGTTACTTCAATGTTTTTTCATACAGATGTTTACAAGGATAAACTTGATTAAAGAACAAATATTTAACTGGTTTATTGTCATTTGGCAGTCAGCATGCACACAGAGGAAAGGTTTCCAACAGCCTAAGGTGTACACTGTGCATAACCCCTTCCTTTACACTTCAAATAAATGAGAGCATATTATGAATTCTGAAGCCATTTCAGTATGTCATTAAGTCGATGGGTTTGAGTTTTGTTCTAATGCTGTTGCTATGCCGATTTGAGACAGCAAAACAGTCTAAGCATTTACTGAAAACAGTGCTCATCAACAGGGGAAAAAGAAAGCAGGGAAAAAAATCCAGACACTAGTCTAGTACTTGGAGACAAATCCAGACTCCCCTGCTCTGATTGCTGATTATCCCACATGTGCATAGAGCAATCTCTCTGCCATTTTAAAATATTCACCTGTGTCAACACCCCCAAAATGTAACAGTGGACAGTGAAAAAGCATTAAGCTGAGGCTTTCTCACCTCTCCTCACAGGCAATCAGTGTTCCTTTGCTGGCATCCAACTGCTTTACCAAGCTCAGGTCACTCTGGGGCAAGGTCCTTTTTCTACATACAAATAAATGTGCACAAATCTTGTACCCAAACATAAAAAAAAAAATTAAAAGTAGCTCAGCTGACAGTTGCTGCATGACATTTTCAATTTGCCATCTGAGTTTTGTTCTGGACATTCCCACGGGAGATTAGTTTGCCCACTCCCTTACCCTTTTGTACCCTGGCCACATGCTGAAGAGAGATATCCCAGGTGGATAGTGTTCTGTGACTGGCTGAGGTGGTGCCATGATTGAATTGTACAGGCTTCAGGCAAAATGGTATCTATCAGGCAGGGACCAGATGCTGCTACAGTCCTAGCACGGGGTAACCCCCTCGAGGATGGAGTCAATGTTGTGTGGCACTAGCGCTTGCGAAACAGCACAGCATTTTCCATCTGTAGTAAACAATGCTGCTTCTTAAGAAATGTCTCACCATTTAGTTGGAATATTTTCAGAAGCATTAACATTTGCTAAATCAACACAAAACAAAAAAAAACCTCAAATTCATCAGCTCTCTCACTTGTATCGAAATATCAGCATTGGTAATATTTTCAAAGTGAAAGTCAAGAACAAGGTTTCAATTTCCTTATTTTCATTAGAAAACCAGAGTTCTTGTTTGATTCTATCATTTTTGCTCAAAGTTATGACATCATACTGTTCTTATTAGATTCATATTTATTTTGTTTGCCAATATCCAAAGAGTTTAACACCATCAGAAAAAAAAGTTGGGATACTTTGTTTAGTTTCATCCACTGGAAATTTCTCCTTTTCATTCCCAGCTAGGAGGAGGTTCTCAAACCACAACAAACTCCTGCTTCTGACCAGCTCATCTCTGAAGATCAGTCTATGGTGAAGTTAAAGTTGCAGGCAGCCACCCCAGCCCTTCCACTGAGCTCCCTACCCTCGCATTATGACTCAGCTTCTAATGATATATGAGTTTTTCTGCAGCACCTCTCCTATTTGACAACCTGCAATGAATGAAAGGATTGAGCTATGCTTATTTTTATCTTCTCTTCTATTTGAGCCCTACTTTGGGGGCAACTGCCAAAAGCCTATTTCACTGCTTACTTCTAAAAACTTGCATGTATCCTTCCAGTTGTGGCCATATGCTAATGAAATTGACCTTTAGAACTACAGATAAGCAAAGTCACATTCCTTAGAAGAATATTTTGCTTTACTTTTCCAGTTATGTTAAGGAAGGGATACAGTTGCATTTTTTATTTCTCATAAAGGAACCAGGAAACCTACATCAGCCTGAGATGCTGTATTTTTATTTCAGCTCTGGGGCATGAAGGAAGATTTTCCAGCTCTTCCACAGCACTGTAGTTTTAAAAGAGAGTCGTCCTACCCTGTTTTGGAGCAGAACACTGTTACAGGTATTGCACTTAAAACGTTTAGCAGGACAGCTGGTCACGGGCCCAGGGGATGCTCACACAGACAACACAGGCTGTGCCAACAAGTGTTAGATTAACAAGTGTGTAGGCAGGATGGCAAAAAATAAACATTTCTGGTGCTTCCTTGATCCTTGTTTGAACAATTGATGCTCACATCAGTTCCCCTTTTCTTCACTGACTGTCCTCTGTCATCAGATGTCTCATCTTGTGCTGCTTTCCTTCTAACTGGGGGAGTTTAACAGATAGATAGCTGACTTCCAGAAGGGGGTGGCAGAGGGCCCGAAAGGTTGCTGGGTACTCTCTGTAAACCCTAAACACCTTTTCTTATCTCAGATTTCTATAATTGTGAAGAATTCCCTCCTTATGTGTAGTCTGAATCTTCCCCTCTCCAATTTTAGCCTTCCTCTGGCTGCACGTGACCACAACAGGAAATAAGTCACCTTGCTGCCTGCTCCAGCTCATCAGGTGTGCTGCTCAACCAACAGAAATAGCAAAGCTTATACCCTTTGAGGAAAAGAAACATACAGTGAAACCTTTGCTTGTCTTGCAAAGACAAGAGCACCAAGCATTTCAATCCCTTCATCAAATGCTTTCACTTCTTTGCTTCCCAGGAGGAGTGAATGCAATGACCATTTCGGGGCTGTGCAGGGGACTGAATGTTCAGCTTTGGCGCTCTAGAATGATAGTTTCCATTAGCTCATGTCAACCCTTGTTTACAGGTAAGCCCTTCGAATCTCTTTGTCGGGTCAGTAGAGGAGCAGTTCAGTGACAGAGGACCATATAATTCATTAACCCTGACCAGGTTCATTGCTTTTCTCTGGCATGATGAGTAAACAAACTGGCTAGTTTCCTAACGCACGCAAGCACCTGCGGTCCCTATTTGTACAGCTGCGTATCCTTCTGGTGACCTGCTCACCTAACCTGAACCACTAGGTGCCTGAACTGTGTAGAGTAGAGGTGAATAAAAAGGAAAGTGCTCTTGGATGCAACAATATACAGTGACTCCAGTTGCACACTGCTTTGCTTTGGTAGAAGAAAGTAGAAAGTAAAGTTAAGGCTATGTTTACAGTAGCCGTAAGTGAGAAAAAAAGGGAGGCTTTGTAAAACAAAAACCCTTTTTCGGGTATTATTCATATTCACATCTAACCTGCCCAACCTGCTGCTTTTCTTCGCCCTCAGAATTATGCTCAGTAGATACCACGGGGTAAAAAGGGATCTTTAACCAAGATCAGTGTTTATAAGCTGTTGTTGGTTATTGTCGTATGAGGCCCACAGATGAGATCAAGGCTTCATTGTTTCAGGTGATACATCCACATGGATGTTGTGGGCCCCTGCTGTAAGGGCTGGCACTGAAATGAGGCAGCAATTCACAGCATGCTTTGAAATACTAACTCTTGATGCTAGTCTATGGTTCAAAAAAGCCAGTGGAGTCCCTAGAGAGCGGCATCAGCAAAGTCTCTTGGTGAGCTGACTCCACAGGCTAGAAGTAAAGAATAATATTTCAAATAAGTGGACTGGCAGAGATCAAAGGGATAATAAGCATTTAAATGCAACATGAAAGACATCTTCCTCTTCAGAGCTTTAGGATGGAATGTAGCCAGGCAGATAAACTATTTAAAAGCCCCTTTAATCAAGACTATTAGCATGGAGATTTTTGTCTCAATTAAAAGCCTCTTCAATCACGTTAAAGAGACAGTGATACAAAATGTAATTTGTATTTCTGTTTGCATTTCGTTAAAATGAACAGTAAAGATTTTTTTCTTTGCAGAGAATCATATTGCTGCTAAAAGTTATCTTTGAGAGAAGATTCATTTAATCTGTCTCCTTGCTCACAGTTTAATTTGGACTGTTGCACTCATATTTTAATGAAGAAGGTTAGAATGCTTACTTATTTGCTTCCCAAGTGTTTAATTTTCTGACCATAAGTAGTCGAGAGAAAACTGGACAACCTAAAGGGAAAATTTTTCTTCTTGCAAATTTCCTAGGGTCTCAAAAGATACTGTAGAAAACAATGCTAGCTAAATGCTGTATAAAAAGCAAAGCAGCCAGAATATCACCATGCACTTGTATTCAGTAAAGCCTTTAAGTGAGCACTAAAAAGGGATGTCAACCCTTCAGGAGCCAGAGAGGACTATCAATACACCTTTCTCCTCTTCTCAGTAAGATCCCAAAAGTCCTACCTGCCAGCAAGCTCTGCTCTTCGCTCCAAAATAACTGTTGACTTTTTAGCTCACAATGATGAAGAACAACAGAAAAATGAATAGGACCAGAGATGCCCTTATAGAATGGCCATAGCAGAGATACTTTACTTGGAGACATGTTATCTGAGTGGAAATGAGCAGTCCTTGGAAGGACTAGGGTTACTGTTCACTTTATTTTCAACCAGATTTGCAGACCTATGTGGTTTCAGAGGAAGAGCAGCATATGGGATATGCGTGAAACCTTATTGGACGTCCCACGTGGTGCTAAGCCTGTCAGCTAAGAAACAACCCTAGAGAGAGAAAATAGCAGCATCTGACAGAACTTTGCCAGTGTGAAACACCATTTCTCGGAAGCTGAGGAGTGGTTCTGTGGGACAGATGTGGTGAAGCTGAGGACAACGTTTCCTTGAGCACACATTTCTGGATGAACAGAAAAGGAAGGATCTGCCTGAGGTGCCTGGATGGTTCCTAGACATTAGATCTATTTAGTTGCCACTTGAACCTAAATACATTTCAGGGTTGCTTGATGACTTTAGTTAATTAACCAGGCTTTTATTTGATGCTGGTTACTCTTACATTCAATGAAAAAAAGATTGTTCCCAGTATTACCTCCTTTTTCTGATACAAACACCTCTTAGTATGTAGCAAAGAAAGATTCATTATTGCCTCTTGGAGCTAAAGAAATGTGAAACGTATTAAACATTGACATTTTGTTGCAGTAAGATCTGTGGGATCAGTCAGACAGCTGCCTGAAGGCAAGCTCCAAGATTACTCATCTGATTTTGTTGCTGTGATATGGTATTGTGGCATACAATTGCTGTGACTCACTGCCTCCCCTGTCAAGCTGTGCACAAATGGCTTTGCCCCACTTGTTATGGTTATAATGGACTCAAAAGGGTCAGCACTAGAAATCAATTGTGGTATTGGTTTTGATGATGAAATAGGACCTTGCTAGAATCTGTATTTCTGTACCAGGGCAAAATGAAATGCTGTACGTGATCAGATCAGCATATGCTGAGAAAAAGAGTGCTCGTTCATTGGTTCCTTCCTTCCTTGTTACATTTTCATTTTATTATAGCTTCTTCTAAGAACATTGAGAAGACAAGACAAAAAAAGACGTGCTTGGTGAGAAGACCTTGCCTGCCTGTGTGTCCAAAATGCCCGGTCTTCTTGGTCACCTACTATGGACTCTGACGAACATCCAGCTGTAGCTCTGTCCTTCAGCCATGTGCTGGTGCCATTAAGCTTGCCATTGCCCCTGCTTTTATCTCGCTTGAATTAGACAGTGCAAAGGCAAAGAATGGTCATCCAGCATACAGAAGCAGCCTCCATTTCTCTGTTTGCTGACCAGGACAGCTTTAATTCACGAGTTTTCCAGGCTGTCTGAAACTGTCACACATCGCAATGAGGCATCACAATGAGGCAACAATTTCACTAGCGCATTTCTTCCCTTTCTGTAAGTATATGTTTTAGAGACATTGAATACTCCTGGGCATCACTTTCATTTTGACAGAAGAAAACAGGACAAGTATCGTTTTGACAGTTTGAAAACCAGATTTACTTTCCTCCATTTCTTTCTTAAAGCATGTGGTAAGAGATGTGCTCTAGCACTATAGTAGTGAGATTCATCTCGCAGGCATTCCTTCTTCTCTAATCTACAATCAGGCTGAGCACGCAAACCAGTGCAAAAGCAGAGGCCTGAGTAACATTAGGAAACATCTTTCCTCAAATCTCTACTTTTGAATTAGAATGGATTTTAAGATCAAAAATTCTACCACCACCACCACTGCAGTCTTCACAAAATGAAGAAACTCTACTCAAGCTACAGCAAGACCTTACTGCTGTCTCACCAACTATGTTCTTTGCTTTGGTGTTTCCACCACATTCTGTGCAACAGATCAGAGCATTGCAGTAAAGTCCAGGAAATACACTTTAACTCACAGAAATATATTTTCAGCCTCACCTATCTTTTAAAAGTTTTTAAGTCCAACCCACACAGGAGCGCGGTACATTTACAGGTTAAGGCTGTGTGGTTTTTTCTAAGCTAAGTAGTAGCAGATGTTCTCAGGGTTTCTCTCTCCCCCATAGTATGCAAAATCTTGTCTCCATGGTCACAGTAAAAGTCAAATGGCAAGACAGTTTATTCTCACCTGGAGTACTGTGTTCAGTTCTGGAGTCCTCAGCACAGGAATGGCATGGATCTGTTACAGTGAGTTCAGAGGAGTACCACAAAGATGGTCAGAGGGCTGGAACACCACCAACAACAACATACCCTCCCACCCCCACCACATGAGGACAGGGTGAGAAAATTTGGATTGCTCAGTCTAGAGAAAAGAAGGCTCCAGGGGGACCTTGTAGCAGTCTTCCAGTAGTTGGAGGGGACCTACTGGAAAGATGGGGAAGGACTCTGTCAGGGATAATAGTACAAGGGATAATGGTTTTAATCTGAAATATGGCAGATTTAGTTTAGATATTAAGAAGAATTTTTTTACTGTTAGGGTGATGAAGCTCTGGAACAGGTTGCACAGAGAAGTAGTGCATGACCCATCCCTGGAGGAGTTCAAAACCAGGTTGGATGGAGCTTTAAGCAATCTGATCCAGTGGAAGGTGTCCCTGCATCGGCTTTAAGGTCCTTTTCCAATCCAAATTATTCTATGATTCTATGATACTATGAGTCTAAATCTTTTTCCATTCCCAAAGCCCCCATAAAACTCTTTCACTGAGCCCGACCTCAAGGGAGAAGTTTTCACTCTTTGTGCTTGAGGTCTCATGGCTGCCTTTGCCCTTACAGACCATGGTAGCTCTGGAGAAAAGCAGATGGTAAACCCTTCTCAACTGTGGCTGATTGGTGCAGCCACACCTTGCTTAGCTTTCACATGGAGCAGATGATAGCTCTGCCCACGAAAGGTCTTTATTCTCTTGTGTATTTACCCTGCATGAGACACAGCTGTTGTGAAGAAAACTTCAATGAAGTTTAAAGATGTCAAGGAACCATCACCTGCTATGTCTGTGAAGGAGAGCAGGGTGAGGGTAAATCCTTTTGGCAGAAAGGAAGTCCACAGGTTAGAGAATACCACTATAATGAGCACAATGAGCATTTGTTTGTGAGTGGTGAATTATCCTAGTTCTGCCCTTTTATTTCTTAGGATTTTGTTTTTTCTGTTGGTTTCTCTCTGCAAGTATTTCTGAAACACACTGGTTAGGCTGCAATATCACCATCCCCTGGTTAGTGCCAACCCTCAAGTCTCCTTTCTGTTAAGGAGGAGGGACCTTCCAGTTTCAAATGATGGGGGTGTTTTTCAGAGCACAGTCAATGCTATATTCCTCTCAGCTTCTGAACAAGCCTGACAGCTACAGGATGTATCTTGTAGTCACAGAAAAGGGATTTACATTGGTTTCCATTCCTATGGAGATGTTCAGCCGAGGAAGCTCTGCCAGGTTGTAATCTTCTCACTCCCTCCCTACCCGCAACTGTGGTTACCTCTGTGGTAATCCACACTATCAACACTTTCTGTCCATTTTCAAGTTTCACAATAGTAAACCCTCTCCATGACTCTTAAGAGCCCAAAGGCATGGAAAGCCCATTCAATAGGGCTGCCCTGACTGTGGGCTTCAGGTTTGTGGGTGATTTTATGTTAATCACCAGCCTTTGGAAGTATCCCCAACACCTCAATGCCAATTCAACCTTGCTTATGCATCTCTTGCTGGGGTGACATCTGGGCTTTCTGCAGCAGAAGTATTTTCAGACAAGAGCTGAACCAGTCTACTGTGCTTTATATCTCACTGGTATTTTACCCAATAGAAATGCTGTTAACCAACTGCAATTTTCACAACTTTGAGACAAATTCACGGTGCTGGCAAGCCAGAATTTTTCAAGGTTAGTTGTTTAGACATCATCCTCTGTTGTGGCAGCCCAAGTGCTCCAGGACTGGGTCACAACTGTGCTTTTGTAAGGAGGTTGCTACATTTTCCCAGTCTCTTTCCACTGAAGGAATGCCGGTACAAGGATTTTCTTTAGATTTCCCTGAACCTCTTATTGATTTTTGAGAGGTCACACTTCTTTGGGTTTAATATCCAGTTGACATTTCTATGTCCATTGCTCATCTTTTCAAAGTTATCCCATTTCTACGTAGATGCTATACAAAAAAGATGCTTACAAAAGTAAGAGAAACCTAGAAACACAAAAATAAGTCAAGCATGGCAGAGTAACACTGCAAGCCAAAAGCAAGTGGAATAGGCAAGGCTCAGCCCTGAGGATTTATCCAAACCTGACCACACAGGAGGCAGAGAAGAAAATAACTCACCGTTATCCTTCTCAGAGCAGGCTGCAGCTTCTTGCCTTCATTATGTATTATTCTTGCCATCAGTTAAAAAGCATGCAGGAAGACATCTGAGCATAACTTACCAAATGTGCCTGGTAAGAATATCTCATGATTTAAAGCCTTAGCACAGCCTGCAGAACAGGTGAGTGCTTTCACTGTGTCTGTTGGAATCACTTACAGCTATTTTGGAGGGAAGATGGGGAAACCAGTCCCACCCTGGAGCTGCATGTGTGTAAGTGCCTTGCTGAACACAGGCCAAAGTTTCCCTAGAAGAAAAAGACAGAGTTTGTATTATATATGCATGAAATAAAATGAAACAAAACCAAACTTGTCCATCCTCTATTCCAAAAGGGATAGGAATGAAGAAGAATTCGGTAAATAGCGAGAGATGGACATTTGGATTCAGAATTCATAAGCTTGCATGTCTGGCTGATAACAAGGCATGATTTATTGCAAACTAACGAGATGTATGGGCCTCTATTAAGTGATTAGGGAGACAAATCCCTCTCCCCCTGTCACTTCGTTTCCTGTTTTAATTTCATAATGGACAGTTCGAATTTTCTGCAAACACTAATGGGATCTGTTTTCTCTCATGGGAGTTTGCTCCATCACACTTGCTAAACAAAGACATAAGAAGGAAGCAGCCTTTAGCAGAAGATTGATGGTACAGCCCTGCCAGGATGGTCTTGGCAAAGTTGCAGAAAGCAACCGTCTGCCTTGACAGAGGAAATTTTCTGTTTATCCCGAAGGACAGCAAAGCATTTATAAAAAGACACTCTTCCATATTAATGAAATAGGTTGCTTTAAGTTTGCTGAAAGCTGAGCCAAACCCCATACATGTGATGGGGTCATTAGGCACCTTGGAGTGGGGATGGCAGTGCTAGCTCTGGGATGCTCTGCAGAGCTACAGGTGCTGGGACCTTTCCACCAGCAAGCCCTCTCCTCCTGTTCTGTCCCTGCTGGGCTGCTGCAGTTCTCAGCCAGTCTGTGGGCCTACATAGGGCTTCATGCTCCAGAAATCCAGGGTGCTGCCACCTGCATAGCCCCAGGCAGGGTAGGTGTTGGTAGTCCACCCCAATTCTTTCCTTCTCAGCAACTCTCTGCCCTCAAATAGTGTGATTTTTAAGTCTAATGTTGTAGAAGTTGCCCAAAAGGCAGTCTCCATTCTCCTACAGGGGACACTGGTGGGATGAGATTCACAACCTTTGCCAGGTGTCAGAGAGAGCAGAAAAGCAGAGATAACTCCAAGCAAACCCCGTATATGTCCATGTTTACTCCAGCAAAAATTCAGCTGGAGGTGTTAGGTGGTGAGTGAGAAATTAAGCAGCCATGAGTTTCACACAGTAGCTAGAGCTGAATGTACTCAGATACTGCTCAAGCCCACACAGTTACAGACTGTGGAAGAGATACATGCATAATTCATCTACTTTTAATTAAATGGTAGTATCTTTCAATATATTACATTTATTGTAATTACATTTATCTATTCACAGTCTTTGACCTACTCAAACATCACTCTTTTTTTCTTGCAGTTACAATGTGAGCATAAACAACACCGCTTCAACTTTAGGACTAGATGTGGTAAAGGACACCCAGAGCTGTGCCAGGCTCTCCCCACTGGAGAGAGCAGTGCCAGTACAGGATGTCCAAGAGCCACTTGGGGAGATATGAGCTGCCCTACAGCTGAAGGAAACAAGTCCTGCATGTCCTAGAGTTCTTCTGTGGGGCTTGGGCACAGTGTCACTGGAAGAGTTTTCAAGCAAGCAAAGCTGTTCAGCCAGAGTGCTGCTTTCAGTGTCTTAATGTTGCAGAAATATCTCTTTCAGGAGCAGCATGTCCCTAGAAAATGGAGCCTCGTGTCTTGCCATTCAGTGCATAGGTAATGCACACAGTTCAAAGACTGATGAGACCTACCAAGGCACGTGCTTCTCTCCAAATTCATGATGAGCTCCCCAAGGTCTTATGATGGGACCCATCAGACACAGCAAAGGCAGCAGCTTATGTGAAACTCTCAGTGTTTGGGTCTGCTGAGCCAGGCAGGTGATGACACAGTAGCTGGGACATAACTGTTGAATGGGGAGAGGTTTCAAGCCACCATGGGCAGGACACAGGACCAGCAGCTCAGGAGTTCAAGTTACTGTACTAACACAGCTTTTCCAGAGAGGGAACCAAGACTATGTTGCTGGGGAGGGTGGGAGATGGAAATCCCACAAGTAGAGAAAGTGCAGATTTCCAGGGAACATCCTTCTGACTGCCAGAAGCAGGGGGTTTTACCCTCCAGGAAGATATTTAACAGTTCCAGTTTGTTAGATGCTGCTCTGTTAGGCTGCTTTGTTTTATTTTTCTCAGCACATACACACAAAGAGAAAAAAGAAAAAGCATTTAAAAGAGTTTAACTGAGACTTCATTGTATGTTTCTCCTGTGAGACCAGGTGGACAAACCTAGAAGTTTGTTATTGATTTCATTGCTAGAGCAGTAGCTTGGGCTTGAGTTTGGTAGGTGAGAGGTTGTGCATCTTAACAAAGAAAAATGGAAAAAATAAAAAAGAAAAAAAAAAGAAGATGAGACAGAAAGGCACTGAGCTTGGCCTGACCTCAGAACTTACTAAAATGCAATATACACCAAGATTAATTCTGACTGCGGTGCTTTGCAAAGAGAGCACTTAACGTTAGAGCACCTAAAGGGAATTAATAGTTGGCAGTTTGGCTTTATGACGAGATGAGATTTCTCCCTCTTCCACCCTGTCCCCCATCTCTTTCCAGGAGTTCAGAGTTTGCCACAGCAATATGTAGTGGCACAACTGAAGACCTCATCTAACTATAGGGAGGATAAAGGAACAGCCCTAGCTACCTTGCAGAAATATGGGAAGGAAAAGGGGATGGCTGAAACAAGCTACCTGAAGCAAGGAGAAAGAATGCAGGCAAGGGTATCATCAGTCATGTTTCTTCAGGGTGCTTCCATTCACCAATCCCTCATTGTTAAAATGGAACCTAACCTTATAAAATGTGAGAACAAACCCACTCATTTCTATGAATAGAGCAAATACTAGCCCCTCCTCCACACCCTTCCTGCCTCTGGTAACCTGAAACAGGTGGGAGCATCACCATGGCATGGTGCTACACCCACAGGTGTTTAGGGTGGGCCTGAGGCGAGCCCAGGTAGCTGTGGCTGATGGAAGACCCTCCTTAGACAGCTAATGAAACATCTTTTCATGGGAGTTTTCTGGCTGATGAGAAAACCTGTAGTGGTTCTGTGATGCCTGTCAGACACTGCTCCCAGGGAAGGCTGGAGACCTGATAGCAATGAGGAGGCAGTGATCTCAGCCATCTGGTAGAGGGAGGGACCTGTGACATAGCCAGACATGGGACAGACAAAGGAAAGATGAAAAGATGAATGAGACATGGGGAAGAGTCACAGACAAGTGTGGCTGGAGGAACTCCTACTGAGGGTCACAGAAAGTAAGGGCTGCCAAGGGGCTTAAAAAATGCAAAAGATTTTAGTCTGGAAAGTGAAGAAATCCAGAGGTGTTAATGTGAGAGGGGTGCTCATGGGGGTGACAGAAGCAGACAAGTCAGCGGGTAAGTGCTGAAAAAGGAGGGAGGAAGATTAGCAGGATGGTATGGGCTAATACAACATGAAGGGGCTAAGAACCAGGTGGTTTGAGGAGATACCTTCTGTTCCCTGCAGCTTGTGAAAGCCAAGGCAAGTTGTCAAGCTGGCCAAAACTCACACTAAGTCTTGGCTTATCAGGCTAGAAATGGAAAATGGGAAGGCTCTTGGGCTGCAAAGCTAAGTTGGCTCCAACACTCCCCCTCGCTGTCTTCATACACTGGCAGTCTTAGCAGATGTGCATCTTGGGGGTCTGTGTTGCTTCAAAAAAGTCATGATCCAATGTGATGAGGGTGCTACTGGTCTTGTTTGGTACTGCTGAAGGCACCAACCACAGTTCTCCTGCAGACGTCATACTGTTCCTTGAGTAAAGACTGTCCCCATGGGCTTTAGTCAGCTTTAGAGGGTACAGATAAGAAATTCCTTTGCAGGAGGGAGCAGTGATCAGTCTCACAGAGATGCCCCAGTGATCAAATCCCTAAATTCACATACCGAACAGAGGGCAGCTCATGCTGATCACCCTTTCCAGAGCCTCATGCATCTCTTCACACCTGCACGATCCAGGAGCAACACAGCCTCCAAAATCTCCAGAGTCCCAGTTCTTACCTGAGTCTCTTATACGCACTAGCACTGCAGGTGTCAGCCCGACCAGCCTCAAACCCTCCCTGGGTGACCCCAGAGCTGCAAACGTCTCCCCACTTCCCAGCAAGGCAGTGCAGGTCCCACGCTGGAGGATACAGGAGCTGTCTTGGCCATAGCAAGGAATGTTTCACAGGAGGGAAGGAAGTGCTGGGGGGTGCTGGCAGTCCACTCTCTGCCTGAAAACAAGCCTTGTCCCCTCCCACTGAGCTGCATTATGCGCTTGCCAAGCCTGGCACTGCTGGACAGGACCAGCAGCCAGGGTGGAGTTATCACAGAAATGACATTTTGTTGTTGTTTTCGAAAGCAGCAAGGCACAGGCTTTTTAAAAAAAGGATACTTGAGGTCTTCACATCATTGAGGCTCTGCGATGCTAAGCATCACTGACTAAATATCTTCAAAGAAAAGAATTTGTGCTGTTTTCCTTGGATTTTCAAAAGAGCTTACTAATGAAAGGCAGAGAAGAATGATGGCAGGAGGATAAGTGGCTCTCCGCTTCAAGAGCTGAATAATCAGTGCATGAGACACTAAAGGTTCATGTGGCTTTTATACCTCACTGTTGTGCCAGAGACTGTGATGGCAGAGCTGTGTAGTCACTGGCATTGCATACCACAAACACTGTAGAGAAATTAATTTAAAAATATGTATAATCAGTATCAATTGCATATTACCTATGCAATGATTTGATTTTATGTATGTACTTTTAAAATAAGCTAAAGAGGCAAACATTGGTTTAGACAGTGCTTTTCTGTCAGGCCACCCAGCAAGTGATGGTGTGGGTTGTTTGCTGCTTTCTTTCTCCCTGTTGTTTTCCTCCCTTCTCCCCTGACCATCACTGACCCTAAGGCCTTAAGACAAAATCATAGAATCATAGAATCACCAGGTTGGAAAAGACCCTACTGATCATCGAGTCCAACCATTCCTATCAAACACTAAACCATGCCCCTTAGCACCTCATCCACCTGTCCCTTAAACACCTCCAGGGAAAGTGACTCAACCACCTCCCTGGACAGCCTGTTCTAGTGCCCAATGACCCTTTCTGTGATTTTTTTTTTTCCTAGTGTTCAGCCTAAACCTCCCCTGGCGGAGCTTTAGGCCATTCCCTCTCGTCCCGTCCCCTGTCACCACACATACCATATGTGCTGCTGGCAGTGTATAAGCCATAGCCACAGTGATCAGGGTTGTCAAGCACATCTGATACCACAGCTAAGCTAATCCAATGCCCAGTTTCACGTGAAAAGGGCAAGCCTGCTCTCCTCATCTCACACCAGCAGCTAGGGATGCTCCTGTGAGTCTGCCATGGGATGGCTAGGGGAGGACAATGGTTCATCTTTTATTTCCATCATTCCCTAGCTCCTCCTCCAGTGGATCTGGTGACAGCCAGCCCTGACGCTAGGTTGGCTGTAGGCTTTCCCTTTAGAGCAAGTTGCACTTCAGCATGGGGATCTCATCATGCACCAGCCTTGAAAACTTCACAGCAGCCGGGGAGAGCACAGCAATCACCTCTCACAAGAGCAGGGGTTTGTTCCACCAGCCTACACCTGCACCTGCATGGGCAACTTCTGGCCCTGCTGCTGCAGCAGGCTTTGTGCAACACAGCCAGACTGGTACCTATTGCCTCATCTTCTCCCCCAGCCCCGGCCGCCCCAGGTTAATAGTCCCTGCATGCGAAGTCTGTTTTCTGCTCTAGAAAGCGTGTCCCCTGAGAAACAGAATTTATCTCAATGACCTCGTGCCCAGTCCCATAGATCAGTCATCTGATAATAAACCAAAAAATTTTTCAGATTTACATTTCCGAAGTCCTCACACTTCTCGGTTGCAGCCAAGTTACATGGGAGTCTTTGCTGACCTTCTAGCACACAGCTTCTCATTCCCCTACACCCCAGAACACTATTTCTTTAGCAAAGACTTATTAAGGGGAATTAATTAACTAGTCTTGCTGTCTGGATAATCAATTTTTATGGTATAAATTGAATTCTGATGGAAGAACGTTGATCTGTTGCTCCCTCTGCTTTCCCTGCATAGAGATTAAAAATAGATGAATACCCAGTTGGAGCAATTGAGGTGGGAATATATTCCTTCCAAATATAGAGTCTTGGCAACCTCAGAAAATGGGGTGAACGTTACTGGGATTTCATTTCATAAGTGCACTGGGAAAGTTAATGTCAAAATGTCCTGATTTAGAGATCTTTGAACAAAAGAAAATTGAAATGTTTCACTCTGAAGCAATTTTCCTCTTAAGTGTTTAAAGAATAGCGAAATCAAGGGCAAATATCTGAATGAAATGTTCTAATTGTTTTAAGACAAAAATATTTACAATGAACAGGCTTTGTTTGTTGTTTGGTTTCATTGGGGTTTTTTTGTAAATTTTCCTTCATGGAGAAGTTTAATGACGTGGGGTCTCTCAGGCCTGTGTGAAAAGGAAGATTTCTACCCACCTCTTCCACTTCAGCAGGGCTTTTTGCCACCTTCTGAGCCTCAGCTGAAAGATTAGCCATGTGGCATATTTTGTGTTTCTCTGCCTTGGTCCAGCCAGTGTTTTTTCCAACTCTGGTATCAGCAAAGAGTGACCCAGCTAATGATCCAACAGATGACTGGTACCCTACAACACTGGTCTGTAACTTTGGGCTGGGCTTTTTGAAGGTGTTCTCTGAGATTTTGAGGGTTTTTGCGTGGGGTGTATTTTGTTTATGAAGGTGGATCCACTTTATTAGCAACCAAATGTTTCCTTGAATTGGCATACTGCCCCGTGCCTCCTAAATGACTGGTTTGGCTACAAATTGCTCAGACTCGGTGATTCATTTTTCATCTCATTTATTGCAGGCATGAATACAGGAACAGGTAAACAGCTGAGCCGTAAAAGTTTCTCTCTAGGCATGTTTTCAACAAAATGCCATCATACACTGTCTGATGATACACGCTGCTACTCAGATGAAACAAAATGGTGTGAGCAATCTTACTTTAAAGCTGCTATCCACCAGTCAAAGCTGCAGCTGCCCAAGAAGCCTTCTCCTCCGCTTAATCTCTCCCTTCCCTCCTTCTCCGTGTCATCTACAGGTTCTTTTACGGCACTTAACTTTACAAAACACAGTTGTGAGGCTGATCTTACATGCAATTACAGATCAGCTTCAGTATATTTATTGCAAACTTCTTGAACATTAGAACATTAAAAAAAAAAGAAAAAAGAAATAAATAATAATCCATTGCATAATTATGAGTAGGTTTTTGTAGCCAATGAACTAGAAATGTATTCAGAAAAAAAAAGAAAAGAAAAAAAAAGAAAGTCAACCAAAGGATATTTGTAAACAGTTCAAATAAAACACAATACTGCCTCCAATGAAACATTTCACTGCATTACCAGCTCTGTTTCAAATGAGCACGTAGGCATCCTGTTGTAAGACAGTTGTGAAGCCACAAACTGAAACTTCAGAGGAGTTAATTTTCAAATATTGCACCTTCAGGGCCTAAGTATGTTTGAAAAATGAAAGATCTGTGCACACTGTGGGAGCTGATAGAGATGTGAGATCTCAACATTACTAAAGAAAATCTAGATATTCCTTTTAAAAAAAAATTGTGAAAACAGCTGTATCATACACACAGAAAAAGCACAATTGGTTGGCTTCCATAAGATACTGCAATATGAGAAAATATTTAACTCCTTGCATGGCTATTTAAATGGCCAATAAATTTTGCTGGAATCACGCAAACATGACGATGTTGCATTCTGGCACTTAGAGACTTCACGCTGGAAAGCTGGGATCTGCTGACTGGGTCAGAGCATCACTTTGGGCACTGTTAAAAGCCAGGTCCACCCTCAATTGACTTGGTCAGCATGGTTATGGCAGGAGGTTTCATTAACCAGCTACTCCCAGACTGGATACAACTATAACGATGCCCCTGTGTCCTTATGCCACTGAAAGCTTCAGCAGCTCTCTGGTTTTGCCATAAGTGATAAATGCTGTTCTGACAACAGAGTGTAGCTGGTAGTATATTTACACCTAACGTGCAAGGCTTTTGCTGGCAGAGCTACACTGATCACAAATCATACCTGAAAGCATCCCTGAATGATGTAGCCATGTCAGCAAGGGCTACAATGTAGATCTAACCAGAGGGATGGAGAGCAGGATTCGTCTCACTTAACCTTAAGCAATATAAAGGTAGACATTTAAATCAGAGGCACCTCCAGAAGGCAGTTCTTTTGCTCTCCCATCAAGTGGGAGTTTGGCATATTAACATTAGGTGAGATGAACCCTTTTCCCAGGACAGCTGAGGAGACAAACTCTCTTCAGTCACCCTTTCCTTTTACCAGCTCTGGAGACTGTGCTTCAGAAGGCTGCTGTTCAAATGCATTATCTTTACACATGTCGATGTACATGATAATGATAGCTTGTGCTGGGCATCATGCTGCCACAACTACATACGCAAGCTCATTAAAGCTAGCTCAGATACTTCTGCACTATTATATAGACATACCTTCGGGCAGAGTATCCTTTAACACCTGTTAAGTTAACATTTAGGGGCAAATTTGGACTATCTGCCCTTCACCATATGTTTACATTGACATTGTATCGCTTACAGTAGTTTTGGGTAACAGGTGTCCTAACACTGTAATTCCCAACCAGAGGTGAGCCAGAAGTGTTTATTCAGAGACTGTGAAAAATGAGATGCTTAAGCGTGGCTGAAGAAGGTACGTAGTAAGAAAGAACAAGGTGAAGATGCTCTGCAGTTAAAAGTTTAGTTTGATAGCAGTAGAACAGTTTTAATAAAGCTCCGTTAGACTGCACAAAAGGAAACGGTGGCAGCCAGTGCATAAGACACTAAAACAAGACAAGGCAACATAGTTGGGGTTGTTCTGTGGAAAACATCCCACTGGAACTAAGTGGCCATGCAAGCCTCTCCCTCCTCTTCCAGTGGGAACCAAGGCAGGAGGAGTGTCTGCTCTTCTTCAGCTATGCCAGAGCATACCTCAGCTATAAGGCTCCCTGTAAAGTAACCTTGGTTCACATTTCTCGTTTTCCAGTTCTAACTATTAGAGATGAAGATTTTTTATACATTGAGAGGAAAATGTTGTATTTAAAATAATAAACTAATAGCTTGTTTATGAGCCAGAACATCTGATGGGCTGGTCTGAGTCAGGCATTTATTTTTGCTGAAGGATTTTGCGTATGTGATCAGACTGCCCTAAATGCAGGTAATTGAATGTGTTTGTCCCCAAACCTGAAGGCATTTCACGGGGTTCCTAAAGTCCTCTCCATGGCAATCAGTACAACTGAATTGTGTGTTCAGATCTGGGTTTTTTTCTCATTTTCTTTGACAATGTCTTTATGAAACCTCTACCAGATCACACACAACTGGGAGTTGACTAACAGCAGGCAGAAGACCAGATTGAGCTAGAGTCAGTGCTGTGATGTTCTCTACTTTACTTTGCTTTCTTCTCCCAAAATAGCACCTCTAGTTAAAATTTTCTTTTATTTGCTCTTCACGATGGTCACTTTTACTCATGCACAGACAATATCTGCTGCTACTTCTCCTTCTCCCAGTACCTTCTGGGAGGTGGTAGGAGAAGAGTAAGAGGACATGGAAGATGCAGTCTTTTGCATCGGTTGTGTTTTAGCCTCCTTTCTGATTTCTTCACAGGGATGTAATGTTCTTAATCAATTTTTAGTAACTTTGTATTGATGGAGTGGTACATTAAAACACAAGAAACAGAAGTGTTCTGTAACTGGAAGGTGGACAGTGTACAAGTATCTGATTACCCAACAAAGTCACCTGAGCACTCTGACATCTGCTGCTCAGGTGTGTTTCTACTTCATTACATTTTGTATTGTGAGTTTCTACTTAACAGTTGTGCTGTATATTTTACCACATTTTAGGGCAAACAGAAAGGTTTGGGTTTGGCGGATTTAACTGAGGACCCTAACGTTAATTTCTTGTCCTAGTAAATGCAAAATAGACAAGTCATTTTATAACTCCACATTGCAATCTGCAGTCCTATGATGATCTCAACAGTTCTCATTTCAGAAAAAGAGCACAAACTGACTCTGAAGGAAACCCAGTCTCATAGCAGTCACTTCCCAGTCTCCACACAAATTGCTTAAGCTGAGATAAAGCCACGGTAATCAGTATCAAATTAAGGGCAATCTTTTATCTTAATACAAACAAGAGAACATAGCATACAGAGTAACAGAAAAATACACATCTTCAGCCATACAAAACGCACAAATGTTTTCCTGTTGGAAGAGTACCTTGTAGCTGACAGTCAGTTGTTGGTAGCTTTCTGGATGACCCTGCACTACTGAACAGGGGGGAATGGAGAACTTCCTTTTTCTTTTTTTTTTTCCTAGGACATAGTTGGTAGCATTACCTGTATACCATGAACACCCTCCCTGGGGCTGTGGTTCTGCTAGCATCAGACCACCCACCCCACCTAATGCCTGAGATAGCTCCACTGAATGTAGAGGCTGCTTGCCTGCTGGAGGTGAACAGGACATATAGCCAGATGTACCCTCCACAGGTTTACCAGTAGACATGTGCTGATTAGTAGAGCGAAAAAATGGGTATAGACATGCCTATGCCATAAACTACTATGGTTATTATTCTTTAAAGTGATCAATCAATTGATGTCAGTCAGGGAGGAGGCTTATCTACCCAGGGAAGAAAGAAGTCCTCCCTGTGCAAGCTACATCCACACTGCTGAGGCTCTTCAGCCTTCAGTGCTGGGGCAGAAGCTATTTGAGTGTGGGTGAGCCCTAATGCCTAGGCAACCTGGAGAAGGTAAAATCTCACTTAGTTAAAAAAAAGTCAGTATCAAGCTAGAAAGTCAGTAGCAAATTTCTTTAAACAACTGATTCTTTCTCATTAATGGAAAGACGACAAGATTTAATTGAAGGTTTAGGTCAAGATGACAATCTATAGAGATTGCTGGGTGCGTATACCTGTATGGTGGGGTGTCTTTCCCCCTTGCAGCTATTTATATCTCTGAGTGAATATTAAGGTTAGGAATTTAATAAGACAGCCGTATATTTTTCTGTGGAGACTAACAGTCCTGGGGTTAGGATGTAATAACCGTTCTTCTGCTTTAAAAATGATTCTTTAACAAATAGCAGTAGCTCGTTGCAATTTTCAGTTGTACAAAATGACGTATTTTCTGTTACTATCAAAATATTCTGCATAACATTAATTTCTGTGCATTTATTAACATATGTACAGAACAGTGTTTTCCAATAGAAATCAGTATTCTCCTCGCTGATCCTTTTTGCTCTAAATTTACCAAAACCAAACCTGAAATTAATTGAGTTAATAGTATAAAATCTCAGGAGAGATGAAGGATTGAACGTTTATTTCCCAGCAGCAAATGAATAAAGGAACTCCTTCAAGTTAAAGTCTAGCCAGGACTTAATTTGAACCAACCATGGTGAATCCAGGCAAGCCAGGGATATCACACATTTTCCCGATGCATTATGTTGAGTACACAGAGCCGAGGAATGTAAACAGACAGAAGGCACATGAAAGGCCCCAATCCATTCTCCATCTGACGGAACTGCGAATTTCATAATTCTGTCATTAAGAGTCTTTTCATCATTTTCTCTCTCTCAAGTTCACGCCTCAGAGTCTCAGCACTGTGTAATTAAAGCACAAACAGCCAATTATGGAAACAACAATAAGTCTCAGATTTCAATTTAAAATAATTAACATTTTCAAAATACCAAAGGAGGGGAAAAAAGGTCAGATTTGATTCAATGAAAAGGGTGATAATTGATGGCTCTTTCAAAACCGAGTACCAGTTGATATTTCTGAAGAGCAAACAGAGGCAAGAAAAATGACATAAGAAGAGCCACATGGCAAAGGAGCTTAGGATTTAATCTTACCCCCATTAAAATCTACTGATTTTGAAGAAACCTGGACTAGGACTCTAAAAATGAAACAGCTACAGTAAATGCCATCACAAAAGGCTGGTGTTACAGTCTTCTGCTTCTCAGCATGGTCTGATATTGGGTAACATCTATATACTCTGAATTTATTACAGTCCTGCGTGCATCAGGATGTGGGAAACAGAGCCTGAAGTCCTTGCTCTCACACACCAAATACTTGAGAACCTGCAGGCTCTGCAACACTGTAAATGACCTGGGTTAGTGATTCCATTTCTTAATAAATATTTTGGGAAAAACAACCTTGTTCACTGTGTTGCTCTGAGAAATAAGTATATAATACTCATAAAACAGTTTGGAGATTTAAACTACAATGCAGAAACTTTGTGGCTCATTCATGGACAAGCAGGGGTGGAATCACCCACTTGTGCTTGAGACATTCTACAGAAGCCGAGTTCAGCACAACAGCTTCAGAATTACATTTTCACTGGAATGATAAATTTTTAGATGAGTTAGCAATGTTGAACAAGTGTGCAGGCACAATTAAACTAACATCAGCAAAAAAAACCCAAAAAAAAACCCCAAAACCCCAAAGGAAAATGGGAATTGAATGTGAATCCAAAAGTAAAAAAGGCTCATTTATTATGATGCCAAAGAAATTAATTTTTCTTCAATATAACCCCTAGGACTTTTTGTTTTCTGGAAGTATTGAGAACATCCACTCCTATATTTGCACTCACTAAATGATCATCCTGGGAAATTCATCTTTGTTTAAATTCTAGAATAAGAAGTCAGTATGCAAAACCAGCAGAATAGAAGAAGAGAAAATTGAAAGCAGGATGCCTGTGGAAAGATGGGATGGCTCCTTGTTTCTCAGAGAAACTACATGAAAGACTGCTGTAGATTGATATTACTAAAAAAAAAAAAAAAGAAAGAGAACCAATGCCCATTTTTCATTTAGAAAAACAGACATTTCTCAACCTCAGCTTTTCCCTGTGGACATTTAATTTAAAAAACCAAACCAAAACAAAACAAATTGCAACAGCAATTATTAAAACAGATCTTTGTGCTCAGACTAAATAACTTACCCAAGGAAAATCTGCACAACCCTTTCTGTCCAAGAATGGCCACAGAAGTTGTACACTACTGGCCGCAGCAGTTAACTAAGGTAGGGATTTTTTTTCTCAGAGCAGATATAAGTTATAGATGTTTCTTTACATAAACCACCTATTCTGAAGTAGGTATCAAGCAGCAACTAGAAGTCTTTTGCTATCAGGGGAAATGGTGCTTCATGGTAATTAGGAGAGAAAAGGAGAAATTAGGCCGATTCCAATAGTGCTGAGAGCATCATAGTATTCTGTGAAAGAACTGCACAGTACCTGTCTGCCAGAGAAATCGGTTTATGCGATGTATATACTGTCTGGACCGTTGGAGTTGGTATAGTCTCTGCCAAAGATCTCAGAATGGGTGATGGAGTTACTGGCGTTATCTTAGGAGATGACTGTACCACACAGCATTGTAATTTGCTGTCTGTAAATTCTGCCTACAAAAAAAGGTATGCAGAAAGAAAAAAAAGGCATAGATTAGATTCTACTGCTTTTGCTACCTTTCTTCATTCAATTAACTGCAAAACACTCAGTAATAACAACTAATAATGAGAACAAACAGGAGCTTGTAGCTATAGCTGCTCAGTGTAACCTCTGTAGATACTGAACAGCCACCTCTTTTGATGGCTCCTTCCTGCAGGAAAAGCCTGATGGCAACATGCTCTAAGTAGAATGAAACTCCACATATGGGGCTAGCAGGATTCAATAAAAGACATAATCAGTTTGGAGAATGTTTCTTATTGTTATTCTGATTTCCCTAGAACGAATGCAGAATGCTGACCACATGAGATTTCTGGACTATTCTTCAGAAGTCCTGTGCAAACTGCTGGTGGGTCCTCTGACTGCTCTCTGTTTTATAATAGTCGGGAGTTTGGGTTTCAAAGTATCCATCCCTTTCCCACATTTGGTAACTGAAACATGCCTCAAGACAAATATTTTCGCAATATCAAGTGATAGGCAGTGTTAAAACAATATTGGAAGTGCTGGTTTAAGACAAAGAGCAAGTAACCATCTCCTGTGTTTCAGGCCTATCAGCACTGCAGTATTACAGCAGTGAGTGGGCCAGCCCTATAGACCTGGAGGGGGATGATCCCTAAAAATTAAACAGCCACACAGCCTGGTCTTGCTTTTTGGCTGTTTATCATGCCAAACCACAGCAGATAGTGCCTGTGGTGCGTGTGTGACCCTGACCTGGGAAAAGCACAGAGCAACTGCAGTTTGTCAGTGCATCAGGATTATTAGGATACGCTCCTACTGGTGTCAACTGTATTTCTTTCTTGACAACTTTTGCTTCTGAACTTGGTCCAGACTTCAAGGCAGGCGGAAAGAAAAAGTCACCATCATAAGGTAGTAGCTACTTGAATAGCAACTTTCTTTTTCTTTGAATTATTTCTCAAATTCTGCAAGCCACACAGGATCAATGCTAAACACAAACAAATGAATTTAATCAGTGGGACAATCACTTGAGCCCAGGAGAGAATGCCTGTGTTAGGTTTGGATGCTTACTGTCATTTTTTAACTTCTCTGCTCACATTTCAGCTAAAGGCATCTGATATGATCCAGAACAACCTCTGAAGCAAAAGGAATTCCACTAATTCAATGAAATTACTAAAATGGAAAACCAACTAAAGAAACTCTCCCTCTAACCTTGGCCAATCATGAGTGCAAATCCTGGCTAATACAAATTGTTCAAACATCTCCATCGTTTAACTTGTACAACTCAATCTTTACAAACTGCAAGAGGTAACAGATTTGGTGTTCCTTGTGCAGGATCCTTGTCCTCAGAGGAC
Organism: Coccyzus lansbergi; assembly: GCA_033558105.1. Lineage (NCBI taxonomy): Eukaryota > Metazoa > Chordata > Aves > Cuculiformes > Coccyzidae > Coccyzus > Coccyzus lansbergi. The sequence goes on along the minus strand of JAUMJK010000305.1, from coordinate 1,457,274 downwards.
TGTCAGATCTCACTTCTTGGCATGAGAAGGAGACTCCACTCTGTGAGACTGATTTAAATTCTCCCAGCCTTAATGAAATCAGCAGAGAAATGACAAATTACACTTGGTAAAGATTTGCCCTGAGTCCTAAAGTATGTTTGCTCTGGATAATGATTTTAGGGTATATATAGCCAAAGCATCTTTATATATATAAATTTATATCTGCTTGAACAGTATGTTTGAGCCAAATATTTAAACTGGTCTAAACAGATATAATTTAATTAATTTGAATCTATGTGACTCATACCGGCCTGAGAATATGATTATCAAATCTGTCTTTTCTCTACATAAATTTCCAAAATTCATAGGGTTTCCAGGTAGGAAGCTTATTTTTAAACTTCCCAGGCAACAAATTTCTCTGATTTTCTCTCTGACAAAATCAACACAACTGTATGTACAGCACAAAAATTGAAGCCCTATACAAAAAGTAAAGGCTCCTAAATATCTTCATAGTTTTTTTTCTTTTTCACTCTTCAATAACATTTCAATGTTTTGTTCCAAGCAAAAAGAAAAAAAAAAGTGAAGGGGAAGCAAGGAAAAGAAAAAGAAAAAAAAAACAACCAAGGAAAAATATTAAAAAATGTTACTGTCTGGGACTGTGTGTGACTGGAGAAGAGTCAGGGTTAGGTCTGTCTGCGAGACCTAGCACTGACCTAGACCTTTCCCTTGCAGCTCCCACCTGTGGTACAACTGCCTTCAAGCCCTCAACAGAGCTCATACATCATGATGATCTGAAATGCTGCTGGGGAGAAGCACGTCTCTTTGGGCTGGGATGGAGGACCGTGAAACACAGGACCACAGTGTAATTAACCTCCCTAATTATTTTCCAATCTTTATACGGTCCTCTGGGGAGCTGCAAATTTACCACAGATATTTGTACATAATTCACTTAAAGGATTGCATGATGGATCACACATTAATGGATTTTTATTGCAATGGCTTTTTAAATATTTGTGATCTTGATTCTGCCCTCCACCCTGCCCCGGGAAATTGGACTCCATGAGGACAGGAAGGAATTTCAGGATTAGTTTGAACTTCACTTTGCTTCTTTCTCTCGACAGAGCATAACAAAAATCTCTGTGTTTGAATAAGCTATGAAACAGTCATTTTCTGCAAGATGAAAATTTCTTTGGGGAACTATACCAGGGTAGTTTCTGTTTATATATTAAAGTTCTATCACCCCAATGATGAAAAAATATTTTACATAGTCCTCCTAAATTTTACTTTCATCGTAACTGTCAAAGGCAGAGAAATAATTTCCTGACAATTGTTACTCATTGGTATGAAAGCCACTCTGTGTATATTTTTCCTTCTATACAGTATTATGAAAGACGCAAACACTGTAACTGTATTTTAGCTTTTACCATGATTGTGCTATCCAGACTTTTCTGACCTAGTGAAAAGTTTTAACATATTGCTGTGTATTTTCAAGTCCCTTTAATTAGAACTCGATAGTGGCACTGCCCAGCTTGGGAAGCCTAACTAACTCTAACTTTAAAATACATAGAGAAAAACAACAGTAAGATCAAATCTCATGATCAAGTTTATTGTGAAAGATAAGCCTCTTTCTTTATAAAATTGAGTGCAATTACTACACATGGCCCGACAGTGATTGAAGTTACTTATCTCTGATTATATGCCAGATATAGATTGCTGCTGCCAGCAAAAGTTAAGGTTGAAGTCTGAAATGCTTCATTTTGTGAATGTAATTTAGAAACTATAAGTCAGTTACTGTGTTTTATGATTATAATCAGACACTGTTTCTTATAGATCAGAATCACTTCTCACACTGCAAAGGACAGAAGGGGTTATAATCAGATCCACATGACATACTCAGTTATATCAAGTCCTCCAAAAACATTTTCAAATGCTCTGAATTGCTTGAATAGGTAATTTTGTCATTCTTATTAGATAATGCCTCTACCCTTAAAGTTGGACTTAATTTTACAACTTTCAAATAATTGTTTCGTATTTGTACGTAGCTTACCTTACCAAAACCACTAAGTCCTGACTTCCAAGATTTAGTCAAGATTTAGGTTCAAACTTGACCCAAGTTATTAAGTAGACGTGGGAGTTTATACAAAGATACCATTATAGTCATCAACACACTAAGTATAATTCTTCCTTGAAATTCAGATATAAATTCAATGAAAATTAGGCTGTTTCTTGTGATGGCACAGCAGGCTCTTTCAGACAGAAGGACATGCAATTGCTAAACAGAGGACTCAGTCTTCCTTCTCTGTTATTGTTCCTTGGAAAAATGCTATGGAATTTCACAAGTATCCTTTATGTTCCTGAGCTGAACAACCTTTTGCAATGGACTGCAGAAGCAGAGAGCCTTGACCTTTAACTTTTAGTCCTCTGTCTAGTAAGCAGCAATGTCTGAATGCAGGCAAATTAGTTATTTGTATAACAGGAATCTTTGATCTTTGACTGATTTGCACTCTAATTTCTACTTGGAATTTATCTTTTTTTTTTTTTTGAGGACAGCTTAGCACATGAGTCTCTGACACTTAAAAAACCACTTGGAATTATGTTAAATACACTGTTTTTTAGTTGCATGTTCTACTTACAGAAAACTGTGGTACTGTTGTAAAAGGATCGAAAAAAGGATTAGATGTATCAGCAGGGAATGTCTTTATCTTTAAAAAAGATAAAGAAAAAGGTGTTACTGTCAGAGCATAAAAATGCAAAAGAAAAAACAAAAAGAAGCAGCAAAGCATTGCAACTACAGTAACGTATCCAACAAATTAGAGCAGTTCAGCAGTGCTTGGACCAGACAAAAAAAGACCTTTAAAAATGTGTACAGAAACCTGATGATGAATAGTCAAAGCATAAATATGAAAACTTAAGAGATTCATTTTACCATGGAAGTAAATCTGTGGTGTAAATATGGAGCTGATTGCATACAATGCATCTTCCAATTCTGTCAACAACCATTGGATCATTACTTGCTTTCTTCAGCAAGCTCTACATTTTAATATGTAATATGTAGTGCAGAAGCAAATTCTGCACTGTAGGAACTGTGGCTAAAGGACTTGTGCTTTTCATATTTTAGACTTCCCAATTTTCAGTTACACAGTTGCTGCCAAAGACAAACAATCACAAAAGGTGAGATCAAAAGGAAAACATATCTGAAAAAAGCACCAGGAACAACTGTTTGTTTCAGGCAGCTAAGAGGTCCAGTGCCAAGAGGAGGGTTGTGGATAAAGGATGATTTTAGGCAGTTTTTCTGGAAGGTGACTGGAGAGGGAGAGGTGAGAGCCCAACTCGTCCATATGTTGGGAAGCCTGAGAGCTCCCAGAGCTTGGTCCAGCAGCATACAGTCACTGGTTTGACCAAGCCCTGCTGGAAGTCACTTCTGCCCTTAAAATAATTTAAAACATTAATTGAAATTAAAGAAATATTAAAAACAGCAACAAGCTCTGCCCCACTTCATTGTGAATGCTATTTCCTATGATTTTCCTCTTTAGAATGCAGATTCATTCATTCAAAGAGAGGATGTTTCAAGTATAGGTATCAATTTTGAGTCACACATCATGCTTTCCACTTGGAAAAAATGCATTTATTTTCACTGCAAAGATGTGGTTTTCACTTTGATATTGAAACTTCTGTACATTTGTTTTTATGTCTTCAAGCACAATTCACTAACTACAGCTATATAACTACTGTTTAATAATGAAGAAAGCTACCGCTGAAAGGCCAAAGCAAAACCTGAAATTATGACATCACATATAATTAAGTAAGTGTATAATGTTTATTTTATAAATAAAACCCCAGAGACATGTTGGCTTATAATGATGTCAAGGGAAACTAACAGCCATCTATGGGCCCACTTCTGCAAACACGTGGAGTTAATCTTTGCATTAATGTCTTCTTACATGTGAGCATGTAAATAACTTTTTAAGAGAAAAAAAAGGTGCTTATAAGTCAACTACGCAAGCAGAAATGAACAAACAACTGTGCAAGGGAGAAATTATTTTAAATCACAATTTTAACTACAAACATATGGAAGAAAATTTCACACTCCTTTTATACTCCTATATTACTGCCTGTTAGCAAAGCGTATGTATTCTACATTGCTGATTGAACCTATTCATCGGAGCAAAGCAATAGCTCCTTGCAAGTTTGTTATGTCACACCCAGAGCCAAGTCTATCATGCAAAACATGGACAGCTGTAGCATGTCTCACTCTTTCAAGCAAATACCTGTGAGCCCAAGTTGTCACTCTCAGTTTACAGTAAAGTGTTACATTACAAAATACAAGCACACTCCACTACAAACATGCCCTTTGAGCCAAAGGCAAATAGGGATGGAAGGTTGGTTGCTTATATGCAGCATGAGTTTGATATGCTACAGCCAAAAATCTCTCTAATTTTGCAGGTTGGTCTCGTTATGGAAACGAAGCACGGTCACTGAATATAGAAAAGAAAAATGATGCAGAACAATATTCAAGACACCACTGAGATTTGGCACCAGAGGCACTTAAGAGGAGTCAGCCTTGATTGCACACTGCAACACAGTCGTGCAGAATAGTCTCTTGCGAAATCAGTACTGCAGTCTGTAGAAATGCCTGAGGCCAGCCTACATATCAAACACAGCAAAATCCAGTTAATCTGGTTTAGTTATTGGTTTGAGTTCCTCTCCTGGGAAGTTCTGCTTATTTAATCTCAGAAATAAGACAATCTCAACAAATGAAAAGATTTCTTGGTTCTAAGCCCACCGGTTTCCAGCATTTTAAAGGAACTAAAAACTGAAATTAAGGAATAGAGGGGGGAAAAAACATACTTATGTTCAGCTTAAGAATGACAAACAGAATCCATCCTTCTCGGTCTTTAGGATTTACTCTTTCTTCCTCTCATCTTTTCTTTCTTTGAGGATTGACCATTGTTACTCAAATGGCATGATAGAGTCCACAGGTTTGGCCCAGGCCTCAATATCAGTGCTGCTGTCAGCTCCCATATGCAAAGCACAGGCAACACTGTTGTCTCTTCAGCACTGGTGAAAGATTCTTAACTATTGCTTGGCTTCTTAGAGTAAGAAGTATGTACGACATCTTGGTCCACGCAACAGCAGAAAAATTCCATATATTTGATAACACTTCTTAGACTGAGCATATGTAGAGTGGAGAGACCGTGGCATGGAAAGCATCAGCTGAGCAACTGACTTATATGAAACTGCACTTGGAAATCTGAAAAGCCTTTTCACTTGGGAGTACACTTTCGTCTGCCCTTCGTGCATGTCCACCATGGCCAGGAATCTACTGATGACAGCAGCAGTACTACCTGGGAGAAGGAAGACAACCCTGTGATTCCTACCACACAAGGAAAGTAGCATCATATCTGAGTTTCTTCCTGACCTTTGTCTTGGGGTTGGGTTTATTGCATGGAGTCAAAACTCTCAAAGTAGCTCAGAAAGCAAACCAACTCCCTAATCAGAACAAGAACTGAAGACCTAAATGTTATTTATTTCCCGTACAGGACATAGCCACTCTTCCTGCCTAGGCAAAAGACATACCATACCTTTGAACATATTTGGACTCATGTGGTAGGAGTCCCTAAATTTTTCCTGAGTGTTTTCTCCTCCCTGCTGCAGTAGCATCTGTTGAAAGATGCTAACTGAGATCTGAGAAAAGAAGAAGAGCAGAGCCATCTCCACCAGCTGCCACAAACCTGTGGTTCCTCCAGCCTCTGGATACCTTCAGCAGTTTCCAAGCTTCACCTGGGATTGCAGATATGAGTGGAAAAGGAAAGGTGGACAGCTCTGTGTACAGGACAGTCTCATGAAGCTGAATTAGAGCTGCTCAGACTAGCAAAACTGTCCTTGTTGTGCATTGAGTGCCTATCGACAAGCTGCTGAGCCATTCTGTCTGTTTAAGTACAAAACAAAACAAGAGAAATAACGGCTTTGAAATTCACAATTGAACACAAAAATTCCTGTTGGGATGGGTGGACTAGCAATCCAGTCCACACTGCAGAGCTGCTCAGATGAACACGTTATGGTACAGTCAGGTTCTTCCAGGGGAGCAAAAGGGACTAATTGGTGTCTCAGGGGCTACAGAAATATCACGAGCAACAAGAGATCAGAACTTTTCTCTCAATAACAGCATAGACAGACTCTTAAATATGAATCTTCATTTCAAGCACACCCGCTCTCTCTGCAGAAGTGAAAAACAGTTTTGCAGCCAAAGTCACAACTATAAAACCTTTAAAGCAGGTCTTATAAGTAACTATCATGTCACAGGGACATGGCATGAAAGGGAAATGAAGGTGGTTCTGCATTCCTGTGGCATCTCACATGCTGAGAGCTTGTTTCAGAACCTCAAATGCCCCTTGCTTGAAAGGTCAGGGTGCATTACCATAGCAGAGCTACTTGAACAAACATCTCCTTGTCTAGAATATTTAGCTTGGCAAGTTGAGAATTTAGGCTTAAAAGAACAGTTGAGACTTAACAAAAAGAAAGAAGAAAAGAAAGAATAATACAAAAAGGGTCATTTGAGCCTCAGGAAAAGTCCACTGCTTGAGTAATCTTTAAGGAGAAAAATCTGAAAACCAGTCAATGTTATAGCCACATAGATTTTGTGGGGAAATGAGTGAAATTTTATTCCTCTGTGAATAATTTTCTTCTAGTACACAAAGATTCCTGTTACAATGTTAGCTGTCTGTTGAGGTGACATATTTTGGAGGTACTTTTGCCACAACAAGAAAAAATTAATGGCCCTAATTTTCCTTGATATTTTATACTGCAAAGAAGAATGAAGGAGGGTGAAGGGAGAAAAGGGACAACAGGGTAAGAACCTTCTCATTTTCCTTTTATTTCTGCAAAGAGTTCTTCTGGACAGAATTCAAAACCTCAATAAAACCAATTGCACTTTCCTGATACACGTTTAGGATGGGCCAGGAGGAAAAAAAAGCACCTCTGATGCACTTATAAAAGGAAATAAAAATGGAGGGAGACAAGTAAAGAGAATTCCCACCTGAAATGAAAACAGTAGGAGACTTGTGGAAAATGAGTCAGCAACTGAAATGTGTTAATTGATATAAAATTAGTTATTTTTGGTGTTTCTGTCAGAGGGGAATACTACAAATGTCCTTGCTGTGCCAAAAAGGAAAGAGCACTTCTGGGAGAAGTGGGCTTGATTTGTATACATTTAAGGTAGTCAGCATATTCACTGCCCTGCCACAACTTACTTTCCTTCTACAAAAGTCTAGTAACATTTTCTGCAGTTGTTATTTCACTCCAACCTCTGCACCTTGACTGGAGGACTTTACGACCTAATGGAGAAAGATATGCAATCTCAATGTGTTTGCGCTGTCACTTTGTATGCCAGCCAGATGGGAGACAATCTTCAGGCCAAACACTCCCCTACATTACTGTACATTGCACCAGAAGCAGAGCTGCTAACATGAAGTGGTGTCATATACATGGCTCCCAGTATACACATACAGCCAGAGGAATGTTCTGTGGTGCTTTATTTAAAAATACATGCTGTAAGTTGAATACCATCACATCCATACAGCACTGACACTTGTTTCTACTCATCAACATAGAAAACACCAACAGCCAAAACTAGTGGAATATATTGTGCTAGCATTTTCCAAGTCTGATATGTGATGTGACTTTAAAAAGTATTCAGGTAGCCATTAGACCTGGTTTCCAAATCCAGTGATAAGATTCTTGTCTGCTGTTATACCATTTCAATGGCTGAAGTGAATAATGAGGAGGAAAATGTAAAATCAAAGAGTTTCTGGTATTTTTCAACGGCCAAACAAATTCTTTTGAGTGGAAGTAGTCCCTGGCTCCAATGATCAACCACTCAGGTAATATCAAGGCCAGTTCATTCCCTTTGCATGTGGCAAAAAAACCAGTGTGATAGTAGGCAGTCAGAATCACTGCCTGGATGAACAGGGCAATATTCAGACCAAACCAGAGCACTCCGATAAACTTGTAACAGGATGGAGATCTGAATCAGCAATACCATTGGTTAATCAGTCTTGGAACAGGCTATGGGAACTAAATGTCTTGATGAGCGGCACTTGTTATGAATCCCACACATATTGCATCACGTATCACCTTCTTTTCACAGGATGCAGGATTTTTTCCACTTGTTGAAATGATATCCAGGTGTCTGTGTTAGCAGACAGATTTCATTCACACACATTAAAAAGGGGTAGTTTTGCAGAAATGTACCATTGACAACATCCTAAGGCACCAAATATGAAGTTTCTGAAGAGGACAGATTTCTGTGCAAGCCACCAAGCCAGGGAAACACTACCCATTCAGAACCTCCCTGCCTACTGTTGCTCCCTTTGTGGAGATAACACTGTGAAATCTCCCTCATAAATCCATCTGGTCTTCATGTTTCCCTTGCTCATCTTGCAAATAACAAGCAGAGACTGGAGTTCAAGGAAATGCTTCCGAAAACATCCATTGGCACCTAAGAACCAACATAAGTGAATCCACCTGCTCAACTCATCTGATTTATCTGCTTGGTGCTAGTTTCCACAGAACTGCAGGACATAGTCATCCTCCTCACAGGTACCATTTAACTCCGTTTGGTAAACTGAGAAAGTTCTAACTTGAAAATCATGTTCACTCCGTGGTATCCTTGCTGAGCCAAGTTCTCTTGGGGTCCTCTCAAATGGTGAATTTGCCATTACTTTATTCACTGGCGTACAACAGCCTTTCTCTGGACCTTCTGCAGGCTGAGTCCACCTGTCCTGGAACACACTTCAGTGGCATACACTGTGTTCTTGATATCTCACTGTGTGTTTGTACAACAGGATTAATACTTTCCTCTCCATTGGCTACTTTCCTTCATTTTATAGTCATTTTATGCAACCCTTCCTAACACAAAGGCATTGCCAGGAGGTGGTTATGTGGCTCCTTGGCCATGCTCCAGTGACTTCTGGCTCCCAAATGGATGCTCAAGGGAGTTCATGGGAGTGATGTACAAGTTTCAGCCTCTGCTGAAGCTTGCCTTTGCTGCAACTATAGCATTTCAGAGATACTTAATGCATTCGTGTTTGTGGCTACACTGTACGCTATTTACAAGTAGGCATACATGAAACAGTTGCTGAGATGGCCCAGATAAAATCCTGAATCTTCATGCCAACTCCTATACTAAATTGCAAGATCAGCCCTGTAAACTCTGTTGGTGCTAGTATCCCTCTTCTGCTGCTTTTAAAGGTGAAGTACTCTGTTGATCTTCGCTCTAAGGACTGTAATTATTAGTTGCTAGCAAAGTCATTTCAGAGGAACTGGGTGGGGATATAGGATGACAGTAAAGTAAGACCAGCATGTCAACAGCACATCAGAAGGGAATACATGTTCTGGATGATTTTTTTAAATGTAGCTTTCTCTTGAGACTATTTTTGAGAAGACATTCTTCAAAAGAATACAGAATAATGACAATTCAGATACTGCAAAAGCAAGACAGTGTCCATGCTCTCACAGTCCTCAGGATGTTCAGTGCTCTTTTGCTCATGCTATGAAGGTAAGCAAACTTAAGCAGAACATAACTTCAGCATGGGCTGTCAGCCCAGTCACCATTCCCTAAGGAAAATGTGGCAAGGCAAAACGATGTCCTGGTCCTGATGCGTTGGCTAAAGTGCAGACTAAAGATTGAAGCATTTGCTTGGTCTTCATTTAAAACATAGAAATGCAGCAAATAAAAAGATGTAGGTGTACTCGCTGGATGTTGCTGTCCTCCAGCATTGCTGCCGAATAAGATAGTTACATTGCTAGGACAGCTAATGCAAAGTTACTTTTTTTGTCCCTTGGTCTTTACCAATGAAATCAATGGTGATACATTGCCAGGTACCTATTTCTCACGCATCGCCAATAAAATCAAGTAGCATCTTCTGCAGATGGAGGGTGTTCATATAGAAGAAAGTCACTAGAGATGGATAACATGAAGAGGAAAAAATGAGCACTGTGATTCCTGCCAGCTGAGAGTACCCCAGGTAAGCCATATATTTCCCAGTTTCACTGCCAGTGAGCAGACTGTACATGCATTTTGTACCAGATGGAAACTCACCACTAACCACACCTGATTGTTTCTAAGCATAGACACTGCCAGCTCATCATCCAATAACCATTGGTTTACTGTATCCTAATAACATGGAGACTTCAGAGGCAAGGATATTTCAGCAAAGGTTGACCAATAACAACATAACATACATGTACTTTTTCAAAAGCATAAGGATCATATTTATCTATTGAAACATTATAGATTGACTCAAACAGTGCACTGCCTGACCCTTGACGAACAGAAACAAATCATTTGGCTTTCTACTATAATCAATCTCTAGCTGTGTAACAACAAAAGCTGGCTGAAAGTCCTTAAGTGTCCAGAAACTCAACCAATCACAGTCTCCTTGAATGTAAGGATAGTAAGAAATACTTTGCATTAATTTTCCATCCTGCTTTTCTGGGCTATTGAGCTCTGCAAAAATCCCCAGGAGTTTATAAAATTCATTATTCTGAAGGAAAAGAATAGCACAGGTAGATTAAAGTCAGTGGAGCTGCAGAAAAGTGTTAAACTGACAAAATGGTGCACTACTTTCATATATCTATGCAAGAGGACACTTGAGCACATTTTCAGCTTCAGCACATGACTTGTTCCAGTGACTACTGCAGCCTTTATCTGTGCATATGCCTACAAATTTTGGTGACATGTCATGGATTAGGACCTACTCAAATACACATAGGAATGCCGACTGATGTGCTGTGCTGCAGTTTGCCAGTCCCACTAGTCTCAAGTCTTCCCTGAATTAAGCTTCAATATTACAACAATCCATTCCCATCATGAAATGCCACCTTTTCCAAAACACATTGTGGAAACAGCACAGCTTCTTTAAACATAATGGGTACAAAGCTATTTGATCCTATCAATAAGACCAACTGGAATCAAAGCCATAAAGAACAACATTTTGCTTGGTTTGAGAGTTGTGCATGAAAAAATCCAATCTCATATCTACTAAATCTTTTGTGATGCTATATATAAGATCCTGTTTATTCACATCATGTCCTTGGCTATGGAATCATTCATATTACCATCACCAAGCATATTAAACACCACATAGATTCTTTTTTGACTGCAAGTAAAATCTTGTTGTGTTCTAACACAACAGCTCATTAGGCATATACATGAAACACATCGGATGCCTCTGTGCCTGTCTCATTAATGCAATGCAGCATCGAAGTAAATCTATTGTTCATTTTCTCATCTTATTTCAGTCTTTTCAATAACAAATTGGAATGCTACCTTAAAAGCCAGTCTCCCAGTGTGAGACACCGTACTCAGGCATGTTTCATAGCTAAAGAGATTAGACCCAGCCAAGGGATAATCCAAATCGATCAGGGCTATTAGCACATAGCTTACTCTTGCCCATACTTAATTAGAGCAGAAATTTCTCCTTTGGACTGAGACGAAAAGTACAGAACTCTTCTGCTTGGCCCAGGAACGACAGCAGTTTCAATGCCAGAAGGCTTCTCTGTCATTTGAGCAGAGCTCTGCTTCCCCATAATTTGTTTATTGGGCAAAGGAATCCATTATTAAAGACATCTCTGTGAAAGCAACTGAAGAAGATTATAACACTGCAGTGAACAGGAAAAGAGAAGGGAAACGGGAGAGAGGCCAAACAGTGACAGTCCTCTTTCTGGAGGTCTGCTTGTGGCATTTGTTTGGGGGAAGAAATATATTGTGAATAAAATGCCACAGGCAGATCCTTGTCCCCAGTCAGTGACTTCCTGCTTGTCCCAGCAGGAACAGAGATTTCCTATGAGGCACAATTCCAGCATCACTACCTCCAAGGCCTCTTCCCAGCACCATGTGGTGATGGAGGAGGCCAAACCACACTGTTGTCCAGCAAGCTCTGCTGATGTTATGGTTCCTGAGAAGATTATAATTAACTCATTAGAGGCACAAAAAAAATCTTGAAGCTTTTTAAAATGTAAAAGGTGCAGAAACTGGTCCTATCAACTTCATAACTGGGGAACAATGAGGGGCTATACAGCAATTCCTACTGGCTTTCTCCCCAAGAGTTCTGATACTGCTGAAGTCTAAAACCCTGGATAATCTGTTTTCTTGGGAGGGGTGTGTGTGGGGGGGGGGGGTGTCATTCAAATTTGTTATCCAGTTTTACATTTTGTTTTGGTTTATTTTTTTTTTCCCCATAATCCTGTGCCTGCCACTTTTACAGTGTGCTCTTCATGAGTTTGGGAACTAAATCTTCTTGCACGTTTCAGCTACACTGAACACATGATCAAAAGCTTTTATCAATACTGCCTCAGTGCCCCTGTTCTTGGTGAGGGAGAAAGGAGAAAGCAAATTTTCTTATACCCTTTCTCCAAACTCCTAGCAGCAAGACAGGAAGAGGACAAAATAATTTTAAAGTCAATACACAAACACGGGCTTTGCTGAGCACAAACATTTTGAAGAAAGCAAGTTTTTTCTGATACCTGGGCAGCTCAGCCACTGATGCAAACACATGGGCTCTGTCTGGATGCAAACATTTGAGCTTCATTGATTTTGACAGTTTGCTAAGCTTGGATGCAGCATGACACGAGTGCCAAACTGTGAATAAATTCAGGTGGTCAGAAGTCCACTCTTCTTGGCATACAATTTCCAGTCTCCAGCACTGCCAACAGGATTCTCAGCAGAGCATGAGGACGTGGCTTGGTGTGTGTGCCAGATGGCATGGGCAGATCCCTCATCAAAATCCATCTTGGTAACATCTGGCACTTTTCCCCAAGTGGCCAGGTGATGTTCCATAGCACTGGAGCACATGCAAGACTCTAGCCAATTTTTTAGCAAAGGAACAATAAATGACATTAACTTGCTAAACACGTTTGTGGAGGTTCACTTTCCTGACCTCAAAGGCTGTTCGTCTAAGGAGGGTTCAGTCTTGGACTGCTGAACATGAGATAAACTGGTGCCATAAAGCAAGCCATAAATGCACAGTTCTTTCATAATTATGGTTTTGTGGCCAAGTTTCAAGGAATAAATCTAAGGAGTATGCAAGAACTGTTTTCTAGTTATTGGGTTTAAATGGAATGTACCGGATATCTACCTCTATAAGCACTCTTCCTCAGCCCAAAATGGTTCAGCATTTTGTTCTTCAGAGAGTGATACAAGGTGTATCTTCCTGGGGCCTTAGCTAGAGGTATAGTGAGAAAACTACCAGCTCTGGCCAGGCCCATGGGTAATTAACCATTACTGATCTTCCAATTAGGTAGTAGTGAAATCTCAACAAAAAATTGGAGACTAATTAAAAGTGACTTCAGGGTCCTGGGGAAGTATGGTGAAGGATGTGGAGGCACAGGTTATTTTCTCCCTTGTCATTCCTACTACTGGCAATGATAACAGAAAGATTAGGAAGCACTGGGAAATAAATAATTGGCTCCCAACCTGATGTGAGGAGCAAAACTTTGGGTTCTTTGATCATGGATTGACGGACAATTCACCAGTTTTGGTATCCAATGATGGGGTATACCTGTCTCCTAGGGGCAAAAGGGTACTCACCAAGAAGATAGCAGGGCTCATTAATAGAGCTTTAAACTAGATGGGAAGGGGGAGGGAGACATATCCAGGCTAGATTGAGAAAAGCCTGGAAAAGGCATTCCAGTTTCTGAGGGATGTTGTGCTGGCAAGTACCCTTGGTCTGCCACCTCACAGAAAGTGAGGAATAGCACTTCAAATGGCTCCATAGGAGGGTTAGATAATTCAGTGAATAGTTGCTTAGGAACTAAGACTGTTCTCCTTAGGAGCCTAGGAGGATCAACAGCCCAAATGAAGTGCATCTACACCAATGCAGGCAGCATGGGCAATAAACAAGAGGAACTAGAAGTTCTTGTAAGGCAGGGGGCTATGATATAATTGCTCTCACAGAAATGTGGTGGGATGACTCACATAACTGGAGTGCTGCCATGGAAGGCTACAGACTCTTCAGGCTGGATACGTGAGGAAGTAGAGATGGTGAGGTAACCCTCTAATGTTAGAGAGTTTTGACAGCCTCAAACTCATTGACAGTGATGATAGGGTCGAACGGCCACCTTGGACTTCCAGAAGACAGACTTAGATCTGTTCAGAAGGCTGCTCGTTCAAGTTCTATGGGAGTCCTTAAGGGCAAAGGGGCTCACAAGGGCTGGATGCTCTTTAAGAAGGAATTCCTGGAGGCACAAGAGCAACGAAGTTGGTGAAGGGGCGGACGAACAAGTCTTATGAGGAGCAGCTGAGGGAACTGGGGTTGTCTAGCCTGGAGAAGAGGAGGATGAGGGGAGACCATATTGCTCTCTACAACTACCTAAAAGGAGGTTGCAGAGAGGAGGGAGCTGGGCTCTTCTCCCAAGTGATAGGTGATAGGACAAGAGGGAGTGGCCTCAAGCTGTGTCAGGAGAAGTTTAGATTTGACATTAGGAAGAATTTCTTTGCAGAAAGGGTTATCAAGCACTGGAACAGGCTGCTCAGCGAGGTGGTTGGGTCACCATCCCTGGCAGTGTTTAAAAGGCAGGTAGGTGAGGTGCTTGGGGACATGGTTTAGTAGTAATCAAGTATGGTTGGAGTTGATGATCTCTATGGTCTTTTCCAACCTTATGATTCTATGAACAGAAGAGGACCTTTTCTACTAAATTCAGTGGGTTTAAATCCAGTTACCATGACAGCTGATTAGATGAAATTAAGCAGCTCCTGATTTTTCTTCCTTCCATGATTAAAATACAGTTTTCCTCTATGATCTACAATATTCAGGACAAGGCACAGAAACTGTGGAATTGCCATGGACTTGCTGAGATTTATGCAAACTTCAATTTACCATTTCAACTTACTGATTACTTATACTATCTTCACTCCTTTGAATTATAAGACTTGTACTAGGCTCTGTAAAAGACAAAGCAAAAGATATGTCCTGATGTAAATCTCACAAGCCAGTGACTGGGCCTCTGTTTTGGGTTTGCTTGCTAGTAGGCAGACCACAACAAGTTAAATAGATAATATGCTTCGGTAGGGGATTTTCACACTGTTGTGAGTAACAGTAAAAAATCAGAGGACAAGTCAGTAGATGGGCCACAAGAGAAAGCTGATGGTCTCAGGTACTGCTGGTGGTTCATCAGAAGAGACTGCTATTGGAAATGCTTAGGAATTCTCATTAGAAAATGCCTTTTCATTCAAACTTAATGTGTTACAAAGGAATTGCTGCTGTTTCAGGTTTTTTTTCTATAACTGGAAAAAAATAGTAATTAGAAATAGTTTTATCTTAGCGTTTTCTGAGAGGACATTTTAGTGCCTAGCTTAAAAGAAGTTTTGGTTGAAAACAGGAGCTCATTGAAATTAATTAACATACATTATTTGAAACTGAAACAGTTTACAACTGCTAAAATAAACCATTCCAAACTGGCCCAATCCTTCTCTCAACTCTTATCGCTCTCTGACATTTGGTTCAGGATGTTTTCCACAATACAGGTTTTTGAAAGAATATGTAGATAAGTAGATTTTACTTTAATCAAAGAATAAAAAAAGTATTTCCTATCACTTCTGATTGTTCAATTGAGTGGCAAATAAAAGGAAAGTTTACTTGCTCTTTTTGCTGAATTTACAAGTTGAGTCACCCAGCCAGTCAAAAAACAGCTCGGAAAGCAGATGTTTCCATTTTCTGTGGGAACTTGGAGGCATTCAATTGAAATTCCACAGAACAGCCAAGCAGTTAGCATCACACTTGCTATCACACTGAAAACATGCGAATAAGAATTACACATACATCAATTCATTATTAAGTTGGAAAGCAAACAAACACACAATAGTTACTCTCTGAAGTCTAAATTCAATTGTCACTAATCACAGTGAGGAAGAGAGATTATGAACTTCACATCTGCTGAGACAAAAGGAATTATGTACTTCTCAGGTCAAAGAAAAGGTGAATAACGTGCCTTTACCAAAAGACTTTGAGACAAAATAGCTTCATCATTGTATTTGTCTCATTTAGAGCAAACATAAAAAGATACATCTAGTTTCAAGTAGCTTTTGCACAGAAGCTGAACATTTTTTCTATTACAAGAATTGCTATAGATTGGAAAAAGGAAACTCAGTCATTACATCCAAAAAGTTGATGCTCTGTGTCTGGAAGGACCTATCTATTGCTACCTATCTATTGCTTAGTTTTGCTTTTCTTAGGCAGATGTTATACCTGCTTACTACTGCTAGGGACATGAAACACATTCACTTGAAAAGTAAAGTAATAACAGAAATAAAAAAAAAGCAGATGCTGAGAAAAAGTGTGATTGAACATATCAGACTTGATTTACAACAAACTGCAGGTTCTGACAGATTTGCTAAAGATTTGCTTTCTCAGTTTGCATCATGATGTAGATATCAGCCACTTTAAAATATGTTTGCTTGCATTTTCTTGATCCCCTTCACTTACTCTGGTGTTGATTTCAATTAAGAGAGAAAGCTTTTACTGTCACAGAATGATCACGTTTTTGATGGGGAGAGAGGAATAAAGGATTGCAGGAAACATTTTCTTCTTCTATTTTTCTTCTTTAAGCTTTATGATTATCAAGTTTTCTGACTTTCCTAACCACTGCTGAAGTGGTTGCAATCTATACCACTTCAGAGGCACTTAGAAAAGCTTTGGACTAGAAAAGGTTATTGCACCAACTACATAAAAAGAGAAGCATACATACTGTCTCACGCTGCCCTGTCTATGGTGTTTGGTAGTTTCAGATGCTCTGGATGGCTAGGGAGCAGCCTCCCCAAGATCTTGCCCAAGATCAGCAAGTCGCTCTCATTGCAGTCAAGCACATACTAGACTCCCTTACATAAATTGATCAAACTTCATATTAAAGTTACTTCAGTAGCCACAATAGTCCAATTTGAAGTACTACACTGCTTGCAAATGCACTTTCACTCCCACAGTCCTCAGGAGAAGCATCTGTGAAACAGATTATTTGACCTAAAGCTAAATAATTTTGTTTGTGGGGTTAGCATTCAGTTGGATCAATGAGCTGATCCAGTTCCTGTTACAGACCCACTAGGGAATGTGGAACAGATAAAGCCATCCAGCACCCATCTACAGAAAGACCTGCACGTACCACTGTGACCTCACAACTTTAGTCCTCCAGCTTCATAGGTGAGTCTGTAAATGGCCTTCAAACCACACACTGTACAGGCACACCACATGTCCTGCCACAGTGATGTTAGTTCCAGAGCACTACTGGTTCTCTAAACTATTTTCCTGTCGGTATTTCTCACACAGGTGAAAGACCACCCACCAGTCTTCTGGTGTAAATGTCTTCTCAGATGAGCTCCCAACACATGGAAGACCTGCTATGGAAGCTCTGCTTGCAGAAACTAGGTTTCTAGTTAAGACTTTCCTTGTTTTATTATTTCTCCAGGAACAAGGCAGGCACATGGAATGCCAAAGGACAGTTAACACAGCACGTTAAAATATACAGAAATGACTAAGTGTAATTGTACGTGGCAGATTTTGTCACTTCTCCATGTAAAAGCTTACACTGTCTTGATCCAAATTGCCTTCTGACATTCCACACTTACCATTCACAAGTTTTATAAAAAGCTAGCCAGTGGGTAATTCGGTATTTAAAGAAGTGAATTAGAAAATGTAGGCACAATGTAGCATCAGGCCTGCACTGTTTCCCACTTAACACCTTCTTGGTGCCTTTTCTTGCTCATGTACACATCATATCCAATTTATCACGTTGTCCACTGGTGCAAAGTCAGCAATGGATTTCATCTTGGTTTTTTTTTTATTTCTTGCAGAATTCACTTTCAATTAGTCTAAAAAATAGGGAAGTGTTGAGTCATCTGTCATACATTTACAGTTGTTCTTCTGCTAAGCACACATATGATAGGGAAAAAAACATTCATTGAGGCAATGAAGCTAAATAACTTAAAGTAGAGGTGAAATAAATAGTAATCTAGCTGTTTGCAGTTAATCTTTTAGCATTCTCTCATTTTGTTTTCTCACTCACTCTGTGTGTCCTTCTCTAATGGAAAGATGGATGGAAGAAATACTCCAAATAGTTGGGTAGCAGTCACAGAGTTTTACATTTTTAAGTGAGTGTTAAATTAAGATCCAAGAGGCAGTCTCTGAGCTTCACTGCATTCCCAGACACTCAGTTATCTTGCATATTAGTAATTCAATAAACTGCTTGTGAGACCGTCATCCACCAGTAAAGACCTGTGCTTGAACATGTAGATCTACACATTAGTTGCAAGTCCTATTTGGAGTGCTTTATGTGTGCAGACTATAAGAAACGACTGTCAAGGGGTGTGAAAGTCCAATGCAAAATGTCTTCACCCATTATTCCAGTTGCCCAAGTGACATGGTTATTTTTAAAACTGTACTAAGTTTCCTTTCTAGTTATTAGCATGCTGTATATAACTTAAACAATGCTCAGATAATTTGCATTTTCTTGACTTGCTTCCTGTGTGCTTTCAGGAGCCTTGCAGTGCAAGCAGCATTGTTCACTTTCTGCAAACTCCCAGCCAAATATCTCATACTCAATTTGACTGAGCACTACAGTGCACCCCTTTGAATTGTGTTCCTATCTGGTTGATGACCTTTTCTTGCAGCTGAAAAAAAGGTCCTTTGTAATATCAGTACATTTAAAGTATTCCTTGAGTTCCTATGGAACTAAATTTATTGCCTGTTGTTACAAGGTTTTTGTATTGAAGTTGTTTACTTTAGCAATTCCTGCTCTTTGCTTTTTCTTAGTTTAATACAGAGTGAAAGGGCATGAACTTGAAACTGGGAATAAATGTATATTTAACATGCTGCTTCTTCAAGTTCTTATCTGTACGTATAACTCTACGTATAATGGACAGACTACTTCTTTGTGCAGATACTTTTGCTCATAATTGGTCATTATATGTAAGACTGAATATGCAAATACTGTTAATTGAGAAGCCAGCTTAGAAAACAGGATTTGTCAACATTCTCCTTTAAATCCATGCTTCCAATTTTTTTTTTTTTTTTTTTTTTTGCTATGTGAAGATGCTAA
Organism: Coccyzus lansbergi; assembly: GCA_033558105.1. Lineage (NCBI taxonomy): Eukaryota > Metazoa > Chordata > Aves > Cuculiformes > Coccyzidae > Coccyzus > Coccyzus lansbergi. The sequence goes on along the minus strand of JAUMJK010000305.1, from coordinate 1,438,212 downwards.
AGTAGAAAGCTTCTAATTCTGTAATATTTCACATAGTCTTCCTAAGTTTTTTGAGAAGACGCATTTAATCTCCAGGATGTAGTTAACCATAAATAAAGCATTTATAAGTCTGTCTCTGACTGAGATATTGTAAAGACCTCCGGGGCATGTAAGAGATACTTGATGCACACTTTCAGTGAGTTAGATGGTAGATAGTTGCTATCTAATGCTCTTATCAAATGTTAGTCTTGAATTATGTTATAGCTCCTTTTTGTCAGAATTGCAAAACTGAAAGGACTGGTTTTGGAGCTATTAGAGTTTGATAAGGTTTCTTATCTTCCACTGAGAAATTGCTTTGCACAGTAAGTGAAAAGATCTTCAAAATGAATGCAGGAAATACTGGATTCATTTCCCATTCTGTTATTAAGTATACTGCAACCTTGCAAAATAGCCATTAAAATTTAGTGACTAAAAATCCAATCAACCCTTCTTCATAATAGCACAAACATTAATTGGGAAAGGAATGAGAAGATTTTTCACTCATTCTCCTCTTTTGACTAATCCTCAGTAAGACTCAGTGATATCACTTAAAACAAGTAGGATTGCTTACACTACTAATGCTATCACTAAAGTAAAAATATTGTTTTCCAACTCATTCTAAATACAAATATCTAGTTTTACACTGAAGGCTATTTATTTTTCATGCTAAGAGTATACTTGTAAATGTTAAGTCTCACATTTTGAAGAGGCAAATAGTTTTCTACGTACTGTTTTCCACCAATAGATGGCAGATGAAGCCCTAGAAATTTATTCACTTGGTACAGCATGAAATAAGAAAAACATCGTTCACATTTTCCAGCTATAAACCAGTGCTCTCTGATATATCTTCAGATGTGATCATAGTTTAGTCCTAGCCCAACCACCATGTATTATAAACCCTGGACCAAGTTTGGAAATAACTACATTTTGCATGTAAGACTCTTCATTCTTATTTATTTTTGCCCTACATGACTAGATCAAACTAAAGTTTGCAGACATCATCTTTCTCTCTTGCTTGGGAAGATATTTGTCAGTGTAGCATAGCAGCAGTTACATTCATTCAGGATCTTAAGACTAAGCTTTCTATCATGAAAGAAGAAAGCTTTGCATTCATACAGAATAGCCTGGAGCTCAAGCTTTGATTTCTAGTTCCATGAAATCTAGAAACACTAGGAGGAGAGAGCAGGAGAGAGAGAAAGAGAAAAAGAGAGAGAGATATGATTTCGTGGCAGAAAAAGCCTATGACAATGACACAACTAATTTTAACGAATTACAATGATAGTCATAATTCTATACTATAGTTCTCCATATATAATACTGTATATTTTTAACAATCCAGTTCTTTTCTGAGACACATAGTGCAGGAGAGATTTAATCTTATTTATATACAAGACAGGTACGATGCTTAAAATCACAGTGAAGTGGTATAAAAAGGTGATGATTTTCTTCTGCACTTTGTAATGAATTTAAGGACAGCACGGAACGCATTGTAACCAATTCATTGTAGGAAAATGAAAACTGAAAAATGAATAGAAGTGTGCATAAACCACATGGTTTGAGGAATGCAGAGCACAAAAAGATACCTTTCCTTCTAGGCACTCTGCAGTAGTAAATGTATGTTATTTCTCTGGCAAAATGATTTTCTGAAATCAGTCTGCCTCGCAATTAGCCTGCCAGTAACAGCAGGGTAAATATTGATGATGAAGTGACCACTAGAGTTCAGCTGGTTATTGTGTGTATCACAGTAGCTCCTCCAGACTGACTGAGTAGATAAATTTGACTGCTCTGATCTCTGCCTGGCAGCCTGGATGAATCCTAGTAACCCAAACCATTCACTAATCCTTCAATTTCTATAAGCTAATCTGAGTTTGTGAGGTCTACTTCTAACTAAACTGTAACTCTTAGCATTTATTAAAGATCCCACTGTATGGGCAACAGCAGCAAAACAGAGATAAAATCCAGGGCCATCAAGAAGCATCAATGACTAGACACTGAACAATGAAGATCACGCGGCTGAGTCAGTGACTATTAATCACTCTCTCCCAGTAAAGCTATAAAAGAGAAGGGCAGATTTCTGAAACTGCTTCAAATTAACAGCTCTCCAGTGAACTGGAGAAGTTTGGTAATATATATCATGATCAACATATCTTTTAGGAGTTGTTCTTAGGTGTCAGATATCGGTGCCTTAGTCTCTAGTACAGACAACAGAGAGAAGACAGCTGCTTGCCCCTCTGCAGAAAAAACTCTGACTATGTAGGAACCTGAACTTCCACCCTTATGACTCCAAGCAAATACCCCAAATCAGGCAGTGTGAATGACCCATTTAGATACTGTTCCTGTCACTGAATGTGAAACAAATGGGTTCAATGAACAAGCAACTTCCCAAGGGCCAAGTTATATCATGCAAAACCAGCTCACTACCATTGACATATCAAAACACTGTTCTGCATGATCTTGAACCTCAAACGACAACATGTATTATCTCTGCTGGAGGGTAGGGAGGCTCTGCAAAGGGATCTGAACAGGCTGGACCACTGGGCTGAGTCCAATGGGATGAGGTTTAACAAGGCCAAATACTGGGTCCTGCACTTGGGGCACAACAACCCTGTGAAGCTACAAACTAGGAGAAATCTGTCTAGAAAGCTGCCTGGAGGAGAGGGACCTAGGGGTGTTGGTTGACAGCCAACATGAGCCAGAAGTGTGCCCAGGTGGCCAAGAAGGCCAATGGCATCCTGGCTTGCATCAGAAACGGTGTGACCAGCAGGTCCAGGGAGGTTATTCTCCCTCTGTACTCAGCACTGGTGAGACTGCTCCTTGAATCCTGTGTTCAGTTCTGGGCCCCTCACCACAAGAAGAATGTTGAGGCTTTGGAGCAAGTCCAGAGAAGAGCAATGAAACTGGTGAAGGGGCTGGAGAACAGGCCCTATGAGGAACGGTTGAGAGAGCTGGGGTTGTTTAGCCTGGAGAAGAGGCTGAGAGGAGACCTCATTGCTCTCCACAACTACCGGAAAGGAGGTTGTAGAGAGGAGGGTGATGGCCTCTTCTCCCAAGTGACAGGGGACAGGATGAGAGGGAATGGCCTCAAGCCCCACCAGAGGAGGTTTAGGTTGGACATTAGGAAAAAAATTTTCCCAGGAAGGGTCATTGGGCACTGGAAGAGGCTGCCCAGGGAGGTGGTTGATTCACCTTCCCTGGAGGTGTTTACAGCACGGGTGGACGAGGTGCTAAGGGTCATGGTTTAGTGTTTGATAGGAATAGTTGGACTCAATGATCCCGTGGGTCTCTTCCAACCTGGTTATTCTATGATTCAACAGAATTATTAAATAATCAGACTGGCTCAACATTGTACATTTCCTCTTAGCTTGCTTTTGTTTGGAGTCTCCCTCAAGAGTAAACTTTTTATTCAAACCTCAGTAGGGAGCAGCCTGTAGACAGTGGAACTGCAGAGAAAGGTCTGTAAACAATAACTGCTCTGTAGAGAACAAGCTGACCTTTATAGATGTTAAACAAAACAAAAAGGGTTGATTGATGCTGTGCAGTACACGCTCTCTGAAATATTAAAACCAAGAAAGTAATGTAAGGTTAGTTTATGAACACACAATGTGATGTATTATGTCAGCAAATGGTGGGGTAGGAAAAGGGAAAGCATGACCAGGTAAAATATTTAGGGAAAAGTGTGTAATGCCGACTCCTATTAAATGGCAACAAACCCCAAGCTTATCTTATCTAGAGCAAGTCAGTTATTAAAGTCTCCGTGAGTAATTTTAAGAAATTCTCATTAATACAGTAAGATATGGTATAATGATTTTACAATAAGAAATCTACTAGTAAACTACGAAGGATAATTACTCTAGAGTTTAGTTACAAACATGTTGGTAATGCAGAGGACATTTAGAAACATTTAAGTCGGAAAGTACTCTTATGATTATCATGTCCAGTTGTTATCCTAACACTGTCAAATCCATCACTAAACCCTGTTCCTAAGCACTATATCTACATCTCTTTTAAATACCTTTAGGGATGGTAACTCAACCACTTCCCTGGGCAGCCTGTTCCAGTGCTATATAATCCTGTTGGTGAAGAATTTTTTCCTAATACCCAATATAAAACTCCCCTGATGCAACTTGAGGCCATTTCCTCTTGTCTTATAATTTGTTTCTTAGGAAAAGACCAACACTCACCTCCCTGCAACCTCCTTTCACGTATAATAGTTCCAGTCTACCTGTGTCTTGTCAACCCAAACTCCAGACAGACTACAGAATGCTTCATTTCCTTCTCTTTCCTTTTCTCCCTTTTGTTTTCCCTTCCCTCAGAAAGGCACAGGGGTCAGGAAAGCTAGTTGCCCAGCTTAAATACATCTCTTCCTGTCACTTTCTGGAACAGGATGATTTCATCATCCGGCACTTCAAGAAGGTTCCAGATAAACCTTTTCATTTCTGTAGATGCTCCTTAATCTGCAGTGTTATTTTCCAGTGCGAAAGCAAGTCACTCCTATATGTTACAGGTCCAGAGGAGGGCCACAAAGATGATCAGAGGGCTAAACCACCTCTGCTAGGAGGACAGGCTGAGAGAGTTTGAGTTGTTCAGCCTGGATTGTTGATTTCCCCTTCCTGGAGGTGTTCAAGGCCAGGTTGGGAAGCCTGATCTGGTGGGAGATGTATCTGCCTATGGTAGGGGGCTTGAACTAAATGTCTTCAAGGTCCATTCCAACTTAAGCCATTCTATGATTGTATGATATAGTGGATGTAAGAGCAGTAAGCACTGTACTGTCGTTGCAGATGTTAACGTTGTAACAGTTCTCCCACCAAGGAGACCTCAGGGTTCATGGAGCTAGAGGGACAGATAAATTTCAGTTTGCAACAGTTTAGAGACTCAACATCTGCACTAGAAAAGCCTTGAGGCACAAGGACTGTCCAGCTGAGCCAGGTTAAAGGGCAAAGATAAGAAGGGAGTCAGTGGGAAGAGGGTGGGTACTGATAGCACATTGATGGCAGGTGAAGAACATTCTTATTGAGACACCAAGTGCCCTCAAGGACTTAGTGAAGAAACAAGCCTATAGGCTTAAAATTGCATGAGAGGGAACAGCTATGCAGATCTCTCTGTCCTTAAAGGGCCACTGTCCATTTCCAAAGTGCAGCATATCTGTGACAGTCACAGTTGCTCCCTGGCTCCTGCCTGGTCCTCTGTATTGAACCTGTCTTCCCACAGCAGCAAGTATCTAGGCATAGTACACTCCATGCTCATCTCCTTGTGCCTCTAAGGCCAAAAAGCCATGGCTGAATACTCAGATCCTTTCAGCAAACAGGGAGGGGCCTAGGAGGGATAAACCTTCACTTCACCAGACTTGCAGGGGAAGTCAATCTCTCATCCAGTGGTAACAGGACACAAGCAGTTCTTCACGAACAGGTACCTTGTTGTCTCTGAAGCAAAACACACACTCCCACAGCACCTATCTGATACTGTAAACAAGGACCTGACCGTGTAGTGAAGGCAATGCCCAGAACAGAAGCACTTTAATCCAAAAATATTTATGCCAAAAATGTAGTGCTGCCCCTGTCATGCTTTTTACATGCTTTAAATGTGGTTTTGAGGAGACAGCAAAGATAGGTTTGGACAGCAAAAGAGCTCTCTGCATTAGAGCTATTTGCAACACGGAATGACTTGGAGAAAGTTAAGGATCATCCTTCAGGTAATCTGCTGGTAATCTGAGGTGGAAGCCTGAGATTGCTGAAGACGAGACATTTTGACTTAAGTGGAAGCAGCATCTCTCCTCGGCTTTTAAGCAAAAACACAAATCATATACCTCTAAAAACAGTTAACAATCAACATGTTATAGACTATTTTGTCTTGACGTGAAGCAAAGCACACTGCTAATGGAACATGGAAGTGCAGGTACATGTGTTCAGATTGGCTGTTGGGTAAGGTTTGAACAAAACTTGTGGGGAGTAGAAGGGACTTTCCAGACAACAAAGCAAATCTATCGTGACAATAAGAATCTACGTTAAAGGGATAAAGAACCTTGTGAAACCAGTGCAGCAAGGTGTAAAGATACCCAGCTAGGAGAGAGACATGAGAAGTCACCCAAGAAGAAAGAGACACATTTGAAAGCTCAGGATATAGTATTTGTTGGTATGGACTTATCTTCGGAGATCCTGATCTGAGTTTGACAGATGCTCAGGATCACCAAATATCAAGGAAACTTACTTCATTCCTATTTATGTGCACTATCCAACACATTGCATAATGTCTCATTCATTTTAGCTGCAAGCAAATTATTGAAAACTTTTACATTTTCCTGACTGCAAACTGAAACTATTTACCATAGGTGTGGCCTCTGTGAAATCCATCAGGAGGTCACCTGGCTCCAAAGCAAACGTACTTCCAGCATCTGTAGAACTCTAAAGGCAAAGAACAAACCTAGCATTGAAAAAACCATTTAATTTCTGTAATTTGTTAGTTGGTTTTGTTATGGTTCATTCTGTAAAACAGAGATTGCCAAATGGATTTCAAATTTCAGACCATGGCTGCTTAGAAAAGATAGACAACAAAATTGAGCATTCTTAATATCAAGGGAAATGTTAATCTAATCCTGGCCCATGGTCTCTAACGATGAAAAACTATTATTAATTTTATTTGGATCTTTGAGCAGCCTCTAAGTATTTCCTTACACAATAGGTCAAACATATTACTACAACTCTGCACTAGAAACTACCCTTAAATGTAGAATTATTCCGCCTAAAGAAAACAAGTTATCTGTAACTCCCTTCTACCCTTCCTGAATACTCTCTGAACTGACATGATCTCATCTCACTGCATATTACCTTGCCGCCAGGCGAAACCTGTGTTTGTCCTTCTGATGTCTGTGGCGTACAGGTTTTCTGTGACCCAGGAGATGCTGAAGACACAGGTGTTGATGCTGCTGCTGCTGCCAGTGCTGGAGGAAGATCATCTTCATCACTGCAGTTGATAAAAGCAGACAGATCTCATTAGAAAATATCACTAGACTTTGACCGTACTTGTGCTGGAGGAAACCAGCATGCCAGTTGTAGTGTTTTGGAGTTAAGTTCTGTTTACTCTTCCATCTGTAATGCAGCTAACTTTTCAAGTAAACTGGATTTTTCTAAGTTTTAAAGATTCCTCAAGAGTCAATTGTCTAGATAACTTATATCTGTGAATGGAAATCTTGTGGACATCATGTGCAAATATTGTTTCTATGGAGTATGTATATATGAATAAATGAACTGATTTGATATTGCTCTGTTTTAAAATTTATTCACTTCTACAGATACTGACTGTATTGATAAGAACAGATCTGGTTAGATCCATCCATGGGACTGTGTGTTTTATTTGCTTTAGACCAATGGAAGATTTGATACCCACTATGCAGTTAGTCTGAGCTATTTCTTTCAAACTGTTTTTAAAGGACATTGTTTAATCTAAATCCAAAAAGGAGTTATTTAGAAATATTCCTGTGAGGGTATCTTTTTCCTGTTTATTCTGTTTACAGAGAAAACATTTTATTTAAAACCAGGTTGCATGCTCCCCTTGGGCTCTAAGCCGTCAAGCTGAGCTCCTTCCATCTCACCTACTGTCAACACTAAATGAAAACCAGTAGAGAATATTATACCTTAATTTACTTTCGTAGAACCCCATTGACTACTAATCAATGGAACCAGTCAGGTCTGAATCAGGATGTTTCCAATTGCTGACTGCAATTGCACTGAGGTAAACAGAGTCACATTTTGGCCTACAGAACCTTTGTTCATGGGAATGATGTATGAAAAAGAGAGATAACAGTTTGGCAATTTAAAGAACGAAGAGAAATTATGAGAAAAAATATTTCTGCTCATAAAATGGCACCAATTTTACCTACTGATTAGGTAGTCACTGCACACAGATGCTTGCCATATCAATTTAAACCACACTTCTAGAACATAACTGTAATTGTATAGGCAACAGGCCTGGGCAACACAGTGCTTCAAAGCTACATGATACACAGGGTACCTAAACTTATCGTGGGTTGTTTGGGTGACAGTTATGTGGATTTTATTATGATAGAATGCTAGGGTGATTAATGATATATTTTCCATTCTTTATTTTTTTTTCTTCTGGGTAAGGATAGAATTCAGAACCAGAGCACATGCAATACACAGTTTGTATGCTGGAAAAAGATACAAAATCTTTCAGACCTGTTGGGTAGATGGTTTAGTAATTCAATAAGCCAGAGTTGGGCTGTTGACCTAGTTAATCTCACTTTCCGAAACATGTAGCTGACGTTTTCTCAGTCTTTGGTCCCCACTCTCAGCAGGAATAAACTGGCAACCTCCCCATCCTTGCTGGGTAAAGCTGCTCTATTGTATACAAGGAAATGGAAAATTGTCTAGAACTTACCAGTTTAGGCAGGTTTCTTAGTGCCTGGGAACTAAAGCTAAGGGTTAGGGCCCAGTCTTATCAGTTATTGAGCTATTAGCATGCAAGCTAAAAGTCTGAGAATTGGCCTCCCTCATTTTATTCTTCAACAATACTTCTTCATTCTTTCTTCCATTTCCCATATTGGCAGTCAAGGCACAAGATGGTTTAAATATAATAGAATTTAGACGTATAAAAACATAACTACAGTTGGTATTTTTCATTGTAGAGTCTTCAGCCCTGTGCATGGCCATAGCATAAGTGACATCTGTGGTTAGATGTTTTAATGTGTATTTGAGGTGCTGCTCCTCATGTCTAACGCTGAAAACGCATATGGGGGCAAGACATGCTCAAAAGTGGATCCTCAAAAACTCATCAATCAGAAATTGCTATTTCACTCCTGAATACATAAATATTTTTAAAAATATATATCTTGTTTAGATGTTACTTCTCCTTATGTATGCAAAACACTATTATTGACTTTTCCACTGCAAAACCTTACCTCTAGTCTCTTTCTCATCCCACTTACCTCCCACTGCGCTATTCATCACTTCCTAAGTTCTTCTCTTCCCAGACACTGCTGAATTCTTTGTTGTACCATTACTCCTACTGCTCTTAGTATCCTTTCCGTTCTCTATAGGGTAACCTCTCACTCATCTTTATTTACCCTCTGAGCTTTTCCCCAGTGCCACTCTCAGGTGTGGGGCCACTCATTCTGCAGGTGATCAGCAGCTCTGGGCAACTGTCTCACTGTTCATGTACAGAGATGGAATGTACTCAATCTCCGACCCAAAGATTTTCTCTATGCCCTTTAAGAACAGGTTTGTTAAACAATTTCTCAGCCAAGAATCATCTGGGAATAGCTGACTCTGTTTCAGAGATGACCCTTTGAGGTACCCATTTTCATTATTCTGTGTCCTAGTATCTATGCCTCTCCTTTGGATGTTATCTTCTGTATCTTGGTAAACACACTTTCTCCAGCCCTCACCTACCCTAGAGCAATTTTTTTTTCACCCAGATTATTAAAGACTTATTTCTTACTAGTTTTGCTGTCTTCAACAACTTATCCTACTGCTCTCCTTTGATCATCCCATGGGAAACTTTCTGCTTCTTCATACTTAAGACCACACAGGTCACCTTACATAAAATTGTCAACACAGCATAATTCTGTTTTCTTTGTTTGCCATGTAGCAGTATTTTAGGACCAAGTTTAACAACCTGCTTAGGTTAAAACTTAAGTAAAAACTTTTACAAGTCTGCATACAGAACCTGTGACTATACCTGCAATAGCACATGAATTTCTCAGCTGTCCTTACACATTGGTGTTCTCAAAGAACAGGATCACCCACCACACACTGGTTATTACCTGCCATATGAAAATAATCAGATAACTGGCCCTCTCAGTGTCACAGCATTTTCCTTTGATGACTGCTGTCTACAAGTCCCTGCATTATATAAAATCCTGAAAAATCAGACTCATCTTGAAATGCATAGGAGGTTTCCTTCCCCTGGTTTGTAGAGAAAGAGGTAATAGAAGGGGTGTCTTGTTCAGGAAAAGCACACTATCATCTCAGCTAGGATGGCAGAAAAAGCAAGCAGGCTTCATTGAGGCTTTGTGAAACTGCTCTTACCAAACACTGTCAAGTTCCCTGCCACACATTATCCTCAGAAAAGCAGGCAGCAAGGGAAGCTGGGTTCTTTTCCTAGCTTGAGTAGTCAATTCCCATCTCCTAACTCATTTTCGAACCATACTGGTTGATGTACCATAGTAAAAGAGAGCATGATATGTGGCCTGCTGACCAAGCTGTGGCTATGCGTTCTCATATGTTAGACTTGGTCTCTTGAACAAATACCCATTTGGCTGACTGCTTCTATTCCTCCTTGTCTGAATTTGATTCAATGTTTCACCACTTCTCCTAAATAATTTTCTGGCTTTGGTAATGTAGATTGCTACTTTTTTTTCCATAACAAGAGCCATTCTTAATAGTGAGACAGAAAATGACTGCATACTGATATTTACTGAAATTCTTTTAGTGAGAAGGAACACCTTTGCTAATGTTGATATAGAATCACAGAATCACCAGGTTGGAAGAGACCCACCAGATCATCAAGTCCGATCATTCCTATCAAACACTACACCATGTTCCTCAGCACATCGTCAACCTGTCCCTTAAACACTTCCAGGGAAGGCGAGTCAACCACCTCCCTGGGCAGCCTGTTCCAGTGTCCAATGACCCTTTCTGTGAAAAACATATATTTAGTGACATTAGAATGTTAAATTTCTGTAGGGATGAGTAGTTGCCATTCTATGTATAAAGCATGCAGTTTTTAATTCATAGTGGTGTTGGTATTGTACTAAAAAGTTTATGTTGACGTTGTCCCTTTTTTTTACTTAGTTTCTGGTGCCCTTGTCTGTCCCTTCATATGAAGAACAAATCAACAAACTGATGTCCACATCTCTTCAACCCCTCATGTCTCTGGAGACTCTCAAATCATATGAATTATGTGTAAGTGGGATGCCAAAGTCCTGTAGACACAGATCACTTTTATGGCTGTAGATGTAGCAGGCTCAGCAATTTCTGCATGTGAAACAATTGCAGAGAGAGAGGGGCAGAGAGAGAGGGTGCACTTTGAGAGGGAATGGCTGACAGCACCACTTGAACATCCAACAACTAAGGACTGTTTTCCTCATTTTGCAAATGGGCTTACAATGAAGCAGACAGAGAAACTTGCTCCAGCTCACACCAGGTTTTTGACATTTCGTGTAGCAAAGAGGTTTTTAATTCCTAACCTATAAGCCTAGAAAAAGATAGACGGCCTGTAATTCTGAGGGTTAGCAGCTGCATAGGGATGGCATGTTTTGCATTAAAAGCTTTAAGATTCTCAGTGATGAAAGGAACGGTATCAGTATAAGATCATTATCATGTAATTGCACTCATGCCTTTCAGAAGGCATAGCTAGAGCAGTAATTAGCATTCCTTTTCATTTTCAGTGTAGTAGGCAAAAACATAAAGATAGAGCCATACTCTACTCACAAACTGTACTGCCTTGTTAACTTCCTCACACGAGAAACTTTAATCTCCTGCTTTTCTGTAGGGCCAGTCGATGGCATAGTTTCAGGTCGCACTGGAGCTGGACTTCTAAAAATAACAAAAAAAACATATGTGGCACAGTCTTTATTTAAACTACTTCAGGCATATCAACAAAGTTCTAACTCATCAACACATATTTATCTTGCAAAGAGGCAAGTGCCCATTGAGGTTCATCCTTTTGTTCCATTTATAGTTGAGAGGCCAGTGTGTATGAACAGAAAAGGATGTGCGAACTCACTCTCATGTACATTGCATATCATTTATAAAAATGGCAACTGATTACAAATACAGATCCTGTGTAAAGAGACCATGTGGAAATAATTGTTTCTAAAATACAACATTTTAATAACAGCCCGGCAATTCAGTCATGTCAGAAATATTTTAACAAAAAGTATCTTTAACAAAACCTATTTTATGAATTGTGAAAACAGTTCTGCTTAAAACATTTTTTTACCTGAAATTAGACAGTATCCTTCTGCATTTGAAAGAGCAGTTCAAAGGAAACCAATTGTTTTGATTCAATAAAAGGATACTTGCCAGAAAAAAAAGCAAAACTCAGACATGTTTCAGACGTTCATGAATGCTCATGCAGAACTCCAGCAAAGGACAGAAATGAAGATGAGGAAATACATAAAAAGATCTTCTCTTTAACTGTTTATCAGTAGAGATAACTAAGGCTTGAATGCAAATAGCACAAAAATTAAATACAAAATCTTCACGACCTTGGGAGTAATCATGAGCTTGAGTGGCATGAAGACACATTAACTGTCTTAAACACTACTCATATCTGAAGCAACACATTATATACAACATAGGTGTATTAGAAATGCTATATGCATAGTTAGCATGCCAAACATTAAAGGAGTAATTTGAAAATCTTGATTAATAATTTGTGAAATGGTATTCTGCCACCTAATCTGAAGACAGATACTAAGCTAGTACTTCAGCAGACCTACTGATTGCTGGTGGAACTGCTTATGCACTAAGGCACATTCCACAACTGGCAGATGTGGTATAATCTTGTTTCTTATATTAGAAATTAAGGTTGAATTTTTCAAGTCTACTTGTACCATATTAAGTCTTCTAAAGTCATAATAAGAGAAGCATATTTCATCTTCACAAATGCAGTTCCCTATGATGCCCCTGTGGGTTTTAAGCTTTATTAACTTCCTCTGATAACTTCTGAACCTGCTGTCCAGCTACAAATGAACCTACTGGGATGACATAGCCATCGTCAATACATCATCAGTTTTCCTATGTGTTTTTAAGTCTTTGGGGAGGCCACAGAGCATAAGGTGGAGGAATTGAAAGTAGGCGAGTACAAAGGACATGAATCATAACCCCAACTCTACTAGTTCTACTTCTCATGGAACAACTTTTGTCAATTCCTGTTCCGCTTTTTTGATCCCAGTAATTTCTGGAATTCAGTACAGAAAGAAGCAAGATTCATGCCTTGCCCCTTCCCACATTTCAGTTTCAGGGTCCATTTATGTCTCAGATTTGCAATGAGAACAGTGCTGAACAATCTAACCAGATTTTCAGACTTTTTGCTAAATTTCTCACGCTGGCAAATAAGAAGATAAGGGGAGAGAAAAGCTTAAACTTACTTGCTTTCTGATCTACAAATCTGTGAATCAACATAATGATGGAAACCCTCATCATGTTATTTTCATCAACTCGGGCTTTACATGGATGACTGCCCTAGCTATTCTTTTTTTTTAAATACCTTGTGCTAAATGAAAGGTAGCTTTTGACAACTGAAGAAAATTACCAGTTCTGTTTACCCAAAGTGATTTTCAATTCAAGTTCTGATATAAGCAGTATAAATATGTTAAGACCTGTTCAATGACTGGATCTGGCGGTCAAATCCTCGAGGGGTGAGAGTGAGTGTAATGCCATTATTCCAGCTCAAGCCTTCTGAAATATATTAGCTGAAATTCTTGCTCTGAATGAGCAAGTCTAACAATTCTCCTACAGCTTTCTAAGACAGTAGTTAACAAGTTTTATAGCTTTGCACCAACCCAGTGAAAGCAGGAACAAAAATAGTGGTTTCAACACAAGAGTTGAAAACTGTTTCCTTAAAAAGATAATAAACAGTGCTATCAAGAGGCTCAAGAAACACCAGTGTGGAACAGCAAAGCTGGTTACAAATCTATTTCCAGTTCATATCTACTTCAAGTTTAACAAGGCAACATTATAATCTGTAACGAAATGAGTAAGATCTTTTCACACAAAGGAAAATCTGAAATTATAATTTCAGTTCATTTATAAAGCTTAATTTTACAAAGCGCATGTATCTCCTTTTGATTCTCATCATTTGCAGCTTTAAAAAAGGTGACAAGACTTTTGAAGTAGTTACTTCAATTGCCAAAATAATTTTTTTTAAAAAAGATATTATGCAATTTTGCAACTAAACTATCTTATAATGATTTCAAAGTAAATTATGAAACTGATTTGTATATATGAAATGTTTTAAAATTCTAAGTCTGAACTTATTATGTTTCACATGAAAATTTTACTCAACTGTGATTAAAAGTCTTTGAGAACAAAACAGGACCTGCTCTCTAACTCAACAAATAGTTGAAAAACTTATTATCTTCCTTTGAATGCTATAAATTTTCAAATGTACAATCTATTAAAAACAAAAAAAAGCTGTCAGAGTACTACCAGACACTTCTACTCCTATTTCAGTGATTGCAACGACTCAGATAAGCTCTACTTGTATTAAGTATTACCACAGTAAAGAACCTCACACACTTATTTCACAAAAGCAATATGATTTTAAGATCAAAAACTTCTTTGCCTTTATTACAAAATGTTGCAATCATTTTTATTAGAGGCTGGATGCAGTGACTATATAACTTTCTCCTGACAGGAGAGACAAAACCACCATTTAATTGCACTGTAGCTGGTTAGCTACAGTGTAAATTGAAGCTGCCTCTGAGTGAAAAGAAACAGTGACAATGCCTCTGCCCAAAGAGACTGACTGAATCTGATCTGCTGTAAGCATGAGATGAATATTAGACTGGTTCTACCAACTGCACATCTGGATTTGTGCAGTCATTAAAACCTTGCTAGGTTAGCTTTTTCTACACCAGACTAAAAAGTCTGTGACAGCTCCTGCTTCATGGCTAAACACTCTTCCTCAGTCTGAACACGCTCAAAACTGTTGCTACTCTCACTTTAGCAACCAGATGCAAGACGTGCTCAGCTTGATCAACACAGAGCCTGATCTGTTTTAAAAACAGCAGGCTTTTAATATCACAGAAACTCTTACAAAAGATCTCATTGGTATTCCTGAAAAAGAAACAACAATAAAGCAGAATAATTTCTATTGTTATCTTTTGAATTCTACAGGCAGAATATATTATCTTATATAGAAAGATAAAAGTCTTGAAGAGAAGGCTTGCAATTATTTTGGCTATTTAAGTAGAGTTATTATGTGCACATATCACCATTTGTAGTGTAAAGTCCAATATGTAGTGACTTGAGCAAGCCTGAAAAAAACCTGGAATGTTGGAGGACCAACAGCACTCAAACTTAAGGAAAAAAAAAAAGAAAACAAGAAAACATGCAGTGTGATTTCAAGTTGATTAATTCAAAGGAAACCTTTTTCCTGTACCAGGATCCAACCATTATAGCATTAAAGTGAAGGGAGTGAACCAAGAAAGAGTTACTTAATGACCTGGCACCTTACATAAAAAATCTGTCACTTCCTGGTGAGAATGACAATAACAACCATGAATGTCAGCGTGCAGCAGCAGGTCATCAGAAACTGCCTGTGCACTGAGAGCCTCAGCACACTCCTGAACAGCAGCCAGCATGCTCTACTGAACCAGCTTCAGCCCTTTTCACAAGCCTGCACAGAAACACAAACAAATTCTAGAGAAAAGTCCCCACCAAAACCAATAAAATTTGTTCTCAGACTACCAGTCAACAGGAATACTGAAACCAAAACTGCTTACAAAAAAAAAATATGCACTCTGGAAGGTTTCAAGTGACCACAGATGCTCACTAGGTTAGCTTGAAACTTCCTTGGGGACACGATGTAAATGCTTGTGCAGAGGGACGCAAGGAACCCATCCTGGCTCAGAGAGGATAGTACATAGGGCTGGAGCTACAAGGCTGCCTGCACTGTCCCTTTGCAAACCATGGCACTTGGGGTACAACAACCCTACACAGCTACAGACTAGGGGAAGTCTGGCTGGAAAGCTGCCTGGAGGAGGGGTACCTGAGGGTTGACAGCAACTGAACATGAGCCAGAAGTGTGCCCAGGTGGCCAAGAAGGCCAATGGCATCCTGGCTTGGATCAGAAATGGTGTGACCAGCAGGTCCAGGGAGGTTATTCTACCTCTATACTCAGCACTGGTGAGACCACACCTCGAATCCTGTGTTTAGTTCTGGTCCCCTCACCTCAAGAAGGATGTTGAGGCTCTGGAGCAAGTCCAGAGAAGAGCAACAAAGCTGGTGAAGGGGCTGGAGAACAGGCCTTGTGAGGAACGGCTGAGAGAGCTGGGGTTGAGAAGAGAAGCCTTGAGAAGAGAAGGCTGAGGGGAGACCTCATTGTTCTCCATAACTACCTGAAAGGAGGCTGTAGAGAGGAGCATAATGGCCTCTTCTCCCAAGTGTCAGGAGACAGGACAAGAGGGAATGGCCTCAAGCTTCACCTGGGGAGGTTTAGGTTGGACATTAGGAAAAAAAAATTCACAGAAAGGGTCATTGGGCACTGGAACAGGCTGCCCAGGGAGGTGTTTGATTCACCTTCACTGGAGGTGTTGAAGGCACGGGTGGACGAGGTGCTAAGGGACATGGTTTAGGAATGGTTGGACTCGATGGTCTGGTTGGTCTCTTCCAACCTGGTTATTCTGTGATTCTATGATTCTATCTGTTGGCCTTAGATTGGGAGCGTAGAGGGAGAAAGATTGTTCTGTATTGAAACAAAAAGGCACAGACAGAAGCAAAGAGGATAAAACCTGTAAAAAATGCAGAAATTGGTTTTCCCCAGAAGACTTGGGTGGTTTTCAAATTCTAAACTGGATCTTCCAGGGAAAGACAAATTATTTTATCCCATTCTCCTTACTAGATGCATAATTTTTTCCTCCCACGTGGCCCACTGGTCGTATTTCAAACAAGTATGGAGGTCTGCCCAGAGCAGGGGACAAGGAAGACGTGTCAGTTTGTGGAAGCCATAGAATCAAAGAACCACCAAGATGGAAAAGACCCACCGGATCACAGGGTTGTTGTGCCCCAAGTGCAGGACCCAGCACTAGGCCTTGTTAAACCTCATGCCACTGGACTCAGTCCATCAGTGCAGCCTGCTCAGATCCCTTTGCAGAGCCTCCCTACCCCCTACCCTCCAGCAGACTGACACTTCCACCCAGCTTAGTGTCATCTGCAAACTTGCTAAGGATGCACTTGATGCCTTCATCCAGGTCATCGATAAAGACACTGAACAGGGCTGGATCCAGCATAGAGATGAAAAATGCCATGATTTACAAGGATATAGCCATCTCCATGAATGTTGACCTGCCTTCAGGTGCCGACTCATGGAGAAAGAGAAAAACATCAAGAAGACTGGCTGATTTTTTGGCTTCCAACATTGCTTTGAGCAGGGATATGGTAGTGAAATCTTGGGGAGAAAAAGAAAGGAAGGAAGAAAAAAATATTTGATAGGTGTGCTCTCTTGTGTATCAAAGACATAGCCTAATAAGCTAGGCAAACACACACACACACACACACACGCACACGTGCACAAATCTTTTCTCAATCTGTGCTCTAAGGGTTTCACACTTTTATTTCTTTCTCAAAGCTTCGGACATCTGACACTAATGAACAATAATATGTGCTATTTCACTTTGATATGGTAGCTTTTCTCAGAAGACAGGTTAGTTGTCCAAAAGGTTATATGGATTCTTGAAAGCTACTGCCAATATCAGAATTTCTGAATAAAGATTTTCCTTAAACTGGAGTTGTATATAGATTGCAGATGTATAACAAAGCCCCTTGCTACAGAGCAGCAACCTGATCCAAATACAGCTTATCCTGTTCACTCGAGTTCTGTTTCTTTTAAAGGAAAAAAAAAAAAAAATCCCTCCCTTCCTTTGTCCTTGTAATGAAAAAGTATCTGCAGTCTAGACAAAAATGTGATGCTCCTGTGGTCTGACAGATAGACAATAAGGACACAAAAACTATTCTTTTCACCCAGCGCAGTGTAATGCTGCAGGCCCGCATCCAGTATATCAGGTCAAACTCAGCTACAAATCCTACTTCTCTGTACAGCAACCAGATCAGCCACACTATGGTTTCCAAAGAGTCTGAAGTGCACTTTCCAAAGTGCAGTTTAAGAGACACAGTCAAGCAAATGTACCTGGAGCAAGGTATTTAATCAACTTAAACTCATCTGAAAGATCTGACTACTGCTCCTTTGTCTGTAGTTCAGAGAATAAAAATACAACTCCAAAGAATCTGCCAGCATCTGACTTCAGGCAACGAGTCAAAGAGGTCTTTAATACTCAAAATGAAGTCAAAGAACATACCTAGGTGTCTTATCTGCAATCTTTAATGCAGAGTGTCATGCAAAGGTTATGCAAGAGTTCCACTTGAAGTTAAGACTTTGTTGCAGAAATTACTGGTTGAGGTTCCTACAAAATGTTGTAGTAACAGACCCATTAACTTGTCCACTGGACTAAGGTCAGCCTGACAGGTATTTAGCTCTTTACTTTGGTTTTGGAAATGGTGGTTGAAATTTTTCAGTTGGAGAATGACTTTTTTTTTATTTTTGAGGACAAAGATTAAATGAAAAAGCAGCTTTTTAAGAGTAATTAATATTTGTTAGGAAGAAGTCAATGTAGATAATGTTTTTAGTTTTCCTAGAATATTTCACAATACATTTAGAAGGAGATATTTAAATGTTAAGTTTCAGACTCTTCTTCGTAGACTTAAGTCCATTCTGATTCTAAGAAAACACAACCTACTTGGATTCACTGACGTTCATGTCAGGCAAACCAAAGCACATAATTTCTGATCAGCTTCAGTTCTGACCTGTCTAAAGTCTTTTGTATATGTCTGTTTTCCTAGGGAACTGAAGTCTTTGACTTGAGGAAACAAGCTGTCCATAATCATTCAGGTGGCCTCTTCTTAGCCTCCAAATGTCAATGTGGACACCTCCTGCTACAACCCTTGCTGGATGGCTGCTCCAAAACTTCAGCTCCGTGATGCTTAGCAACTGTCTGCCTAGAAATTGTATGTGGATAAAGCCCCAGACTTGAAGACCTGGTGTCAGTTTGCAGTCTTTGTAAGAACTGCTGATAGAGAGAGCATCCAAGAGAGCTTCATGGGCCATAGTTATTTCTGTAAATCAAAAATTCTGAATGAAAATCTGTTCATGTTCCTTGAAGTCTAAAGCAGCTGATAAGTAGGTGTACAATAAATTCCACTTCTCTGAGGACACAGTTAACTACTCCAGAACCATTTTTTCCTTACAAAAAAAAAAATTGGCTTTTTTCCTTAAAAAAAACCATTGTCTTGAGTTATGATTCTGAAGAATTCTGAGTCAGTGTCATTAATAGGAAAAGGTGGTGCACAGAGTACATATTGTTGGATAAGCTAGAACAAACTCCCTGTGCACAAACCTACATGCTGTTGGAAAGCTACCCTGACATTCGCTGGAAGTGTGTGTATAAAGACAGATATTGAGCTTTCAGATCCAAAATGTGTACTGATTAGGCAAATGTCAGTATGTTTTACACCTGGTTTATATTGTCATATGAACAGAGTGCAAAAAAATTGGCTGAGATTCACACTGCACCAAGTGCTTCAGCAGGATGTTAACTCACATAGCAAGCAACAGTCATGCAAATCCTAATATAGCCTGTGCAGATGAGAAAGGAAAGGGAAAAATACAAGAAAAAGACATTACTTTGAGTGACTCTCCTCCCTTGTTGATACACAGAAGTTATATGTAAGAAAAGGGTCAGAAAAGGGGTAAGAAATAGTCATATAATTTGAAAGGCAGCCAAACTCAAAGCTTAGTGTACATCAGCTGCACAAGTCACAGCAGGGCAATCTAATTCTGACAATCTGTATAAGCAAAGCTTGCTCTGCATTGAGCATTCAGAAGAGTGTCTGTGATTACTTCTCCTGATTCATCTGTATCCTGTATAACTTGATATAATTTAATATTTTCCATCCTTGTTTTCTGGTGTGCAGCATCATCAAGCTCTGTGAGATAACATTTAATTTTACGTTACGTGTTGAGCAGCTCCTAATGTAATTAGTCATAATGTAATAGCATAATTTAGTTTTGGATGGGAAGATTTACAAAGAAAATTAGAATAAATGAATGCACAAAGCACCAGCTGGTGCTTATACCTACTCCCACATAAGAATATTGCTATTTGCAATCCTATGAAAGATGAGATAATTTGGATAACAAGGATCAACAAAGGGTGATGCAGCAGTTGGTCTAAATTGAAAGAAATCCACAGACAAATCCTAAACCATGTGGGAAGTAAAGCATGCCAAAGCTGGTAGCAATCCAAAACCATGTTATAAGGGAAAACAAATATTGCAGTCCACAAATGTACCACATGGTGCACAACAGCAAGTGGCAACAGTGACAAGAACAGTAATAACTGACCAGTCAACTTGAGGACTTCAGTTGAAGAGGGCTTTTCACTAACAACACTTGGCTACCTGCCTCAGAAATGTCGGAGTTTGTGCTCACATATTTGAACAGTATTTTCCGTAAGAGGCTGTATACTCTCCATCCTTGAAAGTTCTCAAAATTCAGCTAGGTAAAGCCATGGCTGACCTGATCAAGTGTTGGTGACAGTCTTGCTTTGAGCATGAAGTTGGACGAGATGACCTCCAAATGTCTATTCCAAACAACAGCTCTATAATTCTCTGATAAATAGCTAAAATTTCTCAGAGGCATCATCAATTACTATTTCAGTTTTTCAAAATAACTTCAAAGGACTGTATCTAAACAATTTTAACATCTGGATAGACTTTTGTGTGTGTAACAGTAAACAGCTACTCACAAAATGAAGACTAACATTTACCCTGTGATGAAGAAGGTGTTAGTGTTTACATGTACCAGCTCTTCAAGACCTTCTGCCAGATGACCCAAATCAGACATGTATCACATCTTAACTTTCCTGAGTTAAAAATCACCATGACAAAAGAAGTATCTTATCAGCATATCTGATAAATATCAGAGAATTCCTGTCTTACAAATCTTATTTCAGCTGCTTACTAAACTTTCTAAACTAACTTTAGGTGGTTTTGCTAACATTTCTGTTGTCTGACTTGTCCCAAGATGGAAGTTTGGCTTGGTAAACAGGCTGTGCCTGAGAACAACAAATATTTTGTCTGGTTCTAAAGTATTAGCAATTCCTGACTTCCGTACTAAATTGGTCTGATTCTTAACAAACTGGAATTACTGAACCTGATGCAGCAGAGTTATACCAGCGATTACATTCAGCCATATTTGAAGAAGAGAACAAAATAAGAAATGTTAAATTTCACATTAAATATAGCCAGACTCTGCATGTTACAATGTGTGCACATGCACACACATATACACACTATAGGCTTACCCAGGTGGTCACAGCCAGAGAGAAAACAGATACTTCAAAGAGTTTTCAGAAGATGTTTGTGTATAGGCATTGTGGAAGTTGTACAGATGGTGCTTCTGTGTAGCAAAGCTTTGAATAAGGAGAGGAATAATGGAAGGAATTATCTTGATGGGTTTCTCTGGTTAGCCACGCATTTATTACATTTAACAAAAGAAGGAGGCTGGCAATTAGGTGGGAATTTTTCTGGAAAGAAAGTTCAAGAGGTTATCTTTCTAGCAGCTCATCCCTTTCCTAGGAAATGGATGAGGTATATAAAAAGGTGAAGAGGTGACTATGTGCCTCATATTCACTTGATACACTGGAGGGAAGAAACTTGCATCGCTGATTGCTTCATGGGCAGGGACTCTGATAAAGAGTGATGACCAGAGGTGATAACAATCTATGTGACTACATTTTCATTTTGGTATTTCCTACAATAAATTATACTTCCTTCATTATACAAATATTCTACCAGACAGTCTGAACCCTGGTCTCTCAAGGTGAAAAGAATCAAATAAAAAAATCCCAGCTGGAGGTAGGTAACAAGAGCCTTACCAAAACCATACATCAAAACATGTAGTTGTCTTAAACCTGAATTAAGCTGGATATCTAATCAGTGAATTCTCCCTCAACACTTCTATCTGGACCTTGAACTAGATACCTGGGTACAAGGAAGTTTCCAACAGACAGGGAAATACTTCTTCATAATTATTTCCTCATAGTCCTTTCTGGCCCATTCAGCACCGCAGCAGGTCCCCTTCTTACAACAGTAAAGAAGAAAATGTTCTGTTAGAAAGGCTTTTCTAGCTCTAGCAGATGAGTTCCTCTTGGTGGTCATAAAAGGGACTGACGTGATCACTGCCTCCTTTACAGACTTCAGTCCTACATACCAAAAGATGTACTGTTAAAAATCATTGCAAAAATTAATGGTATTGCAAATTCCAAACTAGGCCAATGTTCACACAAACAAACATATTTTTACTACATCCCTAACAAAACATGCCTCACTACGCAAGGTGGTAACTGCGAACTAACTGTAACCCTTCTTGATTCAATACAGATTGTACAAAGAGCAAAATAATGCAAACACATAAACAATACATTTTCCCAGGTATTTCTTCTGTAAACTAACATTGTGTTCTGTCTTGTCCAAAATACTTATGCCCCAGGTGTACATCTGGGCTATACTTCTCTGTACATATTACTTGGGGGTTGATGAAAATGTGTGTGCTTTCCAGTTTGTTACAACAGAGGTACAATAAAGACATGTCAAACTCTTCTTGTGTCTTAACAAGAAAACTCATGGTTCTCCTATTTAACACACTTTTGAAAATCCCCGCCTGTTAGCTGCTGTCATTTGATTTTGCTCGGCTGAGAGCTCTTTTTTATGCAGCCCAGATGGATCCAGCTGAGGTGACCATACAACTTCCTCTACTGTCACCATCCAGAACTGCTGCTCTGCTAGGGGTTATCTGCAAAGAAGCAGGGTCAGCAATGGGAATGTATGACTGTGTCCCAATTCATAGTGCACTGTAATAGTCTTAACTGTGGAATATGGAGAGTGTAAGCTAGGACAGTGCAGCACGTATTCAGCTAATGACTCACCAGCTTTTTCCTCACTGAATGTGGGAACCAGCTCTTGAAACAGTCTGGGAGAGAAAAAAAAATCCTATTCAGAGGAGGGAAAGCCATAGAGACCCACAGAACTGCTTTCCAAAAGCAGGGAGGAGAGAGAACAGTACCCTTCTGTGGTCTAATATCCTCCTGTAGCTTTAATCTGACATGTACAGGTGTGCTATTTACAGAAAGATCAGGAGACAGCCTTGCACTTCCAGCCTGTGCACCAAATGACAAAACGAATTTCACAAGCTTTCCCCTCTTGAGAGCTGATAAAATGGAGCAATTTCAGCTTCAGCTGTGGTTTTCCCCCCTCATATTTAAAATTAGTTAGATATAGAAGGATCCACAGTTTGCCACAGACACAATAAACAGGTGAATAAACTGACTGATGCATGATGACTTTGCACAAGCACAAAATTATTCTGAGGCAAATATAACAAAATATAACAAAATGACTGGAGACCTGCTTGTAGCGAAAGTGGCTATACCACACATACATATGAGTAATTACTAGCTGAACCAGAACTAATTCTACAAAGAGCTATAGCAATTGTTATCCAAATTGAGTCTGCCGTGGCAGATGCTAAAATAATTGCTCAGGGGGATTACAGGCCATATCCAAGCAGTTACTTCATTAGAAATGTAATCTTCAGAGTGGCAATGGGCAAATAGACAAAATGGTAGCAAAACCAGCACTATTCCTCAGTCGTACAAGGAGGCACTACTGCCCTCCTTCCTCAGCTTCCATTTCCCTGTTTGCACGAGTGAATCATGCTTCAGTCAATGATCAAAACTGCATATGTTTGCTTACTAGCTCACCCGAACAAATTTCCCAATGTCTTGGGTTTGGAAAAAAGCAGCATTTTACTAATGCATTGTGCAGTCATCAGTAATCAAATATATGAAGACACTTGTCCCTGCTATAAATGTCTTGTATGAAAAGAGTGCAGCATTGTTAAATACCTGTGACAGGGATTCTTTTCAAATGGCAAGATATTTCAACAAACAAACACATTCCTCAAACATTCACACAGGTGTTGACTATAGAAATGTCTGCATGGGTACTTGCAGGAAAAATATATATATTCTACAGGGAGGGATTTTTAACAAAAGACACTTGTGTATTTCTCAACTAAAGAAGAGAAAAACTCCCAGGTGCCTTGTTTGACTAGTTTGAGCAAACCCTTAGCTCTACTCAGATGCAATTCCTCACAGAGCAAGACTCATTTATGTCCCTCTAAGTCCAAAAACAGAGGTTATAGAGGATGTTATTGGAAAAGGGGTCACATCCTAGGTGTCTGCAAAGGTTCGTATGTCCCTGCAGAAAGAGGAACTACTTGAAGAAGAAAGAGAATTGTTTAGACACGGGAAGTATTTTGCATTATTCTCTGAGTTTTGAGTGCAGGCTGTTCAAATTGGTCTACCCCTGAGCATCAATTACTCGTATATTTTCACCTCCAGGACACAAACACAAAGCAATAAAACAATATCATTTCATTTGGCACAACTGACTGTAGAGGAAATGGTGCTTGACATAAGCCAGATAAAAATAAATATTAGACAAATATACGCTAGAGTGCTGCATACTGAGAGTTCCAAAGTGGCTCTTATGAGTTCATAAGCTTGGGTGTGTGCAAAAGAAAACAGTAATATTAGCTTTGCAGCTGGGGGGGTTGCCATCCTTACTCACGCTGAGCAGTACTTCACCTCACAAAGTATACAACTCATTTACAGCTCAGGATGATGAAGGAGAGAATCTACTACAAAATGTGAGCTAGAAAGGTTTTTCAACAGATGCTATGCAGAAGTTCAGAAAGGGTGAGTAAGAAAAGCAAGTCTTTAGTCACATTCCTGACCACAGAGAGCTGTGTGATCCTGAACTCCTGAACTGCTTCTGGAAGTGCCAGCAATCCAATAAAGGTTATTGTGGCAAAGACAATACATGAAACCCATTTTATATTAAACAAAGAAATAGGTCACTGTGTAACATACATGCAATCTGAATACAGTGCTCCTAAGAAAGTTTCGCAGAGGTATTATATGGGGCAATGGCATAAGAGAAAACTGGATGATTCTAAATATTAAGTAGACTTTGTAGCCCCTGGAACAGACAAATAGGAAAATCATGGCCTGCCAGGTGAGAAGTTACAGCTCTGGAGGATGTCCCAAGGTGAGAGACATAAAAGGAGCTGAGAATCACAGCTGTACTGCAGTCAAGCCAGGGACTGCCACAGAAAGCAATAGCATCACCTCTCAGGTCTCAGTACCAGCAACCATCCTCACTGGTTCTAGGTAGCTGCTTTCCTTAAGCAAAACTAACAGCTCTGCTACTGCAATCTTATCAGAAAGGAATTTTTGAAGGAAAAGTTTTTTGAAGACTATTGCTGATTTGGTTATTGGAAAGGAATACATTTGAAAAATAGGGTTGACAAATTTTCAAAACTATAATCGTTCCTTTTTGAGTTCAGAAAATTAATATGTCAAACCCAACGCATTACCCCCTCATCCAACCTTTTTTATAAGATGCTTAAATGTCTGCTTCCAGTTGCAAGTCACCGCCAGAAAGTTATAAAATCAAATCACGAGATGACTAGTGCTCTAGTACATATGCATATTACATTTGCATAAACATACACACCGTATACACTGGAATAATTAGCTGATTAATAGCCAATGTAATTGCCATACTTGAAATCCATAATTTTTTTTAATCAAATTCTTCTCTTAGATTCAGACAGATGTCCAAAGTGATGGCACTACCATACATGTAGAAGGAGGCAATTTCCAAGTACTCATGCTGTAACCTAATCACTTGCTGAAAGACAGAACCCTGTGCCATTCAAATAATGTTTACACTTAACATGCCTATTCAAAATGACCACCCCAAAAAAGGAAGACTATAAACAGAACAAAAGTGCAATCAAAGTAGTCACTACCACTTGTGAATGAGATGAGACATTTTTCTGAAGGCTGTATACCAAATAACTTTTCTTTGGCCAAAAAAAAAAAACCCCAACAACCCAAAACTTGCACAAAACAGTCAACCACAAACTGATCCAAAGGTTACAAAAATTGACTTATATAAGCTTTTCTATGTTTGTCACTAGACCAAATTTTTTACCTTGAGCTTTTATCGATTTCATAGAATCATAGAATCACCACGTTGGAAGACACCCACCTGATCATCGAGCCCAACCATTCCTATCAAACACTAAACTGTGTCCCTCAGGACCTCGTCCACCCGTGCCTTAAACCCCTCCAGGGAAGGTGAATCAAGCACCTCCCTGGGCAGCCTGTTCTAATGCCCAATGACCCTTTCTGTGAAACACTTCTGCCTAATGTTTAGCCTAAATCTCCCCTGGGGGAGCTTGAGGCCATTCCCTCTTGTCCTGTCCCCTGTCACTTGGGAGAAGAGGCCAGCTCCCTCCTCTCCATAACCTCCCTTCAAGTAGTTGTAGAGAGCAATGAGGTCTCCTCTCAGCCTCCTCTTCTCCAGGCTAAAAAACACCAGCTCTCTCACCTGCTCCTCATAGGGCCTGTTCTCCAGCCCCTTCACCAGCTTTGTTGCTCTTTTAAGTTTTTAAGTTGAAATTTTTTAAGTATATAGTTTTGGCCTAATTTGGAAGTTTAGCTTTTGTTAATTCTTCAGCTGTATCTGATAAATATGTATAAAATAAACTCTTTTCTGACATCTTCTTTTTAGGTCATTGCTTAGTGAACTTTCACATAGCAACTTGGTGACGGGCAAATTGTCCTGTAACACCTGTTCAAGCTAATGTTTGGAAAATATTGACTATAGCATGCATTTATTTGATGTTTTCCCTACGGACAAGAAGTAACAGACCTTACATTAGGGTCCTGCAGGCTGGAGGTCTTACTGGGATTTACAAAAGAAGTCTCTTCTTTCACAGCCTGAAAAAGAAAGAGCAGAGGTTTAGTACAACATCCATACACGTATGACAGTACATCTGTTTATTACATAAAAAGTCCTGTAAGCACCACAAAAAACTGCAATACCCAAAATGCCCACTCTTTCCAAATTTAAAAGGCACATAAATTTTAATTTTCACCTCCTACTGTTGAGATTCACTGTGATGAACTGCAGTGTACAATGGGCAGAGCAACAGTGTTAGGAAACAACTGAATAGGAATGAAGGAGGAGAAAGAAACGCATAATGGAATTTATGGTTCCTTCAGAAAGCATTTGAGGACAAATAATAACGAACAATGCAGGCAAGCATACTGTAGTTGAGTTGTTCTTTCATTTGGAGTAGAAGAAACATTTATGCAGTCTAATCAAAATAATGATGACAACTTTTCATTCAGCCTTTGAAAAATGAATAGAAAAATGGGATTCACTACATGTAATCACTCTGTACATGCAGTTCACAGAAACTTTGACACACTACTGTTCTCTGCTAAAATAGTCTTGTCTCTCACATACCACTTGTCTACAGAGTTGAAAATACCAGTATTTCAAAATAACATATATGAAAATGCTTAATTATTGAGGAAATAGGGACACATGTTGGTAGATTACACACTTCAACTGTGACGCAGGGTTCCATAATCCACGTGTAAATGTCAGTGGCAGCGCAACACTGTGCCTCCCTATAGAAAATACTGGCTGAAGACACAAGAGTATCTCAAAATCGGTAAAGAACTTGGCAGAAGGGAACTGATATGGGTCTACGGCACAATGATTTTCCAGTGTTCAATATCTGAAGCATAATAATTTGAGGCCATTCATCCAGATTAAGTCGAATTAAATGTATCCATCTCATCCTTTTCAAAAAGGATGAGACAGGTGCCTTCAAATCCATAAAATCAAAGGATTTTACGCATGTAAAAATATTGCTAATTTGATGTTAGTCCTTCCATTCAACACCAATTAGTATGTTTCATTTGAAAGTCTCTCCATAACCCTTGTTAAAGTTGTTGCACTTGTTGTATATCGATACTCAAAGCATCAGCGGAAGAAAGGGGAACCTCTGAACTTCATAAGCAAGTTGTCCCTTTCCTAGGCGACTAGTTTACACAGAGGAAGCTAATTAACAGCTAGTTTTACCCAGAGGATAACAGGATTAGCAGTAGGTAATGGAAAATCTTCACCCCAACACAGTACTCTTACACATTTGGGTTTAATCTCCCTTAGCCAGAGGTTTCCTTAGTTCTAGGCAAATGCTCCAAATATAAAGGAATCAGATAGAAGTGGGACATAATCCCACTGTCACCACCATTGTAACTCAACCACCAAATGTTTTATGGCAAAGGTTTTCAGTGAGTTAGCATCACACTGTGAATAAATGAAAGACCAGGGATGCAATATTTAAATTATAAAAAGTTCATAACTAAGAACTTTAGCTCAGCTCTAGAAAACTTTTTTTTATTCGTCTTTTAGCAGCTCTGTCTAGCATAATATTCATCCAAAATCTTGTGCTTTCTTGAAAAGAAGTAAAAAGTTTTTTAAGGAATTGAGAGAAAGCATTGAAAATCATTCTTTGTTGGCATAGATGAACACTGAAGTATTATTTCTTTGTTCTACATAAATTATCATGCTTTTTATAAAGCTTTTGGGTTTCTGAAAGCTGTAAACATGAATCCAGCTGTCAGAAACTTAATACACAGCCTCTTCTTCCACGCTGATGTCTTAACAACATTTTATTGTTAAGCCTGACAAGCTTACTGCTTATTATATGTCAAATTGGCTACTTTTTAAAACCATAAATTTTACTTTATTCCAATTTTCACCACATTAATTGAGCTCCATTTTAAGAAGCACTTGAACACAACAATATAAAAGAGAATACAGTGATCAAGGACGCAATGCATGGGCTATGACCAGGAATTACACCCACTTAAACACTTCAAGCCATGGACTCCATTAGCCAGTTGAGAGAGCTTCTCTTTATTAGTCCCAAATAGCTGGCCCGTGGTTTCCTCTCAGCTCTGTGTCTATATTATGACTCTCTTGTCTTCTCTGCATTGGAAGGTGCATCTCAAGACACGAGTGTGTCCCAAGCATCCTGAGGAACTTGTTTTGATATTACTTTGTGCACTATTGCTCATGCTTCAGAGAACAGAAAAGAATCCTGTACCCACAAAATTAATTACTGCAAACCAGTGAACAACTAATACCACTGTAAACCGGAGGGAGAAAGGGAGCATGTAAAGAAATGGACAGGCCTGAACAGTCTTGGATGTTGCAGACATGCACTCTGGGTGCCACAGGTGTGCATTTGTGGGTACATATAGGCTAATTCTCCTTGCCCTATGTGTCTGCTCCATGCCCAATGGTCAACAGACATAGAATCATAGAATCATAGAATCGCAAGGTTGGAAGAGACCCACTGGATCATCAAGTGCAACCATTCCTGTCAAACACTAAACCATGTCCCTCAGGACTTCATCCTCCCATGTCTTACCTCCAGGGAAGGTAAATCAACCACCTCCCTGGGCAGCCTGTTCCAATGCCCAATGACCCTCTGTGTGAAAATATCATCAGAATATATCAGAAAATATTTTACCCACAAACATTTTTGCAAAGGGCTTTGGCCATTAGGAACTGTACAGCCCTTGCTTTATTTGTTGGCTTGTTGAGTTTTGTTTTGTTGGTTTGTTTTCAAAGGAGGGGAGGTCAGTCATCAGGTGACAGTATGTTTCTTTTAACTCCTAACTCAGCAAAATCACACTCACTGATCACACAAGGACATTGAAAGCCTTCCTGAACAGATGTGAATGTAAAACAAGGCTTACACTTGCACACAGCTCCCACAATGCTGAGATGTTTTTTTCTTCACAAAACCCAGATAGTTTGCCTTAATTTAAAAAATATTGGATTTTGTTAGGTCCAGGTTTTGGGCTTCTACTGCAGGATACCCTTCCATTGGTGGAAAGATGTTGTTTAGCCAAGGCTAGCAGGTGGTACCTAGCAGGGAATGTATTCAGAGAGCTGGGCAGACGCTCTGTCACCCACAGAAAGCCCAGAACTGAGCTGTGTAAGGAAAGAGGCAGCAGCATGGAGCTGCTCAGATCTCCTTAACTAAGGACGATTTCCCCCTCACCCAGAGCCAGCTGCACTGGGAGGGAGAGGTTTCACGGCATAGTGGACCTGGAAACTTCATTTGTACAGAAACAGATTCATCTAATTACCCAAAGAGAAACAATATGCCTCTTCTGGCTACTAGACTGCAAAACATCCAAAATTAAAGGTCGATCCATATAATCCATCCACACAATGCCATTTTCTTTTCTTATCTGCACTGAGCCCAGAGCAAAAGAAGAATTATTAATGTTCCAATGTCATCCACCATTAACTTTCTGGAGGGTGTTAGAATCGAAGTTAAAGCGTTACTCTATCATAGCAGAGATGACAAACATGCCTGGGTAGAAATGTTGTTGTACAGGTTCTCTTCATAGATGATTACTAAAAAAGAATAGTTTCACTAAAAGATGAAAAGAGGATAAAAGCATCTAAGTAATACAAAATTTTCCATACAGATGCCTAAGCAGTTTGGGCTGTCAGGTTGATTTTGACAGTTTTCAGACTGCTTTTTGACTCCTGAGCACCCATATTCCCCGTTGCTATCCCAGCAGCCACGTCCTTTGGAGCCTTAAGGAGGGGGTGGATGCTCCAGGGATGCTACATTAGATCCTGCTGAGCTTTCTAGAAGGAGTGGGAATACTTTCTGGCCCTTGGGAGCCACTCCACATATGAATTCCTAAGCTCCAGTGGCTGATTTGCCTAGTAAACAGCAGTTGCTTCTGTTTTCTTCTAAAGGAAGAGTTAGACCCAGGAGGATGGGGAACAGGACCTCAAAGCAGGAATTCATAGAATCATAGAATGGTTTGGGTTGGAAAGGACTTCAAAGATCATCTAATCATTTCTCTTCCCATAGGCAGGGACACCTCCCACCAGCTCAGGCAGCTCAAGGCCCCATCCATCCTGGCCTTGAACAACGGGCATGCATCAAGTGGGAGAACAGAGGAAAGGCGCAACTTTTGCTGCATCCTTTGATGCTTCTGCACAGATGACTAATCCTGGTCACGACAGTGTGCCAGTGAACCACTGGGTAAAGCAGGCTCTGTACTTCAAAACTCAAGCAAGCACCTTGGAGAGCTAGTGCCCTCTACGTCCCTCCTCCATGACATGGGGCCACAGCTACAGCTCTCAGCCCCATGTGACCCACAACAGGAATATCTTGAGTCAGCAAATAAAACTGCATGAAGAATCTGATCACTGCAGACAGGGAGGGGTGCCAGATTCTCATGAGAAAGCCAAGGGTGTGGAAGGCTTATATGACGCACATGATGTCTCTTATTTAGCAGTTTCACAAAGGTTCCAGCTAGATAAAGGAGTAGGGAGCAACACAACTTTCACACGTTTGTTTGGAGATCTCCACAGGCAAGGAGGCAATAGCTCTCACTGCAGTGGCCTGCAGGTACTTCTCTGTCTTCACTCCTTCTGGCTCTGTAAGATTCCTAGTAGGCATAAGGCACATCAGATTTTTCAGCTCTTCATGAGCAGTTTTGCTGTTTGCCAGCCACAGTTAGCTGACCTCATTAGATAAAACAGGCTAAGCAACACATCATCAGGAAGAATGCCCTGCCAAGGTACCTTGGTGATTTAATATGTCAAATGTCTCCTTTCAGGCAGAAAAGCACTGAGGTTAGATCTCCTGGGAACTACTCTCTTATTCTCCCTCCGAACAGAGCCTGCCACCATGTGTCTCCTGGACTATGGCAAGGCTGCTACACATCATTGCAATTAAAAGTAATTCTTTCATCACATACTAGCACTTACAGACATGCCAGCCAGGAGACAGAGCTGACACACCCACAATGTGCGGTCACAGTCTTGTGACTCTACTGCCACATTTGCCTCCAGTATCCCAGGGAATAAATTAAAGATTTCCCTTCTCCCACATTCTGTTTATCTAAATCCTCCCTCCCCTTCTGTACCTCAGTAAGGCTATTGTATCATTTCCTCAGCTGCTTCCCTGACTTTCAGGTATCATTGCTGACACACTTCTAATGAGCTGCCACGTATCATGTTTAGTGATCATCCTGGCCCACACATATTAAAAATGTTGTATTTTTACACCTCTGACACCCTTCATTTCCTGTAGCCTCACTTTTAAAGTTGAGCAAACCTGTTTCCCCATAGTGACAGAACACAGAGGATTTGAAGCTGAGCCATTTTTAAATTCCATTGTTCTGAGCAATTATAACTGACATGATGTTGCACTTGCTGCTGTTCTAGTCGAGTCCCAGTGCACTTGCTTCTTTTTACTTTGCCTGAAATTTGCCAGTGAGTTTATTGCTCATCCAAGTGGGTGACTAACAGCAACAGCTCTGCTAAAGCATCATGTACATAAGGAGCTGTGCAAGCTTCCCCCACAGCCTGAACACCTCAGCTGTGACCTGCTATACACACATAAATCCAGATCTAATCTCTGTATAAAGACTGTCAAATTGTGCAGTAGCTCTGTGCTATGAAGAAGGACGGGTGAAGGGAGGGAGAAAAGAAGGGGGAGGCAAACAGCTTCTAATTCATGATGGAAAGAGGTTAAAATGTTGGAAAAGCTGATCCTTTCAAGGTACTTAAGTCAACATCCAGTGAAAGCTAAGAACTCTGTTGGGGATCCAGGTGGATTTGTTTAATTCCTATTATAAGAAAGATCACATAAGATTATAAATCCTCAAGTGTCTTCCCCTCACCTACTTTATTTTCATTCATGACCTGATTAGGGTTTGAATCCAGATCCCCTTAAGTGAATAAAGCTCCAAAGATCTAGCTCAAGTAAAGACAGTGAATATTTTCTAGAAATACCTGGTATGTGGACCTTGAAGCTGACAAGCCCTTACACTCAAACCTTTCCTGAAAGGAGCCATCATGATGAAAAAGCCAAAGAATCATAAAAAACGTAGGTAAGACAGACTAGCACTTTGAGTCACCTCATTTATGCCCCCTTTCTACCATAAATAATGCATAGATCCCAGTCTCATTTACATTTGCAGCCAGGGCTTGCATCCGTATGGAGAGCACAGGCTCTGGGATGACATCTGTACCTGTGCGTGTCCTGAGACATTTTCTCTACTACTCCTTTCCTCGAGGCAACTCTAGACAGCACAAACAATCTGCACTTGCATATTTGCAATAATTAAAGCAAAATGACACGATCATGGGTCTGTACCTGTTTCCAGGACAGGGAGGAAGAAGAGAGAGATGGCAATCGACCTGGCCTAAAAATTTGCATGTGTATAAGCTTGTGAAGAACGTGAGTGTGTGAAACGGGCTAGAGGATTGAATATCTCTTTGTTCAGCGTAAATGTCCCTTTGTTTACTGAGAACCAAGGCAGGGGAATCAATTGCTCAAGAACCCAAACCTGGCTGTTAGACGATACCTCTTGCCAGCCAAGAGTTTCCCTTGGGGTTCACAAAGCAGAAGCAAATAGGATTTGATATGGTCTCTGTAAATAACACCACATCTCCAAACTAGATTTTCCTACCATTTTTCTTAACAAAAAAACTCTTAATGCTCAGTGAGGAACAGCTTAGCAGTAATGTCACTTCTGTTTGTCTTCCGTAAATCAAACATCAAAAGCGTATCTTAAAAATGGGTTTAGCCTCCCCTTGATGGCAGACAAAGATGCGAGAAACGCAAAAATCAACTGCAGTAGAGTATCTGTGAGGAGAAGGATTTGAGATCCTTCCTTGTGCTAACCTGCTAGGTTTACATCAATCCAAGGATTTAGGAAGGATTGCGTAACAGGCAGAGAATACAAACACCACTTGTAGAGGACAAACTACTAACACACAACAGACAGTGCCGGCCAAAAAGAAAAAAAACCCTGCTGTGGTAGCTGTATATTTGCTCAAGAGCCTGTGCTCAATTCTAAGAATAATTAGGATCTGCCTGGAGCCAAATTGGATATAAATAGTAACTGAAACCTGCTAGTATCTTTCGCCCATCAGTTAGGCCATGAACTGTTTGGCAAAAGGGACTCTTTGTGATACTAACAAGTCGTCTGATCAATCACAGCATATCAGCACTGACTCATGCAAGCTGGAAAGGGGTTTTAAATGCCAGAGAGAGCTGGTCTTTTGTATTCTGGCAGCTCCTCACTGCTGCTTTATTCCACTCCCTCTCAAATGAAGAGTCTGGAATAAATAAAAAAATAAAAAAAAAAAAAAAAAGAAGGAAGGGAAAAAAAAAGAAAGAAAAGATGTCGGTTTTTCACAATGTTTAGTGCTCCCCTGGAGCTTAATTATCAGGGAACTGTGATATGCAGTCTGTCAGCTAGAAGGTGGCAGAACCCTGCAGCACAGTTTGAAAGGTGTGTTGTGAAACACTACTCATTTGTTCTAGACCTACAGATACTGTATGACATGCCCCGCGCAACCACAGGTTCCCACAGTCATGTGTGGGTTCCTCAAATTTCTCACTTATGGTGTCTGTGGCATCTTCCAGCAACCCTGTGGTTTGATTCTCCAGTCACCACAACGGCACAGACACATTTCCATCCTCACCAAAGAAATAAACTCACTTGTGTTAGTTTCCTGCTGCTCTATAACTCTAAACCGCATGCAGGGCTCAGTGATCGGCACCAAAAACTTAGAATTTTTCCACCTCTAAGTCAGGAGTAGAGTTATGAGAGATAGTGTATTGCCCCTAGGAATGTGATAAACAGCTCTTCAGCATGACTCTGAAATGAAGCAGTGCAAAGAGCGTCTTCTGGAATACATTTCTAAATGTATTGCATAATATTCTCAGTTTTGGTTTTTTTTAAATTATAGGCACTAGAACCATTCATTTCCAAGACTCTCACTTGAGTTGATGTCTAGCTGCCATAAAGAAAACTACAGAAATTTTCCTGTCCCAGTTTTTTTTTTTCTATTTTCACTGTAAACATTCACTTCATTCTCAGAATTAAAAGGGAACAGCTTCTTTTTCTACTACACACAGGAGGTGCCTCCATAAATTTGTCACATCCTGATGTTAGTAGCATATGGTATTGAAAATGTTCCTACTGCTTAGAGAGAGCTGTTACAAATATTTCAAGCAACAGTTTGTTAAATTTGGATCCAGTCCTACTGTGCACCAATATTTTTCTGATGCTTTTACACCTAACTGTATAACAAAGATGCCCCATGAAGTTTCATGAAGGACTAGATCAAGGATATCTGGAGCCTCTAAAATAGCATTTTGTTTCAAATACTGTATGCATAAGGCTGAGTGTGGTACTTTCTTCTTCCTTTTACAAAGTACAGAGGAGCAAATCCTCATCTTTTTTTTTTGTGACACCATGAAATAAAAGATGATCTATGCTGTACATGAAGAAAATCAGCCTGTCTTGCATTACAGCTTGAGGAATATATGCTGTGCCTTACAGAAACTAAGATATACTTCTTGCCCTGGGTGCCTTGTGAGTTGAAGTATGACAGAACAGAAAACAAGAGATGAGAAATTGGAGTTTTAAGAATAAGACCGGAAGGCAGGACTTCTCAGGGATTTAATATAGAACTGGCATCAAAAGACAAAACCGGGGAGAGGATAACATGATTAGTCCTCCAGACTAGGTGGCAGGATATGTCATAAGGGGTCAAAGAGGGGCAGAATCATAACCCTGGAGGAATACATGGAGTTAAATGTTTGTCTTCCATGAAGAAACTATTTCTTATCTGTTCTCTCAAAAGGATGCTGTGTCTCTGGGCAGTGCAATGCTATCCTGAAACAATTTTCCCAGAAGATGGCTGAACTGTCACTCAGAAATGGCTGAGCTACTGGTATTCGGCTAGTTGTTTGGGTAGGGGGAGTACAGAAGATAACTGGGTGGTTGTATGGCATGCTGGTAAGGTGGTTTATCAGGGCCTCCTGTAGACCCTCCCTTCCTTTCTTCCATTTTTTTAGGTGAAAGATGGTTTCGCCTCATTCCTTCACCATGAACATGTTGCTGCCTACTCTCCCCAGGGCTTGTGCAGCCACAACCACTTGCTGAAATCATATGACTTTTCTCATTGGGGCCAATCCTACAGACACCTACTTAATCCAATTTGACTGCTAAAGCATTGTGCAAAACAACAGAAGTAAGAAGGAAAACAGGAATGCTAAGCTTGCTCTGAAATTCATTTACAACACAGCAGCAGCTAAAAAATATAGTTATGGCATGCATGAAAAAGCAGCCCAGGATGTTTTCCCTCGAAAATCTAAGGCTGGACAGGTGAGTAGATAGATGCATCTGTTTAGCACATTCCCTATCTTGCCATAGTAATGCTGTGCTCTGAATGCAATAGCACACACTGCTTCTAGTCTTTAACTATCCGTTCAAACATGACCACTAAGCATATTTGGGAGAAAATACAAATGTGAGAAATATAATATGACATTCTGTAGAAAAGACACACACAAAAAAACAGAGGGCAAGCCCAAGGGCAATCAAACAAGAAACACACTGCATAAAATAGTTGATACAACACAGAATCCACAGAGGTGAGAGCACTGCTTTAAGCAAAAACTAAAAGGAAAAACTCAGCCTCCTTCCCTCACATGTTGTCAGATTTATCATTTCTGTTCCTGACATCAAAAGCAATCAGAAAAACCACAATCTGATACTTCCTTAGGTCTAGCTAGACCAGATGAAAGGTCTGCCAGGGAACAACAAATACACAAAGATAATTATTAACAAAATCCTTTGCAGGGCAAGTTGACCCGATACATTAGTTTGAAAAGAAACAAAATGATAGAAGCACCAAAATAATTTGCATTTAAAGGGAATAGTATGTACAGGAACTTGGGATAACAGTCGTACTAATCTTTCTGCCTCTACTTTTGTTTCTAAAGCATTCTATTTGGCTTTATTTTTGGCACAAATGACATTATCTTTTGTCCACAAATTACATTTGAAAAGAATCACATATTTTATGTTTCACTTAGATTTACCTTTGACTGGGAAATTAGCTTTTCATAGTCATTACAACCTAGCAACATTTTTTGGTTACGTGACTTCATTAGAAGTCCTGAGGTATTTTTGAAACAGGATGTATCCGCTTTAAACACTAGCCAAGCAATGAAAATAGCAGCTTGAAATTTAGCACACAAATGAGTAAGAAAACAATACACTAGCTAACATTTCACATTCAGACGTCTAAAGTTAATCCCATAAAATAAAGGTTGCATCTGGACGCATAGATACTATCTTTAGAACACCCTTAAATAAAGGCTCCATGAGTCTGGGTAGCCTCAGAAAACTCCAAAGGTTATTGTTGCTCAGCTACAAAGTAAAAGCTACGGTGACAAAATCAAAGCATGGAGATTTCCTGGGGCCTTCTCTCCCATTTTCTCAGCCTCTTTTGGCTGTATTAATCGTGTCAGTTAGAACAAATTCCTGCTTCCATGATAACAGTCATTTGAGTTACCTGAAGAAAATGCAGAGCAGCTATAGAAAGCTAGGTCAATGTGGATACTTGAGGTAAAATAAGGTGCATCCTCAGGAATGATGTGATTTTTGAAAACTGGTGTAAGTTATGCCAGAACTAGAAAGGTGAACTATTACACACACATTACCTGTGTGCCTACTCTAAAAGCTGCTTCCACTTGAGCCTTAAGGATGTTGCACTTCATATGGTCAGGTACAGAGGAAGGTGACACGGGTGCATGAAGAGTCTTCTCAGACACTTTCTTGTCTTCAACCTAGATTTAATATAAAAGACAAGCACAGTGACACACGTTAGAAAGATAAGTCTGCAAAACGGTCAAAGGTGAATTTTTCACTTGTAGTAACATTATTGGATAAAACCTCCATTCTTATACCAACG
The DNA here is from genome assembly GCA_033558105.1 of Coccyzus lansbergi. Lineage (NCBI taxonomy): Eukaryota > Metazoa > Chordata > Aves > Cuculiformes > Coccyzidae > Coccyzus > Coccyzus lansbergi. The sequence continues at coordinate 1,400,638 of JAUMJK010000305.1, read as the reverse complement.
GATACATCACATAATAAAAAGTTTTCACAATATTTAATTACCTGCTACTTTTTTTTCAAGACAAAATAAAAACTGAAGTTATAGAAGCAAGAAACTGATGTGCAGTGAAGATACATGGAAAAAGCTCAGCTAGGGCCTGGAGTGGTTGCCCCTGCCTGTGATAACTCTAAGGAAAACATTATAATATCCCACTACCAGCAGAAGGAAAAGTTCTCAATACATCAACTGCAGTGAATATTGGCTTCTTGCATCACCCTAAGAATGCAAAGAGGTTTTGCAAATCTAACCCAAGGGATTTGAAGGGATTTCCATATAATTTCAAGCCACGCAAAATCTCCTTCATCAGAAAGAAAAGAAAAATCTAGGGAGTTTAAACACTGCTGCTGCTATTCCCACTTGATATCAACTCCTTACCTATGCAGTGATTTGGATCAACAGTCTAAAGCACTAGAAAAGCCAGTTTAGTGATCTCTTCAAACATGACCTAGAGATTTTGTGCCTTGAACAAACTAGATCCAGCAGAAATGCCAGCATTAATAAACTTCCCACATAGAAAAGAAAAATAAAACCAGCAGATAAAAAGAACAAGACAATACTCATGTATAAACAAACAGGATATCAATAAGACCAGGATTGTAAATGCACACTCTTAAACAATCCAACTGTAATATCTTACATATTTTAAAAGAAGAGCTGAGCAATACCAAACCTTCCTATTCTTCCAGAAAATCTTCCAGCGACCTTATCACTGTCAACAGATTCTTGAGAGGAGGTTGTAGTGAGGTGGGTATTGGTCTCTTCTCCCAAGTAACAAGTGACAGGATGAGAGGAAATGGAAACTGGGAAAAATTTCTTCACAAATGCAATTATGTTGTCTCAGGAAACTATTCTATAAAAACACTGAGGAGGGTTAGAGCCAGACCTCTGTAGAAATGCTATTGAGACTAATTTCTCATGTGTAAACAAAGTTGGTCCAAAAAACTCCTGTATCTGAAATGCCATAGTTGCCAGGTATGATTTTGAGCTAATATCTGATAAAGGATTGTCCATCAGGAGATTTTTTTACCCTCTGGAAAATTTTTAGGAATTCTTACATGTTTATTTGCCTACCCACATTAGTTGTTTCTAGTGGATGCTATTTTTTGACTTTTCATTCTCCCCACTTTTCTCCTAAGTGAAACAGAAGATGCTTAAGATGAAAAGTGACAGCATCTAGCTAGAATAACTTATGGAACTGTAATCATCTGTTCAGTCTTGAATATAACAGTAATTCTGGTAAACATATGAAAAAGATCCATGAAATACTCGTTTGCCATGGGTGGCTTTTCTGGGATACTCATTAGTCTGAGAAGTGGAAATAACCAAAAGGACAAAATTAACTGTAAAGAAAGCATAAATTGTCCCTGACCAATAGTCTTCTTAGCCACAGTGCACTACTAAACACTTTAAAAGGGCTGCTTTTATTACCAATTTTTAAGTGTATTGATTTCTAACAGCAGACAGAACATTACACTAAGCAGTGACATTTCTAAAGGCCATGCAAAATCCCACCTTTGATTTAACACTGGTTATTAATTAAATATCATTTCAGTCAAGCAAGATAAAACAACTATATTTTACTAGCTAGTAAAAGACCACGAACACTTGCTTAGGACACAGGGTGATTTTGCAACTTGAAAACTTCCAAGGTTGTCCATCTGTTGTTCAGATGGATATGAGTATTTTTCAGTCCTGATGTTCTCCCTTCCATGTCCAATCACTGCATATTGACCAAGAGCCCTGTAGTTGGGAACACTCAAAAAGTCTAAACCTCCTGCTGTAGCATTCATTATGCCAATGGCATCTTGGCTTCTATCAGAAATGGTGTGACCAGCAGGTCCAGGGAGGTTATTCTTCCTCTGTACTCAGCTCTGTACCACCTCTAACAAGGGAGGTTATTCTTCCTCTTCCTCTGTACCACTCCTTGAATCCTGTGTTCAGTTTTGGGCCCCTCACCACAAGAAAGATGTTGAGGCTCTAAAGTGAGTCCAGAGAAGAGCAACGAGGCTGGTGAAGGGGCTGGAGAACAGGCCCTGTGAGGAATGGCTGAGAGAGCTGTGGTTGTTTAGCCTGGAGAAGAGGAGGTTGAGAGGAGACCTCTTTGCTCTCTGCAACTACCTGAAAGGAGATTGTGGAGAGGAGGGAGTTGGCCTCTTCTCCCAAGTGACAGGGAACAGGATGAGAGGAAATGGTCTCAAGCTTCACCAGGGGAGGTTCAAGCACATTAGAACATTGGGGAAAAATATTTCACAGAAAGAGTCACTGGGCACTGGAACAGGCTGTTCAGGGAGGTGGTTGAGTCACCATCCCTGGAGGTGTTTAAGGCACGGGTGGACGAGGTGCTGAGGGACATGGTTTAGTGTTTGATAGGAATGGTTGGACTCGATGATGCGATGGGTCTTTTCCAAACTGGTGATTCTATGATTATACCAGATGACTCCATACAATGGAGGCAACCCCAGTGCAGTGACTGTTGTGCAAGTGTTATATTGAGGTTATCATAACTTGAGAGGTCCAAACACCAATGTTCACTCCTCTGTCTGAAAAGGGAAAGTTGCTGTCAACACTGGAGATTGCAGACTTCTTGGAAACCATTCCTAGCATTCAGTTTTTCTTTAGCCTTTTTTTGGGGGTCAGACTATAAGGGTTTCAATCTTCAGGCAAGCAAAATTTTCTCTACTTGCACCCCACTAGGAGCAGCAGCACCTTTAGTGACTGTTCACAGAAGAAGAGCAGATATTGCTGCATTCAGGGCCTCATCCTGCTCACCAGACACAGATCCAGCAGCTTAGGGCAACTACCTCTCCCTGTCCCAGTGGTAATGCTACTGCACAGAAATCCCATATGGGGCTTAAGAGTGCTCAGCCTCACCCAAACCTTCTCTATCTTCTGAACAGATGTGAAAAGCAAAAACACTTTGCTGTCTTGCCTTGGTAACGACAGTGCAGCCCATCCTGAATAATTTCTGAATTCTGCTCTCACATAGCTGATTAGCTGAGACTATTACACACATATGTGTGATGAAATTGCAGATCTGGACTAAAAGTGAACTCAAATCACAGAACAAAGTAGCACCTCCTTACTGCAGACTATTGGCACTTCTAAGCAACTCTATAAGTTTCTATTGTTCCTTAATGCCACAAATCTTTAAATGTAACCCTGTTCATCCTCCAATTTAACTCCTAAAATAGAATTGTTATCAATTAAACAAAAGAAAAAAAATACTTCAGGATTATACCAAAACACACAGTACCTTCTATGATTCACTTCACTACTTTATAAGAAAATCAAAGATCTAACTCTGCCTTCATTAGGAATCTCTATATACTGTTGCTGAAGGAATGAAAGATGTAATCTACTTTATTTTGCTGCATAAAAAAAGAAGTGTTACATTTCCAGAATCCTTACTGCTTGCAGTGGTGAGTGAAGCATAAGTATAGCAGCTAGATATTCAAGTATTGCACTAGGTTGGCAGTTCTTAAAATTTTATTTACATTTATAAACCAATGCATTCTGTATGGAAGTAATTAGAAAAATAAACATGGTAGCAGTTAATGAGAATTCCAATTTTATCATTTCTTATTATGTAATTCTGAAAAATCTGAGATTCCCCTTGCATATCCTTTTTTTTTTTTTTTTTAGCCTAGAGAAGAGGAGGCTGAGAGGAGACCTCATTACTCTCTACAACTACCTGAAAGGAGGTTGTGGAGAGGAGGGAGTTGGCCTCTTCTCCCAAGTGACAGGGGACAGGACAAGAGGGAATGGCCTCAAGCTCCGCCAGGGGAGATTTAGGCTAGAGATTAGGAGGAAGTTTTTCATGGAAAGGATCATTGGGCATTGGAACAGGCTGCCCAGGGAGGTGGTTGATTCATCTTCCCTGGAGGTGTTTAAGGCACAGGAAGATGAGGTGCTGAGGGACATGGTTTAGTGTTTGATAGGAATGGTTGGACTCGATGATCCGATGGGTCTCTTCCAACCTGGTGATTCTATGATTCTATGAAAGTCTGAGAGTTAAGCTTGCGTTTGAAAGGAATAATCTTCTTGCTTAAAATTGCAATCTGAACTCATCCTAATAGCTTTAGAAAAAAAGGGAAAAGCCCCAGTAAGATACCTGATAACACTCCAATTTTCCATCTCTAGTTCTGCTGGTGCTAAAAAATAGCATTGTGTTCACAACACTTCCACCACTGATGCAGGATTTCATTTTTCCAGAGAAGGAGAACACTGAAGAATTGCATTTAGATGGGTTTGATGGAAATGGGTTAAACAAGCTCAGATACATACACATAAAACTGAGAACCTTTTATTCTTTTTATAATTCAGGTCTTACGTTTGCTTTTCTCCTCTAAACATTTACTTTAAATTCAATTACATTTGCTGTTACTAGAACCAAAGGCGGATTTGCATAGCGTTAGATAATGATGACACTGTCTTTGGTTTGCAAAGCTAACTGAATATTAAGTACGCATAAAGAATATAAAAATAGTTGTATGAAACACAGCAATACCACTCCTGTACTTAACATTTCAATTCTCTCTGCTTTAAAAAGTTCATGCTTTGTTCTACATCAAACTTTGCAAGAGTGAGGTTCATGACCTTTTGCCTCTGTGAATTTATCAATAGTCTCTTTTTAAACAAACAGTATGTTTAAAACATTTATTCAGCTGGATACATCTAGAAAATAGAATATGTTGTTTAGGAATGCAGGTTTACTCTTTGTTGCTAGTCATAACTGCAAATGGAAGGTAAAATTTTAATGAAGACAACACAGATATGTAGGTTCTGAGTACACAGTAGTTATGTGAGGTCAAACCCTTTGGTTTCCTGGGACTTAACTACATCTGCTAATATGCATGAAAAACTACAATGTCTTTTGCCTCCTTTCCATCAGTAGGTTTATTGATTGTTTTCTCATGTGAGATCTAACACCAGTTACAAAAAGACACTATAATGGTAAGACCTGTTTGATTATGTGCTGTTCTTATTTGAGGCAAAGTTTGCAAGCAGAAGCTGCATCTTTTATTGGAAAAAGACTCTAGGAAAAACAAACAAAGAAACCAACCCCTTATTAAGCAATCAGATACACAAGACCTTCCTCAGGTCAAGTATCGGTTGGTCTAATGAAAGTTATAACTCCCAATTAATCTTGTTTTGCTTACATCCTTGGAGCAAGGCTCTTGGTATTGTATTTACTTAATAAAATGCTATCGCTCAGTATTATTGGATCCTGCCTCTCAGTACGAAGTTTCATGATAGCCATAATGGTCATGGTAGCCAATTCACTTGGGTATAGCCTTTGATCAATGTATCATACAGAAGAGTCAGAGATATATCAACAAAAGGAGTTGGTCTTGTGGGTTTTTGTGACTCCCAAATGATTTTTGGAACTGCAGTAGGTTTAGGCTTTGCAGTTGCCAACAGGGCAGGTACCTCCACAGCTCATTTGCAAGTGGTATCATTTACAAGGAGTCAACAGTACAACTGGGTAGCCCTGCAATATGATATTGCCATCCTAGCAAAGGATCCTAAGCTTTGAACAGAATTTGCAAAGCCATTGAAGCTCATCAGGCTCGCTCTCTCCAAATCTTTCTTGATCTGCCTGCAGCATTGCTTTACTAGGTTTAGCTGTAACAGTAATAACACAAGGAGTTATTCTTTGTAGAATCAGATATTTTTGACTCTAACACAATGATGTAGTATAAAGTAACACAGGACTGCTATAATAACCAGAGGCCATGTGAAGCAGAGACACAGGAGTCTGCATAGGGCAGCTCACACATGGGGTGATAATGCAGGGGGCATAGGCTGGCCCTGGAGACAGCATGGTTTATAAACCATTCACTAATGATCAATTAAAGAAACACAGACCTGGAGCTGGGTAATGCTTGTTTTCAGGGCAATGAAGAGAGTGAAGACATAGTGTCTAGCATGTATATGTAAAAGTCACAGTGTATAGTAAATTCCAGCGTAGTAACACAAAGGTGGAGAGCAATGCAAAAAGAGCAAGGTGCAAAAGCATGTTTGTAAACATTCAAAAGGACCCGAAGCAGATCTTAGAGTGGAAATAATGAACATGATCATCATAACATCTCTTCTGCCTGCCACTAGAATTAAATCATCAACCTTAGGACACAGGGTGGTAGTAGAATGGTGAACAGAAAATCAAGAAAATGGCCAGATACAATTTGAACTGTATTAATATTTTTAATTTTGATGTAAAAGTTACATCTGGACTAACACTTGCTAGAATCCCAAGATTTCAGAAATGCTGAAAGTATATTTTTGTCTTTACATGTTTTTATATATACATATACACACGCAAACACATATTTACACATACTCACATGGAGAAAGGGGGGATGGGAGAATATATTTTTCTAAGGAAAGGTGTGCAAGAAAGAAAATTAGAAATACATGCACAGCTACAGCACCTAGACCTGTCTCTCCTGGAGATTAAGGAGTCCACTAGCACCAAAGGGCATGAAACACACGTTGAAATGGACTTTTATCGTTCAGTAGGTGGACAGACATGTCCACTATACCTAACAGCTCTGGAAAAGAGTTTGGACACATCCATTCATCATTCCCATGAGATGAAGTCTGCTGTAGCGGGCAATCAAATTAATTAACTGCTGAATCTAATTTACCCAATTTCTTGTTAATACTCCTATGAGTTGATTATTAAGCCTGACAAATTCCAAGCCCAAAGCACTTTGCTTGAAAAAAATAATAATTAGCAACAGGAAGAGAAGGAGTGAAAGTTGAGACTCCATAACAGATGTGGAAACCATTGCTTTATTTTCAGAAATTGAGCAAATGAAGCAGTTTCATAACCACTTCACCATCTTTTTTCAGCATAATATTTCAGAGGATGCAAACCCAGGGAATAAAAAGCACTTAGCAGAATGGAAATCAATGGAGTGGTGCAGGAGAGCTGTTACTTTTGTATTTTTTTTGCCAGAAACTAGACACACTGACTATCCATTAGAATCTCTTTGCTACTGGAAAGAGTAGTTACCATAAACAAAGGAGATAGGAAGGCCACACTCACAGTGAAAGATGCTTGTCACAGTTCAGGGCTGGCCAATCCTGCTAACTTGCACTGTTTTTGTGCTGGATGGTGCTCCATAGCATTTCAGTCCAGAGTTAACTGAATAGTTACAACATGTCCCTCTCTTTCATGAGAGAAGCCATCTTATAAGGCAACTCCAGTCTCTGCTCAAAGCTCAAAGACGTGCAGTTTGTTCGCTTTAATTTTATGAGCTCTATGTATATATTTCACTAGGATCCAGGTCAGAAAATGGTGCTTGGAGAAGAAAATGCAAGCAAAGAGGCAAAAGAACTTCAGAATGATTTGTCAGTCACAACCCCCAGCCTGTAACGTGAGGGCTTGATCACTGAAGTGCTTTCTGCATGTTTCAAGAACATGTATAATATTTAGATGGCTCAGAAATGGGAACTTTAATACATTTTGAGGGAATGGTCTCCTTTGCATTCCCATGGAAATTGCCGTTCATGGGATTGCTGCCCAGCCCCTAAACTCAAATCCTCTATGACTGCCAGGAGAGGATTTTCATTAGACAGCCTGTGTCTCTAGCCTTGCCTTCTGCTGAGCTTCTGCCAGAAACTGAAGCATTTAGCAACTTCTTGGGCTCATTGCAAGACTTTTTCATCAGCTAAACTTTGACTGATGGAAGTCTTACCACACCAGACACAGGCTACATTTACTGTGCAGCTGCATTTATTGTGAAGCACTGACTTGCTGTGATACTGGTTTCTGCTAATTAGTCCTTATATAAATAATCCATCTGAATGTGGACAAGACTCTAGAGCTGTCAGGACAAGTCAAAGAAAACTGTTAATTATAGGAGAACTGAATTCTCCCTCCGTGTATTTTCAGGGAAGAAATTAAAACAAGAGGATCAGAGGTCAGGCTTTTCCAGGCAGAAGTCACAGGGACTACTTTCACAGTACAGTGGAATACAGAACCAAAGAGTTTTAAGCTTTCATTGAAAGAAAGGAAAAAAACCATAAATCTAGTAATTTTGAGATCACAAGGGTACTGTTGAGGGCATCTATTTGAATCTTCTGCACAAGACAGGCCAGACGTGTTTATCTGCTTGTGCACTGTGGTCAACACAGAAGAAGTCCTTTCACTTCTTTACTTTAGTCATTTATATGTGCCAGACTGAGCTGTCAATAAGCTCAGTAGGGTAGGACCATCCTTTAAAGCATGTTTGAGATATGGCACCTAAATGAATGTTTTCAGCTGGCTTTAAGATAGAGTATTAGCAGTTACATCTGCACCACAGTGTTCCTGTCGCAAGACCTGATTATTCACTGGATGAATCCACGAGATGAAGAATTTTCCTTTGGCAAACTGTGTCAACGCTTAATTAGTTTTGACTATAAAAAACTGCACTTACTTCCAGTTTAGTGTATTTCTAGAAGAAGAACCTGACAAACGTCCAAGGGGAAAAAAAGACTTATTTTCCATTTCACCCTAGTTTGTCTACTCTATGGTTTAACAATTCCCCACTCAAACCAACCAGTTAGACAAAATGAAAACTCCTCCTGACTTAAAATCAAATAGATTTAGGGAAAAGTCTAAAATATTCCATTTTGATTTGTTAATTTAGAAGTCGCCAGAAGTCAGACCATAGGTCATTACCACATGACCACCTTCATAAGGTATAAGGACTGCAGTCCTCAGCTACCCATGACACACCCGAATGTGGTTCTTCAAGCAAATCTTCATAACAGAAAAAACACTGCATTATGGATTAACCTCAGTTAATTAGAATGTTGAAAAAAATGCCAGTGTTTCATTTTTATTGGAAACGTCTGACTCACTGGTTTACATTCTTGACTTCCATTTCCTGGATTCTCTCATCCAGACAACAGAAAGACTATGCTATACAGATATGCAGATATACAGACCTCTTACACTTCTATTTTTGACATGCTGCCACCTCCCATTTGATTTTCTTTTTTCCTAACGCTTGTTGAAATAGTACCAAGAACAAAAGGCTGTCTGTAAACTGAAGGTAAAGCAATTTGAGTTATTCTGTGAATTGACAGAAAATTCTCAAAACACCGCTTTTCTTTTAACATGCCTGTAAAGCCACTGGGGGCTCACACCCACCTCGTTTGAAGGCAGTGGCAATGCTCTCATTGGCTTCACTGGGGTTGGCTCAGGAGTGGTGTGGTTGAAAACCAGAGCTCCAGGTCTCTGTGGTTCTACCCAGACTCATCTCTAGGCACTCCACAGTGCAGGCACAGTGGATTTTTCCTCACATGGATACAAGGAGTCACTGACCTGGTGGCCTCTGATCTCTGGCACAAAGAGTGGAACGTGGCTGTTCTCCCACCCCCTGCAAAAACTCACTCATAAAACACCCACTAACATCAGATGCCAGGGGCAGGGACGGGGTGGAGGGGGGTAAGGCATAACACAGGCTTCTGATGTAGAAGAACAAGATATATTTTTTTTATCACTAAAAGTGTTATTCTTTTACAGCTCCGAGCCACCTAGATGACTAACTCTTCACAGCTAAACTGCCTCGTAACACTGTTGCCTCAGCTTCTGAAATTTTGAAAGGCAAACTTGAAGGATATACTAAATCTAAAAACCAAATCCCAGTCCCATAAGGTGAAGGTGAGAGGTGATTAAAAGGCAAATCGGTTGCAGATGAATGTTGATTTGAATTGGAGCTGAAAAGGCAACAGCTTTTGAATATGAAACTATAAAGGGGTTCTCTGGCATATAAATGTAGAAATATATATGTATATGCTATACCTTGTTCATGCTGACGTGCAGGGCTGGCCATGGTCCAACTACCTTCACACTCTCCGTTTCTATTTTCTTCAGATGGGAAGTTTCATCATAAAGAAGGGGAAGTCCTGAGCTCAGCTCTAAAAGATGCCCAGAAGAAAGAAAAAGAAAAAACAGAGTCTGAAGGGAGGATACAGAAGAATCAAAGAGTGAGACACTCAGTTGTATCTGAAGAGACAGAAGTCAGCAATCCATCTTCCCTGTAAGACCACCTAAATTGTTTTGTAATTATGCCAGTCAAATATTTTTTTTCCTTTTTCTATTTAGCAAAAAATTCCTCCCCCTCCTTCTCTCCCATGCCTGCATTTCAGCAGGGCTTTTGCCACCTCTGGACTAGATATTTCTCCCCCTGCTGCCTCCTGCAATACAGTTAAAAACTCAATTGACACCAGAGGGATTATTTGTGCAGCCAAGGTGCCACTCTCAGAACATGTGATGTGTAAAGAGATCAGAGTACTGGCTTTGGCTTCTCTCAGACATCTTTATTTATATGCCAGTCTCCTTAAGACTGTTGTCAGGAATTTACTGTGCTTTGTCAACAGAGATTTTGAACAAACCACCGACACAAAAAGACAAGGAAAAATATTTTTTGAGACAGCCCTGAAAAGTCTCTGATGACATCTTGGGGATGGTGCATCATATATAGGTATATTTGCAAGTACTCTAATGAAAATGAGCTTCATCATGTGACGATTTAACAATTTCCTGTGTCCTCCTGCATTTCTTTTTGCCGTGAAGTCTAGGTAGTAACAGTTAGGAACAATCTGGTAATCTCTGGAGCCTGATTCAAAGCCCACTAAAATCAATAAAAACTTTGCACTGTCTGCAGTTCTATTTAGATAAGGTTCTTAAGCTGTCCGAAGAATATTAAATATTACTCCCTTAAGATCTAATTCAACAGCTGTTTAAATATACATTAAGGACTTTGCTGACTAAAGACAAACTGCTAAAACCGGCTTATAGGGATATAAGCAAAAAGCTGGTTTTGGCATGGATAAAACGTTATCAGATCCTGAGGTAATAATGTCCTGGAAGGGGTTACAATATCAGCATTGACCTCCCTTCAGTGGTCTCTCATCACAAATTAGTGACGCCAGAGATTCACATTTCTCACATCACGGCTGCTTCCATGAATGTGAGACTGTGAAACTCCCCAGTGATACCTGGGAATAAATTACCACAGCAGTAAGATAAGACATGATGATGCTGGAGGTTTTTTTAAGAAACACAGCTATTCTATTTTCCTGTTGAGAAAGAATACAGAAATTGAAAAGTACCATTTTAAAATTATTGAAGTTTGGTGTTTTGTTGTTTTTGGTTTTTTTTTTTTTGCTTAAAGGGAGAGGTGTTGAAAAGATAGCCAACCTGGCCTTTTAACTCAGCCTTGAAAATATGAGTTTTAAAAATGCAAAAAATTGAATTCCCGCAAAAAAGTATACATTTCCTGAAACAGCTTTAAGTGTTGGTAAAACCAGGCTATTATTTCAAGAAAGGATCTGGCAGTACTGTCATCTGTCAAAGCAATGTTTTCAGCCTGAAACTCAGTCTGTATTGTACCACTCTCTGCTCAGGGTTACACGAGGACTTTTGAAGCAACCTGTTCAGGAATAAAGGATATTGTAAGTGATAACCTGCAAGCTGAGCCCAGAGTTCCAAGAGGCAAGCTGGGCCCCCTCTTCCCATTCACCGTCTTCTGTCAAAAAAGTTCTGTGAGCTACGTTGCACACTTGTTGGCACCTACTTTTGGTGACAGTCTCAGCTGCTGCCAGTGGGTCTGCTCACAGAAAATCATAGAATCACAGAATAGTTTGGGTTGGAAGTGACCTTAAAGACCATCTAGTTCCAACCCCCTGCTATGGGCAGGGACACCTCCCACTAGATCAGACCCCATTCAACCTGGCCTTCAACACCTCCAGGGATGGGGCAGCCACAACTTCCCTGGGCAACCTGCTCTAGGGCCTCGCTGCTCTCATGGTGGAGAAAATCTTCCTCACGTGCACCTGGTAATCCATGCACGATGTTACCATGCCAATTAGGCTTAGCAGGCAGCTCACCCTCTCTGTGTGAAGGTGTGGGTGCTGTAAGGTTAGCTGCTCTTCAATACAGTGATCCCTGGGACTGGGATTCCGTAAACACGTCAGGGGAAGATCTGCTGTATAAAAGGATATGATGTGCATATGTAAGCTCTGAGGTGAACAGCAGCGTTGCAAATATAATAATCAGGCTGAGTGCAGGGAAACAACATCTTCTGTTGAACTGCCTTCATAAACACACATGTCAGATTTGTTTCACTGGATTTCACTTCTTCCAGTAATCGAAGTAGACAAATTACTTGGAATGTGAAAAATCAGGCAGGTCTGGCCAAGGTTTGTTTTCTCAAATAAAATCCCAGGCCATGTGTTTGCTGTGAAACATGCACCAGTATTTAAAGGGAACCTTGGACGGGCATACTGCTATTTCCCTCTCTCCTGCCCATGTACTGCAAATTGTGCTGAAGCTTTGGAATCTATTGAAATAGGTGTAAGTGGAGGAGGAAAGGCAGATGCTTTCTCCCTCTCAACCCAATGCTGGGTATGTATGGGTGGGTCACTGGACATTCTACTTCATAGAATCATAGAATCATAGTACAACCAGGTTGGAAGAGACCCATTGGATCATCAAGTCCAACCATTTCTATCAAACACTAAACCATGTCCCTCAGCACCTCATCTACCCGTGCCTTAAACACCTCCAGGGATGGTGAATCAACCACCTCCCTAGGCAGCCTATTCCAATGCCCAGTGACCCTTTCCATGAAAAACCTCCTCCTAATCTCTAGCCTAAATCTCCCCTGGCGGAGCTTGAGGCCATTGGTGGCCATTAACTCCGACTGCACGGTCTCCACCAGCTCTCCTTGGGATATTTCTCTCTGGCTAGCTGGAGGACTCGGACTACCTGGCGATATCTGAAGGTCAGATGAATTTAAAACCACCTCAGAGTTGAGTCCGGTCCACAGGAACAGGAAAAAGTCATAAAATGCCCATGGGTCTCTTGGAAAGCCACAAGATACCAGAAGTGAAGTGCTAGTGTGCACAGCTTTACCTCTAAGCCTCATAGGGAATTTTTTCCATAGAAGAGCAGATTCTCCCCACAGAGAGACCTTTTGGCTCTCCAGGCATTTCTACTTGAGATATTTTTATCACAAGCATCCCCTTCCCCAGGAGTGTCCCCATGTTAGTGACAACTTACTTCCTAGAAACACTTTCCCAGCAGTGGCCTTTCCACACAGCCTGGAGCCAGACATCAGTCCCCATGTCCCCAGGTTCCTGATGCAGATCCGATATCAGTTCCTGTCTGCCTGAGTTTTCTTGTCCCAAGCAGTCTGCCATGTGTGTTGCTCTAGATAACCAACAGCCAGTCAGCACACTCCTAACTGCTTCAGTACATTCACTATGAGCCTCTTCCATGGCTCTCTACAAGACAGTTTCCTCAGCTGAAATAGCCAGAGCAGCATTTTAACGAATCCGTTAAAAACAAACCAAGCCAAGCCCACTGAGCATCAACCTTACAAAGGCACCCAGACCTGTCATCCCAAATGGCAAATGAGTAACCGACTCCGTTTTAAGGCAAGTGGTCCTATCCATACCATCACGGATCTAATGGCATAAACATGCCAGGTCTAACAGTGGACTGGCCTTTCAAGGGAAATCAGCTTTGTGCCTTCTGCTGTGTGCATAGACATAGGTTTCCTCAGGGAATGAGCGATGGGTTGCATGGAGCAGTATGCCTGTGTTGAGACAAACCAGCACAAGGCAGGCACAGCCACCTGAACAGCTCAGATGGACACAGCCAGTGTGCCCACACCACAGCCTCCCCTTGGAGGTGCCCATGTCTCTTTGTCCTCCCTCAGAGAAACCCAGAATTGGCATTTGAAGGACAATAAAGCTGGTAAAGGGGCTGGACAACAAGTCTTATGAAGAGCGGCAGAGGAGACTGGGGTTGTTTAGCTTGAAGAAAAGGAGGCTGACCTTATCACTGACTACAACTACCCAAAAGGAATTTGTAGCAACGTGGATGATGGTCTCTTCTCCCAGCTGACAGGATATAGGGCGATAGGAAATGGCCTCAAGTTGTGCCAGGGGAGGTTCAGATTAGACATCGGGAAAAATTTCTTCACCAAAAGGGTTACCAGGCACTGGAATAGGCTGTCCAGGGAGGTGGTTGAGTCACCATCAGTGGATGTGTTTAAAAGACAGGTAGATGAAGTGCTCAGGGGTATGATTTAATAGTGGACAGGTACAGTTGGACTCGATGATCTCAAAGCTCTTTTCCAACTGAGTGATTCTATGATTTGGCACTACTGAGGCCATGTTAGGAACCAGCACCTTTTCTCTAATCAAATAGTTAGCATGAACCAGCTGCAAGCAGACAAAATGAAGATAAAGGCAAATCTACCTCCAGGAATGAGTGTTACATGCACGTCTCCGCTGTTAAAAGTCCCCTTCAGAGAACCACAGTTGCAGGACAGGCCAGAAAGTCCCCTGAGTGCTGTGGGATTTGCGGAGAGAGCTTGTCCTGCCTGTGTCCAGGGAGAGAGACTCCAGGGCCCCACATTTCATCTTGCAGGTAACGTTCACTGGACACAAATAGAACTGCTCCTGATGCTTGCCCTTACGCTATTTTTAAGATTCTTCTATGCTTATTTCACCAACAAGGAGGAGTAGGAAAGAAGTGCAGCCTAAGAGGAAACACAAAGCTGGAATAAACATCTTCTACTGTTTTTTGTTGTTCTTTCTTTCATCATCTACTCTTTGGGTGGTCCCAGCTCGGCAGGTCCCATGGCATGGCTGTGGTGTGCTGGAGACCAGCCCCGCTGTGGTGTTGCTGAAGCAGGTGTTGAAGCCCCAGTGAGTGGGCTGACATGGGACCTGGGGCTGTGGGCAGGACAAGAGAGCCCTCAGCAAGGGGACAGGGGCAGTAGGACTCACAGTGCCCTCAGGGCTGGGACACTGGGCAGCAGCAAAGGCTGGCTGGGACTGAATTTCCTGGCATGCTTCAGCTCTAATTTGGGGAAGAAAAATAGGTGCTGGCACAGCCCCCAGAAAGGTCACTGCCTCCCGCTGCACCAGGCTGACAGCCTGGGTGAAGCCTTCCATCTCAGCCTTGCCAACGTCCCTCCACTGCCAGCACTCAGCTGCTGCTCATGGCAGCCCCGTGCATAGCGGCCGAGACAGCAGGTGCACACCCAGGGTAAGCTGCCCAAGCAGGTATCCAACAGGGTGTTCTGTGCCACTCTCCTGGGCAGTGCACGACACTGCAGACCATGGCTGAGATGCAGACATCTGCTGGCAGTGCAGGAGCACCCAGTGTCTTGCCTTGGGCTGCTGTGGCAGCACTGGGCACAGGGAAGCCACACTGGTCCTGCAGACCCACGCACTCCACAGCGTGAAGCTAAAACAGCGTGGAGCATAAAATTAATGAAAGACATGGCATGTCTCCTGGAGGTTGCTCCTAAGGGAATAGCTTCACTGAAAGCCCTAGCAAGCAATTAGTACTGCTGCTTTAGGATTCCTTTCTAAAATGTCTGTAATGCCTTGCATTTTATTTCTTGAGCTTCCTTCCTAAAATCTGTTATCTCCTTCTCCCTGGGAAAGTAAGTTAAAAAATCATTTCTGGGTTTCTGAAAGAAAGTCTAATTAAAGTGCCTGTACAGGTAGGTGCCTGTGCATTCCTGCCGAGGTAGGACAGCCTACAGTTGAGGTGACAGCACTGTCCATTAGAAGGTCTTGGTTTCAGAAATTTGAAAGTTGTCAGATTAACAGCCTAGGTTTAAAGTTTCCATAACAGATGCCTATCTCAGGGTGATTTACTATAATAAAGGCAAAAAATGGGCAAAGGAAGAACTGATTGTCCCTTTGAGAGATGGAAATTAAAAGATCATACTTTGTTTAGCCCATCTTCTGAAATTCTCACACAGCTTCAGCATCTCACACTGCAGAGTGCAGGGTTTATACATTTGGAGAGCATGAAGTGCGCTTGCTCAGTGGTACGGATGCTTCTCTTCCAGTTCCCATGTAAACCTACAAACATTTGGCCAAGGTATGTACCCTTAAAAAAGGTACATGTTCAGCAGCAGGGACACCCAAACAGACCAAGGTTGCACCAGGAACAGACAGGCTTTTCTCCTCTTTGCTTCCTACAAGCCAAGAACGTCTCCACCAAGTAAACAAGCATTCTGCAGTCATTGTAGTTAGGGCTGAGCAGGAATTATTCCCATTACCCAAAATAAGAGCAAGATGACCAAGAAGGCCCAGGTGACCAAGAAGGCCAGTGGCATCCTGGCTTGTTTCAGAAACAGTGTGACCAGCAGGTCCAGGGAGGTTACTCTCCCTCTGTACTCCACACTGGTGAGGCCGCTCCTTGAATCCTGTGTTCAGTTCTGGGTCCCTCACCACAAGAAGAATGTTGAGGCTCTGGAGTGAGTCCAGAGAAGAGCAACAAAGCTGGTAAAGGGGCTGGAGAACAGGCCTTATGAGGAACAGCTGAGAGAGCTGGGGGTGTTTATCCTGGATAAGAGGAGGCTGAGAGGAGACCTCATTGCTCTGAAAGGAGGTTGTAGAGAGGAGGGAGCTGGGCTCTTCTCCCAAGTGAGAGGGGACAGGACAAGAGGGAATGGCCTCAAGCTCCACCAGGGGAGATTTAGGCTGGACATTAGGAGGAAGTTTTTCACAGAAAGGATTATTGGGCACAGGAACAGGCTGCCCAGGGAGGTGGTTGATTTACCTTCCCTGGAGGTGTTTAAGGCACAGGTGGACAAGGTCCTGAGGGACATGGTTTAATGTTTGATAGGAATAGTTGGACTCGATGATCTGGTGGGTCTCTTCCAAGCTGGTGATTCTATGATTCTATGATTGTAAGATGTTGCTTGTCCAGTGCTCCAGAATTTCTGCCATTTGTTCCTAGACATGAAAGCAAGAGTCAGATCCAAACCATGAGTGGTAAAGGCCAGCTACGTAGACCAGCAAAAGGCAATGGCAGATGAAGATAGGTTTGTGAGCCTATAGGAATGCATAGCAATAATGAAAAAATAGCCCGTGCCCGGTGGCCAGAGACTCGATATCTGTGACTAACTGGGTATTTGTTCAGTCATGGAACACCTATCTAACACCAAATCCCGCAACCCTGTAGCAAAGCCAGGAAGTTGAAAATCTTGTCTCATTTGCATATACTACAAAGCCAGCAAATAATAACAGGAAGCATGTTCTTCAAGGAGAAAAACCATAACACATGTTGTTTTCCTTTGCCCTCTTGCCAGAGACAAATCTGAAAGCAGCACAGTTACTCAAATTACATACTCTGCAGTGGACTTACTGTTTGGGTTTGGAACTCCAGAAACAATGTCCTTGTTGTCAGGAGCAAGGGCGCCATAATTCGCGTGGTGGTGGTGATGACGATGGTGGTGGTGGTGCCTTGCAGGCATTTTTGCAGTATATGGTGCTCCACCATTCTCCTCAATGTTGAATTGATGCAGATCACTGTTGTTCAAGGGGTAGCTACAAAATAAATTCAGCTCGTGTTAGAGTGTCAAATAGCAGGACAAATTGTACTTCTGGAGAGACAGAGTGCAACCTCTCTTGAGAAAAAAATGCACAGCTGGTTTGTAAATATTCTTTTTAACAAGGTATATCCCAAATCTTTACAGTTTTCTGTTATCAGGAGACTCATACAGTGAGAAAATATGGGTGCCTCTGCTTGCTTGGCATGAATTTAATATCAGAATTATGTTTTATTTTAGAGTCTACACAATCTCTGCTAGACTCTCATGCTGAATCAAATTCTGAGTGGCTTATGAAATATGATTCTCAAAACCATCAACATTTATCCTGCAGGAATTCAAAACTTCACCTGGGATGTGTCAGGCAGCAAACAATAACTCCTTTAAAGTGAAATTGTCAGAAAAGCAGACCAAGGAACAGTCCCAGAACAGCATTACATTCCTGAGAAAGTTTGGACCTCCAAATTTATGGTGCAAACTAGCTGTGTGAAAAAATAGTCACTTGGGAAAAAAGGAGAAAGATCCCTTTGGAAATAAAAGTTTTTACAGGTAAGAACACACAAAATAGCACTTAGTGAAAAAGGAATCATACCTATGCTGGTAAACTAAGAGTGGTTTTGCATATGTTTAGCTAAAACATTAACTGTTGCAGCCTACAATATATATAGACACATGGGAACATGCTAAAATATTAATTCATCATCTCTAACTTAGAGGTGTCAAATGACACTTTATTTCCTTCAATAGTTCTAACTGATGCTGTTTGAGTTTACTGTTTGAAATGATGAATTTCCAGAAAAGGTATTTTCTCTCCATGCTAGCAACCCAGCAGACTGAGATAACTCTACATAGATACTGCAATTGACTTGAATATGCTTTCCTCAGGGGAGTGCTTAAATTTTTTATAACGTTTTAACTTATTCTATAGTATTGCAATAGGCAGTAGTTGCAGTAAAACAACTTATTCCAGGAAAAGATGAATCCCCTGCCCATTTGAAACACGCTAAGGAAATTATATCTTTAGATGCATGCGTTTTCTGTTTGCTTTTATTACTAACAGTAGCTGAAAACCTGACATTACAGAATAAAGAAAAACGGAATAATTAAAGGAGCAATGAATAAATTATACCTAGCTGCTTGCCACATACGTTCTTTGCAGATTACTTATTGATTCAAAGCAAAATTAACCAGTCATCTGCAAATAAATACATCTGCATAATTTCTAAAGATATGCTGAAGCACGCATCTTGGTACATCATTAATAATCACTGTCTTCTTAATAACAACTTCTGACAACACGAATTTTCCAACTGGGTAGTAATTGAATAACACTTCTAGGTTGGTTACTTTTCGAAAGCAGGAGGCGGAGAGGGGAATGTTTTTTATATTGTCCTTGGCAGGTTCCGGGCATGTAGCAACAACTGCCAATAAAGGCAGTCTTGCCTTAAGAAGGCAATACAAATAGGGGTCTGATCCACAGAGGACAGCTTTGGTGAGCTCAGATAATCCAGGACTTGTCTGTGTTTTGAAACTGCACTATATCTTCACCGCTATGATCAAATCAAGCAAGTGTCTACTGGGGAAAAATGTTACGGGCTAACAAGATTGCACACTAATTGTCACAGCTCTCCTGCACTCTTCCTTCAAGCGCCTTGGATTGAAGTGACATTTTTTGACTGCAAGGACAGTTGGGTTTTTTCACAGTTAAAAACCTTATCAGAAATAAGATCAGGTTTGAGCTGGAGCCTCAGCACATCCTTTTCTTTCAGTTTATGATTCAATTTTTTTTCCAAGACAAAACCTGCCGAGCTTGGGAGTTTCTTTCATTTCACCTGCTGGCAGGCTGGTGTAGCAGATTTTTGACTGGCCTTTTCAAAATCAAGGAGATCACATCAAATCCTTATATTGACTCCTCATATTGCTGTGGGCATGAGGTAGCTTCCATGCTAAAATGTGAATGAGCTGAGCAACTGAACGAGCCAAAATCCCTATGGCATGAGGTCAAACGTGCACCAAATTCTCTAGACTTATTTCTTGATTGTTTGGAGAGGAGCGCTCACACAATGCAAACTGCAATGCAAACATAACATTAATTTGAAGAAGTAAATAGCTAACCCAGCAAAGCTGATGTTCAGCCGTGCACTGAAGTCCTTGAGTACAATAAGTCACAAAGCTCCAGTCAAGATGTCAATATCCAGGCAGCGCACCCTGTTGTGAAATCCCACATTGAAACTGCTGGCCTATTGAAAAGGACGCAATCATCTGCACTCTTCCAGGGCTGACAACAAGTAACATATATTGAGGCAAACTCATCTCAGTGGTCAGACAACTCTTGCACTTCTGATGGATATGGGGTTGGAGTAAGGAAGACCTTCACTACTAAATTGATGAGTTACTGAACAAACATAACAACAGGGCTTTCAGCAGTCCCAAAGCCAGTTGACTAGAAGAGTCAACAGTCCCCAAACTAAAATACCATAAGTAGTTTTTTCTATATACGCTCTAGTATATAATTTAGGGGCATATGGGACTTCATAGAATCATAGAACAACCAGGTTGGAAGGGACCCATCGGATCTTCTAGTCCAACCATTCCTATCTAACACTAAACCAAGTCCCTCAAGACCTCATCCACCCGTGCTGTAAACACCTCCAGGGAAAGTGAATCAACCACCTCCCTGGGCAGTCTATTCCAATGCCCAATGACCCTCTGTGTGAAAAACTTCCTCCTAATGTCCAGTCTAAATCTCCCCTGGTGGAGTTTGAGGCCATTCCCTCTTGTCCTGTCCCCTGTCACTTGGGAGAAGAGCCAGCTCCCTCCTCTCTACAACCTCCTTTCAGGTACTTGTAGAGAGTAATGAGGTCTCCTCTCAGCCTCCTCTTCTCCAGGCTAAACACCCCCAGCTCTCTCAGCCGCTCCTCATAGGGCCTGTTCTCCGGCCCCTTTACCAGCTTCGTCACTCTTCTCTGGACTTGCTCCAGAGCCTCAACATCCTTCTTGTGGTGAGGGTCCCAGAACTCTAGTACAGTTTCTAAGAAGCAGCACCATTATTATCGTATATCACATCTGGTTTTCACTTATTTTTCTGTTCTTTCAGTATCTTATATCTAGAAATCTAGAAACTTGAGACTTTTCCCCTCAATGCATGTTTTTGCCATTTCTGCTTGCTTCCATCTGGCTTACCTGAATAGATAATGTGCTTGCACATCCTTCTTGACTCATTAATGCAAACATATGACTACTTTCAATGAACAAACATTCTGACTGCATCCTAAGCCTTCCAGGTTTTCGTATTTGCTCCCCAGACATCAAGTACTGCTCTCAGACTATATACATACATGGACAGGTATCAATTTTAATCCTTTCTCTTGTACATGTATTTTGGTCCTCCCAGTAAGCCAATGTTACGTTTTTGTTTTACATTTCAGTAGTCAGTTGGCTGTCCTGTAGGTTTCCAAACTGAATTTTTAGCCTAACTTCCACTAAGCACATTTAGAATCTCACACACCTCTTGTGTTGCTAGAGCATGTAAAGCAGCACAGACCCTAGGAATTTTCCATACTCTGGAAGTTTCCCTGTGAAGATTAATGAAGAAGCAATGAGACAGAAACAAGGTGGCGTTCTGCATGAGTATCAATTAACGGCCAGAACCATTGGGTTGAAGCAAAATATTGAGAGCACCCAGCATTATACAAGGAGGGATCACAGACCACGGTAGGAAGACTTCTTCTAAAAAGAAAGAGAATTAAGTTTCATTTATACAACCAAAGACTAGGACACATAAAAGAAACAAGTGTTCTTAAGTAAAAGAGTATTAGGATCACTAAAAACAACCCCATGCTGGCCAGAAATGGCTTCCTAAATTGTTACACTTCCATGCTCTGCCTTAACACCACCAGATGACTGGAGAGATGGCTATTTGCATCCTTTATGAAGCTACTGGGAGGATGTGTTGCAGATTTCTCTCCCTGCTGCCAGAGATGATCGGCAGTCCCATCCATTGCTAGGAACACCACAGAAAGCAGAGCAGGCAGCCAGCAACCTTCTCCCAGAGAGAGAAACCAACCTTGGAAGGAAGAAGAAAATGGTGATGCAGAAGTGGTTGTTCAGAAATGGTGATGGGAGCAGCAAAAATTTCTGCTGTAGGATATAAAAGCATACGCAGCAGCTTCCTGCATTACAAGATGCTGAACTAAGATCTGAAGCAGGAGTAATCTGGAATTCTCCACAAGAGGAACAGAGCCTGCGGCAAAGCATGTTCTAATAAAATACAGATAATAACAAGAAACAGATCTTGACTCAACAAAGCCATTGTCCTTACAGATTTCACCTTATCTACATAAAGATCATTTAAGAACCACTGCCTCGCAAAACTATCATGCAAAATATGCCCTCCAGGGAAATAAACTTGCTTTTCTTCATTTATGAAGGGTTTTAATTAATGATAAGGAGAGCTAATGATATTTAATCACCTGTCAAAAACATTCATTGCCCCAGATGTCCTTGCAGATGAGAAAAACTCTGAGAAGCAGACACAAGATTTCCTAAGACAGATGGAATCCTCCCCCAAGTCAGTGCTGCCTTCCCCTTTCAGTCACAGACAATGTATGCCTGTTCTTGGGAAATAAAGCAACTTGGGGTGGCTAATCCATGCAAGCTAAATCAGGTTAAAATATGAGCAAAAACAAGCAAGGATCTTAGGCCTCCAAGACAGCCTGCAGCTGATCTTTAGTTGCTAACTACGCTACAGCTTTTACTAACTCTTAATCCACTAAATAACTCGGGTCAACCAAGTTAAGCACATCCCTGTCTCACTTTTCCTTATCCAGTATCACATACCTGCCAAAGAACACAGAAAGAGATGCAGGCACAGACCTGAAGCTTATCTAACAGAAGAGAATGGGAGACACTAAAGGATATGACAGAAGTAACTGCTGGACTTTACAGACAAAAGCATAAGCAGCTACAAATAATACACAGAGCATGCCCTGAAGGATTGCTGGATTTCACAGGGAGTTTTAGGAGAACTACATGAGAAATGGTCAGTCGCCACAGAGCAGTGATGGGGAGTATCAGTCTTTTTGGTGAGAACCTTGCAAGGCCAGCCCTGCCTAGGAAACCATATAAATAATACCACATAAGCCCCAAACCACCCAGGTAGTCTCAGAAAATTTGAGTACGGACTGAGCAAGACTGGGAGCAACGCAGAGAAAGAGCAGGGGTAACTAAGAGTAGACAAAGGGAGGAAAGAGTAGAACCTGTGCACATTAGGGAAGAAAAAATATGGGGACAAAGAAGAGGGGGAGAAAAGGGACGAGCCTCGTGTAAGCAAGCTTCTGGTTAGTATACTTGGCTTGTCAAGCCCAAATCACAGAAGTCTAGGCCATCTTCTTCATAGTCCTGTTTTCTGCGGGGCTGTGTGCATATAGGGTTGAACTCTCTGTGCTGCCCTATGTTTGTTTGCTGCTGTTTGTGCCCATGGGTGCTGGTAAAAGGCACTGCTCTCTACCTCTTTTCCTCTGCATGGCTGGCTGAATGTGTGCTCTGTGTGAATTTACATCTCTGGAACACTCGCTCAGCATCTCTACAGGCTGGGCTCAGAACAAAGGAACTACAGCAGCTTCAGATCTAGCAGATTAGGAAGGTGACATCACTTTAGCCTTCAGGCCAATACCCTGCATTTGGCTTTCCTTAACAATATGCTCCCATCTTAGAAAAATCTCCTTTCTGCCTCTGTCCCTCCAAGCTGAAGCTCCTCTAAAAAACTTTTTTTAAGAAATTAATCTAAGTTTCATGCTTCTAAATTATTCAGATTCTGAATGTTGCTAATTCCCTACCAAAAAAAAAAAAAAAAGCAGCAGTCTTCTGAACAAATTTGAAGTTCAGTATGAACATACCAGACACCCTTGCCACACAAATGACTTCAGTTTAGGTTATATATTTCTGCCCTTTAAACATGTTACCAGTAAAGCCACTGAAGAGGTACAGCGTATGGCAAGTAAAAACTCTTCTCACGGCAAGACAGACTTTTTCACTTAGTTGCTCAGAAGGCAGCATTAATAGGTAAAAGTTACACAAAATCAATCACTCAGAACAGCAAGGGCTTTCTTATTTACAAACTTGCAACGTGTCCTATCTCTTTCCTCACTGCAACACTTGTGCAACTAATGTGAGTTACAGCAAGAAATCGTTCCTGTTATCGTGAAAGCAATTTTCAGATTATTTTTTAGGTCAGAAATTGCAAATGTAAATACAACAGTAGAATATGAAAATTAATGATAATACAGAATGCTCCTGGGCTCAAATTTTTTTAGACAGAAACAACAACCAGTTTTACATTTAAGTTCCTTGAGGTCTTGTTTCAAATCAGCCTTGCTTACTGATCCAGGTGCTGAAGACACAGATGATGAAGTCTTTAAGTTCCCTTGCCTCCTTCAATCCCCTTTTCCATTCCCACAGTCTCCTTTCCCAGCTCCACTGTAAAACTCTGTTTCTCCTAAACCTTCTGCCTGAGTTTATTGTCCCCCTGGCCCGCATTTTTTTTTTTTCTGAGCTCTTCCTTCCTTCCTCTCTGACTCCTACACTCCTATTGCTCAGGGATACCAAGATGCTAACTCTGCTGCTTGCCAACAAGGTCTCACAATTCAAAGGCTTGGCCCTTGGAGACAAAAAGGGACACAGGCACTTTGTCATCTATTCAGCTACCACGTTCATTGCTACCTCATAATGCAATTTAGACAGCACTAGAGTAATAGGAATGTTTTGTACTTCTACTTCTCTGAGGTTCTCTAACTGCAAAAATTGGTAATGGCAGGTAAACCACTGCAATTATCATGCCAGCACAGATTGTTATGGGTTTAGTGGGAAATAAATAAATAATTAAACAAATGGCTTTTAATCTGGAGTTTAAATCATATTAGTTCCTACCATTAATTAAGTGTGGCTACTTCTTTCACTTTCTTCAGGAAGCAGAAAGTAAAGGATGTTTTTCACTGTCTCATTAAAAAACCCCACTAATTTTTACAATCTTTCAACATATGGCATTGCTAAGCCAGCAACTATGTGTTTTCCAAACTGTTCCCATATGAAACATCTGTTCTTACTTAATGTAATTCATCTTCACCTTTGATATGATGAGCTGCAGGTTTTATGTTTGATAGTTTAAAGTTGAATGTCACACTACTGCAAAGGAAAAGACAAAAAGGGGAGAAAGGAGAGAAGGGGAAAAAAGACAAAAAAGGGAAAAGAAAAAAAAAACCCAAGCACATTACAAACTTAGAAAGTTTACAATTACATTTCTGCTTTTAGTTAGTTTTCGTACTTTATAAGTACAAACTAATCAAAAGCAGAAATTTAATTGTAGTGGCAATGTGAAAACAGAACCCTAGGGGCATTTCCACTGCTTCCCCAATAGCCTTAGCTCAATATTAATCTTATTTTTAAATCGGAAGATTCCTCAATTCTCAGAAGGTGTGACTAAAGCAGTCAGCATGAATGCTGTTTCTGCCACAGAAACAATGAACTCAATTTCTTCAAAAAAAAGACACATGCAACACATCATGGAAGGTAAGACACCACCTAACCAAAGGGAGTAGTCCCGTAGAGTCAACAGAAAGCCATTAATAAAGAAAAAAAAGAAATGTCATTGGATCTCTGATATCAGGCTAGTGGAACTTCTCATCTTGACCAATCTTTCCTCTGTGCCAAGTCTGCCAAGACTCCATCCAGGAAAAAAAAAAATCATCTTCAGAAAGCTGGACAGGAGATACTGTGTTCTTTTAAACATGACCTTTTTCCCAGTTCAAAACTGAAGGTTATTAAATGCTGAAGTTAAGAGCAATATGCAAGTTATTACAGACACATTTGCATTTTCTGTAGCAGCCTACTAACACAGTGCACACAGAAGCCTACTTTGTGAAGTTCACAACTAAATGCAGATTTCCACTTGTAAAACCAACTGTTTGAAAATAAGTTGTTTTGCTTTAAAGGACAGTCATGAAGCAGTCATTAGTAAGTAGTTGAGAGCAGCATTTAGTCTCCAGAAGCTTTATTAGTGGAAGTGACTCATATCAGGTGAGGAACTCCAGCTGAATCAAGTCTCTAATCTGGGTTGGGTTTTTTTTTTTTTTTTTTGAGGCAGTGGCTACAAACGCAACAGCACACAGACAGTATGCAAGACTATTTGACCAGTCACTTTAAGGTACAACAGGATGTGGAAAAAATGGGAAGCTGAACAAGGCCTTCACCATTATCATGCACAGCTTTGTAATGCTAAAGTCGGAG
Source organism: Coccyzus lansbergi (assembly GCA_033558105.1). Taxonomy (NCBI): domain Eukaryota; kingdom Metazoa; phylum Chordata; class Aves; order Cuculiformes; family Coccyzidae; genus Coccyzus; species Coccyzus lansbergi. The sequence goes on along the minus strand of JAUMJK010000305.1, from coordinate 1,374,947 downwards.
AGAAAGATGTGATCTGTCACTTTATGTTGTGTTTTTTTTTTCTTATCTACTTTGACTAGTGTTATTTCTGTCCAAAAGCTGGATCTTTCCATGTCTGCTGCCTGCTGAGGAAGAAGGGCTGATTTTCCTGCAGATCCTTCAACACTAAAACTTGGAAGCATGCTTAACAGCATTGATTTTCCAAACATTTGCTGTCTAAATGTAAAGCAGGATAAAGCATTCTGAAATGGTTTAAAATCTCAATCCTCACACTGTGGTAGAAGTTCAGTTAGGGTGCAGAGGCTTGATCAGCAGGGTTCTAGTTCAAGGTGGCTCTCAAAAGAGAATCTTGGCTAGCGAATTCTTAACTGAAGTAGTATGGTCCCAACAGATCTGTGCCTTTTCAAAGCATAACACACAGAGAGTCGGATCAATTTCAAAATATACAGTTCCTATTTTATGTCCATTAACGACAGCTGGTCTGTAGTAGCTCTGGCTTGAACAGTCTCTGGCTGCCATGAACAATGTCTGCTTTCCTTGGTTCTCCTTCGCCAAGTAAGAGGAAAACCACTCATTGTCAACAGCCTCTTCAGAGATCTGGTGTATCAGGTTAGATGGATGTGTGCTGAAAATTCTCCCCTTTGAGTTAGGTAGTAGTAGCCCGACTACTTGATACACAAACTAAATCACTGGTGGAAAACCTCATCTGAAGACCAGGGATTGTGACACCAAACTGTTTTCCTTCTCTCCTTCAGAGATCTCCATCTAGCCAGCCTTGGCATCTGAGAAGCATATGATACACTAAATTTCACTTTTCCCCCATCTTCGATGCTCCCCAGCTCATCTGCTATCAGATGAAGTTCCATTTTCAAAATTACTTGCAAACTCTAATACTTTCTCTTGCAGGCTGAAGAGATGTCTTCTGAAACGCTCATCCATAAGGAAGGAAAAATGACATTTTACATCACAAGGCCACAATATACACATTGTTCCTATCCACAATGCAAGAAAGCAATCCTCTTGCTCAATTTGCACATGGGTTCACTGATAAAAGAGTCTGGAACAACTTCATCCTTCTCCTTAAGTGTGCAAACCCCCAAATACCAGCTTTGGAAATGCATAACAAAACCTGATCCCTTTGTTCACTTTGCCTGTGACTCACATCAGCTAGAGAAAAATAGCTGAAAATGGAAGTTTAAAGAAAAAGCCCACACTAAAACAAGTTACTGAAAGCACCAACGCTTTCCGTGTTGTATTTCAGTACTCAGTATTAGTCATTAGTCTGCATGCCAGGGACCGTGGCTGGGGCTGAAGAGCTATATATTTCACCCCAAGTTGCAGATGTGTTGTCGTCTGCTTTTTGATTCCCCCACCACTTCCCGAGAGAGAAGACACAGGATTACCGAGTTATTATAGGCCAAAAGTAATCTTGCTGTAAATTAGAATACAAAGAGTGGCAACACAGGCCCAAGCTCTGCTGGGAAAGAGACGGTTTTCAGTTTTAATAAACACTGAAGGAAGGAATGTGTGAAGATGACGAGAAGATATCCTCAGCCAAGATGTATCAAGCAGTTCTGTAGCATGTGGAAGAACAAAGCTGATTACATGCAGGACTTCAGATCAGTATAATTTATCAGATGCCTAGCACTGTGCTAACACCACCCTCCCATCCCTCTCAAGCCAATGCAAGGATAGAGGATAGTGTTTATCACCTGTTATCAAATAACTGAAGAGTTTTAGTGTATGCTGGACTTGTAAAAAGATTTTAGACTTGATTTCAGAACTTGATTTTCAGAACTTTAGAACTGATTTCAGAATGGGGTAGGAAATTTTCCACACACAGTTCAACAGGTAGCCCTGAGAAGGTGCTTCATTTGGATTCAGCACCTCCTTCAGGAAGTTTGCGAGGCTTTTTTTTTTTTTTTTAAACACGTCCCTGTATATTTAAAACACATTCAAAATGTATTGATTTCTCTGTACCTCAAGTGACTGTATTACATGCTCTTCAGTAAAAATTCCTCTCATGAGGAATTCCTAGTTAAAGTAATTCACGTATAAACACTCACATAGCAGGCCTATCAAGTCCCAGTATATTAAGTTTGTGCATCCATAAGCTACCTGTGGCTCTTGAGGTAGCATGAACCTAGGATGTGGTATGGATTACATTGCCAGAGTTTCCCTGTATTTTATTTTTAAACAAAAAGTGCTACTACATTTAACAGCTGAGTTAACTAAGCATTTTCTACCTTTATCCTCTCTCCCCATGTAATTTAGTTTTCACTTGCAGTATTTTAGGTTGCTTCAAACAAAATTGTATTCCTGACATCACAAGGCCTGCTTTACAAACTATTGTTTTAAACAACTAACTAAGTAATGCATGCTAATTTTATAAAAAAAACCAAAAAACCCAAAGAAACCCCCCAAAAACCCCAACAAAGCCAAAACTACAAAATAAGCTTTTAAACTTAAAGCAAATTATTTGTATTGCCTAGTCCAGTGCTGGGGCACCTGTAACCACCTCCATTCAGGTCAATCAGAACAATGTTGGGGTCAGAGAGGAGGGAGGCAGAAATGCTCCCTCTTTCCAACCACATCCTGGCCCATTTGCTAGAAGCCAACTACGACTAGAGCAAGGAAGGACAGAGAAATTAATCTCTTCTTACCTATCTGATCACTCGGTGGCTTTGCTGGTATAGATTTCTGCAGACAACAAGGAAGATGTGGGATGAAAAAGTACAAGGGAAACAGAGGGTGTGTGAGCTGCTTCTCCAGAGAAGAAAAATGACAAGTGCTTCCCTTGAGGTCACTTAAACTGCCGCACACACGTCCCACAGGTTGTTCATCACCCATGTGCAGACTGTGTGCATGAGGCATTTTAACACTTAAGGACTGGTTAAGGTCTTGTGCCGTCTTCTCCTGACATCTGTCAGGCAGATCCCTCAATCGGTGCTCCTTCAGCAATAAACTAAACCAGACAACACCATGCAATGAGGAACAACACTGACAACACAGAAACCAATGACGTTATATGACAAGAATGACACTGTATTATGAATGTGTGTGAATCATGAGGCAACCATGTTTGACTTTAACATGAGTATTCAAAAACACCTCTTCCAGAAGGTATTGAGAGCAGCAGCTAAACTAAGCTCTTGTTCCAATGGCTCCAACAAGGTTTCTCTTTCTTTCCCAAATAAAGTGCTGCTGAAACAGAAGACGACTAGCCTAGGGGAAACTGAAGTCAGCCTCTGTGATTACCCACCTTAGGCTTTCTGGTATTTTCACATCTCGGTGCACAACTGCTTTATTGTTTTTCTCCCTCTACAGACAACACTGAAAACATTAATCCAGCACAGCAAAACAGGTACAAGTATAAGGTGTATCATCACATCTATCCATCCTCCCCCCAAAATCTTTCAAAAATGAATAATGCATCATAACCAGAATAAGAAGATCGTAATTTTTTATTTGTACTTAGCACATACAGGAAAGATCAAAACAAATATTAAAAGATAGCATTTGTAAACAAATATATTTCACAAAAAGTTACACACTATCAAATTTGCTCTGAAAAAAAATCATAGTTATAGCTGTTTATAAATGTATATTTATCAAAATCAAGTTAAAAACTACTTCATTTTTAAAATATCCCAAATAAAGGTTCATTCATTCCAACAACTCCAGAAAGATAAATGCATGAATGAAGATGGCACTATGATTTCCAGTTTTAAAAAAAAAATAAATCGGCAAGTGATGAAAATATCAGCCAAGCCTATTTAAAGACCTAGGTTTGTAAAATATACATTCAACTTTGCAAATATCTAACTTAAAAAAATAGATCTATTTCACTGGATTGTCCTCATCTTGTAGTGTCCTGATATGAGCTGTGTTTTGAATCCACTCAGAGGCAAGTTATGAGTAGGTAGTTTTATGCAATTGTACAGTTCATATCCATAATCACATTAAAAATAAGAAGAGAGCAGCACCCTTTTCAGCAAGGATTCATTTTAAACATTCTTGCCTTTATAGCAGCAGGTATGGTTTGAGGGGATGCTATCAAAGTAATCAGCACGTCAAAAAAGGAATACACATACTCCATGAAGTTTATTATAGTGTTCTTTCCCTATACTTGTTTTCAAAGTTAGGCAAGCACCTCTATTTTATTTCAGAACACAAAAATTAAAAACAAATGACATCCAAACCTATGACTAACTCAGGAGGCTCCCTTTGTTGGTGATCCATAAGCCATTTGGATTGCCAGTGTGAATTTTGTTTTTCCTCCCTCTAATCTCCTATTTGTATAACCACTAGAAAACAAAGTTTCTCAAACTTCATCTCCTAATTTGACTCAAAATTAAAAAAGGTAATGAAAATAACTAAGGCCCGAATGGCTGATCTTTAGTAGGAGGCAGAGAGTCACAGATTCCAAAGTACAGTAGAATGCAAATCCCCAGAAATATTTCTGGTCTCTGTGCACTGTTTTTTTCTTTTCATCTTTCAAAAAAGGTTTTCCAAGACCTTTTTACAAAGATAGGGAACATACTTTTCCCAAGGATGTCCATGAACACTTAACAGGGATGGATGTACATACAAAGACACACACATTATGCACAATACACTTTGAACATACTGCAGACAGACAAGGACCATGGAATGCAATGATCGTCTAAGATGGCAGGTGAAATGAAGATGACTGTTTTTCAGAGAGTCGTCATGAGTTTATCTTGGTACACCATGCTTTGCACTCCTCCTAAATTCTTCTGATTCTGCTCCTGGACATATCGTAAATTGCTGTCCTCTCCACTTGTTGGGGGGATCCAGTATGGCCTGTCATCATGATAGGGTGGCCTGTACCATTTGCACAGTTATTGGTTAGTGAGAGATGGAAGTAAACCTATGAGTGCTACATAGCAACATGAGTTCATCCAGCAAGCGCTAAGCATGCATACAGTGTGACGGCAGCTATTGGTAAGGGAAGGACATAGTGATAAACCTCTAGATCTGATGCAGAAGCCACAGAAGGAAATGGGAATCTCTTAGCTGATTTCAAAAGGCTTTGTATCAGAGCCCAGCCATCAAACCCCCTGTTTTAAAGCATTGCAGACAAGTGTCATGCATTAATGCTCCTGAATCCCAAGAGGGATGGGTGGGGAGGGAGGAGGAGGCTATAGGAAAACTAAATGCATACAACAAATGAGTAAAATAAACCATATAATGGAAACAGTTGAGCTCATGAACATACATCCCTAAGGCCTAAAAAATTAAGAAAGGCAATACTATTAAAATTAAAATTTATTTTCTGTAAATACTGCCATTGGTTCAGGACTGGTGCAGTTAATTACACTGAAGCAGCCTGTAAGTTGTGTAGTTGCATTTTGTTAAGACAAACACCTACGTTCTATAGCTAGTACAGGTATTCCTCAGGGACTACCCAGGGAAACTTGCAAAAGCATTTAAGAGGAAGAATACTTTTTCCTTATTTGCTCCTTACTTATCGGTGCTTAGAGATATAAACCTCAACCACTCCTACATTGCCTCTTTAATCACTGTGCCACCCTCCCAATAAATAAATAAATATTTGAAGCACAAGTTGTAAGCAACCAGAATATTTAGGATTACCTCATTATCAACCTGAAGTTGCAATGAATTTTCTCAGAAGACTGAGCATTATGTTAACTACAAAGAAATAATTTCACTGAAAAGACTTTGCTAAGGAGACTGAGTCACAATTCCATGTATTATTTCACAAATTATTAAAAATATACATATAGCATGCATTGCGCAGGTAGATTCATTTCAGCCCACAGCTCATTCTAGACTTTCATGCCCAGCAGAAAGAATTTCATGCATCTGTGGCTTGATCTCAAGTTCATAGTTAGATGGATTAAGCTTTCTCAAATCAAGCTATCCAAGATGTTAAACATCCAACACTTCTACTTTGACTCAAAGTTAGAATAACTTGAAGCTCCTACTTTAATCACACATTTAAACATGTCTGAGCATCTTTTCTACTGTGCTTGCACAACTGAGCTTTTAAGTATGTTTTTTAGACTTACAAGCCCAGCTATAGAAAAGCCATTGTTCATATTTCACTGACCTTAATCTTTGCCCAGGCAGCAGAGAGGCTGAAGGGAGAGGTTGTCTACACATATTATAATACATTGTTATGCTTATTTCTATAGCAGTCTGCTCCAGAATGAACTACTTGGTTTTAAAACTTTACAGACTAATATCACAAGTGAAGAAATCTTTGAAAAAATTTCAGCAAAACCTCACAATTTATAAATCCATCAACCTCTCTTGATAACACTCTTTCATAAAGTCAAATTGGACATTTTAAATTACACACAAAAAATGGACAAGTGAACCCTAGAATCAGGAATAATCTTGAACACAAAATAAAGGCAAAGTCAGTTACCCAGTTTAAAGAGTCAACTGTTTCTACCGTGAATTTAGTATCTGCTTTACTGTTGTATGCTAGCAATTCTGAGCTGACAGTGAGTATGCTTGTGCCTCTGCCTAGAATTTCCAATAACATATTTGCCTTTTTCCTACATTCTTCAAATTGTCTTTTCAACCATTTTAAGCTCAGACTCATCTCCAGAGCCTGCCTAAATTAAGAACAAAGGCTTCCTATGATGATGTCAGACAAATACAAATGAAGATAAGGGTACTGGTATTCTTCAGTCAAAAGAGTTATTATTTGCCTAAAAACTGAGTAACATAAAAAGGTTACTTTTTATTGGGACAAAATAACAGCTGATTTCTATCACGTGTACACGCATATGCACATCGACTAGCAGGTGTGTGCCTCCACTGTATGTTCCACCAAGCTAATTCTAACTTAGACTGAATTTCTCTCATTACCAGTTACAAAATAAAAATTATGTGAGAAGATCGCACATTAACTCATACAGGAATATTTTTGTGAAACAGCTATCCAAAACTCAATGCTGTAACTTCACTAACACTAATTATCTGTAAAAGTCCCTGAAACGTTGTTCCACATACATGTTATTTTCCCATATGCATTCCTACCAAAGATCAGGAAGTGTTGAAATGCAAGAATCTGTTAATTTAACTTCATCCTAAAATGAATTTCTTCTTTGTTTTAGGAGATTAAATATTCATCAAATTGCAATTAGTTTTATCAAAGCACTGAGCATTTTCTTATCCAACATACTTCCTACAGCAATGCATTAAAGTTGTATTTCAAATTCTGAATTAAAAAATCAACCTGAAAAAAATTCATCAAGGAGATCAGGACATTCTCAAGTAAAATCTAAATAGAAAGTATTTAATATTGCCTGTACTTATATTATATACACATATTTCCAACTTCTGTTTGCCCTTCATGTGTAGAAAATCACCCAGTACATCCAACAAAAGTCACGCCAGCAGATTAAGATAAAGAAAGAAGTAATCATCTTTTTTGTGAAGATTGCTTACCTTACATTCACAGGTGTATGCGGATGCCAGTGTGGCTGAGCGGGATGTATATTGGGATGATATGGTGGCTGCAAGTAAAAACATTGAATTTGGTTAGTGAAATTATATATTTTTTTTTCCCCTGGGGCCATGAGGAATATGCTCCCTATGAGATCTAGAAACCCCACTGTTTCAGACCTTCTCCAATGCTGTTTAGAATATTGATGAGACCTCTCGGTGATGAGCTTTCTTGTCAGAACACTCTCTTGGGAAAATGCAAAGAAAATTGCTTTTCTGTTTGAGAGACAACCTGGCACATCTACTGCTTCTCTTAGAAAGCGCATTGAAAGAATGTCAGTTTTAATCAAAAGGTAGAGAGTGAGAAAGGTTACTATTAAAATAGCAGTCTTCAGAAGGTCAGCTGTCTTTAGCGAAAGAATTTCTCTTTCACATCCATGAGATCTTGAAGAGAAACAGTGAAATGAAATCACTACGGAAACTTTTAGTAAAAGCAAGTGTTAAGACTAAGTTCTCCTGCACTCGCTCAGTTTGGATAAAAGCACAGCTCACTTTCTCAGTAGCACTGACTGCTAGTATCCTAGATGAATACTAGGCAAGGTTTTCCCCTCAAGTGTATAAAGGAGTTTGTTTAAAAAAATCAAAACCAACCAACAAACATTTGACCAGCAACGAACTCCTTAAGTGTTGTGATGGGGGAAGATAATTGCAACTGTGAACCCGTTGACAGGGATCATCCAGTGTGAGAGGCTGCTCTAGATAAAGGTGTTGCTCAAAGAGCAGTCTCACGTGGTCCACCATATTCACAGTCCCAAAGACTTTAACCTGTGAATTCAAGAGGAACGGGGAACATAACTGTTAGGTTCTTACCTGGTAGTTAAGGACTTCAGGAGTATTTTTAGCACTACAGGAGAAAAAAATAATCAGCTTTTATGAAATCAATACATTTATGTCAATATTTCCTATAGTTCAAGGTCCTTCTCTTCAGGGAAGTATTACAGCGAAGTAAAACTCATATTCTTAAGGACATTAATATTTTATTCAAGATATACACCACAACAATTAGGGTGCAAGAATAAGGGGTAAAAATATTTTTTTCTTCATTTTACATTTATGGAATAGGTAAAAATAATGTTAGATAAATTACCATAATAATAGTTAGCAGAAAGGAAAAATCCTTTACTTTAGTCTGATCTCAAACAGAAAAAACCCAAAAGAAACCAAAACAAACTGAAAACAAAAATGGAAATACTAAGTCTCATACAGTCCCCAAGAATAATGCTGCATAAAGAGAAATCCCAAAGCAATTCAGCTCCCACCAGAGAATTTGTTTCAACATATCCTAATATAGAAATGGTAGTAATAATCCCTTTAGCCCAACAATAGCAATTAAGAGATAGAGAGAACTTGGGCAGTCACTTACCACAGTTGTGCTGCTTTCACAGGATTGTTTGCTTAAAAACAAAACAAAACAAAAAACCTTTAAGACGCGAAACATCCATAAGTTTGCAGCTATTGTGATTGGGATGTTACATAAAGCTCAAGTGAATCCTCATACAGATTGCCCAACTGCATCAGAATGGTTACGTGCAGCCCTGTGCTTTCTAGCGTTCCTGTGTGGGTACATAAAGGACGAGGCAGATAGAAACTTCCCTCTGTTTCTGCAAGAGTCAAAGTCCATCAAAGAACACAGCAGAGGAGAGTATTCTTCCCAAATGTCATAAAATCTCAGCACATTGAGTTCTGCACTGTTTTTCTCACCTGGCTGTAGCTACCACGTCAACACCATTGAGTCCCTAAAAAATTAGATACTACCCCTCATGTCAATTCTATCTTACAGAAACAAGAGTATTCCTGAAGTTAGTAATAGTCTCATTACAGTGAAACACAGTAGCCAAAAAACGCATTGACTGGGAATATGGCAAGGCACTGAGCATGAGCAACAGGTCTTGACTTGTGCTTTGAATAGAGTGGAAAGAATGGTGAAGGCAGCAGTTGAATAACTAGGATGTATCATTTCTTCTCCCTGACAAGCAGCATATTTTTCAAGAGCATTGAAAAAATTGCCAAGTGATACAGCTGAATATCCAAGTCTCTGCTGAACGCAGAAAGTGGATAACAAACTTAATGAGACATTTCAGGAGTCTCAAAAGAGACTGAGCTAGTACTGAATTAAATGTTTTTGGGCTGCAACTACATATAGGTTTTAGTAGCCAAGAGACATATGAAAGACAATGATCTAAAGGGAGTTTTTGTGTTAACAAACATGCTGTTGAGCTCTCTGGAAGGAAACCACCTGTGTATGACAGCAGTTTTGCTTCACTGCTGTGCACAGAGAACTAAACAAAGCATAAGCCATACGTTCTCTCTTCTACCCTTAAATCACAAACCTAAGTATAGAAGCACTGAGAGACACGGTATAACATGCAGGCCTGACAGATCCTGTTACTGTAAAAATAAACTTAAAATAATTTATGCTTCCATTTGTGAAATCATCCCCACTTACTATACGATTGACTCTCATGTATTGCATTGTAGTATTTCACAAATTCACTACATTTACATTCTGAAAAAAACTGACATGTGAAAGGTTGTTACAACTTCTAGAAAGCACACATGTTTGCCACCCTTCTCCCCCATCATACACAAGAAGTAAAAATGCCTTCATAATACCACAAGGATTTTTCACGGAACTGAGCTTCTTATTCTAGGAATGCAAAGGAGTGCAGACATCCCAAGGGAATGTCAGCTCACTCTGCTCCACACAGCAACTACATCTCTAAACTCAAATAATATAAAATTTAGAAGGAGCTGTCTTGCAGCTCTCCTTCCTAGGTTTTTCTACAGGGAATAAAAGTCTTATCTGAAGTTTTGAAGGACAAATGACAAAACCACAAGGGAAATAAATTCCTTGTCATTCCATTCAAATTCAGCACATTTCAAATCCCAGAAAAAGCTCACTGAGGTCAGAGAGGTGAATAACATGCTGTTATAGTCAGCAAAGAAGCAATAACTGTATAATGAGACTGCTTAACGACCCTAAAACTGCTCATATAAGCAAGTCAGCAAGGTTTTCTTTTGACACTGCCGTACTACACATGACTAATGAACTTTTTCAAATAAAATGTTACATGCTTTCCCTCACTGAGTTTGAGATAACTTTTCTTCCCTCCTCAATGGAGCAACAAAAGAAACCATTGGTACCCTCCTTCTGCATAGATGGCAGATAGAAAAAAATAAGTGTAGACAGAGATTAAAAGTGGTAGATATGAACAATGGACTTTGACTTTGGAGAAAAAAAACCCCAAACATACATTCTGGTATTTTAGGTAGCCTGATGTAGTTTTCTTTTAATACTGTGGTAGAGATTTTATCATTGTAACATGACATTTAGGAGTTAACAGGACAACGGCATGACCAGTTAAGTGGACACATATACAAATACTTACCTTTGAAAGTTGAATGTCTTCGAGAAGGATATCGCTTGCTGGGCCTTCTTTCAAATGTACTAGTTCTGCGTAATCTTGTTCCATGTGTTGCTTGATACTCTGTCCGCCCACTTAAAATACAGAAATAAACAAAGTTCACTACTACCTTTTGCTGGATGTGGTACCTCTTCCTTTGCATAAACACAAATACTGTTACTTTGCTGAATACCTGAATCTGAAGCGTGATCCCAGTCTTATGAAGTCGGATCTACTAGATTTACTATTCGCCGGTGCTCGCAATCTGAAGAAAGCATGATGTTCCACTGCACACTTCCACAAGTGTTTGCACGTTCTGGCACTATCTAACCGGAAAACAAACGTGTGCTCTTGCTCTCTGCCCTAAATGCAGAAACAAAAGACATGGAGGTTGACATGCATTATACAAGTTACTGCCCTTGGCAGGAAGAATACAGCCTGGGCCAACAGTGTGCTAAGCCTCCCTTGTGTTCCAAGCACACAGCACACATTGTTGGATCAAGCCCAAGGAAGAGAAAAATGTTACCTGTTCATCATCTTCTACAACCACAAGTGTTAGTTTGCTCTTTTTAAAGTCCATTTTTGTTATTTTAGGCCTAAACATAAGAAGCAAAAAGAAAATTAATGGAAAAGTAATACTTAGAATCACAGAATCATAGAATAGTCAGGGTTGGAAAGGACCTTAAAGATCGTCTAGTTCCAACCCCCCTGCCATGGGCAGGGACATCCCACTACACCAGGTTACCCAACTTGGCCTTGAAAGACCCCAGGGACAGGGCATCCACAACCCTCCCTGCCAACTTGCTCCAGTGTCTCACCACTCCCGTGGTGAAGAAATTCTTCCTAACGTCCAATCCAAATCTGCCCCTCTCCTGTTCCCCCTTGTCCTATCACCACAATCCTTTATGAATAGTCCCATTGTAATCTAGGAGAATTCTCAAAAATGTGTGAGTGATATGCAATGCTGGAATGCTCCAGGAATCATAATAAAAAGTCTGATTTTCTGGAAATGTGATTATTTTTCAACAAACATTTCATACTTGAGAGTGGTACCTGTAATCTGGCCAATTTACCTTTAAGTCTTGTAGATTCAATTTACATTACAAAATATAGTCAGGAGCCCATTATGTAAAGAACGATTTCAGCATTTTAACAGAAAGGAATATAACACAAAAGTAGATTACCAAAAGAATAAGCCTATTTTGTTGGCTCCTTCAAAGATCAATATGCCTGTTGGTGTCAGTCCAAGAGCATATTCACAACCATCTCTTCCCTGCAAGCAAGCATTGAAACAATAATCAATATGCCATTAGTAGTGTAAATCTTCCTACAGTAGTATGCCAAAATCCATAGTTTTTAAACTAAGCAAGGAGGTTTGCATATTTTTAACATAACTGAGCAGAAGAATATACACCTTATTGGGTACAAATTGGAAGGTTTAGGCAACAGGGGGCTCCTCATGGAAGGAGGCCATGTGCTGCTGCAGATGTATATAACCTTCAGGTAAAACAAGGGGACACAATGCTAGGAAGTAAGAATAAAGGAGGAAATGTGTTGGACTGAAGCTGAGCCATGGGAAGAAAGGTGTTTCTGTGGTTGTTTTATTGTCTTCTCTTTTTTTGGTACCCAAATCAGTAATTAAACGCTTATGTTAATTGGCAGTATATTAAGTGAAATTCCCTGAGTTGAGACTGTTTTGCTTGAGATGGCATCTCCATTCACTGTTCTGACCCCACATTCAGAAAATAAAATATAACATAAATCTTACCTTAACTACATGCATATCTACACCGTACATTTCTAGCCATTTAGCTTTGTTCAAGTAGCACAATTCGGCCTGCGCTGGGCTCTTTCCCCTAAGAACACAAAATGTATTTATACTTCAGGGTAGGATATTTTTATCCATTTTAAATGTTCTAATTTTTTTCCCCTTTCTCTTTGGCCCTCAGTCTTATAGACATTAATTGGCACTTCAAGATTTGCTTAAGTTTTTACCCTCTCTCCTCCAAAGGAAAACAAAATAGAGGGATGAAAATTGAAAAAGGTCTAAAATTGCCAGTAAGGATGAAAATTCAGGACAGCATCACCAACATGTACCATATTAATTAACATAAGACAAGAAAAACTACTTGTTGCTACCCTGAACACAAAACTTCATGTGCACAGGTATCAGAGAAAGAGAATTGTTTTCAACTCAAACAGAAAAAAGAAAAAAACCCAAAAATCAGACTGCTTAAACTGTTACGAAACCATCTAAAGAAAAACAAACAGAAAAAGAAAAAAATTACCCTAGCAATCTTCTCTAAATTACTGCCTGCCATTTATAAGGAGGAGGAAGGTTTAAAGTCTGCCTATAATACTTCTCAATTGATAAACACAATTGCCATTTTAAGTCTGCTGAAGGGGTTCTTGTGGATATATTTGATTTTGGAATAGAAGAAAGCCTTCTGTTGCTAGAGACACCACACCCACACCAGTACCCTACCTGCACTCTTTCCATTTCTGAAAAATGTCAAATTCCATTGCTTCGGTCTGGTTTGGTGCAAATCTGAATTCAGACACAAGTTCTGGCGTGTGCTCTGGATGCTCGCATTCTCCCAGCTCAGCTGCAATCAATCAGTTAAGTTAAAATAATAAACATCCTGGGATGTCCAGAAACATTATTTCCATAAACTGTACAAAGACAATTATAGTGTTTAAGTTTCTAAGTGTGCTGTAGAAGTTTAAGTGTGCTGATGATGCAAGTTAAAAAGAAAGCAAAACAAACAAAAAAAACTCCACAAATTCAAACCAGATTGTAAACCGAAAGTGAGACAAATGCATTCACAGGAGTGCTGTAAAGTTATGGTACAGAATTCTGATGTTTAATAACTTTAGAACTAAACTGCCTTAACTAGAGTGGCTTCTCTGGATTTTAATGGATTTAAAGTACATCAAGTTTTTTATTAAAACGAAAAATCAATGCACTACTTTTTCAGAAGAGGTTACTTTGAAACTCCCTCTCATTGCAATGAGGTCATTCCTTTCATTCCAAACCATTTCCAGTTCTGCTGCATGCTTTGTTACATTATAGAATCATAGAATCACCAGGTTGGAAGAGACCCACCGGATCACTGAGTCCAAACAATCCCACCAATCTCTAAACCATGCCCCCCTCAGTAACTCATCCACCTGCACCTTAAACACCTCCAGGGAAGGTGAATCAACCACTTCCCTGGGCAGCCTGTTCCAGTGCCCAATGACCCTTCCTGTGAAAATTTTTTTCCTTATGTCAAGCCTGAACCTCTCCTGGCAGAGCTTGAGGCTCAGTCTAGGAGGTTCCTGGAGAGCGTGGAAGACAACTTCCTTGCACAGCTGGTGAATGAATCAATGAGGGAAGGTGCCCTCCTGGACCTGCTGTTTGTGAATAAAGAAGGCCTAGTCGGGGATGTAGCAGTAGGAGGACGCCTAGGACTAAGTGATCATGAGATGATAGGGTTTTCTGTTCTAGTTGACGTGAAGAAGGTGCTAAGCAGGACAGTAGCATTAAATTTCCAGAGGGCAGACGTTGAACTCTTTAGAAGGCTGGTTGGTAAAGTCTCCTGGGAGACAGTACTTAAAAGCAAGGGAGGCCATGAGGGCTGGGAGCTCTTCAAAAAGGAGATCCTAGCAGCTCAGGAGAAAGCCATCCCTGTGTTCTGGAAAAAAAGCCGACAGGGTTAAAAACCAGCTTGGTTGAGCAGAGATATCTTAAGTGACATTAAGAAAAAGAGAAATATTTATAGGCTCTGGAAGAGGGGACAGGCCTCTTGGGTGGATTACAGGAAGGAAGTGAAGTTGTGTAGGAAAAAAAATCAGAGGGGTTAAGGCTCAACTAGAAATCAGGTTGGCAAAGTCCGTGAAAGATAATAAAAAATCTTTCTATAAATATATAAATAATAAAAGGAGAACTAGGGAGACCATACAGACCCTTTTGGACACAGAAGGAATAACAGTGACAGGGGATGAGGAGAAGGGTGAGGTACTTAATGCCTTCTTTGCCTCAGTCTTTAATTGTAAAGAAAGTTGTTCCCTCTGTGTACAAACCCAGGAGCAGGAGGAGCAAAATGAGGCTCCCATGATCCAAGAGGAGGTGGTCAGAGCCTTGCTTGCCCACCCAGACACCCACAAGTCTATGGGGCCAAACGGGATTCATCCAAGAGCATTGAGGGAGCTGGTGGATGTGCTGGCCAAACCCCTTTCCATCATCTTCCAACAGTCCTAGAAGACTGGGGAAGTTCCACCGGACTGGAGGCTGATGCTGTGTCCATCTACAAGAAGGATCACAGGGAGGATTCGGGGAACTACAGGCCTGTCAGTCTGACCTCAGTGCCAGGGAAAGTCATGGAACAGGTGATCTTGAGTGCTATCATGAAGCACATGCAAGAGAACTGGGTGATCAGGCCCAGTCAACATGGGTTCACAAAAGGCAGGTCTTGCAAAACTAACCTGATCGCCTTCTATGACAAAGTGACTAGGCTGCTGGATGAGGGAAAGACTGTGGATGTGGTCTTCTAGACTTCAGCGAAGCCTTTGACACAGTTTCTCACAGCATTCTGCTATGGAAACTGTCAGCCTCTGGCCTGGACAGGCACACACTCTCCTGGCTGGAAAACTGGTTGGGTGGCCGGGCCCAGAGAGTGGTAGTAAATGGTGTTAAATCCAGCTGGAGGCCAGTGACAAGTGGGGTCCCCCAGGGCTCAATGCTGGGTCCAGTCCTATTCAATGTCTTTATCAATGACCTGGATGAAAGCATTGATGGTACCCTTAGCAAGTTTGCAGATGACACAAAGCTGGGTGGAAGTGTGGACCTGCTGGAGGGTTGGGAGGCTCTGCAAAGGGATCTGAACAGGCTGGACCACTGGGTTGAGTCCAATAGTATGAGGTTTAACATGGCCAAATGCCGAGTCCTGCACTTGGGGCACAACAACCCTATGCAGAGCTGCAGACTAGGAGAAGTCTGTCTAGAGAGCTGCCTGGAGGAGAGGGACCTGGGGGTGCTGGTCGACAGCTGACTGAACATGAGCCAGCAGTGTGCCCAGGTGGCCAAGAAGGCCAATGGCATCCTGCCTTGTATCAGAAATGATGTGACCAGCAGGTCCAAGGAGGTTATTCTCCCTCTGTACTCAGCACTGGTGAGACCAGCAGGTCCAGGGAGGTGATTCTCCCTCTGGACTCAGCACTGGTGAGGCCGCTCCTTGAATATTGTGTCCAGTTCTGGGCCCCTCACCACAAGAAGGATGTTGAGGCTCTGGAAGCAAGTCCAGAGAAGAGCAACGAGGCTGGTGAAGGGGCTGGAGAACAGACCCTATGAGGAGCGGCTGAGAGAGCTGGGGTTGTTTATCCTGGAGAAGAGGAGGCTGAGAGGAGACCTCATTACTCTCTACAACTACCTGAAAGGAGGTTGTAGAGAAGAGGGAGTTGGCCTCTTCTCCCAAGTGACAGGGGACAGGACAAGAGGGAATGGCCTCAAGCTCCACCAGGGGAGATTTAGGTTGGAGATTAGGAGGAGGTTTTTCACACAGAGGGTCACTGGGCATTGGAATAGGCTCCCCGAGGAGGTGGTTGATTCACCTTCCCTGGAGGTGTTTAAGGCACGGGTGGATGAGGTATTGAGGGACTTGGTTTAGTGTTAGATAGGAATGGTTGGACTAGAAGATCCGATGGGTCCCTTCCAACCTGGTTGTTCTGTGATTCTGTGAATCCTGTGTTGAGTTCTGGGCCCCTCACCACAAGAAGAATGTTGAGGCTCTGGAGAGAGTCCACAGAAGAGCAACAAAGCTGGTGAAGGGGCTGGAGAACAGGCCCTATGAGGAACAGTTGAGAGAGCTGGAGTTGTTTAGCCTGGAGAAGAGGAGGCTGAGGAGAAACCTCATTGCTCTCTACAACTACATGAAAGGAGGTTGTAGAGAGGAGGGAGCTGGCCTCTTCTCCCAAGTGACAGGGGACAGGACAAGAAGGAACGGCCTCAAGCTCCGCCAGGGGAGATTTAGGCTGGAGATTAGGAGGAAGTTTTTCACAGAAAGGGTCATTGGAACAGGCTGCCCAGGGAGGTGGTTGATTCACCTTTGCGGGAGGTGTTTAAGGCATGGGTAGACGAGGTCCTGAGGGACATGGTTTAATGTTTGATAGGAATGGTTGGACTCGATGATCCAGTGGGTCTCTTCCAACCTGGTGATTCTATGATTCTATGAGGCCATTCCCTCTTGTCCTGTCCCCTGTCACTTGGGAGAAGAGGTCAACTCCCTCCTCTTCACAACCTCCCTTCAGGTAGTTGTAGAGAGCAATGAGGTCTCCCCTCAGCCTCCTCTTTTCCAGGTTAAACAACCCCAGCTATCTCAGTCGCTCCTCAAATTAGTATTTGATAGGAATGGTTGGACTCAATAATCCGATAGGTCTTTTCCAACCTGGTGATTCTATGATTACTGCTGTTGTCAAAACACCTCAGTACCTCAAGAAACTGAAAAGCTGTGGGTTTTTTTGTTTTGTTAGTTTATTTTTTTTCTGGAAAGAAATCATGAAGCCTTAACGTAACTGAGGTGTCACTTTCTACATATTTACTTAGGGTCTGGTATCTTATTTTCTAGAAGCAGAACACTGCAATTCTACTGAGCTCAGCAGGAGATGCAAGTGCTTAGCAACTCAGTGACTTACATCTTTAACTTTACACACTTAACCCTATGCCTGCCTTATGCTACCTCTCAGCTATCGAAGGAGACTGCAACATCACTGCTGCAGGACTGAGAGACAAACATCAGTGCCAAATACACTGTTCACAATACCAACTGTCAACATGCACATGATGTGATTCCAAATCAGGCCTTTGTCACTCAGTGGTTTTTGACTACTATTACTACAGTTTTATTGCTTCAGGACAGTGCAACACAACAGTTGCTATATTTAATTTACTATCAGACCCCCAAAACACCTAGCAGGGTACATTAGATCATAGGAAGTTACATTCAAAATGCAATCTGTTAACTAATACACCTACTAGGTGGTTTTGCGCACTTGAGCTTCACTCAAACATTTAGCATTCTGAGGATATTAAACAGATAGAAATCAACATCAGTGAACTCAAACTACTGCCTCACACACATTTTTTTCCTCTCCAACAGTTATCTTCCATAGTGAGTTACAGTATTCTTATCTATATCTTTTTCTTTAACAGAGTATCTCAGCTCTGCTGTTGTTTCATCCAAGTTATAAACCTATTTAACGCAGGTTCTGCTAAGAATTACTGCTAGTTCAGTCTCCTGTATATAAGAGGGAGTCACAGCAAACACATTAGCAAGGAAATACTTCAAAGGAAAAAAAAGCAAGGAACTTAAGTGTGATGTGTTCACAACCATCTGGGAAAGACACGGGAGATTTCTCTGCTAGCCAGCTGAGAGAGAAGGCAGAGAATGAAGGCTAACTGTGCTGTAAAGAGGATGTGTAAGGAAGAGAAGACACATGAGCCCATAGGACAAAAGAGACACAGAGAAGCTAGGGCAGAAGTACAAGAAAAATAATCACCTTGGTTCCTCATTACCTGCATTCACTATTTATTCACTTTCAGTCGAACAAATGATGTCATCAGTTTGATCTCTAAGAAATAGGCCTTGAAATTAAAATAGCCAGTAAGAGCCTCATCAACTCCCCGCACAGGGTGGGCACTGGAAGAAGGGGGAAGCATGGGCTCCTTACAAGGATCATCTCACTAGTGTCATTCCTGGTTGAATTACATTCCCTGAATGGCTCAGCAGCACCAATATTTTTCTGCACAAGGACCCATCCCTTCATTTGCAGTTTTATGAAAGTATCATGATTTGGTACACTCTGCCTCCAGTCTTTTTTTTTCCTGGAGGGAAGTAGGGGTGGGTGCTACATAACATATGTTTATACATTATCTGTGTTGTTTAATAAATAACTGCATAAAATGGGAATACTTTTAAAAGGAAGTTTTCTAGAATTTTTTTGGTAAGTGTAGAAACTTCTTTATCTGCAAATATATTGTTGTTTCTTTTACACAGGAGGGAAAAAAAAGTTTGTACTAGCCTATAAAGATGCCTTATAACTAGAACTGAAAACTGGAGTGCTCAGAAAAAAGTTCTCATTTTCAATTTCATTAACTAGTTTCAAAGGTACTAATGTGTTCATCAATAAAAAAAACCCAAAACATTTTCCTACAATAAACTAATAAAACCTAGTTTCCTAGGATTTTTTAAATCTTGTAACTCTTGCTCCTGATACATAAATAACCTTAGATCTTACCTTTCCCTATAATTCTCTCCTCTCCAGTGCATGCCATTCCCGCCCTCCTGCCCTGAAATCATCCCATATCACACACCGTGGAGGCTCGTTCTCTCAAGCACTGGACACGTAGCAGGCCACCCACATTTAAAACTCCACCTGCAGGGACCTGCCTGTCATAAAACCTGTGCTGAAGAGCTAGCTGCTAATTCTTCAGGCTGAATAGTTCCTCAGTGAGGAACTATTTGGGATCTTTCTTCTCCAGTTAACCCCTGGTTTTCGTGAAAGGCACGTCTATCCATGCCTTCACCACTCCTTCCCTTTGGCAAGTCTGCTGACACTGGCTACTGAAGTTCAGAAGTTGTGAATGAAGGGAAGAGAGGAAAGTGGTCTCCCTAAAATTCTTCTCCTCAGGTAAAGAACTGCCATTTATATATGATCAATAAGGAATCATTAGTGTTAAAGAGGAAAAGGATACTTGTAAGTGATTTTTTTAATACATTAAGACAAACCACTTTCAAAAGATTGCATACCTTGAAGACACAGAGCTGCTAGTTCAACAGCAGTTTCATACGGGCATTTTAATCTTAAAAAGAAAATAAAACAAGCTATAAACCCCATGTCTTTTCTCAGTGAGTTCCTCTTGCAATAAAGTTAAAAAGCATTCTTACATATGACAAGGAAATATTAACTTCCACAAGCTATTAATGATATGAAGCATATAAAATTAATTTAATATCATTCTTTCCTAATTTAGCACATTCTAATTACCACTGAACACATGCTACACCACCATAAAACAAGCTTGAACTAACAAAGACAACATTAAATTGACTAAGAAATCATTTTTGTTCCAACACTATATTTTAGCTCAAGTCGTTTTGAGGGTTGTTTTTCTTTGTAATTAAAAACTGTTCCACTTCATCATCTTTTCCTCCTCTATTTTACCTACCATACTGAAAAATATGGCAAACTAATGTTAAATTTTCAAGTCACAAAAATCAGGAAAGTCTTTTCACTCTACGCTTTTTCATACCTGGTCAATCTATCACAGGTACTCAAGCATTCCATTTGTCAATAACATTACAATGATGCACACAAGCCATACGTATCTCTATTCTAAAGGAAAAAGTGCACACGGCACTGTAAACTGTTTATAATCTCTGCACGAATACCATAAAGAACTAAAATAATCACACAGCTAAAGTAAAATTTTAAATCACTAAAAGATTAACTACTATAAATACTTTAAATTACAGCTGCAAGATCGTAGAGGTACTTACTTCCCTGAAAGAATGTCTTGCCGGAGCTGTAATACAAACAGGTACCTGACAAATGAAAATTCAGAAAGTCAAAAGTATATAAGTCGTTATCTTTCTGGTCCCAGTGGCTGGAAAAATATTCCAATCCATTAAGTCGTTACAACATTTTCATTAACTTGCTCTTAAATAAAAAGGGCTTTGGGGATCACTCAAATACACCCTGTAACCTTTAAAGTTCCTATAGCTTTCACTAAAATCAAGAACAACAGAACATTTCTCACCTACTGGCTATGCAGGACATGTCCAAAGCCTTGCTGTTTAGGGATGGGCTCTACTCTGAGCATGCACCACAGCAACCTAAATGTGTTTCTGACACTCCAATGTTCTCCTGAACTGAGTCTTGCCCAATAAAAACAAGAACTGAACTATAGCATCTAGAGACAAAACACAGATAAAGGCATGAAGACTTCAGGGATACCTTTTCAAACAGAAATACAGAACATGGAAGAAGTCCAAACTGGGCAAAAGGTAAAGCTCATACTGAATTTTCACTGATTATAGCAGCAAAGTTCTGAATAGAAGAAACTTGAATTCCATAATGCCCACGGGTTTATTTAGGAGCCCAAGTAGGAATTTACGGCCTTCAAACTGTAGTATTTTTTTAAACTCTTGCTAATCTTCAGTTCTAGGTAGTCTTCATGTTTTACAGCCACTCAGAATCGGGGTTTGAGACATGCAGAAGTGCTCCAGGCCATGCAAGAGCTCTGTACAGAACAGGCTCTGCACTGTTCTGGACACTAGCAAGTGAGGCTTGCAACAATGAGTGACTCAAGAAACCACAAAGTACTACTGAGAGTCAACCCAGCAAACACAAATGTACATCTCTCATCTTTACAATCTTTGTTTTTCATCACAGAGGATGTTTTGTGAATATGGTGAAGGATGAATAGTTGGAATCAGACAGGAAAACAGAAACGAAAAAGATTAAAAACACTTCTCATGATGTACTAAAGTAGAATCAGATGTACCCATATTAGCTCTGTGTCACATCTTTGATTCACATTCTTGGTTAATGCCTGACTTGCCAATCAAACCTGGGTACTTGCATGCATAGATTAAGGGCAGACAAGTACATAGTTCCTGTTCTTACTTTTTTCCCCTGATGATTCACAACCCCATGAACTCTTCTAAATTTGCAAGGAAAATATGAACAGTGCTTCCATCAGTCAGCCAGCCTGTGCAGTGCTGCAGCTCTGCTCTACTTGATACAGCTTACTCCTGCTGCTTTTCTGCATGCAGCCGCTGCTATGCCCCATATCAGCAAAATGCCATATTTTCCTAACTAAACCAACTAATCGGGTCCCATAAAAGTGATAGAAGAGGTCACTGCACCGGATTTCAACTGGTTTTAAACTGGAAAAAGATAAGAGTGGGTGAAGAGTTTCAGCACTTCCCCATCAGTGTTCTGTTTATGAGAATGTGATGTTTACAGCTTCACTAGAAACTGGACTCTACCAGAAAACACATCTCCAACATGGAATTTTGAACATCTTTCCAATCAGGCCAATTCATGGTTCCTGTTAACAATTATTATTCTTCCTCCTCTTACTCCCGTTCCATTTCCATTTGGAATAATTCTGAGCGTATAGTTGCTAATCTTCACTATTTACTCAACATACTATAATGGAAAATACAATCCAGCTAAAATAAAGATTCTTAAAGTATCAGCAGCATTTAAAATTACTTCTTCTAACAAAAAGAAAAATGCAACTATTTGTCCACTGCTAAATCAATTTCCAGCACATTTTCATTTTATTTTTGTAGTTTCACAGTGGTCTTCTGTCAAGCTTATACTTAAAAAAAATATTCAGAACATTGACAATCTAGCTTACTAAAGTGTTTTTCTAATTAAAACAATCTTCTGAAATGTCATCTTTCAGCAATAATTAGATCACAAAGCATAAGAGGTTAATATTTTCAGAAGAAACATCTCACTCAAAACACAGTAATGATCACATAGCTCAGAAAGACACATCTCTCTGACCAGGATCATGTGATTCAGAAGATGAAGCAAGAAATCTTGTAGTAGACAGTAATGAAATAATTTGATCACAGGGAAAATGTAATAATTGTCAGATACATGCCTTGATATATGAAGTTATACATCAATTATTACAAAATGTATATTATCCCTACTAATTTAACTGTATGTTCATCCATTTCTTTTGGACTCTTCAAGATCTTATACCCAACTACATAAATGGCAGGGAGACCCATAGGTTAATTATACATTGTATAGGAACATGCCCTATTAACACTGCTACACGAAATTAATAATGGATATTAAAACCACCTCATAAGGTGGTGACAATTAGCTCTTTGATCTTGCCTCAGACAGTGACAAAAATTGTACGGTCAAACCAGCAGATATGAAAGGAGAAGTAAACATATGGCTGCAGGCATAAACATCAAATGTATCTGAACTACAACAATCAACAATCTTAAAACACCTAAGGCTGATTTGGATCACAGTGATTATTTCCAAACAAATTACAAGACATAAGAAGTGCCCTACAGTGAAAAGGAGAACAAGAACAACAAGAATAAGATAAAATAACATTAAGATAGATGATTACTATACAAAGAAGACACAAAGTTGGCAGACACAAAAGGTAAGTAAAACCTTTTCATCCAGCTGCTTCTTTCCCAGTTTTCAAAATATCCTCTAGATCACACTAGGGTGCTATGAGCCCAGCAAGGAACAGCCCTCAGAGCCCAGAAAACAGCCCACCAGACTGAAACAAGAGACCTTCAGGTATTCTAAGGTGACTTTATACAATGCACTTGTTACACCTCTTGGACCACAGAGAACTTGCAGAGAAGTGGAAGAGATTCAATCAAGCGTCCACAAAGCTGTCTATTCTCACAACTCTGTTGCTTTTGTGCCATTATTAAATCACCTCAAAGTCTCAGAGCAAGAGGAACAAACCAGAGCATTTTTGCAGGACATGATGGAAAAATCTTCTCAGATGTGTAAAGAGCTCTCCCTACCCAACACTGCATTTCTTTGCTAACTTCAAACTACTGGATCACATCATCTTCTACAGACACTTAGATAGGCCCATGAATGGTTCTTAGCAGCTAATAAGATGTTTCTGGTGTTTTTCTTAGGAAAACACCTAAGAAATCAGACAAGACCAGTTCTAGTAGGAAAGCTCAAATCACCTGCTTACACTACCCCCATATACCTTAGATATCTTATTTACCCCCTGCCAGTCACCCAGTTAACCATGCACAGTTCCTACCTTGTAAACTCCTCATGAAGGTTGTTCGGTTCCGATGAATAGTACTTAATTCGAAAATGCAACGTGTATGGAGGTCCAACTGTATACACAGAGATTTTAAATGCAAGGGAAAAAAAAGTTCACACTAGTTGCAGTTCTGCTAAGGCAGAACAACAACCACCATCCCACAACCCAAGAAAGCCAAAATGAAGGTTTTTTTCCAAAATCTTCAAAGAAGCAAATATGTCGTATTTTTAAATTTTAAAATGCATGCAATAAAAAAAATAGGTTATAACCATACTTCATGATACTCTAATCATGAGATTTTTAAAGCAACAGTCCATTTGGCAAACATGTTGTTCAAAGAGGCGAGCCCTGCAGCACCCTGTGAATGACAGAATGCTCCAGGTACGCTGCCTACAACTAGGGGCAGGGGGAGATGGAAGAGAAAGGAAGGGAGAGGGTGATGCTTCTTGTTACCAGGCTTAAACACAACTCCAAAAAAGACCCTCACTTAATAGATCAGCTTTCAATTAATAAACACGAATGAGAAAAGGTAAGATAAATAAGGTGAAAAGTGCTGGAGAGGACTCTGGAAGGCACCCATGAATGCAGAAAGCTAACAATTTCTAAGAGGTGGACTTGCAAGAATTGTTTTCTAATGCCAGAAGGTGAGTGCTAGGTCTGACTTTCTATGTCATGCGGATAATAAAATATTACCCAGCCATCCTGAGACTGTGCCCAATGCATCCTCATCTGCCTAAATCTTATCTTCTAGACTAACAGCTTGGTGGTATATTAGATGCTGTAAAAAAATTACTCTTTCTAACAACTTTCTAAGGTTTTCTGTAACACCACATCAATGCAGTATGTATGTGTATATTGATGATCCATTCTACTGAATGATGCACAGCCAAACCTAATAATAAGAGCTTTGACATTGTCCCAAATGACAGCTCCTAGAAGACAGTTTATAGCACCCTGGGCTGACAGTTAGGCCCCACTGAGTCTTACCTGCCCACTGCTGGGAAAAAAAAGAGCAGTGAGCAACATCCTTTATGAAAGAGGAACGCTTCACAAAGTACCTGCTGAATGCAAGGTAAAGAAAAGTATCCTGTTGTGAGACAGACCTTTACAATAATCATCAAATTGCTTCCCTCTTCGGTGTTCCTCAGGGTAGGGCTCGGCCAATTTCTTTTTAAAACGGGCCCTTCATAGATTAAACACAGACAAAAGAGTGCAACTAAACTGGTTGAAGGTGTTACAGAATCATTGGTTTCCCACATTTTAGACAGATCAAGAAAAGGACAAAGCTACCACAAAAAGCGCACCTGCAAATCATTTAAGGTAAAGTAGCCCAGGATGTGATGAAAAGATGAAAGAAAGCCAACCACCAAAACCTTACCCATAGCAGCTCTCCTCACTGCCTGTTCTAGCATATTGACACCCACCCTCCATTGGGTGAAAGCAAACTGTCCTTAGAAGAAATCCACCACAATCTGCAAAAATTGTCTAGATATTTGGATACTTAGCAAAAAAAAAAGGCAAAACACCACTGAAGCAATCAAACCCCATCTCGGACAGGTCCTGTAAAACCTTCCTTGCAAAACACTATATTTTAACCTCACAGGAGTGATATCGTCAGTTGGTCTATGCTTGTTCCCCACTGCAGTATGTCCACAAAACACATTAGTGCCAATGCTGTACTCTACCCAAGCCTGCAACCAGATTAATGGAGATCCAGGAACAATTTGCCTGCCTTAGCCAGTTCCACAAAATCTCAATGGCCAAACCAAATCCCTCCACTCAAAACTCCCTCTGATGAAACAACAGATATTTCTGCTAGTTTTCCTTATAAAATAATGAAATATTTTCCATTTACTCTTTGAAAAAAACCAAAACAAAACCCCAACAACGAAGAAATCTGTTCTGGATCAGCAGCAATGACAGTAACTGTGATCCGTGTCCAAGCAACCTGATTTCACAAATCAGAGTGAAATTACCTGTCAACCTACTCTGCCTCAGACAAACAGCATATGTTTAATGAGGGCTACTGAAGGCTGGTCTATTGCTTACAAGTGCTCCTGCACTAAGGCATAATATAGTAGAGCCAAACAGCCATTAAATTATATCTATTTCCTAAGAAAAATCTATTCCTCTAATGGCCATATTTCAACATTCACAATCACGTTAAAATACTTCAACTCCATATTCTGAAGGAGGTAACAAAATAAACACACAGAGACATGGTACTTACTTTTTATTTGCTTCTTAATGAATTTTGAATTGTCCAACCAGTGCTAAAAAAATAAATAAAATCCACATTTAAAATCAGTTCTAGTTCAAGATTTTGTTGACAGAATAAACTAGTCAGAGTAAAATTTAGCACATAAAAAAAATCTTAAAAGGAAATACTGTCATATTTATTAACTAAACTTCTACACATCTGCAGAAGTATTTACTTGCACATTCTCCAACTTACCTTCTTTCATGGAGGAAAGCTTGACTTGTAAATGCATCAGTACTGCCAGGGAAGTTTCACTCCTCCAGACAAGAAACTTCACAATCCAAAACCACAAAGCAGTGGTGTGAAAAGAAAATACTCTTCCATTCCCAGGTTTAACAGCTGCCCAGTTGCCCCTGAGGACAGCAGGCCAAATCCCTGGGTTTCATTCTCCTTTCCACTCCCCTGTTTGATGGAGACCCTCCAGATCCTGTACTGTCCTGTCTTCCATTGCTCCATAACCAACTTTTTTTTCCAAGATAAGGATGAAGACTTAAACTCCACTAAAAGCATTTGGGAAACACTGATGCATACCCACCTTCCCCCTTTTAAAGTAATGGCAAAAGATTTTGAGCAGATATAACTACGATGACCAAAAAAAAAAAGTATGATTCCCAGCAAAGTTTACGTATTATCTTGTCAGTGTAAGTTGCAACTAAAGAAAAGTAGCAATAGACACTCAGCTGTAAATTTGGCTTGAATCTGACACTTGAATCTCTGCACAATGTCCTATACAAGGCTGTGAGTTGCTTTGAAGCAACTGCATTTAAAATTTCCTGTTACACAATGTAGTAAAACAGTATTTGGACTAGCCCTTGAAATACTTTTCTATATGTATATGTTTATTTTAAAAGAATAAATTAGGTAACAAACAAAATCTTAGAATACTTTTCCTTTCTCCCTATTAAAGCATTCATGTTTTCAGAAAAGGGAGACTATCTGGATGACTACTTATCATTCCACTAACACTGTGCTACCATGGCTACATAAATTTGGAAAATTATTTGTTGGATAGCAGTGCTAGTATTTATTAACTAAGTAATTTTTTTGCCTTTGCTTAAGATAATCACAGGCATAGAAGTGTTGAGATGAAAAGTCTGGCAACTTACAATCCTTGACATAAATAAATCTCATAAAAAAAAAGAGAAATGGAGCAATTATTCTGAAGCTGCTTTTATTTGCATGAGACTTGCTAGACTCCTCTAGGTGAGGCTGCCAAGGAATCCATCCTTACAATCCAAGAAATCTCTATGAGAATGGACATAAAACACTACAGCAGCTCATATAAATACCCATCTTAGAGATACAACTAATTTATTCTGTTTCTAGTTTGGTTTCTTATGAAGAATTACTCTAGAAACCACAGCAGTTCACAAAAGCTTTGTGAAATTTCATATTTTTCATAAGGAAAAACATCAACATTGAAACTGTTGTTTTAACTGAAATCATACAAGTCTTATCTTCACACATCCAGGGCAGATTAAGTTTTTATGCTTCAAACACAAAGCTACAGAAATGTCTCTCTCCTCGATATTTATTTTGACTATAGATAAAGAATTCAAAGGGCAAATATGCTGATTCCATTAAAAGAAAAATCTAGCTTCGTGTTAAATAAAACCAAACATTCACAATATCTATATTACATGCAAAAATCATAGAATAGCTTGGGTTGGAAGAAACCTTAAAGACCATCTAATTCCAACTGCCCTGCGATATAACCCCCTCCAATAACTTTTCATCTATGGCTCAAGAAACAGCTCATAGTTCCAATCTTGGAATGTGGTATTAAAACTTACAACCCAGCAAGTTTGAAATTGATTATTCGAAGTGTAAGTGCTTCAAAGAAGGTTTAAAAATAACTAACAAGATTCTAGGAGCTACTTGTGCAGACCATTAAATGATATCACAGCTTAGAAACGAAACTATCAAGCACGTTCCATACCCAAGTAGCCAGAAGCAGACAGCTCCAGAAGATAAAACACAGCAAGTATTAAACTCATCTCTCTTCAGAAGCAAGAAAGAGCTGCTGTTTTACCCTCAACCCACATTGCACCTCATGGCCATGTGTGTTGTGGTCACCACATAGATCACAAAAAAAAATACAGAAGAAGAACGAAGACTGGCAGTAGTTTTGGTCCAGAGTACCCAGGCCTGGTGGTTTTCATATGGATTTGTGAACCAACATCAATTTAAGAGTCAGGCATTTTGTGCAACTTCTGTGAAAATCAGGCTGAATTTCAATGCTCCTTTGCCTCAGAGAGTGTTGGAGGTCTTCTTCATACTGGAAATCACACCAGCTTTCCAGATGCCCCTCTGAGTTAAAAAAATTTCACAGCATTCTAGCTTAAGGCAAAATAAGGTTTGGGTTTGACTACATGCTCCTTCCTGACTCAAGAACAGGAATGTGAAAAGCAATGTTTTCTATCTGAAGTTTCACTCAGAAGCTGTGACTGTCCAGTTCTGCCTTATCTTGCGCTCTAACTAAATGAACTGTACATCATTTCAGGACCCAAACTCAAGGAGGCTTAAATCTCACAGCATAGGACTGACATTGCAACTGTACAAGACTACATTCCCCATATCCAGTCTGGACTCAGAAGTATAAGTGCAGAACAGGAAGGAAAGGGATTAATTGTTTTAGGATTGTTTTCTGATAGGAAGACAATGTCTAAGCCTCTTTGCCCATAGTAAGGGGAAAAAAATCCCCAGACATGGTCAGATTTCAGGTAATCAAGATTTTGTGGTCACTTTAGAACAGAATACAATAGAATAGAATCAACAGTTCAGTTGGAAGGTATCTACAACGATCATTTAGTCTAGCTGTCTGACTACTTCATGTTATAAAGAGCATTGTCCAAATATCTCAAACACTGACAGTCTTGGGGTATCAACTTCCTCTAGGAAATCTGTTCCTAAAGAAATGCTTCTCAATGTCCAGTTTAAACCTCCCCCGATGCAGCTTTGGACTATTCCCACGCATCCTGTCACTGCATCCCAGGGCGATGAGATCAGCACCTCCCTCTCTGCTTTCTCTCCTCAGGAAGCTGTAGAGAGCAATGAGGTTTCTCCTTTAATTCTTTCAGATAAACTGGAAGTTCAAATGTTGGATTAACTTCCATTTATTCTTGTTTAGTCCCGCTAATATTTCTTTGCTTTGCCAAATGAATAATGTTTCCTGTGGTATTAACTGATGTAAAACAGCAGTCACTGGTTGGGATTCATGTACTAAAAACAAACACCAGTCAATTACACATGAAAGAAAAACCATTTTTAAAGAAGGTTTATCTCAGGATGAGATAAAGAGTTTATCTCTCCTGCTAATCACTCACTTTATCTAACTGAAGAGGGAAAAATAAGTACCTCAACACTTTATAAGTGTTAGTAATCAGTATTTTCTCAAAATAATAACGCAGCAAGGAAAAGATGTATTTGTGTCAAGATATAGCAGATAAACTATAGCTACTGGAGCAGTCTATGCAAATACCACAGTGACTGCCAAATAAAAGACTGGAAGGGGGAGTACCACAGGTTGACACAAACCCATCACACACCTGAGGTTTGCAATTTCCATCGCCTCTCCACTTGCTTCCTAAAAGAATGAAAAATCCTTGTCTTGATCTATACAGCCCTCAAAGGTGACCTGAAAAGGAAAAAAATTGCGTTTTGACCCTTTTTGGTTGGCTTGCTTTGCTTGTTTAAAATGCATGAAGAAAGTCTTGGATAGACTTTTTTCCCTCTTACTTGCTTATATACTTCACTATCAGTAAGAGAAAGCCCATTCTTACCAGAAGTTTTATTTGCCCTCTGAAAAATACTCCTGAAATGCTTTCTCAAGTCTTACCTGGAGGCACAGGAGGGAGAACCACATTAAACACTCAGATTCAGAAAAGAATGTGCTAAACAAAAGCTGCCACTTTTAAAACCATAAGTTATTTATCCTTTCAACTGTCCTGTGATTTCCTAGGGACCTGAATCCTATCCAGCTGCCTGCTATTAGCCACACGGCCTTCTAAAGAAGAGAATATAAAAACACACAAAACACACAGGAGGAAGGAATCACCAAAACCAAGCAAATAAAATCTCAGCCAACAAACCAGAGTTTGGGGACTTCTCTACAAGTATAAAAAAGTTAAAAAGTAACAAAGTAGAAAAAGTTCTTTCCTCTTCTCTTCTGAAGGTCACCTTTTAAATAATATTGTAGTAGTAACAGAAAACTAAATGAGAATTTGGGTCATGTAGAAACTCAGGGACTACACAAGCATATACTTAGAAATGTGTAAGCTCCCAAGAGTTCACAGCTTAAAAGGATGAGAAGATTGTTCTTTACACTCATATGAGTCTCTTTGATCCATCCTAGGAAGTTATGCTCCTCTAGAAAATACAGATGCAGAGAAAAACTGCTTTTAGACAAAAAGTTCAGACATAACTGTAGACTTAATGAACACCAGTGGTAATAGTGGTTAGTGTTTTCAATAAGAAGATGGGACACAATGCACTGGCACTGGATTACTAATGACTCCAAACTCCTGCAGACAGGACAGGTGACCCCAAACTGATCAACAGAGTATAACATCCCATATACATCATACTCAGTATGAATAAGAGATCACAAAGGTCTCACCCTCTTTTGCGATGGTCAACATCCAGAGAGGACCTTGTCTGTCTGATTGCTCCTAATCCTGGATCTGTGCGTTCCTGAATCCAGTCCGTGGCTCCCTCCTAGCCACGGATCCATTCCCTCATGTCTGCTCTACGGTATTTGTGGTGATGTATAGTTATCAAAGGGTAGGATAGTGGCACAATCTCATATTTGTATATATTTTATTACTCTCTAATGATTTTCATTATTATTACTATTATTTCATTAAAGCTGTAGTTTTGGTTTCTAACCCGTAAGTCTCTTTTCCTCTCTCCTCTTTCCCTAGGCGTGGGTAAAGGAAGGGATTGAGGAGCCCAACTGCATGGTTTTAGCTGCTGAAATTTAGCTGGGCCATGGCTAAACCGTGACACATCCACCTGCTCTGGTTGGGGTGAGGGTGGGGTCTTCCACATGAATAGACATCAACCATGCAGCGACTACAGACCTTTATGGGCTACATGCAAAACACTCTGATCACCATGGTCTTCTCCACAGGCTGCAATATCTCTGCTCCAGTGTCTGGAGACCTCCCTGCTCCTTCACTGACCTTGGTTGCTGCCAAGTTGTGCTCTCACATCTCCTCACTCCTTTTTCTCAACTGTTGTTGTGCAGTTTTTACTATAATCTCAAAGAGCTCATCATCCAGAAGAAACAAGATAGATTCAGGGAAGGAAAATGGACTCACAGATAAATTCAACAGTTTATTCATGGGGAAACGGTATGTTTCTATCAGAAGCAGAAGAGGAAACTTTTTGCATTACCAGTATTTACCAGTCTCCCTTTCTCCCAACATTCAATGTATTGAATGATAAGGCTTGCTCCTATTTTGTTCTGCCTAATAAGTACTTCTCATTACAGTATTAAGCAGCATGTAATGAAGAAGTCTCCCAGATATCAGTCTATTGACTGATTGACTGGCTTGAGTTGTCATTTTTCCACATCCCTTATACCCTTAAGAAGTCACAACAATTACATCAGAAGCAAAAGGTGGAGAAAACTCTTGATCTGAATAACAACAAGCCCTCAAGAGAAAATGTAGCAGTCATGAGGCATCAAGTCCCTCCAAGACCCTGACCCGATATCTGCTGAAACATCCCGGAGTCTAATTCATAACGTGTAGAGAAAAAAAAGATGTTTATATGCTATTCTTTGTTGTCCAGTATGTTTCACCCTTAATCTTCACATTGCATTGCTTAAAATCTATTGTACTCGGAACACTGCTTTCACAAAACTATTTTAGTTTCTACCGACTCTTCTCCTACTCCTCCCTACATTGTCTACTCACCTCCTACAGCAAATGAATCAAAACGCAATTTAGAAATTAGTCAAGCTTGCAAGGACAATTCACTGCAGGTCAGTTCTTGTTTTCATCTCCTCAGGGAACCCTGTTGCCCATCATAGCCATGGACACCTGCAGGAGGCATGTCCTTGCACAAAAATCTTGCTGTAGACACACTGTAAATCCAGCACTTTCCAATGTGCCAGATAGATGGGATGAGCGCAGATAACTTCAAAACGGCTCAACTAACTGCAGAGTGCAGTGTATTTCCCTAGCTAGGAAAAGGTCTTCCATACAGACCTTTAAGCCAAGGGACCTCTGTGATGTTAGAGATCAGACATAAAGGGCTTACAGGATCACTGCATGAGACACGTGTAAGAAAAGTAGTATTTTAATTCTTTTGCTTCTAAGCATTCCCAGCTGGTTTCACACCTCAAGGATTAGAGTAGCTTGTTGGCAAAAACAAACAAACAAAAAATAAAATGTCTCCTAAATCTTCTCTCCCCTCAATTATTCTATAATTGTTGTGATCAGAAACAAAATCATGAGGGAGACAGAAGCAAATTCTAAATTAATCAACACGGGCAGTCCTTCTGTTCTACACTCCTGTAAAACAGTGGGGGCTGAGAGGTATCCATGTTTTTCTGTCCCAGGACAGACAACTGGAACAAAGAATGCAACTGTAGAAACAGAGGGATCTATATCCTGAGCGAAACCTCTAATATGTTGCAGCTTATTAGGAGCTGTAAACCACAGAAACCTGTTTTCCTTCAATGGTCCTGAATAAAAGACAAAGAAAGGACAAGGCTGGACAGAATATGAATAAACATTAGCTACTAGCAGCCTAAAATAAATGACAAGTATCCAAACCAAGCACAGAACATGTTGCACATGACCAGTTTCTGCAGAGGTCAACGAAACACTTCCTCATGGTAACTCAAACAGTATGGTCCCACAAGATTTTATTGTCACTATTTCCCAACTCCATTAAAGCTTCCAATGTTTCCTGCTTTGCTAGAACACATGGACCACAGTAGAAGTAAATCAAAACCAAAAAAGTTTTACATTTCCTCTAAACTATTGCAGAGATCTGCTACATAAGAGTGACACACTTCAATCACCCCAAGCACTACTTAATTCCCTGTTGGAGTCCTGTATGGTAGCTGAACAAGGAGTTATGGCTTTGATTCTTATTTCCTTCCTTTGCCTTGCTCTTTTTCTCCCCTGCCCTCTTTTTCACAGATGGGGCAACAGAAAAGCAGAAGAGGTTTTATTACAAAATGATGGGAACATTTGAAGGGCCTTAGAACGTTCCCAGACTCATTAGAGCTGTCCTCCAGCAGTGATCTCCAACCTTTTTCTGATGGCACAAAAAGTAAAGAAGTTTTTCAGCACACACATCCAATATACCTATGTTTATTTCTAAATTGCATACGTTCCACTGTACTACTATGTGACGCAGAGTACATAACATATATGAAAGTAGAAAGTAAGAAAGGATTAGAATGATTAAAGAACTAACACCAGAACACCTGCAGAGCACTCTTAGGAGATTTGTAACTGTGTCTGGCAGAAAAAAATGAAAAGGAGTCGGTCCAATGCTATTATAATGCAACTACAGTAAAATGCAGTTTTATTCCTCAGTGTAACCAATAGAAATGGTGATAAGTCAAGGTGCTTAACATCAGCACTGTACCTGTGCTGCTTTTTTTAAATCTCACTTATGAATAAAGGTCCTCCGCTAGATCAAGTTCTTCCACATGCTAACAATACTTAACAACCTCTTCCCCTAGGAGTATTTCTGCGTCTGGAGTCAATATCAGATAATTTAAAATACAACAGTACACAAGGCTTTGCTTTAGAATAAGCTGCTAGATGATTGTCTACATCCTATTATTCATGGCTATCATCAAAGAGCACGGGATACAAACTGATGAAGAGTCCCCTGAATAGGCTTTACAGTATTTTTTGACTTACTCCCACAACTTTACAGTTTTTCATTGTATTGCAAAAAATATTTTTGAGTATTAAAAATAAGCTGTTCAAACAAACCAAAAAAATTCTCTTGCAGAACAGATAAGCTCTAATTATGATTTTCTTTTCTAAATCACAGCTATCAATACTGCTTGTTTCAGCTATTTGGCAAAGTTACAGGACTGCAAGAAACAGTGCACTCAGCTGTTGGCCTTGGAACACAGGGGAGCACTCTCCACTATTCAAAGACTATTCCGTGCTCTCTTTTCTGTAGTGATGGCTTAAAGATGTTTAGCACTTAACAATACATAATAAGGACAAAGGCCTAGAGCCTCAAGGAGTTTACACAACTTTAATCTCCAAGTTCGGCAACTGGCACGGCAACTGGCACTAGGCAGGAGCTGCAGGGAGTGGAAGCATTAATTGCTATGCAAATGAGATGAGTGGGTCACAAGTTCAAAACAGACCAAGAAAGGATATGAAAGCGTGGCACAGGGTGCTGGGGAAGTTAAAAGCTTGTGACTTGAAGCTCTTTAAGCTTTACTTTCTGCCCTGCTTCACTCAGACCAAAATAAACCCAGTCAAACCAGTGAGAGCTTTCAGCCTTGCACCCCAGTGAAGGTTCATTGTCCTTATACCTCTTGTAACCGATGTCACTCCCCTTCCATGCAAAGGGAGGAGCTAACAGTGGTGCAAATGCAACAGTGGAAGGACAGAATGTCATCCAGAGGGACCTACACAGGCTGGAGAAGTGGGGTTGTGAGAGTCCTATGAGATTCAATGGAGCCAAGTGCAAAGTTCTACACCTGAGTTGGGGCAAACCACAGTTTCAACACAGGATGGGGGATAACGTGATTGAGAGCAGCTCTGTGGAGTAGGACTTGGGGATGCTGCTCAATGAGAAGCTTGACATGAGCCGGCAATGTGTGCTTGCAACTGTATCCTGAGCTGCATCAGAAGAAGCATGGCCAGCAGGACGAGGGAAGTGATTCTGCCCCTCTATTCCTGTCTTGTGAGACTGCATCTAGAGTATTGTGTCCAGTTCTGGAATCCTCAATATAAGGATATGGAGCTTCTGGAACAGGTCCAGAGGAGGGCTACAAAGATGATCAGAGAGTTGGAGCACCTCCCATACGAAAACAGGCTGAGAGAACTGGGTTTGTTCAGCCTGAAGAAGAGAAGGCTCCAAGAAGATCACTGGAGGCATTCAAGAACAGGGTGGATGGGGCCTTTGGGCAGCCTGATCTAGTGGGAGTTGTTGCTGCCCATGGCAGGGGGTTGGAACTAGATGAGCTTTAAGGTCCCTTACAACACAAAGTATTCTATGATTCTAACATGCAAAAAAGCTATTCCTAAAACACCTGCACATATAGGCATATTTTGCCCTCAACACCATGGATAGAGCAATCTTTCCATTCAAAAGAGCAATTCAGTTTTGCAAATATACAAGAAAATTAACATTCACTGTCTCCTCAGCCAGGTCTTCTGCTTCTGATCTGCCTTCATTCTTGCTAAGAAAGGATGTTCCACTCTCCCTTTCTGCTTTTCTTCTTTCAAAACATCGTAGAGTTTTCTAGGTAACTATTTCCAGCAAACAGGTTCCCAAAGAGGTGATCTGACAGTCAGTGACAATATCAGCTGTTTTTCATATTTTGAACCAGCTTTGCTCTATTAGCTGTGTCCTTATGACTATTGGGTCCATCATAAAAAGACTCACAATTTCTATAATGTAAATTTTATCAGAAACACCTACACTAAACTTCCTAAAGGCCCCAAACTCACTAAGACATATTTCACTAAAACATCATTTTCCAGTAAAAAAAATACATATCCTTAAATCACCTGGGATATCAGGATAATATTTAAACAGCTAATACCAGCTTTCACTTCCTCAAATGCACAGATTCCTTTTCTCAATATCAAGTCATTATTGTAACTGCACAGGTTTCCTGGTTGTTGTTTCAAGTTATTGGTAAAACATAGAACATTACAGCGTAACTGGTAAAACACTGATTTGACTTAATCACATTGACCCATGCTTGCTAGAGAATATCATCAGCTGTGAAGTTAGAACTTTTCACCATATGTCAATATCATGGCTACTTTTTCTCATTACTTTATTCTAACAGCACAAAATATATTTGTCTTCTGGATTTTTTATGGAAAAAACCCATTTACATACTGACCAGATAACCTAAAAACAGTCACTTACTTTCCAAGTCTATATATTCTGTTCATAATGCAGGTTGCTGTCATACTGATACCCCAGCACATAAGGTGCATAAACAAAGGAAAACACTAAATATATAGCAATACAGTTTAATTAAAAGGTTGCAGTCTTTTAATCCTATCTTGTTAATATACCCATCTACCTGCATCTGTAAATATGTGTCTCTTCTCCTCCCTCCTTTTTTTTTTCTTTAATCTGTAGATGATGTGGGTCATTGGATAGGGAAGAAAAGGAAAATTTCTCTCTGTTGTAAATGAAACTAAACCTAACAAGTGACATAATCTGTGCACCAAATAGCAAAGATTAGAGTCACAAAAAAGCCTTGGTTGCAAGAGATTTAACTCATTTTTAATACCATAAGCCTACTAAACAAAGCACATTTTTATTTACCTGAAATTATTGCACGTGCCATCAAGTGATGTAGATTTCATATAAAGTGAGAGATGCCTCACAGGATTTAGCTTTATGTGCAAGAACCAAACGATATCAGTTGTTTCAGTAGTGTATCCTCTAATACACACATCTCTTCATGAAACTGCACCAGTAACATTTTTATAATAGGCAACACAAACTACCAAAAAACATCAAAATTATTTAAAGTTATACTTACCGTAATCTGGGAAGCATCCATGAATTGTAGGCCAAAGTAATCCGTTTCCACAAGGTCCAAATGATATACAATCTGATCAAACAACTCCTGTCCCTTTGCATTTTTCTGCAACAGAAAAGAAATTTGTCTTTTTGTGGTGAGGTGTGGGTTTGCTTGTTTGGGTATGTTTCTTTTGAAATTCCAGTGGGGGAGAGGAGTTGCACAATGGAAAAAAATATCTAAAAAGTAATTCTATTTCTTCTGAAGAATTGTATTCATGTTTATCTTCTTCAAGAAACATACAGTGACATGTTCCTGTCTGCAGCTATTCAACAGCATCCAACTGCACTCTCGAAGAAAACTTTTAAAGCTTGCTGTAACTCTTAAGTGTGGGAGACAAAGCAAAGGTTTATATCCTGTAAGTGTCCCAAGTCACAGAGCCAACATTTTATACCTCAGGATGCCAGATTCTCCAATAAAAGTTTGCTTGACACGCTACCTAAATTGTGCTGGCTATTGCTACATATCAACTGCAGCCATGCAGTGCCATACCACTACTTAAAAAACTTAAATAGCATTGTGAGGAAAATTAATGGAGTTTGAAAAGAATATTTCAATAATGTTGCTAATTGCAATCACATTTGAAGCTTTAAATGGAGAAACAAAAAAAAATAAGGGGAAAAAAACCCCCTATAATTCTTAGCATGCCACCTGAAACATGCAGGCATGGAAACAAAACTAACCCCAACCATGCATTCTAATAGAAAAATGAGCTGATCCTAACGCTAGGCTGCATTGTCCTGTGTATTTTTTCTGAGGTTAAGCTAAGAATTTAGATACCCAGTGCTTCAACTTCAAATACTAAAAGAAGTGAAGCTTGGAGGTTACAGGTGGATAGGAGGATGAAGGAATAACAAACCAACGTTTCGTGCTACTTGAGGAAAGAAGTGTTCAAGTTTCTGAGACAAAACAAAACAAAAACCCTTGGCTAAAAAATACATGAGATGACCATTAATCTCAGGGAAATAGTATGCTACAGGTATATTTTTTACACAGAGATCTGGAACCATTTTTGTGTCTGCTGTCCCTCATCTACTTTTTTTTTTAAGCTCTAACATATTAAGCATTCTCACTTCACCCTACATTGTAGGAAAATTCACTCATTTCAGCTGAACAAGAGCTGAACTGCATTCAGTTCCTTTAATATGATTTTCAGCACAAAAGCAGCATTAATCATAATATGCAGCACTCCTGTCCAGGATTCCAAGCTGTCTAAAATCTATCTTCTCCAGCAAAAGACAAGATGAAGAATTTAATCTCTCTCTGTTTTCCAGGAAATATGGAAAGCTTGGATGCAAGCCTACACTCAAGCAAGCATACGTGCAGGTAGTAAATTTTATTTAAATTCAGGTTTTGAGGGTTTCGTTTTGGGTGTGTGGGGGTGTTTGGTTTGTTTGTTTGTTTATTAACTAATGAAGCAGAAGCACATAAAGTGAATCGTATAAAATTTCAGGAACAGCATTAGTAGCTCAAATGAAATAGCATTGTAAGATACTGCTTTATTATTTTTGCAGGCAAGAGGTGAATAATGGGCATTCTTAATCATAATTCAACATACTATAGAAAGCAGATGAGAACACAAGAGCTTCTTAAAAACAGTACATTGCTAAGAAACCATCATCTTTAGATATACAATATTTGCTATAACCCAAAAGTTAGCTAAAAACTATCCAGAACCTTTTTTCATATGTAGTAAATTCAGCATTTGTTAAAAGAAGCCAATCAAAAGTACAACAGAATTTAAACTGAATCGGCTCAAATGAGGGAGGAGAAAAACCTCCAAAGGAATAGAAAAGGGACAGCAAGACAGGAGAAATTCACAAAAATGGGAAAAACTGATTTGATGCCCTATGATCACTCATCAAGTAACTACGATCCTAGTTACTTGCTTTATGTCATTAACTGCCAGTATGTTTATCTTCACCTGCCACACACCCAAGAGAAATCAGAGAGAACACACTCCACCTTCTGTACCCAAATAGTAGTTAATGTTCAACATAAGCGTTACATGGAGAATAGCTCTGCACTGCACAACTAGACCATAAAATGCAGTATTACATACATAGCTTACAGGAGATTGTAACATTTAACTTGTCACTAAATGAGCTTTCCCAGGAACTCATAACATTTAGATGATAAAGCTGCTGCAGCAAACAAATTGCTGACAAAAATCTTCCTGATGTTACACTAAAGGGGAAGATAAAAATGACTAACTCCTTTTCTCTACTAACAGTAAAGGGTGACCTGCTCTTCTGTCTTGTGCCTCTTCACTGTCTGACAAGGATGGTACAGGCAAAATAGAAGGGTTTTCCCTCAGGAATTGCACATGTCCTTATGCATAAAATGGGTCTCTAATGATAAAAAAGTCCACATTATGAGTGACTTCTGATTGTCATAGCCTTTTCTTTCTCCTCTCCTTCTAGAAAACACAGAAACTAAAAAAAAAAAAATAAAATGCTTTCTTTATCAAAGCCTGGTACCATATAAAGAATACGAAATATTTCCTACAAGAAAAAATTCCAAATAGATCTAATCAGTTGGAATTTATCAATGTCACTTTATCTACAGACCTTCAACGTGTATATTTTTAGAATACACACAAAAAAAAGCAACCTTAAACTAGGAATATTTTACAGTCCTACCTTGCTGGAAAGATGGTTAGGAAATGTCAGATGTAAGAGACCTGTTTAAGTTCTACCTCAGAAACGGGAGTATATGGCAACAAACAATATACACATACTTATATACATTTAGTTACTGCTTCATTGCTATGAAAGTGAATACGGTTGGGAACAGTGATGTAAGAAAAGTTGCAAAACTTTGTTTGTTTGGGGGGAGAGGGCTTATTTGGTTAGTTGGTTGTTTTATAAAAAAATCCAAACATCTAAACTAATGTGTAGCATTCCTTGGAACCCAGAAGAACTTGTATGGACATCATAGAACCTCACAGGCAGATACTGAGAAGGCATTTCAAATGTCCAGCTTACAAATAAATCACAGCTACAACCCAAGCAAAACTGTTCCCTTTTGTTTCTTTGTCCCTGAAGAAACACAAAGACTGAACTACACATGCAGGTCGGGAAGCTCCATGATAATGAGCAACTACTGAGAGAATGGGAAAAAAAGAAGTTTCTCATGTCAGTCAGTCCTGTGCTGCCTGACAGTCATGCCAGTTTGCTCCACTCTACCCTGCAAGCTCTTCTCAACTATATGGCATCAAGAGAAATTTTTATGCTTAACGAGGACTCATTGCTGGGTGCTCCCACAGGACTCAGATCTGCACAAGTATAGAGCTGCAGAGCCACAGTGACAAGCTGCACTGCCTATAGTTCAAACAGACTCGATTTTTAGCTGCCAAACACTTCTGGTCTCAGGGAATCTATGGAAATTCCTGTCAGCTAAAACCTAGCAAAACAAAGATTGAATTCTCCAGTCAGAAACTCTTCCAGATTTGACATACAAATACGCAAAGGTTTTAACGTGTGCTTGGTGGGCACGAAGGAAACAGGAAATTTGTCAGGCAGGGACATTTTACACCAACTATCTCTCTGTCCAAAGAGGTTGATCAGCATCAATTTTACCTGCCTCAGAATGGTTTAAAATTTTTTGCCCAAGGGTATGAAAAGAGCACACAGAAGCCAGTAAAGTCCCAGTTCAGTGTGGATACAGTGCAAGAACGTCAACAGGATCACTCTCAGAGTACACACAGCAAAGCTGGAGAGCTGTGCACACCTTCCCCAACGTGATGTGCAGCATGTAGCAGCCAAGCACAGTGCACTATATGAACTCAAGTGGCTGAAATTGTTCACTCATACCAGAGAGTTCAGATTACAGCATTACAAAAGAACTATTAAGAGATTTCAGAAATAGCTGAAATTGTGCTTGGGAAAACAACCCATCAGAAAGTCCTGGACTACATGAAATTTAATGTTGTCAACTTGTAGACTAATAAAAAAAAAGGAAAATAAACTACTGCCAAGAAAAAGGTCAAAGCCAATTAACAGTAATATGTCCCAAACTTAATAGTCAGAAGAAGCAGAAATTAGTAGATA
This sequence comes from Coccyzus lansbergi, assembly GCA_033558105.1. NCBI lineage: Eukaryota > Metazoa > Chordata > Aves > Cuculiformes > Coccyzidae > Coccyzus > Coccyzus lansbergi. The sequence continues at coordinate 1,334,152 of JAUMJK010000305.1, read as the reverse complement.
GGGCAGATTTATTTCTTTTTCTAGAGAAAGCACAGAATTAGGTATTCCATAATACATCAAATATTTTTGTAGACTGGCTACTATGACCCCATAGTCAAAACCATCAGGCTTTAGCTTCTGGCGAGTTAATAAAGAAGCATTTGCAGCTAGCAATCCTCTGCTCTGCAGGCCTGATATTGCTCGACCCTAATAGCAACAGCATTGCCTCTCCTTGACATTTCCTGGAACAAGGTATTTCAGTATGTTCCTGCTTGGTCCTCTTATACCTGAACTGTTATTCTTTATGCCTCCAGCTAAGGTTTAACCTGCTGGCCACACTGTTTACTAGTAAGAGCTTGCTTTGCCTTTTAGCAGTCACTGTAACAGTAACAACGTTGTTTCTCAGCATTTCAGACATACTACAGGCTATACAGGCATAAAGCTACATGAGCTTCTAATTAGCCATGACTCCTGGTACTCATTCTCATGTGTCTTTTAAGTTGCCTTTAGTCAAGCCCTTAGTTCCTCAGATACATTCACCTGTACTGAGAGAAAGCAGTATTTGCATAAAGATGCAACTCTTTTCTATATTTTTACAGATGTGCTCATGAAGTCCACTGCAAAGAGGATGTGAAAGACACCACCCTCTAAGTTTGGTCACAGGGAGGTATGTCACTACAGTGAAGTCATGGATCATGACTCTTGCAGGCACATCAGAGCTAGTTCTTAACTAAAAAAAGGTGCATATTAAACAGCACAATTGCTACAACACCTAACAGCTTCAGCCAAGTACAAATTTGAGGCCATAGCTGGGCTTGCAAAAGCTGCACTAAAAACTGTTGTGCTGTTATAGGTAGCATTGTCAAAGATGGTAACATTTTCTCCCAAGTTCCAAGCTGCCATCCCTAGATGACACTCTGCAGAGGGTATATACAGCTCTCTACAAACTAGCCATGACCTTGATGCTTGTCCTAACATTCTCCCAAGGGATGTTAGGTTATTTTCTTACCAGTCAACCACTGACTCAAGTATTCAGTTCTGGCTCAGTGCTCAATTAAAAATAGGGCACTCTTCAAATGACCATTAAGCCTCTCATCCTGTCATGGCAGTAACAGCAACATTGCTTCAAAGCCTGCTACTGCATCCAAATTATGTTTAAGTGTACCTCGGATCATAGGAACAAGCAGCATTCCTGAACGTGCCCAGAAGAAAATGTAACTGATGACGCATGTGAACTTTTAACTGAAGGAGAACAAAATTCATTCTAGTCCCATTGAGAAATAAGAGCTCAAATCCCCAAAGCCACTCCCTGCAAAAACCCCCAAACCAAACAACAAAAAAATGCCAGCCATATGCACACACCACCAAAACTCAGCCCTTCATCAGGAGACAAAAACTCCCCCAAATGGCATTTACTTATAACTTTGAAAGCATAAACATTTTGCTCCCAGTCATTTTTGTTGAGGCCCCAAAATAAAATTCCTATTTCCTCAGTAAAAGAAGCTTATGAAAAAACCCACTAAAAATATATATATATATATCCCCACAAAGCAACAAAACATCAAAGCAAAAAAGGAAAACCGACTGCAAGAGACCAACCCACTTCCTTCAAATTACTCTCAAAGTCCATAATAAGACTAGCAACTCACATCCCATCAAGGAGATAGGGGGAACCTCAAATAAAGAAACAGCACATTGCCATTTAAGTACATTCTCTCTGCTGGTAGATTGGCACTAACGGCATAAGTGAGCTTGGTTTCTGTGACTAAGATGCCAGTGAGAATTTGCAGACAGATACTGAGGAGGAAAAAAAAAATCCTCAAACAGTTGGTATAATAAACCTCACTATCGCTGCACAGCAGCATTTCTCAACAGCACTCAGAACTCATCTTTCTACCAATTACTTGCAAGAAGAATCAATGTTCACTGCCTACTAAAGATAATGGAAATAGGTATTAATGAGTGCAAAAGACAAGTAGCACTTTTGCTCCTTTTCCCAGGACAGCAAGGACTGAAGGTAGAAAGTCTATTGAACTGGTAGAGAGGAGAAGGCTGAACAAGAATAAATAGATCACAATATTTTATATGTATCAAGCAAGGCACACTAAATAAACCCAAAAGGCTAGCACGACACTGGCTAAGTCTCCTGCATTTGCCTAAGCTTTCCACTTGCTATGTAAGTGCAGTCACCTGTGAATTTAAAAAAACCCAAAAAACCAACAAGCCACAAAATCAAGAAACTCAAATCACAAAGAAATCCATGTGGGGAAGAATAATATGCTATTTTCAAGTTCTGCAATAGGAATGAAGAAAAGATTTTTAATTATTCATAGAGTACAAACTCATTGAGATGAATCAAAGATTGGAACGGCAGCACAGTATCATAAAGAATATACAGAAAATCACAGAATCACAGAACAACCAGGTTGGAAGGGACCCATCGGATCTTCTAGTCCAACCATAAAATACAGCAGAGAGGGAATTACCTTGCATACAGAACATTTACTGAGAGCCCAAAACTATGCCAAACAATCTGTTTGAAAGATGTCATACATACAGCAATACTTAAAACATAAAGCAGATTCAAGAAAGTGAGGTGAGATTTGAAGGCTGGGTATTGGGCTTCCTTTCCCTGTGCCAGTTTGTGCATCCCTGTTTCCAGTCATTTCCTTCCCCACCTCCAAAACACATTCCACCTCTTCCTCAAGTGGGCAAGTACAAGTGGATCAGCTTTGTAAAATGACCCGTACGATATTAACTTTTTCTGAAAGTGATTTTGCACGGCTTGTTTTCAACACATGAACTTCACTAATTGAGCTATACAGTACAGCCCTGTAAAATATAACTAAAGTAGCATACCTAGGGCTTCAGGAGTCCATTTTGCAGGAGAAAAGGAGCATGGAGATCTATGTTATCCGGAAGGGAGAATTTCACCACTTCCTTAGTTTTTCAAGGGAAGACATCAGGGTTACCTCATGCTGGACACAGCTGGTTCCACCCATCTCCACAATGTACCAACTCACTAGCAGCGGTGGGAAGGAAGTGGGCATAAAAGTCAGGAGTGGATCGGAGTCTGTGAAAGAGCTGTCTTTATCTTGACTCACAAGGTTTCTTGTTCCTGTTTTTTTTTTCTCCATATATTCTTCTCCCATCCTGCTGATGGAGGACTAAATGAGGGGCTGGGTGGGAGACCAGTTGTTGGCCAAGGCTAAATCAGGACAGTGGGGAAAAACTTAGGCAGGGTAATTTTATATTTCTACCACATCAGAGGTCATCTGAAGGGCATGCTATCTATGAACAACCTTGAATGCCTCTAAAAGCCACAGGAAGGACACTCAGATACTACTGTGATAGGTGCTCTACAAGTGCAACTACTACTGGCAAGTTAATATCAGCACTTACATTTTAATTTTTATTGGACTCAGATGAAGGTGACAGTATCTGTTTCCTGTCCCTGTCACCTTTGTGTACTGCTGGCAACACAGGCCTCTTCCAAGAGAAAAGCACTGTCAACACTTTTAAAATGGCATCCTCAGGCAACAGATAAAAACGACCATCAGCCACAAAATGAAGCAATAAAAAAAATCCTTACTTGCAACTTTAGTCTGATGGTATGAGGTTTAAAAAGGCCAAATGCCAGGTCCTGCACTTGGGGCACAACAACACTGTGCACAGCTACAGACTAGGAGAAGTCTGTCTAGAAAGCTGCCTTGAGAAGGACCTGTGGGTGTTGGTTGACAGCGACTGAACATGAGCCAGCAGTGTGCCTAGGTGGCCAAGAAGGCCAATGACATCCTGGCTTGTATCAGAAATAGTGTGACCAGCAGGTCCAGGGAGGTGATTCTCAGCTCTGTAATCAGCACTGGTGAGACCACTCCTTGAATACTGTGTTTAGTTCGGGGTCCCTCACCACAAGAAGGATGTTGAGGCTCTGGAGAGAGTCCAGAGAAGAGCGACAATGCTGGTGAAGGGGCTGGAGAACAGGCCTTATGAGGAACATCTGAGAGAGCTGGGGTTGTTCAGCCTGGAGAAGAGGAGGCTGAGGGGAGACCTCATTGTTCTTTCCAACTACCTGAAAGGAGGTTGTAGAGACGAGGGAGCTGGCCTCTTCTCCCAAGTGACAGGGGACAGGACAAGAGGAAACGGCCTCAAGCTCTGCCAGGGGAGATTTAGGCTAGACATTAGGAGGAAGTTTTTTACCGAAAGGGTCATTGGTCACTGGAACAGGCTGCCCAGGGAGGTGGTTGATTCACCTTCCCTGGAGTTGTTTAAGGCACGGGTGGATGAGGTGCTGAGGGACATGGTTTAGTGTTTGATAGGAACCGCTGGACTTGATCCGGTGCGTCTCTTCCAACCTGGTTGTTCTATGATTCTATGACTCTATGTTCTAGAAGTGGGTTCGGACTCCTGTTATTTCAGATACAGACAAGCTACCTCATCACATTTCTACATTCAGAGACACATAAAAAATTATTTGTATGGAAAGAAGATTCTTTTTCACACCTAAACTGCCAGCTCCCTCTCCTGACCTGGTTGGACTACCACAAGCACCTCTGGTTCAATCATGCAGCTTCAGAAACACAAAGTGGCTAGGATGAGAACAAAAACCTATGCTGAGACTTCTTAACCTACATGGTTCCACTCAAGATATAATCTACAATTCTGCATCCACAAGGGAAGAGGCAGAACTTGATAAAGCCAAGCTGTGGGTTTTAAAGTGGCAGCCACCTCTAAGAGAAGACACCATCAAACACCTAAGAATGTTGTTTCATGCCTGACTTCCCAATGCCCTCCTGCACAAATAACAGTGTCATTTTGCTGGAGAGATAGAGAAGATTCTAGGTTATGACTTCAAATCTCATTTGAGAAATAACACTGGAACACTGGTATAAGCTAATTTAACCTAAAAGAGACCAAGTATAAAGAGGCAAATAGTCCTAGAAGAGAATCTCAGGGTAGGCTCTCCGCTTTCTTATGCTAATGGCAGTACCAAAATTTCAAGACATCTTTGCTTTCTTATACATCTGCACATGCTTCAGGATTAGAAATGGTTTTAAATAGATGCAGTTATACAAACAGAATTTTCCATATGCACACGTCTTTCACATACTTTTGCAGGTATGTGTGCCTGACTCAAGTGATTCCAATTTTTTAAACTTGGTTTTAAATGAGAAACTTATGATCATCTACAATAGAAAGGTTTATCTTGTGGCTCTACAGACAATCCTCCTCTGGCACTGTCACCCTCCTCTCTACAACCTTATTTCAGGTAGTTATAGAGAGCAATGAGGTCTCCTCTCAGCCTCCTCTTCTCCAGGCTAAACAACCCCCGCTCCTTTAGCCATTCCTCATAGGGCTTGTTCTCCAGCCCCTTCACCAGCTTTGTTGCTCTTCTCTGGACTCGCTCCAGAGCCTCAACATCCTTCTTGTGGTGAGGGGCCCAGAAATGAACACAGGATTCAAGGAGTGGTCTCACCAGTGCTGATTACAGAGCTGAGAATAACCTCCCTGGACCTGCTGCTCACACAGTTTCTGATACAAGTCAGGATGCCATTGGCCTTCTTGGGCACCTGGGCACACTGCTGGCTCATATTCAGTCAGCTGTCAACCAACACCCCCAGGTCCCTCTCTCCTCCTGGCAGCTGTCTAGACAGACTTCTCCTAGTCTGTAGCTCTGCATAGGGTTGTTGTGCCCCAAGTGCAGGACTCGGCATTTGGCTTTGTTAAACCTCATGCCATTGGACTCAGCCCAGTGGTCCAGCCTGATCAGAACCCTTTGCACAGCCTCCCTACCCTCCAGCAGGTCCACACTTCCACCCAGCTTAGTGTCGTCTGCAAACTTGCTAAGGGTACACTCAATGCTTTAATCCAGGTCATTGATGAAGACATTGAATAGGGCTGGACCAAGCATTGAGCCCTGGGGAATCCCACTTGTAACTGGCCTCCAGCTGGATTTAACACCATTTACTACCACCCTCTGGGCCTGGCCACCCAACCAGTTTTCCACCCAGGAGAGTGTGAGCCTGTCCAGGCCAGAGGCTGACAGTTTCCGTAGCAGAATGATCAGCCTCCAGTCCAGTCCAGGACTATTGGAAAATGATGGAGAGAGGCCTGGCCAGCACATCCGCCAGCTCCTTCAATACCCTAGGGTGAATCCCGTTTGGCCCCATAGACTTGTGGGTGTCTGGGTGGGCAAGCAAGGCTCTGACCACCTCCTCTTGGACCATGGGAGTCTCAGTTTGCTACTCAGCTCCTGGGTTTGTACACAGAGGGAACAACTTTCTTTACAATTAAAGACTGAGGCAAAGAAGGCATTAAGTACCTCACCCTTTTCCTCATCCCCTGTCACTGTTATTCCTTATGTGTCCAAAAGGGACTGTATGGTCTCCCTAGTTCTCCTTTTGTTATTTATATATTTATAGAAAGATTTTTTTATTATCTTTCATGGATTTTGGCAGCCTGATTCCTAGTTCAGCCTTAGCCCCTCTGATTTTTTTCCCTACACAAATTCACTTCCCTCCTGTAGTCCACCCAAGAGGCCTGTTCCCTCTTCCAGAGCCTATAAACTTTTCTCTTTTTCTTAATGTCACTTAAGATATCTCTGCTCAACCAAGCTGGTTATTAAGCCTGTCGGCTTTTTTTCCGGAACACAGGGATGGCTTTCTACCTGTGTGTTCCTTTCACTTACATCTTCGTGTTACTGCTACACATGTATCATTGTCAATTGTGGTGTTGTACACATGTTGGGTCATCTATAGGGTCGCATTTTGGATTTTGGCAACTAATATCTTATCCAAAGTCATCATCAAACCCATATTTAATCAGGAGCTGGTGTAATTACTTGTTTTGAATAAAACTGGCTAGTTTCACAGAATCGCTAGGCTGGAAAAGACCCCTAGGATCATCACGTCCACAACCATTCCTATCAACTGCTAAACCAAGCCGCTCTGGTTTGTTCATATACATTTATAAGGAATTTTAATAACTCATAAAAGGGATTTACAAGGGGGTTTCTGATTTAAACTCAGCAAGCTGAACGTTTATTTTCATTCTTGCAAAATTATCTCAGAGAAGAAGGGGTCTTAAGCCCAAGGAAAGCAGCGCACAGAGCAAGCTGGACGAGATTAATTGACCTTGTACAACTGCTCAGTGTTTGCCATTCTCTGTCAAGTCGGACGGCTTCTTTTGGTTCTCATGACATTGTCCAGAAAAGGGTTAAGCAGATTGGTGAAGTGTTTATCTGAAGTCCTTGGTATTTCCAAATTTCCTTTGTGAGAGAATGCTGGGGTACTACTGCCAGGTGATCACTGTGGCAGGTGGACCCACTGACATGGATGATTCTTACTGAGGTAGATCCACTTCCATTGGCTCCTCACCAGGCTCTGCTGAATCCACCTCCATGGGTTGCACATGATCATTTGGAGGGAGATTGCAGCTGGGACTCAGCCCATGCCTTAGCTGAAAGGCGCAACCAGCCTCCGTGCTGTTGGACTGTGTGCTCCCAGCTGCACACCGCACAGTGTTGGTGGCGTGAGCAGGGACAATGCTTCTTGTGGCAGGAGGCAAGGGGATGTTGTTTCTCCTGTTTGGCCGATTGTCCTTCTTGAATCTCATGGGAGATGCCTCCCTTCTCCCCTTTTTTGGGAAGTGACTTGGTTGTGTCGAAGGCAAAGGTAAGCAGCCACCTTTCTGGCAGGAAGGACTGCTCTGTGTCTGGCAAACACGCTTGGGCTCCATGTTGTCACCTGGTGAGGCTAAACCCAACGCTGCGCTCTTCAGAAGAGAGATGCCACTTGCCTGGCTGCTCCGGAAGCCCCCTGGCTGGCAAACACTCTTGGCATCCATGCTGTTCTGGTTTGCAACTGGAGGTGATGCTGCCCTCTTCAAAGGTGAGCAGCCACTTTGCTGACTGCTCTCGCTGCCCGCCCTGGCAAGGGGACATGTCTAGGCTCCACGCTGGCCCCTTGTGGTCCTGAAGCAAATGCTGCCCTATTCAAAGGTGAGCAGCCTATTCAAAGGCCAGCTGCTCTTGCTTCCCCCTGGCAAAGGGACATGTCTAGGCTCCATGCTGATCCCTCGAGGTCCTAAAGCCAATGATGCCCTCTTCAAAGAAGAGTAGCCACTTGCCTGGCTGCTCTGGGAGGTCCTGGCCTGGCAACCACTCCTGGGATCCAGCGAGTTCCCTCGTGGCCCTAAAGCAAACACTGCCCTCTTCAAAGGAGAGCAGCCACTTGCCTAGATGCTCTGACTGCTCATCCTTCCAAGCATGGATATCGTCCGACAACCTTGAGGCTCAGTGACCTGTATGCCAGCTGCACTGGCCACAGCTTTGCTAGGTGCTGAGCAACAGCCTGTGAGGTGGCTGGTGACAGCAGGAGAATGCCATTGTGATTGTGCCTGTGGCCGAGGTGTGTTGTCAAATATGGCAGGATGGGGCAGAAGGTGACCAGGGGGGTATGGGTCCTCCCATATTAGCTTTGTTCTGCTCTCCCTCACAGTATTCTGACTCAGGAGGCTGAGTGTCCAGAGAATATCTGACCTTACTATTGAAGACTAAGATAAAGAAGTACCTCCAACTTATCTTCATCCTTTGTCACTATTGTTCCCCCCCTACCCCGCAACCAGTAAAGGGTTGAGATTCTCCTTGACCATCCTATATTTGTAGAAACCTTTTTTATTATTTTTCATAGAATCTGAAAATGGAAATTTTCAAATAAGACAGAAAGAAAAGAGAAATCACAGATGTGCACAAGTGTCAAACTTCCCCTTGTCACGTTCCCTGCAAGTTGCAATTTTTGCTGCCGGCTCGGTGGGAATATCATATGCCAGCACTTCCTTTGGATGTACTTTAAAAGGCTGCCTTCAGAATTGAGACAAAAATACAAATGAAAATACATGAACAAAGGTATGTGCTACATGTACAGACATTCCAGAGCATGTAGGTAGATTAACAATAGTTAGAAGGGTATCTGACATGTGGTTTGACTTGAAAATCAATTTGCAGCAGGCTGCAGTTTTCAGTAATTTACAGGAAGGTTTGAGTTTTGACTTTCCCTTTGAGGTTTGGCTACCCCACTTGTCTCCATGCCATTAAATGGATTCTGGCCATTTACATGTCCAGGGAACTAAATTCTGAAAGACTATAGTAGAAATTAAACCTAAGCACCAAAGGAGTTAAAAAAAAAAAAAACCCAACAACAACACCACAACAAAAACTATCGGTTTTTCAGCTTGCTTATTTTACCTGTGTATTAACCACACTTATATAGAAGCTTACACCCTCGATTCAGACCACCACACAAACCAAGGAAAACTTTGCTATTGCCACAGTGGTTGCCAGCGTTTCAGTGGAACTGATGCTGGCAGTGCTCCCAGTTTCCTGTGACGGGTTAATGAGGCATTCCTTGCAGCTGGCTCTTTCCACCTGGGCATTTTACCTCAACAAAAGTTTTGCTATGCTTGACAACTTTTGCAAGAACCTTTTTCTCAGAGTCTGGACCTGAAGGTAGACAAGATCAAACACTGTAAACTGACCCGTCATACACGGCTTAACTGTTACAGTTGTTTAAAATGGTAATTTGGTTTTCCAGTCAAAGATTTTCTATGATTTTTTTTTCCAGTTCAAGGAAACAAATGGCAAGAAATGCACCAATTCCTTATTCACAGTATGAAAATATGACCATGCTAGCACAGTCAAGATCATATCCAAACGCCACTGCAACGCGAAGCCACTTCACAGCATAGCTTTTAGTTGGAGAGATAACAAATCAGCTAAAAATGAAATTTCTCTGTGGTGGCCCCAGCAAAGGTTGGGTCATCAGTCCTTTAGAGTCCCAAAAGAGCCTCTATGCAGGTATTTTTTTTAAAAAACTTTGTTTTATAACAGACAAACAAAATTATAAAGGGCTCTTTATCACAGAATTTTATTTCATGATGAAAGTGAACACAGCAACAGAGAATTCCTACAAACTCAGCATACTTCAACTAAACATTCAAACAATATTCAATCATACCTAAACCACCAGCATTCACACCAAGCATTCTGACCAATTGAAAACTGACTCAATCACTAAAGGATCACATTTTCCTGTCTTAACTCCCTCTTCTGTCTCTAACAGAAGTAATGTTTCTCATTTCCAAACTTGCAGCCTGGGACAACATGCAAGAGCAAACACTGGTTCTCCCATTGAAGCCAATTTATGCAAGACAAACTCTGACCCTAGTGACAATTTTGCTGCCTAATGGCTTTTGAATGGCACCGACAACTCAGCTGACTTCAAAGTCATACACTCACAGCCAGCAGAGCCTTTAACTGCCAGCAAACACAACACTGCACCAATGACGCAGGAAAGACAAGTGTCAACCTCACTTGTTCAGCTGTGGCAATTCAGAAAAAGAGAGCACGTGATGAAGTTTATTCAGGCTGAGAAACAAAGCACATATGACTGTTTATACAGCTAGAGAGTCTGTAGATTAAAAGAGACTCAGTTTTTCAACTTGCTGTATAGAAAATACCATATGTTGGGGGAAAACAAGCAATTCACATGAAAAGAGGGATAAGCTGAATGCTCAATCACTTGCCCATCAGGCACACTGAAGATTTTAATTTATGCCCTCTTTTAAAATCTTGGATGAAAGAGCAGCAAAAGTTGTTTATCTCAACTGTTGGATTTTCAACGTGGTTTCCCACAATATCCTTGCATCAAAGCTGGAAGATTATAGTATACATAGGCAGACTACATGAGTGAAAAATGGCTGGATCACCAGGCTATCTGGAAATCAGTTATAACTGAAATTCCTCAGGGATCTATCCAGGGACCTATTTTGTTTCACACCATCCACCACATGGAGGAAGAGATGGAATACATCTTCACTGACCACTCTGAAGATGTCAAGCCGGGATATGAAGTCAGCTTGTGTGAGGGCAGTATACAAGGACCCTGCAAACTGGAGTTCAGGAAACCTTGGTATCTAGGTTTCTCATACATTATGTACAGATTACTAGGCCTTCAGTACGAAATTTAAAACAGTCAGTGTTTAGAAGGAAGGTAGAGAGCAGGACTCACCTTAATCACTTTTGCAGTCCTAACCTAAGACAAGGTCATCTTACATCTGTGATTCTGTGATTCTGTTACTGAAAACCACTACAGAGCACTGAACTCACATCCTCAGTGAGTGATAAAAACTTTCACGCTGACAAACACCATGGCTTCTTTTTCTCTCTCCCCTCCCTGCAATATTCACAGGAGAAAATTACTTTACTCTGCTATTCAATAACTGTGGGTATTCAATTAAAAGACAACTCTTAATATATTTACTGACATAATCAGTCCACCAAAATACAGTTTATTTTGATGTGAGAGCACTCTCTCCTTCCTGCTCAGCGATTCTAGGACAAATCAAGTGCCCAGGCTCCACCAGCCAAAGTGTTGGTGGGGAGTGCATCTGTGCCTGTAAGCAACACTAAATGCTTTCCAGCCTAATTTTCACAACTTCCAGTGGCCGCAAAATCTGGTGTATCTGAAATTGTCCTTCCCTACCCTGAGTTATTCTCTATTTTCCTGTGAATCCATTTCCCCCCAATGAATCACAGAAGAACAAAATTTACAAACTACAATATGACAAATACTTAACATTTTAAAAGCTTTTTTTTTTAACTTTAAGTTACTTCAAATGTAAATGTGGGTTTAGATTTATTCCCTTCCAACTCATGCAAGTCAAACTCTCCCACTTTCCCCCACCCTCTAATTTACGCTTCCTGCAAGCGAACAGACATAAGATTGACAGTTTGTTGGAAATGCTCCTCATTTTGTGTGTAACTCATACTGAATAAATGCAGTTTTGTTTACAATGCAACATTTAAAAACAAAGCATTTTCTTATATTCAAGTCGTCTTCTAGCTTTCATCACTGTTAAAGCTGCCCATTGTTCTGAATTTTCAGGATAAACCATGAAATAGTGTAAGTGTCAAATTGTAGGAATTTGCTGAAGCACAGGGATAATGTTAGACATCAAACTCTGATTTAAACAATCATCTCCATTACTGTACTCCAAAAAGTCTATTTAGTCAAGTGTAAGTGCATGAAAAAATAGAAGTCTAACTACACAAAGCAAATGTTAGGAAAAAAAAGAAATCCATTGGTGTAATACATCTGGTTCCCAAGGCACACAAAATCAAATAATTTTCAGAAAGGTGCATGTCTAACCAATTTGTTTTAACCCAACAGAATTAATGCTTAAAACATGACTTTCCAGAAAGCCACTAGTTCTCTTCAAGACCCTGGAAGGTATACACAGATGAAGAGGTGGGTTACAGGTTGTTTACCTTTTGGATCTTGACCATGAAAGCCTGGGAAAGCATCACTCTAACATAACTGACATTCCAGTTCCCTCAAGTGATTTTTTTTCTGGAGTAACTTCTGCACCTTGGAAAGAGTAAGTTCTCAGGAAGTTGAGTGCTCATATAAGAATAAGAGGTATGCAAGGCAACCACAGCAGACCACTTCTGCTAGAACTACTATGTTTAAGTTCCTTATGCTATTAAGCCTAAATGCCAAAAACTAGGTTAAATGCCTATAATTTTCCACTGCATAATGAGACTGACTCACCAAAGATTAAAAGTGGTTCAAAGGGAATACCAAAGAGACTGCTCAAAATAAAGAAATCCCTAACAAAAATAGAATACCAACAGTCCTCAATCTAACTTATCAAGACAAATAAGAACCAAGTGTACTATGTATTCAGTGGTGTTTTTCACAAGTGATATTTACATCATACTTTGAGATGAGAATTTAAACAAATGGTAAAAACTTCCCTCATTTTGGGGATACCAGCAGGTGTGCTGCACCATTTCCAAAGCTTCTTGAGGAAAAGAAAAATGCCTTATGTGTTAGAATAATCTGGCCGACATGTAACACTATGTAATGGAACACACATCACATACCATATTTTTATTATATATTAAAACCACATCTTAATATTTTTTCAACAGCTGCAGATGGCATCGGTATTTTTTGCACTTTGTAGCATCTCAGCTGTTGATCTTATATCCTTTTTTTCCAGCATCTTGATAAACTGATTAAGTCTTAGTCTTCAGACAGGATTGGGGTTAGTAGAGCCAAATGATCTTTTGTTCATGTAGTGTTATGGTACTAATACAAAAAGATTATTTTTTTCTGTATCAAACATAGCAGGCAGATAAGCTAAGTGGCAAAGAAAACATGCAACTCCAAAAGTATACGTCTAACATCTCATACACTACTGAGCCAGAAAATGAAGAATCAGAAACTCATTGCTGTGAAGTAGAGGAGAAAGACCTTAACTGAAAGAAGTGAAGGCTGCAACTATGCGGAGCATTTAAGAATCAAGAGAAAATAGCAATAAAACTGAAAAGAAGCGAACAAAAACCACAGAAGCAGGCAAGAATTTTGACATATATAAGGCAAAATTGAAGAATGCAACTTCGGGAAAAGACAGTGTGGAGAAAGGCAGGAAACTAGACGGTCATCTACTAGACCAGGATCCACATGAATTGCTTGTACTAATAAAATAAATACTTTCTCTAATAGGTAACTTATACTGAGTCTTACAAGATCTGTTTAAAATCACAAACTTATCTCGTTGCCTGATCTTGCAGTTCCTGGTAAAACCATGCCTTGACGGTGCCTGGTTAGGCACCATTAATATGATCTAGATGCTCAAACCACAGGCCTTGCATAGCTGTAAGACTTGAGAAGAGACTTCTATCTAACTTTTAAGTAAAAGGAGTTATTCTAGATATAAGGCGCTTAAGAAGAACTTCTTTAAGTACAAAAAACAAATCTGTAGGCCCCAGAGAAAGGAAGTAGATGGCATTAGAAAAATAACACAGACAAGATATTTATGGGCAAATTTATTGAAACTGATAAAAATTTTCCAAAAATAACAAAATTCTTCCTAAGTAAATTGTACCACAGAACAGATTGCATGAGAAGAATCAAGGTACAGTAGGAAAATGAATTGGGCAATCAGTTGGCAGAAGGCCCTTAATCAACAACCCAAAGTCAGAAGATTGCCCAAGCAACCCGTTGCCCAAACAAACAGCTTGAGAAAATTGTGTAATGAACTCTGAAGTGCTAGTGCCTCAAATTAAAGAGAACAGTAGTTGAGCTCTCGCACAACCCACTACCCTGTTATGGTTTTCAAACACAAGTTTCATGCTTCTGGTTCACAACACATGCCCACTATGGAATAGCTGGATTAAAAAGATTAAATAATAAAATCTAATAAAAGATTAGTATAAAATTACTGTTAGTTTCAGACAAAATGAACAGGTGTAGAGATATGGCATACTACTCCTGAAAGAAAATAATTAAACACCAATGAAGATGAAAGTAGGGGGATAATTAGTTAGGTACTAGTCAGAGAGAGGATTATTTCATATTAAACATATAAGCACAGATTTGGGCGATGCTGCTGCAGGAAGATAATGTTTATCCTCAAAAACTAAACTCAGTCTTCTGTTACGAATATACCGAGTCTTTACTAACTCTTGAAGCCACAGACAGGGATTACTAAACAAGCTCTGTACTGCTTTCAAGTTTCTTGCTTCCCATTGTGCTGAACTTGAATTGCCATCCATCAGTGACAGAGAAAGCTCTTGAGACAGAAATCATGATTTAGCGAAATACAAGGAATTTAGGACAAAATTGCTTCTGAGGAATTCCCAGTTCCCCAAAATAGTCAAATGTGTGCACGGGTGCACATGTGAAGATACTCACGCACACTTAAGATACTACTTTCTTAGCTTCTTTACAGTTAAGAGGCTGATTTGAAGCAATGACGCCTATAAGGATACTAAGAATGCCTCAACAGCACTGCTAGGATTCCATTATTAGGAGGAAATTTCTCATCATTATGGGGAAGATAAAAAAAAAAAAGAAAAATCCCAAAATCCTTGCCTAGTAGAATGCTGCCTAGACTCCAGTCCCTCGATAGGAAGAAAAGCCAGAAAGAAATCCTGAAGCCAGAAAGATTACCATGCTCCCCTAGGACAAAGCCCAAAAGACTACTGGTGCCAAAGCTGAACAAAGCGTTCTTGTTCAAAGGGACACAACTATGTTTTTTTTTTTCTTCGGCTCTCCCCCTGCACACTGGGGGTACATTAATTAACTGCAATGCATGCTGTTAGAGCATGTTAAAGCATTTCCAATGAATTCAGAGGTTTCACATCTATACACACACTCCCAAGCAAAATAAAAGAAAACCAAACCAAAATAATGTGAAATTATCAAAGGACAATAAGCTCCAATGTATCCCTTTTACTGCAGATCCAGACACATTATGGATATACAGATAGATAGATCAATCAGTCATGTCCTGAAAACCTTTAAAGATAGAGATCTCAAGGCTTCTGTACACCGTCTTTCCAGTGGAGAAATTTTTTGTTATGTCCAGTGCGAACCTCCCAGGCTGAAAGAGGTCTTTGGTCTCGTTACATCATCTGCCTCTACCAGGATGTGTTTGGCTCCATCATCTTAGTAACTGCCCTGCAAATAGTTGCAGGCTACCAGTGAACCACACCTCAGCCTACTCTAAATCAGACAAAGCTCACTCCCTCAGCCATCCTTTGCAGGCCATGCAGATCACTCGGGTTATCATGCACTGAAACTTCTGCAGTTTCATGACATTTATTTTAAACTAGTGGGCCCAAATGGAACGTTCCTAGTGTACAGTCATCAGGGCCAAATACAGAAGAGCAATAATTTCCCTGGATCCACTGGTAATGCTCTGAATGTAGCATATTACAAGATTTATTGACAACAGCAGCATATTACTGGCTCATATCTAGCTCAGATTCAACTATAAGCCCCAGTCCTTTTGAGCAAGACTGCCACTTAGCCCATCATTTCCCAGCTTGTACTGATCCACAGTGTTACACCTCAGGTGCACAACTTTGCACTCCATGTTCAATTTAATGAAGCTTTTGGTGGTCCAGTCCTTAAGCCTCTCAAGATCCCTTGGGGATGCTTTGCCCTATATCATGCCTGCCACTACCACTAATTTAGTGTCATTTGCAAATATCTATCAACATCCAAATCCCTAGGTATCGAAAACTATGGACCCCAGAATCAACACTTGGTGTACTGCAAACAGTCATAGTCATATGCCAGCTGGATGTCGAGCTACTGATAGTGGTCCAGCTGATTTTCAACTCATTAAGCAGACTGTTGATCCAGTCCATATTTCTCTCAACTTCTAAATGAGAATGCAGTTGCAGACAGTGTCCAAAACCTCAGTAAACTCAAAAGGTCTTATTACTCACTGTTCTTCTATCATTCACACAGCCAGTCACCTTGCCACAGAAGGCAATAGGGTTGGTTAGGCATGGACTTTATAGAAGCACATTAACTGTAAGGCATTAACTTCCTGATCATGTATTGGGAAACAGAATCCAAGGGACAAGCTATGATCCTTCCAGGGACTGAAATGAGGCTGACGAGCCTTTAGCTTTCAGAGTTTTCCCTGACTTTCTTGCAAATAAGTATAGCATTAGTCTTTTTTTCATAACTTTTCACCTTGTAACGACATTGCCAACTCTTTCAGCTTCCTAAGGTGAATTTCATCCAGCACCATGGACCTCAGTATATCCAATTGCTTTGCGTAGCCTTTAACCTGTTGCTCCCAAATGTGATCTGTTCAAATCTTTCCAAGTTCTCACCAATAGACACAAAAGCTAAGAGAATTGGTTCTCACTTGCAAAGAAGAAGGCAAGAAAGGCTCTAAACACACCAGTCCTTCCAATACCATCTATCACCAGATTCTCTCCCCCACCTTATTAGTAGATCTACACTCTCCTTGAACTTCTTTTTCCTACTTAGCATATTTGAAGGCCTTCTTGATAATTTTCATTAGCCTTGACGCTAGCTGGGATTTGGCCTTCCAATTTTCATCCTAAAATACCCAAATAATGCTTTTACACTCTTCTTTTACAGCTGGTTCATATTTCAACATCTCATATGCCCATTTTGGGGGCTTACTTTTGTTTATCAAGAAGCTTCTTCCCCAGTTAATAAGCCACAGTCCACAGGCCTGATTTCACTGCTAAGCTTCCCAGACTTCTTCAAATCCTCAACTCAGTCACCTCATGATTACTTAAACTCAAGATCCACCAGCTTCTTCCACCTTTGTGGTCAAATAGAGCATCAACATTGGCTGCTAGGAAATCATCATCTACACCTTCCAGGAATATCCAACTAACATTACCCGCTTGTGTGAAGTCAATGAGCAGGAGACACATAGTTGTTGCAGAAAGCATTAACCACAACTTCCACCTTGTCCGGCTAACGGCAAAAACTTCTGAACAATATTGCTTGTGTTCCCTCCTTGCTGATCCTGCCCAACAGCTCAACATGCACATCTGTTCATACTAGACCACTACACAGACAAGCAGTTACTTAACTTAGAGTGCAGCTTCCCTTTGGTCTTTACTGAGATACAAGGAATAAGAACAATACACAAATCTAAATAGGAAAGGTTCAAAAAAATTTTGCACCAGGCTGTCCAGAGAAGCTGCAGAATGTCTATCCTTCTAAGTTTTTAAGACAGGACAAAGTCCTCACAGTCTGAATTTAAAACAAACACACACAACCCCAAACAAACAAACAACTAAAAAAACTAAACCAAACAAAAAAACTCCACTGGCCTAAATTCAGTTCTGACCCTGCTTTGAATAAGGCTTTGGACTATCATTCCAACCCACATGACTATGAACTGAAAGTATCTCAAAAGGTCTCCGTAAGAATATTCTCTAGCTATAATAAGAGTTTTCCTGTTTAAGTTACCCTAAAGAAATGAGTTTTGGATAATAGCTTTACTTTTTTGTATACCGCATCGTATTTTCTCCCACTGGAGAAATCCAATTTCATAACTTCATAACTTTCCAGTAACTTGCATAACTTAAGTATTTTGCAGTTTGGTGGCTTATGAGGTATCACCATATGACACTTCATTATGGGCTCTGAACTTACCAAAGAACATTCTGCATTCAAAGAGGGAAAACACCTCTACACATCAAGATAGTTCAAGGTCATTCTGTGACAAAAAACATATCAGAGTGAGTATCTGTATCTGCTGATAGAAGGAGGGACTTGAAAATATTTAAAATATTTTGAAAGGACGTCTGTACTGAAAAATACAGAAACAAGACTCCATGTGTTGCAACATGAGACACATGAGCACACACATCACAGTATCTCCCTACCTCCAGTAGAAAAGGGGAGCACTTTCAGTTCCTGATCCTCTTTGACACGAGTAGAAAGGCTAATAAAATTACTGCACTGGTCAGCAATCAACAGAACAATGCTTAATATGTGCTTAGAGATCTCTGCAGTAGATGACACTTCCTGGAGGAAAAAAGAAATAGCATTTCCTGAAGAAGGTTGGAATAACTAATTTCAAAGTAACAGTGAACAACTCATGAGGTATCTCTTCATATGCAGACACTCCATCAAGCACCTGCTTTACTGTGTGTATAGTTCCTTCCAGAAGGGGCCAAGATAGGAATTCTTCTGCTTTACTATAATGGAAGGATCAAAATGCAATTATACCTCAGCAACATGAGTCTCAAAAATGCCTGTAGTCTTGCTTCCTCCAGAAATGAAGAGTGCTCCAGGACACTGCATCTGCACAACCTCACTGTCAAGCAGAGAGAACAGCCCATGGGTGTCTGAATGGCTTAGAAATCTGCAGTTAGAAAGAAGCTTCGCACTGTTAATGCCAACCCATCTTTCAGTTCTTCCTATTATAAAGGCACATTAGTCTATTTCTTTTCCTTTATCAACCTACGATAGAAGAGCAAAGCTGCTTCCGTAACCAATTCTCCTATAAGAAAAGTTATTGCTAAAGTGGAAAATAGTATATTCGAAAGTAAATCCTCATAACACCACAGTGGTACTTCAGTGAGATAAATACCAAAGGAAAAGCTCCCATTATATAAAATAGTCCACACCAAGAAAGCAGTTGAGTAAGCCCTTCAACAGTATTGGATCCTATCTCTACTCATTACTAGCAAGCAAACCCACACTAAAAAGGACAAGGGAAAAAAAAACCCCTCAGATACACAAATAAGGTAGAATGTTCCCTTAGAACAAAGATCCTCATCAAGTATGTTTTAAAATTTATTTATTTATTTATTTACAGTATGCCTCAGGGGTGGGTGGGTGATTTGTTCAGAAAATACTATTGCAAATAGCATGAAGACAACTGTATTTATGAGCTAGAAGCATATTGATACACTATTTCTTCCATCCTACTAACTTAAATAAAAAGCCAAAACTCTTAGGCATTACTCTCTCCAGTTTATGGCCTCTATCAGAATAGGAGAGGATTGCCCTATTTCCACAGTTAGAATGGGTTATTTCTGCATATTCTCAGTATTTCAGCTTTCACTCTAAAATACTTGCCTTCTTTTAACAGACAGAAAAGTATGCAGTAGACAGCACTTCTCCCCACCTCCAAACAAGAGCATTTCAAGTATTTCCATAGGACGCATTACTTCCAAGGTTTCCCTAGGAATCCAAATTTCCCACTTAAGTCCAAATGGCTGCAACACAGGTGATAGAACCTCACCTCAAACCCATTCTTTCTATTTCAACAGAGCAATTAACCCAAAGGCTGAAAGGAAAGCTACAGGTGAAATATAGTTCAACATTAATAGGATCCCAACATAAATTTCCCTAAATACTCTCATAAACAAGTTAGAGAAATAGGATCTAAAATACAGCTATATGGGGACTCATATGGTTGATCCACTGCACTCGTAAGACAGCAGCTAAATAACTTAAAATGCCCTTCTGCTGGTTATTTTTTGGATCCAATTCTCTCCAACAGTTTAATTAGTGGTTTGGATGACAGAATGGATATGCTTTTAAACATTTATAGCTGGCATCAAGACAGACTGTAGCTCAAAAAACTTAGGCAAAAATGTCTAAAATAAGCAATTCTATACCAAAAATTTTTTAAAAGATTACACTAAAAATTCTAAGTGCACTAATAAAGTAAATATCAACCACAAGAGGTTTAAACACAACCACCACCATCCCACAATGCAAAATACTTCATGAAGGACATAAAACAATGAAGCAATACAGCAGAGGAATCTGGGTTGCTCACAGTGACCTAGAACTGCACACAACCAATACTAGACTGTTGCCAAAAGAAATAAGTTCCATTTCTGGGGGGAGTGTTATCCTGGACAATCAGTGAGTTCTAGAAAGTAATTATAGTTCCTTGGTGCTAATAACAAATCACAGTTGGAATTCCATACTTTTGGGGGCTCCATGTTTTAAACTGCTGATAAATAAAATACTCAAGAGAGAACTGTAAGGATAATGGGTTTAATAAGCATGTCGTATAAGGAACAAGTAACAAGGTTGTTTGGATGTTCATCTCAAAAAATGCAAAAGGCTCCACTGCCTCCCCTTCTAAGAACCCAGAGCTCAACCACAACAATTTAAACATATACTCTTTCAATACACAGAAGTGTGTTACAAAGCTGACAACACTTGGTCATGTTCTAGACAAGAAAGTTTAAATGTACAGCTGAGAAAGATTATTTGGATTATGATAAAGTTTTAATAGTTAGAACAATAAAACAAATGAATATGATACCGAAGGATGTTGTGGGATCTCTTACTTTTGATGATCTGCAACAAGACTGACAAATAGTCCAGAGAGACTTGATCCTGCCCCAGAATCACAGGCAAATGAACAGTGTCCCTTGCATTTCAGTCATCCAAAATTCCTTTCCAGTATTTAGTCCCTGATACCTTTAAAGTCCAGTCTTTAATTCAACAAATAATCACATTAGGAACAGAATCAGAATGGCTACAGTTGGAAGGGACCTCTGGAGATCATCTGGTCCAGCCTCCCTGCTCGGGTAGGCTACCTACAGCTGGCTGTCCAGGACCATGTCAAAACAGCTTTTTAATATCTTCAAGTATGGAGACTTCATGATCTCTCTAAACAACCTGTTACAGTGCTTACTGACCTTTTTGAAAAAAAACCCAAACACCTTTTTCTGAAGTTCAGAAGGAGTCTCCTGCATTTCAGTTTGTGTTCATTGCCTTTGGTCGTGTCACTGGGCACCACTAAAAAGAGCTGACTCCAGTTTCTTTGCACCTTCCCTTCAGGTACTTCTATACATTGGCAAGAGTCCCCCCACAAGCCCTCCCTTCTCCAGGCTAAACACTCCCCATCTCTCTCAGCCTTTCCTTCTATGACAGATGCTCCAGTCCGTCAGTTGCCTTAGCAGTCCCTCACTTGACTCTCTCTGGAAGCTCCATATCTCTCTTATATTGTTCACCCCAGAAGTGGATCCAGCATTCTCAAGGCGTAGTCTTGCCAGTGCTGAGCAGAGGGGAAAGATCACTTCCCTTGACCTGCTGCCAGCACTCCTCCTCACACAGCCCAGGATGCCATTAGCCTTCCTTGTAGCAAGGGTACATTGTTGTCTTGGGTTCCACGTGGTGTCCACCAGGTGCTCCAGGTCATTTTCTGCAAAGCTGCTTTCCAGTCAGTCAGTTGCCAGCATGTGCCTGGGATTGTTCCTCCCTAGGTCCAGGATTTGACACTTGCATTTGCTAAGGGACAGTAATACAAAGGCAAGACGTCCTACCAAACAACCAAAGGAAAAGCCAGTCTATGACTCCTAACAAAGATACAAGATTAAATAGTTTCTAAATTCTGCGTTACCATCGCTGCTTTAACAACTTTACAGGGATAACACGCATTCTTTCCATGCTTTAGTGCAAGGGTTAGAAGTCACAAAATGCAAAGAAAGTCCTGACAGATCAAACCACTGAAGTCTCACCCACACATACATGAGAATGCACAATGCTACACAGCATTTAGGAATATTTTAAGAGAAGACTGAAATGCTTTTCTTGTTCATTCCACTTTTTAATATCTATTTAATAATTTTTATTGGTTTTCATTATTTTTGGTAGCTCAGCTTTAAGGTAAATAGCAGAACCTTCTATAAGCTATACTCTTCTATTCGAGACTGACTTGAGCAATGTTTCCCAACTGTCTTATTTTATCCTTCACTCATTCTCCATCTTCCATATTTTTCATCTTCTACCAAATCTTTCTGTTCTCTGCATCATTTCAACAAATCTTGACACTGCTCTTCAGAGCTATAAACTTACAGATCACATTTGGTTTTCTACAACTTATATTTCAAGATCTTGTCAAACTTGTTCTTCAATGTGCACACACCTTCAAGCTAAATGAAATATATTTAAATGAAGTCTGAAATTGCTAGTTGATAAACAGCACTGCACTTGTACGGTGTCAGATGTGACTCATCTCTACCAGCTAATATATATGCATGCCAAGATCCAATTTTACAAAACAAATGCTAACAAAATTAAAAAGAAACACATATACAGGGAGGTTGGTATTTACAAGACAGCCTAAAGGAGCATGTGCCCAGCTGAAATTAAGTGAAATCTGGGCACAAACCAGCACCCTCCGAGGCACATCACCTTCAGCTATATTTCAGGTTCAAATAAAGAACAAATAAGGATAAAAAAAAAATCAAGGCAAAAACCTACAGAAATAACTCAGCCCTGGGAGGCAAACTTCCAGTTTTAAACCCTAGATTTTGCTACTGCTTCAGTCCCTTATCTTTCTGATTTGTTAAACAGCTGTCTAAAATTTTGAGATGTAAACAATGTAGAGTACAGGCAGAGGTCTACACTGTTTTCAATTTCAATATTAAGCTTGCACAGAATTAAAATACTTTAATTTGGAACAGAGCTTATAAAAAGCTGTATTTGCTCTCAATATTATTGCTAGTGATAGTGTTGTTTATTCTGTGTCACTATATAGGTCTGTCTCCTTCCAAGTACAGGCACAAATTCTCAATTATCACACTGCTCTTTCAACACCCAAAACTCAGACGGAGAAATTCAGGTTTGTAATGATTCTTCCTACATTAGTTTCTCCTGTGCATTACATACTGCTGCAAGCAAGCTACAACTGGTAGAAGCCTGCTTCATTCCACGTGATTTAATAGCACTGAGTTTATATTTCCTCCAACATATGAGGAACATTTCTTGATAATACACATCAGATAATCCTGGAATGTGGGTTCAGCTTTCACCTGAAGCACTGCTACTTCATTACAAGCAATCAGGCCAGTTTCTACATACTCAAAATACTCCAATTTACTGAAACATCTGACTTCTCTGCTATCTGGGTTTTCAGCATGTTTACTGGCAGAAAATTGTTTCATAACATTCCAATTTACTTTGAGGGAAAATGTATTTATCTGTACGACCCATGTCATTATTCATAAGACTTTAATTCTCTCAGTAATTCATTCTCATACATGAAAAGCCAAAACAAAAAAAACCACAAACTGCTTTTGTCTTTTTTTTTAAATGCCATCAGTTCTCCAGAAAATACTTACTATATATTTAGAGAAATTAAAGTTACATGTAAATGTTTATGTGTAATAAGATTAAGGGTTCTTTATTCCAAGACTGAATAAAGCAAATACATCAAGAAATTCACCAAAATGAGTTTTCTTCAAAATTACACGAAAAAATAAGCAACCTCTCCTAGCACAAGTGTCATTCAGGAGCTGAAAAAGACAGCAATCAGGAATCAAAACAGGTATCACTAGTAAAGAGCTGTAGCATAAACGTCTTCTTCAAATTGCACATACTGCACACAAGAACAGAACAACATTCCAGCCTCATTCAAGTTTAAATTAAGATTCAGAATACCTAAGAGCTGTTATGAAAGCATCCATTAATTCAGCCTCTTTTGAGGGGAGGATGGGGCAAGACATAAGCTCTCATTTATTTGGGCAGCTACTCCAAGAAAACAGATTATCTTTCTAAGGGAATGTTAATTCTTCCAGCAACTGATCAACAAGTCACACATACCTGGGTTACATAACAGGATTGAGGCACATACTCAAAAACACAAAAATCTTTTTGGATACTTTCAGCAAAGTTTTAGTTATATGATAAGAGATTAAAAAGAGATTGAAATGTTTGTACTACTGGCTTCTTCACAGTAGATGATAGCACAAGCATGTAGTGAACATGTTGGAGACTCATAAGAGTACAAGAGAAGTATAACACCATTGGAAATCTGTGTCTTAGCTTGAAACATAGTAAAACCTACCCTGTAATACATATGCGGGCTCTGAAACTCTATCTCATTATCACAGGCAAGGAGGGTACCTGTGCAAATTATAAAATTTCTTATCAAAGGCCATTTGTGATGATTAGATGGTTATAAAGCTATCTGCAACTGTTACATCAATTGTGTGGATAGTGCTGTGGTATTTTTTTTTCTTCCATACACAAACACTTAGGCACCAAACAAAACAAAGACGCCAGAAAACTAACATAAAAAAATCACTATGCACTTCTGTTATGTTCTGGATGGCTAATTTTAATACAATATTATGGCAAGAAAAGACACATCAAAGCACAGAGTTGTGAAATTTAGCTGCAGCTTTCATGTTTATCAGACAGCAGGCAGGAGATAAGTGAATCAAACCCTCATTTTGGTTTCAATGCCCAGCAACACTCTTCTGTTCTGAACCTTTACTCAACATAGCAGCTTCTGTGCCCTCTCTCACTCTTGCAAAGGGCAGAATACAGCACCATTTTGTACACAGGAATAAAGATCCCCACCATTACCTCTCTTCAGTAACTGGATCTCTATAAAGAAAATATGTCTCTGTGGATTCTATTTCTCCCAGGAGAGAACCTCTGAATTTCCAGCTGGCATTGTCCATGAAGGAGACTGCTTGCTTGTGCAAAGCATAGGCTCTAGAACTTCTCAATCATCCCAGATGCGTGGGTTCTATAAAAAGGTAGCTTAGTCTCTGCTGTCCCACTTCCCTTGCTAATGCCTCATCTCAGCATCAACCACGCCGAAGAAACGGGGGCAGAGGAGGAATGCAAGCCAAGTAAGACTTGCAGAGAGTCCGAATAACCACAGGTTGTATAAGATCTGTTCCCTCACATTCTGCCTACTCTCATCCCACTTGTGGCAACAAATAGTAAATCTCAAAGTCTGCAAGATAAGAATCAGTTGACTCTTAGCTACCTTTAGCCACCTAAATAAGAACAAAAGAACCAGGCTCCTGCTGAATGGTTTTGGGGAAAGGAATAAATACCCAGGGTGAAGCGGCAGCCCTGCAAGTATTCAATACACAAACAGTCTTTTATGCAGATAGAAGCTGCCATGACTTATTTTTGAAGTGGAAGACAGCATCGCTGTTAGCCAGCAGTCTCCTTAGCCAAACCAGAAACAAAGTCCTCATACACTCAAGTATTTCCCTAACAACAAAGTTAACAGACCTTAGGATCTCACAGAGGTAAAAGCAACTTGGGGAAGAATGAGTACAACAAACATTCTGGTTTAAATGAAACAAATTCAACATGATATATAACTGGAAAACATAGCAAAGGGACATTGGAGTCACAACAGCACCTTATCCCAAGTTAACTATAGCTCATAGTAGCTTATGTAACTCTTCAGACTGAATTGATTTCAGATAGCTGGGTTTCAAGAATGAGGAACTGAAAAGAGCACATTACCAGGGCTCAAAAATAGTTTACTATGTAGGCTATAATTGCTGAAGACAAAAGAACTGGAGCCAGCATAAAACAGCCCTTCTAGAAGTTTTTAAATAGTGAAATGTAAACGATGAGCTCAGGTGAAAAACATCAATTCTTATCAGTAATGGAAGCATGCAAAAGGTTTCTATTGTATGGCAGAGCAGTCTTGGCTTATTCTCTTAACAAACTAGTTTCCAAAACAGAAGATAATGAATCCAAAGGGCATCTAAATGCTGTTGACTGCTAGATTTACACTTACTCTCCACTTTCTCAAACCCTCACCCCCCTCAAACCATACTTTAGAAGTAGGACATAGAGAAGATGGAGACAAAGGCAGTCTGAAGCTTGACACCTGCTTCACAGCACAAAGCATGGCACTTTCTCTATAGAGAAAGAGATCTACATAAAATCGGAACAATAGAAATAAATTCATCATGGTTGGCTGCATATCATCTGCCAAGATAGCCTAACAGAAGATCTGTGTTTGCTCTGGGCAGGTGAAAGGCCTACTGAGATAATATTGTTTGCACTGCCTGCTTGTCTCCTGACAAGGGTGGAGCACTGAAATAAGCAAGTCCCAGCTTGTTGGCACAACAACAAACTCCGAAATACTCATCTTACTTTGGTTCTGTCCAAAGACTTTCCATGCATCACTCCTGAGTTTCAGGTACAATGTTGAAGAGTCAGAGGGCTGTCTGGGACCAAGAACTAAAATGAAATCAGACCTGAAACACTGTTTCAAGAATGTGAATACAAGTGCATATAGCATATAGGCTATATACAGGATGCTACTGGACTAGAAGAACACAACTGCAGTATATCCATACACCATCAAAAAAGGACCTATGCAGTAGAACTCATCCAATTCCAAACTACAATCCACCTACATTAGCAATGACATACATTCACCACAAGCCCCTATTAAACAGCACTCCTAAGGCCACTCACATTTACTAAGACTGATAGTATGGCACCAGAACAACTTGCTTGGATCCTTTAATTAAAAGGACATACCACGTTTCCTTAAGTGTCTTTTCTCTCCCTGCCTCCCGCCTATTTACCTAACAGCCTTTGGGAAAATAAAATTATCACGCAACAGTTAAAACATCCTTCCACTGTCATAAGCAGCTATCTTACATTTTCAGTATGAATGAACACTGGCCTTATTCTAAGGCCCATTTACAGTACAGCTGGATCAGTTCTTTCCTAGTTCATTTGCTTTCAATAGGGGCTTAATTCTTAATTCAAATGACAAATTACTCCAGTAACCACACATACACACGGCTTCCTCAAGCCTGGCATTTTTAGATTTAATAGACCCTTTTAAATTGCCAATATTTTAATTAGTATATAACATTATATACACGTTAATTGCTTTGGAAGACCTGTGCAAAGTAGACAAGCATTCAACTTTAATACATAAATACCACATCCAAGAAGGATGTTTTAGCTACTGAGAAGAGTTCATATTGTTGATTCATTTCATCTTTGATGCATTTTTCTGGCAAAAAGCTTCTAAAAACATGAACAAAAAGAACATAATGCCTTAAGCATCAGGAATAAACCCAACTCTGTTGACCTGAATCTGTTTCCATCCTGTTTCCTTTACCTGAAAACTGACACTCATGTTAAACAGACAATATACATAACAGCATTTAATGACTGATGGCTTCTGAATTAGCTGGCTCTGCTTTTCCAAATCACTCTAGGAAATCACTGTATTTGTTCAAGTAATGATCTTATTCAGATACTGCACCCTACTAAATACTTTCCTTCTTGTTCATTTTGGTCAGCCAAAATTCTTCCTTTCAGAAAAAAAAGATGGCACAGTCATTCTAGTTCCTGGACAAAATAACATCATAATCTGTACTTTATCTTTGCTAGACTTTAAATTGTACAAAATGCTTGTGAAAACTTCTGTTATTGGACATCATAATTACTGCAGGAGGAAAGAGGTAGAAAGGAGAATTAGGATTGAAGTATGTTACAGTTGTATACCCTGCCTACACTTCTTATTAGCGAAGTGTAACATTAGCTGCAATTAGTCAGGAAACATGAATTCTGCTTCATTCTGTGACACTAGCAGAAGTGCACTGAGGTGATGACTATCAACAAAGTCAGCTTGTGATCTGGAGCCATTAAAAGGTGCACACCCGTTGCAGCCAGCCACCAAAGTCACATTTCGTACTGCTGTTGCACTACCTCTCGCTTTTACTGCTCTTTTATTCATGTGACATTTTAAATTAACAGAGTTCCCAACCTTTACACCACACTTTCCACAGCAGAGGTTGTGATCTCATTAGTTTCGAGAAACCTTATGTCAACCCCAATTTTAAAAACTGTTAGCATAAAATATTTGAGAAAAAAAAAATTAATTCAACACTAGAAAATGCAAGCATGACAGTTCAACCTAACTTGTAAAAGAAAATATCCTCTAGCCATCTATATCAGAAACTCCATAATAAAGGCAATCAGAAATTATTTCACTACTACTTGACCACAGGAGATAAGTATTCTAATGATAGCAGTAAGGTTTTCCCCCTATCAGAGAATCTTCTCCTTTCATGGATGCAAGACTGGCTTTGACTGCAATCCTCTTCTTTCTTTTTTCACCTTCTTCCCTCAAACTAAACAGGTACATCAGTGACAGAGAAGAACAAATGCAACTATTTTTCTTCTTTTTCTAAATAAAGTCATTATTTATCTTCCCAAGTTCAGGTTAGCTTCTACATCAAAGATAGTTTTCCCAACAATGTGCTAAGTACTGGTGCCAGTTCGTTTATCTAGTGATTTAGAAGCAAGCTTTTATCACTCTGTAAATCTTGTGGTCCCAGAGCTGCACTTGGAGTTTCCTTTGCCCAAAGCAAGTACATATGCATGAACATACAATTACAATAGGAAGACAGGAAACGGTCATTAAAAATTCATGTGAAAAGCACAAGAGCTCCAGGAAGAGAATGTAAACAAAGCCCAAAATTGTTAAGTCTCATGAGTTTGGTTTGTCATCACAGTCCATCTCCAAATGAGTCATGGTAACTCAAAACTTAGAACATCAGGTAGTCACAAAGCACACATAGCAAAGTTGTACTGGAACTACAGGTGTACTTCAACATTATTAGAATAAAACCATCAAGTTACTGCATTCTGCAAGCATAAGATAACTGAGGAATGCAGCAGATTTTATTCACATTTACCAGTGTGTTTGTATTTTTTAAAAAAAAAACGTTCCCAACTCACATGATCTCACATTTGCACATATTTCTATATGAGTTGACAAACACCCTCAAATTCTTAAGGGTAGGGAAAAACATGTTTGACAATTTCAATTTGATTTTTCTTTCCTAAAACCATGCAGCAAACTAAAGACATTTTTTTATCAAGACTGTTGCAGGAGTATGCAAATTCAACGTGTCAAAATGAAGAATGACTGCTGAGTTGCATGGTTTGCAACATTCATTCTTACAACTATAAACTAATTATGACAATTTACACAGGCTATCAGTACAGCTAATGCAATCTCTGCCTTTAAAACAAAAACATAGGACTTCATAGTTGTTTGGAAAAATGCACTTTGAATGGATTGCTATAAGCTGTTCAGTTCATAACTTCGGTATTTTGCCATTAATCTTTTCATGTGTTAATGCTTAACATTCCATTTAACTAAATCCAGATATCACTAAGGCTATAAAAACCAGTTTAACCCACCTTTTGACTATTATTTCATTACTTCAAGACATAGTCATGCTTTACTTGTCAAGTCTCCATAGAAACCAGTTTACAACATTTACCCTCATCTAATAAAAACAAATACAATAATCCTGCTTCACCTATTGTTTAAGATTACATCAATGGTCTCAGATTGGCAGCATCATATTCCTGCATTTGTTCTTAAAAGATGCTTTACAGATGGCAGTCTGTAAACAAATGCCCTCCAAATAAATGAAACAAATAATAATGAATAATAATAATTATGAAACAAATGCCCTCCAAATAAATGAAACAGTTCTTGAAGGAGCAAGGTTCCTCAAAAAACAGAATCCCAGATGAAGTTAAAGCCACAGACAGTAAATACTTCAATGTATTGTAATCAAGTACCTAAAACCCACTTCATACCATAAAATCCACAAGTTCTAGCTTTGAAACATTTCTAACAAAAGATGAATTCCAACACAAAATATCATGAGAAAAGAGTATGCTTCTGGAGACAGGAGATGATAACTACTGTTTGACTGACTCATTTCCCACAGTACTTATGCAAGTCCACATTCTCTCCACTAGGCTACACAACAATATGCTATGAACTTGGCATACCAGAACCAAGAGCATTTCAAATACACAGAAAGAAAAACAGTGCACAGAACCGGTGTGGTAAGGATAGTCACTAGGGAAGACAATTTAGCTCTGCTAGAACCATACTAAGACAAAAATCCAGCTGCAGGGCCAGCCACATTAATGCACAGTCTTGCATGTATTGCCCGATACAGCTGAATCTGATGGAAAAGGATTATCACAGTAAAATTGCTGTCTCCTGTGTCAACAACATGAAATTTGGAGAAGATTGCAGTGACCGCTTAGCCAATTCTTCAAGATTTGTTTATAAAATAAGTAACATGCATGTCTTAAATACTGCTCAGGAATATGTAGAAAACCAACAAACTAGTGATGCTAATAAGAAAAATAAGTAATGATATTCCTCCCCCATCCTTACCAATGAGGAAATTAAAAAAAAAAAAAAAAGTGAACCAGCCTGAAAAGCAGCTTTATTGAAATGGTATCTTTAAGAAAGGACACAATCTGAATTCACTCTTTTGAGTATATTCTTTAAATTCTGTTCAAGCTGTTATTCATAAACAAAGCCACTAACAATTCAGGTTACACATGTCATGCCGATATCAAATTTAGGTCTCGGATGATAGCTGAAATCTTGATCACAATTTATTGTGACAACTTCATACTTAAAGTATTAAAAAAAAAAAAAGAGAGAAGCTCTAGTTAGTACAAGATATCAGGTTGAGTTTGAAGGATGATCAGCTTAGAGACAGGAGGAGGAACAGAAGAGAAGAGGAGGTTATTTTTCCTCTCCTTGATTCCTTAATGCAAGATTTAATTAACAACATTCAACTGCACTGCACTACAGGAATGACACTTTTCAGACCAAGGACATCCTTGAAAAGGCAAAGATGGTAAATTAAAACACAGGAAGCAACGCTATTTTCTACTCCATAGCTAGTTCCTCAAGCCGGGAGGTACTACAAAGCTCTCACACTTGGGGCCTTAGCGCACCCAACCAAAGGCCCTTAACACACCCAACCAAGAGTTTAACACTTAAATAGAGAAGCTCAAAAACAACACTGGCAATAAGTAAGGAAAGCACTTCTTTTCTTTCTGTCAGAAAAGAAGGAGCTTAGCTACAAGGTTCTAGCAATCTTCAGGGCCAATGCAGCTCTACCAAAAAATACACTGAAATTTAGTTAAGTCTGTTCCCTACACTTATGTTTAACAAGAGTCTCAAAACAACCAGAGGGCTAGACTTCATTATTATGGAATTGCCTCCCTGATACCACCCTTCCACCCTGTTAACCTAAAATACTTGTGCTGGGAGAATATCAAACCAAATTTTATCATCAATCTGAAGAGCTCATGACACATAACCTGTCTATATCAGCTGTAGTACAGACAGTCTTATTTTAGGATATTATCAGCTTGGTTTGTGCTTTAGCACTATCATTAAAATTCTTCACAATCAACCTTCCTGAAAAAAAAACAAAAAACCAAAAAAAACCCCACACCAAAAAAACACCCCCAAAATATCTTTATGATCCTAATTCAGGCTTATTGGGTGTTATATAGGGAAAGCTCATCTTTTCCACCCTACAAGGTTATCACAAAATGTCACTTCAATCCAATGAAGAACATGAAAGCAAAAAGAACTTTGCACTGTAACACTGCAATACCTTTAGTCAACTTTCATTATTTGTGCAAGGTGAAATACTGCTTCTAGAACAAAGTCCAGATAAAATAAAGCACTATAGCTAAACTAACTTCCTCAGACTCATGCTAGTCAAGAAGCTTTGCATCTACACAGAATGTTTTATATTTTTGTAGCTTGCTAGTCCAATGAAGAGCCCATCCCTCCTGCGGACAGTGTTTCAGATGCCATTTTGGCCAGTAAAAAAAAAAAAAAAAAAAAAATTAAAATTTATTCCAGCCGTACACTTGTAGTTGTTTCCAGGGCTCTCCCCAGACAAAAATCCGTCTAGGGCAATACTGTGGATGCAGGGAGAGCAGTCCAGAACTGAACCAAGAAGCCTGAGAGGGCAAGTTATCAATGCTCCCAGCTCCTCAGAGGATCGGCTCCCACGACATCTGTAATACTACAGGCATGGAGCTGCTAAACTAAAATAGTGAGATCATGGTAACACAAGAACTAAGTATTTGCTGATTCTTTACTGGTGAAGCATACTAGAAAAGCAGACCTTTTCTTATTAAGACAGAGGCCCAAACTGGCAGTATTACTGCAGCTGTTGAATATATCAGTACTCACTACGAAGCACATGCTCCCATGACTCTGCTAGAGATCACCGTTTCCTCAACACAAAACATACACTTTATTTTCTTTAGTTATTGCAGTGCAGTATCTCAAATCTTAAAGTCATATTGGTTATTCAACAGACTGGCTAAGATACAGGTGCACACACATCCTTCTGCCAGTTTAGTCACAGAGTGAAACAGCTGAAGGCAATAACATCTTAGGCAATCTTTAGTAATTTTTTTGCAGTTTATCAAAGTCTCAAGTCTTTCTGTCCAGAAGGGGATTACAGACCTCATCACCATACCACCCAGACAGTAAAACACCTTCAAAGGTTCTTTGAAACCATTATTTGCTGCTCCTCACGAGACGAACAGCAAATGCTTATGGCTTAAAATAAATAAATCATAATAAAAGAAATAATCAAGTCTTACACTGGAAACCTACACCCACAAACATGGAAATCAGCACCTCTCAGCTCAAATAATGACCATAAGATCTTTCTAGTCCTGGTTTTATTTGAAACTCCACAGATCAAATCTAAGAAAAAGGTGACCATCTCCAAAATTCCTAGAATCTTTCTAATTTCAGTATTGGCTTTGTTATCCTTATCAATTCTGGCTTCTTATTACAATGTGAAAATAATACCTTATCATGGATGGGTCCAGGAAGCAATAAAGTAAACAGCAGCATAATTTATACCACTCAAGAAAATTAAGCTTAATAAAACAAGCCTAACTTCTTCCTCCATAAGACCATACATCTATTTGATTGCAGCAAAAAGAAAACTTAGGGTATGTTTCTGCAAGATACACAACTCTGGCACAGCTCAGCTCTTGCAGATCCAGTTTGAGCTATTTCCCCCTATTTCTTTCACTGAACTGCACTGCTGCAGCAACTAAGCATTTCTTCTCCAACTTCATAGCAATCTGCTCGAATTTAGAGGGGCAGATGAGGAGCATTCATGATCAAACTATGCACTAGATATATGAATCAAACCTTTCCCAAAGTGATTATTTATACCCTCAAGGCTCAACTGAACAACATCAGGGGTTTTATAGCACTTCCTCCTTAAAAGAGCTCCCAACCTGAACACACAGATAAGTCTATGGGAGCTGATAAGATGAATCCCAGAGCCCTGAGGGAATTGGCTGATGTAGTTGCCAAGCCCCTCCCCGTGATATTTGAAAAGTCGCATATGACCAACTTAGTGGCTTTCTATGATGGGGTAACCGCAGCAGTGAACATGAGTAAACCAATGGATGTCATCTATCTACACTTCTGTAAAGCTTTTGACACAGTTCCCCACAATATCCTCCTCTCTGAATTGTAAAGATATGGATTCGATGCGTGGACGGTACAGTGGATAACGTACATTTAACAAATGTATGACATTCAAAGCTGAAAAAAAAATAATTTCTTAGAGGGAAATAACTCTGGATCTAATCCCTGAGCTGGCTTTCAGCACAGTCCCACAAACAGCTGAAAGGGCAGGTATCTGCTCACAGCACCAGGAGGCGAATGAGAAGCCAAGAATTCTTTGAATGGGTATCAAGCACGAAACACCTGTACTCTCTCAAAACTCAGCTTATGAGACAGTCCAACAAAACCAAGTATAAACATTCCTAAAACACGTGTGTGTAGTCTATCACAGGCCGATTATTTTTTAAAGAAACTAATCAGGAAGGGAAAAGAGGAGAGCAGCCAGCCAGCAGCACTGTCTGTGCAATCCTGAAGCGTTCTGCTCACAATAAGCTGTAGAAAACTGGATAGTGTTCCCTTGGAGGGAACTAATAAAATCGCTCATGCTTGACCTTCACAAAACTGGCACAGTAGCAGGAGAAGATGGATCTTGTTTCTTGTACACACAGATTTGCATCTCTTGGGTATGCAGAATTGCATCAAAACACTACAGCTGAATTACGTGAAACCACAGGTCACGCACAGGAACAAAAGTTTTACCTATACTCACTTGGTCAAAAATAGTGCCCTGGATTTCACGGGCATTGCAATGATTCTGGTGTAACAAGAGAAAACCAACTGACCATGAGCTATCAGTGTAAAGCTACAGTCAAGAAATTAAACATAAGCCTTGAATGCATAACAAGGGAACACAAAGCAAGGAACAATGCCATTTCCTATCCTATTCAGCAAACATGATAACAACACTATAGTGCCCAGATCAAATGTCTGCACATTATGCACAAAGTCAGGGGGGAAAAAGCTATAAACAATAATTTTGAGTCCAAAAAGCATCTGAAAATACATGTTGGGTTTTATCTCCTTAGACAATCAAAGGTAAGGCTAAGAGATGATTGACATGTGAATTTCACATACCTTCACTTGGAGAATGTTTTTATCCCCCATAGTCCCAGAACTTTTTGTTGCAGGAGTGCCCAGGTACCAAGACGGGGGATAACAGGGACCATAAAACTATCTAATATGCTAGAAGACCTGTTACTATTCTCAGGGGCAACTCAAATAAGTAACTGCTTGTCATTAAAGATTCTGAAAAGCAGACATACTAATGAGGTCCAAGGACAGAAGTACTGCTAAAAACTGACAGGATTAAAACATTCTTGAAAGAAGTTGTAGGGACTGATCAGTGAAGAAGAGAATAAGCATTCAAAATGATCCTTTTCTGACCTGAAACAAATTTACCGTTCAGAATCTATTAATTTAAAGGCCATTCATATGACATAATATATTATAATAATAGTCCAAAAGATACATAGAGAGAACAGTCAGTTGACTTCCATTTAACATCATGACATCCTTAACAAAATATTTTAAAAGAAGGGACAAATGGGAACAGAAACAGCTGGGTTCTTCTCCCAAGTGACAGGGGACAGGACAAGAGGGAATGGCCTCAAGCTCCACCAGGGGAGGTTCAGGCTGGATATCAGAAAAAAAAAATTTCACAGAAAGGGTCATTGGGCACTGGCAGCGGCTGCCCAGGGAGGTGGTTGAGTCACCTTCCCTGGAGGCATTTAAAGGATGGGTGGATGAGGTGCTGAGGGCATGGTTTAGTGGCTGATAAGAATGTCTGGACTCGATTCTGTGGATCTTTTCCATCCTAGTGATTCTGTGATTCCATACAATTCTCTGCTACCCACTTACTCAAAGCAAGGTTTCTCACTTAGCAAATACAGTAGCTGTATCAATGTGTTGATGAAAATGCCAGGGCTTCAGAGAGATTGGGGGGGGGGGGTGTGTGTCATGAAAACAGGTAACAATAATCATATTTGTGATTTTCTGCAAATACTTCATTTTAACAATTCCCTTTGAAAAATAATTACTTGTAAAAACAGTTAGGTTCTGTTAGTGTGTGTAAGTTTGTATCTGTTTAGTAAGGCCATAATAAAATCATATCACTCTCTACCTACCTAAGTACAAAAGTACAAAAATGTGTGTCATAAATCCTAGCTAGTCAAATATCAATTCCATTCACTACTGTGACCAGGAACTAGCAGTCTCATAAGAGCTTTTGAGACACAAAAGTCACTTTGAATAACACCATAAATTCATTTAGCTCTGAAACCAAAGCTGCACGCTTGCCTCCTAACACTATGGTGCCTGTTTCTGCATTTATAAACTATCATTTAGCTATAAAACCACTCCAAGCTTATTAGCACTGTTGGTTACATTCAGATAGAGGACAGAAACAGAAGCCTACTCCAGAGCAAACATTTCTTCATCAGCCCTGCACCTAGTCTCTGTGGTTTGCCTCTTCCTCTGCTGTCTGGGCAGAGGTTACCCAAATTTGAAATTTCACAAAATTTTCAAGCAAAGCAGGTGACAGTCTTGAAAGTACACAAAGTGGTCACAACTGCAGTAGGTTCCTATTTTGTCTTCAGAGATATATTACCAGCACCACAAACTGCTGTTGGATTGCACAGAGACAGAGAAGTATCCGGCAGTTTGTTTCCAATGAGGGCTTTCACTTTATCTACAAATCCACAGAAATAAAATAACTTGGTTCTCCATCTCATCTGTACAAGCTCCACAACGCAAACAGATTAGCATGCCCTTTTACAAACTAGAAAATAAAGTTTGTAGTTATTCTGAGACTCAGAAAAGAAAAAGGTGAGAAGAAAAGCTTTCTTTTCAGACATATCAGGACTTGGAGCCTGACCCAAAACTCCTGCAAAAAAAACAGGTAGCACTGTTCTAAGAGCTGCTACTTGTAGGGAGAGCTCCCCAGGCCTATGGACTTTTCATGGTATCTATATATGGTGGCTCTCACGTCATTTAATGCTACCCTTATTTTAAACAGCCTTCTCTTGTAATAAGGTTAGTGCCTATGCAATGAAAAAGAATCAGTACTCTTTAAATATTGCCCTATCTATCTTCCTTGTAACCTAACTATGCATTTACCCTGTAGCTTGCAAAAAAAAAAAAAAAAAAAAAATCCCAGCTTTTCTGAAGACCTTGCTAAAGATTTTGGTATTACTTAAAAGCTCCTTAAATTCAGAAATAAGTATTTAGTTCAGTAAACAGTTACATGTCTTAGAAATCCTGAAAGTAAAAGAAACAAACTTCATTTTGAAGGTTATTCTTCAAGACATCACTTGCACTTCAGCTTGGCCACTTTCAACAGCTACTGAAAGTCACAGTGAAGCCACTGGGCTTTCTCAGACTCTTTTTTTCATATTACAAAGTTTCCAGTGTTCATCTTACTGATAATGGGTGGGATAATTCTCTCCTCCTAGTATTACACTAGTACTGAGAAACAGAAAGTTGTAACAGAGAAAAATCTGTTTTCTGGAATGAACTTTTGATAAATAACATTTTGCATTAATAAAAGACCACATATTTTTACTTCATGTAACAATTTTTGAGATTATGATTATGCTGTAAACGTTATCAGATCATCTGTTTCTCCCTGTCAAAGAAAGATAAAATTTTTCCAGAAGAAATATCTAATACCATAACATGGCAGGAAGAAATCAAGATCCTCTTTCCTGGCCGTAACCACACTCTTGAAACAGAATCTGCCAAAACAGCTGAACTTTTTTTTAAAAAATATACTTCACAATCAAATCATAAACCAAAATATGCAGGTATTTAATGTAAGACTACATCAAAATCCATGCACACAAATTGTAAAATGAGAATATCTGTTGGCAAATTTCAACAGCAGCAAACAAACCCCCCTTTTGCCACACAGCACTGAATTTTTCTATTTCCACTCCCTTCAGAGAAATGTACTCATCAATTTCAGTCTGGTTTTGCTGATACAGACAAATGTTCAAACACTTTCTCATTTTCCCCGTATTTTGTAAATATCTTTACCTTTTAAAGCCAGAAAAGAGGCATCAGATAGGTTTTACTATACGATAAATTTATAAAGCAAACAGTAGCATCAATATGCTATGCAGGAAGAAAAGCAATTGTAAGCAACATCTGCAAAATAGGGGATGGCTCAGAGAATTCAGGAGGAAAAAGTGGTGAAGGCAGTGAGAAACCTCTGCCTGTTTCCAATCCTAAATTTAAGCATATCAAAAAATATTTGTTGTACAGATAACATCTCATAGATTGATCTCCTAAAACACATTTAATGAACGATCAAAATCCACAAGTTAACAAAAATTTCCCCTTCCCAGTACCTACTGTTCACAACAATTTGAATATTGTGACATATGCTTTGATGTCCCAAAAGCTCCCCCATTCTAACACCTAGGTTTTGATTCCCTATTTTACAAGTTTTGCAACAGTTCATCCAACATTTTAAAACCAACAACAAGATATCATTCCATGCAAGGAAAAGAGTGAAGGGAGACAGACAAAGGCATATGGTGGCTTAAATACTCGACTTAAAGGAAGAAAGCAAAAGTTAACATCTAATAGCTTCACTGGCCTCTGTACAAGGCGTCATTAAGCAGGTCATCCCATTAAAAGGAAAGCCCATCAAAATTAACATCATCTGAATAATTTGAAGCCAAGAACAGAACTTCAATGTGTGCTGATAGATGCACACAGAATTAATTGTGCAAGGCAGACACTGGGCATGTGTAGAAGTCATCCTGCAGCTGGGAGTTCCAAGGCACAGCTCACATGTGGCCTTGGTAGATAAGGCTTGTAGGTTTGGGAGCAGTCACAGAGCAGGGCTGGGAACACTCCTCCTCAGAGAAAGGAGATATCAGTAATAAATAAGAAAACATCCTGTCATCTCTCTCTTCATTGCTGAAGAGCAGAGAAAGAAACAGGAAAAAAAAAACCCAAACCAAAAAACACACCACTAAATCAAGCCAAATATATGAAATATCAGGAAGAGGGTGGAAAATTAATGAAGGCTTTTGCACAACAAACAAGTTACATTGCTGCACTACTGAACCAGCTCTTCTCTCCACGGAGCTACAGCAGGATGTCTGACTTCACATAGATACATAACAGCATCCAAACATGACAACATGAGAGTAGATAAGTGAATCCTGCCCACTGGACTTCACACTTCACATACCCTAGTGATGTGACCTATTTTGAAGAATACCACCACTCTTCACTTATTTGCTTAATTCAAAGAGATAACAGACTCATCATTCATCATCTCTCAAAGCAAAGCACTCATGGAAGGTTTGTTATTCAGGAAGAACTTCTACTTACTGAGTAGCCTGAATATAAAACCTACATACTGCAGATTTGCATCTTTACTGAATAGTGATCTTTGTTGCAACACAACGATTGTACAGAGCACTGGCATTTTCAGACCTCTTTAAAAAAAGAAATGGAACATTATAGGTCTGGTCTTTTTACAGAAACGCATGTCCTCAACTTAAAATCACACCATATCACAGCTCCAGGAACCACTAACAAGGTATGAAAGTGATTTATTACACATTTCAATGACAGAAAACAGCCTTGATCAGTTCTGGGTAAGAACAAGGGAGAAGGAAGGATAAGCTTAATAGAACTACTCCTTTTCTCATAAAAGATGGAAAATATTCACTTGTGCAGTTATAGCAATTAACATTTAGACATTAAGTCATTTTGTTTGGACTTAACACACACAGAGAAAAAAAAATGTGATGCAGTTAGCATGTTTATTTCATCCAACAACATTAAAATGAGAATTTGTTCACAGCCTAGGATAACGTTAAAGCTCATTCTCTAACACAACCTACCAGACCCAACACAGTGAAATATACACAGTAGGAAACTTTAAACTTAAAAATGGGAAGCGTTATCCTCATTCACTTCCAAGGTTAAGTTTCCTTAGGCAGAAAAAGAAACAAGTGTTTTCCCAGACAAGACTGCTAAGTTACAGCTGGACTCAATCTTTTCCAAAGGTCTTTTCCAACCAAAATGATTCTATGATGAGGCACTAATGAAAATAACACATACAATCAATTACTAGTACTATGAAGAACTACTGTGAAAAGCATTATTTTCAAACAGCCATGAAAGAACTCACCCTTGGAAATAATGTTGCAGTCTACAATAATTTAATTACAGGTTGTAGTTCCTAAGTTATAACTCTGTGCTTTTCTAACTGTGTATTTGATGTTGGCACATCCATATGAGTTCAAGTTCTTCAAAAGAAAGGTCCTACACCCTGCACATATTTGTATAGAGTTATTTGTTATAATTTACAAACATCAAATTGAACCCTCCATTAGGATTCCTAGTATCTAATTATCATATAAACTGTACCACATGTATTAAGATAATTAAATACAGTAACATCTCAATTCAATCTGTTTATTGGTATACTAAATAAACAAACAACCGAAAACTGAAAGAAGAGATGACATTTGGTATTTGTTTGGGTAAACTATCTGTGTTTCCATAACAAACAAGGAAGGGATATAACCTGAATCTGTACAGATGAAAAACATGAACAGTCAATATAAATTGACTCAATATTTTTCACACTTCATAGCTGGAGTCTAGGACTGGAACTTCAATAAATATTTCAAAATAATAACATCACAGTATAGCTAATGGTGCAGGACATACTTAAATTGATGCACAGAAATAATTGGAAATGAAGAGCAGATGGGCACTCTAAACACTTCATTACCCTCCAACTTTTATATTTCTAATGCAGAAAGAAAAAAAGAACATTTACCACAGACTGCACTGGAGAAGAAATACTAAAAGACCCCATACATTTCTCAAGTAATTTAAAATACTAACCCGGAAATGCTGTCTATAGAGCTAACAGTTGTCAACTTCATCTTTCTAGCAAACAATAAAAGAAATTATTTTTATTTATCCTTATATTTTACATTGCAAAGCGCCTACAAATTCAATTACACACATTCTCCTTCCTTCTCTCAACCTTTCTTCTCGTTGCATTTGAGTTTTTACATGCATTTACATTTTGTTGTCTAACATGAAACCATTCATTTTTAAAGTGAAGATGTTTAACCTTGGAATTAGCTCTTTCACCAATTACTATTAATGTTCCTCTAATGCCTGCTCTACATCTGAGAATGTTTAATTAACAGAAGCTGTCACCTGCATGGTTCATGCCCTGACAGACAGGACACTTTGCTATTCAAGCTGGCTGAAGAAGCTGCTGAGCCAGCCACAGACTCTTCGCTACAGCTGGGAAACTGCATTTTTGTGGGGAAGAAGCAGGACTGAAGACTGTTGTCAATTTGTACAACTGTGAAGAAGCAAGAGTAGAGACATATTCCCCTCTCTGTTTCAGAAGATAA
Source organism: Coccyzus lansbergi (assembly GCA_033558105.1). Lineage (NCBI taxonomy): Eukaryota > Metazoa > Chordata > Aves > Cuculiformes > Coccyzidae > Coccyzus > Coccyzus lansbergi. The sequence goes on along the minus strand of JAUMJK010000305.1, from coordinate 1,293,347 downwards.
CAGGACAGACAACACATCCCATATTTTATATGCTATTTCTAGCTTCTTCAACATTTCAGTCTATTTCTTCCTATACCACCTTCTGCAATCCAAACAAAGTCCTCTGCTTGCTCTTCTATATGGGCTGCACTTCTAAAGCATCTTTGTTCCTATTTCCTGCCTCACAGGAACTTTATGCATGCCCAAGCATTCTTTTTCGTCTTCAGGACTGCTAAGAGCCTGAAGCTACAGGTATGTTACCTAGCAATCTAATCTAGGAAAAAAAAAAAAAAAAAAAAAAAAAACAACAACCCAAACCAACAAACTCTAACTGTTCTGAAAGTTTTCAAGTTTTTTCCTTAATGACCACCTCCATTCTAACCCATTGTGGTCTTCAGGGTTTCTCCAGTCTTTATGATTACATATTTGACAGTCCAGTGCAAAGAGCTGCCACTGAAATAAATGTTTGTGCTAACAAACAAGCAGCCCAGCTACATTGACAGTTAACACAGTTACTTTCCTAGGCACAGCTGTGTTCTAGTCCATTGTAGAAATGCATCCGAAAGAATGCATGCAACCCCCTTATTTTCTCCCCATCTCTTCAAATGCATAAGCTCTCCATTAGTGAATCAGTACCAGTTGCTCATGGTTGTGTCTTTGTATTGCACTGCTCTCACCACTGGCTTTCTCTCCCTCACTGGTTGTCAACTCTTTGCAGCAGTCGTCCTGTTATCCTGTCTGTGTTGCACTGAAAAATGGCATTGGTTTCCTTAAATAACTAATGACATTCAAAGGCAGAACTTATCTAACACATGCCAAAACACGACACTGTTCATAGTCTCCCCCCTTTTCTATGTACTGTTGAAATGTCTTTTATCGACTGCAGATTTATTGGTGAGCACATTGAGGGTCTAAAATTCCCTCTTCTCTCTCAAGAACCTTACACTATGCTTTCCTGAAGCCGAGCTGCAGTCACATGCTCATACCCCATCTCATTCCTGTTTCTCTGGGTCTGTGTATGTCCCTGACTCCCTACGTGATTCTACTATGAATGCTTTTCACACACCTTCAGTGTACACAGCAATGCATCAAAGTATAGGGTACATGGATAACATAATTAAAGGCTACTGCCAGAAGACAGCACATCGAGTCCCAGCTACAGTTACTTGATCAGAGCTGTAAGGCAATGAAAAAGCATTTCGACAAGAGCTGCAGAAGCAAAATACTCAGCTCCTTCTAAAAATGGAACTTGATCAGTTTATGAAGGGGATTATATCTGCTGGTGCTCACAGGAGTTCATGAACACGAGAGGCCTTTCCAGTGCTGCAAACGTGCTTCTAACACTCGATGGAGAGTTCTTTAATTTTCATGATGTTGAAATCTATCTTCTGTATAAAGAAGGCATATTATCAATTTCATAATTGATAAAAGCTTTAAAGAATTAATTAAAAAAAAACCTTCCCCCATCAATGTAACATATCTACTGTTTACGTGGGAGCAGCCCCTCAGTTAGGAGACTCCAGAGAATGACTTAATCTAAGTGTCCACATAAACATTAGTGGATTTCTCTAGTTAATATTCCTGAAATGTCACGTGTGATGTAAAATAAAGAAAAAAAAAAAAGAGTTTTACCTCTCCCTCAATATTGCTAAGTTTATCAGGTCAAATACCCTAACCAATAATTATAAGAAAGAGATGACCTTTCAAGACTTAATTTAATGTTTACTTTTGATGAAAGCATAGAGGTCAGATAGCAAGTTTTGTTATGTTCATGTTACTCCAGGAAAAAAAAAAAAAAAAAAAAAAGGAGGATACAACAGAGAAGATTAGAGAATAGAAAAGGGTATTGAAGAACATTTACTATCTCTATCCTGAAGTGTTTCCATAGCAGCCGTAACAATTATTAAAACAGATACACCAAAGGGAAGGCAAAGTAGTAATATAAAAGCTATCCATCTGAAAACAGTTCATAGATTTGAAGAGTTATATTTGACTTATTAATTTTATCATTAAATATCACCTACTTTCTAATGCATCACAAGTCTTTGCAATAATGTTCACAGCAGCATAGAAATGTATCACAGCAAGGTGATTTTTAGCAAGGAGTATTTATGATGGACAATATGTTGGCAGATGTGGCTTCACGTCACAGAAAATGTAAGGTATCCTATATTTGCTTTGCAGGATGAGGATTTCCATAGTGGTGTAAATTTAACATTAGTTCCCTCTTTTTAATCCCACTTATATTATACAAAGCCAAAAACACCCTTCATGTGTTCATTCCCTTCCTGCCCTCCCCCAGCTTATCAGAGAATATTGTTTTCAGTGACATTTTAAAAAGGGACTTAAATTCCTGCTACTCTGGACAGTCTCACTGAATAGCTATCCTTCCTATCCTCCCTTTAAGCTTCCCTAAGATGCATGGAATTAAAAATCAGACTCAGTTTTGAGAAATGTCAGCAACCATGTCTTGCAGTCAACAACAATCTGCCTTTCTGGCCTTATCCGGGAGCCATCCATAGACTGTTCTGTTTACATATTAACTAGCAAGCATCATCACCACTGCGTAAATGTCAATGCTCTTTCCCTGCATTCTTTATGTAAGAACACCACATCATTTCCAACCAGTTTTTCATTCATTAAACTCATGAGTCTTCCAGAAAAACGCAAGCGAGATTGTTTTGACATCAGCGAACAAGTAGACTTCCATCTACCTACAGCTGAGTTACAAACCCTGAACAAGTAACAGCCTCCAATGCAAGGGAAGATGCAACATGAAAGATACCAAACAGGTTCTCAATGGCATTGTTAAAAGAAACACACTGTTACCTATGTGAGAGGAAGGAAAGGATGGTTTCTAAAGTAAGTTTTTCTTTCTCCTTGCTTCAGTTCTTATAACTAAATTTCAGATGGGCAGACACGTGGTGTCAGGTCAAGAGGAAGTAATGACACCATTTATGCTCTCCTTCCCATGGGAAATCACCCCACAGCAAAAGAACTCGTCAACTGCCACTCACTCCTATACAAGGATACAATCTTAATAGCATCTCACATTCAATACAAGCCCCTGAGGATCTTGTGGGTTTGAAAAGCCATCCAATGCATTATTCTATTTAGAAAGAATACTTTCAAAGTAAGTGATTCTTGCCTTAAGAGTGAACAGAAAAGCCAACACCATTAAGAAATCCTTGAAAATTTATGCAAGAAGTTGACTATAGATAACATTATCAAGAGGCATCTATAGTGCTTTGAATAATCATATGCTGACATTTGTACGGGGATAGCTCGGTAGGAAGCAGGTACAGGAAAGGCAGAGAACACCTACCAGTTAAAGAGCACACAGCACCCTAGGAGGGAGGGCTAGCAGATGGGGTAGTCTGAGGGCTGAGGACATGCAGGAAGAAAGAATTGCAACACCCCAGAAATAAGTGGGTGGGGAAATGCAGATAAACAAGAAAGATGACTCTGGTCACAATATCGTTGTACAGCCCAGAGAAGGGCAGGCTAAGGAGACTCAGGAATCAGGACAGATCTCTACTTCTGTTACCACCATAGACAGAAAAGAGCTTACCAGGTTTGTAGTTTCTAACACAGATACTGTCACAAAAATGCTAATGTTAATCCCAAAGACAGTTATCAAACTACTGATGCAGGATTTATTTTTCCACCACCAACAACCTCCACATGTGAGAAAACACTGTTGCAAAATCTGATATATTTAACTTGGACAAGTTTCGGGGTTTTAGCTTCATGCTAATGTTAAAATAAAACAAAAAAGTAAAAAAAAAAATGGAAACTTTTTTCTTACATGTATATCTCCAGTTTTCCCTCACTCATGTCTCTTCTGTCACTCCTCCATACAAACAAAGAGATCGTCTAGTGTTTAAAAACTAATAAATCTGTCAGCTACTTCTATGTGAAGTTTCAGCTTGCAGCCTAAAAAGTTGTACTTACAAGAGTAACATGTTCTAATATCAACAAGTTCCTTTTTCCTTGAGAAAGGCAACCAGGGTGTAACATTAGCGAGTAGTAAAAGGACTTCAATCTGCAGATGCCAACATTTCCTGAAACAAGTGCTTGTGAATCTATTCAGCAGCACAATTAAGTCTTCTGCAATGATCTATGTACTTGACTTCATGTGTAAGCTGCTTACCGGTGATGAAGCCCACAATCCCTAATTTTCCATAAAATTTGAGCTGAAATGGAGAGAAACCACCATACACTATTTTATTCTTTTAACTGGAAAAGATGTTACTCTGTTCAGTCAGCTTAGCTGGTACTGTACCACAGCTTCCAAGTATTAAAGCGTATTCTATTTCAGACCCTAATCCCACAAAAACATAGAACTGCATGCAAAGCTCAGCGAAACTTCCCTGATCAACCTCTATAAATGGTGCAACACCTCTTTCAGTTTTTCCAGCTCTCAGCATGAGTGTTACTTTCCATTAAAGAAAGGCAAAACCCATGAGGAACAGATATGTAATTCAACAGAATGGTTTTTAATCCTCAAAACATGGACAGCTATTACATGCTCCAATCCTCCACAAGTCTAGGGATTTCAGTGAAAAAAACCAAAACCAAACAAAAACCCAACCAACTTTTGCCCTGTCTACGGACAAACGAACTACAATCACCACGTATGCAGGTCACATTCTGAAAACACTGGCAGTCTAAGATTTGTTAGGAGGTCAAATTCAAGCAAAAGCGATCGACAGCTCCTTCACTGGACCAAGCTGATACTTCCATATATATTCAATGCTCAAAAAGCAAGAAGAGTGCCATTATCTTATTTTCTTTTTTTCCTCATTTTTTGACAGACTGTCCCAAACAGGCTCTACAGCAACAGCTGAACTCTGATACATCAGAGGGAGTATAACCTTAGGCAAAATATTTACCGAGCTTATCTACATAGAGCTCTGTAAGTAAATCCTTAGCATGCTGATAACATTCATCGAGTCTTCTTTAGAGAAGATTTGTGCTGAGATGTTAGGACTGCAGCAAGTCGCGAAGAAGACGCGAGGAGAGGAAACACATTAACATTTCCAATACCTAGAAATGTGTGATCCAGTCTGCAAGGCAAGGGAGACCCGATAATTCTGCAGCAAGAATCTCTAGGTGGCTCCATTCACACGCTCCTATGTTCATTTGTAAGAGTCTTACTCCATCTCTTCAGTTTCTTTTAAGCAGAAACCATGGGGTTGCCAAATTCCATGTTTCAGTGAAACGATGCCAATATATACAGATCATTATTAATACGAAAGGCGCCTAACAAGACTCAAAAGGTACTCGGAAAAAATCAAACACTCTCTCTTTCACACGACTGGAGACGAAAGTAGGTGCAGTTTATCAGGTTGTTACACTCATTATTAGCAAGTTCCCCCCACTCGTTTCTGCAGACCAAGCTTAATAGCTGGTGACCGTTTGGGTTGACATGGGAAAGATAGAAATGTTTTTCAAACACGATGAACTTGCATGCAATGAACTTGCCCAGGGAGGTGGTTGATTCACCTTCCCTGGAGGTGTTTAAGGCACGGGTGGACGAGGTCTTGAGGGACTTGGTTTAGTGTTTGATAGGAATGGTTGGACTGGATGATCCGATGGGTCCCTTCCAACCTGGTTGTTCTCTGATTCTATGATTCAATTTCATGGGAAACTTGATTTTCAAGAGAGACGGAAACGGTTAGCAAAAAAAGCAGCTGGGAAGCGAGTATTTGGCAGCTGTGGGAACGAACGCCCGGCAAACCCCAAACCGTGTAGATTAGTAACAATCGGAGAGTGTATCTGTGGAGAGGTAGAGGGGCACACGACGGGGCTCCGGGGATGCTGGAACTTCACCGAGGAGGCAAAAATCAGCCACGAACGCACCTTCCCTTCCTCCTTCCTCCAGCGCAGCAGCAGCAGCAGCAGCAGGAGGGGGAAAAGTTGTGCTGCGGCTGACGGGGACCTCCCGGCTCGGGGGTGCGGCCCCCGTCCCGTGTCTTGCAGGCGTCCCACCGTCCCCTTTGCGTCCAGGGGACGCAAAGGGGACGGTGGGACGCCTGCAAGACACGGAGAGGCGGCGCCACTCCCCGCTGGAGCCACAGGTGCCGCCGGTAGGGCAAGAGGCCGCCCCCAGGCACAGGCAGCGCCGGCGGCTGAGGGAAGCGCCCCCCCCCCCGCCCCGACCCCTTCCCTGAGGCAGCCCAGCGCTGAGGGGGAGAGGGGAGGGGGCTGCGTTTTGGCGGGAGGAGGGCAGAGAGCAGGTGCCTCTCCGCTGGCTCCGGGGGAAGGGAAGCGGCTCCAGGCGGCAGGAGCGAGGGGGAGAGGGGGTGGCGGGAAGAGCACCTGGCGGCAGGTGCGGCGGAGAACGGCGTGGGGGGGTGTGAGGCACGGCGGATGAGGTCTTGAGGGACTTGGTTTAGCGTTAGATAGGAATGGTTGGACTAGAAGATCCGATGGGTCCCTTCCAACCCGGTTGTTCTGTGATTCTGTGAGGGAAGGACGGGCCGTGGCTAGGAGCGGGGGCCACGCAGAGGCGCGACAGGGAGGGCAGGGGTCAGCCCCCGCAGGCTACTCACCGGCAGCTCGACGCCGACCTCGGTGCCGTCCAGCAGCAGGACGCGGCACTGCAGAGCCGCTTTGCCGCCGCCCGCCGCGGGGATGAGGACGGGGGCTCCGGCGCCGGGCGCTGCCCCCGCGGGGTGCGGCGAGGACGGGAAACCCCCCGAGCCGCCGCAACCACCGCCGCCGCCGCCGCCGCCGGCAGCGGCTCCTCGCGGCCCCGCGTCCCGCTCGTCCCCCTCGCCGCCGAACCCCCCGCGCCCAACGCCAACGCCGCCGCGCCCGGCTCCTCGCCCGTAGCGCTGCATCGACCGCCGGCCAAAGGTCCTGCGCAGGAACCGCAGCATCCTGGGGCGCCCTGCCCGGCCGCTCGCACCCGCGGCGCCTCCCGCAGCGCCGCAGCAGCAGCGCCGCCCGCAGGGAGCCCGGGCGCCGCCACCGCCCCGCCCCGAACCCGCCCCTCGCCGCCGCCTCCGGCCGCTGCGGGAGGAGATGGAGGGGGGGAACGGGGAAGGGAGCGCGGCCGGCTGGGCCGGTGCGCTAGGGAAGCGTGGGAAAAGCAGCCCCTCCTGGCGTTCAGCTCCCTTTTTTCGTTTCTGTCGCTGTGAGCGAGCGAGGGTTTGATGGAACTGCGGTAGCAGGTCCGGGGAGGTGGTTCTGCCCCTGTACTCAGCCCCTCGAATCCTGTGTTCAGTTCTGGGCCCCTCACCACAAGAAGGATGTTGAGGCTCTGGAGTATGTCCAGAGAAGAGCAACGAAGCTGGTGAAGGGGCCGGAGAACGAGTCTTATGAGGAACGGCTGAGAGAGCTGGGGGTGTTTATCCTGGAGAAGAGGACGCTGAGGGGAGACCTCATTACTCTCTACAACTACCTGAGGGGAGGTTGTAGAGATGAGAGAGCTGGGCTGTTCTCCCAAGTGACAGGGGACAGGACAAGGGGAAATGGCCTCAAGCTCCACCAGGGGAGATTTAGGCTGGACATTAGGAAAAATAAATTCACCAAAAGGGTCATTGGGCACTGGAACAGGCATCCCAGGGAGGTGGTTGATTCACCTTCCCTGGAGGTGTTTAAGGCACAGGTGGACGAGGTGCTGAGGGATATGGTTTAGTGTTTGATGGGAATGGTTAGATTCTATGATCCGGTGGGACAGGATGAGAGGGAATGGTCTCAAGCTCCACCAGGGGAGGTCCAGACTGGACATCAAGTAAAACATGTTCACTGAAAGGGTTGTCAAGCTGGAACAGGCTGCCCAGGGAGGTGGTTGAGTCACCATCCCTGCGGGTGTTTGGAAGACAGGTAGACGAGGTGCTCAGGGACATGGTTTAGTGGCAGATAGGAATGGTTGCACTCAATGATCCAAGATGTCTTTTCCAGCCTGGTGATTCTATGAAATGCATAGGTACAAATACTCCCTCACGCAGTCACTTTGGCAATAAGTTAAATACCTCAGTGTTCTGGCTCAGGTGGGAGCACTTTGGCTGAATTGCCTTGCATGAAATACTGGACATGAATCGTGCCTCATGGAAACAATCAGTGGGACCGTCACTCGAAGCTTAGATGTGATCCAAGGGGCTTAGAAGCAGCGATTTTTTTTCACTTCAAGATTTTTCCCTGCTGTGGATTTATTTCCGTTAACCTTGCTTCCAGGCTGGTTTACACAAGCCTGTTCTATTAGGTATTCGGAAAGCCTGCCAAAATGTCTCAGCTTGTCATTTGTTATTGAGACTTGATAGCATTAGGTAACTGCCTGCTGCTTCTGCATCCTTTTCCATGTTTCTACAATGAACTGGATCAGGTCTTGAAGTGTCTCGTCAGCCAAGACTGTCACTAAACTGCATGATCTTTGGCAGGGATGCATCTGCAGCCCTTCTGCACTATGTACCTGGGTAAAAGAGCTTTTGTAGAAACAGAGTGAAAAAGTGCTAATCTTTGGCTGCTAATCTTTGCGATCAAGAGTAGACATTTATTACATATTATAGGGTTTGGGTTTGTTTTATTTCTCTTTTAGAATAGCAGAATTTGAATTTTCTTTCAGATTCTTGATGTTGCAGCATAGGGGTTCTTTCACTGCTTTGAACACTGTGAAGATATCACCATCCCATAAAGCTCATTTGCATACACAAATTATCTTAAGAACTGCAAATGCAGCAGAAGTGCTGCTGTCTCTTGAGGAAGTAATTCTGGTGCAAAGAAGAGTGGGATGGAAGGGTGGTCTGGCATCATTCAGGACTGGCCTAGGAGAAAATGGAGCAAGTCTTTTGAAGTGCTAAAAAGTTTCTTTCCTCAGCTATGAGACTTCAGTCCCGTGTCTCTTTCAACTTTTGTCGTGGAAACAGAAGTCTGATATTTTAAGATAGGTAGACCTAGGCTTGCTTGGCTTGCATGAATTTACAGAACTGCCGTAGGGATGCTGAGGTCCCGTTAAATCTCATGTTAAGCGATATAAGATAATGCTCCTGGTTAAGGATCTTGGAAGGAGCTGGTGATGGGAGGAAATGAAGCTGGTTCCTTAGTACTCAGTCACTCTTGGAGTAAAACAATTCCACCATTGTATTGTCTCATGTTACCATCAGAGTTATCTTTAGCTCTGAAACAAGAGCCTTGAGTAACAGTGGGTACTGAGGATGCCATGGTATGCTTATTGCAAGATGAGAAGTATTTAAACTAGCATTTATGTTTGAGTATGTGCTTTTATGTTTCACCCACCTACACCCTCTCTTTATTTCCAGGTGGGCAAGCTCTAAAGTGGTTCGGTTTGCTGATACCGGTGTCCTGCAGTCCCTCTCCAGAGTGCTTACTAATTGCTTTCCAATGGCAGGCACAAGCAGAAACTACTGTGGTCCTCATCTGTGCTGTAGTTAAAGGCATTACTTTTAAATCTTCAACAAAATGGCCCTCCATTTCAACATCTACCTCCCACAGAGTACTCCAGTCTCCCCTGGGAGCCGTGACTGGATCGTTTCCCCAGGAAAGGTAGTGACCTAGGTGATGGGCTTGTACTAACCCATATAGGTGTTCTGGTAGCAATCCCTGACAGTAACCAGCATCACCAATGGTTTTGACATAACACCAAATAATGTGTAAATGAGGGAGTATTTTTCTAAATCCTTACTGACAGTTGTGTAGTAGCAGCAGGATGGGGGAAATCTGTAACCATTGGAGACACTGTCGCAGCTAAATACAAGTGTGATAAGCACCTTATTCTTGCCCTTTTGCTCAGAGTTTTGGTTTTGTTCAAATCTTGTCTGATTGCTTTTCAAAAGCCTTGTCATGGAGGTAGCCATCTAATGGGGATGGGGAGTGGACTGCTGACAGTCCCAGGAAGATAATTCTCCCTCACTGGGCAAACACGTGCTGTCTGGACATCAGAGTCCTCTTTCTTGTTCTGCTTTCTACCACTGCAACCACATTTATGGATTTTTTTTTTCCTGGCCTACCAGGCTTACACTATCTGCAAAGGAGTGATCTAAATTTAATCTGCAGGCAGCTAGAATTTCCTTTTCTTCAGTTTTGAGGAAATGTTATCTTACTGAGTAACTTAAACAGGATTATATTTTGCAGGCTTCTGCTGGAATGTATTTTGTTACACTCGCTACTAAAGGAAACTAATTTAGAGGATTCAAAGAGCAAGTGTTGGTGTGAACACAAATGTCTGTGTTAATAAACAGAGGGGTGAAAGAGACACGAGGAGTCATGGCATACATTTGCTCAGACTTTCAGATATTAATTTGTTGGGGTTTGGGGTTTTTTTTTAACTTATAAATGAATTTTAATTGTTTTGTCATAAACAATCACTGAAGGAGGTACTTTTCATCATTAACATTCATGTAGCGCATGGCAGTCATATCTGTTTATTTCCCCTTAAGCAGGTCAGTTGTGTGAGCAGAACTAATTTCACTGTCTTTCAGAATTGCTTTATATACAGATACAGGTCAAGAATAAAATCTAAACGTAATTCTGAGTTATGTGGCTTAGGATAATTTGCATTTCAATGCCAACGTTCAGCTACAGACATCCCAAAGCAGTTTCATTCAAAAAAGAAAAAGAAAAGAAATTAATATTATGTGTAGAACTATTTCATCAACACTGAAATGCAACAGCTGTTTAAGAGCAGAGAAAATATTAGAAGTCTCTCTTATACAATTGTAATGGAAATATGAATTTGGATATGCAGAAAGTTATCATGTAAATCATACAGCCCTGATACTGGGGCTACTGGATGTTTTCCTGCAAAAGGAATCACCTGATTGTAGGTAGTCAAATATTAGAAGAGAACTGCATTAGGAAATGTATTTAATACTTCTCCATTTGGATTCATTACAGTTTTACAGTAGACGTGAATTTCAGCAGCTTTTGCTCTGCACATTAATCTTTATAATCTGGAAAAAAAAATCCTTTTTTTTCTGTTGGAATAAAAAATAACTCATTTCAGGATAAGTGTGTCCACTCAAAGAGCTAGTAAGAGGTTTGTTGGTAGAGAACTAAGAGCAAAAACCTTTCAATTAGAAAATCTACAGAAATAAAATTTTTCTTGCTGAGTTAACACATTGCAACACCTCCTGTCCATCTAATAGGTAGGTTCAGTATGACTTAATCATATGTTCTTTCTTTTAGTGAAGATTTTATCAGGTTTGTACTGACCTCAATTCATAGAAATTATTTATATTCAAACCTGTGATTAGTTTTAAAGCACCGAAGTAAAAGTTTTCAATGCTGTGTTAAATTGCAGTTATCAGATGCTCAACTGAAAAATGAATGCATCTTTCCAGTGGTTAATTGTTTTGTTTTAATCTTAGGGAAACATAAAAGGCACTGCTCAGACTATTACCTATAAACAAACATCACATGCTGAAACACTAATGTATCCTTGAAATATTTTCTAGCAGTGATTCTGTGATTCTGTGAATTAAATCTCCACTGAAGAGAGATATCCATGGCTTCTTGTGCTGTGCAGGAATTAATAAGATCTGAATTTTGCAATAAACATCCCTCTGATTGACTCAGCAATGCTGAATGGCACCTTACATAGGTATGATGAGGCAATGAATTGTTTGTGAAAACCTCTGGAAACTTTCAACATGTATTAAAAACCATCCTAGAAGTAAAACAAATGTGAAAGTTCTAGTGAATAAACATCACATTAGATTTGGATAATTGAAAGAAACTTAAGTTAAATGCTCAAGACTTCTTACTCCAATGACAGGATGTTGAGCTAGCAGCAGAAAGGAGATTCTCTCCTCATGTGGAAACTGGGACTCTTCATTTCTTGGACTGTTTCAGTGTCAGAGAACAAGGCACAGAAAAAGGACAGAGCACTGTACTTAAAAGAGGAGGAACTTGTTGGAGGCAAATCAGTAAACAAATGAAGAGAAGGGTCAGGAAATGTAAAAGCGACAAAAAAGGAAAAGCGACAAAAAAGGAAAGATTCAGCCACTGACATAGATGCCAAGCCAGTTCAGTTGTCCTGTGTCTACCAATAAACAGAAAATGGGAATGAAAAATCAGGACTGAAGGACTGAAGCATCAGTGCCAATAGTTTAAAACAATAATTACAAAAAAGAATAGGATCTTTATTTCCAGTTTGTAAACTTAAATTACCTAGAACAGGTTTTACTGAAACATGAGGCATGTAAAACCAAGGTGTTGAATTGTTACAAAGTTGCCTCATAAAGTAGAAATGTTCTGTAACTACTTTTTTCAGAAAATTAGTTTTCCTAGACAGAAACAGCTCATTTTAGAATATAAAATATATATTAAAATATAGTCTTTATCTATCTGGTAACCTGAGTATAAAATAAAATAACATCTAAAAAACAACGTTATAAATAACAATAAAATAACATAATATAAATAACATAAAAACCAACTTTCAACTGAACAAGAATCTGCCAAATTGATGAAGGAGAGAATCATTTATTCACCTTGCAGGTAGCTTTTAATTTCTATTTTATACCATATTGATAGGGAAATGTACAGTCTTCATGGGTATGTACTTTAGCTTCCAAGATTGTTTGTCAGGCAAAAATACATCTTTATTTTACATTAAAAAAACCCACCTCAACCAAACATAGTTGGAGATACAGTTGGAGAGCTGTATTTATTTGTATTATATAACCTGGAAGAGAAAATTATTCTATAGGTGTTAAGGACCTAATAGCTACTTGATCACTTCAGTTTTCTGACATGCTGTTTTCGTGCCAAGTGTGTGGGGCTTTTGTTTTATAAAAAATACAGCTCAGCTTGAAAAAGGTATCTTCTGAACCCTTCTCCTCTCATGCCTCTCCTCCAGCAAATATTAATATCTACATATATTCTCAACAGAGGTTCCTTCTTACCCAACATTTTCCTGTTCTTATTGCCCTGCATTGTGCTATGCACATGATCCTATGCCATCTTGCAATAATGACATCAGAATACTCTTCTGAGGCTGTTTCCTTTCTTTTGTCACAGAAAAGCATTTTTATTTAAAAGTATTTTTATTCTCCCTAGATCCTCAGTCAGATGATGGCAGTGTAAAGTGGAGAGATGCTTAGATCACAGAAAGAGCCATGATGCTGCTGAGGGTTGAAGAGGGTTCACAGAAAGAGTCTCATCTTTCTCTTGAGTTCTTCTCATGCCTATGGCAACTTACCAGTGGGAGTCACTGGGCAAAACTTCTGGGAGGTTTGCAGAAGCCCTTTCCTAAACCCAAAAATAAAGTGATGTGGGCTGGCATGCAGAAAGATCAGAAAGATCCTTCTTATATCGCGGGAAGGAAATCTGTACCCTATGAGTTTTGTCAGCAGGAAAGGTCCCAGCATGCAGATAAATTCTTTTTTTTTTATCTTTCAGACAGTGATATATCAGACAGTGATACAGAAAGATGCGTTTTCTCTAAAAACCAAACATTGAAAGGCATCTTTTGAAGGAATGCTGCTGCTCAGAAGGTATGGATGCATAATGGCAGTAAAGTCCTGGCTACCTCATTGTGACCAGGGCAAGTTAAACAAAAAAGTATGACTAATGTCATATATATCCCTTATATGTATCCCAATACTTTTTTATACAAAAAAGTTTTAGTGAAGCTTTCATAAGAAAGCTTAATAGCTTTGTTAATTGCCACACATTGCTGAAGAGACAGGAAAAATCTAGTTCTTTATTTGCCTAAATATTCCTTCAGTGTTGTCCAAGCTACAGCACACAAGAAATCTCTCTAACAATTCAGTCACTCTAAAATCAAATTTGACTGGTAAAGAGAATTCTGCCTGAAATGAACAATTCATTTACGCACCTTAATGTTTTTTAAGAACAATAATCCCCATAGGTGTTTTCTCCAAAATACTTAGCATGCTTTCAGCCACACCTGAAGTCCGTTGATTTGGTGCAGATATATATCAAATACCACGTCCTGACTCCTTTACAAGTTTCAACATATGAACTCTTCTAACAGCTGTGGCGCAGAAAACATCTGTCTTAAACCTTGATGGATGGGATCAATTGCGGACATGGCAAAGTCACTCTGTGGCTTTAGTCGAAGCTGGGAGACTCAGGGTGCATTCCTTTCTTATTCAGTGGTGTGAAGCCATGCAGAGAGATGTTTTGTGAGCTAGGCAGATTTTTTTTACCCTGGCAGCTCATGAAAGCGTAAGGCATGTGTCATCCAAATTATTAATATATAGTGAAAATAATTGTAAACCTGTTTAAATATAAATTCTTTTATATTGTGTGTAACATCATTATTTTAAACCTCTTAGCAATTAAGAAAAAAAAAATCCAAGCCAGAAATATAGAAAATGTTAGTAGTTGTACCTCACTGTAATCCCTTCTCCTGTTGAAAGCACAACAGATGTTTGATTCCCATGTTTACAGTTCTGGAGGCAGGCGTAAAAAAACTGTGCTAACAGCCAGGCAACCATAAGTATTCTCTGTTTGAATATTTAAGCATTTTCACTGTTGCAGATGAGCAAAAGGAGGTGGAAAAATAGACAGGGCTATAAACTTTTGTCCATCAAGGTTGCCCTGCGTGGAGCAATGCAGAGGGTTGGTGATATTCAGAAAACATTTCTAGCTGCTTCACTGAAACAGTGAGTTACCAACCCCTCCTCTCCTGTGCCCCAGGGAAGTGAGGAGACCTTTTGAAGACAGATGGGAAGAAAAGGGATTTCAGCTCTCCTAGTCCTGGACCTCCGTAGGTGTATGTTCCATGCTACTGTCTCAAGGGGCACTACTTGTACAAAACTTACCCCAGGGCCATCAAGACACCCACTAGGGGCTAACAACCTGGAAGGTGATAACACCCAGCCTCCAGTGTGGTCAGGTTGGGATCCTATTTAATGGAGAACTGGAGCCAACATATTATATTTGACCCGAGTGTAAGAATTTCAGTGTGCTACTACTGTGCTATTTGCATATGGAGAAATGTACTGCTTACTTTTTGTCAGGAACTTTAATGTCTTCTGGCTTTGCTGGGAGATGAAATTAAAGCTGAAAAAGTCAGAGGTTTCTGCCTTTTTTCCCCTCCAGTGTCTTTTGAAACTGCTAAGTGGGTTTATGCAGTTATCCGGAGAAAGGCAAACAGAAAGATTCTGAATTAGGTTTACAGCAGACATCAAGATAAAGCGTTATGATTTAAATCTTGCTTTCACCATCTCTATTAAATGCTAGCAGCTGATGTTGTGTATTCTCAGCAATTAATGTTTTATTTACTTGAAAACTGAAGCAGGGGTCTTTCAAACACAGAGCTGCAACAAGTACATTGAATAGTAGAAACCAACAAAATTTAAGTCAGAATTGAAGTAGAGACAAATGCTGATCACAGTGATCCAGACTAAACCTGTGGCAGAACTCAGTCTGTAGGCAACTGTTGGATGTGGTGGGATACTGGCATTGCATCCCTCCCCAGAGTGTGGGAATACTAGAACTGCATTTGCATAATGGTACAAGCTAATATTAGTTGTGGCTGGGCTTCCGAGCAAGAGCTTACCAAAGGTTCTATGACTGTGGGAGAAAGACTCACCTCTCAGGATAAAAAAAAAAAAAAAAAAAGGTAGGACAGAGATGAGCATTTGCATGTTGATGCACAGGATCTTTGAAAGACCATCTTAATTGAAAATTGTGTTTTGCATGAATGTACCCAACCACCTCGGCCAGTCAGACAGGGTCTGTGAAAGACCTGCTTAGGCATGGGGAGAAAAGGTGATATTTTATCTTTCAAGGGCAACAGACAAAATGAGATTGTGCATAGCCTTATCTAGTGCTCAAATCTGCCTCTCAGTGTGTGCTCTCTCTGAATGTTGTGCTGTGACCTCTCACAAATTGCCCTTCCCTCAAACACTGAAGCTAAGCATGCATTTAGTTCTTTTTGTGGCCCAGTCATGAAAATTTAGGATCTTTATATGGTTGAAAACTCTGAAGTTTTCAAGCACATTGAGCAGAAAGATCCTACTTTCGAGGCTTCAGATAACTCAGATAGGAATGTTGTCAGGTATTAGCTAGAATTGAGATGGAGCTTGCTGGAAAACTGTCTCTTATCTACCCGCACAACAAGGGCCATCTCTGTCTTGCATGTGAAGTAGCTTCTACTTGCCAAGATCAAATGTGTAGCTGAGGTATTTATTGAGTTCCTTAAAGCGAACCTATAACTGCCTGGAGGCACATCTACACAGATGCAGAGTTGTTTACGTAAAAACGAGAAAGGGAACACAGAATGTAATAGAATTCTCCAGCAAAAAGTCAGACCAAAATATCCCACTCACTCATGAGGACCAAGAACCCTCTAGGCCTGGCTTCAGGCAAAAAAACCTCCCGAGATAAGATAAGCTTGGCAGCAATTCCAAACTGGATCCCGAACTGGAACTTTGCCCAGCCAACTGGAAGAGCTGGGAGCCCTCCAGGGATAATACCTCCCACTCTGAGATACAGAGCAAGTATCAAAAGGGGTAAGAAGAGGTCCCCAGCTGCTTCCGTGACTGATAGGGGAAAAGTGTGAGCTGAGCGGTAGCTACAGTCCAGATCATAAATAACCTTACCGCAGACTCAAACCACCAGCTGAAGAGACACTGCAGCCTGTGCGACACCAGCACTGAGTTTTCCCCAGCAAGGGTAAATTGTTACAGATAAGTAGCTGGGATGCTGGTGTCTGTGAGTGGCCTTGAAGTCCAATTCCAGGTAAAGTGCATCCTCAATGATGATGCAGGACATGGCTAATTAACACAGTAACAAGAATGACAATATGAGTTTGGCTTTCTGGCTTGAATCTTTCTACTGCCTCCTTTAGGCAGGCATGGTTAATAGTGTAATTACAGATCTTGGCAATCAGCTAATGTATAGTTTTACAGATCTCAATCAGCATCTGATGAGAACCCCACTGCCAGGATGAAACCTGGCTGTCCACACATCGAGCAACAGGACTGCCCAGCAAGCCTGTTCTAGTCTTCCTAAAACGGAGAGATTTAGAGGAGACATTTGGAGGTATAAAATAATTCAAAATTAAAGACATTAAAACCAATTTAAAATAAAAATTTCAAATAAGATTTGAAATAATTAAAAATAAAATAAATTATTATGACAATGTAAGCTTGGTAAAGAAGAGAGTAAAACTCTAAAGAATAAAATTAGACAAAAATATGACTGATTTTCTGTTCTCTAGCTTGTTCACCTTGTGTTGCAGTAGCATGGAAAAAAGTTAAAACTGCAGTAGTCTCCCTCCCCAAAAGCATCATGAGAGATGGTTACCTGTCTTTCATTCACTGCTCATAGAGAGGTGTATTCCTATTGTTTCCATACATCCAGAGGTGGGCAAGTTCTGATATCCCACCTACAAGCAGAGGAGGAGGAGTCATGGTCATACTGATTGCCTTGTTTCAGAAACAACGTTATTCATGCGTAGGGAAAAGGAAAGGTTGCACTCTTGGAGTTTTTGGTGAAGTTGCTTGCTAGTTTAAAGCTTGTGCTAACCCCAGAAGCAGCACACCAGAATATATCAGCTCATCAGACCTCTCTGCTTGGTAAAGCTGGTTCTCAGCCTTCCTTCGGCTCTGTGTAGGAAGAGAGGGTCTTGCATGGGTAACTCTGTCACTGTAGGAAGGAAAGAGTTCCCCTTTGGGGCTGTAGAGAAGTTATCATTCTCCTCCTCTTCCTTCTCTCCCACAAGCACAAGAATAGATGTAGCAAGACTTGTGGAGTGAAGGGTATGCTTGAAGAGTAGGGCTCTTCTGACAAGTACAAATCAACTACAATTCAGGCATACTTCAGTTTGCCTTATTTAGGTGGAATTCATAGAGTTCAGTTATCCCCCTCCTTCAGTCTGTTCCTAGGTTCTGCTAGTTTGGGTAATAGAACTTTCACATCTATTTGGGTCCAGATGCCTTAAGACTATTCTGGCCAAATGTGAATGTTAGCTGAAGGTCACAAGGAAATGGAAGTAAATTCACAGCCATGAGTGCACTGGTGGCAGAGCAGTGGACTGAATTCCCTTTCCAATGATAAGATCTTCACTTTTATCTGGCTGTTTGACTTGGCTGTTAAGGGAAAAGTGACAGGAACATTTGAGAGCTACTCGCTTGTTATGCTAATACACAAGCATCTCTGTTTTTCTGAGCTAGAGTTCTATTGTCCAAAGACACCCAAAAATTATGAAATAAAATGAACCAAAACCCAGATATAAAACCTCACAGCAGCGCTGAACTTTGCACAGTTTAATTAAAATGCTTAATTGGATTAGCAAACAATAATTTGGTTTATTGGATTTGCCACACAACAGTTTTCAAATGCATGATAGATCCCAACAAATGCAAATGCTGTCTGTTAAGTGGGGCAGTAGCTGGAGTTCTCTTATTCTTCTTGTATCTTGGAAACATATTTTTGAAACCTTCATTAAAAACAAACAAATGAAAGATGGGTGTAGGGTGTTTCTCACGAGCACTTAAAAAAGAAAGAACTTGACAGGAACTGTGCTCTGAGTCCATGATTATCAACAACATCTACTAATTTGTTATGCCTGACTTGTACCTCACTTCAGCAGCTTGTTTTTTCAGGCGATGCTAAGCATTTCTCCTTTGAAAATGCATGTCCATATATACCTTGTCAAGTACCTAAGCTGAGCAGTATCATCAAACATTTAAAATCATTCATCTCAGACTAGTGTCATTTCTCAGATTCTGTATCTATCGGTTTGAACAATCTTGTCTGAAAACTAGAAGATGATATTGTGCTAATGCTTAATCTTGAGAATACCTGGGGGCCAAGTAGTAGAACCAGCAAACAAACAGCATGGATTTAGCTAGATTAGTGGCTGCTGATATTTCCAGACAATAATCTTTCATACTTGACAAAAGGAAGACTGATTTAGAGGTCTGACATTTTGCAAACATGGTTAAAATTTAAAGAATGGAAACACAAGGTGGAAGTCTGGCACTTGTGAGAATACAAAACCCCAAAGCCAGTCAGATGTCTTGTTCCTAAAGAAATGCCTAAGAATTGGAAATGTTGCAAATTGATTTTTACTGTAGAAGCTTGTGGTAAATGTCACCAAAATATGATTCCCAGTAATTATTTGTAAGCCTAGACAAGTATCACTGTTCCTGACCAGCAGTGTGAAAATAACATGAAGTGAATATGTGGAATTCTGTTGAAAACAAACCGCTCAACGTTATTTGCTCAGCTAGAGAGGACTATTGTTTCGGTGAATAACAGCCATAATAGAAGTCTGAGAACACTATTTCAATAATAGCTTAAATAATCCTTGATCAAAGGGCAAAGGGGTTGTATTAAGAACCAGACTGATTAAATCTTCCTCAGAGAAGAATATGGAGTCCCAGGCCTCAACACTGCTCCAGATGAATTAAATGGAGGGATTGGTCCTTTCTTGCTCTCCTGGGTGATGTAAGCAGGTAGTGAGTGAGCCGGGAGGGTTCAGGGTCCCTGAGCAAGGCTACAGTGACACCTACACATCTGTAGGAGGTTGTTGAAAGGTCTCCACAGAGAGTCTGCAGGGCCTGGATTACCTTTGGCTGTCAGATTTGAAGTGCTGGTCCCAGTCCTGCCTCTGGTGGTGATGCCTTATCCAACTCCTTACTCAATTTTTCAGTGTAGCTTGCAGCAGTTAATTCTTTCTTGGCCCAAAAATAATAATAAAAAAAAAGAATTTGTAGAAAGATGTGAGGAGGACTGAGTTATCACCTGCTACCTGCTGTTAAGGTGCAAAAAGAAAGGTGGTGTCTGGATAGACTTACACCTGTGAGACAGGGTATTGAATAGATAGATATATGTGAGTCACCCCTCTGCTGAATAATGCCAGATGCCCAAAGCCTTGCTGGCTGGCTGCCCAGCATAGGGAAAATAGTGACACGAGGTCTGAGTGCCTGTGAAACATTGGAGACAGCAGTCAGGGCAATCCCTTCCATCTCCCTGCAGCTCAGTGCTGAGATGCTGCTTGCTTCCCTGTGAGAAACTCTGCCTCAGCCACCTTACAGGATTTACAGCCCACCGCAGACAAGGGTCTGCGACTGTATGTTGACAGCAAAACAGAGCAGCAGCATCACAAAACGCCACACACTGAAGCAAAAATGTTTGGCTGAAATGCAACTCACTTTGTAATACCTACCATTGCAGTACAGAAATTGTTCAATTTCCTACCCCAAAACAGGGGATCAGAAAGGGCATTCTTCATTCAGTCCTTTGTATTGCTTATTATACAAACATCTGACTTTCTACCTCATTTTAAGGTGGCTCTTGGTAAATGAAAGTTGTTTCCTATTTGCAAAGTAAAGGAAAACAATGTAAGCAGGGAATTTAAGTGCTGTGCACCACCATGCTTAAGAAGATGCATTCCTGCACTGAATCCTGCCTGCCCAAGACCCAAGCTGTGTAATACTTAC
Source organism: Coccyzus lansbergi (assembly GCA_033558105.1). NCBI lineage: Eukaryota > Metazoa > Chordata > Aves > Cuculiformes > Coccyzidae > Coccyzus > Coccyzus lansbergi. The sequence goes on along the minus strand of JAUMJK010000305.1, from coordinate 1,272,972 downwards.
ATTTGAAGGTGCACAGAATAAAAATCTGTAGTGTGTACATATAGGTCCTAAGTTATTTGAGCAAGTCTGGCAGCACCACATCACCCAGCTTAGCCAAATAATCTACTTGTTCTTAGTGCTTTCCCTCATTAAAGCGTTTTACAAACCCTGCCTTAATTAAAGTTCACAGCAGTCCTGCGAGTTAGTAAAATGTCATTATCCCAATTTTACAGATGAAAAAATTGCAACAGAGAGGTGAAATGCTGTGCTTGAGGCTGCAGACAGAGACAGTTTTAGGGGCAGGATTAGCCATTGGGAGCACTTTGCTCTGTGCAACATAGCCAGCCTCTGAAGGCACTCAACATGATCTCAGAGAGATGCTGAAACCACCTCTCCCTTCTTGGGGCTCCCTTGCAACCTCTGTGTGCTGGTTCTAAGGTGGCAAAGGAGGCTGATCTGAGTGCTGACATCTCCTGTTATCCCATACTTACTTCCTAGAACACAGCCATGCCCAGTATGTGCCAAGGGGAAGGAGGAAATCAGCAATGTGACCTTGCTCAGGCTATTGTGGAGTTTCAGACAACTGCCCTGTGAACAAAAAGGGACCACAAACAAATTAGAGGAGCCTTGAGACTGGGCCAGACCACAGCAGGCACTGTACCACCTTTGACCACTGCTGCTGGATTCAGGAGCAGCTCGGGACTTAATCTTCAAAACACGCTGCCTCAACATACTGCTTTACTGAGATAAAAACATAGTGGTGACCACAAACATATCAAGGATGGTTAGCAAGGTGATGCAAACACTGATCCAAATGGTGTGCCGTTTGCAACCCATCTGGAGTGATGCAGGGTGCAAGCTTCTACTCTGAATCATGCAGCAGAGACTTGGAGATGAGTCTCCCACCTTTGGAGCCACCACCCTTGCCAGAAGGCTCAGATAGGCGGAGCTGCCACTCTTATTCTTCCATTCTCATGCAAATATTCAAAAGGTTTCATTATTTCTCAATAGGAAAGGGAAACCCCTTTCTACACGTTAAAAAAAATAAAATCACCGCAGAGCAAAATCATCACCCACTATTCAGATGAACATAAAACATTTTGGTCAAAAGATACCTCAGCACATCTCTAGTCTCACCTCCTGCTCAAAGCAGGGTCAGCTCTGAGACTGAGTTACTCAGGGTTTTATCCAGTTGCATTTTGAAAAACCTCCAAGGTTGAAGGTTGCACAACACCCCTGGACAACCTGTTCCAATGCTAATTTTCCTCACGGTGATTTGCTTTTCCTTATATCCAGTTGGAGCCAGTTAGACTGTTGTCCTAGAAAGAAGTGTGTCATTTCACCTGGTTGTGTCCTCCCCTAGTAATTTTTTTTTTTCTCCTTTCTCCTCAGGGTCATGATTACATCAAAAATCTGGTAAGAACATATATATATGTGGGTTTTTTTTTTTTTTTTTGTGGCAGAATGCATCAGTTCTTAAAAACCCAAGTGTTAGTTCATTTCCTGCCTCCCCACTTTGTTTTAATAAGACATTGCTTTCAGATCCCTGTAACAGAGTATAGATCAAAGGTCTCTAAAGCTCTCGAGTTTACATCACATCTTAATACCCTGTGACATAAGTATCGTGATTGTGATTTACTGCTACATATCACCTATTATATTAATGTTGCATCCATAATATTATTAACCTTTTACTTTCTGGAAATTTCTTTGTAGAAACATAATGCTAAAATTTTCTTGTAGCATTCTTTCTGTATTTACTTTTCTGATTTGTGGGAGGGGGACAAGAAAAAGTGTAGTGCAGGATCTAAACCTCACCTGAATCACTCCTTAGTAATTATGCATACATTAGAACCAGGAACTTGGTGTGCTGTGTAAGTGAAGGAAGCTTTTTGGCTTTGTCTGTTGTAACAAACTGCATCATAATCCTTTGTTGGAATATTTAACTTTTTTTTGTTGTTGTTCACTGGTATTTTCCTTTGTCAGGTAAGCCATAGAAATGTGGCATGGTCTCTACAAGAAATAGATGACAAGAGTGTGAATAATTGGGATCAACAGACTGGGGTTGGGTGGCAAAAGTAAGGACAGATTATTCTACCTTTCTTCTGTTAATGTTAATGAAAGGATTCTTCCCATGGAAAGAAATATGGAGGGATATGGTGCTAAAGCTGGCATGGTTCAGCTTTCAGACACTGCCGTTTACCCCATGTGTCTTGGGGTTCATGGCTTCTAACACCTCAGAGACTGCAAATGAAAGAATGGCCACACTTAGCAGTGATCACTCAAACCCCAGTGTGAATCATCCAAAACCTTACTCTGTTTTCTTCTCCTTCATGAGTTCCTTGCTGCCTTCTCTGTCTTTCCCATCTCTCTCAGCTTTCATTTGACCTGCATTGCATCAGCAGGGGGAAAACATGCAGGGCAGCCAGCTCTTCCATGCCTGGAAAGGAGAAATGAAACAGGGAAGCCTGATCAGACTAACTACCTGATGCTCCCTACTAGCAAAAAGGGTCAGAGTCCTAAACTGTGTCTCACCAGTTAGCCCAGAGCAGCTGCTACTGCCCTTGTTCTGGAGAATATTTTCTTTTTGTAATTTTTACTGCTTCTTTCCCCTCTTTGCTGTTTACCCTGTTCCTTCACATTGTTTAGGGTCAGAGAGACACAGCTATAAGCTGGCTTAGGTACTGGCTGGACCACAGGTGTGGCAGTGATGCTGTCCAAGGAGCTAGATGATGGCAGAGGTAAGTCTGCACTGAGCTCCCTGCTGCCACAACAGGCCTGGGAGCAGTATCCAGCCAGTGGACTGAAGCCTAAATCACATTTGCTCGGGCAACCTGTGGTAGCTACAGTGTAGACATATGTTTTGTTTCGCTAGGGGCCAAAAAGTAACAATTATTTATACCTGAGTCTTAAGCATGGGACAGGACTCTCTTATTCCTCACCAAGATGAGAAGGGTGGAATAAGACACACCTACTTTCATCCTCCCTTTCTTCTTATCCCTTCCCAAAAGGAATATTTGTTTCCTACTGTGTTTGTTTTGAACAATCACGTGGTTCCAGTGTGAAAGTGTTTGACATGAAAAGTAACTCTGTATACTTTTACAGAAGTCTACTAATACCTCAGTAGAATGAAGTCCCTGTACTTGTAAACACAGAACTAGTGCCTTCTGTTCAAAGTTTTGCAGTGAGCCAGTCCTATAAACACTAGTATTTCACTGAAAATCAATATAGAAATTCTTATCTGCTTCTATGCACATTCCCTCTTCAGACAAAATGGTCAAGAGGAGCCCACATCCTTTTTAAAGTAATCAGTCACTCTCTTGGAATGATATCCTGGTAAATGGGACACACAATCCTATCAGTCTGTTAGCCTTCTAGAGCAAAGTGGAACTGAATTAAATACTGAGGAAAAAAAAAATCAATAAAGTATTGTGGAGTTTGCCTAAATTTAGCAGGAAGGACCTTATTTGTGCTGAAAGCTTCAGCCTGCTGAATCCTAAAATGCACTCAAAGCACAGGCACATGTTTATCAAAGCTCGTATGTTGGGCAGGACAGCACACTGATTAGGACCCAAAAAATCTACAACCTTAAGAAATGGGAGCAGTGGGCACAGTGACTTGTGAAAAATGTGTTGCTGGTGCTCCTGATGATTTTGAGTCTGATGCCAGAGGAAGAGCTGGTGCTGATTTTCTTCCCTTCTGCATCATGAATACCTAGGAAGAAGCAGCATTAATGCATGGGTGGCTGTCACGCACAGAAGTGCACAGAGTTTTCACCATACACAGCTCAAACTGAATTTTTGCTCTGCCAGTATGCACTGTGCCTGAGGCCAGCTTTCAACTGCTAAATGGATCCTTGCACAATCCTTAAGCTGTGAGGAGACTCCTTGAAGTCAGCGGGAGTCCATACAGAGTAATGTGTTACCCACCATGAATAAATGCACCACAATGTGTTTCAAATACTATTCAAGGGCCCAGATCCAAAAAGAGCACAGCTCCAGCTGCTAGAAACTGTGTCAGGAGGGAATTTTCACTGATTTCAGTAGCCTCACCTGCAAGGATGGGATTGCCCACATCCATAAGTCAGATCAGGACCTTGAAGCGTATTTCTCCCATGGCAAGGATTGCTTCTCTGCATTTGGTGAGTATAATTGGATATTCTGCCCTTGCTGAAACCACAATGGTAGACTCAATCCCTTGTGTCTGGAAGAAGTCTTATAATACTGCTTTCTTGCTGTACCCTAATTTCATAGGCCAAATGCATGCTGTAGGAAAAATACAGAAGAGACACAGCAAACCCCCATGCCTTCTGCTGTGGGTGCTACTAGAAATGTTCCAATTTCCAAAGATTTCTTCTATAACCAATAATTGAGTGACCTCTCAATCCATAGGATGTATACTGAAAGCAAGCAGATTCTACAGTAGCTTGTCTTATTTGTCTCCACAAAAATAAAGTTGGGGGTTTTTTGGTTTTTTTGTGGTTTTTTTCTGTAAGCAAGTGCAGCAGTGTTTGACTCTTACCACTGTTTTATTAGAAGTATTATCGGATTCTATGTTCCTTTCATATCTGTGAAAAAATATTTTAATTAGGAAAGAAGCCTAATGTAAGGAAGTGCTTATACCTGTAAATCCATAGTGCTGAAGCACATAAGATATATCAGGCAGTTTTAGTCATTAAAATTATGGATTCTCTTCCTCAGTCTGAAGAAAGTGTGTGTGGGGAGGCAGTTATCAGCAAAAATGTCTAGCACAAAATACCATCTGTAATACTAATATACTAGCAGTCATAGTATCATAGAATCACCAGTTTGGAAATGACCCACCGGATCATCGAGTCCAACCATTCCTATCAAACACTAAACCATGTCCCTCAGCACCTCGTCCACCCACGCCTTAAACACCACCAGGGAAGGTGAATCAGCCACCTCCCTGGGCAGCCTGTTCCAGTGCCCAAGGACCCTTTCGGTGAAATTTTTTTTTCCTAATGTCCAGCCTGAACCTCCCCTAGTGGAGCTTGAGGCCATTTCCCCTTGTCCTGTCCCCTGTCACTTGGGAGAAGAGACCAGCACTCTCCTCTCTACAACTTCCTTTCAGGTAGTTATAAAGAGCAATGAGGTCTCCCCTCAGCCTCCTCTTCTCCAGGCTAAACACCCCCAGCTCTCTCAGCCGTTCCTCATAGGGCCTGTTCTCCAGCCCCTTCATCAGCTTTGTTGCTCTTCTTTGGACTCTCTCCAGATCCTCAACATCCTTCTTGTGGTGAGGGGCCCAGAACTGAACACAGGATTCAAGGAGTAGTCCAAACATAAAGTTTTAGAAAGGTGAATTCCTTTCTTTTCCTTGCCCCAAAATTGCCACCTATTTCATACCTATTTGAAGGTGGGAGGCATCAGCTGCCTTTGGTCTTTAACAGGAGAACTCAGAATCAAATGAAAACGTGTACATATTTAATAGATACTTAAAGTTTCCCCTAATAAGCCTGAAGAAGCAGAGGCCAGCAGTGAACACCTGCACTAGAAACTGCATCTTTCTGCAGGGGTGCTTAGTTTACATTAATTATGTCTATAACCATTACATCTGGCACTAGTTTGGGCTTCTGTGAGCAAATGGGAGATGCCACAGTTGTATCGAGAGTTTTACCTTGCCTGTCAGTGAATTGGGGTTTCTGACCTTGAGTAGAGTGCCCTTTTACCAGGTGTTCTGTAGCCATTTTTTTCAAGGTTCAATTGACAGCAGAAGTTCTCTGTTTTTAGTTTTTAACAACACACAAAGAGCATTCTGCTACCTGGAAGTGATTTTTTGTGTGAGGTATTTAAATGACATTTGAAATGCTGAGTTGCATTTTGATATGTAAGATTTGCAAGTTGTGGTTAGTTATACATACCAAAAATATCTTTTCAGTAATGTTCAGCCAAATTATTTTCTTTTATACAAGAATACAGAGAGAGAGGAAGCTAACAAAATTTCAGATTTAGTCAAAGCTGTTGCTTAAAAATCAGCCAACATTTTCATATAATTGCAATGTGAGCTGAAGAAGAAATTCTGAAGTGATTTTGTTCTGTTCTAAAACTGAAACTGCAGTTTTATGAATTTTTTTCCTTCTCCCTATGAATATATGCAAAGTTCTGCAAGACAGCTGCCTTGTTATTCCGGTGAGTGCTCTGCAACACAGTGCGCTAACCTGCAACACAGAACTGCTTGGGACTTTCTGCCCTGATGCAAAACAAGTATAACAATCATTCATCTGCTTTGTTGTATGTTTTATCAAAAAAATCTGAAATACCATATGTATGTAAAATGTTTGCTATATGTAAAATCTATTATATACTTATACATACTAGCTGTAATTGATATAATATATTCTCTATAAAAGATAAAATATTAAAAAATGTATAGACAATTAAGTCAACTTTCTGCAGACCTTCTAAAAGCATTCTGACACAGAGAAACTTCAGGAATTCTCTGTTCATTGAATTATAAAATGGTTTGGATTGGAAAGGAAGCAACGGTCATCCAATTCAAGCCCTCCTGCCATGGGCAGGAACACGTTCCACTAGATCAGGCTGCTCAAAGCCTCTGTTTTCTAAACATCTGAGTTACTATTCCCACAGAGGTTCTGAGGCTAAAAGGGGATAAAATGTAACCATTTTTACTACTACCAGAATAGCATAATTATTCCCCATCAATTTCATATACTCATGAATATACATGCTCTACTACTTTCTTTGCAAAATGGGAGAAATGTGAGAAAACTAACTTTTGTCTCCAGAATATATTAAATATTTCACTTGCAGGAATCCATGAAGACAGATATTTCCCTCTCCTGCTGGGTTCTGCCAACAACAGGAATAGATTCACTAAGAGAAAAGGTGCTTTCTATAGCTACAAAGAGGGTTTAGTAACAATGCATACATAGATAATGTGTGTGTATACATACAATAAAGTACCATTTCTTGGAAAGGCTGTTGGAGGAATATTCAGCATTTTGCTTGGGCCTACCAGACTCAGTGCTGAGAATAGCTGCTGGAGATGTCAGGCAGTGAAAAAGAGAGTCCCACCAAGAATAGCAAAACCACCGGCAGCACTGCCTACCAGTTAGTCCTCATTGCAAGAGGGCTTGACGAACCTACATGCTGTTGTATCACTGAGCATCAAAGGAGGTGCAAGCTGATGGTTTGCAGAATGTGTTCCTATTTCTTCCTACTAGGTTTCTCCTCAGCTCCCCACCCTCAGGAGATGTTTGCTAGCAAGGGAGAAACTTGTGCTGCTGTTGTGGAGATTGAGAAACAGGCCATCACCAGCTCTGGGAGGAGCTGGCATTGCCTACCTGACCAGCCTACCAACCAATGAGGACACACAGCGCATTTTCAATGCTGCTGCTGACATTATCTCAGGCAGAAGGGTTTCTGTGTAGCACCATCAAGTACCGACTGCCTTACTTGTTCAAAAATGAGCCTGCAAAATTTATTAGATGAAACCATCTGCTTCTCAGCCATTCTCCTACACTACCCATGACAGTGACTGACAGGAGAGAAACAATGAATTTAAGGCGGTGGGTGAAAATAAATTGCATTTCTGATCCCTGGAGCATCTGGTAATACATCTCTTCTGAACTTTTAGGGTGTACAGTGAGTATGCATGATTACTTTTACTTTACTCTTTCCAAGAGCCAATGAAGAAAAGCCTGCAAAGGACTTAAGTGTTTGCAATCATTATTTTTAATCAGGAAAACCAAAGGGCAGCTTCCTAACAGCTCTATAATTTTCTTTTCTTTTAAAATAAATCCTTTCAAAGGTAAATTGGATCTTATTGATATACAGCTGCTCATTTAAATACATGGATATGAATGTATGCTCCTTGAATAAGGAGTTTTCATTAACTGATTCCAGTCTGAGACATGCATTATTTTGATTACAAACACATAACTTTCACGGTAGGATGACTTTTGGTTATGAATGCTTTTTTTACCATTTTTATCTCATTAAAATATTATGGGGTTTTTTTGATATTTAGCTGATGTGAAAATTAGGTGCAAAAAGTCTTGTCAAAACGAGAGAAGAAATAATTTTGATTCATTTATATTGCAAAAGAAATTTATTAGTTATGCTCCTTCTAGTCCAGATCTGAAAACAACGTGTCCCAAACCTTGGCTACTTTTTAAACTATATCTGTTGATCTACCTAAGAAGAATACTTTTACCCACAAACGTCATATGACAAAAATATGGACTCTGTTGAAGTTAAGCAGTAATTTAAGGCAGCAGTGTAGTCTATTTCATAGAATCATAGAATCATAGAATCATAGAACAACCAGGTTGGAAGGGACCCACCGGATCTTCTAGTCCAACCATTCCTATCAAACACTAAACCAAGTCCCTCAATACCTCATCCACCCATGTCTTACACACCTCCAGGGAAGGTGACTCAACAACCTCCCTGGGCAGCCTATTCCAATGCCCAATAACCCTCTGTGTGAAGAACTTCCTCCTAATCTCCAGCCTAAATCTCCCCTGGCGGAGCTTGAGGCCATTCCCTCTTGTCCTGTCCCTTGGGATAAGAGGCCAGCTCCCTCCTCTCTACAACCTCCTTTCAGGTAGCTGGAGAGAGCAATGAGGTCTCCTCTCAGCCTCCTCTTCTCCAGGCTAAACAACCCCAGCTAAACAACTCTCAGCTGCTCCTCATAGGGTCTGTTCTCCAGCCTCTTCACCAGCTGCTCTAACAGATGAAAGAACAGGTGAAAGAAGTTGGTGCCATTTCTAAAAGACGGTTCCCGCGTCCTCAGGAGTTAGTTGGTTACCTGCTGCACATGCTGTGTGTATTCTTGGTGGATATTTATGGAGGAAGCCTTTCATGAGCCAAGAGAAACACCAACAGTAGCTCAGCAGAGAGAGGAGCCCTTGGGCTAGCTGCTGCATATGGCTTTCATTGACTGCAGGCACCTGCCCTTTACAGTGCTTGCATGCTCAGTAGTACACACAAGATCTGCTGGATGGGGTCTCCTTTTCTCATTAGCCTAACTCCCTCGCCAAGGTCCTGCCTTCACCTTGGGATGTCTGTGCTGCATGGGTTTACTCTTCTCCTGGCAAGCAGCACCCCACTGGCATCTTGCTGCCATGCAGCTAGTTGTCCAGGAGTAAAAAGTCCTGAGACAGTGATATTTGCCTCTTGAGCAGGGTAGAATGCTCTACCCTCTTGAGCCCTGTAGAATGGCTCATGGGCTCTATCTGTCTAATGACTTGCTTGTGCTGCTGGCACAGCCACCCGCTTAGCCATGCTCACCATGGGCTAGAAAAGAGAGAGCACAAATTTCTTATGAGGAACAGTTGAATGAGCTGGGGTTGTTTGGCCTGGAGAAGAGGAGGCTGATGGGAGAACTTATTGCTCTCTATAACTACCTAAAAGGAGGTTGTGGAGAGGAGGGAGCTGGCCTCTTCTCCCAAGTGACAGGGGACAGGACAAGGGGAAATGGCCTCAAGCTCCACCAGGGGAGGTTCAGTCTGGACATTAGGAAAAAAAATTTCATCGAAAGAGTCATAGGGCACTGGAACAGGCTGCCCAGGGAGGTGGTTGATTCACCTCCCCTGGAGGTGTTTAAGGGACAGGTGGACGAGGTGCTAAGAGGCATGATTTAGTGTTTGATAGGAATGGTTGGACTCAATGATCCAGTGGGTCTCTTCCAACCTGGTTATTCTATGATTCTAAGTGGGCCAAAACCAGGCAGCACCCACTCTGTGTTGGTTGTTGTTGCCATTGATGCAGAGCTGCCCGTATGACCAGTGCTCGCTTTCCTGGGAGCTTGTTTCATGTATTGCTGTGTGGTCTACTGCTCTTCTCTATTTTAGGATGCTGTGAGTGACAGCTATGCTCATTCACATTTACGAAGACCCAAGCCCAAGGCAAGGCAGTTCCCAGGTTGACTTGGTGACCTGTGGGATGCTGACAGGTGCTGGAGGAGCCAGTGTGCCAACAGGCAGGCTTGCAAAGTAGCCCAAAGAAAACATACAGGATAGGGTGTGCCATAAGACATACCTGTCCCAGAGCAGAGTGCCAGGAGGAACTGCTGTCTTAAAATTTGGCAAGTGTTTACTCTCTTCTGGAGAAGAATGCCTAAATTTCTTATATATTCCTCTCTTTTGTATTTTTGAAGGATTTTGGTGTTATGAATATGCCAGTAGCCAGCCATGCAACCAGGTGGCAAAAGGTGTTCTGCACTCAAGACAACTTAAATCAGTTTCTCTCCAGACCATAGCATATGTAGAGATGGGACCTAGGACATTCATGCTTTTCTCTGGAGAAGCTATTACTCTTTTCATGGTATTGCTAAACAGCAAGTGGAAGAGAGAAAGAGATCACAGATGACCCTGGGGCAGGAGGTCACAGCGTTCCTCTGGGTACAGAGGACAGACTGTGCTCCAAACCCTTCCTCTGGAGCACATATCAAATTCCACCTCCCCATACACCACCTCCCCCCCTGCAACTGTAGCTGTACAGGGGCAAGTTCATTCTTGTGCTCTTCCTTGCCTTCAGTAAACATTTATTTATTTCATGGAAGAGGGAGAAACATAAAGAAAGGACTGTACCTTCCTGGAGAAAGGCAGTCACGTATGCTTGGCTGTCACAGCACATTCCTGGGCAGGAGTTTGATGTCGCCCTTGAATTGGGCTCTGCTGGAGGGACAGGCAGATGCACATCAGGACCACAACTACTTGGAAGGGAGGCGTGCGATAAGATACAGGCCCCTGCGCTGCTCAGCATCATCAAGGCAGGAGCACATGAGGGCCTGCTGAGAAACAGAACATGAAGGTTCCCAAAAATGCAAGTTCGGGAAGCACTGACATGTTCAAAATGAAGATACTATGTCAATTTTAGGGAAAAGGAAAGCTACAGAAACAGTTCATCTATTGTTTGGATGCAGTTTATGGTATCAGGAAGTGCAAAGAGTATACAGTGAAACCAAGAGGTGTTTGCACATTAGGTCATCAGAGAAAGTGACAAAGAAACATGATATACTGAGCAATGCAATGATTATATTCTTAAGCCTATAAGACACAACTGAGTGATTTATAAAAGAAGAGAAAGAAAAATATCATGTTTTCTGTTGGAATTGCTGCAAGGCCATGGAAGTGATTTGCAGAAATACCTGCAACTCACAAAGAAATGCTGCCTGTATCACATCCCAACGATAGCAGAAGAATGCTGGTATACGCAGAGTTTGTTAAAAACACTGAGAGCATCCTCCTTCTGCCTAACCTGGTAGTGTAGAAAAACACTTCTAGCTTTCACTGAAATCAAGAGTTGAGATCATTTAACATCTACCTGAACTGGTTTGCATCTTGAAAGTTTAGGTGTTGTGAGGTTGCTTTGTTTTTTTTTTTTTTACCCATGCTGTACAGGGTATCTTCTCCTCTTGAATGAGAGCAAGTGCCAGTAAGCAGAAGCTAAGTATTTTCTAGCATACTCTGGAGCAGTTCAGCTCTGGCTCCAGCAATCTGTGTTTTCTTTTTATAACAGCACCTCTCCCTATGGTATCTTGGCACTTGTTAAGAGGTAATCTCAGACAGAAAATACATGTCCTCTCCTCTGAGTTGCTCGATTGGATTTGTCCTTTAATTCCATGTTCTGGTGAGATTGCTTATGTAACAGATGGGTTTTCTTCATTAAACTAAGTTTATAATTCCATGGTCTGGAGAATTAGGCAAACATTTCATATAATAAAGCTACAGCATGCGGGTGTGAAGGGCTGTGGGTCAGCATCTCTGAACAGACAAATGTTGTCATTTTCAGGAACTGGGAATTCATTAAATTGCACAAAGATGATAAATAGTTATTGTGTTTCATTAAAAATTATTTTCTCGAGATTGTTTCAACAAAAATATTGGATATTGGGAATGTTGTTATACCTTCTCCAGCATTGTGAATTCAAACCTGAATGCCCATTTTAAAGCAGTAAGGAGGAGACATAGAAATAAAAGTGGATAAAAAGCTTCCAAATACTCCCAAAGGCATATTTACTTATTGGACAAACAATTAGCTTAACACACATGTTGATGGAGGGGATGACTTCATACAGAAAGAAAAAACACTTTCTGTTTAGAAGGAGGACTTTGCATTTACAATTTTGAATGGTTGGTTGAGGGACACATGCATAGAGTCATTTTGGTGTTTCAGCTTGTGATGGCTTACTGAGAAGTGGTGAAAACCACTCGTGAGCAAGACCATAAGCTGCCTTCTCTGATTCTTTCTAGAAATGCTCATTAGGCTGACTGAAAAGGCTAATACATGTAGGGCAGTGTCCTCTTTCTGTAGATCAGGGCAGCATCTGCAAAGTCTGAATGCAAGCAACTCCCCATTCGAAGAGGGATGCCCTGCTAATCCCTGGCAGGGTATTTTCTTCTAGTATCTCTATTTTATCCATCTTCTTTTCCTTGGACACAAAGGACAAAATTAAGACAAACCAGACAATTCCACTTGCTCTTGCCAGCCCTGTAACTAGAGAAATAAAATTTTTGGCTGAGGTTGGAGTGGTTCTTTGGCTTTTAGCTCCTCAATGGCTTTGAGATCAACCCTCCCACTCAGCTGGGGATGAGGTATGACTAGGGCTAAGGGAGCATTTGGCATAGGAAGCCATCACCTCCCAGAACTATCCAAGTCAAAGGGGCTCGTGAACAGATTTTGAGTGGTATGAAGCACAGCCAACACTACCTTTCAAAGAGGAGAGAAGTGATTAATTAGCTGCTCAGGTAGGGTTGCTTTCCTCTGCAAAGTAATCCCTCCTTTGAAGCTGGGAGACACATTGTCGATGGTGCTTTATCACTCGTTCAGGATGCTAAGGTACAAGCTCATTGCAGCCCTCAGAATACAGTCAGGGCTTGAGAGGGTAATATCAGATTCCTGCACTGGTGTTGTAACCCTGGCAGGTTTGCTGTGGGTCCACAACCGACCACTTCTGTCTTTTTGCCTTCATTTGCCCACCTGAAGGAGTTAACAGATGGACTTTGTGAACTACTTATTTAATAAATTCCATTGTGCTTTGTATATGCAGCACATGATTTAAGCATCCCTGTGACTGTACATGTTCATTGAAAGCCCAAGAGCGGTTGTATTGCTACAGGTGAACGTATTTTGGCAGTTCCCGTTTCATAGACACATGAGGTTGCAAACACAATTTAATGTGATTTCAAATAAACCGTCTGAAATTGTTACAAGTTCCCCCATTTGTTTGGATTAGCATAAGCTCTTCCTCCCCGTCATCTCATTTCCCGCATGTTTAAACTACAAATACAGCTGAATTTAAATGTAATCCTCAGTCTTTACCAACTCATCTTCACTGAAAAATCACGTCATTAAGAGATAGTAGTGTAAGGGGAGACTAGTCCTCATTTTCAAATGTGATAAAAACAAACATATAGAAAACTGTGCTAGTGATTTAAATTTATCCCCTGAGCACAATAAAATTGGTATCGCGGAGCTTGCAGATGCAAGACCAAAAATCTAGGTTCAAGTTTGCCGAAGCATTCTGTAATTTTGGGATGCCTTCCTCAGTTCATAAACACTTATTACATATGAACAGACCCGTTGCCTGAGGAAAATGTGCAGTTTAATCTATTATTGATTATTTCTGCATTCTTCAAAAGCAGCTAGATTGTATCTCAGGGCAGAAATGGAGAAACTGAACGTGCCAGTTCCACCTGCAAAGTAACAAAGGGTTGATACAAGCTCAGTGCTCCTGGGAGGAGAGAGCAGTCGTAACCTGATACTCTGATTCAGTAGCCCTGTGTAGTCAAACAGTGTATGTTTGTTTTGAGGCTGGGAGTTTTTTGGTTTGGTACAAGAAGAGTTTATATAAGAGCTCTTACTTTTAGCCAGGGAGTGACTGGGACCAGAAGCAACTCATTGCTGGAAAGTTGTAGAGAGAGCCCTGAATAATGGTCCAGCTGTGCCTTGCTTTGCCCTGCTCAAGATTGGGATAGTGGGAACTATAACCAAAGGTACCGACAACCAGACCTGAAAGTGATTATCAGAGTGAAAGACTTTAGCACAGGAAACTAAAAATCACTTTTCAGGAAGACTTCTTACCAGAAGGACATACGTGCTAAAATATTTAGTAAAACTGCTTTTTTAACCCTACTGTTTAGATACTCAGATTCCATTCTGGTTATTGCCTGCCCTGCCTTGGAGAAGATTGTGACCACTGGAAGAGATGGTCACTGGGAGCACAGAAACATGTAGCTTGATCACAATCAACTGTCTCAATAAGAACAGAGAGAAGTGAGGCACCAGGAGTGGCCCAGTGCAACTCTTGTGCTGTGGCAAGAGGGACTGTGGCAAGAGGAAATGTACAGGGAAACCTGTAACACCTAAACATCATCGGAGATGTCAGAATGGCCATACTGAGTCAGACTATTTGTCAATATGTCCCAGTATTGAGCCTCTGACCATGGTCACAGAGGACACGTAAACAAGAGTACAGGAACAGGTTTAGCATGTTTTCACAGAATTATTATTCCCATCTTTGAAAACAAAGATGGATAGAAGACGGTTACCCTTATATTTAGAAGCCTGCACTGGATGCTTGTGAGTTCACGCAGTTGTTTTTTATCCAATGTCTCTGTGAAGAATCGTTTCCTTTGGCAACTTCTGTCATGTCCACCCTCTGATGTCACTAGGTCCCAGTGGACACCGAGCTCATGTGGGATAACCAACAGTCATTCCCTACTCACCTTCCCATGCCACCTGGTGGACCTCTAGAACCTTCGTCCTTGGACACATCTTTTCCTGAGCTGCAGTCCTGATCTCTGTGGATGTTCCTGATGTAAAAGCCATCCCTCACCACTGAAGATCCTGGTTGGCCATCTCTGAATCATTTCCCATCCTCTCATGTTTGTGATGAGGGCAGATGTGCCCTCTGCTGAATGATAATGTAGTTATGAGGGGCTAGCACTATCTCTGTAGTTGTGAGACCAGCCTTGCATCCAGGACCAGATAGAGCAGGCCTGCCTTGATTCCTCTGCCATGCTCCTCCTCCTCTCCTGCAGCCGTTCGGATTCACCTGAGTCCGTGCAGGAGATGCTGCACTTGAGTTCCCCTTCCTGTCACCTCTTCTGATGATGCCTGTCACCTCTGTGGCTGAGGACAAAAGCAAAGTTGGGCTGCAGGGCACTTGCAAGCCACCCATCAGGAGTGGGTGCCCTGGGGACTCCAGCTGGGGTAGACAGTTGTGCCACCACTTCTCCTCCTGGGAGGGAGTTCACACCAGGAAGCAGATCTGTCAGAGGTATCAGCAGAGTTTCTGTCTGATACGTGATGGCATAGCAATGGACTTTACCCCCAGCATGGCAGTCCTGTAAGATGAATGTCACCCTTCTCACATTGCCCAGACTTGCAGCTGTGAACCTTGCTCTTACGAACTCCCCAGCCTTATTTCTGCACCACACTGTGAGGTTACAGATGGTTTTCTGGCTTTGCCCCACATCATTTCCCCAAAAACTTTCCCAGTGTCGCTGCTTTCTAAACATCTGCAGTTCATTCAAACAGCTACTCATTTCTTTGTTTCTTCTGGGTGTATTAACTTGCATTGCCCAGGCTGGATTTTATTACTATATCTCCAGATAAGGCTACTGCCTGCATGATAGAGTCTTTGCCTCCCTCTATGAGACTAGCTGCAAATTTAATTAGAGAGCTATCCATCTCTTCTTGACGCCTACCATTAACAACAATAAAAGTTGAATTCAACAACTGAGATTCAAAGCACCCTTCGGGTACCTGTCCTTATTTCCATATACCGTTGTTGCTCCTTCAGTTTTATCTGTTTACAGTCCTTCAAATAGTGTTTGGTATACAGAGCAGCTCTCTCACATGCTATTAATCACCTTATTTGAAACGACTTAAGAAAAGATATTGGGCTGTGAGCCAGTACTTTTGGGAACATGATAACGGTTTACTGTTGTATTTCAATCACTTACACTGTGCAAAATAACCTAAGATGTCCCTCCCTCAGGGTATTAAGAAAAGATTGCAGCCTTTGTGATAAGGGAAGATTCTGACAAGCATTAATCTCAGGAAACAGTTTGGTGGGAAATAAGGGGCAAGAGCATCACTGAACAGCCTTTTCTTGTGCAGGGGTGCTTTATGTAGGTGCATGTACATTTTGGGAGGAGCCTCGTTTCCCCAGCATTCTCTCACTTCTATGCCTATCCGGGTGTGTTTGGGTGGTTTTCAGTATCTAGAGCTTTGTGCAGATTTAGAAAATCCTTAATTAAACAACAGAAGGCATATTATCTTGTCTCCATCCATCAGTTTGGTATCCATCAACTGCAGCTGGCACAAACCAATTATCCCTGTGGCAACCACAGCTTTTGACAGCTCTTGACACAGACCGCTTTCAACTTGTAGGCACCCCATGCTATTTTTGTACTCATGCAGATGATTGAGGCCTGTGCTGTGCACCTGCTTTTCCTTAGGGAAGAGCTATTGGACTTCTACAGTGATGGGAAGCAGGAGAGGGCCTTTGAGTCTGGTGGTAGTGCAGCATAAATGTTGGTTTTCCTCATACTCAGGAAGGAGGATGCTTCCATCAGGCTGAACCTGATGCTCCAGCTTTCTTGTGATGTCTGTCATTCCCTGCAAGCCAGTGCTGCCCAGGTCAGTGATGGATACCCTGAGATAAGCCAGTGTGGTGAGGCAAGCCCCCTATTTTGTGGTAGGAGTATAATTCACACTCCACCTTGTGGGCTCTGGGAGGTGGGATATTATCTCAGGCTGTTCATGAAGAACTGTGGTCACCTGTAGGCTGTGGAGCAGTACACAAAGCACCAGAAAGCTGTTGTGATGTTTGAAAGGAGGGGGAAAAAAGTAGTATTGGGTCATCTTTCAAGGCAACAATGTCAGTTCATGGCTAATTAGACGGCAGGAATCTTCCTGAGTTATTAACCAGTCTGGCTCTGCTTCATGGCTGATCTTCAGCCTATATCAAGCTATAGGTGATTGGAAACTCAAGCACTGGGCTGGACATCTCCACCTGACTTGATGGCAAAGCCAAGCAGCAACCTTACAGCCCACACAAAGATGGTCTTACAGCTTAAAGGGAGATTTAACATTTTTCTTAGTTTGATCCACTTATCCTTCTCCGACTGCCCAAGCCAAAAGCTATCGACTTAAATGGGCTTTACATCAGGCTTCTGGTTTGTTGGAATGAGGCGCAGATTAAATGGTCCCAGATGTCCTTACTTTTAAAAATTTTACATATTTCCCTCTGTACTTAATTACATGACAGATCTAACAAATATGTGAAGTGAACACAGTCAGTATGTTAAGGACAAAACCCCCTGTATTTTATTTTGCAAAACCTACCCACATATTTTTAGTTCAAATCTTCTCTCATGGAAATAAAAAATATTTTAGAAGTAAGATCAAGGAGGATCCAGAGCAGAGTCTGTCAATTTTGGGGTTTTTTTTTACTTCAATAATCTGTGGGTCTGAGCTTCAGACCTGGGTTTACGTTTGGATACTTTTCTCCCTTTTTTTAACAGAGATCTTTGTTGGTGAAATTTCTGGATAAATATGCAATATACAGGCTTTAAAGAATCAATATAGAGCTTGTCAAAGAGTCAAGGGTCTGATTTCCTACACATACAGATCTTATATTTTTTGAGAAGAAGAAACAGGATCCCAAATACCAGTCTGTACAGTAGGAGAAGAATATTATACCAAATGCAGAAAGTTCTCAGATTCCTGGAGCTTACAATTAAAGGAGATGTCTAAGAACTTGAGGTTGATATTTTATATGTTGAATTTGGGATAGTTTTCTGAAAAGAACTAGGGGTTTGGGGTTTTTTTTCCCCCAAAGTACCTCCACATGTTCTTAACTAGATCAACCTTTTAAAAATTACCTCTTCTGTAAACAGGTAACATTTCATAAAATGACATATTAAAATTCTATGGATTTTTGTGAAGTCTGAACATATCAACAGATGTTTGGATACTTCTTTAAGACACTGATAATTTAGACTCTATATTTTTAGCCACTGGAGGGCTCCCCAATTTTCTAATTAATTTTATAGGACATAGAGTATGAAAGAATGGAGGAAGCAACTAAAACCAGGTGGTCCTAGTTGCTACCACAACCTCTATAAATACTAAAATTCATGCAAATTCCAAGTATTCTGCTGCATGTTCCTCAACTGAAATAAAATAGAATAAAATAATTTTAGTACTTCTGGTAGAATAAATATTCTACTGCAAACTGGCCAACCAGCAAGACTGCATGTAACTGACTAGGTAGGCAGGCATAAAAATACAAGAAAAATGAAGTCTCAGAACTTATTAACTACACACAATCAGGCAAGTTCTCCACAAGCTTTACTTTAATATATCAGTAATTAATATGTCATGTAATCAATATATTTTTTGTGTGGATGACTTACATTATCATTGCAGTCCCCTATACTTCCACCCTGTCAACTCAACCCTGTGTTGCAGTTTGACCTGTATGTTTCTCAGAGGCAGCTAGACAGAGAAACAATAGTAACATATGCAATATCTGCTTTACTGGTATATGGGTGAATATAAAGGGGGCACCATCCTGTTTTACCCTCAGGATGCATAGTACACCTCAGAAACTAACTGAAAGTTTGGCTCCAGCTACACAGACTTCAGCTTCATTAAAAAAAAAAGCAGAATCTCCCCAAATCATGATGTCCTACTGTAACCACAGTGGTCAAAGGACACACTGGTTGCCCTACCATGTCCGGTCTTGTCAGAGACTGGGTTGTATGCCTCTTGGCAGAGAGGCAGGCAAAGTGCCTCTTGCCACAGACACTGCACTTGTGTTCCCAACAGAAGAGGCTGATAACCTTTTGCAATGAAGCATTTGCTAGTGAATGCAGTTGGACATACCATGGGTATTCCTTCTCCCTCCAGCAAGCGTTTTGTCACTGCTAAACTTGAACTATGTTTATATACAGCATTGCAAACCTCTCCATCCTATTGACCTGTGAGCTGACTTGCCAGCGCTATCCTGACCAAGCATGGACCCATCAGTCTGGTGCAATTAGGACAATGCAGCTACACAGAGGTAGGTATGTACTCCAGAAAGTAATGTGAATGGCAGAAAAAGCTGAATTATGTGGCTCAGGCTTGAAAAATGGCACAGAGAAAACAAACACCTCTCAATGTGGAAGCATTTGGTCCATCCTTAGGAAAGAGGAAATGTTTCCCTCAACTCTTGTCTTTCGTGCTGCCTTTGTGCAAATCAACCTGTATCTTGCCGCAATGAACAGTAGTTGTAGACTGCTTAGGAGAGAGGTATATTTGCTGCTAATAAAATATTAACCCTGATGAAGTACTAGCAAAATAATTAAATATCAGACATTCCTCTACTCTTCAGCTTCCCACTTGGCACAAATCACTTGCACAATTTGGAATCTGATCAAACACATTTCATAGTTACAAAGAGACTAATTTACAAACCAGGATTAATCCCTCTACAAGACCAGGCTGGTTGGAATTTCTTTTTTCCCTCTTCATGCTGCAAGGCTCTCAAACTTTTTCCACACAGCACTTTTGTGAAGAATTTTTTTACCAACATGACTTACAGCCTTTTGAGGCCGTGTTTTTTAATTCAGAGACCCAGCAGATGAAAATTCCTATCTATCCACAAAGCAAGTATTATTTTGCCCTTGACTCTATGAACATCTTTGTGGTAACCTTTCAGCACATTTTGAGCTTGATTTGTGGAAGAGTAGGAAAAGTCACAGTGGGCTCTAGGACCAGAAGAGATGATGAGTGAAGGTGGCAAGCCGTGCAAAATGTAGTGCGGATACCTTAAGGTGGTGCAAATTAAATTCTCTTAGGACATGGGAATTGAGCAGAAACATGTCAACCTTCACCTAATGTAATGGAGGTCCATGTACCATGGTGATGAAAGCTACATTTCAATTACAGGTGCTGTGGAAGTGTTACTTTTTGCTCTAAATAGGATGCCCCATGATTTATCTGGGTGCCCATTATCATTCTGTGAGAAATCATGTATCATCATTTCCTATGCATCTTTCTCCCACATTTTCTGTTCCTTTTCTCTCTTTATCAAACTCTTCAGAATTTTTTATGCCCTCACCAATAGAATCAGTACATTGAAAAAGACACAACTGCAGATTTTAGTGGGGGGCAGGAGGGGATTTTGGCTGAGTGAGCTGGGGTTGTTTAGCCTGGAGAAGAGGAGGCTGAGGGTAGACCTTATTGCTCTCTATAACTACCTAAAAGGAAGTTGTGGAGAGGAGGGTGCTGGCCTCTTCTCCCAAGTGACAGGGGAGAGGACAAGAAGGAATGGCTTCAAGATCCACCAGGGTAGATTTAGGCTGAACATTAGGAAAAATTTTTTCACCGAAAGGGTCATTGGGCACTGTCAGAAGCTGCCCAGAGAGGTGTTTGATTCACCTTCCCTGGACATGTTTAAAGCATGGGTGAATGAGTTGCTGAGGGACATGATTTAGTGTTTTATAGGAATGGTTGGACTCAAAGATCCACTGGGTCTCTTCCAACCTGGTTATTCTATGATTCTCTGATTATAGGAGTAGAGTTTCGGACTGATTACTTTCTCTTACTTAGTTTATCTCCATCCTCAGATGACTATTTCTCTCATTGAACTGGAGCTAGCTGACTTCAGAACAAAGATGTGTTAAACCTGTTAGGTTCACCTACAGAGGCACAGCCCATGTGCTGCACACTTTTTCATCTAAATAAACAGAGGCAAAGGGTAGGAAAAGGGAAGCAATAGTATAACTCCTCCGGGAGGGGAAATGACCTCAAAACTTTATGAGAAGCAATTTGCTAGAGCAAGCTGTGGAAGTTACTGTGGATCACACTCTCCAACCCCTTGCTCAAGTGAGTTTCCCTGCTGTGATGCCTTCCCCCAGGATACTCATCTCTAGCTCTGTAGGGAACTCCTGCCCTGCACCTCAGGCACAGAGATGGAAGTTCCTGTACTTGCCCCATTCTGCTGTTGCTGGTTGACCTCCCAGACTGGCAGAAGCCAACTAACCCTGCACTGAAACACTAAAATCACCCAGCAATTCTTTAAGCAAAAGCCATTTCCTCTTTGCTGCAGGCAATTGTGGGTCTTTCATTGCATATTGAAGAAAGATACACTCTAATTTGCTCTGGAAGCAGACTTCCTTGGCATGAAATAAACAATATTGAGGAACTGCACAGTCTGAAAGGAGGACTTTTCACCTCATTCAGAGTCAACCACCTACTCAGTTTGCCATACGCCCCACCATATTTCTTGTTTTATCACCACGGCAGATCCTCAAACACAGGCACAGAGAAGCATCTTCCTGACACATGTGTTGATCATTAGTTCAATAAATTAATTTAAACAACAATTTGGCATTAGAGCTATCATGGAACTTTACAATCATTAACTGTTCAGTTATTTCCTAGAAAAGCTTTGAAGTGGTTCTTCTAAATTCAGCTCCCCAGCTGCTATCAGTGAGCGGCAGAACAGGATATTTGCATACCCCTTGCCTGGATGCTGGCAGCCTTCCTGTCTATTATTTTATTGGGTCTAAATGCAGATTGTGGCAATAATGTAAAGATTCGTCAAAGTATTTCTCACTTTTTGTTTTTAAATTTACATTACAAATGCCTCTTAGAAAAAGATGCAGTTAATCTCAGCTTGGCTTACTGCCTGGGAAATTTTCTGTTTGGTTTTAAATATTAAATATAGCACTTGAAAATGTCTTTATTTGCTGAAATGTTTGCAATTAATTCTCTTGATCACAGTTGAAATTGGTTATTTCATGAGAACACAGGTAAGAATGCGATCCTTCCTATGATTCATGCAAAAATCGCCATCTTTTTCTTAATCGCTGAAAAGCTATTGCTAATACATTAGCCTGCAGAAGATGAGAAAGAGAGAACTGAAAGGTTTCTGTAAGACTGCCTAAAGAAATGGCAGAAACACGATACAGCTTTCAAACACAGACAAGGCTTCATTCTTTCTGTCGTGTTTGGTAAAAAATGAACCACATAGTGAATGCTGTAGCTTCATGTTACTCCTGTCAAATCTTTAGTAAGTGGGTGTCCAGGGAATTAGATCATAAGCAGAGGGAATGTTCCTCTCATTTGAAAGCTTTCTCATTGTGTTTATTAATTTAACAATTGAGTTTAAGAAGGCAAAATATGCAGCTTTCAAAGCGAATCAATAAATAGAGTTCTACCGGACCCCTTTATGGGCTATTCTGAGAGACACTTATTCAATGTATCAATGGAAATATCCAGAGACCATGCATATATTGTAATTATTCATAAAATAGAGCTAAATCACTGAGCAGTTACACATCACTTAGGCTGAAAATATCTTCAATTAAGGTAGGAATGAAGTAATATCACATTTTATGCAAGTCCCCATCAATAAGCCTGACACATGCCAGTTCCCATTTAATAACATATTTTACTTCTAATAATTCTCCTTTCTTTTCCTGGTTCAAAAAATGTGGAAGAGGGTTCCGCTGTTCACAGAAATGAAATATAGTTTTTGGAGGAATTTAGGGTTTCATATTTCAGGACAGGGAACAATCCCCATTTGAGGAGGCTAAGGTGCATTTTCCCCTTTGGAAAGAAGCACCAGCATCACTGGGGTTCCTCTTTATTTCACATAGGAGGTGGGAGAAGAGGAAGCTTTCATTAAAACCAGTCTGACAAATCCTGTGATCCATGCACCTCCATTTCTGTCCTCCAAATGTTTTGGAGGTCCTTTCTGCGTAAGCCAGTACAAGCTACCTCCCGTAAGTAAAGTGAAATAGGCAGGTGGCTCTGGCACACAAGCATCTTTGATGTGTTGGGCTTTCTCAAATTAAGTGAATAAAATACAACTTAATCCTGAGTAGCAGCTGGAAAGAGAGGGAGAAGTACAAAAGCAAAGTGCAGGAGATGGTAGTCATCTGGAGTGGTGGACCCTGGACAACCAGAGCACCATTTCCAGCCCAGGTTATATGCTTCAGTTGATAAGCCAGTGAGATGATGCTCTTTGCTTCTGTTAAACATCCTAAATCCTGTTCTGCGTGGATTTTAAGGATGTACTACACATGATTCCTCTCTCCCCTCCCAAGCACTGGATCTGTGTCTGTAGCATGGAGAGAAACCAGGCTGGGAAGGGAACTGAGAACACCTAGAAGCTATTCCAATGGAGAGCCTGACCAAATCCAACCCCACACAAGCACAATCAGTCAGAAAACAGAAGGGCTGCAGCTCCTGACAGGCAACTCTAACAGCAGCATAATCAGAGAAAAAAAAAAAAATCAAAGCCATTCTGAAGCAACACTTAGGAAGAGCTGCAAAAATGCAAAACCAGCAATGTGGGCTGCTGAAGTTAGAACCCTGAATATACACCTCAGCATCACATGCTTTTCTTCTCCTCTTTCATTTTTTTCCTTCTCCTTCCATTATTTTGCCCCTCAGTGAAGGGATGCAAATCAAGATTTGCCCGTTTACCATGTCTATCACCATATCAGGCCCTCAGGTTGCAGGGAGGTCTGCACAGTATTGACAGGTCTCTTAGAGCTCTGCTTCTCTTGCAGCAGCTGCTGAATACCAGGTAGGAGAGCAGAGAAAATCTTAAAAGGCAGCACATCCATGTTAAGCAACTAGCTCAAGGAAACTCAACAGATGCAGAAATCTAGATTTAAAGGAATTAAAGGTAAAATGCAACAAGTTATTGTCAACACTGCTCTAAATTTATTTTCTATAAATACATACATACAAATACATTTGTGTATGTTTGTGTAATGAAATACAAATTAAAAAATGTATTTTTATAAATTAAAGTAGTGTTTTATTACATGTTGTGAGAAAAAACACCTTAAATCAATTGTACGTGAAATATAACAAAGTCTACATAACAAGCACCCTTGCTGAGATGTTTTCTGATGCACCTGATCAATGCTGGCCTTCCAGGAGACATCCAGATATGGCAAGTGGTGAAAAATACTTTTGAGGGTCTTTCTGACCATTTCTTATGTATTGTGCTATGACAGCCCCAGGAACAGCCAGGCCTCATTCATCTTACAGGAATAAAGATACTTTTCAATACCAATGACAGTGCAATGAAGTTTCTTAGGGTTTTAAGGTATGGGGAAAATGGAAGTAGAACTTGAACCTTTCTTGCTGTCTTGCTACAAGCTATTTGTATTGCTACATTGTCATTTGATAATGTTCCTCTGTATCTTGCTGATAACTCATAACAGACCTCTTATTCCCGTGGTTATTAAAGGAAAAATTAAAGCAAGAAGGACCATGGAAGCTGCTAATTAATACTGATGAAAGCTTAGGAGGACAGAGGGCTTTGCAACAAGTCTTCCCTACCCCTGCCCCTACCCTATCCCTCCTAGGATGTGCTCCAGCTCTGACTCTCCAAACTGCAATCTAACAAGTGCAGGATTCATTTCTGACTATAAACTACCCAGAAAGCCATAAGCGTAGCTCTGTTATACACATAAGGAATACGATGATTTCTTAAGGGTAGTGTTTGCAACAGGTCAAAAAGTTTAGGCAAAAGAGATTTCCACTGCATGTTTTATGGGAACTTAAAATTGTATGACGTATCTATAAATGAAACTAAACTCTAAGGTAAAGAAAACCAAAGTTTTTTATCTTATTGAAGTGAAATGCTCATGAGAAAGTTATTAAATACAAAGTCAAGTGTAAAATTAATTTCAGTTAGTGTAAAATTTGACATCTTTTTCTTTTGATTCTACTTTAGAAGTAGACAAGAGGGGATGGCCTCATGCTCCGCCAGGGGAGGTTCAGACTTGACATAAGGAAAAAATTCTTCACAGAAAGGGTTATTAGGCAATGGAACTGGCTGCCCAGGGAGGTGGTTGATTCACCTTCCCTGGAGGTGTTTAAGGGATGAGTGGACGAGGTGCTAAGAGGCATGGTTTAGAGATTGGTGGGAATGGTTGGACTCGATGATCCGGTGGGTTTCTTCCAACCTGGTGATTCTATGATTTGTTTATACCTTAAAACCAGATAACATGAACACATAATGAGGCCAAAGCCCGCAAAGACCAAGGCCAATATGTTGCAATGAGCAAATCTAGAGAGCAGGGATGCATCAAGGGGGTTACCATAAAACTAGCTGGGAATTCCAAGAGAGAACCATAAAGACATATAGAATGTGCCACATGAGCTGTGACCTGAACTCATTTCAAGCGTGTTAGCTGAAATATGGATGCAGGCAGCGCAGGGCACATGATGTACATCCTATCTGCCAGCCAGCATCAGATCTGCTGCACATCCCTGTAAGCTGATCAGCGCAGGCAGAACGTGCTGGATCTGTGTTTCTGGACCCCTGCAGGCAAGTCACAGCAACTGCTGCAGCTCCAGTCAGTTTGTCAGGTACAGCTGGACAGTGTGTCTGGATTCTTTACGTGCTGCTCAGAGTTTGTGACTAGATACGAGTGGGACACTTCAAGCTGCCAAAAAAATGAAAAGGAAATTATGGCATATGAAGTCTCATGCTAAATGCCATCATGCTTAACACAGAGGCAGTTGTAGCTGCAGTCCTGATTCTTGGATGGATGACCTGACTGTGTCCACTAACAGTCTGAGAGAGACGTCCAACTGAAACAGGTTACACTGGGCTTTGTACAGGATGGGAAGGCATCAGGAAATGCTGAGGATTTGCATAACCTCACCAAGAAAAAGTGCATAAATTATTGTGGAAACGCACAAAACACTTTTCCCATGCATGAGAAGTTGGTGTTGTGCTAAGCCACCCTACAATGGTGAGTTTTTAAGCAACCCAGGAAGAGAAGCAGCTTCAATCCTGCCACCAGTAGATAAAATGGGATGGGTGAAATGGCTCCCCTGGGGCTGGCTGACCCAGTCCTCGCACAGTGCTGCCCTGGCAGGGATGAGGAACAGCTTCAAAGAAGCAACTCAGTGGTTGTGGGTTTTCTACGTGGCCTGCTAAAGCAAGGAGACATGATGGATGGCTGGGAGGTAATAACAGCTTCAGTTTTAATGTGCCACAGAGCCCTTCTAGAGTCATGTAGCTAATGGGGACAGTAAAGTATTGGCTTGACCAATACAGGTGAACAGGAGACCTGAAGAAAAACCCAGAAAATATTTGCAAAGGGTGGTGAAGTCGGCAGCACTTATACTTCTGCTTTATTCATCTGTGGTGAAGGTGTTTGCCTGTGGCTATCAGAAGCCACTGTAATTTCTCAACAGGATGCTTAAGAGATGAGCTTCTACTTGCCTCTGTTGCTGAACTCTTAGTATTTGATATAATCATAGAATTGTTTAGGTTGGAAAAGCCCTTGAAGATCATTGAGTCCAATAAATTTCAAACCATTACAGTAACGGTAGGTATCAAGTGCAGCCCCTGGTGAAATGAGGAGCTATAGACATGAAAATCAGGCTCCTAAGGAAAGCTCTTTGTTGATCATTTTGTCATGTGGCCTAACTGCAGCTGATTTCTGTGGAAAATACTGCTGTACTGGTTGGGAGTTCCCCATCTACAGCTTCTGCCTTGGCTCCAGCAAAAGCCTTTGCAGTTCAGTGCAAAGTGAGGCAGTTCTCAGGGATACTAGATATTGGTGGTGGTTGTTCTCATGTGGGGTGCAAATGGCCAAAAGTAAAAAACAACAGGGATCACATGACTCAGAGTTTAAAACTGTTGTGGTTCTGTGGTTTATTATTTTTAATATAGTGGCTATTTTTCTGTGTATGGTGCGCACTGAGAAGTTCCCATATGAGTTCACTCACCACAAATCATTACTTTAGTTCTGACACAACATGTTATACAAAAGTGGCACATAAAAAGTCTATAATGAGAGAGTGCAATCCTGTAACTGGTTTTACAATAAAGGAAAGCATTAATAAGAATGCCAAAACAACTCTTTAAAAATCTCATAAAGCAAAACCACATTGAAAAGCATTAGTGATAATACCAATGTAGTTCCAGTTTTAACTCCATTAGAACTGAGGAATTACCAATAAATGACAAAGAATTGTTTGCTCACACCAGAAAGGTTGGATAAGATCAGATTATGTCAGCTTTTCTCATGTTATCTATATACAATACTATTCAGCCCCTTAATGGAAGTGAGACTTGACCTAGAGTTTGCTCCATTCTAGGCAATAATATCTACCATTGTTGTGGCATGATTGCTAGGTTCTTTTCACTGTATACACACAGTCAGTTCCCTCTACCTCTACATTTATGGACAAATACAATGTTCTATAAAACGGTACTATAGAATCTGTGAGTGCATTTGAGTTCACACATTCCCTGGTTACCATTGAAATATATTTGTTTGAGGTTCAGTTGTTACCAACATTATTCCTTTATTACCTGTTGGCAGATTGGTTTGTGCTATATCATAGAGTGTGTGGAAATGCCGTTTTACATTTTCTGAGAGGCTGCATTTTTATTTCAGCACACCTATGCACACTGTCAAATACCCAAACTCAGCTAGAAATTTCTTTCATGTCAGTGAATTTTTGTTCCCCTTTCCTATAATACATCAGGGAAAAAAACCCAAGAGCAGAAAAGTATAAAATGGGTATACATAAGCACACATATCTTTTCAGGATTAGAAAGCAAGCTCTCACAATAATTCAGAAGGAAACAAAGAGACAAGGCTATTCTTGAATCAATTAACAACTCCTTTCAGCAGTGGTAACCAATACTTTTCAGAAATATGATTTTTTTTGCCCTTTTCCCGGACCATCTTTAGAATGTTTGGTTCTGCTCTGGAAACTGCCTGACATTAGGTTTATATCTAATTAATCCAAATCTAATCTCTCTGTCATGGATGTTTCCTGCTTGCTTCAGAGAAAAAAAATTATTCAGATTTTGAATAGCAGCCCTCTAATCTGAACTTGGAAAAGCCTGCTCTGTGCATGGGTGTGTAAGAGGGACATAGCCAGGAAGACAACTGGATAACTAGGCAGCTGAGGAAATAGCTCTAACAGCCTTCCCTCAGACCATCAGATCTTAGCCATTTCCTCTAGCCTCCTCACTGCCACCACAGCCCCCAGGTACTCAGAGCAGTCCCCTCTACATTTCTGGGAGTAAAGCTTACCTCAGGCTGCCAGTAAAGCTCACTTGCAAACTGAGGGAGCATCAAGAGCAGTTATGGGAAGACTGCAGTGAACCTTGTAACCCTGACTATGGGTTATTGCCTGGATGAAAACAGAAATGGTATAAAATCAAACTCTGAATTTGGTAGTTAGTGCAAGCGCCATAACCTAATGCTGGTCAGAAATGTGTTGCATTTAAGTTGTGCTACAAATTAAGTACATTTCGGAGATGTGTACAGAAGTTGATGTTTGGAGGCTAGGGATCACCCGTCATCACTCAGGGAGAGTCCAGATGAAGTGCAGTAAATGGGCACAAAGCTGGGTGGTAAGTTTTGGCTCTGAAGGTCCTGTCCATGGGAACAGGTGCACACTTGAACCAATACCAGCTGTCTGTAGCCACAGTCACTGTCACGAGGGCAAGGATCTATCTGGCTCCATCAGAGGAAGACCAGGCAGTGACTGTTCCATGAGAGGGGTTGACCTTCTCTAAACTTCTGATTTTGGCCCAAAGTTTTCGTATTTGCTTCACTGGCACCACATAATTTTTGGTGGTTAGACGGGGGGAGAAACATAGTATGACAGAGACCTGCCTCCTTCTGGGTCTCAATACACTGTAGTTGTTCCCTAGGTGCTGGGGAAAAGAGCAGAGATTCACAGCTGGTAGCTGCTCAGAGTTAATGTGACCCGTTCTAACCTCCAGTAGAGATGTCATCCAAAGGTGGGCTGCTGACAGATCATGTGTAGGGAAGGCACTTGGAGCAATCTTCATCTTAAATTAAGACTTTTTCCCTTCCTTGCAATTACCAATTTCCATAACAAAGAAACTGAAGGGGCTGATATGATTTGTATTGAGAACAGTTTTGTTTCCACTTTTTTCTCTTGTCTTAGGAATAAAACAGGCAAAGTACCAGGAAGAAACTTTCTAATAAATTGTTGAATTATAACTAAATGTTTGAAAAATTACCTATATATCTATGTATAGGTGTTTGTATATATATATACATAGGAAAGCAAAGACAAATGTCAAGTTGACAGATGATGTTTGTCTTACCTTTTGACTAACAATCCCCTTGAAAAGAGTCACACTGTCTCTTTTCCCTTCCTGTATTTTGCCATCATAATTTGTTTTATCCTTAACTGCCTGTCCCTGCAAGCCAAGCTAACAAGCCAAAATCCAGAGTTCCCTAAAGAATCCTAATCATTGTGCTCCACCGCTGAGGGCAGGCAGCGACACACTTGGACTCTGTGACAGTCCCAATTATTATAATGGTAGTAATGTTAGGGTTCTACAAATACAGATGAAGTAATACCTGCCTCCTCCTTTTCTTCTGCTTAACTTGTGATCAAAGCAGTCCCCTTTTCCACCTTGACTGCTCTCAGGACCTGTCTAATACAGCACATGGCCTGTGGAGATGCTGCATGCTGGGACACTTCCTCCAGCCGTGTTTTTCTGGAACTGTTGCGTCCATCACGCAGTGTGTACAGTAGCCATGCAAGTCACTGTTGGGTTTATGTGGCAAGGTTTTGGTATTGATGAGGGATCAGCATAGACTTCCCACGTGATGCCATCAATCTGGGTTCTCTGCAGGGTCAGGATCGTTGGGGATCCTGGTGTCTGTGGCCAAGCCAAGCAGAGTCCAGAAACATTAAACTGTTAAGCTGTAATAGCTCTCCATATCTAGGCAGACATTTTAGGAAGAAGGAAAAACAGGGATATATCCAGAGAAATGTGGGCACACCTGCATTTTTGTAACCTGAACTTTCTTTCTCCTAGCTTCCCTTCTTTATCCCTTGACATTCAGCCTGCATCAAAGATTTCTTTCCTTTTCCATCACTGACTTTTCCATTTCACTTCATAAGCCACTTTAGACACACAAACAAGTTTCCCTTATTCTAGCATTCTACGTAAATTCAAAGCATTGAATTAGGTTTCTGTCCTTATTTTCTCCTCTACCTTGCCAGTTCACCGTGTTTGTTCCAGGCTTTCCTAACTTCTCATAATACCCTGCTCTTCACTGCTGTTCCTTAAATTGCCAGTGTCTTCCCAGGAAATTAACTCCTGCCATGCACTTTACCTCTTTTTCCCCTCTTCCTGACTCCAGTTCTTATAAATCCACTTGCTTTAGGATGGACATATACTGCGCCTCTTCTGTGCCCCTCAGCATTATACCTTATAGGCTTCCTTTGATCAAAATATCTGCAGGAGAAAAAGCCTCTCTTCACTGCTCAGTGTGCTTTAGTCAGTAAAGCTCCAATCCACATCTGCTTGAAGAAGCTTAAGTAATTTATATATGGGCAGCCAGAGTACTGTAAACATCATTTTTCATTAAAAATGTGCATCAGGGAATACAGTGTTGGTAGGTAGCTCTGCATTTGCATTACTGGGAAAGTGTGCTTAAAGGGATGAGTGATAAATACTTACAGCTTTGTGATGAACTTTGCCTACAGTAGTATTTGCTTATTTTCCTGCCCTAATATACCCATACTGAGCAGCTGAGAATGAAAACTTGGCTGAGTGTGGGAAAGTTTATACCAAACTCTGTCTTCTGGTGTGTCTGCACTACTCATTCTGAGACAAATAACTTTTCTAAAATAAGTTCTGAAAGTAGGGAAAACAACAGTTTGTTTGGCACAAAGGATAAAGGATTAAAAAGAAGAAGAAAAATGTGTGTAATTTTTACAATCTTCACAAATTCAGCCCTTTTTTCTTTTGAAGGTTCTCATTAACTAATAACCACATTTGAAAAGTAGTCTAATTAGGAAATATTCATGAAAGTAGAAGGGAGAGACAAGGCTTTGAAACAGCTGGTAATTATTAATAGTTTTTCTACAAGCATGTCCTAATCCTGTGTCATTTGCCACAGCTGCAGTTATAACATGTAGGCTTTAACTTCTTTATGAGAAGCAATCCTACCTTCTACTCTTGCGTAAGTGGTGAACAATCTGTTTTCATTTATTTTGGTACCTAACCAGAAGCCTAACTCCACATGGCTGAGTGATTGTTCCTTATTCACTTCACTCACCTCAGATGTATCCATTTTATATGTGAGGAACATGCCTTCCTTCTGCTCCTAAGATTTGATATGTTGTGAAATACCCTCTTGAAGTGCTTTATCTGCTTTAGACAGAGACGATTTTAGAGATCACTCCAAAGCCTGCATTTCTATATTTCTGCAGTTCTTCGCTACTTTTACTGTTCTCCTAGGCTACTTGTGCATCAGTTTCTCAAATTCTATTCTTTTTCACAGTTACTTTCCACTCTCCTTTCTCCTGTGTCTTATTGTCTGTACCCACCAGCTATTATCCCTGCTAACCTCACCTACTTGATCTTAGAGCCTTCTTTTGGGTACTGAAAATCTGGTTTTGTGACAGTATGCGGAAGTCATCTTTTTTTTGTGACAAATGCCACTGGAAGATCACCATCACCTTTATGTAGGACTTACTTTTGTATGCATTTTAGAAAGCACCCTGTGCAGCATTTGGAAGATGCTACAAAACCACTGAAAATCAGAGCTAATAAAGAAGTAGACCGTTCAAGACAGAGTTGATGGGATTCTACTTTCTGGTTATCCTTTTCCAGTTAGGTGCTAAGTCAGGTTGATTCATCAGGACACTTCAAGAGATT
The DNA here is from genome assembly GCA_033558105.1 of Coccyzus lansbergi. NCBI lineage: Eukaryota > Metazoa > Chordata > Aves > Cuculiformes > Coccyzidae > Coccyzus > Coccyzus lansbergi. The sequence goes on along the minus strand of JAUMJK010000305.1, from coordinate 1,241,283 downwards.
TTCTGGTATTTAGATCTGCTCTATATCAAGAGAGCATTTTTCTTTTTTAGGGGAAGCACTTCAGCGCTTCTCAGGTTAGGTTACTCTTGTCCTTTCAGGAGCAGCTCAGAGTTGGAGAAAACAAACTTCCCCAGAGAAAAAATGTAGCTGAAAGAATTTCTCATCCACTCCTTGTGTACAGCATCTAAGGAAAACCAGAAATAGCAGTTGGGAAATATTGTTTGCTTTTTTGTGTTCTCTCCAAATATATATATGAAAATAGGCAGCCAAAATAGACAACGTTATCTTGCAGCATATCTGAAGTAATACTGATACGAAGCTATTCTGTAAGTCTTTCTTGAGAAAACCTTTCAGTTCGGTTAAATAGAAACTTTCCATGGAAATGTTAATTTAACTCATAATATTGATCCAGAAGGCTTACAGAGCTCAGAATAAGTTCCAGAGGGTGAAAGATACTGAGATCGTACCAACTGCTACTCAAGAATTAAAGCACAAGGTAGTTCATTTTGGAAGGGAAAGGTGTTTCTCCATGAATCTGTTTGTCCAAGAAGCTGCTTGAGTCATGGGGAGCGCAGGTAGGCTTATTGGTCTTGCCATTAGGTTCAGCTGCTTTCTATCTACAGGTGTATTGGTGGAGATACTCCTGCTTTCTTACCTGTGTTCTCTTTACTAAGCAAAATGATTTTCTTTTCACTCTGTTCAAACTCCCGAATTTTTAAACAAAGCAAAGCTCCTCATTTTTCTGGCCTGAGCCAAGTTAAATATATGTAAATGGCTAAAGCCACAAGCATATCACTTTCTGCTGGATGCCACTGCACAAGGCTGGACCTATCAAACCTGCATAGCATAACTACCTTTTCTACAAATATACTTGAAATGGGATTAAGAAGTTTTACTTTTTGCACACTAGGTACAGCAATTTTATGTACTGCTTTCCATTTATCCTCTGACCAGGATGAATTTGCTGATAACGGGAACAGGGACCACGTGATCCATTCTCACAGTTGATGCTCCCTGCTACACATGTGCCCCTGAGACATACACTGAGAAAGAGATCTTGTAACAAATGCACTTTCACAGTGATGCCAGATATTTGCAGCATATGAGAGAATGCATCTGAAAACAAGACGTTAAAACTCATTACTGGGAAAACACTGCAGTGCTGAGGACAAGCATCTTCCAAGAGCTAGTGAGTCCTTACTTGGAGTGACAATGGTGCCTTTGGTTGTTATTTTCTTACTCACCTCGTCTAAATCTATAAATTGAAACTTTGTTTTCAGTGTTAGCATTACCAGACCCGAGTGCGGAATGAGGTAAAATGAATTACTGACACGTTCAGACAGTGATCTATTACTGAAAAATGTGCCTCTCCCTCAGTCTGATTGGTAGTAATCATGCACTTCAGAAGTAAATAGCACCTGTGGTGAGCACTGAATCCAGCCAGCAGGAACAAACAGTGTTTATTACAACAGCAAATATGTTGAGGTGGTTCCAGTAAAACCAGATAAATGAGTTTAGTTGTCTTGTGTGGGGCTTTTCTTATGGTCCTCTCTTTGATGTGCTCCTGAAGTCCTAAATTATTACAATGACCCACAACTGAAAATTAATATTTAACTGCATTGACTTGTTGATAGTTATGACACAGACAGATCCTCGATCACACAATGGGAACTGAGAATAAAAAATGATGGCTTATATCCATTTGGTAAGACTGTGATCTTAAAATGTCCTGGTGTTTGCATTTTTAGAAGAGAATCAGTGTGCCCAGGTGGCCAAGAAGGCCAATGGCATCCTGGCTTGTATCAGAAATGGTGTGACCAGAAGGTCCAGGGAGGTTCTTCTCCCTCTGTACTCAGCAATGGTGAAGCCGCTCCTTGAGTACCGTGTCCAGTTCTGGGCCCCTCACCACAAGAAGGATGTTGAGGCTCTGGAGTAAGTCCAGAGAAGAGCGACGAGGCTGGTGAAGGGGCTGGAGAACAGACCCTATGAGGAGCGGCTGAGAGAGTTGGGGTTGTTTAGCCTGGAGAAGAGGAGGCTGAGAGGAGACCTCATTACTCTCTACAACTACCTGAAAGGAGGTTGTAGAGAGGAGGGAGCTGACCTCTTCTCCCAAGTGACAGGGGACAGGACAAGAGGGAATGGCCTCAAGCTCCACCAGGGGAGATTTAGGCTAGAGATTAGGAGGAAGTTTTTCCACACAGAGGGTCATTGGGCATTGGAACAGGCTGCCCAGGGAGGTGGTTGAGTCACCTTCCCTGGAGGTGTGTAAGGCACGGGTGGATGAGGTCTTGAGGGACATGGTTTAGTGTTTGATAGGAATGGTTGGACTGGAAGATCTGATGAGTCCCTTCCAACCTGGTTGTTCTATGATTCTATGAATCTGTGAAGTTTGCATCCTCCAGTTTAGAGATCTTGGATGAAGGCTGCTAAAGCAAGAACGTATCTCACTGTATGCTAGCTGGGAACACATAACCTACCTGTGTAGTAGCAATAATCACAATTCTGTGTCAGACCAGTTATCAGGTGGTAGTTCTCTGTATGAATTAACACAGGGGTTAAGTTTGAGGAGATACCTATCATACCTGCTTATATATGCATGCATACATGGCTAGAAAAAATGATTTCTGCTTTCTAAACACTGTATTTAAAATAGGTGAGTAGAACTATAGCATAGCTACTGGGTGGCTTAGTGAGCATCATACCAGAAAAGCAGAAGGATAACTCAGTTCTTAGTTTAATTTTCATTTGTCATAGTAGACTTTGAGTGACTTTTCAAATTGCTTCATCTTCCTGTGCCACATATACTGCATCTCTAAAAAGTCAGTATAAAGTGATCTTTTATAGGATTCTTGAGGCAAAGATTTGCTGTCAGTCTGCACATGACTTCATCAATAAATATTGTTTTTTCAAAAATGAGTATTCAATGCAAGTAAAGACTGTAAGATCATGTTTAGAAACATAAAAATTTATTTCATAAATATTCAAGACTTTCACAGTGCTGGACATCTTGCGAGGATGGGGCTGCGAGTACTTTTCAGAATCAAGGTTTTGTGCAGTGCAGAATCATAGAGCAGTTAGGGTTGGAAGTGACATTAAAGACCAACTAGTTCCAACCACCCTGCCATGGATAGGGACACCTCCCACCAGATCAGGCTGCCCAAGGCACCTTCCAATCTGGCCTTGAACACCTCCAGGGATGGGGCAGTCACAGCTTCCCTGGGCAACCTGTGCCAGTGCCTCACCGCTGTCATGGTGAAAAAGTTCTTCCTAATGTCTAGCCTAAATCTGCCCCTCTCCAATTTATACCTGTTCGTCTTTGTCCTATCACCACAAACGTTTATGAACAGTCCCTCTCCAGTTTTCTTGTAGGCACCTTTCAGGTACTGGAAGGTCGCTATCTCCTTGGAGCTGTCTCTTCTCCAGGCTGAACAAACCCAACTCTCTCAGCCTGTCCTCATAGGGAAGGTGCTCCAGCCCTTGGATCATCTTTGTAACCCTCCTCCTGACCTGTTCCAACAGCTCCATATCCTTCTTACATTGAGGATTCCAGAACTGGACATAGTACTCCAGATGAGGTCTCACAAGAGAGGAATAGAGAGAACTTCCCTTAACCTGCTGGCCATGCTTCTTTTGATGCAGCCCAGGATACAATTAGCCTTCTGGTCTGTGAGCACATGTTGCTCATGTTGAGCTTCTCATCGACCAACACCCCCAGGTCCTTCTCTGCAGGGCATCTCTCAATTGTGTCATCTGACATCGTGTACTGAAAACGGGAATTGCCCCGACCCAGGTGCAGGACCTTGCATTTGGCCCTGTTGAACCTCATGAGGTCCTCACATGCCTTCTTCTCCAGCCTGTCAAGTTCTCCCTGGAAATAAGTTCCCTTATTTCTTCATGGCTACGATTCTTGATTTGTTTTGAAGCTAAAGATATTTCCTGTAGTGAAAAGTCAAAAATAGGAAGTGTTCAAGGATGAAGGTGGCTGTTCCAGGATCCCCAGAGATGAAATAGCAGGGCTGATGCCCTTCATCAGTGAGTACAATTTGACACCTCCATGCTCCTGTAGAATCCCCGTGTTGCTCCCTCTGGGTCACTGTGCACCTCTGTGGTCACCTTAAATCATGCAGATGGGGGGAAGAATGACAAGGAGCATGCAGATGTGATGAACAGGGAAGGTTAGTGAGGGCACAAGCAAAGGTCAAAGGGACAGGTCAAAGGGAAGTAAGTGAAGGAATGGCAGAGGGAAGGTGGAAAGGGGAGAGGAAAACTAAACCAGGAAAGAGTTCAGGTTGTTGTTCCCTTAATTAGGTAGGGAGCTCACTGCCACAAGAACCTGGTGAGTCATTCAGGAGACAATTGGGCTGTTGGAGGTGGCAGATTTTAAAAGAGATAAGAAACCTGTTTCAGACCACAAGCCAATTTCACATTACTGAAGACCTGCATCTAACATGGATAGCACACCAAAACCAGGCTGCCTTGCCTATGCCAGGACCCTAAAGCACAGTGCTAGCTAGATTGATCCAGCTCACAGAAGATGTAGCAACAGCATTTTAGGCAACAAGGATAAAATTTGGCTGAGTAACAGAATTGGCTTTTGTCATTACTTGCAATGAAACCCAGGTGACTCATCTACCCTCAAAAAAATTATTTCTGTGATATTCTCAGTGTCATTCTTGACTGTTAAGGGTTCAAGTGAATCATTCATGAACATATTCTCTCAGCTAAGCCAAGGGATATTCTTCCAATCTTGGTTTCTTGAGGAGACAAAAATGGAAAACAAAAAACTTAATTCTGATCAAACTAGAGCTTTATTCAAAATTTCATGTGAGCCCAGAAGAACTAAGTTGAAAGTTCTCCTCTGGCCTGGAGCCAGTGATTCAAACTTAATGTCTCTACCTTTCAGAAAGGTTAACATATAATTACTTACCTCACCAGGGCATGGCAAAAATTAGTTACTATTTGCATAGAGTGGTTGAATAACTTAAAAATCCCCATCTCTGCTTTTGAGAAAGACTGTCTTTCTAAAGCAAAATAAAGTATTAGTAATTTCAAAGTGGTAATAGGGAAGAAGGCAGTCTCCAGAGTACAGCTTGAGTAATTCAGTGATGCCTAAAAAAAACAGGTAGATACTAAAGCTAAAAAACTTCATACAAGAGGACTGGATAGCCTGCTTCTGGAGAAGGCTTTCACTTGGAACTCTGGGATCTGGGACCATCTGTTTGTTGTTCAGAAGGAAGGTGCCTTCCATCCAGTGAAGGAATGCTATGTACTATTTTGAGAAAACAGAACCATTAATTAAAAAACACATCATGATGTTGGTTGCGTGTTTGTTTGTTTGTTTGTTCTTTTCAGATCAACTGCCCTGCACTTTTATCATAGCTTTCCCTCCTTTTTTTTTTTTCCCTAATAGTCTTAACTAATGGCACCCCTTTGTCCTCCGGTATTTCAAGGGATGCCTGTGTCCCAGTTGTGGTAAGAAGATGCACACACTCTGCTCCCCTTCTAGGATTTTATGTGGCTTTCACCTCACACGGCAGAACTGCAGTGACAGGGAAGCTGTAACTTGGCTCTGATATTTCGATTGCACTTATCAAAACACTGCATTTGCATTTACAGTCTCACCCTTCATTACACCTGACATTTTAAGTCCATTATGTTAGACAACGCCTTCTCTGTCATTTGCAAGATAGATGCAGGACGTGTTGGATTCTCAAAAACTGCAAGGCAAAGGTCCCTTTTGTCCATATGCTTCTCAATTCACCACTAGTTTGCACTGCCATCAGCTGCAGTGGGTGTAGTGCATCAGAGCTCAGCAGAGCTATACCACAGAGACCTGTTCCAATTATTTTTTAAGTGCTATAAGGCAGTGTCAGCAGATACACGCGAACATGTCAAGGACACTGCTTCTGCATTTCATTCTTTTCATAGAATCATAGAATAACCAGGTTGGAAGAGACCCACTGGATGATCAAGTCCAACCATTCCTATGAAACACTAAACCATGTCCCTCAGCACCTTGTCCACCCATGCCTTAAACACCTCCAGGGAAGGTGAATCAACAACATCCCTGGGCATCCTATTCCAATGCCCAATGACCCTTTCTGTGATTTTTTTTTTCCTAATGTCCAGCCTGAACATCCCCTAGTGGAGCTTGAGGCCATTCCCTCTTGTCCTGTCCCCTGTCACTTGGGAGAAGAGGACGGCACTCTCCTCTCCACAACCTTCTTTCAGGTAGTAGTAGAGAGCAATGAGGTCTCCCCTCAACCTCCTCTTCTCAGCCATTCCTCACAAGGCCTGTTCTCCAGCACTCCCACCAGCCCTGCTGATCCTCTCTGGACTTGCTCCAGAGCCTCAACATCCTTCTTGTGGTGAGGGGCACAGAACCAAACACAGCACTCAAGGAGCAGTCTCACCAGTGCTGAGTACAGAGGGAGAATAACCTCTCTGGACCTGCTGGTCACACCATCTCTGACACAAGCCAGGATGCCACTGGCCTTCTTGGCCACCTGGGCACACTGCTGGCTCATGTTCAGTCGGCTGTCAACCAACACCCCCCAGGTCCTTCTCCTCCTGGCAGCTTTCTAGACAGACTTCTCCCAGTCTGTAGTTCTGCATAGGGTTGTTGTGCCCCAAGTGCAGGATCCGGCATTTGGCTGTGTTAAACCTCATGCCACTGGACTCTGCCCAGCGGTCCAGCCTGATCAGAACCCTTTGCAGAGCCTCCCAACCCTCCAGCAGGTCCACACTTCCACCCAGCTTAGTGTCATCTGCAAACTTGCTAAGGGAGCACTCGATGACTTCATCCAGGTCATTGATGAAGACATTGAAGAGAGCTGGACCCAGCACTGAGCCCTGGGGAACACCCCTTGTCACTGGTCTCCAGCTGGATTTAACACCATTTCCCACCACTCTCTGGGCCTGGCCCTCCAGCCAGTTTTCCACCCAGGAGAGTGTGCTCCTGTCCAGGCCAGAGGCCGACAGTTTCCGTAGCAGAATGATGTGAGAAACTCTGTCAAAGGTTTTACTGAAGTCCAGGAAGATACATCCACAGCCTTTCCCTCATCCAGCAGCCGAGTGACTTTGCCATAGACTGTGATCAGGTCAGCTTGGCAAGACCTGCCTTTTGTGAAGCCATGTTGACTGGGCCTGGTCACCCGGTTCTCTTGCAAGTGCTTCATGATAGCACTCAAGATCACCTATTCCATGACTTTCCCTGGCACTGAGGTCAGACTGACTGGCCTGTAGTTCCCTGGATACTCATTGTGACCCTTCTTGTAGATGGGCACAACATCAGCCTCCAGTCCAATGGAACCTCCCCAGTCTTCCAGGACTGTTGGAAGATGATGGAGAGAGGCCTGACCAGCACATCTGCCAGCTCCTTCAATACCCCTGGGTGAATCCCATCCAGTAGGGGCTTTCCTGCTGGGATGTATCCTGGCTTTACAGTGTCAAAAAAGACTTCCTAAATGTTTCGTCTCAGATTTTCTGATTTGAATGAGAGTACTTGGAATATAAATCATAAAGCACTTCTGCTATTATTTTAGAATAAATAAGAATAAGCATTCAGGTTTCCTCCATCTTTAAAAGGGGTGGCCCTTCACCCACACAGGGTATGATTATTTGTTTTATGCAGGTGAGATACATTATACAAGGTTGCAGATGCAGTGCCTTGGACAGGTTTGTAAGGAGAAACTGAATGATGGCCATAGCCAAACCTTTAACAATCTCAATGAACAAAGCTTTTTTTTTAGTTATATTTTATTACCTTAGTATTCATTAGCCATCTAAACACCCTTAAATCCCATATGTAAAGGGTGAAGGAAAGGAGAAGACCAGGATGGAATGACCTGGAAGACAGGATGTTGGGGAGTCTCCCTGAGGTCTGGGAACACCACCTTGGTCTTGTAGACTTGTGCTGTCCACTCAGGTGTGGCTCCTTGTGAGAGTCTCTTGGGTCTGTAAAAGAGAAAAAAAATAGTAAAATGTTGACATTTTGGTTTTCCTCCCCGGGAAAGATTCACAGATATGATTGAGGTTGATCATAACACAGAGAATTATTTGTATCGAAACACCCTTCTGGCTATGAGTTTCCCGATTGAGATAGGCATTTATCATCACATAACATGGCATAGTGAAGCATCCCTGTGTGAGTGTGAGGTTTACCTCATGCCCACAGTCAGTGTGCTTGAACAGCTGTATTTGTGCTTTGTTCCTCAGTTCAGGATTTCTAGAAGATACTATAAGATTAATAAAATAGAGAAACAAAAGAGGACATACGGAGGAGAAAAAAAGAGTTGTTTTTTAACCCTGACAAGCACCAGGGGATTTTCATCCTTATTTGCATAAGTATTTTTTCATTTCATTTCATTTCATTTCATTTCATTTCATTTCATTTCATTTCATTTCATTATTTTAACTCATTACTTCTCTGTCTCTCTTTAGCTTTGTTAGGGATTGGGATTAATTAGCATAAGATGCTAGAGAATATGAATTGCAGCAAACTTCTGCTTTATTCCCCAGCTGAGGTGACCAAGACAGAAATAAGCATCTTGTCATCAATATTTCTGAGAAAAAATTCATAAAGCATTTTTACCAGCATAGTTTTCACATACAGCAGGAACTAAAGGGAAATGGATTGCATTAAAAGAAGATGGCATTCTCTACCCACCCAGTCTTTCAGCAGTTCATTTCTGTTATTTATGTAATGAAAGACAACTGCTCCAACAGAGAGGGCAATGTACTATGAATTTTCCATTTCTGTCTATATACCCACTGTGGTAAAATTCGTAGCAATGACAAAGAAGCTACTAAAAAAGATCAACTTTTGCTCTAGAGTTTTTTACATTCCAAATATGATTTATAACTAAAATACCTTTGAACTTTATTAACACATTCCAGGAACAATTTTGCTTCAGTTTCCTGCTTACATCAGCCCAAAGGAATAAAGTAGAAGCAACTGCCTTACACGTGGAAAGGTCTATGGATCTGTGCATTCTTGTGAGAGCCCTAGGTCTGCAGGAGTACAGCCAAAGGTCGATAACACAGCAAAAAGATCTGTAAGAGTACAAACAGCTGAGTGTGTTCTCACTAAGTATTTAAAACTAGTTTTCAGAAGCAGAAGGTCCTTTCTTTTGAAACTGTGTTAGTTACACAGAGATCTGCGTGGCTGGTAAAAAAGGACATGAAAGCCCCAAATGTCCCATTCCATAAAAGGTCCCCCCCTTTATTCTCTTCTCTTTCTAATAGAAGATGCTCTCTTTTTTTTTTTCAAAGCCATTTCCTCTCTCTTCTTTCTAACTACAAGTGAAAAGTGCACTCATTGAAAGTCATGAGATCTACATTTCTTCATTAAAAGTGTATTAAAAACACACACCAGAATTATATGGTGCATAATGTAGTTCCCATCACATTATAAAGTACCATCAACAAGAAATATCAATGCTGTCCTATATTCATTAAGCAAATACTGCTGGAGACAGTGCTCAGATCTTCTTCATTTTTCTATTACATGATACATTGGACTTTATTTTCTTGTGATTATGGAAACAACTGAACATTGCACCCGTAAGTTCTAGTTGCTTGCTCCATTATTTTCTTTTAATAGGTTTCAATAGCAAAGAGAAAATTAAGCCAGGGAAAACTTGTAACAGAAAATGAAGAATACCTGATTGTGTGTGTACAGCAAAAACTGAGGGAAGGTAGCTCATTTTAAGCTATGGCTGTAAGGCACTTCCACCATTTTAATTCCTAGGTACAAATGTTACCACTTACTCATTTTTTATAGACACATTTCACGCAGAAGTCCAATGGCTTGTCAGATAGAGCATTAATGCACACTTATCCAAAAGGGAAAAGGGTCTGGGTTTGCATTTTGTCCAACAAATGAAAATAGACATAGGCTTCAGCACTTAAACTACAACTACAGCCAAAATGATACCTCTGACACTCCGACTGTCACTGCCTAGATGACACTTGGGTCTACTGTATCTGACAGAAAACATTGCTCATGCACTGGGTGTCACCTCATGCCACAGAGTGATCCTCCTTTGGCTGGACTAAGTGATCATTCACTTTGTTTTTGTTGAAACCTGGTGAAATTCAGGAGCTGGGAATGCTTCTGGCCCATGGGAAGGGATGAGCTCCCTCCAATCATCATTGCTTGAGTCTGCTTGACTGATGGGACAGGGTGCAGCAAAAAAACCAGCAGCTGACTTTGCAAGCAGTATTGGTAGCTGTTGCACTGTCCCTTTCCATGCCCCTAGGTCTTTCTGAGATGTAGGGCTCACAGAGATTGCTTAGGAGTGGGACAACTGCCCTCAGAGATTCAGTTTCTAACAACAGCATCTCAATCAACAAACTGCAGCTCCCTATGGAAGCTGTATCATATTGCTGGAGAAGAGTTTACAATTAACCAAAGTGGGGAGGGTGCAAGAGTCAGTAGCGTTGATGGAGCATTCAGCTGAGGAGGTACCCTTGATTCATGAGGAATCTCAGGACCACTGCTGGGTTTTATGCAGTAACTGCAAAAATAAACAAACATACAAAACCAAACAAAACCCTATGGGTGAGCAACTCCTGCTTGGCACTGGACATTTCTTTAATAATGCATGGATATAAGGTGCCTTTCCTCATAATAGTGTCCTAGACAGCAGATGGAGCTTCTACCCTGTAGCCTTTGGTCAGTGTCTAAGGCATTGGCTGACTCTGCAGAATGCAAAATCAGCTGATAGTAGACAACTTGTTACTCTCCAGACAAGCTAGAACAGAGGCTATTAACTCAGTAGTGTAGGAAGGATAAACAGGTCTCGTCTCCAAGGCAGGAAGGTTCTTGAAAATTAAGTGCTGCCAAAGTCACATTTAGCTTTTGTCCAGTAGCTACTAATATTTGGGGCCTCTCTGGTAGCACAGAAACTACCTTAAAAGTGGTTATAAATGAAATTTAGGTTCTCTGTGAGTAGCTGCAGCAACGTAAAAAGGATTGACTACTTTAAAGTCAGTCATATGTACAAAAGCTCTACCAGTAATGGAAGGTTTGTTTGTTTCCACCACAGAAGCTAGAGATGAATTACCATTCTTCAGCTGCATCCAGGGCAAAGAAAGATTAGTTAATCTGATCTGTCCTCAGTTCACATCTCAGATAGAAAGATCATGCTGTGAGAAACTGAGATGTTCTGTGGAGAATAATATAATTCAGCTAACAAATTGACCTGTCTCCATAATCTCAAGCGCATGCTGCTTTTGCATCTAAAATTATCAATGTTTTAATATGTACCTAGAATCTTTAAAGCAGCATTGTTTGGATTTGTAGCTGAAAGGAACACGGTCCTAACTTGCTTATGCAAAGGGAGCACTTGACTGCTTGTTGCTGGTAAAGTATCACGCAAGAGAAGTACACAATGTCAAAGTGACAGAGCTAAAGGTAGTCTTTGGTCCAGAAAAACATGCCACAAACTAACTCCAGTTAGCTCTTCTCTTTAGAAGACAGAAAAAGGGAGTTTATGCTACAGCAGTTTACTATCATACACCAAAGATGCCATTCTCACTTTGGAGCCTCTATGAGAAAAAAAACCTGCATTTCAGTGCTGCTGACTAAGAGACGTAAAGAACATCTCATGGATGAGTAGCTTCACACTGAGAGTATTTTTGGCCATGCCACTAGTGTGAGGCGAATTGGTCTGAAACTCCACAGAGATCTTGCACATCAGCAAGGGTGTGATGAGGGTGACCTAGGTAGCCATCTACCACGCTACAATCTGGCTTTAGAGAAGTGCGATGTGCTGAAATTAAGGAGGCACAATGCATATTTTGTTAGATTTCCCACCCCGTTCTTGGATGCTGGAAAGACTCCTGCTATCAGGCACATGTCTCCAAGGGGTGTTCAAGGACTGTCTGTGCAGACAGTTTCCTTACAGAACTGCCACTCTTCGCACTCCGGGAGAGCTTGCTCCTGTCTTTATAATTCCCAGAAGGGTAGTATTCCTGCACATTACTGTAACCGTGCAAGAAAAGGAACCGTTCAGTTCAGAGCGTACATGCACCCTTTCCTCTGCCAGTGGTGTGTAAGAATTCATGACCCACTGTTTCTGTTAATTGCATAGGACCACAAACTGTTTCCCAAATGCTGCCTTTAAAATCCCCCTGTGGATATGGAGAAATATAGGGTAAGCAGCACAGCCAAATTTGCTGGGAGGCTTATGACTACCTAGAGGACCTATTGGTGAAGAAACCAGAATTCAACACAGTCACCGCTCTTCTGCCTCTCATTTGCTGCAGCTGTATCCTGCCTTCTACTTTGTTGCTATGCCATCTTCACTCAGAGGTATTCTGTACGTTAATACACAGCTAATTATGGATGGCAGCGCTACTTTTATAGCATAACACAAAATAAATGAACAAAATAAACTGAGGATGAATGTATGTTGTCAGAGGTCTGCAAAGTCCTTTCTGGGCAGCATAAGACTTGTTGCTTGGCCAGATGACCTGTGCCATGTTTGTTTGCTTTCCACGGGCATTAGTTTGCTAGCCAGAGGTCACCAGCAACACCAGCACAACCCTTCAGCCTGCAAGGAGAATGTGCGTGTCTGTGTGTCTCTGTCCTTGAGCTTTTGGTTTCTAACCTAGTCACAATACCTCAACATGTTCTTATAACCTGCCCCCCCACTTTGGTACCACAGTCACTCCCACTGTGTTTTACAACACAGGAGAATTAGGGATCTGCCTTCCAATCTCAGGAGACTGGGGTTGCTGTGGTTTAGGGGTCTATGGGAACCTATGCAGAAGCCTCTACCAGCCTCTACAGCTACTGTCCCAGTGGTAGAACTGCATCTTTCCCAGAGCCCTAGCAGTTCAAAACCCCAAATTGACATAAACCATGGCTGATTTCAGCTTGCTTACAGATTTTGAGCAACAAACTGTAGTGGCTGAGGAACAGAGGCGCTGCTTGTTCTGCTGCCTTAGCCAGCATACAGTAACTCTTGGCAGATGGCTGGGTTTTATATCAACTTATGTTCTCCTCCAGCATGAACCCTAACACCGCGATTGCAGCATCAAAGTCATGGATGTTGTTTTGTTAAAAACTGACCAAGTAGCATGTGCAATACAAACACCAGAAATAAACAGTGTCTGATTTTTGACCTCATAGTTTCAGCATGACCCACATAGGTGGTAGACATTCTCCTTTCTGAATTCTGGAAGACTAGCAGATTCATAGAAATTACCATTGCTGGTGTTTTTTACCTTGTTTCTATGTGCCCTGTTGCTCTTTCCATTTTGCTCTTTCATGTCCATTTCCATTCCTTTATCTGGAGTATTTCCCACAGTTTCCGATACATGCTGGTGCCCAGTACAGCTTAATAGAGCTTGACTGGCCCACAATCAACTCCTTATACTAAATATCACATAATATTTTTTGATATAAGTCATAGATAGTGGAAAATAATTTACTTCTCTTTCTACGTCTCATACCAGGAAATCTTAAGATACTTTAGTAAACTTGCCATAAAGCTCTATTGTACTTCAGAGACCTTCAGAGGCCACTGAATTACAAATACATATAAAGCTGTGAGACTTGGGCAAGCTTTATGTAGCAGTTTGGCATGTAGCATTACTGATATCAGCACTAATTTCACCTATAAACAGGTGGTACTTCTCATTCTTGAGGGATTTCTTTTAGTTCTGCAGTTATCTCAGAAATCAAGTTAAAAGTACAGTTTTAAGGGTAACCCTTTACTGACGATTGGTTTTGCATTTAACAGTCTCCTCTGCCCTGTGTATATTCCGTTTATTAAGCGGTGTAATATGGTCTCACTCTAAGAGGTAAGAGAGATTTTGGAATTAAACTCCTTTGCTGTGTAACTTTCCAAATCCTCCTCTTCATTTCCTTGTCTCTCCTACACTACAGGTTTCATTTTTCACCAGTTGCCTTTTGAGGAGAATTCCTGTTGTTTCTGGGAAAGGTGTTGGGCTGACACCAAATTTTTTAAAAAGTAAGCTTGCTAAGTACAACACAGTAAGATGAGGTATGAAGGTTACTCATCTTCTGGACAGTTAGTGAGTGAGAGCGACACTCTGAGAGAAAAAAGCCTGACACTAGTCATTACAGCTTAACATTATTTAAAGAGTGAAGCAAAGCTGGAGATTTAGCCAAGAAGTGAAGTCATGCCAAACAGCACAAAGTCACCTTCTAAGCCAAAGCCTTACATTGTTCAAGTACTCACATGTCCCATCCAGGTGGAGTGGTTCTCCACCTCACTATCCTACCAAGGTGTTCTTTTTTTCTCAAATTCCATGCAGGTTATGCATTTAAAAGCTTTTTTACACACAATTAACCAGACTAAGCCAGTCCACAAGTACTGATATGACAGCACTTTTCAAAGAAAGAATTCTGTTTCACTTTTGGAAATGGCCAAGCTGTGTGAGCTGAGATTATGCCTGTTCTTTCTCCAAACAAGTAAATACTAATAAATTAATCTGAGGCATCCTTGCAACATGAAAAGAAATCATCCCTATGTTTACTAACAAGGTTAAAATATTTTTTTTATGTCAACACTGGTAAGCACTTAACCAGTAGGATGTGCCTTCAATTTCCCAGTGTGAGAGGTACACTGGCCAAAGTTGCCCTTGTAACTCAGGCAAACTATCTAGCCCTACTGTTCATCTCTTCTAGGGATTCTCAGCCTTGGTTGGTGGTTGAGCAGAAAGAGTCTCGCCTGAATTAACTCATCACTTCTGCTAATGATTGCAGCACCAGACAGGATCCTTCTAGATCTGGCACTCATTAAGAGAGTCAGCTTGGTGCCGCCTTCTACCTCAGATCCATTCAAGGTCACAGATACTCATCAAAGACCAAAATGAGCAGGAATCCATGATTTTTCCTTCTTACAATTATTCAAGCTACTAAACCAATTCTGATTTTGAAGGTCTTTCTGGTATTTCCCCAACACAGCAAGCCAGAAATATTCTGAAAAGAATTTTTCTGAAGTTGTCTTGCTGAAGACATCAGATGTTGAAGACAAAGAAATCTGCATCTCTATAGCTTCAGGTCACATGACTTAGCAAAGCAGTCAGTTTTCCAAGCCACAGCTGTAAGGATTACTAACCAGTGGTTACTATTTCCTGTCATTAGACTAAACTGAGGGTAGGGTTTGTACATTAGAGGGGTTTTTTGAGGATGCTAATGATGTAGTGGGAGGGGAACGTTTTGATGCCACAGTAACTGAAGAGAAAGAAATTAAGCCAAAATATTGTAAACCAATAACAAATCTGAGAAACCAACACAATCAAG